>OX439051.1:27890285-29192126 GCA_949317995.1 Acholoe squamosa
GCCCTTTTAACCTATTCCGATGTAGCAGGTTATCCCATGGGCGTGGCCATTGCTGGAGCTTGTTACCAGTGAGTTCTACAGATAAGACCTACCAGATAGGGTACGGCCCCCGAGAGGACTGCAGTGAACAGTTGGGATCATCTCACTGGCTGATAATTAAACCTGCTAAGTCTGTATAGTAACGCGTGGGCTTTTTAGCTGAAAACACGTGAAATTGTTTTGACCCCTCTGGTCAAGGGGTCGGAAAAACTCTTAAAAATGATCACTCCCTTAGCCCTCTGTATCCTGACAATACATACTTGTGAGCAGGTAAGGGGTAAAAGACATGCATGCGGGGGTATATGGATGATCGTTTCTGTTTGCCTACTCACACTTTTGAATAAAAAATCTGCAAATTTAAGTACACACGCAAAATGTCTTTTTTACCTTTTCTGCAAAAATTCATACACACGAAAATATCTATGTTTACAGTAGATATTCTGAATTTGGGAGAATGCTATAAGTTGCACCTGATGCCTAATAAGGTTCTGATTGCCTAATAAAGTCTATACACTGCTTTCAATGTAATTAGCACACATACCCTAATAGGTGCATATCCCTCTTTTAGACTAGGAATTATTGTGAAACCCTGTTCATAAGCCGACCTCAGTCATAAGCCAGGGCTAGAGTTTGGGAAAATATCATGAGCTAATTTCGGGTTGAAATTTCAAGAGGTTTAGAAAAACTCTATAATTCATAGCACAAAAACTTGGTCATAAGCCAGGGGAGACTTGATGATTTAGAAGCCGACTTTGGTCGAAAATAGGGAAAAAAATCTGGCATATGACAAATACCAGTGCCCTAGAATAAAATATCCCCTTGCACAAATGTCCTAAAATGAAGCGCCCCCCCCTACATGAATATCCAAATATGAAGTGCCTCCCCCACAGAAATACCCTAAAATAAAGTGCCTCCCCCTCGCAAATGTCCCAAAATGAGCTCCCCCCCCCCTCGAAATGCTCACCCCCCCCCCTCCTGCCATAAATAATGAACGCTCCCTTAGGTGGTCAAAATGACGACTTTAGGTTGTCAACCTGAGGACCTAAGTCGACTCTGTATTGTTAGTTTTGTCATACTGATGACTTGGGTCATCAGGATGACAACCTAAAGTCGTCATTTTGATGACCTAAGGTAGTTTTAGGTATTGTCAACCTGAGGACCTAAAGTCGTCACCACTGACTAGTTTCGGATTTTCCAGGTTTTGAGTGTTATATATGCCCCAGTTTTATCTTGGAAATGGGTGCAACATTGATAGGTTTGAACCAATGACAGGTTTGAAGCAAGTGCACGGGATGTTCCACCCTTATACCTCCTTGGTAAAAAGAAAAGCACCTTTATTAGCCTCAGGCGTGAAAAGGGAAATGCCATTCAATCTTATTTTGCCAGCTCAAGTTATGATCAATTATTGGGTTGCCCATATGAGGCACTATAGTTATCCCATGTAACCCTCCTGGAGTGTGACCTAGGAGTGTGGTTTAACTCATTCTTACACTGAAAAAAGTCTGGAACAAGACTTAGGCAATGTCGCCAAAATGAGTATGATTTGAGACTCAGCCTGATACTAGGGTGATACTGTGGAGGATCTTGAGGCTGATCCTGGGGTGATACTATGAGTCTGCCTGAGTATCATCCCAGGATCGGGGTGAGTATCAAATCATTCTCATTTTGGCGACATTGCCTGAGTCTTGATCTAGAAACAGGTGAGTAAGATTTCTTTTTCAGTGTAGAGTATATATCATTACAATTTGGTGATAAACAATAAAATCTTTGAAACAGAATTGTTGAGACTGAGAAGATAGTGAACAATAACACCATGATAGAGTATAACATTGATCCAGTAGCCATAAATAATCTAATCAGAGCCCGTTATCATATAGGAAGGGTGCGCATGCTTCTGAAAAGACTACCGACCCCTGCCTATCTGATTAACACTTAGCAAAAAAGCAAATATATTCAAACAACAATCAAAGGTCCACTTACTGAGTTTCCATAGGACAATATTGACCTTGCCAGGTCACCAAAGGTCTTTAGAGAGAGGTCCTCCACACTTCTAGTCAAAGCCAGAGGTCTCTGTACCCTTCTCCCTCCTGCATCCTCCTCACCATTTTTAGTCCTACCAGCCAGGTCTTCACTGAACAACAACAAGGCTCCCTTCCTTGTTGTGAATGTCTTGGGGAGGTGTACTCCCTCAGTGGCTGTGGATGATGTAGCGGATCTCACACGAGGGGTTGGAGGTTCTGTTCCGACCCGGTGTATCGAGTCACCCCGCGAATGGTGTATTGAGTCTCTACGTAAGGTGTGTATCGAGTTGCTCCTTGACCGGTGTATCGAATCAGTGTTAGATCTCGGGGAGAGGCCACCAATAGAGGGTGCCTTAACAGAGAGTGATCTGGTGGAGGCGAGAGGGGGTAGGTAAAGCTGGTCAGATCCAAGGTTGAAGTAATCCTGAAAATATACAGAATGAGGAAATTTTAGTGTATTATATGAAATGGATAGAAGAATCCCATAATTTCAGGCTTTGAAAAAGGGACTGTCAGGTGGTTTGTTCACATTATAATGGAGCACATTTGCTTACAGAAAAGTGTTTTATTCTACCCATAATAGCAAAGCATATGGAATTCATATATCTACAGCACTAAAGCTCATATGCCCACCAGCGTGGCGTACAATATGCCATACGCCACGCTCCAGTACACCACGCTAAAAGTGAGCCTGGGTTATATGGTAAAGCACATTCTCCCTTGTCACCCTCCACAATTTCGCCTCTAGAAACTTTATTTGTGGGTGGATTCTCAAATTCAAAAGTCAAAATGATCACAAGACGATCGGGAAGATCGCCAATCTATAGTAGCTAAGCTATTTCCATGTTCACAAAAAATAAGTTCCAAATGTTAGTCATATTATACGAGTCGAATCGTCTACCTTTCTAGCAATAGTTAGTCAAAACACCATCATTAAACGTCCCTTTTTTTCCTAGTTGAATATGACTAACCATTAGACAAAGTGACCAAATTGCCTTGGCTTGCCTTATTTTGACGAGGATTCCTTGGTTGTTTTGACTTAGTACACTACTTGATATTTTTACTTCAATTCAACTGGTGATTGTGTTAAGCTCTATGTAGGATTTACACCTGACAGATCAGAGTCTCCTCATTGAGGAAGCATTTGAAATGCCTCACACCATATTCATTTAGAACCCCTGACAGCATATACTGTTTTTGTGATAGATATCTTTTGCGATAACAATGTGTTTATAATATTGTTAAAGCTATTAATGCTAGTACCAAAATACATCCTGTACACATCACGGAAGAACAGACCTTGATGAACCCTAAACCAACAGCTAAGGCTTAGAAACAGTAATATGAGACCTTGTTTTCTAGGACATACACATACACACACAATCTTGGCCAGGCTATAGGATTTTGCGCTTTTCATTTGATTATGATTATCAAGAAAGATTTTCTGATGAATCTGCCTGAAATTATCAATATGATTCGAAAAGAGCGAAACTAGTGACTTTAAAATGCTAATTCCTGTTTTACCAGAGTCGGTCATACAACCTGAAACAATAATTTGGTTGGCCTAATCTTGAGATTCCTGTTTGAGTCGCTGCATAGTCCTAATTACCCTCGTTAGAAGGAATCAGTGTACTATTGTTCTGTAAATGAGTGTTACATAATGGACTGAGTGCTAACTCTTTAAGGACCGCAGGCCTTTATAAAGAAAAGGAATGAAGGAGGGGGGGAGGGAACATGCATACCCTAAAGGATTGTATCAAACCTAGATGTTTGGAATGATACATGTATGAATGGAGCAGTGCTGAGTAATGCATCATAACGAGAACAGTCACCGATGCATTAATTAATCAAAGCATTACACAATCTTTAAGCGGTTAAAACAATAGAGGTTACTAAGACCCAAGCACCTTCAATGGCGCTGTGGTTAGAGATTTATAATATGAGCAGGGATTAACGGGAGTCAGAGATTCTAGCCAGCAATAAGGAAGTATTTATTCTTTGCGAGTATTGGTATTAGAGAGAGGATGGAGGACTATTTGAGACTATAGTATAAATCTCCCATCTGTTGGCATGTTGATCAGATTCTTACAAAGCCTTTATCTTTCAGTACATCGATTTATGGGCCATAAGACATGTACATAGCGAAGCCTCTTGCAAATTTTATAATTGTGGCATAAATAAAAGTTTGCGATGTTTAAATTCTTATAGCCATATTGCAAGATACCAAATTTGTGTAAAGTCCTTGGGTATTTTACAAAAACCACTTATTGGATGTCATAAAGGTGTTTTGCATTTTTGGCTAAATTAGCAAAGTTAGTTTCAGTTTAGGCTTTGTACTTCTGTAAGTATGGTATAAAATAGACAAACAAACCTTTTTATTTGCTTCTCCTTCTCCAGATCATTGACCTGATTACGTGTGTCTTTAATTCTTTACTCTACTAAAACTGCTGAAAACAATATATTTAAGTGAGTACCAGAGCCTTTGAGACTCATTATAGGCGCCTTCTCATCGTGATTCCTTGGCCTTGGGAGTGTAGCAAACAGTATGGCCCCTGTGGCTCGATTTGACCCAACCGAATTACCTGATTAGTTGTTGTGGCTGCATTCATATATGGAGACGATATGAAATAGTATCACATTTTAGCCTCAGTAGTCCCTAAATACCTAGGTAGTTAATCCGTAGCCCTTCCCTGAATCTATGATATACTTTGTGTGATGACAAATCTAATGTTCACAGAAACAGGGCTAATTAATTTCATATTGTGTTGATGAAAAACATGCATGCCATCTGGGGGTCATCTAGAACAACATTTCCTCTTTCTGGTAATGCACCTGCCTGTGCATAGTAGTACTACAATACTACTGTAAATTCTTAATGGGTTCTGAGAGGATTCAATTACCAGTAACAGGAGATGGAAACATAGCATCCTGCTCAAAATCCTAATTTGGGAAATTCCCCCTCGACCAGAGCATAATAAGGGACATATATTAAGAAATATTTAGGACTTTGCCCTATAATTTATTATAATTATTCCTTTTGATTGGAAGGAGTCCTGAAAACATTGAGGATCTCAAAAATGTATATGTCAAGACACAACTGTCAAAACGCACTTGAATATATAGTCGGTTCCTTGGTTGGGCTAGTTCGGGAAATGTAACACACATTATAATTACTATTCCATTGTATATGCAAGCACAAAGAGCATTCGAACTGAGGTGACCTTTGTTTTTTACCTCATTAACTGCCTTATGCCCTTCAAGTAATCCATATAAGTAGCCTGCCTCATAGACTCAATGATATAATAACACAATCCAGGTCATTAATGGGGATTCTCTACCAGATGTATTACACAATCTATATAGTATTATTGACATATTGAATATACTAGTGTATGTATGAGGGATATTGTGATTTCATACATTTTCACTTCGTTATCTAGGGTTAGAGTACTAAATTTGACCTAGTGACATGGCCATTTGTAACTTGACTGCATTAACCTGATCTTTCCGACCATAATTATTTATCATTGGTTCTAAAAAAGGGGAATCATATCAAATAAAAAAAAAATATGATTATTTTCAAGGATTTTTTTTTTTAATATTTGGATGTTGCTGACCTGCTGGTCTTGGAGGATGTGGTATTGGGATTAAGATGGCATCAGTTGGGATGGTGGATATACACATATACTTTATAGTTTGTTTTTGATAATGTAACTGTAAGGTGCCTCGCTCAATCTTTATCAGAAAATATTATAATGAACTAATTTAGTGGTTTTTGGCTTTACCTTACTAATGTAATTCAGATCAGAGTTTAGCACATTTAAGCTTATCGCTACCATATCAATGATGGCAAGAACTAGTTCTGTATTGTTAATCTGGCATGGCTCCAGAGTCCATACATTGCATTTTCTGAATGCTACAAGATTGTACCACTGACCATTGCAAACCTACAATTTCATTTGGCAAAATCTTTCTTAAGGAACAGTTTGAAATCATAAAGCTCTGTGGGAAAGGTTAGATCAGAGCCCCAATTGCAAAGTATGTACATCTGGTACATAAGCTGAAGGAAAATAGGATTTATTTAAATAAAAAAGTTTATCAAAATTGATTTATTACCTCTGGTTCCAAGCGGATTTCCACCTTTTCATGTCCATCCCTTGTCACCTCCCCGATACCCCGGGACAGGAGGGACAGGTTAAGGGTGTTCCCAGACATAGTGATGCCCTGGAGGAAACTAGTTAGAGAGACTACTCACAGCACCTGTCTACATGCTCTCTGCTCATCATGTTGCAAAGCAATACTCCTTAATGGGATCTCCTCAGTATCAGATTAATCCTCCAGGGTGTGTTTTATATTATCCAAGGTAATGTCCACTAGGGCATATATTCATGATGGTCTGAGGCGTTTCCTCCTGTATAAAATTGAGTAGAACTTTTGGAGCTGATATGAAGGTTTCAAATAGTTGATACACGCACAGTGTCTTGGAAACCAGAATGATTTTACATTATAATAACACTATACATATCGGATCCATATAACATTTTGGGCATTTGTATCATTAGTGTTACATGATAAGATTCCATAAACTTCCAATATCTTGTTATCAACAGCATATGCCTGTAGCCACCTACAGTACAGCTGGCTCTGCAGGGTGCTATCTCTAAGGTATGGACTCCTTGGTAGGTATACACTGTGAGTAGGTAATCCAACAGTAAACAGCAGAATGATAATCCTCTTCCACTAGAGGTGTTCTCAAGTTCAAGTCCTCACTTCAATAAATCCAGTGACCAGTGATATCTTGGTTCCTACTAGTCAAAAAAATGAGAGATAAGTTGCTGGTACAATGCTGCTTATTGCAAGCATTCTATGTGGTGGTGGATTGCTAGTTGGTAGGTAGACTTATCCAAATAGGAGAACATTATTTAAAGTCCTTCTACACGGCAGTGGTGTTTACTTCTACCCCCTAACACATAACACAGAGCTGTCAGGCGACCAGCCACACCTCAGGGCTAGCCAGTACTTGTTACAAAGTAATCCATGGCAGACTCTTATATGCCTACTCCTACATACTTATCATTAGCACCATATACGTATATGATAAATATTTTGAGTTATCCTGTGTTTAATAAAGGTAGATCCAATGTGCATGTGCCATATGTCTCCAGTATTGGTGAGCGTATACATGTACACCCAGCAGTGATATAGAACTATAGGCGGTTGTGTAATGCTCCTGGAGTGTGTTTTTTAGCTGGTGGGTTCCCAGCAGTGGCAGTCTCAGAGTACAGAGTCGCTGTTAGTTTAGACTTGTTGAGTTAGGGTAAGGCAGGAGTTAGTAGTTCCACTAATCTCCACCAGTAGGCGTTAGTGTACCTGAGCCCACCTGGCACCTTAGTTTGTGCCCTGGTTTGTGCATGGACCCAGGTCGTGTGCCGTCTTGTTTGGCGTTGCCCAGAGCACACGCGCGCCAACTTGAGTCATTCTCCATGCACAGTTTGTGGAGAGAAGGGTAGGAGAGTGTCAGTCACTGTAGTTCCATGTCTGCTTTGAGCCCATAGGATGGCTCTAGACCCCTAAAATCGACGTGGCGACATGAGCATTTTTTGGCCTAGTGACATGTGACATGGCCACTTCCTTAAAATCGACACACTGACATGGCAATTTCTTAAAATCGACATGGTGACATAGCAATTTCTTAAAATCAACATGGGGACATGGCAATTTCTTAAAATCGACATGGGACATGGGGACCCCCCATCAAGGGCCCCCATAGGGTTGCACTGTGTCAGCGATGTTCCTCGTCTGCTTTGAGCCTACTATCAAGCAGTCTGTACAAATATGGTGGTCCCAAGAGTGGCCTACCCTATACTAAATATAGCTCCCGGGGGGCCACGCCCTATCTTTTCTATAGTAACCATGTGCGTACATGGCCCCTGACTTGGTACCCCTTTTAGTGGGGTAAAATTCAACCAAAATGGACCCCTTTTGATGGGAATTATCGTGCAAAAGTACCCCCTTTCCTGCTGTTAGAGTGCAAGAAGAGAAACTCTCAATTTGGGGACCCTTTCAACGGATATTTTCCATAAAATATACCCCTTTCTCTATCATATTTTGATATTTTTTTCTGAAAAAGGTACCCCTTTCCCATCCAAAAAACAATAATTTCCTGGATAAAGTACCCCTTTCCCAGCCAAAATTTTACAATTCACTTCAGAAAAGTCAAGAATTCAAGAAACGTAATGACCTCTTGATATTAAACCTAACTTTGGTTTTAGTTGGAGTATTTGAAAAATTCTTTCGCCATTCAAAAGCCCTTTAAAAATGTACCGTACCCCTTTTTCCCAAAAGGACCTCTTTTAACGGATCCGGGAGGATCCACTACTAAGGCTCAAAAGGTAACCTCTTTCCCTCTAGTTTTTGTACGCACATGGTGTCCATAGATACCGGTATCTAAGTGGCCCCCCTGGGATATAGCTTCATTCTACCTGATTTCTATATTTAGATCCAGTTCTGGCCCTTGCCAGAGCAGGAGGTTTGATTTGGGGCCATCCATAAATGACGTTGTCTCCAAGGGGGGGGGGGGGTCAAAGCCTCCTATATTATTATTTTAGTAAAAGCGTGACTAAGAGGGAAGGGGAATTTGGTGTAAAAAGATCATACCAACGCCATTAATGGATGGCCCCTTTGAGGCAGAGACCGGGCAGAGACCAGTGAATAACTGTCGGTGTGACGTCACAGTGGCCAGTGTAGATTTGATACAAGTCTTAAATAATCCTAGTATTGACAAAGAAGCATGCATTGCCCTATAGACTTGCCTAGTACCTCTGGATTCCAACTACCAAAACCCCACGCTAAGATGTGTGCATCCACTTTGCGATTTATTAATCAAGAGGGCAATAATCTTGGCAAAATATTCATGTGTTTGATTCCCTTTCCCGGGTTCCCTTTCTTGAATCCTCTGCTGAGTCTGAGGCCAATAATTTGAATTACATATCCACTACTATCTACTAGCAGTTTTAGCAAAGTGGAAAATCAAAAGTCTTACTTTTTTTTTTCTTTTTTTTTTTTTGCAAACATGTTATTTTCCGTGAATTTTATTCCATAAGAGTTCTGGACGACCACTGTGACGGAGATCATGTGCACCCGACATCTGTTCCCTCACTGCCTCTCTCCCTCAGACTCGAAAACTCAACCAGGGGGTCTCAGTGTTCAGCGAGGCCGTAAGTTGACGTCCTGTACAACTCCTTACACCTGTAAGAGAGTAAAAGGATCCGCAGTCGGCAGGATTCGAACCTGCGCGGGCAGAGCCCAATAGATTTCTAGTCTATCGCCTTAACCACTCGGCCACGACTGCTTACTGTATTCTCCTCTCATATAATATGAATAGATCTTTCTTTCTTTGTTTTTTTTTTGTACATTTTTCTTTTCTTACTTAGAGATTTTATAACAAGTAGGCTACCGGACCAGAACAATACGACTTGTGCAGTTTTATCTATAGAAAATTGCCTGAGCCAACGGGAAGCACTTGGCTCAGGCAATTAAATGTGAACAACGATCCAGTTTCCCCCTCCCCCCCACCTCTCACTAGAAAGATAAATTCCTTGATCTCACAACAGGTCTATAAACAGGTCTGATTATGCCCAGGTGTTAAATAAAGAAACAGGACCCCAGGCCTCGTTGGATATATTTGTTTGATGAAAGACCTTTACATTCTTCCTGCTATAGCACTGTGGTTCACTCCTGGCCAAATCTATAGACCTTTAGCTTAGGAAAATGAAAGCATTTTCATCTCTACTGGAAGTACAAATTTATTGGTAATCCTATAATTTCAGGATAAGCTTCCAATTAAGTAGACTTTGTCATCTTTTCATTATCACAAATAATTAATGGTCGCCAACTAGTACGTTTCGATTTTCTTAGGAGTCACTTATTCCCCCAACAGTGTGGTCAGGAAAAAGGTTAAGGATGATTCAGGATATAATTATTAGGTCAATACTGTAAATTGCAATGAAAACTGTTCAAACTTATCAAGTTACAAACATATATGCAATAGATTTATCAACATCAGCATCCAAAGATCTAATCATAAAGTCAAACTAAATCATGCGAATCGTTTTGAATGCTAAGGGCATAAAGAGGCCAATGTGACTACCATGAAATACTGATAGACAATTACAGTAGGAAGAATTACTATGTTTCCAAACATCTCTGTTATTACTACACAGCATATTCCCTCTAATCACAACTATGAATTAAATAAAAATCAAACATGGCTGCCATTTATGAAGGTCAAATTATCAAGTAAACATGTACTATAAGTTGGTAGGCCTATGTCTCAGTCAAATTGTATTTTCTCAGTTTACTTTAGCCAACAGATTCACAACAAAACAGAGTTTCATAGCATTGATACAAAAGGTATGGAATAGGGTACCAGACCCCCTTTCCAAATCACAGAAGAGAGCAGGGCTGAATGATTATGACATTGTTTGAGCTCCTTCAGCGGGCATGTCTGGTTCAAAGCTATGATGCTATATTCAGTGTAAATAGGGAGATTTAGCAACCCTGACGCACGTCACTTGTAGCTCATTTGACGCAGACGTGGTGGACAGTGAACTCTTTCTTAATATGAACACAATAGATATATTTATATATCTATGTCCCTGAGCTTTGACATTATTCTAATGGATTGATCTGCAAAAGCTACTGTTGATAGAGCTTTTGTAAGCATTGATTATTTTTTATGGCAGTTTCCACACACCCATTTCCATGCCAAGCATATTTGATTTTAGGCATTTTATAAGCATTAGGCATTAGGCAAAGGACAGTAAGACTTTCCGAGGGAGGAGGTATCAGAGTTTAGAAAACAAATTTAAAACCTTGTCTAGAAATTTTAGTTTGGCTTTATGCATGTACTATCTATTTTTATGGCAATTTATTTTTCATTTTTCAAAATTTTACATTATATTAGCCATAATTATATTCAGCCATTTTGGATTCTTGATGACCTTGACCTTTGAAAGTGATTCTAATTGTAGATCTTTGAATGCTGATGTTGATAAAGCTATTGCATACGATTCATTTTCGACAAGATCTGTCTTTATGAAAATTTGCAATATTAACCTATTTCCATGATGGCCATGTTGGATTTGAGGCATTTCCGAAAGGGGTAGGGTGGCAAACCATTTTTTCCTGAAAGAGGGGGTATATCAAAGAGCTGAACACCATTGAGAAACTGCATCCAAAAGCTTGCTTCGGTTTCACATAAATACTATCCATATCAATAGCTATATTATAGTAATTTTTCGGCTTTTTCTGGCAGCCATTTTTGATTATTGGTGACCTTGACCTATGGAAATGGGATAGGGTGGCAAACAAATCTTTTCCTAAAAGAGGAGGTATCAAAGAGCTGAAATCCACTAAGAAACCTTCTCCATGTATTTTGTTGGACCTAGCCCATTTGTATACCTTTACTTACTTGACTATTTGGTTGTCAGACATGAATCCAAGGTATACAGAGGAATAGTAGAAACGTTGGTCAAACCCACTGGTCAAACAGGTTTTCACCTAGTATTATGTTCCAAAGTTCTTATTTCATTCGCTTTCTCTTTACTGTTTTCTTTTGTGGTGTTTCCGGCTTTTCATTCTTTCTTCCATCTCTCTAATTTCATAGTTGTCTCTTTTATTAAACAAACGGAGCCCACAGTTACCAATAAACTATGCCCCTTTATGGGAAGCCAAAATCATGTTGAACTAGTCATTCAGTTGTACGATCCACTAATACATTAGCAATTATTGTTTAACATGAGTGAATTTTCTGCTATGACTGTATAAATGCGAATATAAGTAAGTGATTTGAAACTTGACTTGGATATAATCCACATGCGTTTATTCTCGCCATGTACGTGATTTCAAGCATTAAATGAGTCCACTGGGATCCACTGAACTGAACTCAATTGCCTCCCCTACCCACAAAACATCATCATAATTCCTTTGAGCTGTCTGCAATGATGTTATTTTAGAAGGGCAATAGTTTTGGCCATACATGATCCTTCTGTGCATGCATGAGTTAACCCCTTCCACCCCATTAAGCAGGATTTTCACCCAAACCCCATAGAGTAACGGAAATCCAGGGGTGAAAGGGATATGCCAATAAGCAAACGCATAAGATCAAATAAGACTTGTTTCTCTTGTACCATTTAGTCCCCATCAAGGGGCAGGAATTAGAACATTTATTCAAATTGGTCCAAGTATGATACAAAAATACATGCATAGGTTGTCATGGTATATATATATATATATATATATATATATATATATATATATATATATAGAGAGAGAGAGAGAGAGAGAGAGAGAGAGAGAGAGAGAGAGAGAGAGAGAGAGAGAGAGAGAGAGAGAGAGAGAGAGAGAGAGAGATGAAAAACAAATGCTTGTCATTTCCTTCCCATGGACTGGAGGAGGGGATGTGCCTAACATTCTCAGACTGTCTAACATATTTTTCTTATGTGCATTGAAAGACATTAAAGACCTGTCAATTTTATCGTGGTTGTAAATCACTAAAGGATAAATCATGCTTATTTAAAGGCATGTTCATTGAAAAATAAGATACGTAAAGTATCAGATGAAAGGAAAACATACAAAGAGGAGAGTCTGTGGGAGCCTTGCATGCAAGTGTAGAGTAGACATAATATATGCTCACCAATTAGGCCAAAATGAAAAAAAAAAATAAATAAAAGGGAATAAATGGTTTGTTTCAGGTTATAAGGTCTAGTGTATAATTGTGACCCGCAATGTAGGACCGACCTCAAGTTGTCCTTAAATGTACTGAACTTCCCAGATCATTTTCTAAAATGATCTGAAAAATTGATTAAATTTAAGAACAGCACTTCAAAAGCTAGAGAGTAGGTTTTCAGGCCAAATCCCACAACGCGAAAATAGCCAGAAAATCCTTGTGATATAGGATATGTGGTTACTTAGCCAATATTGGGGTGGTAATATCATCTAAGTCCTATAATGGCTATTAATCCTTACCAAGTGTTGTTATTTCAGGAGTGGAATACATCAAAAGCTTTTGATATTTTCCTCACAAGAGGCCAGAAATCTCTGTAATATACGGAAATTCCCTGTGATTTAGAGGAAAACAAAAATCTCTAGTAAATCACAAGAGGTGTGTTATCATTTCATAAATCAGGACCCAAGTTCCACATACTATAGTCATAATAATGTTGTACTTGTGACTAAAAATAACAACTATTCAGTACAGTGATGAATTTCACAGACAGTTCCCTTCCAATATTGGCTAGTAGTGGGGTTTGATAAAGGGAGGGGTGGCATGGGAACCCTTGTGAATTTGGTTTTTGACAAGACTCCAAGGCTGCCGATAGCCAGAATCACAGCCGTTTTAGACCCATTTTCCACATAGTGGGATTTGGCCTTTACAGAAGACTTTGTAAAAAGGTGTTGACATAAACACATAGCCTACATCATAATATTTAGCTTGCAACTAATGAGAAAGAATCCGCTATGTGTCTGCAAGAAGAAATCATCCGTTCTGTATTCCGGCTTTCACACTTTGGTACACTGTTAGGTCCAAAAAAGTTTGGTTTCCGGTCACCCGACCCACCTCATCCAAAGAGGTTCGACCTTAGAATTTTTGAAGAAAACACTCATATATTTTTTTTTTCATATATTTCATATTTTTTTTCAAATTAATTTCAGACTTTTAATACTTTCAGATGTTCCGTGTGTAAGGGAAAAATCCAAGGTTTTACTCAAGCTTTCTATGTTATGCCTAGTAGATAATAGATGAAATGGATTATCGATCTATTATGGTTATCAATAATAGCAATTCAATATTTCAGCCAAAATATTGCTCAGTAAAACAAAATGATAATAATGATAAAGAAAGTCCGACCTGACTAGCTCAACCTTTTGGACCATATATTATCGGAAACTTACCATTTCTTCTTGGCAAGTTTTTGTCTCATTACAACCACAGGCAGCCCACTGTATTATCCCCCGCCCCACCCCCTGTGTCTGGTTGGACCGGATTGACCTCTTTCCCCCTTTTCCTTCTCACCTGTCACACATGAACCGCCTCCTCCACACTTAAGTACCAAGACAACATGAAGGAGACACCCCGGGGGTGGCCTGGGGGGGACACTTTATATATTTTGTATAGATATTCTGTGTGTTATAAATGTTATTTTAAGCTCATTAACAATTGTTCAAAATCGAGCAATAATCTTGTTTTAACCGAAATTTCAAAACTTTTATGAACATGTTGGAATTTCAGCTAAATATGCCTCATAACAAAGTAATATTTTCATAATGAAGATGCATACCACTGCAGGAACTGTTATAACATTTGGAGGGGTTGTTGTACAAAAATAGACATTTAATTCTAGGGTGCTCTCCTCAGCCCCGCCATAGATATAAAAGACTGGGGATTCTGCATATGATTTTGGAAGCAAAGCTTCCTTAGAAACGATAGTGTAAACTTTTCATAGGTACACTCACTATCCAGTATTGTACCATGGTTATCATATTTCAGAACGATTTTGGGTGCCCAAACTGGAGTGTTTTTAATAAAGGATAGAGGCACTGAGTGAGAGTAAGTGACAATAGTGTTTGGTTAGATGAGTCATATGTCAGGGACCCTGTGGATACCATATATATATGTGGATCAACATGGTAAAAGGTATGCCCGCGCACCCCCTACCGGGCGTACCTTTTACAGTGTTGATCCACACACACACATATATATATATATATATATATATATATATATATAATATTTGTATGTCAGTGAATGCAGAATGCATTCTAATGCATCCTGAAGGTGCAGACCTGGTATAAATGCAATGTGTGATGATTATGCTTGCACACACGTGCCTTTTAGGTACTTGATAGAGGCACTTGGGCCCGGGGGGGACACTCACTATATGCCACAGACAGGAGTGTGCGGCTGGCAAGGTCACTTTTTGGCCAAAATCCCTCTCACTAAGGGTCTGTTTTTGGTCAAAATCCCTCTCACCAAGGGTAACTTTTAGCCAAAATCTCTCTCACCAAGGGTCACTTTTCTCATATTTTGACCCTGCACATCAAAATAAGTGCCAGTTTTTGGGATTTCCATCAAAATTTCTGCCAAATATGGTCAGTTTTGATAAAAATTCTGCACATCAAAGGTAAATTTCAAAATAAAAAACATAATTGTGCACATTTTTCACCAAAATCCCTCTCACCAAGGGTCACTTTTTGCCCAAAATCCCTCTTACCAAGGGTAAGGGTTGTCAGAGGCCCAGCCGCACACCCCTGTCAAAAGAAATCTGTGTGTCCCCCCCCGGGCACTTGGGTCCACCTCGTGCCTCTATCAGTACCTAAAAGGCACTAGTGCAAGCATAATCATCATATATCCCTTTCGTGCCCAGAATTATTTTGAGAAAGCTGATTTATTCAACAAACTTTACATAGTAGAGGTCATTACCCAAATTATGTCAAGATTTAAGTACTAATTCAAATGGTAACAAAGAGGAAAGTTAAATAGCTTTCAGAAAATGTAATATGAAGTGTATGTTAGAGTATTATATGAGTCAGTAGGGAATGAAGATGGTACACAAAGTTGAAATGGGCTGGTTTGGAGGTAGGTGTCAAGAAAATCTCTTTTTTTCATTTTATTTTTGATGGGGAATAGGCTATTTTTAACTCATAAATCATTATTTTAGAATTACAAAGAAGACCATATTGATTGAAATTAAACAAAATACATAATATAATTGGATTCCTTGGTGAAAATCCCATGAAAAATATTTTTTCAATATTTTTGGTATTTTTATCAATATTTTTTGTGAATTTTCTCTATTTTCCCTGTATTTTCATGGCCAGAGCGCGCACTTTTCATGTATTTTAAGCCTTTTTCAAATCCATTTTTTCTCCCATAGGATTTATCAATAATCATATATCTAATGTACTATGACATATTTAGTACGGTTAGAAAGCCCTTGGTATCCCGAGTCTTCTGGTGTTAAAAGTACCTCAATAAGATTAATATTAACCCCATGGTGGCCTTTTGAACATATATACATGCTTAAGAGCGCACTTTTGCTAATCTGGGCACGTAAGGGATATTACATTCCCAAAATAAAATAGAGTAGCCCCCCCCCCCACACACACACACATACTTTCTCCTTTTCTCCTCCGTCAAAAAAAAAAAACATACCGTGTCTGCTCAGCTACCATACAGCAGATATGACACACGTGGTGGTGACAGTCCTTAGAAGGTAGAGGGATCCTCACCAGGTATCTCCATACTATAACCACTACACTGTGACCACTAGAGCCACCCACTCCATACACTAAAGGTGTGTCTGGAGTGGTCAGAAGGATACACAGTGGGTCAGGTATGAACCTGGGGGCTTCTCAAATAAGTAAGTGTTTTACCTTGGTATCTTTGAAATATTCCTAAAGGTTGGGGTATTTGTTATATTGATTAACGTATGCTCTATGGTATGGTGTTGCATTTCTGAAGAGATTTACGGTACTACTAAGTGTAGGTGAGGGAGGGGAGCAGTAAGGAACATAGATGAATATATGTAAGAATGTTGCTATGGGTATCCTACTGCTATGACAACCAGTTTTGGATGAATTCACATCCAATGACTCATGTATGCGTCTAGGCTATATCCTAACTACTGTTTCGGTCTAGACATTTCTGAATGTCCACAACACTACAGAGCATCTCCAGTCAAAGTCCTTCTTTATTTGACACCTTTCTATTGCGGATGAATTTAAATACAGTTTGAGTCCATGTGCATAGTCTATTTACTTAGTACATATTCTATGCAGTATTTCTATACCCCTTTTAGCAGACACCTCACCGTACAGGACACCTCTATTCAAATATCCTCGAGACAGCTAGGTTTGCCTTTTTAAGGTAGCTAGAATTCACTCAAAGGAAGGTTTGTTGTCTGGACAGAAGTCTCTTCAGCATTCTCCCTCTATGCCTCAGTCTAGAAATGTGATAACAGCCAAAAATAAAGTAATCTCCAATTTTGAGCGTAAGGATTATCCTATCCTCTAAACTGCTCACAGCTAGCATGAGGGAAAGGACGTTAAAATGATAGAAATACATATATGTGCTGTGACCAAAACCTAAGTTAAAATCAGAAGGAAAACTGTGTTTATGCAACCAGATAGAGTTAAACAGATAATAATAGAGAGCGTCTATAGAAGTCTATCAAACTACTGTGGGTATCATTTAGATACTCTCGAGAAGAATAATCAATCAAAATCATTCTAGGTAGGCCTATAGGTGACTCCCCTCTCAGTTCCTGCTTTTATTTTTCATATATCACTGACATACACTGTCCCATATAGTCTGTAGAGTGGGACTTGGAGTGGGCAGGGGCGGGGTATGAATCAGGATAGCCTATTAACAAGAGTCATATTATGCTGCCAGAAAGTTCTGAGAATTTTGAATAATATCATCCTCAGAAATTTCATATCGACTTTTCAGGCAGTGGGATTTGACATTTATCGACTACTCTATAGTTGATCAACTATTTTTCTCATCCTACGTCATATGTATATCTAAACATGTTTATTTGCTAGTGATGACGGCACCTTTCAAAAACATCAATACCTTGTCCTTCTACAGTGTTCAGAAACCTAGAATATTATAATTAGTGACATGTGTGTAGGTGTATCGGCAACAGAGCTACTACATCTTCGATGACATAATCAATGGGTTCCGTCCAACCAGGTATCATTGATTATAAAGTTTGCATGTTCTAACATATCTTATCTATGAGGATATTCTCTCAGTCCCTATTGTAAATGGGCAGTACATGCCGCCGTAGTACATACATAAGAACCCAAATTAGGTCAATAGGTTTGTACTAACATCAACTACCAGTGTAGTCCTTAATAATAAGTTATCCACTGTAAAACTGGTGCGTTGGGCTGACAGTGTACGTTTCCAATGTGGCCATCAATTTCAAAATTAGGTCTACTGATAAAGTTCTTTTCCGATTCAGATTATGGATCAAAATGGAATCATGGAATATTATGGAATAACACCACATTATAGTCTTTCAATTGACATAGTTTAAAGGTCAGTGCCTGAAGTGCCCCATGCATAGTACTGGCAAGGGGAGAATATTAGCCTACCAAAATTAAAACCACTATTTCCATGAAACTTCCAGCCATACTCCAAACCTCACTACAGCTCGTCTTAGACAGTGTATCTCTGTAACTATTCACGGCAGTAGTGTGAGCATCTACTTACATTATGATTTTGACCCATCGTTCTCGCAAAAAGTATCAGCAAAGATAATAATTATAATTTATTTTCCTCAGAGGAAGCCAGAAATCTCTGTGATGCACTGAAATTCTCTGCGATTTAGAAAAAAGAGTTTCTAGTAAATTACAAGAGGTGTGTCTTTGACAAATCAGGGACCAGGTCCCACACACCACCGGGACATGAGGGTTTTGCTTTTGATATAATAATGCATTCTACATTTTATTGGACAGTCTATATCAAAAGATCTAGAGGTATGCAATGCCCCAGGTGTGCAACCTGAACAATTCAGTCAGTGACAATTATGATTTTGATATCAAACACGCTGTGAATCAAACTAGCAACTTGTCTTTGTAGGAATGAATTTCACAAACAGCCCCTTCCAATATCTGCTAACAGTTGGATTCTATGAAGTTAAATATGATATGGGAACCCTTGTAAGTTAAGTTAGACCTATTGGCAAGAGTCCAAGGCTGCCGATATCCAAAAATCACAAACATTTTAAACCCAATTTTTGCATAGTGGGATAAGGCCTTTGGCTCTATAGGTCGAATCCCACATGGCGATTTATGGCTCAAATATCTCTGCGATTTTGTCCCTTGCATTCTTAATGACTTCCTGAGCCCCTATATCGCAAGGATAACTGCTTAATTGGTCTCAATTCACTCTATCCAATTTATAAGAGTTTGCAAGGCTTTTTTTGCCACTGTAGCCCTTCTTTATAGACGATATGACCCGTCCTGAACCTACCAACCCTATGTAATTTATACCACGTGAGTGTCGATCGTACAGAGCAGTCCTAGGGCACTAACTACAGTCACCCACTCGAATTCTGCAGGGTCATTCTGGCTGTGCCTAGTCCTACCATCTTGAGAAATGCCCTCCTGGTATAGATATAAATGTAAATGAGGGACTATGAGGGGAGTGCTCCTTCAGAAGCTGTATGGGGTGGTAAGTAAATCCAAGGCAAACATGATGAGCCATCAGTCTCCAACACAGAAACCCTTACCTTGACGCTCAACCCAAAACTCTCAAATGGAATCAAGAATCATTCTGATATTGAAGCGTCATTGACTGATCGACTTTTATCAAACAGGCATCACTGTAGATTCATGGTTTTGTAGTGACGGATCCAAGATTGTCTAGAAGAAGGGCCCAACACTTGGCGAAAGCTGATGAGGAACTATATGTGGCCTCGAGCATTGCAAGCCCCCTGTTTGAGTCCCCTCTTTTTTTCTTTTCCCTCCTTTTTTCCCTCTTTCTCCTTTTTCTCTCTTCTTCTTTTTTTTCGGGGGGAGTCCACCCCTGGATCCGCCACTGTTTTGCACCCATATAATTGAGAGGCGGAATTAGACCAATTTTGTCTCTAGTGAGATTGCTAAATGCATTTATGGTAAAAATGGTCATTTTCAAATAAGGATGAGTAGGGCTATGCAGTGATAGAGGCTTCCAGCCAAGCAGTGTGTCTGCTGGGAAGTACAAACATGAAGAGCTACCTGATTTAAATATGTACCCACACTGGTGGTCACACCTCAGTGGGTGTGTACACATAGACAGTTGAACTTTAACTGTGAACCATGGTGACTGCATGTCAGTAGTTGCACAGAGAGGATGGACTGTATATGGGCAGGTGAATCACCTTAAGGTTACTTTGATACAGCCTAGAATCACACCTCCTGCAATATTAGGGAGTGGTCATTATTTATCAACATGCAGGGGCTGGGGTGGGTTTCAGGGGGGGGCTTAAAAACATTTGACCCCTCTTGAGGGGGTGCTAAAAAAATTTACCCTCTTTTTAGCAAAAAAAGCCCAAGCGCTACTATAGATCGAAGAGGGGCGCAAAAATTCTCCGTGCCTCTGGCGCAGGGGCCAAAATATTTTTACTGCCATCAAGGGGGGTGTAAAAAATTTTTGCACGTCCACACGGTAACCTACCACCCACCCCCCTTGATAAATAATAATGACCACTCCCTTCGTCTATCTAGCACTGTTGTGATAGTGAAATGACTCTACCCTCAAACTTAGTCTACAATGTTAGGAGAGTATAGTGGGAGAGCTCCAGATGACAGTATATGCTACCACAGCTCCACTCTGTCTGTTTAATCAAGTCAGAGATTACAAAGTAGGTATTCTGCTACACGGTCCATTGAGTAATGGGAAGTGGTGCTTTGTAGTATTTGATCAGTATCACAACCCCATGTGGTAGCTACTGCAATACAACTTGAAGCCTTCCTACTCTAACTATAGGTAGGTTTATTCAGAGTGAGCTACCCAAAGAAAGCATAAACATTGCTTTCCTCAAGAATCACCAAACTGAGTCAGATGTAACATTTAACATATGCAACAGGGGCGGGGGGGGGTGCGGCAGACCTTCTGATGTCAGTTACTTTGTGAGGGGGAGAGCGGGTTAAGGCTACATTAAAATATCAGTATGTCATTTTAAGACAATTTTAATCTATCACTATCTCCAAGGATTGTACAGTATCTAAGCTTCTTGCTATCTCCAGGTCCGCTTCGCAGCTGTTCCTGAAGTTGGTTATTAAATAAAGATCCTCTCGTATCTATTATGTGCATTTAAAAAGTAGAAAATGTAATTCATAACATTATTATAGCTGTATGGGCACAATGATTTTAAATTTGGCAGTTCTCTTTCCATTCCAAATACACATGATACATGTGTATTTGGAAAAAGGCACAGTATACTTTTTTCCAAATGAAAGCATAATCCTATAAAAATCCTATGTGGTTATGAAAGAGAAGGGAAAAGGCAAGATATGTCTATATTCAACCAGCTGACATGTGGCAAATTTTATTTTCAGAAATATGGCAGAAGTTCACATCAACATGAGCAATGGGCTCAGCTGTAAGGTATCTCCATCGTCTATGGCAGTCCTCTCCCTGCTTACACTGTGTTCTATAGGACTTACCATTGTACACCAGCAAGGTAGGCAAGCATTAGTTCTGTGGAGTAGGCCTATCTATTTGTTGATTTTAGTGTGTTCAGAAAGTATTAGTATTCTGAGCACTGGAGGGCACTTCAAAGCAATAATAATTGCTATTGTATGAAATGCCCTCCTGAGCAGGGTGTCAATACACATCATACTTCGACAAGGCAGTCATGGCCACTACTTTAAAACCCAACCTTTGGAGAAAGCTATAAGCTGCATCTGGGCCTGAAAAGGTTGGCATTCCTTGCTATAGCCTTGTCTATAATCATATTCAAAACCGCTTGTATAAGCAGCACTTTGAATCCAGAAACTTTTAGCCACACTAGGGGGTCGGTCTAAAATGGTCTATATGACCCTGATATAGCCACTATGTTGTCGCCATGCAGGGACCAATATTGAAATAGGCCAATTAGGCTTGCATTTTTGAAACACTATGAATGGACCGCCCCTATGCATGCAAACTCTACGGGGAATATCCATCCATCCGTAGCCTTTGGGAAATGAATTCCTGGGCTGAGATGCGGCAAAGGGCCTAGTGTGAGTCATAGTGTAAAGGGTTCAACAGGATTTACTGAAATGTGTTTATTATGCTCCTTAGTAGAACTATAAATGCATTATATCGTGCATCTATAGCAAGCCTTAATAACTTCTTTTAATCTCTTTTATTGCAGGAACACCGATTAAACCTAGAACTGACACTCATGTAATGATCAAAAGCAACAAAGGTCAGACTGGCCTGAAAAGCTATAGACCTGTAAATAAGACCTCTACTCATAGTAGGGTACGCATTGAAGATTTCATACAAAACACCCAATTAAGCCGAAAGCAGCTTCTGCAAAGTGTCTGTCAGAAGACGCCAGTGTCAAAGTCATCGTCTGCGGAGTTGAACAGCATACGTAACAGTTTCTATCATCTATTGGTGGATGACAGACATAAGATGATGTACTGCTATGTACCTAAGACTGGGTGTACAGGATGGAAAGCTACTCTGATGAGTCTCAATGCTGAAAAGGGGGAGGCCCAAGGATACGTCCATAGCGTGAAGGTTCTGCAAAAGTATGCTTTTCTAATTTTTTTGTTTTCATTTTATGGATATTGAGGGGAAGCTCAATTGTCACGATCGTAACAATAATTTTGTTACATTCTGAGCATCTGAAAAAATGAAGTCGGTCATAATCATTTACCCCTCAGATAGTACTTGTGCTAAAGAAATCAATTAATGCCATTTGGAATTAGGGATAATAGCCCAGGGCCTGGTGTAATTTACATAGTTTTATTAGTACATGAATACCATTATGGTCTATGCTCTCAACAATGCAACCGATGATCACATGTCTTGTCTTTTTAATAGAAATTAATATGATTATAATTATGGCCAAACTCAGGGCTTTAAAAATAGCCAAAAGTGATGTGGCTAAACCTTTCTCTCTTGTGGAAGGTCCAAATGTGGCATTAGAATTGTTTTTTTCTGAAAAGCACTTAAAATTCAAACTTGCCCTTTCATCTTTCAATTTCCCTTCATTCATGATTACATTTTACTTTCAGATATGGAATTCGCGAATTAAGTTCCTATAAACCTGAGGAGATCACATTACGTCTACAAACTTACTACAAGTTTATGTTTGTCCGCCATCCGCTAATACGTATAGTATCAGCATTTAGGGACAAGTTTATGGGCAAAGCTGATGTGTATTTTATACACGTACCAAAGATGTTGAACTATACAAGAAACCTGAACAAGAAAATTAAAGCCAAAGATGTACCAAAGTATAACTTTACTTTCACAGAGTTCCTAAACTACACTTATAATTCCAAAGATCAGTCAACAAAGCAAGATGAACATTGGAATAATTTTGATAAATTGTGTAGCCCCTGTTATATCAAATATGACTTTATTGGGAAGCAAGAAACTTTTAATAAGGACACAAAATATATATTGAACTCGGTGTTAAAGAGTAACACTTCAAAGTTGGCAACTAAAAACTGGACAGGGACCACTGATGCGATAGCAAAAAGGTTTTTTAGTTCAGTTCCTGAAATGTTGAGAAGGAAGGTTATCGCAAATTTTGCAAGAGATGCAAAAATGTTTGGTTATGATATTAGTAAGTATTGAAATATTTTGAAAAAAAATAGAGAGTGAAAATATTTATCGCTGAAAAATGTAGACTGTGATAGTGGTAGAGAACTTTAACTGCTGAGGGTCGAATCCTGGAATGTGAAAAATGGTGCAGACAATCATGTTCATGATTTACACTCACAGAGGGTTATCACCTTGTGTGATAACCCGCTGTTGTTCCTCATACTTGTAAGTGTTTTCCAAAAATTCATTCAGTTGGCAAGAGAAATAAATTCTATTTCGGATAAATGAGCATTTAGGGTGTTGTCAGGGGCCGTGGAATACGGGGAGGGTTATTTCATGGGGGTGTGAGACACGCAGCTCCTATCATAATTATGTTTAACATATAGGGCTACCGTAGTCCACTGTACTGATAAAGAAATAAAACAAGGATTCTTAATCAATAATTATATGCCCTCCTTAGATGGTATCTATGCTATCCTGGCCATTTTTGCATAATGGGATTTGACCTTCAAGTGATAATATTAGGTTTTGATTATTATTGTATATTGTGAAACCTTCGAGGATAATGGTGCTTCGTAGGTGCTAGATCTACCTGACATGGTGCATTGATGCACCCCCAGCTATAAATCATAAATCGCTAGTACTGCATATATATGTGTATCAAGAGAGTGACAGTGTGATAACTTTTGACACACTTGTTGGGGTTGTTTTGACCCAGTACCCCATTAGGTTACTCAATAACACTGCATCTGTTTATTTCAACAAAAATAACACAAAATGATATTGACCTATGGAGGTCTCATAATTGTCATCCCTTAAAAAGGGTTAAACCTATGAAAGGAACTTACATGCTTATATTGATGCTGGAGCCTGAGAAGGGATTTTCTTTCTTTATCCATCCACATCACATTGGAAGTATTTATAATTTTCATATTATAAATTATACTCATTGATGCTCAAAACATTTTATATCATATTCCCACTAATGTGTACTCCTACTATATTGAAGAACAAACAATGAACAATTACAACAGATGAGGGGAAATGGTCCTCTGAGGTGAAATGTGACATTTAAAATTGATGTTATCAGCTTTAAAATGAGGTATAACACTTGCAGATAGCCCTTTTGGTCTTGGAGATATTGCTTCACAAAAATGGAATGACATAACTGTATCAATATAGGCAATAAGCTGTATTATTCATTGTTTGCATTGAATTTGGCATCTAATTAGCATAATGATTTAAATAATCAATCAAAAATGACCAAACCTTTTCATACTTTTTGGCACAGTTTTGGATCTAGAAATGGTATCTATGTTTTTTCAGCATATGAATCATGATGAATGATTCTATCTATTGACATTATTTTTTTCTATTTTGAACATTTATTTTGGTTGCCATGGTAACACATTTACCTGAGAACCCCTATTTTAGCCTCTTTTTGGATTCAAAACGTTCCATTTACATTCCAAATAGACAGGAAGTGCCGGAAAATATAATGTTTTGTGTAGCCCCTGTTATATCAAATATGACTTTATTGGGAAGCAAGAAACTTTTAGTAAGGACACAAAACATATATTGAACTAGGTGTTAAAGAGTAACACTTCAAAGTTGGCAACTAAAAACTGGACAGGAACCACTGATGCGATAGACAAAAAATGTTTTTTTAGTTCAGTTCCTGAAAAGTTGAGAAGGAGGGTTATCGCAAATTTTGCAAGAGATGCAGAAATGTTTGGTTATGATATTAGTAAGTATTGAATTATTTTGGGGAAAAAAATAGAGAGTGAAAATATTTATCACTGAAAAATGTAGACTGTGATAGTGGCGGAGAACTTAATTGCTGAGGGCCATATCCTGGAATGTGAAAAATGGTGCAGACATGATCTTGATTTACACTCACCTCTCTGGTTCCTAATACTTGTAAGTGTGTTCCAGAAATTCGTTCAGTTGGCAAGAGAAATAAATTATATTTCGGATAAAATGAGCATTTAGGGTGTTGTCAGGGGCCGTGGAATATGGGGAGGGCTATTTCATAGGGGTGTGAGACACGCAACTCCTATTATATGTTAAACATATAGGGCTACCGTATTCCATTGTACTGAACATGAAATAAAACAAGGATTCTTAACCAATAACTATATGCCCTCCTTAGATGGTATCTATGCTATCCTGACCATTTTCGCATAATGGGATTTGACCTTCGAGTGAGAATATTAGGTTTTGAATATTATTGTATAATGGTGCTTCGTAGGTGCTAGATTTACCTGACATGGTGCATTGATGCACCCCCAGCTATAAATCATAAATCGCTAGTGCTGCATATACATACATCAAGAGACTGACAGTGTGACAACTTATGACACACTTGTTGGGGTTGTTTTTACCCAGTACCCCATTCATTGCGTTACCCAATACCACTGCGTCTGTTTATTACAACAGAAATAACACAAAATGATATTGACCTATGGAGGTCTCATAATTGTTATCCCTTAAAAAGGGTTATACCTATGAAAGGAACTTACATGCTTATATTGATGCCGGTGCCTGAGAAGGGATTTTCTTTCTTTATCCATCCACATCACATTGAAAGTATTTATAATTTCATATTATAAATTATACTCATTGATGCTCAAAACAGTTTATACCATGTTCCCACTAATGTGTACTCTTGCTATATTGAAGAACAAACAATTACAACTATATATCTATGCTAACCGAACTGAAGGAACAGTCCCTCCTTGGAGTTAGATTGTCCTTTTGATATCATAATTATTATGTCTGAATGATGATGCTCCATCTTGGACTGTGTTATAGTTATTAAGTTATAGACCTCTAGTTATAATTCGCTGTACATGTACACGCATCTTTATACAATCAAGTACTTTTTGTTCATAATCATATATAAGTTTATAGCAATTGCTATACTCGAAAGTCTCTTCACATAGGTCATCCTGAACCACACTGCTGATTAACTTAGCTTTTGTAAAATATAGTCTTGATTAAAGGAGTAGTACTCTTTTCACTATACATACTCTGATCGCTCAAAATGCGCATAAACGTTGCAAGGGTTGAAAACCATAGCAATGGTTGGGAATAAACGATGATGAATTTTATATCGATCTAGCCCTTACCGGACAAAACTGCAAACATTTCCTGCTTCCTTGTAACATAGACCAAATACACATGTAGGTGCATGCTGGCAATAAAGCAGTAGATCTTCTAGCCTTCGAGCTCCCAAACCTACCTTTTTGAAATACATGTACATGTGTGCAATTTGGCTGTTTATAATTAAGTTTAGGCATTAAGATTACTTCATTGTAAGTGGGGCCATCTGTTGGATAATAGAATTATTAATGCTACACTCTTCCTGGTGTATAAAATAGTTGCATAGTAATTCACCAGATGGGGTTCACTGTCCTAGCTGCATGCCGTGAACCCTTTCGGGGAGAAACGGTATGATCGGAAGTGTGTCAGTGGTTCCGGTGAGAATGCGAAAGTCTACTGCTCATATTTTACAAGCGAAAATGGCGCCACGTTAGCGCTTCTCCCCAAAAGACGTAACCGCTGCATGCATGTACCCTATGCCCAACTTGTAAATGAGTGAGATCTAACTATGCATAGCATAGAACAACATTATGTCCAGGTTATACCATAATGGCCGGTGTAATGGCCTGTCTCAATTAAGCACTGGTCTTTAAGTGAGTGAGTGAGTAATAGATGTTTAACGCCATTTCGACAGCTAAGGTCATATTCATGGCGAGAACGACATTACACAATTTCACAGGGGAATGTGTCAGTGCCCGCGCATATGTGCACCACACACATCCCGAGGGGATAGGAAAGAGGAGAAATAGACCCTTTTAAGTGGGCTTGGGAAGCCCGTGGTCTTTAAGAGCCAGTCTCAAATAATATTAGTATTAAGCACTAAACAGTATTAAAATAAGCACCTGCCTCGTATAAATGCCGGGGGTCCAGTGCGATTGAATGCTTATGTGGTTTCCTTTATGAATAGTGGATGAAACCAAGCAAGATATGCAATGTTACAGTCCTGTGACTCAGGACTATTTATAAAGAACATAGGTGTGTACGGTATACATCCTACAGAAAAACTGTATCACTCCTCCCTTTTAGTTTGTCCCAGGGAGGTCAATTTTACCCAAAATCGGCAGCCTTGAATCTAAACAACAATATCTAAATACCGTGATATGCTGGTAATTTCTATACTCTTTCGTGTCACAACCTCTGGAGGCCATTTCCTAATGAACTACGATTGCACACAGAACTACGACTTGAAATCACAATGCGATTTCTGTGGGAATTTCGGTACGACTTGGAGGGTGCAGTCGTAGTCTGTTAAGAAATGGACTCCTGAGCTGTTAGTCTTTGGTAAGCAAGCGAGGATAGTAGAGAATTGAAATAGATTAATTTACAATAAAAACGGCTTAATTAAAGGCAACGATATCAATTAATTACAATACGAGTGGCGCATTTCATGAATGACAATAACCATTTTAGGCCTACATTAAATTCTGATCACACAGATAGATATGAAATATAAGCAAGGACTCCAAGGCCCCCTTTTTTAAAGTATGAGATCAGAAAGATGAATAGTATCTAGCAGCTGCTATTAAGATAGTGTTAGGGTAATAACACATGTTTATTGCTCAGACATCCAGTAAAGTGATAGAAAGGTGCCTAATTTCAAACGAGGAGCATTTGTTGGATGGTATCACTTTGTGTTCAATAGGTATGTAAGTCTTTCTGTCTCCTTTACATGTGGCAAACGTGCCTCTGAAAGGGCACAAGTAGTATGGTAATGAGTAGTTTACATTGGAAGGGAGCTAAGTGGATTAGAGAAGCATCTAAAGGACTAAAATGCCAGTTCCTTTTCAATGAGACTGTGAGCGATCAAAAGAAGCAATAGAATCAAAATCACAAAGATGTACTGCCCAACATTGGTTAGCAGTGGGATTTGGGTAAGGAGGAGCTCCATGGCCGATCATTGTGATATACAATAACAGCGATATCTCAGGTCTGCAGATACTTTAAATCACTACAGGGTTCTACTTCTAGGCTCGCGTTGTTGGATTTGACCTTTAGAGATTCCCAAGAGATCAAAACAAGTAATTCAATAGACAATGCCACTTCAAGGACCACAAAATCCGGCGTATGAGGCACACATCGTATATATAGGACAAATTTTGGAAATACCCCACGTATAAGACGCACCCATGCACCAAAATGACATATTATATCACTTGGTTTTAGTTCTGCTCTAACCAATCAATTTTCAAATTTCCAAAACTTATATATGGGCAGCTCGGCCAGATGAGCTCCCCAACCCCTCATATCCCTATCAAGGGGCTGGGGGATTCATGGCGACCTTTGGGGAAAATCCTCGCATATAAAGCGCATCTTATATACCGGGTATAACAAAAGACTTTGTTACATGGTATCTGCGCCTATAAGGTGCATCTCAAGTTCAGACACAATCATCTTATAGGCCTGTTGCCTATAAGACACAAGAAATGTGTATACACCAGCAAGGAACGCAAGAATACATTCTTGCATACCTTGCTGCGCCTTATACCTGTGTACAAGTGGTTTACAGTATACATAATTATGAATGGCTTACCAATTATTTCTGAATTACCATTAAGGTTGGTCGCTACTTGTTGAAAATGAACCTTCTGTGCATATACGGTAAACTGTTCAGAATGACATCATTTTTGATAGGCACATACTTACATTATTCCTTAATACTCATGAGAAATTTCAGGTCATTTTGATAAAGGTTAAGCATTTTTTGATGGTTTGAAATTTGTGTATATTTACATCTAGGTTTAATTTGGATTTTTCCGACTCTTATTATGGCGTATATTTATAACCCTCAAATGTTCTAAACGAAATTGTGAAAGTGATTATAATGATCAGTATATCCAAGGGTATAGCTAGAAACCATTTTATATTATAATTGTTGCCATTTTACTTATAATGCAATGCTCCAAATGTGAGATTTTGTTCATTTTTGGGGTACTTTTTTTTATTTCAAGGGTCCAAACCCCTAAAATTATGCGCGGGACCATAATATGTCAAAATTATTTTCATAAGAAAGATATTTATGTAAGATATTTTCTGAGAAAGTATTAAAAAATTCTGATGACTTTCAAAACTGTTTTCAGCCAAAAGTGTTATAAGATTATACCAAATTGACCTCCCTTGTTCCTAAAACAGCACAATTTTACCCAGAATGTCTTGCTATATGGTTAGAAATATATCTTTGTCATTTTCTTCCATAAAAATGCCTTCTACATGTGGAGTTTCATATTTATGGGATTAATGGTTGATATGAAGTAAAATCAACAAATCTTTCACTATTTTCTTTTCATTTTAGAGGAAAAAAATGAAATACTTTTATTTTTCAAAAATCTGTATTTTAAAAAGTACCTCGGGCCTGTGGGGCCTTTATCATAGCCTCCCATTTTTTCATTTTCATTATTCAATTCTATATGGTGTTAGCTGCCTCTAAACCAAAAATGAAGATTGTCTGTGCTTTAGGTAAAGAGTAGCGACCCACCTTAAAAGAATTGAGAATAAAATACTCTCAGACTCTACACCATTCATCCTAAACGGGCAAGTATTAAAATGGTGATCTTTACTTTAAAACCAGAGCTCGTCAGGGCGCGATGGCCCACGAAACCAATTTGGTTTGGCTTCTGTTATTTGCTTTTTCCCTCCATGGAGTGGATAGCCATAACTGTGACGGACGTATGTATATCATTGACAGGTACAGGTTTAAGCATTATGCAAGTGTTAGTCCACTTTTTCCTTTTTTTATATATAGTCCCCTTACGTCGGAAAAAATGGTCTAAATTGCCCTTTTTGCTATTCCCACCTCATCCCAGGCCATGTGTTGTGTGGAGGTTAATTCAAAACAGTGCTAATTTACCACTGTTTTGAATCAACCTCCAGGCCAATTAGAGCAAGACCACCACAATCTTTTTTTCATTAGCATTTCCATGTGGTTAGGACGTCACATGGCTTGCAAATTTTCCCCTGTTGTTTCTTTATAAGTAGATACGGTCAATGTAATGGGCACGAGCAAAATGGAAGCACATTGGCAGACCTACTAAAAAAACTTTCCTCAGGGTCCCCAAGGGGAGTTTCTCTGGTAAGGGACTTTAGGTCCTACCTGCAGGAAAAAGCCTGCAATACCCTTCTTGGTATTTGTAAGTACATTTGCTCACACCAGTTATATTGGTATTTTGGCATCCTATAGTAAAAGTTGGTTAGGTATTCTTTCTTTGAACCATCCTCAACTGAAAATCTATTAATAATGAATCATTTAAAAAAAAAGTAGAAATGAGTCCCCTCGTGCCCTGGTTATACCAAATGTGTGGTCATTTATGGGATTCACTCCGCATGCGTATTGAAGATCCAATAGAGTGATTGTCATGCATATCTTATTAATTCTAAGCCATTGAGACTAAAATTAAGATTGCATGCAAGAATTTCTATAAAGATATTATTCTCAGTAAACGTGACACTTGCCTATTGTCATAGTTTGTAAATGATACACTATTGTAAGAGTTGTTGTATCATCATTCATATCGTTTCATAGAATATAGGACTTTACAAGACCTCATTTGCTGATAAAAATTCCTTCTAAAATGTTTGCTCCAACATAATAATGCCCACATCGCTAGGCTATATGGCTTTTAATTCTATGATGTTTTGTATTTGTCTAAGCCCATTTAGAGTCTTGTACATACTGTCTTGACTGCCTGTTCATTATCATCTGTATGTATTGTCTCATCATTATCATTATCATATTTGACACTGTATTTGAGATTGATTGATTGACAAAGGTATCTCATATATTATTGTTCTCGAACCAGAACTTTATTTGTATTGTGAAGAGATCATTAAAACTTTTTCAAACCGAAAATAAACCATACAATCATTTGAGAAACCCCCATTCATATATTGTTTGTAGCGGATGCCCTTGCCTCTTTGGAATTCGACATCAGTGGCACATATCCTAATGATGAAGGGCATTACCTGACAGACATTGATGGTAACGTCTTGTCTGGCTTCCTGGATGGTGCCTCAGCAGCAAAAGTATGCTATGGGGCTGAACGAAGGTATAGATCCTCAGACTAGGAAGTGCAGGTAAATTCTTTTAAACATTCCTCCGTGATACTGATTGAATGTAGGGGTTTATTTCCAATTGCTTAAAGTGAATATTTAAGCAAGTTTAAGGTCTGTAAATTTCACCTAAATCAGATTCTGCCTAAATGTCATTATGGCAGACATTTAAGCAACGTTTTGTAACTTTTGGGTAGCTTAAACTTGCTTAGATAGTCACTTTATGCAACTGGAAATATTAGAGGAGCAGCAAAGGGGGTCCTCAGGGGTCATTTAATTTGTAGGATTACTGAAAGCTACAACATTTTTTTTTATGTTGTCTGGTGTGGCTGGATATGGAAAAGTGATGTTGTGGGTGTGAACTCTCGTGCAGGCACCTAGAAATCTGCACTTCTGTGAAATCATCTTTTCGAATTATAGGTCCCTTTTTTAGGGTAGGAAACATACAAATCCATCTGTCCCAACTCTAATATTGATGTTAAAGACATTCTGATGGTACCTACCCCCTAAAGTGGACCCAAGGAAAATGCTGATGCCTTCTATTTTTTGCTAGGACAAGCGGTTTCCTAGCAACGGCCTCTTTTACCTAGCAACAGACCCTTTAAAATCCAAATTTAAAATAAATTTTCTAATGGTATCTAGCTCCATAAAATGAACCCAAGGAGAACACTGAAGCTTTCCATTTGTTGCTAAGACATGCAGCTACCTTTTATCTAACAACAGGCTCTTTTTGCTATAAGAAATGAACTACATTTGGAATGAGTTAAGGAGTCAGCAGTAAGGAACCAACTTTGTATTGATATGATACTGAGAAGGTCTATACTCTAATTTAGTGGGAAATTTTGATGGTACCTCCCCCTAAAATGGATCCAAGGAAAATGTGAAAGCCTTCTATTTGTTACCTAGTAATGGCTACTTTTGCCTAGTAACAGGCCCTTCCCAAGACATTGATCTTATAAAGGTTCCACTCCCATAAAATGGACCCAAGGAAGTTAGTGAGACTTTCCATTTGTTGTGAAGCTACCTCCTAACAGCTGCTTTTGCCAAGCAATAGGTCCTTCCTGTGACAAGAAAAGCACTATGTTTGGAATGAGCTCAGGGGTTCACAGAATGGAAACATCTTCTTATTTATATGATATACTGAGAAGGTTCATGGACAGATATAAAGTGACATTTTGTCAGAAATAAATTATCATTGTTAAATACTTAAGAGGAATAAGAATACCTCACTGGTGCAAGTTATAATTATTCATGAGGATAGACTCCTAGTGTCACTCATGGGATTGGCAGCTAAAATTCGTTTTTTTGGGTGGGTGGGGGGTGCTATTAAGGCAAGGATATCATACTATTGAACAGCACTTAACTAAGCCACTTTAAACCAAGCTCTATGTGCGCCTTCTGGTATCTCCTTAAGCTTAGGCTGCACATCTTTCATTCTTCTGCCAAAGTGTCATCTTTTGGACAATGCTGTTGTCTCTTTTACCCTGTAAGTGAGGAGCAATTCATGACAAAGGAGTAAATCAAACTGGCAATGGCCTTGTATTGTAAGAAAGAGGATGCCTAGTATATCAACTTAAACCACAAACACTGACATGGTGCAGATTATTAAGTTGTGGTAACTGCCAAGTTGTTCTTATCACTCCATTGACCTTCACTGAACTGTAATTCCAAATACTGCATCTTTAATAATAGGGACTCCCATGACCTTTAAATGCTTTCAGATTTTGCATCTACATACTGGGACACTGATGAGGTTTGATCAGGGAAGTCTCTGTCCATTGGTATAGACATTATACTTGCACCCTTGTTCATTTAATCTGAGTCAATCAATACCACTTACAGGGCCAACTATTGCCTTAAGGGGGGCAATTAATTGGTCTGAACATATATATATATATATATATATATATATATATATATATATATATATATATATATATATATGAGTACTGACTAATAGGTGTGAACTAAACGTACCATTAGAAAATTGTTCTTCTGTCCATAACTCTGAGCCTACCCCACTGAGAGTTACAGCTATAGCTAGAGATTGGATGTTCTCAGCCTTTGCCTGGCAATGAGACCTAAGTTTCCAGACAAAGGCTGCTGCAGGAATAATTCAAACTATGATTATGGAGCCACCTGAGAATAACTCATCTTACTCACTTACAAGAAGTCAATTATTACTTAACTTAAAGGCCCTCAAATGCCAATCAAGTCACTCCACTATCAAGAGCTATAGTTACCATTATTGTGTAATACAAATCTGTAAATATGTACCTGTAAAATCCCAAATGCCTTATCATTCAAAGTTTACTACTCAAAAAATCATTTCGCTATGCTATTCCTGCATGTGAACATGATTGTGATACTAGCCCTGCAAGTCCAGAGGTCAAGGCTAATGGTTATATGACGATACATAGTAACACTTCAATGTATGCTCTTGCTGTTATCTCCATGTTCCAATCCCAGCCGGAGTATAACCAAGACCCTATCAACTTTGAAGCACACAATGTACTATCCAGCTCTCTGGCCTCTGTTTAGTGATAGTTCCATGATTAGGGAGGGATATACCCTGAAAGGGCCCAGTACTTGCATACCTTGGTTTTGCATAAACAACCCTACCCTTGGTGACTTTACAGCCTCACCCTTTTGGCCACTTGACTGTTAAGCTACATGATTTTAAAATCCCTATTTCTTCATGTAATAAGACACTGTCTTCCCTTTTGGACCTTTATAGTACAAAGCATATGATAAGTTCCTGATGTCCTCTCTAACAATTGACAGTTTTGTTCATCTCAAATTATATCCTTGAATGTAAGTTTGTAAAAATTGTGACAATGATCAGAGGGACTAGTTATCTGATACCAGATAAACTCTCACCTCATGACCAACCCTCAAATATGACCACCTCATAAGTACAGCCAAACCTGGACCCAGCCAGTGCTTACAAATTATCCTGTTGTATAAGGAAGCCTTTTGATAGTGAATTCTAGGGATACTTACACACATAGCCAGTTATTGCTTCCTCAGATTTGAAATGGTGAAAGGAGAATTATCTGAAGATTTAAGTCAAATTTATTGGAAAGCATAGAGGCAGTAATGTATCCTCTCTGAGTGAATTAACGGTTTGAGGAAGTGAGGGTCAACATCTATCAATGCATGTTTATAAACATGATCCCCCTAGAACCGATTGCTAGGCAAATGGGTGGACACTGTGCTATTAGCAGCCCTAGGAATAGAGTATACAAGGAAAGAACGTGTTTCAACTTTTCAGTACAAATGCTAAATTTTATTCTGCATCTTCTAGTTTGGACAATTATATCCTTCAATGAATGTTTGGACCTGCTGAGCACCATAATAAGTATGTCTTTCCATACTGTCCATTCTATAAAGGTTAGACCTCATGCTCTCTTTCTTGTACTGGAAGGACCCTGTTGCTAGACAAAAGTAGCCATTGCTAGGTGATTGCTCATCCAAGTAACATTTTAGAGGGGCAGGTGGTAGCACAATGTGACTTACAATTAGTATATGGACCTTCTCAGTATCATAGTGATACTAAATTCCCTTAATGCATTTCAAGTGTAGTTCATTTCATATAGCAAAAAAAGGACTGTTGCCAGGCAAAAGCTGTGTGTACTAGCATCAAATCACAAACTTTAGCATGTTTCTTAGGTCCATTTTAGGGAGTAGTTGCCATCAGAATTTTCACGGGATCAAAGTCCTGGAAATGGCCTGTTGCTAGGTAGGTAGCTATTTGTCCTAGCAACAAATAGAAAGCTTCTGTATTTCCCTTGGGACCATTTTCAGGGGTAGGGACCATTAGAATGTCACTTTGAATTAGTGTATGGACCTTCTCAGTATCATATCGATGTAAAGGTCTTTCTTTTTTGTTGACTCCTTAATTCATTCCAAGTGTAGTTCATTTTTCATAGCAAAAAAGGCATGTTGCTAGATAAAAGGTAGATGTATGTCCTAGCAACAAATGGAAAGCTTCAGCATGTTCCTTGGATCCATCTTAGTGGGCTAGATACCAGTCAGAAATTTTATCATTAAATGTCTTGGAAAGGGCCTGTTGCTAGGTAAAAGTGGCCGTTGCTAGGTAACCACTTCTCCTAGCAACAAATGGAAGGCATCAGCATTTTCCTTGGATGCATTTTAGGGGGGCAGGTACCATCAGAATTTCTATAACATCAATATTAGAGAAAGAACAGATGGATTTATATGTTTTCCTACCCTAAAAAAGGGACCTATGATTTGAAGAGATAGTTGCATAGAAGTGAATATTTCTAGGTGCCTGCATGTGGGTTTACACCCACAACGTCACTTTTCCATGTCCAGACACATCAGATGAGATAAAAAGAACATGTTGTAGCTTTCAGTAATTCTTAGAATTAGACTGCTTAAATCCCTACATGACCTTTAGAGAAAACATAACATGGAATCATCTCTCCAGTAAGATAGCTATATCAGGTGGCTTGGTGCTAGACTTAACAGACGGTGCTTCCTATGGACATTTCTCCATGGGAGGCCTCAGTGGATTTACCTGTGAACCTGGTAATGGAGATCCTGTCTGTCTCTTCAACAGTGCAATGGAACCGACACCAGCCAGATACATTGCTCTTAATGCTACCACCACCTGCGGTGGTTCACTTGATTATCTAGCTCTTATATATGTGAAGGTGCAGTATAACATATTGTTTAATTTACTAGGGGTAGACCATTTTTTGTGTGTTTTTTCTATGTTGTTGTAATAATTGTTGTTCTTTTGTGTAGGGGGTTCCCCCTTTTCTGACACGGAGAGTGAATGTCTTAAAAGAATCATTATGACTAAGAAGTGTCAGAACTAAGGTTCAAGAAAATTAAGATACACACATTAATGCAAAATGCTGATAATTTACCACTCTTTTGAATTTACCTCCAAGTCTGTGTTGATCCTTTGATCATTAAGTTAGGTTTTATCAGACCTTTGGTGGTAGATGACAATAATGGCTGTCTTAAACTAATTCGATAACTTATAACTGTTAAAATCAAATTCAGTTTGTCAAATACGACAATTGATTAAGGAGAACACTGAACAGGAAATTCATAAAGTGGAGTTTTATTACACTAACACAAGTAAATACGATATATGATACACATGTAACTAAACTAATGAGATATCGGTTTGTACCTTAGAGTTGAAAAATATGTAAATGAGGTAAGGCACTAACTTGTACCGTATGTTACCAACAATGGGTAAATGTTCAGAGTCCATAGTATAAAGTTTGAGTATAATGTATATGATAAGTCAACATATCACACTGAAAACCTAGAAGTTCTGAAACTAGTCAGCGGTGACCACTTTAGGTCCTCAAGTTGACGATACCTAAAACTACAACTTTAGGTAGTCAAAATGACGACTTTAAGTCGTCATCCTGACGACCCGAGTCGTCAATATGACGACTCTGTACTGTCAGTATTGTCATACTGATGACTCAGGTCGTCAGGATGACGACCTAAAGTCGTCATTTTGACTACCTAAAGCTGTAGTTTTAGGTATCGTCAACTTGAGGACCTAAAGTGGTCACCGCTGACTAGTTACGGATCTTCCATGTTTTCAGTGCAAGGTACAAATAAGTCTCTGAGGTACTGTGAGACTGATAGGGTATGTTGGCTTGGTACATAAGGTCTCATACCAGAAGTGGATGACCAGGTGCCCTGGTGTGAGGCATCATGTTTGTCGCATCCACTAGCTAGAGCCGATTGGAGACCACCTCTTCTGAGAGAATGGCCCGAGAAGTCCATGGTATAGGAGCACTCAATGTCCAAGAGTGTGGCTCTGGTAATGTTGGTGAGTTGTAAAGGGGTAAGAGGTACACATGAGGGATGAGTGAAAGCTGGGGCAAACTGAGGTGATGGTACATGGTGCATATTTTACCCAGGCTTTAGTAGGACAGGCTGGAGATGACAGGATGGAAGGTAGGGATATGACTACTGGAGCGTCTCTTGGTCCAATAGTTTTTGATGAGCGTATAACTATATTAATACTGGTATCAGTCAGTATCATGTATCTCCTGAGTAGGGTGTGTGGGCCAGACCACAGTGAAGCAGTGGGGGTGAGGAGATTTTTTTAAGTCGTTTATTGGGCAAAAACAAAATACTTTTAAAATGTAAAGTGTTTACCTAGCATCTATGCATTGTAGTGCTTACGCTAGGACCCCTGATACAACTTGACCAAATATATAGCATTTTTCTATTAAACATTAGAAACTCTAAGGAAGGCAAAGAAGCCCATTGTAAGGGCTGCTTTGTAGTGTAATGTGTTTGGTATAGTATCCAATAGTGTGCAGACTGCGACTAAGTGCTGGGGTAGTAATGGTGGATCTAGTACCATCTCATGTGGTGAGAGTCTAACTGCTCCCTTACCTACCCCCACTGATTTATATGATAATAATGAAGAGGGGTCACCTCCATGTGTTAGTATCCAAAGTTTGGCCCCAGATATATAGTTCATACGGGATGAAGGTGGTGACAATGAGTTGGCCAGATATTGTTGATATAGGGCAGCAGCCTGAGGTGATGGATGTGATATGTCTGTGTTGTAGGACAGAGCGAAGGTTAAGTAATAGGTAGTTTGTCTAAGTCTGCTTACTGCCTTGGCCTCTGAAACCGATGTCTGGAATGAGGCTATAGCCTGGTCTCCCAGAGTAAGCCCTGAAATGTATAGAATCAAATTATATCAAACATAGGGTGAGGTAGGGCGAGTTTGAGTTTAGTGAGATTCCTTGTCGTGATTTCAGCTAGAGCATAGGTTCTTTTAGCTGGGTCATGTTGGCAGGACAGTGCATCTGCCAGAAGTATGAGTTCACCTTTATTGTGTCTAATATCTAGCGTGTGTTCATTTGTAGTAGCCTCAAGCCACAGCTGTCTTGTACAGGCAGATAACACTTTGTCTTGAGTTCTGCCTGAGACTAGGGCCTGTTGGGATCCTAGGTTGTCCATATATATTATGATCCTAAAGCCATGCTTATCTTTGGGTACCAGTATACAATAAGCTATAAGCAGATTTACAGCTTTGAGTCTATGTATGGGCTTGTAGGCTTCTATGTGTGCTTCGTCATATTGTAGTGTGTAGTAGTTTTGGTCTGAGTTGCCACCCCTGCCCACCAGTGTAGAGTCACATTCTAATGAGTAGGTTTCAGTGGGTGGTAGTAGGAGGTGTATGCCGTTAGCTAGGGTGGCATACTTAACAAACCATGATGTCAGATTTGCATGGGTTTTTGAGGACGACCATGCCAGTATCTGGAGTGTTCCTTAATGTCTCCAGTACCCTACACATGAACTTCCTTGAGTTAGGAGTGCATTTTGAAATGTGAGATAATTTGCCTACCAACAACTGAAGTTGCGTCTTAGTGGCAAATTTGGCCCTCTCCCAGCATTTGCACTCATCAATAACCTGCAGTTTAGAGTCAGGTATAGTAAGAGTCATTTCTACCATAGAGAGCAAATCCCAGCCAGTCCATGATCTGGGTCAGAGGTTCACACATTTTAGGGGACAACTCGACGCCTAGTTCAGCTGTCAGACTTAGGAAGTCTGAATAAGCCTGATTAGCCTCATCCAGAGTCTGAGATGCCCCGCAGAAGTCGTTAACAAGGTCGGCAATGGAAGGCAAGGTGTAAGTACTACCTTTCTAGAAGAGATCTCTTTCTTTAGTCAGGTGAGTAGAGGTGCTACATTGCACCAGGGTGTAAATGGAGCCGATGTGAAAGGCCCAAGAAGTCTGCCTAGTTCTAGTTCATTTTTGATGAATTCGTCTATGTGAGTAGGGTATCTAAGAGCTGAGCTGTGGTTTGTTTCAGTGGAGACGGGTGGTGTATCTGCAGTGTAGCCCACTGGCCAACCATAGCGTAAGTATTCACATAGTTTGTAGTCATGGTAACCTTGTAATTTGGTTTCCCAGACGTCCAGATTGAGGCCCGATGGTAATGTGATTCTGGGGCTAAACCTGTTGGGCAAGCAGGTCTCTCTCATAGTGTCATATAGCTTAGCATACTGAGGGAAACGATCCCAAAGGTCAGTAACCCTTACCGGCCAAAACAAGGCTTTGATATGTGCGAATAGCTCTGGGGACGGACCTGCGGGAGGTGAGCTGTAAAACAAGTCCGCCTCAGAAGGGTAATAACTTTCATCTGAATCAGTAAGTGAGCTCGCGGTGTATGCCTGGCTATCACTAGAGTCAGATGAAAAAGTATGTATAGTAGTGCGAGCTGGACTAGCGGTACTAACGACCTGATCCATTTGCTCTATTATATGAGTAGTACATGGAGAGTGGTCTACTGTACAGGTGTTGTCTGGAGTGTGAAGCTTAGTGTTGATATTTGGCATGGGCCTAAATATGGGAGCATTAGGCCTCAGCTTGGACAAGGTAGTTGTATCACAATTCTCAGCAGTCCTGCCAAGTAAATAGTTCATCAGCAATGGAAGACAGGACTTCTTCTGACCAATTACGTATCTGCTCCCACTGATAATCTTTGCCTGCTGTCATTATGTCCATGATATGCTCAGCGTTATTACACGACTTCTGTGATTTTGGGTGCTTTTTCTGGATATTTGTTGGCCCCGCCCATATCTATGGGCGGGGCTTGTCATTAATGGCAGCGACTACCACACACCACGTGACTGAGGGGACTTACTCCAGGATCTGTCCTACACCCGCCACTAACCCTCAGTAAGTCACGCTGGCTGGAAGGAAAGTTTAGCGAAGCACACAATGCTTCAACCACTTGTTCCAGCCTCCCCATCAGGATGCCAAAGTTACAGAAAAAACGACGTTCTGCACGTACTAAGGCCCTCTCCACACCAGTGGTATCACATAAGGCTAATGCTTCTACCATTGACCGGGAATCTAACAACTCTACAGATGATGAGGTGGTGCTGGGCCCAACCCGGCATACAGATGGACAAAGGGACGCAGTCTACACTACCCCTACAGCATCTACTAGCAGCAGTGCCTCTCACCGGAGGCAATCTACAGCAGAGGCCAACCGTTTCCAAAAACTGGAGGATAAAATAGACTGGCTGGTGGGGATGGTTACAAAGGACAAGGATTACAAACTCCCCCACCGTCACCGCCATACTCCCCACAAGGCCTGTTGCCACACTGCTGTGGGCAGCCGCCGCCTCCCTGGTTCCAAGAGGAGGGCTACCTCCCCGTCAGGCTGCCACACTAAGCACCGCCACGTCCGCCATCGGAAGGGGACACCCTCCTCCCACTCCTCCTCCACCTCCACGTCTACGGATTCTCAGTCATCTGAATCTGACTGGTCTGGGGACGAGGAGGGGGTGGAACGTGTAGACTTTGATTTCGACATCGCCACAGGTCGTCCACATGCAAAGAAGAGGAAAGGTAGGCGCCCTAGGATTCATTACCCTCGTCCATATATGTTCCTAGGTCGTGATGGTCTAGCTGCTCTAAAGTCTAGGGAGTCTTATGATGCCCTAACCTTTCAGGAGCTTGTCCTGGGCTTAGCTCGTTTAATCACCAAGACACACACTGCAGATGATGGAGTAGCCCTACTACTGAATCACCTTGTAGCTGTTGCTGAGGATACAATCCACCACCCCTGGGAGGCAGTTAGGTCCTTCTCTAATGAGTGTTTTGATCTGCTGGATAGGAAGGAGCTGTCATGGAGGGATACAGAACGTATCCGTGAGCTCCGCTACAAAAAATCATGGGTGCCCAATCCTAAAGCTATGAAAGTATCAATTCCATGCCATGCCTTTAATGTGAGTGAATGCACTGAGGAGGATGCTCATGTAGAAGGCCCTGTCACCCACAGGCACCGCTGTGCTGTCTGTTGGTATGGAATCGGTCTCAAAGAGTGTACACACTCAGCTAAAATGTGTTCTAAGAAGCTAAAACTGCAGCAGAAGGCTGAGGCCCAACCCCAATCCAACTACCAGCAGAATCGCCCCTTCAAACAACAGAAGAAAAAAGAATCCCCACCCAAATCACCCTCACCAAATCATGCACATTCTGTTTCAAAAAACTAGGTGTAGGAGCCGGGCTGGGGGGCCCCCTCTCTCCCCTCCTCCCCTCCCCTGGGAGGAGGGGGGCGCGTGGCCGACCCTGCCCCTCCCAGGGCGGCCGCAGCTAGCCGCTGGTCTGCTCCTTACACCGCTAACATGCCAGCAGGACCTGTCTTGCCACACACAAGCAGTGTGGAGACTATACAGTGTTCACATTCACCTGGCACATCTCTACAGGATCTTGTTGGTCACGACACCATGGACCCTGATATTACCATAGACGAAGGGCCCCATACTTCACTATTTACCCTGGACCTCGACACCTCTGCAGGGGAGTCTATACATGACACCCCCCCCTGCGAGGAATGCCTTGAGGAGTCATTACAGGGACACATTGGTCACGATACTAATGTATGTGAAATACCCAACTTCTATCACCAAGACCACACTGGGCACAATACCAGTGAAAAGGTTGCAGTAGGTCCACTGCCTTGGTTCACAAGGCCATTTATCCACTATAAAACTGACACGAACATTGCTACATTGTATGAATCAGTGGTGGCTTGTGGTGCTTCAAATGCTGAAGGCGCAAGGTGCCCAGTTAAATTGGGCCTAGACATTCCAGCATGGAAAGACATTGCAACTGGACACCCTGATGACATTATGGTACTGGAGGGCGTGGAATTCGGTTTTCCTTTGCAGTACAGAGGTGGTCCAAAGTTTACCCAACACGATGTGAAGAACCACCACTCTGCAGAGGCCCACCCCAAGGCTATTAGATCGTACATTAGGACTGAGATGGATCATGGCACACTCATTGGTCCATACACAACGTGCCCATTCATACCATGGGCCCATGTCAGCCCATTAATGTCTAGGCCTAAAAATGACACAGAAAGAAGGGTCATAGTCGATCTCTCATATGGTGAAGGCATTAACTCCTCTATCTTGTGTAACAACATTGATGGGGTGTATGTACGCCACACCCTACCCACAATCAAACAGGCCCTGGACGATGTATTAGGGATGGGCACATAGCTGTCGTTATTACACGACCTCTGTGATTTTGGGTGCTTTTTCTGGCTATTCCCGTTCTGATACCTGTCGATATTGCACACCATGATGCATGCATCATGACTTTTGTAAGGTGTGCTGATATCCATAGATAACAGGCACTAGTGCCTGATATCCATGGATATCAGGCACACCTTACATGTCATATGTTACATGTTAAACCCACAAAATTTTCATGGCCAGGATAGGGATCGAACCTGCAGTCTCACATCCCAAGTCCAACTCCCTATGCAGTGCGCCACAGGGACTGACGAGAAATGCTTGGTTGGAACCACGTCTCGATATGATATGGGAAGGAGTCGACTGCGGGCTGTCCGCTACCATAACCACAGGACGCATTCAAACATAGCCAAGCCGACACGGCTGATGAAGGAGGAGACGCAATGGTCTAGCGGTTAGCGCCTTGCGCTCAGCCATCAGAGGTACGTGGATCGCGCCCCGGTCCGGGCGCATCTTTTTTCGCCGTGTGCGCTGTCGCTGTCCGCAGCAGGGCGACGAGGTGTATGACTGTATGTACCGATCGTGTACAAACACTATTTTTTGCCGTGTGCGCTGTCGCTGTCCGCTGCCGGGCGAGGAGGTGTATATCTAGTCTAACAATTAGTAACACGGTCCGGGTGCATCCACACTATTTTTCGCCGTGTGCCGCTACCAAGCCAAGCCGAGATGGGCACTGTCGCTGTCCGCTGCCGGGCAAGGAGGTGTATGTACCGATCGTGTACACACACTATGGCTGGCTTCGAGTCTCGGGGAAGGATTTTTGTTTTCAACTTGTTTTTATTGATATTGTATTGATTATTTATTGATTTTTTATTGATTAATCGTGTAATAAAGACAGTAAGGAATGGGCTAACGGGCACCTCATTCAGTGTATCGTAGGATATCGTAACTCGTTACGATATCCTACGATACACTGAATTCGGTGCCAGTTAGCCCATTCATTACTCTCTTAATATTGCACACCATGATGCATGTATCATGACTATTGTAAGGAGGCATGTTATCCATGTAAGGAGGTATGTTATCCATGTAATAAGGCATGTTATCCATGGATAACATGCCTCCTTACATGCGGGCTGTCCGCTTCAAACCAACCCAAGCCAAGCCGGGCGCCGAGGTGTGTCGCCCGGTGGTCTAGTGGTTAGCACATTGCGCTCAGCTGCTAGAGGTAGGCGGGACTCGTCCCGGTCCGGTCGTATATTTTTTTTCGCTGTGTCTACTGATCATGTGCACACACTCTGGCAGGCTTTGAGTCCTGGGGAGGGGGAACAATTTTTGTTTTCAACTTGAATTTATTGATATTCTATTGATTATCTATTGATATCTTAATAAAATAAGTAGTCAATGGATAATTCATGACTGCGCCCTCGTGTAATTATCCTTTGCAAACACACACTCGTCATGAATTATCCATTGATTACTTGTTCAATACAGGGCTTAACTTGGGGCAGGGTACGGCGGACTTTCATAAGCCTTGACAGGCCAAAGAAATATTCTAAAGGGTCTAGGACATTTAGACCTGTTTTAATATGTGTAGGACCATGGAAAATGAAGTCGTGGGCATGAGTAGGCTCACCCTTGATGGATGACAGCTGATGTGATGTAGAGGTAAGGATATTTGCTACCTTCTCAGTGACAGAAGCAGGAACTTTGTCTTGGTAGCTGAGTGGTAGAGGATAGGATTTCTCACCTGCGAAGGTAGTGGCCTGTATGGCCGCAGCAAACTCACCGATGAGCGGTCCCGCAGCAGGCTGTGACGTCACTGCAGCCAGGATGGCCGCAGCTGCAGCAGTGGCATTAGTATATTTTAGACGGAGTCTGTACTACAGGTACTGACTCTGTTGAAGTGATGTCCACTACCGGGATCTGACTGACCTGTGGCTGTACTTGTGTAGTTGTAGGTTGTGTAGCAACAGGTTTAAGGCCGTTTATAGCAGCGAGGATTTCATTGTTTTGAGACTGGATGGTGAAGACATTGTCCTCGAGGCTTGTACAAGGTCTCCTAAATTGTCCGTAGAATTAGTCTTTTTAGCCTTACCACCAGCTTTCTTTTTAGGTGGATCAGCAGTAGATGGTGTAGTTTTAGTACGCTTCATCCTGGAAGTCGGATGGTCACTTTAGAGGGTGATGGTGATGGATTAAAATATGTAAAGTTTATAAGGCATATTGTTATGACCACTGGGTGAGCAAAGGTAAAGTGTGTCACCCGTTGCAACCGGGGGTTGAGAGTTGCTCAGTGATTAGCAGAAGGTGAAGCCACCGGGCTGAGTCCTTGAGAGTCTGGTGAGTACTTGGAACCACCACTAGGTGGAGAATGAATTTGCCTGTCAGTCTCATTACCCACAATTTATCAATTACTGATAATAATTATAGTGCTGTAGCTATGGGTGGTTTGACTGCCTATTTACAGGGGTAGTTAGCTCCAATCAACAGTTGGGGCTGAGAGTGTATGTATGAAAACTCCAGCACATATTATGTGTGGCTGGCATAAACTATTCCAGGCCTCTTCTGTTTAGTTCTTGTGGTAGGATGTCTTACTTTCGTTTCACAGATTTACTTTACCGGTGTGAACAATGATATGAGCCCCATGCTAGAGACACGATCCGCTCTACCTGTCGTTATGATGAAACATGGTGTCAGTGTGACTCGATCGGCTGCAAAAGTATGTTTCTTTTGTGTGTTTCTTCAGCTATATCCCTGTTTTGTCTACCAGGCATATGGACTCTGCAATGATGGCACCTGCCAATTTGATAGCTATGGAGTCCCAGAATGCAGGTACATATTTTAATATTTACATTTCTGGCTTATAACTCAATTGGTTATCCATAGTACTCAATATATAGATGTGGCCTTCAGACTTTCAAACATAGAAAATGTCCTAAACCACCAATGAACCTTTGATGAAGCTAGCTAATCCGTATCTGCTGACTTTTGGACCCTGTAAGGTTTACATCAGCATCGGACATCAGAATCTTGCTTTTCTACCATGGGAGAACTGATTGTTCAAACTAACTTAAGTATTCCCATAGGATGAGTAAACCCACATAAAATAAGTAAGCTCTTATTAATCCCCTCCAGGTGACAATTTTTCATTGACATGTTACTAATCTCTGATTTCATTTCTTAGCTGTGACGCTGGCTACACCGGAGCCTTCTGCGACCGCCCTGGTGAGTTTGACAATAACATCGCATTTATCATCTCCATCGTAGGCATAGTGATTGTTAGTATGGCACTGATCATGGCCCTAGTGCTGGCCTGCTGTGTCCTGACCAGGCATTTTAACTGTGGCCCCTTTGTTAATGACAATGACTCAGTAGCCTATGGGCATTAGGCACCTAGGCTACAGCAGAAGCCAATTGGGTGGGTACTTCAGAATGGGTTGTTTTCATAGTTAAGATTTTAAAACCTTGGGTTATCAGTCTATTCTCTAATGCCTAAACTTAGAATATTATTTTACATACTCATGACACTATCTATTGTTCAATATAAATATACACTTTAAACGAAAAATGTCAGAATTAAGAAGGAAACACCGTCCCAAAGTTACCAGATATCCATCGTTATTTTCACTGAGATTCTTTACATGTAGATTTGTGTACCACTGTACTGCCACCTGGGGCTTCTTGTAAAAACTACACTGGTTCCCTGCCATCAATGACAGTGGCTCACTGTTCAGTTTTACAAGCATCACTGGTAGATTCAACAGTTATCTTTTTACTGCATATATGAGTTGATTTCTGTTCAAACATATATTCTTCACTATTATGTGATACAGAATTATCATGTAGATTGGTGTACAATGCACTTTCGCCGACAAAGGTTCTGGTAAGAGTCTTTAGATTTCCTCTTCCTATTTGTCTGACTAAGGAAGGCGAAAAGGACAAAGATCTATTGGGATTTACATCTCCCCCTGCTAACAACATCACACACAACATTGTTCCTTCACCCACAAGCCAGTGAACACAGAACGTTGAATCAACGTTGAAATAATGTTGATGATCAACATTATTCCAACGCGATGTCAGCACTTCTGCTTATTGATGAACCTGATTCTTTCCAAAGTCTCTACTGTCCTTACTGCAATGTTTAAACATCAGTGAGCTTATATCGAAGGCAGATCAAGTATTGAAATCAAATATGTTTTGAAAATCCTCATGGTAGCTACACGGGTATAGCTATTCAAGTACACGATTTACACGAATAAAAGGAGCATTAGGGTTTGAATGCACTAGCTATAGCTAGTATCCAGCCATACATCTCATTGGAAATTCTTTCAAAATCAGCACTTTATTTACCTACAGCGATAAGGTGAGGCTCCATTACGCGATCTTTTGGTACAGTCTCACCTAATTTTATCCCTTTAGTGCCTAAGGTATAGGGTGTTGACATTCCTATATTGTAAACATGAGATTCAAAATTGTAAACATGCGATTTCAGGGGTTATTTTATGGGTGATCTCTCTCCTTGTGTGCCATATTTACCAACTAACCTGCACCTGCATAGACTCTGTGATTGGGTGGGAGTTCAATATATAAACATCAACACAGCAAAATATAAATAACAAAACAGCAGTCACACAGATCGCAGGGTCTTGTACTGTAAAAATCAAACCTGTCTGATATTGAGTTGCAGAGAGTCATCAGTGTGAAAGTCTGCAATATTTACATTAGGTCAACTTGATTTAGTAAACAAAAAATCTTTTGGCAACAAAAATGTGCCTGGGATTGTACACAAAGTCTTCACCACATAAACAAAAAGCTCTCTCAATCTTCTATTTACACCTTGAAATAATAACAAATACCACTCTTTAATCTGTGTTTGTGTCTGCTTTTGTGAGAATAGCTCCGATTTTCAGCAAAAATCGCATAGTGGAGCCTCATCTATTGTCCACTAGGCCTCTGTCGCAGAAATGTATATAGGAAATGAAAGACTTAATCGCACGACAAAGGCCAAGTGGACTAAAGTTTTAACAACTATCATCGATTGAGACACATGCCTTTTGCTAATATTTATATATTCACGATTATCAAACAACACAAGGAGTAATTATATCTGACTTCACTTACTAAAACCGTAGATGGCTCCATATGAATATAATTGGCCTACCTTAATTTCCATCGAATAATTGCCCTACCATTTTAGGACTTATATGATATATTCTTTTGGTGAAAAGTTGTCCATCGGCCAAAACTGTTGATGGTGGTTTTAGCTCTTTATCAATATGCATACATGTATACATAGGTCTTGTTATAAACTATTATTCAGGGTAAATAAGATTTCTGCACGTTCTCTGCAATGTACAAGGTAGACTTGTGTGGAAGTGGCAAGGGGGATACTTCATAACTTTTAAAGAAAATTCTCTCATTGAAATGTGAAGTTTAAATGGTCGTTTCATGCTGGGAATGATACTTTGATTGAGAAGAAAAAACTCTCATGGAAATCGTTTCCTAGTAAAAATCAATACAGCGTGTGTTATATTGCATCAAAACGATCAAGAGACATTTGTACAACTGCTAAGTGTAACAAAACTGTTATACTTGTTATAATAACACTTAGCAGTCGACCCTCCAACTACTAACTGTAACAAAATATTGCTAAGTGTTACAAGCATCCAACTACTATGTGTAACAATTGCTGCTACCTGTAACAAAACTCAGATCATCCTGTAAATGGACATGGAACTGCTATCTGTTACAATAAGTGCTAGCTGTGACATCACATAAATCACAGCTAGGTGTATCAGTACAACTGCTAACTGTAACAAAACTGCTTACTGTTATAATAACACTTCAGGTTTATTTATGAGAAATGGCAAGTACTCTATTCTATGATGTTAAATTAGGACTGCACTAGGTGATTTTTGAATTAGAATTTAACTAGTCGTGTGACAACTTGGACGAAATCAAAGTGTATGAAAGGTAAACAATTTACTCTTGCACACAAACTGCAAATAGAAAGGCTTCAAAGTGGGGTCCCAACTCATGAAAAAAAATTGCAATGATAATCATCTAAAAGAAATCGCCTGCAGCTTTACAGCCATATTGTATGTGTCGGTCCAAGGCAACAGAGCCCTTCATAATCTTGATAATTGTTTTTTTATTTGTTTCGCCATGATAGATATTACATCTATAAGTGCAATTCTCATCCAAAATTGCCCGTCACAGTTTGTAGATATGTTATGCTGGAGCACAAAATAGTCCATGGTAAATAGGATTTGAATGATAACAGTTTGGTAAAGCGATATAATTATCTGAAAAGGTTAAGAAAGGAGGAAACATATCTAGAAAAAACATCGCCATTTATTTTCAATTTTAGAAACCCCACTCTGAGAAGCTTTACTCAAATGCAGTCAAAGAGAGAATGACCAGTGTTCCCGGTACATGGGTTATCATTATATCTCACAAGACGTCGAGTTAAAATTCCCACCAAACTTATTTTCTCCCTCTTATGCCACATGTGTATATGAAAATACTGTATCTATTACCGCTATGTAAAACTTACTTGATAATATTACCGGTACTATTGGAGCAACAATATTACCTTAAACATAAATTTATAAGTGCAACTTATAGTGTATCTTCATTTTACCTCATTTTCCAGTAGACAATCATCAGTCATACTTTAACATTATGTTCATTTTTTAAATAGAAAGATTCAATTAAAGCTAATAAAACTTATTCAACAGTGCTTAAGGTTTATTGTTTTGTTTGATTTTTGACACACATAATGATATGACAGGATCTGAGAAAAGGGCCCTTAGTGCAGGGTCCATTAAGGTCCATTTTTTTCAGTATATCTCACATTACGTCTGAAATGTTCTAGAATATTGTCATGCGTAAAAGAAAATTACAGATGAGAATACCTAGAATCGCCATAAAAAAAATAACTTTTTTTAAAATAATATTATGATAAATACAGACGTTGCAATATGCCACTATATGCACAAGTCTACAAAACTAAGATATCCAAGACATTGATGTTTGCATGTAGCTTGGAAGGAAGAACAGTATTCATGTTTATCTCACGATTCAGGGCCATCAGCGTGCCTTTTGGTCATAACCCTGTTCCATTATCAGGGTATAACTGCATTCTGAGACTTCATTTATTTTTCTAAGACAATCTTGGTTAGAACCTGAGCAAGTTAATAAATTTGAGAAGGATACAAAGTCACCCTCGCCATACCTTTCCGATTAGAACCGTTCCGGTCTCTATGGGAATCGTTCCCCGGCCGCTGTGGCAGGAGATGAGCTCGCTGTCCACTATACCAAGCCGACCGGTGGTATAAACCAATGCACATAGAGGATTTGAAAAAGTTGTCCGACATACCTGATATTTACACACCTCGTTAGCATAGAATCCAATGGTGCCAGGTGGAGTTATTAACAGGGAAACATCCTTAGATATCCTATATGAACATGCCATGCCTAATTTCTCCATTTTGTTCGAAATAAATAAGAATCCATTGATTTTCCATAGCGATACGTGTCGGCACCCACCCCGTCTGGCCATTACTTGTTCGATGCGTATCTGACCGAGTTCTTCCATCCAAGCACCTCCCCACTTCGTAAACAAGATGGAATGGCCGTGTACCTGGCCGTGTACATTGGATCGCTATGTAAAATCATTGGATTCTCATTTATTTATGAGAAAATGGAGACAAAATGTAGGCGAACACCAACTAGAGATCGTATAGTTGGCAGTGCTAGAAGTACAGGACTTGACATGCTTGGATTCTGCACAAAAAATGTGGGTAAAGGTGGAGGTATGTCGGGCAGAACGACAACATGGCCACGACGGCTTGGCAAACCGTGTGGATCGCATGCACTTAGAAAATGTCTTCTCCTGGATTAATTCTGGGGTTATAAGGTAAGAAATTCATACATAATGGATGAATAAGTGCAATAAACGTCTGCGGTCAGGCGAATATTTCAAGCAAACCTCACCTCGTCCTAGAATAGCAATACATTAATAGCTTAATAATTATGGGGTTTATTTATAAATTCTCTGACACACCATATAATGTTTACATATATAATCTTATTCAAACTATCTTGTTTGGCCTCATACATAACTTGTATAAATTTGAGTATGCGTCATGCATCGCTACATGGCAAATTGATATCTGAATGCGACCATATTATTGATCCCTATACGGTTTCCGAATGTGCCCAGTGTTCAGGTGGAATATTACCGAGGAGGTGGGATATGGATGCTTGCTCCTGGTTCCCTTGACTACCTCCGTCACCGACATACACACCTTCCCCCATCCCATCAGGGGTCTCTTTCTGATAGGCCTGTGAGATAAAGGTGATCATATCTAGATCTAGATCTAGTCCTAGTATTGGCAAGGAGAAGTATACTCTATGGTATTGGTATATTATAGAAGGTCCAATAGCCAAAATCAACTTGACCATTATCGCCAGGTTTTATAAGGCTTTGTATGGCTTAGCTGTCGCGCAGTACAGGCCAAGTGTACTATGGGTTTTAGAGAACATGATATTGTGAGTTTTTTGGGGTTTTTTGTTGTTTTTTTCAGCCAAACAAACCTATAACCTAGCCCCGTAACACAATGCTGTATACATTACGAGATAGATCCTATAGTTTATTCAAATTCTGTTTTCGTAGTCGTATTGTGTTGCTCGTAGAGCTATTTAGTAGTCATAGGTTGTTTTGAAATGGCCCCCAGGGCTACTCGGTGTATACACTACACAATAGGATCCAATGGACCAAAACGGTAGAAGGCTCTGCAGCTAAGATAGCCTAATCCACACTGATTGGATACCCCATTCTCCATACTGTATACATCCATAATTAGCCGTCCTCCAGTGCTCCTCCTACAGGAGGTGGGGTGTATCAAGGCTTAATGAGGACAAGATCAGACCCTGGAGGAGCCTTAGATCTTGTATACTTACAGTATTGACTATACTCACCTGGAGGTTGCTGGGACCAGGTGTTAGTGGACGACTGTACAGGTAAGAGTAGTCAGGGACACACACAGGTGTATGGAAGCGGGAGGGTAAACATTGCAAGATTTGATAGTATTAAATGCTAATAATTGAGCCCAACTCGATTGCACTGCTATCTCTCAGGGGACATAGCCTTAACATCAGGATACATAGATTTAGTCCATTTTCATACGAGTTGTTTACATTCAAGACATGCTATAAGCCTCATAAGTTACAATATAAGTAGTCAGTCAACAATGCATTGTTTCGTTTTATAAAACGGCCAGTAGTGCTCTTCTGCATGATAGAAGTGTCCTTGAGTGCATTATAGGAATACAGCGCATGGCTGAGCAAGGTTACCATAGCTGTAAACCAGTCAGGTACCCATACTTCTTGTAGATATACCTTGTTTGGGTACTTGATTGATTGGAATAAAATGTAAAACATTTTATAAAGACAATAGACAACTCCTTCTTCACATCTTGACTGCCTGTTGGCATATAATGCACTCAGATGCATTCGTGCATTATAGGACAAGAGACAGTCTCGATGTGAAGAAGATCGTTGTATATTCTCTAATTAGTAATGCTCATATCTGCCATGACATAAAGGTCAGTTCTCAGAAGCAACTCTAAAATGGGTCGATACGGTTGATTGATTCCTGTGGATCTGCTCACTTCCTTATTCCACATCGATTGGCTAGCATGATTGATTTCAAAGGTGGCGAAACCTTTTTTTCATCACATGCTTCATGCTTGATCTTGATGTATAGGAGGAAAATATGGCAGTTTTCAGACATGAATTAATGACTTATTTCCTTTGTTGAGGTAAGGACAACTCATGTATTATTCTCTATCCGGATTTTAATGTGTTTTTCGGTCGCTCCATTGTCATGGGAACCCCGGGCTAGTCTGAATAAATGGATGATTTTGTTGAACACATTGGTTCATGACTAGACAAAAGTGGCACACCAAGTGATTTAGGTAGTATCTATATAGGCCCTACATGCTGTTTCTCAATATCCAATGCCATAACTGTAGAGAAAACAGTCATGTTCTCGCATGCGATCATCTACACTTGTTGGGGATTCCCGTGGCTGTGAACAGTCAGTCCATCATGCTATGTTATATACTGCCGCCTCTAGTCAGGCTGGATCGTGTATACTTGTTTAACTATTCATAATAGCCGACCTCTATATTCAGATCAAAGTATAGCTGGCAGGCTATATAGTTTGTGGTAAAAACTAAAAATATATAATTATATATATATATATATATATATATATATATATATATATATATATATATATATATATATAATCTTAATAGCATCAAATACCCCAACTGAGGTATCCTGCACGATATATTGAAAAGGTACATTTCATTATTATAATCAAACATAATGTTTGCTGTGGCCCCCAAGCTTGATCAGTGAAGCATCTGGTGTTGTTCTTTTTTTAATTCAATATAATTACTCGCGAAAGAGGGCATCATGAAAAAGGGGTGGTCTTTTCTTTTCAAAACATGCACAGTTGTGTATGTATAGAGGAGGGAAATACTTCAAATAATTTGGAAGACACCAGTTACTTACTGACTCTATCCTGAGATATATCTCTGGCTTGCCAGGTTGTTATGAGCCAATACTATCTAGTGGTGGTGATATTGATTGGTATGTTATTTTGCCAGTCGGGATCTATAATAGACAGCAATAATTTCTATCTTTAGAATATTATTGACTTACATCAAGTTTATAAAGGTTATATGTACACACCAGTATATACACAGTATTGGTGGCAATGATACAATACAGGTTATATTCCTCAAGACTATTCCAGGCCCATAATCATTGAAGCCATTATATGGCTGAGATGATTGTAGGCCAGGAATAGTAGAGAGGAATGTTACCTTTATGTCAAGGTGAATATCGATGCTCCATAGAGAAAGCACTGAGAGCGCATATTGTACCCCTGCATTAAATAACCCGCGGGAAATCCGCACGATGACGTCATAGGTCCACCGCGCATGCGCAGCCTTTTTGAAACGTAAACATTCAAAATGGCAGTGGTCAGCATTTCGCATTGGTGGTAGGTGAATAAGGGTTAATTTTGAAGGATATTGATCAAATAACGAATAACTATCCACCCAAACACCTTGACATAAATGTAAAGATGAATTCTGATGAGTGTTTGGCTCCTAATTATTTCCCTCGCAGGTTTGGGAACGGCCCAAACCAGCTCTGGAAATAATTGTCGCCAAACACTCATCATCGTTCACCTTTACCATTGTATTGTAACAATTGCTGCCAATCCAGTACTTACTATCATATGCTAACAACTAAGGCTAGACGTTGTGTCTGGGTAGCTAGACATGGCGTCTAGTAGATAGATTGGATGTTGTCTGCTCTTGATTGGGTACTCAACACTATGATTGGTAATATGCAGATTTCATTTGTTATGAAAGAAAGTGCTCTGCCCTGATTGGTGCAGACAACAATGCTTGTACTGATGGGCCCAGAAATATGGGCTCAGATATTGGTGGGCAGAACAATATCATCATCTGCCTCTGTTGTTATGTAATTCTTAGGGTTTCACGTATCACTGTCTTAGCATATAAAAATAATGATATTTATTCAAAGTGTATACATGAGAAACCCATATAACTTAGATGTAGTATTCCAAATTCTCAGCTGATAGCAGAGCGATGATAGAGCAGAGTGATAAGTGATGGAATTCTGATGTCTGGGGTTTCTTGCCTGTAGGATGTAGAATGGAGTCAGAATGATACATGCCTGGCTTTATAAATACGCACAGAGGACAGATGTGCGTAAAAGGCAGGTCAGATATTAAACTACACCAATGCATCCATGTAAAGTTTCTTCATAGTTGATACCTAGAAAAAAAAAACAGACCAATTGGTTTGAAAATATTTATGTTAAATTAATTGAAAATTATCTATGTTGAATTAATTGAAAAACATCATGTTAAAATAATGTCATTTTTAGCATTCCAGGATGAAGGAAGACCAGCAGCCATCAGGAGAAGCTGCCCCTCCTCCTGTACCTAACCCTGACCCTGCTGTGCAGGAGGCTGCACTGTCTCCTCCCCCTTATGATACAGAAGATACCAGTAATGACCTTGGAAATCCTACCACCCCGGAGCCTTGGCAACCATACTCAAACACCCAACAACCTGCTATGGGCCCACTAGGACCAGGTGTCACCTACCCACACCCTGGAGGGGGCACTGGAGTGATACCACAGGGTGGCTTCATAGGACAGCCTGGAGGAGTTGGTGGGGTGATACCTGAGGGTGGCTTTGTCCAGGTGGGAGGGCACCACCCTGGAGGAATGAATGTTAATACTATTAGTACACAGCCTGTGGCCATGCAGGAAGTGGTCATGATGACAGCCACCCCTCCCCCCATGGTCAACCCCTGGTCACATGAGTTCTGTGGCTGCCTTGAGGACACACATGTAGGTATAGGGTATTTATTCCACCTTACAGAGGCATATCTAGCCTATCCATTGATCATCCTTTATATTATCAGGTCTTCTAGAGTTGTACAAACGTGTTAAACAAGAAAAATGTTGCAAGGACCACGGATAGGAGTTGCCACTCTGCGGCCGACATGTGACGTCACAGCCGACGTATGACATCACAAATTGTGTAACAAGATAACAGTGACGTCACTGATAAACCGAAAACATAATGAAGTTGCTACGGTCACTGCGCTCCCGGCCGCTACGTGGCAAGCAACTCCAAAAAAAATGTCCATTATGTGAATTGTGAGAAAATTAAGAGGCATCTTACTCCATAGTTTATCGTATGTATGGGATGACTTTAAATCTGTTGCATCAAGATATTATTGTGTTTTGGGATTTTGTGTGGGGTGTGGGGGTGGGGGGTTCTGTCTATCTGTTTGTTGTGTTTTCTCTTCATTTTGTGTGTGAATTTGTTTTATCTTTTCTCCCTCTAACCCCAGTCAACTACATGTACAACATGAATTTGACCCATATCTTCCTTTTTCTCATCAGTCCTAAAATGCTAGGAATAAAATACTTTCCTATGTCTACAACACAGGTGTGCTGCAAAGCGTGTTGGTGTCCATGTATCGTGTTCGGTGAGAATGCTGCAGCTCTGGGACACGACTGTATGGAGTGGGGCGTTGGCTTCTTCTTATCCCAATTTGTGGGGCTATCATGTCTGATGGGCATGCAGATAAGGAAGGAGATAAGAGAGCAGAGAAGTATTGATGGAGACATGTGTAATGATTGCCTGATCTGGTGCTGCCTTCCACTGTGTGCCCTTACACAAGAGACTATGGAGATTAAGGTAACCTTTAATTAAAAAGTCCCATTTAAATCAAAAGTACCTTTTGAGGTGTTGGTAAACTGCTAATTGATTTTTAAGTTTGTTCCTCATGCCTCGTAGCATAAATAGATGCACTAATTCTTGTTTTCAAATAGAGTTAAAGCATTTTTGTTAAATTAATGTGATATTTGAGACAATATAGAATGAAAGAAGGCAGCTTGCTTCAATGTTAAAAAGGCCATATCCAGGTACACGAATTTAACACAGGCTATTGTTCTTAGTAATTTGGCATTGTCCATGATCATGATCGGTGATTTATGTTGTTTTTTTTATTCTTCTATCCAGGAAATGGTAATAACTATGGTTCCTTTAATAGATGTGAAGCATGGTAGCCTCACTTATTTCACAAATGTTGCATTTTGTGGTTCTGGAACTTACATTCATGTTCACAAATAGAGTTAACTTTGACAGCTACCCATGTGTATGTGTCTCTTAGGTTTCAAATAAGCTAACACTTGTATAATTATAGTCTATCTTTTCCAGATGTTCTTGGTTAACTATGTATCTCTTTCTCTCTCTCTCTCTCTCTCTCTCTCTCTCTCTCTCTCTCTCTCTCTCTCTCTCTCTCTCTCTCTCCATCTATCTATCTATCTATCTATCTATCTATTTATCTTTTTATATTTCTCTCCCTCTTCCTCTCACCCTTCTCACTGCCTCTTGTATCCCTCTCTCTAAATTAGATATTAATTTTAAGCATTCTTTTAGATCTATTCGAGGACAATGCCCCCCTGGACATTACCCCCCCAGTCATTACCCCACTGGACAATACCCGTCATAGGTGGGAAAGGATTATATCAATAACATATATCCATGAATCTTTCACTGAATGTCCCCATCCCTATTTCAATCTTTTTAACAGAGTAGTTATACCAACAGACAAGTCAACTATATCCCTAACCATAACCCTAACCCTACCCTAACCCTAACCCTAAATCTCCAACCATATCCATAATCCTACCCTTAACCCTAACTTTAAACCTACACCCTATCCTATTGTATGGGGGGCAATGTCCTAGGGGGGGGGCAATGTCCTAGGAAGGGTAATGTCCAGGGGAGTATTAATTGTCCTGTCACCTTTTAGATTGGAATCTATTCTACCATTGAAAATATTGCTCTTGTGTAACTCATTTCAGGAGCCTTTAGCTAAGATCCCCCTATGTGTTCATTTCTGCTCACCTGCCATTTGCACCTGACGCTTTTTTCATATCTTAGTTATCGTTGCGTGTGTTTTATTGTGTATGAGCTACATGTATTACCTGCTTTCCTATTTAGGCCATACAGATATAGATATAAAGCAATTAAAAGAAAGAGGGCATAAGGACGAACGTTCTTGCCTAGAAAGAAAATAACGATTGAGTGTTAACTGTAGTAGGAATATCAAATTTACAATTACATTCATTTTTGTGTAGACTTTGCGTGACACAGGGTAGAAGAATAATTATGATAATGTAAAACATATTGTGTATTACAGAAAGCTCAGTTATCGGACCAAGGCATCAACAACATGAACCGAACGTGAGAGGCTGAGGCTCTCTTCATGAAATCCAAACCTGCACATGAGAAGGTGGGACATACACATGTAGATATAATGAATTATGCGGGAGAGACTAATGCCATGATATGTTGAGTAAAGTATTTAATTGTTGGGTACATGGTATATACAAATTATAATTACAAGTAAAAGTCAGGAATATTTATCATAGCATTTGCACATTGCACTACTTGCTTATACCGGTAAGGCGCATTCGACATACAAGGCACACCCTGGGTTCAGTACAAACATATAGGGTGCACATGGACCGAATTTTCATGATTTCCGTACGGATCTTTTGTTGAAAATCCTCGCCTTTAACTCCCAACCCCAACTTTTCTTGCTGACCCTTTAAGGCGGAATAGGGTAAATCCTCATATATAAGCCACATCTTATAAATATGTAAGGTTTTACAGTACTAACCAAACATGGATAAAAGTGAACTGTACACTAGCGCCTGACTCTCAACTATACACCAGCTATACACTAACGTTGGACGGTCATGAATGTATTAAACATGGACCACACTGTAAAAAATACCTGTTGAATCTACCAAGGATCCTGGTAAAACTAAGAAGTGGACCACCGTAATTGAAAAGTATTGCACCAGTGTAGCTTTAGCAAGAACCCCCAGGTGGCAGTATAGTGCCGCATAAATGTACAATGAATCTCGGTGAAAATAGTAACGGATCTCTGGCAACTTTGGGATGAAAAATGAGGTGTTATTTCGATGACATTCTTCACAGCGTATTATAAAAAGCCTCATTTGATCGTGCAGCATAACACATAAAATAACTCACTCTCTCACATTCTCTAAACATGCGAGGACTATGAGAAAAAATGGCTATCATTTTATTGGTTTTAGAAAACTCTCTTAATCAATGCAAAAAGAGAACGTCCACATAACATTTTTAATCTTGCAGGATTATATGAATTGAAGATTAAGATGCACAGGATAGAAGAGTAAACTAAATCTGCTTTTTTTAAATGAAAACTGTGTATTATAATGCTGCATTTTCCCCCACTACAAGGGCTTGTGTGACTGTTTTTCAAATTATAATGTATGATCAATTACCCTACGGTTGGGTAAAATCAATTTCTTCCATTGTTCCACACTACAGAGATGTAAGTTTTCAGAATTTTTTCTGATTTCAGAATTTTCAGAGTTGTAGATGCCTATAGATTTACACAGATTTCTGTTCTCAGATCAATTTCTTGCAATATTTTACAATAAATACAGAAGTTCTATGTGTATCTTCAGAATTTTTCATAAACGACGACTTTACTCCCTGACACTATAAGCAAAAGAGACAAGGGATGGATATCCCGGTGTGTAGTTCTTGTTCCTAACTTAATCTACAGTTTGTTTATGATAATTGGCCTACATATTACACATGGCTATAACCATTGGTGTTCACTCTAAATAACTTTGTGAATTTCAGCGTAACTCATGGGAACTGACCGTACATAGTAGATATAAAACGTGTTTAAAAATCTTACTTTAAGTAGTCGAGTTCGATACCTTGAAAAGGAGCGTTCAGTCTCTAGATTAGAATTCGAATTTCAATTGTTCAAATATGAATTACATGATCTTGGAAGATGTAAATAAGAGTTTTGTATAAACCAAAGGACCTGCTGACTCATGTGAATTCTCTCACAACTTATAATTGTACGCCAACGTGTATACTGCTATAAAACTATAGTCTATTGAGCAATGTGTCACTATAGTCGGATAGATTCTTGGTGAGTACAGGTAGAAGTATTTAGCATTTATCACAGTGAACATTACATGTTTGTCATTCCATGTCCGTGCTTCATAAAACACATTCTGCCGTATTACTCTCTTTCGCTGGTCCCATTTTCAAATGGAACCAACGATGTCTTTTTTGGTTGAGGAAGTGCTATTCCTCAATAGATGTCTGTGATTCAATTAGAATTAGTGAAAATAAAACTGAATATAGAAATTTGGTTCATATCTCGAATTTATAATAAACTGTCATTCTCAATAAGGCCAACGCCTGCGGGGCATTTCATAATGTCCTCCCAACACTCCTCGTTATTTCACATAGCCTGCACCACTTTAAAAAGATAAGGACTGCATATCCTTGGTATTTTGATTGGGCCTATCAACTCATTAATTATCCTTGCATTTATGCCATCATTTATGCTAGAGAGGCTTCACAGCAAACCTCGGGACGCACGGTTGATATACTAAGAGACTAAAAATGAGAAATCTCTAATTACACCAAATTTCATAAAAACCAAAAACACTACCAGCACTTTGGATGATAGTTATTTTAGCAGACCCAATATCGATTTGAGACACCAAAAAGAAGAAACAATACAAGAAAATGGGGAGAAGACAAAAAGCCATCATTTATTCAGAACTTATTACAGTCTTTTTCAATGCAGTCTTCCTTCAAGCACCATGTTCCTCTTACCCAATGCTAATCTTCAAGTCCAAGAACTATTCTATTTTAAGTGAATTAATTTACCACATTTTGGTCAGACAGAATATTTTCTGTGATATCATTGTTGGAAATGACTGTTCTGAGATCGCTACAGCTGCATTAATTATCTGGCATCATCGCTCTGATAAAAGAACTATGATGTCACAAGTGTGATTTCATTATTGTTGACTGTCATTACAGGGACATGATCGGTGTTCCATCGATATAAAGAATTTACTGTCCCTCCTCCTCACCCTGGTTGCCACGTTTGATGAGGTAGACAAACTTGGTGTAGTCAAGGTTGCCACCCTCAACGGGAATTTCCTTCCACGTCTGTTTGATCTGTAAATAGATTACTTAATCTCATTAACGAAGTGGTCTTTAAACCATATACAGGTATTCTTATTTACAAATGGTACTTTTATGATAGTGCCCTGTGAAACTGCCTATAAGGGGCCTGAATAACGATATAGAAGGTGCAGCAGAAGGTTAGCTTCAATTATATGCTGTGCCTTATCATGCTTTGACTGAAGAGAACTTAAGAATGATAGATGTATCTATATACAAACAATGAATGCCAAATACTGGTGATCATAAATTTTCTAGCTTTCGCAGAGAAGTTACGTGGCCTTGTGTAAAATCAGTCTACAACAAGATTATCCATCACTTACCTCATCTTTGTTGAACTGGTCACCCACTTCCATCAATAGGGTCTTGAAGCTTAAGGGAGGAAAGGAAAACGAGGATCGATTTATAGTTTCTTGAGCATACCAATATGTTAGATTGTTATCACCCAGACACTGTTATTGTGTACGAATTGGTGCAATAAATATTTTAGATATCTTGTAGAATAACCCAGGATGTAGGGGTTCTACTAGAAAATTAGAGGGAGGTGCTTATAATGAGATAGCTAAAGCATGCTTAAGTTTAGTCTAGGACTTAACCTAAGTTTATATTTGGAAGTAGACATGAAATGTGTCTTATGAGCTGTCCCACATGGCCGGTCATATGTATCAATGAAAAGATCATGATAAGTGTTATTACGGTAACTAAAATGACTTACTATTCCTCTGATAGGATGCCCTTTCCCTCCTCATCAAACATTTTGAAGGAGTCCAACAGGGTACGCTCTGGGTCGGTTCCTGTTTTCAAATAAACACAAGACAATAAACTTTCAGAAAGTACTGTTGATTCTCACAGGTGATTTACATGTTGGCCTAAGGCCTATGGTGGAAATATTACTGGTTTTAAGAGACAGTGAGAGTGAAAATCAGAGATGGTGCATTACTTTTAATCATTTTTCTCAACATTATTCTGTCTGTGTGTCGCAATCATTGAAGAGATGGAAAAAGGTAATAAATTAAAAGGAATGTATGGGCCTTTGACAGAATCATGTCTGATTTAGGTACTGAATAAAGGGCACTGAATCAAATGATTGTTATTCTTACCATGCAACTTCTCACCAAACAAGGTGAGGAAGTTGGTGAAGTTGAGGGTTCCGGGAGCCTCGGCAATCATCTCTTTCAGCTGCTTAGGCTCGGCCTCACGACCTGAAGTTAGCAGACACTTGATTAAACCAATATCAACTCTATCATCATTGCATAGGGAAACCTTTTCATGGCTTGAGAGTGTGTATACAATCATACACTTCAACATAATCATGGTTAAAGTCAAAAGTTAGCACAATGAAAAGGAAGGGAAAAAACTCATAACTAAAATATCCATTTTCATGTGACTGGTCAGCAATGGTTTTTGTTATTTGACTTTCCAGTGGTGGCAGCACTAGTGCCGTATATGGTAAAGCCACATCACAGTTCAGATCGCATCCACTAGGTGTATGTGTTAAGTCTCTGCTGTACTACACTGCAAAAATGGTGTTTAGATTTTAAACATGTTTAGGTCTAAACACGTTTAAAACCTAAACATATAGGTCAGTTAGGTGTCTCATCGACTACACATTTAGGAAATGAACACTTTTATTCTAACTACATAAAGATTTATGCTAAACATGTTTAGATGTTTAGAGTTGAGACAGTTGAATAATAGGTGTTTAGATTTAAACATCAATATGTTTAGATACTTGGATGTTGAATCCACACCAGGTAGCAGCACTACCTTTGACTGGACTATCTGCACACAGTTATAATCAATTGTTGTGACAAATGTCCCCAAATCCCATGTTTATCATGGTTTCATTTCATAGAATGTCATGTGAATAGAAAGGGCAATAGAAAATTGACTAGATTCACCTCATGCCACCATCATTACCATAAAATAATCAATAAAATTCATGACTGACACCTATTTGATGTTATTCTGGAATAGATAAGGCAATTTCCTTCCTGCCAAGCTGTTGTACTTTCTCAAGTCTCTCATTCTGATGCAGTGTGTACTATATGTACAGATATATAACTGTGGCTGCCCCCCCCCCAGTAAATGAGAAAAAAAATATATCTCTGTTTTTTAATGAATACATGTCTGAAACCTTAAATCTCCATCAAATCGCTTAAACATCTAAACACAAAAATTCATAAACACCTAAACACAAAAATTCATATATCTTTACACAAAAGTTTTAACCTAAACACCTACATTTCTAAACACTTGAGCTAAGCACATTGTTTGGCTAAACATGTTTAGGAAATTAATGTGATTACAAAAACGTTGCAAGAATATGTTTAGAATTGTGTTTAGGATCTAAACACCATTTTTGCAGTGTATGCAGATTGGTTTCTGTTGGTGTATTTATGCCAGTGTGAGCAGAGAATTCACAATCCTGATATTTATTTCTAAATTAGTCTACAGCAAAAAGATAAATTCTGCCACTTGTATCCTTTACTGGACCATGTCCTTCTGTCATCGCCACAATTCCAAGTCCGTCCTAAAGACATTAATTGAATGTCAATGTTGGAAGACAGACAAATTAAAACATAATCTTTTTTATCCAGATTTGGAAAAACATGTTTTGGGACACTCTGAAACTTGAGTACTTGTTCCTCTCTTCCACACCTCTCTCTCTCTCTCTCTCTCTCTCTCTCTCTCTCTCTCTATTTATGGAACTATTGACAAATAAGAAAGTTACCAGTTTGTTGGAACATGCCACCAAGATCGGACTCATCGATGAAGCCATCCCTGTTCATGTCAATCATAGTGAAGGCCTGGATAGGACAAAAAGAAGACTGTTAGATATCACATTAATTACATCCCATTCTTGACTACCAAACATGCATGGAATATTTTGAGTTAAGACATCAATTTTCACCTACAAATCATTGAAAACCAAAAATATGATACCATACAATAATAACAAAAAGTAAAGGTGTTCTATTTTTACTCTAAGGTCTACTTCAATCTATAAGAAATTGGCACATAAATCCAATTGCCTAATCCTAATATTTATGTGGTATCTTTTGCAAGCCTGTATTGCAGACTGATAGTCAACTAGAAATTCAGAATAAGACCATGAGTCATCAACATCGAATGCCGCTATTGGGAATAAAAATCATTCTCACCTCCTTGAATTCCTGAATCTGGGACTGGTTGAAGAGAGCAAACACATTACCAGTAGGCTTCTTGGCCGCTGGCTTAGGTGCTGCTGCTTCTTCAGCTGGAGCTTCTGCAGCGGCTGCAGGGGCCTCCTCACCCTCCTCTTTCTTTTCCTTCTTTTCCTTCTTCTCCTTCTTCTCCTTCTTTTCCTTCTTCTATCATCAGCAAGTATGCAACAAATGGGATTCAGACTTTGTATAAGAAATTTGCAGAGGCTGGATCTTATAGTGAAATACTTAATAGACAGGTAAAATCACATCTTATTGATTGCACTACTCAGCGACCAGGAGTAACTTTTGTCAATTTAAGAACGTAGATATAAGTCCCCTTTCATAATCAATGTCCAATCACATTTTAGCCTTTTCTGATGAGTGAAGAGTGTGCATTACTTTACACAACGATGTATTGTGATATGAATTAGTAGATGGCCCTGTTCAACTGTATTTGAGTCCATACAGAGAGAAGAGTATACATGGTTTACGGACAAGTGCTGCCAGTTGCATAGCTGCTTGTAAACATATATACTTCATGTATAAACATGAAAAAAAATATCCAAAGGATGGATATTTTTAGCAGCCAAGAAAGATGATATTCTAGTCAACCCGCATTATGTAATTGTTCACAAACAATATGCTTCATGCACACTAGAGTATGCCATAACAATCTCAGAGACCCGTTAAATAAAGATTGCTCTATTACAAGAGTCAATTTGACTTACGACAGGCTGAGTTACGATACCTTATAAGGTTTATGAGTAATGTGTAAAACAAAAATTCTCTTACCATAGGGTATTGTAAGTTCATACTTACAATACATCTTAATTTAATACCCTGTTACTAGCTTCTCTTAGGAACCTATCGTTAAAAAATCAACCTCTCGTAATGGAATTAGGAGAGGTACATGCTTAAAAGTGTTAAATAGCTATTTTTCTTCAAATATGAAACATTTTTATAAAGATTAACCACTAGAAAAATAACTTCTTTCTATCATGACATTGTAAAAGATTATTTTAGTGTGCTCCATGAGAAAATATATATCCACATGTAGATTACTTTAGGCCTTTTTTCTATCATAAAGATGAACAATATCTACGAGAGAGTAACGAGAAGCATGAAAATGTCTAAGTCCAAAATTGAACTATAAAGCGCTATATTACCTATAATACTGAACATAGAGTTACCCAATTTGGTATGCACAATGTCCATTCTATACCCCATCCACATTCGGTGTTATTTTTGTATTATATAAGATATCACATATTTGTGTTTTGCATTTGTGCAAGACATAAATCTCCTTTATTTAACTCTTTTAGCCTCTTGTAAGTTGAATAAATTTACATGAAGTGGGTGTCGTATCTTTTTATTTAACAATTGGTTGTTCAAAAAGGGGTCTAGCATGCACCATACCTATATTTAGGAGAGGTAAACCTACGGAGCACTTACAATACCCCGATCTACGATAGGGTCATTATTCAACAGTTGTGCAGTTTGCCTCTCGTAATCACTCTTTGTTTAACGGGTCTCAGATCAGATTGTGAAAAAAAAGAGCATGAATCTAAAGTGACAAAGTGTAAATGAAAGACACTAGGACAAATAGACAATATGGAAATATTTTCAGCCTAGGCTCACCATCCATATTTCAAATGCCACATCATAGGTATTAGTAACATATCATCAATAGAATTTAAACTTCACATCATATTATGATAGTATTTAGAGCTATATCTTCTTGTTTTTGGAGGGATAAATATCTATAAAGTGCATCATTGTTGTAGGGATATCATGGACTCTAACAATATAAAGAACATGAAACACGTCAATGCACTTTGCCCTTCCAGCATGACTACCAGTGTTTCATGCATGCATTATGATTACCCAAAAAATATGTCAATGTCATTTCCAAAATGGACGATATGATGCACAACATTATAATGCTGCATTTGTGCATCATGACGGCAAATGAAATTTAACCTTAAAGGGTGGAATTCGCACAATATCCTTGGTCAATACTACAAAATAATGAATTCAAATAAAAGATACCACAATCATAAGGAAATATTACAAAGCCAAAAATAGTTCCTTATTTGAAGAAAAAGGGATAAATAACCTCAGATGGCAGACAAAGTGATAAGTTTTAGGAATAATAAAAAAGAGAAATCCTAAACTATTCATTTTGGTCTACCATGTATGATAATTAAAGATTGTAAGAAAACTATTTTTGGCTGTGTAGATACAGAGTACAGGTAAGACAGATAGTTATCATGCAACATAGATTATACCTTCTCCTCCTGGTGTGGGCAATCTAGCATCACCTCCCTGTATAATGAGGAGGACAAAGGTTGAAGTGAGAAGGGTGAGGTAGGGGGAAGGTCATGCTCAGGTTTTTTTCCCATATTTACATTGATTAGGAGGACCTTTGTGAAATGCCCTCCTGATAATTCCAGTCTGATGTATTCTAATGTAGGTTCTTAGATGGATTATTACGGCTGGTAATGTGAAAGAGAGTAGTTAATGGGCAGTAGTAAATTCAATGGTAAATTTCTTTGGTAGGCATATTTTGGAATGGAAAATGGGGAGAGGTATTAAGAACAATTATGTTATTAGGAAGAACAATTATGTTATTAGGACAAAGGCTGTTTTACAGTTTGCATGATAAAGGCATCAATATCTCTTCGTAAATTAACATGTTTTATTTCGTTGTACATACAAAAGTTGAATGTAGTTTAAAAGAATTTATTTCATGAAAGGATGAGGACTGTTAGAAGATTATGGGTAAAGTGGGTATTATCCTTGTGTTGGGTGACAGATTTGGATTAAGCTTTACGGGGGCAGATTCGTTATGAAAAGGTTGATAATTCATACTTACCTCACCCATGGTTACTCTGAAATAATCAAAATGGTACAGGTCAGAAATGGAACACAGATTTCCCTAACTTTATTCCATTTTTAAATAAGTTTGTATCGTTGACTACTTAAGGTGTAAAAGTTGATCACATGGCGAATACAGTCCTATCTAAGTTCTAAAGGGGGCATAGGGTGAGTTGAGCACATGCTCAGCTGCCATATTTCACGACCAGTGACGTCATCAATGTCTGGTCTTTCTTATTTCTATTTCATTTGTGTGGTGATACAAATTGCCACTCAGTCTGGCCCATGCATTATAGTGTCCAGTGTAGGCCTACCATTTGTATTCAAAGTAATGCAGGTTCTACTGAATTCTTGGCAGAATTATCCAATTCTACCCTGGTGTTCTACATACATCAGACTTGCTTATCTCTATGTGTACACCTCTCTGTTATCATCAGTACCTGGTTACTATGATAAGGGTTGTTATTCATAGCAGTGGGGTCTATCATTGATAAATAATATCATGTTACTAGGACAAGAAAAAAATGGCGTTTTAGGGATTGTCATATACATGGCCCTTTGGATTGGGAGGAGGGGGGTTGGGCTGCTCTAGTCGTCGAGTAACCTGAGAGTCTCTCCCTGAGTGTCTAAAAAAACATGAGTCAGCAGGCACCCATAGAAGGCAGCGAACGTCAAGGTCAGTTTGGATGGAACATGTCATTTATGAAAAAAGAAATGAAAAAGAAGTACTAATCTCAAACTTTCCAGAATTGCACTCACTATTGGTCAAATATTCCTCTTCGCTAATATACTAATATAACATTTGGATGCATCAAATTAATTAATTCTAGTTTGGTGTCAATTTTGCCTACAAAAATGCTTACAAGAAATGAAGTAATGTCCTGCCCTCTAATCTTATAGATATAAAATCACCATAAATAGGGGAGAGAATATGTATTGTCTACTTACATTTAGTATATAAAGCAGGAGAGTGGCTCACTGGTCCCAGACAGTTCAACAGAAGACGCCCAACACCTCACAGACTGACTTATATCGCAGCAGCTCTCCAGCCCACGTGACCCACCCTCGGCCAATGAGAACCTCTCATTTTGCACACAAAAAGTCGGTGAGTGCCTCTGAGCGTCTCCCAAGACGTTGGGCTGACTCTAAATAGCATCAGCTAGGCATATGGGGTGCAAAGTATTCGTATAAAATTACGTTTTGATACCTGGCTGAATTTCTGAAATTATCTTACATATTGTCAATGCCCCTAGGTATCACTATAAAAGGCTTCTCAACTTTAAGGGCTTTCAGATATAGTAGAATTAGCTTACTACCTATCAGAAAATGTGTTGTCATATATGATTGAATTTCAAAATGTTGATGTGATTCCATTTGTTCTATTGCTGGGAAGACTACATTGTGAAGAAAATAGATGGAAAGGAAGCAAGCAATGGCATATCTCATGCTAAGAAGCCACATTAATAGAGAAAATGCTTAAACTCTCTCACCCCCGGATTCCCTGTACTCAATCCTTCTTTGGCAACTACAGTTGCCAGTGGAGTTAAATGTTTATTCAGGAATAATTTGAATAGAAAAATATGTTGCTTTGTAGACAATGAATATTATTCGAATTTTCATGATATTGTTTGAATGTTATATTTGAGTTACCACGAGCAGTTAGAGATGTGAAACGCCATCTCAATTTAACTGTTTATTTGTATAACATATAACGTTTGATTCTAAACATTCAGCTTGGTCGGAATATGATAAATATAAACCAGTCATATTCCCTCTGGGTCTAAATGGGACACTTCTAAAACAGATTTCTATCTGTAATCACCTGCCTGAATCCTTTCATTATAATGACCAGATAATTGAAGATTTATACTTCCATATTTAATATATTTCAGCCACAGTAGGAGCAGCATTGGCCTGGGTGTACAAGTACACCTACCACCCCCTTATTCAGCTTTCCTTCACCTGCTGGAGCTAGAAGGCGTCAGTACCTCCATTACCTAGGGTGGTTGACCTGAATAGATACACCAATACAAGTAGCTCTTTTTCCCTCAGGCAGTTTGCTTGCTACAGTGTCCGAGGGGAAGGTGCAATACTCATCAGTCCAGTAATATTTTTGAGTAGTATGAATCCATACTGTAGTTATGAGGCCACTCTGAGCCTGTAGGTATTAAGCTGGTTACACATTTAAAGCTGGCCTTCCAAATGACTTTTTTTTCTAAAAGTATTGTTCCCATTGACTCAAATCACTAATCAATGAAAGTTATGATGGATTTTTAGAGCAGTTTCTTACTAGACGATGAACTACCTTCTCCAGTAAAAGATGCAAAATATGTGGATCAGTCTCAGAGATCATCGCAGATCATGATTACAATGTCACGGTTCTGACCAATGTACAGATAGCTATCTCTTTCAGCTAGTGGGAAGATGCATTTTTATGATGCAATGCATAGACAAATTGGCATTCTACTGCGATTTGAGATCAATTATGTAAGAGCTGAGAAAATCACTGCTTCAATTTAATTGCGCAATATTATAGTTTCTTTTGTTCTATCTACTTTGGGTGATTCTACTATTAGCCATGCAAATGTATACATGCTGACAATTATCTGCTGAGTCAATTAAAGAAAGTACAATTCATTTGTATGGACTTTAGCAGAATCTGCACACCCTATGTTGTATCACCCATGTTGAAATGCCATCCTAGCATTGGAAGTTTGATATCAATGATAAGAGTTGATACTCTAGCCAGAATACCAACTACCTTAAATCCAGACAGAGCATAACCATGACATGGGTGCCTGGGGTAGAGCTCTGGTACATGAGTCTGGAGTGGTAGGCAGGGGCAGACGGTCTAAGAATAAACCACCTCCTCCAGGGTGGGTGGCGTTAACAAGCATCACACCAGGCACATAAAAACTATCACATCCTCACCTGGAGTAACAGGTGGGGAGATAGGGACTGGAGGAAGGGAGTGGCAGGAGGAAGGGTATATATAGGTAAAGTGGTCTTTGGGTACAGAAATAGATATGCCGAGACGCATATTAGCTTCAGCAGCAGGGCCCATGCCATGGATGCTGCTATGAACTGGGTATACATGACTATCCTACTCAACAACAATAAAAACGTTATTAATTTAACGTTTTATAACGTTTTGCAATGATCAGGAGTCAGAGGGAAAAGTTCTGAAACGTTTTGCAACGTTTTTTTGTTGACTGAAATGGGCATAATGCACACTGCTTCTAATATCTCTTTTTTCTTTTCCTTTTTTTTTATCTCACTTTAATTTGATCTTCATATGTTTAGCAAATAATGCCTGATAATGCTGGCACTTCTTCCCACCTTCTGACATTAACTGAGGTTAGGTAGTATAGTTGAGGCAACGTATAATATACCCATGCATATGTATCAAATATTGACCCAGAAACCATTTTAGTTCATCAGCATATAACCCCTATCCTCCTTTGTAACACCATTGGCTTTATCAGTGTCCATGGTCACGGTATCATACTCCCAGGTGACTCATCACCACCTACAGATAGTAGATGATGGATGGACACCATTGCTAAAAGGAGAGAGTAAAAACAAAAAGATAAAAGTTGGGGGTAATGGTTCTGGGGTCCAAAGTAATTCATTGTCGCTGCTATTTCCTCTGTCATTTTCTTGGCAGGAGTAGAAACATGGGCTATTTTTTCTCCATACATTTTTGTGGGAAGCTTTTTATATTGCGCGATGTCTGGACATTTCCTCATCTTAGGTGGAGAGTTGTTAGGTGGCAACTTGGGTGACTATAATGTGCACATGTTTAACATTTCCTAGAGAATTATTTTAACATCGGGGCTAACAATTGTAACAATGTCGTAAATAAAACAACAGCTCAAAACAACCGGTGAATTAATACCGGTAGTTTAGTCCATTACCTTCCCACATAGCCATAGTCATCATCCTTCATTTTCTCTTCTTTACTTTTCACATTATTCAATATTTTAGACCTAGTCAACAGTCTCAATGTGTTCATTTAAGGCAAGTCTTTTATTTTCAATTGCAATTGTTAGGGCGGACGACCATGATTTCACGTGAGAACTACAAGAAAAATCTTAGTAGTCGCATATATCCTTGATCTCATAGTTATTGAGATGACGTCACATTGGCCATATGCATCTAATGTGTCCTAACTGTAAGTGCCGTAATTGGTATCCCAATACCTATTTCAGAGACCCTTATTCTGCACAAAATATGATAAAAATTATTATTATATTATTTCGATTTCAAATTTTGCCAGTTCCGTTTCCAGTCAAGATAATTTTGACAATAGTTTGCATACGAGAATGTTACCGATGTTACTGTTTTAATCCCAGGCCACCTTCCATCCTCCTAAACTTACCCACGGAAGCATCCCATCCAGGGGGTTAATTCATAACTTTAAAAGAAATTGCTTTCATTGAAAATGATCAGATTGACATGATTGTTACATGCTGAGAATAATACCGTCACTGAAATGGAAATCTTTCATGGAAATCGTTTATAATGTTCACGGTAAAATTAATACAGCATGTTGTGATTTGCATCAAAATGATTGCGAGTGTTTTTCTCATAAAGCTGATGTCGTTTTCAAGCAAAAATTTATAGCTTAGAGTTCTTTAACTTATGAATCGCCATCCTGATGTCTTAACAGCACAGTCCCCATGTATAGATGAATAAAATTTGATCATAGTATACTTGGTTTCATTTTCTCTTCTTATTTTAAATGTCAACTGTGCAAACCCTGGTATAGGATTCACCGTCACCAATCATTTAGTTAGTTTGGTGAATGTTCTCAGCTTAGTAATACTCAGATTCCTACATGAAATGAATAGGATATTCCCTCAGCAAGTTCCCTTTCCATTTCTCATCTTTAGTTTTGTACTTGACTCGGAAGGCATTTCTCAAGATGGTACAACTAGATCCCAGTCAAATCGTAGTGGGATCCCTTACACTAATGCCATTAGAGCCCTGCATCTACACATGGCATCTAAGGGGTCCCTACTGACTGCACTGGTTCGACTGCCCTACCAAACATTGTGTAATTACTCTGTTAAGTGCTGATCATACAGAGCAGTCGTAGTGCATTACCTATGGTCACCCGCTTTGATTTTAAGGGTTTCAAAATCGTAGTGCCTGCTTCCAGTCACTCCATCTTGAGAAATGCCTTCCAGCTATTCTCTTAAATTGGCAACTGGAGATTTATTGCAAGCTACTCTGACAGTAGAAAGTTGAAAGGTTAATGAGATGAATAGTTAACCTGGTAGTATGTCTGGAGCATGTTGCTCCTATGGTAAAAAAGAGCTGTCAGTAGGTACCCTCTTTTCAAAAGAAGTCATGCTCTGCTTCACCATTCAACTTTCACTCACCACATTAGTATGAAAGGTCACCTGCCTTGTTTAAAACAGAGAGAGCTGCACTCTCAGGTACCTACTTATGTCACACACGCTATAGCATATTATACTGACTGACTTCTCCCAACTAGGTACCTACTCAAATCCCCTTTTTGAGCACCGTACTTGAATGTCCACTTGGGAGCAACAAATGGGATAAGTTATAGCTACATGAAAATAAAGGACTGGAAACAAGTGCATTTTTAGCCAGCTCTTCCTTTTACTATAGGAGCAACACCCTCCAGACTCGCTAATACCTCTCATAATATAGGGTAACTTGCCACTGACTCGACCACTAAGAATGTTGGTACCTTAACTCGTGGCACCCTGGGTTAAATTCTTTCAGTGGCATGTGTCTACCAGTTGACTTTGCACTATTTACTACAATATAAATATCCTGCACTTGGCACCAAAAATTCTAATTTATTGTGAAAGTAACTTAAATTAATGCTAGATGGTCGACTTAAGGTACCAACATGCCTAGTGGTCGAGTCAGGGGTGAGTTACCCTGATTACAGCCACACCCTCAAGATGGGAGCAGTGTCTATGTTACTTCTCGTAGTGCCCAAATGGGGTCAGTATCGAACACCACTTGTAACAGGGAATTGCCCAGGAGCAAAGAATAAAAGAGGTTGATACCTGACATATGATATGGTTTTCTATAATAGACAATAGATACTGAAAGTCACTTTCAAGCTCTTGGCAAGACAGTACCCTAGTACCTCGCATATAAGCCGCAGATTTAAAATCTTAGGCCTACCACGCCATGTAGAACTTTCAAAAAAGAGACAGTGTGCCTTATAAGGAAGGGGGAAGTAAAACTACATTAGATAAGTACCAAATAGCACAAATATAGCCCCTAGCTGTGGCTTATATATTTTTCTGTCGTGTCAGGGAGCACCTTATTTGCAAGGTCGCTGTATAGGGCATTAGCACATTAGGCTATGGAGGCCGCCATTAGACCCCGACTGCACTATGACTAACACCTTCAGCCCCCATCTCCGCAGTAAATGCCAGCCAGGGATGCTTCCCATTGGTCAATAATACAATAGCCATGTGCCGTATATGCGAGGTAGTACGGTTAGATGTACAGTGTCTGAAATGTTCACTTTAATAGTGAGTATCCTAACTTAGTGCACTGTTATATTTGTGCTGCGTTTTACCAAAGGCTTGAGGACATTTCTTAAGGTACTATGATTGCAGACAGCCACTAGGATTTGACAGCCTAAAAGTTACTGCCAGTGGTCGTAAGTAATACCCTATGACTGCTCTGTATATCAGTACTTACTGTAGTGGCTCATATAAGCGCCCGGGCGCTCATAGATTCCATTCCCACTGTACCCCCTCCACTTATACGAGACAGGCAGTTATTTGAATACTGTTTTAAGTGCTTAAGCTTTATTTCAATACCCTCCTACCCTGGTGCTTATTTGAGACCGCGCTTATTTGAGACCCCGGCACTTAAACAGGCCATTACAGTATGTAGCAATCACATAAGGTGTGGTAGGGCAGTCATGGTGCTGACAGTTATGCATGACCAATACTGCTGGGCTGTATTGTCACTAAAATAAAGGAGTCCGAATATAATTTGAGAGTGATCAGTCGTACCCTGTTAAGAAATGGCTTCCTGATGGATCAAATAGGAGATTTCATTAGTAAGAGAGAAATGATATTACATGCGTATATAATTTTGGGCAGATTTCTTTTATCATTTCCATTGCACTTAAAAAATAATTTCTATCAGACTAACCAAAAAAGAAAATAGGATCACAAAGGATAGGGAGAAGACAAAAATATATCTTTTATTCAGGGTAGGTTACAGTACCATTCATAGCAGACATCTTTCATACATTGGTTTTGCACTTGAATCCCAATCACATTATAGTGTTTGAAATATATGTCCAAATCAGGTATCATTAAAAAAAATCCCTTAATTGCTGTGGCAAATCAGAATCATGGCAGCGACATATTCACATTACTCTTTCGGATGCTGTCCCACCAGCAAACCGGTTGTCCAAGTTTCTTTGATCAGCCACATAGAATATTTTTGTGGCATAAGTATTGTTTTTGAGATCATTATCGTTTCATCATTGATGTTTCATCATTGCTGTGACATCATTGGTATTGTGTTGTGACATCGTTGCGGGGACATCATTGGTGTTCTGTTGATGTAAAGAGTTTACTGTCCCTCCTCGCCCTGGTTGCCACGTTTGATGAGGTACACAAACTTGGTGTAGTCAAGGTTGCCGCCCTCAACGGGAATTTCCTTCCAGGTCTGCTTAATCTGGAAATAATTGAAACAACTAATTAAAAATTTAGGAAATGAAATCGTAGACATCGAAGAGGAAGACCTTTCTTAAAGGGGAAACCTTCCTTTAGAAATTCAATTTCCACTGCCTTTATTGTATTGACCTAGGAATTTTCCTTTTATTTCTATTCTTTCATAATCATGTTTGTGTTTCTTTTTGTTCTATTGTCCCTTTTGTATTTTTTTTTTAAACAGATAGCTGGTATTGAAATGAGAACTTCTTTTCAGTCAGAACTGTAATCTCCTTTTGCTAAAAGTATGTTTATAAAACGATCTTCTGTCTAACTTCCAATTGACAGCATCATCTGAGTCTACTCTAAAGCAGGTATTCCACCAAAGCCGATCGACAAAAATCAGCCTTATTTCAAATTTATCAATTAATATAGTATTAATTATATATTCTTTTCAATCTGACTGGAAGTGGGTGGAAAAGCATCAGGAAGATGGCCGATTTGTTCCCTATTCAAAATCCAGAATACATTGGCCTCGGTGGACCACCTGCTCTAGAGACCAAATTTGGTAATAAACAATAAATAATCTATCACTCACCTCATCCTTGCTGTACTGGTCTCCCACCTCCATCAAGAGGTTCTTGAAACTGCAGAGTAGAAAAATTACATTATGAGTGCCTTAGAAGGTATGAATCATAACTATAGTGATGGACATGCATTTTATTTGAGCAAGTACTGTGGTCTGCTTTTCCAGGAAGTTAAGACTAATATGTTGTTTTTTTTTCTGTCTTCCGCACACACACACGTTCTGGAATGTCTAGCAATCCAGTTATTGTTGAACATGTTGTCAGAGAAAGCTTCCTTGGTATACAAGAATTTTAATGCACATATGGGTGGTAATTGCTAGACCAATTATTGAACCCAACCCTAATTGCTACGTGAAGTCTCATATACGTATGCGATGCCTATATATAGGCCTATATAGGCTCAAAACATCCATTCTTGGTTGCACAATAGATAAGGACTCAATGAAAACGTGCTCAGCAGGAATCAAATACCCCAAATGTAATATTCAGGGGGAGTAACCTAGAGAATATCTCAGGAAAGAAATTGATAATCATTATGAAAGGTTGAAACACTCACTATTCCTCTCCCAGGACACCCTTGCCATCTTCATCGAACATCTTGAAGGCATCCATCAAGGTACGCTCGGGGTCGGTTCCTGAAATATGTACAGCACAGGTCATAAGAAAGCCATGTTAACATAATGATGGGGCTAGAGGAATTAAGAATTATTACATCTTGTGGGATATGATATTGATTTTCATAGCTAATTCTCTAATTGCCTTTGGTTGTTATAACATCTTGTGGAATATGATACTGATTTGCATAGCTATTTTTTAATTGCCTTTGGTTTCCCGAGGGTCTGGAACTGTGGCAGTTGTTTAATTCCAGGCTAGAATGTAAAGGGAAACATTGTTACCGTGCTTATAAAGACCTGCAGGTGGCAGCACTTAGCTGTCTGCAACCCCACTGGCCTTCTTCCTTTATAACATCGAAAGTCTACTAGGACTCTGTCGCAGAAATTTATATATGAAATGTATGGATCGATTGTGTGACAGAGACCAAGTGGACTATGGGTTTTAGAGACTAAACCATTGGGGTATTTCTGTAAGATTTCATAGTCAGGTATACAGATGGACCACTGAGCTGGTGTTTTCCAACACTTTATTTTTAAATTCTGTAGTCTTTTCCATGCAAATCTCTTATACAAGTAATGGAAAATTCTGACCTAGAGGTTAATGTACTACTTACCGTGCAGCTTCTCACCAAACAAGGTGAGGAAGTTGGTGAAGTTGAGGGTACCGGGAGCCTCGGCGATCATCTCTTTCAGCTGCTTAGGCTCGGCCTCACGACCTGAAGTTTGCAGACACATAATTAAACTAGTATTAACCTTTCATCATTATTGTGATAAGAGGCGTGTATTTCCAATTTAGCAGGTAAGAGTGTGTTCGAATTGGTTTGCTACTTGACTCCCCAATGCTGGCAGCACTGCATGGTGCAGTGCAATTGGTACAAATTGGTTTTCCTACTGTTGGACTATATCGCATGCCTATTCAACATGGTAAAACCATATAATTTCCCCAACTTCTTGATGCATAGTTCTATTTAGGTTCAGAACAAAACCTAATGACTGACACTTTGTTTCTTTCACTGCATTCTGTCTTCCCTCTCTCCATCTGTCTCTGCCTGCCTCTCCCTCTCTCTCTCTCTCTCTCTCTCTCTCTCTCTCTCTCTCTAATTCTCCTATTGTTATTAGCAGAGATACAATTTACCAGTTTGTTGGAACATGCCACCAAGATCAGACTCATCGATGAAGCCATCCCTGTTCATGTCAATCATGGTGAATGCCTGGATATGACAAAAAGAAGAGTGTTAGATATTGCATAAAATTAATGACACCCCTTTCTTGAATATTAAACATGCATAGAATTTATTTTTGGATGAAGACAATAATTTTCACCTGCTTTCATCTAAGGATCCAAGATTTAATATTGAGCAACATAACAAAAACTTAAGATATATTTATTTTCCTCTAAGGTCTATTATGATCTATCAGAAATGACCTATATCTGATCATCTGTTCCAAGTCTTTATATGTCACCAGGTGAATAACAAGGTGTCCATTAAATTTTTATACCTCAACTGTATTCTTAGATGTTCAGGCCTGCATAGCTGATCAATAGTCTACTAAAGATAGAGGCTAGGACTGTGAGTTATCAACATTGAATGTCACCAATTCATAGTCTGATAAGGGAAATGGCCACTTAATCATCTCACGTATGGTTATATTGTGACTACAATTCCTATAATCCTAGGCACATGTTGAGGTAGACCTTCCTTAGGTTAATGTAATGAGTGCACAACATTCTTTATCAAAACTTTTTATTGATATAGAATAAAACTATATCCCTCACCTCCTTGAACTCCTGAATCTGGGCCTGGTTGAAGAGAGCGAACACATTTCCTCCTGCCTTCTTTGGCTTATCTTCATCTCCCTATCAATGGAATATATTACAGAAATCACCTATGAGGATAAAAGGTAATCTATATAGAAAATGTATGGCTCAATCGCGCGACAGAGGCCAAGTGGACTATGAGTTTAACCGACTCAATCATAACATTGCAGAGAATGTAATGCTTGGCTATATTGACCTCCAAGTTTATCGCAAATCAGTGAGACATAGGACCTAAAGGATGGCCTGTGGTCACTCAGCCAATATAAAGTAGGTCCCATTAAGGATGAAAAGCCACCTGGAGGTTATTTCTTAACAGACTACGACTGCACCTTTCAAGTCGTACTAAAATCCCCGTTGGAATACCAGTAGAATTCTCAGCTGTATAGGACCGTCAACGATCGTAGTGTGTTAAGAAATTAGATCCAGATTGTTATGTGCAATCTTCAGCTTACACTAACTAAGGCCAAGAAAAACAAAAGGTGTGTTTCCAGTAACAAAGCTCAAAGAGCTAGGGTCGGTAGGTCGGGTTTTCTTTTTTTCTTTTTGATTTTTATTTTTTCACATTTACTTAGGGCACATATCAATGGATGTATCAAATTCTTTGATTTCATTGTAAAATAATGATGGGAAAAATTTTGTGTAGAGGCAAGGGGAATGGGTGCTCTGTGCTAGAAGTCAACTTTAAAATTCAGATCACTAGCTTTACAGTGATACATTGCATGAGAAGATACTCCTGTTAGTTTTGGAGGAATGGCTTCTAAATATGGGTAGGTATGACCATTTCGTGAATGTCAATAAGCTATAAGTCTCATTGGTCATGAGATACATCTATAATTATTATTTTATGCTAATTAGCTAAATAAGCATAAATTTGAAAGCATTCTTTTGCCCATAACTTTTGATCTAGAAATGGTATTTTCATTCTGTTTGCACCATAGTGGATCTTGTGAAACGTTCCTTCAAATGGAATCATTGATTTTCATATTTAGAATAAAAAGTCATGTTTCCATGGCAACAGAAATCAGCAAAAATGCCTATTTTGGCTAAAAAACATCCTTTTTAATGCCAAATATCGACCCTTTCCCCCAATATAGAACATTTTATCAAAAATCATTGAATTGTCCATAAAAAAGTAGCCTATAGCAGTTTTAGGCAGAGTTTTCCTATTCTAACCCATAGTGGTGCCCCCTAGTGGCTAAAACAGGTACTAAATCCTGCAGGAACCCCCGTTTAGAATTGCCTGCTGGCTCACAAATGACAACTGTGAGCGAGGGGAAGAACACAAAAAATATACGGGAACAATCCTCAAAAAGTAATGAAAAATTTCTTTAAAATATGAAAAAAATGAGACAAAATTCTTCAAAATCCCCTGTTTTGCTAGTTCGGTCGGGTTACTGGAAACAAACCTTTTTTTTTATTTGACCTAAGGTCAATATCCATCTTTGCAACTGACCTTCTGTCAATTGGTAGTGTGAAAATACACAAGGTCTATTTAGATTTTTACTTCTACTCCTAGCAATACATTTAAACACATGCAAATTACAAAAACGATGTTATGAATGATATATAAATTATGTAATAAACATTAACATCGCACTGAAGAAAGGGCAAAAACCTAAAAGCTGAATTTGAAATATAATGCATAGGTGTGAACAAGATTGAACATCATTTGAATAATGAAAAACAGAGAACATTATAACAATAGGATAATTTGGATAACTGGAACGGTTTTTAATGTTAACATTGAAAAGGCCATTGACTAAATTCTAATGCATGTGCTCTCAATCTAGAGATACAAAGAAACAAATGACAAGTGATGTTTATGACCATGGAGGAACTGTGTTAGTGGGTTCAGAACAGTGATGGAGATATGCAGTAGGGGTATACCTTTTCCTCCTGGTGTAGGGAGTCTGGTATCCCCATCCTATAACGAGGACAGAGGTCTTAGGGTGAGCAAGGCTGAGGAAAGTGAGGCTCAAGCATTCTAGTATTTTGTAAGATCATATTTGAAAGAATGCAAAGATTGTAAGGGTATTGATTATCTCGAAGATCTATATCATTATGGATATGTCCATTACAATCAACCAGGGTATGTTATCAAACACAACAACATTATTTATTTCTATTTTGGCAGGAGATCTATGTGACAGCAAAAGACGATACACTTACCTCACCCATGATTACTCTGAAAGATATATTTATATATTTACAATATATTTACCAGTAATTATTCTGAAGAATATCACAGTTTTGGATGTGATCCAGAGTATAATATTATCATAATAATTGCCAGTGACTTTATTTACACAATACTGCATTTTGTTGTACATTACAGCATTGGCAGCTATAAAGGAAAGAATGACATAACTCCCGTTCTGATCAATGAATTTTTGCATTTCTATAGGTAGCTTAAATCTCCCCACACCCCCTTATACCATTCTTCATGAGTAGGGAATGTAGAAGAAAATCTAGAAAGATCAATTATCATACCTATAAGGCGCACCAGGGGTGCATCCTTGCATATAAGATGTGCCTTATACGCGTATAAGATGTGCACTATATTACAGTCATAATTTACCCATACTATAGTCCTCAGTGTACTTTTTTCCACCCTCCCTGTATAAGTGTCACTTGATACTGTACTCAGTACGACTATATGTGCATGCTTACTGGGTCGCACTGGCTGGGTCTAGTCATAACATGTGAAGAAATACCATCCTGTTCCAAGCAGACATCTGAGACCCTAGCAGCCATCTGAGAATAGGCACCAGGGGGGAGTGTGGTGCACTATAAAAAATAACTGTTGAATCTACCAGGGATCCTGGTAAAACTGAACAGTTGACCACCATAATTGAAAGGCAGTGAAACAGTTTAGTTTTTACAAGGAGCCGCAGGTGGCAGTATGGTGGTACAAAATGTACAAGGAATCTCAGTGAAAATAATGGATCTCTCAGGCAACTTTGGGATGAGGAATGTGCCGTTATTTCGACAACATTTTATTGCAGTGTGGCATATCTGTATATGCCTCACCCTTACCACTCTGTCCCAACAACACATATCTCCAGCCCGCTATGCTTAGCTATATATGTCTGCATCTGTTGATAGGTAATGACAGAGGGTTGGGCTCCTGACTGCAATGGCTGCTTTGCCTTAGATATTAGATAAATAAAGAGTATTTTGGGGACAGTAGCAGGAGCCTGCCGCTGTGATCTACATGTAGATCAGCTGAGTGCACTCTTCTAAAACAATCTGAGCGCGGGAGTCAGTGAGGGAGTGATCTTTTTTTCGCAACGGGGGCTGGTAGATTTCCGCGAGGACGGCTGGGGAAAAAACACCCCAGTCCCCAAGGGGCTGAAAATTGCATGTGAACATGCCCTGTTAACCTTTAGACTTTTTAAAAGATGATCAATTTCAGGTACTGAGAAATAAAAGTTTAAGCAGCATCTATGGAAATGGCCAAACCCAGAGAAGGTAAATCGTGTCAAGATTGTAAGCCTAGCTAATTCTGGAATTTTCAATGATATTCTGCATAGTGACTGCCGTGAAAATCAGTTTAATTGCCACCATTACCGTAGAAACTATCTTCACCTTATCCCCCCCCATTCCTTAAATTGGGCTTGGCCAAAGGTAAACTCATTTACCAGGTAACCTGATACCAAATGATAGCAATACAAGTCTAAGTCTTGACATTGTTTCAACAAGTTCCAGAAAGACAGACTTCTAAGCATAATTATTATAATTGTCTGTCATCTTATGCGACAATGTATACATGTATTCAATTCATATCTTCAACTTTAAGTTCAAGGTAAAGGTATGAAAATCTAATCTAGAAAACATACCTTTGAAAGATGGGTAATACTTTCGCTTGCCTCACTCTACGTAGCAATGGAAGAAAACTCATTCAAACTTTCAGACTATTTTCTATGGTTGCATATAATAGAACAGTATTATGACGGTAAAAACACCATTTTCATATTACATAACGTGCTCTTTTTCAAAAGCTGGGGAACCTAAATAGATTAAATAGGTTTCTCACTCCAAACATTCACAATGTTAATCCTTTTACAATTTTCGATTTGATTAAGGATTGTGAAATTTGGATCACCCCTCATCTCTTAAAACCTCGATAAAGTCACCTTACATCCGATTTTATTTGTCTTAATTGTTTTGTTTTTTTTCCCAAAAATAAATTTATTGTATTAAACCTACATATTTCATTATTCTGAAGGATGAGAAAGAAAGTTGGGTACTTACGTTGGAGTTCAAGGTATCACAGAGAACAGGTTACAAGTCCCACTCAGGCAGGCGGAAGACGCCCAGCAGCTCACAAACCCACATATATCTGAGCTGCTCACTTCTCACGTGGTCACCCCTCAGCCAATCAGCGGCCACCATTCAGCAGATGTTGGGGAGCAGCTCTGTGGACCTGCCCAAGAATTGGGCTGACTCTAAATAGCATCAGGCTGCTCTATGGGGTGCAGGGTGTGACAATATAATTGGGGCGATATCTCAGATTGGTCAAATATGGCGAGGCATAACAGTCGCCTTCTCCAAAGCACCTGGGTTTAGATATGTAGTCGACTTCTTATCATCACATTAGTTGTCTAATTATTATCCTGTTATAAAGTAAAGCTCTTGGTGCTACTAACTTAAGATATGACATTATGAGTTGCATAGACCACCTCCAGCCACCTCCCCTTATTCAGCTCTCCTACAGGGTCGGATCCCCCTGTTGCTTGGAGGCGTCAGCTCCTCGAGTTTCATGCCCAAATCAGACACATTAAGTATTTCAAAGGGAAGCATAAAAGGGAAAAAACAGTTGTTTTTATTCTCTTCACTGAAGTTTGCAAATACATACTATTACTGTCTAACTTTTCATGAACTCTTTCCTTGCTATTCTCCTACTGTACTATCATCATCTATGTTATACAATATATAACATAGATGATAATATATTACAGTAAATATTATTTAGATGAAAGTAACTCTTCATTGTTTCAATAGACACCCCCCCCCAACTCTATTCTGATGCTCACTCTCCACAAAGGATCAATTGACATAATTATGACGGCATGCAAGTAGAATATCAATTTCACTGATTAAGACCCTCTGGTCATTGACCCAGCTGCATTGTCCAAATGGGACTTTGTATTCCCTAGAATGGTATCCTTTTATTTAAAATAAAATGTTAAAATTCCCTTGAAACTCACATTTACTGACAAAGTAGACTCAGCTTTCACATGATTACAGTCCTAGGGCATATACATCAACAATGGGCAAAGAACACATATGTTTACAGAAAGGCATGGAGTCATATTCAAGACAAGAATCGCTGTGTTATACGTAACAGTAGTCAGATAAATATTCCTGGCTTACTGCTTTACACTGTCTCTGAAGCTCCAAATTTCCCGAACCCTTTGTATATGGGGAGATAACACTGGAAATGGTCGTCATCTTCTTTTTGTCCCGACCCTAAAAGTAAACCCCTTCTTTCACAATTCTCTGCCTTTGATTGATTGATTGATTGATATTTTATTGACAAAAACTCACATGTCAAAGGGAGATTTTCAATTTTGCCAACCGGCCGTACCCGGGGGCCGTATACAACTGATATATGACTAACAAATATAACACACATGGATTTCTATACAATGACAAAAGCTAACACTGGAACATGCGTGAACACATGGAGGTGAGAAACTCAATTCTAGGAGTAGTCGAGTGAAGTAGGCGGGAGGAGGGAAGAAGTGGGAGGATCTGAGGCTGAGAATAGACCACACTGACAGACGCAAGTTAGCATCAGGTGACGTTTTTAAGCTCCACCCCACCCCCATCCCTTGCAGGACCCCCTGTTTGTACTTGAAGCTCTAAGGCTTCCACACCTAAAGCTGGGGTTCAAACATAAGATTATTATGCCATTATTATGTCATATTATTTCAGTATGAATACATTATTTTTTGTGTGGTTTTCTATTCAAATTAGATGTTGAGCATTAAGTAATTTCAAAAGGATACAATAATAATCATAATTGTTTCAAAAGAGACAACCACATTAGGATTATAGGGAGTGATCATTTTTTAACAACAGGGGGGGGGGCTGGTGGGTTTGAGGGGGGTCGCTCCAAGCACAGGTTGTTTTAACCCCTTGACCAGGGGGGTCAGAATTTTTTTTGACCCCTCTGATGGGGGGTCCAAATTATTTCACTTTTGTTTTCAGTGGAAAACCCTGCGCGTTACCATAGGGTAAAGGGGCACGTTCGCACGCAATTTTCGGCCCTTATGAGGGGGGGTCAAAAAAATTTTACCCCATCAAGAGGGGGGTTGGAATTTTTTTCATGCATCCGCAAGCAAACCCACCAGCCCCCCCCCCCTGTTGTTAAAAAATGATTACTTCCTAAGTAGCAATGAATAATACCCTGTCTTCTAGAAGAAAGGGTTGTAAGTAATGCTCCTATTCCAGAAATCCTCAATGCATTGTGCTTAAAATTATTCAAAAATTTATGGTTAAAAAATGCTGTAGAAAGATACCTGCAAATTCTTAATTTTATTATCTATAAATCAATAATTTAACATATCACCAAAGAACCGCAAGTGCATAGACATAGTATCCCAAAAAGCACAACCTGTTCTTGGAGCGTCTCTCTGGGACTGAGGTTTGGCAGAAGTATAGAGCTCCAGAATAACCACCACTAGGAAACAGCCTGACGTTAACAAGCTTCACTTTATACCCTGGAGGAAGACTGCCACCACCCCTTTACCTCCTGGAGTAAGGGAGGGATCTAGGATGCTGGGAGGAACAGGTGAGAGCAAGGGGTGGTGAGAAGGAAGGGGGAGCTCTGGGGGTTTCTGAAATAGATATGAGACACATATCTGCCTCGGTATAACGGCCGATATAAATACGCTGTAGAAAGTGTGTCTGCTGTGGGCTAGAGTTGTTGAAGTGGCATGAAGTGAATGAATTACTTTTATTTTTATTTTCTTAAGAAAAGATAGTTCCTTGCAACAAATGATAATTTTATGACCTAAATTTTGGAAGAATTATTTTCAATTGCCCCATCAAAAGGTATCATCCAACTTAAGAGGTCTGATTGTTTTCTTCAAAATAAGTATTCTAATATGACCATAGGCTATATTTTAATGAGTCAGGGGAGCAGCCCTAATGATCTGCGATCGCGACACTGGGCAAGTATAGGGTTGATCGCCTTACCTTTGGGCACTCTCACTTGCCTTAAATCACTTTTTGATGAGGAATCCAGTGATATGGTCAAAATTATTCCATCATTACTGAAGACGTGCCATTTATGGAATGGAAACGAAGCATTCATGGCAACATAGAAAATTGGCATATGACAGTTTCCAGCTACCATGGAAATGAACCCATTATTCTAAAAGGGAATTTTTGCCAGAAATGTGTTGATTATTTACATAAGGAACTCAGAACCAAAAACAGACCTACAAAATTCCCTTTAGAACCAATTTTATGGTAAAAACATAACATTCCTTTGTTTATCTTTCCACAAAACTGTATCTTTTGCATTATCAGTATTTACACTACCCGGTATAGAATATAATGCATTTAGAGAATATGTGTGTTCTTTAGCTGTACACATCAACCTAGGTTTGACAAGCAATTAGAGAAGAACTACTTGAAGCTTTTAGCTCCAGATATATCATTTTAAAAACTTAGATTTTAAAAGGCCTTTTCCCCCCCTGAATGCGGGTTTTCCACCATCTGGTCACATATTCAAACTCGACTTTCTCTATAATGCTAATAGCATAGCACTATTGAGAAATACCCTACTGAAGAAGGGACATGCATGTACATCTGGGCAAGAATTTGTGTTTGAGTCTCGGAATTGGGTGAAATGTACAGGGAGGGAACAGGGGCATTTTATTGGGCAAGATATGTGGGCAGAATTCTCCTGGTATTTCTTACAACTGAATTTAATACTGAAACAGTGATTTACCTCTGGAGGGCATTTCACAGTATTGCTAATCATGATTGTTAAGAAATGCCTCCTGTTCCGCGATATTATCTAGTTAATATTTGCCCCATCGCAGAGAGGAATGGCGGTTTTACCAAGCCCTAGTCTCCTAAGTGCCAAGTTATTTAAAAACTTTGGTCAGTCTTTTGGTAAAAGTCCCTCTATCAATTGAGATTCATTGAGGACTTGAGAAATTTTCGGAAAGTATAGTTCAGTGATACTTTACAGCGTTTCTCACTGGATGGCCCCAAACCAGGAATAACATGTTTGTTTCAGACTATGCCCTAAGTTTTTCAATTATAATCAACATCTCACCCACTAGCTGGCCAGCCACCTAGAGCTAACATCATACTGCCATGTTGTTAAGTATCTATATATGTAGATGTCATTTCAAAATGATGGATGGAAGAGGCGTTTTTTTCAATATGTATTAACTGCAGGCACACAGCTATCGCTACATGAGTCGAGGGTAATATAGTCCAATAATAAAAAAAAAATAATGTCTCTCGACAGGAGAAAAATGGTGTTTGTCCTGAGTGATTGAGTGTGTTGACTGTTGTGTTGTCTCCTCTTGGCAGGTTGGGCGTCCTAAATCTCCTTTGTTCTCTTTTCTGGTTGAATCAGTTTGTGCAACGTCTGTATCAGTATGTATTAAATATATATATATATATATATATATATATATATATATATATATATATATATATATATATATATATATATATGTGTGTGTGTGTGTGTGTGTGTGTGTGGGTGTGTGGGTGTGGGTGTGTGTGTGTGGGTGTGTGTGTGTGTGTGTGTGGGTGTGTGTGTGTGTGTGTGTGTGTGTGTGTGTGTGTGTGTGTGTGTGTGTGTGTGTGGGTGTGGGTGGGTGGGTGTGAGTGTGTGTGAATCAAGAAGGTAACTCTGGGAGGAGCCTATAAAAGGCACAGGGTTATTTGGTTTATTGAAACTTGATATCTTCATTCGTCATATAATACCGTCAGCAAAGTTGGGGTCATATTTATCTTGCTAGTTAATTCAAAAGTCAGTTGATCATGTGTCCCATATCTAAATAATACTCCTGCCTGAAAAGCACACTTGTTTGTGGCAATGGAAACGTTATCTGCATACAAAGCTACTACATACATGGCACCCTGCTGATACCACGTGTAGTGGCTCTATGGTTGTGCCAGCAAGAGCCCAGGGTATCTTATCTTCCTTATCTCTTGCATGTAAGGTAAGTGGTGCTGATTCGCCCCACCTGTTCAGGAAGGCATTTCTCAAGATGTTACCACTCTGGTGATTGCAATGGTAGGACTGCCCTATCAAACCATATATGTAATAGCTACATTTAGTGCTGACCGTACAGAGCAGTCGTAATGCATTACCTGCGATCACCCAGTCTGATGTTAAGGGATACAAATCCTAGTGGACGTGTGCAGTCGTAGCACATTGAGAAATGTCCTCCTGGCCTAGACTACAGAGACTTGAGGCCTATGTCTTCCTTATCATCACGGACACAAATACCCCACGCAGAAATATCTGAACCTAGAGGCGCAAAACTGGAAAAAAATTCTAGAAGATTATAGCCAATGCTACAAGAGGGGACTGGAGATTTTGGACAGTAAAACTATAGGCTTTGTCATTGTAAATGGGCCAGGTATGAAATGTTTTTGCAAATTTGTTTTTCAGTATCCCCCTTTGGTTTCAAAATGACAACTCTCCCAGCTGCACTCCTCTCCATACTCACTTTTCCATATCCCTTCCATTACACACACCACTTTACTACCACCCCACCCCCCCCCCACACACACACACACTTTCTCCTGCTCCTGTCTTCTTGTTTAGCCTGTGCCTTCCTCTCTGGCAGATGTTGTGCAGTGCTGGGGAATGCGGTCGATCTGGGTTCTATATATTCCACAAACCAAAATACTACTGCACCACTGGTGTCATAGACCGGAGTCTAGGTGCAGTCCCTAACTCCCTAGTCTACACTGAGAAAATATTGTTACTGACATGAGTCTAGATCCAGACTCAGGCAATGTCGCCAAAATGAGTATGATTTGAGACTCAGCCTGATCCTTGGATGATACTGAGGCATACACTGTAAAAATAACTGTTGAATATACCAGGGATCCCATAAAACTGAACAGTGAACCACTGTAATTCTATTACAGTAAACCAATGCAGTTTTTACAAGAAATCCCAGGTGGCAGCACGGTGCATGGTGCAAGGAATATCTGTTAAAATAACGACGGATCTCTGGCAACTTTTGGAACGGGATTCTGTTGTTATTTCGACAATATTTTGTACAGTGTACCTCATTCCATGTTACCTCAACAACGTATACATGTGCAATATGGCACCCTAAGCCATCCCCATGCTGCGCCTTCAGATTTCCCTATACTTTCTTGTCTATAGAACTACTATGCAGTTTCCTTAGCATTCCACTCCACCTCGTCTCTTGTAGATTAATTTGCTTAATGCATTCTTTCTTCATCTGCTGCTTATTTTTACATCTTTACATGCATACCTGCCTCATCCCCTATATTTTTTTATATCTCCGATCTCAGTACCTTTATTTTATAATTAGCTCCCTGAGTCCTGTCATTCTATGATTATTGTTTTTTGACAAAGTGAGCTTAAACGTTTGCCATTTTAATTGCAGATTGCTATCATCAACCCCATGTGTCTATAGTCCATCCCATCGACTATCATTACTCCAATATCTATACCTCCAACTGAAATATTGTAAATCTTATCAATTACCAAACTTCACCATACAACATCAAATCAAATGTTCTAGCTTGAAACTTCTCACAATGCCCTAAACGCATCTGCATTATATGAAACCACTCGACCTCTCAGCAGAATTTACAGAAGAGCCAATTGTGTACTATAGAAGGTTCAGCATGTACTAACCATCCATATTGATACTCTCTCTCTCTCTCTCTCTCTCTCTCTCTCTCTCTCTCTCTCTCTCTCTTTCTCTCTCTCTGTCTCTGTCTCTCTCTGTCCCTCTCTCTGTCTCTCTCTGTCTCTCTCTGTCTCTCTCCGTCTGTCTGTCTCTCTCTGTCTGTCTGTCTCTCTCTCTGTCTGTCTCGCTCTCTCTCTGTCTCTCTCTGTCTCTCTCTCTCTCTCTCTATGTCTCTCTCTCTCTCTCTCTCTCTCTCTCTCTCTCTCTCTCTCTCTCTCTCTTTATGTGTTTAGAAAGAGTGGATGACAACGACAGTGACAAGTAAACAGTGTTAACACTTTTCATCAGTCTGTGCTCCATCAGCTACAACACTCCAGAGAAAAAAAAACACAACATTAACATGGCCGCAGTACAGCCATGCTGTCAGTGAAAATGTAGGTCTCTATACACAACACAACAAAACTGTATGAGAGCCTTAGGGAGTGATCATTTTTTTTTAACAACGGGGGGGGGGGATTCGCACAGACGTTTGAAAATTAATTTGCTGCGGACTTGCGAGGGTCAAAATATATACCCCCTCCTAGGGGCCAGAAAGTCATGTGTGAATATACCCTTTTGATGTAAAGTTATGCGTGGGCTTTTTTGCTGAAAAAATAATTTGCCCCCCTTCAGAGGCTGAAAAAGCTTTGCCCCCCCCCCTCACCTCCCCGGACAAGGGGTCGAAAAGATTTAGGCACCCCCTTCAAACCCACCCCCTCCTGTTGTTAAAAAAAAATGATCACTCGCTTAGGTGTTCTTTTTACTACCCATTCTTTTTTCCTAGCTCTAGCATGTTAGCATCGCCTGCGCTTTGTGCTAAATTTGATATCTGTATTTAGAAATATACCTAATTCTAGAAAATGTGACAATTAATATATTTGTTTGTGAATTGTCTTTTCCATATGCTATCCTCAAAGGCAGAGAGATTGAAAAACAAACCAATAGCAAGGGACGTACGATGTTAGGGTGGATCTCCATGTCTTAGTGCTTTAACCCAAAAGACAGATATTTGATAATTGATGTTGTTCCTTTATTAACAAGTTTGTAATTATTGTCTATTGAAAAGTGCCTTCCATTACATATAGTCCTGACATTATTCACAGTAGTACAACTCACATGACCTGAGTTTATTTGTCTTTCCCATCTTGTAAGTTTTAAGACAAATCAATCTATATATAGTTACAATATAATTATGTACCATTACTTGGGTTACTCGTGTGAATGAATAGATTGGTTATGTGTGGATCTTTCTCTTCTAAGAGTGATTTCTCATCCAAATAAACACGATAGCTCATTATTTTATATCATTAGCGAGTGCGGTAAGTATTTACAAATATTATCTCTCGTATAACATACTGAACCTTATTAGTAGTGACAATTCAACATTGCAAATAATCTTGTTCTTTGACTTCGAAATTATATGGACATCATTTTTATGGAATGAATACCATGTGGAGATGTCATATCAGGAAAGCATTTTTCAATAATGCTAATTATAGATTATTGATTATTGGCTAATGCCATCGAGGTACAAGACACTTCCTTTGACGTTTATGTTTTTTTCATATATTTACCTGTGGAAAGTCTTGAAACATTAGAGAACTTTCTGATTTCTACTAGAATTTTTTTTTTAGAAAAAAAAAACATGTTTGTCTGCAATAATGTTGACAATTGCTACCCTCATTGTAGCTCACTAGGGCTTTAGCAGTGGGAATATGCATGCATGTAGGTTGGTATCCTCAACTGCTCAATGTGGTGCAACACTTTTTACTTGAGTCAATAAATCCTGTTGGTAGCCTTGTTGCGTCGAGCCATCATAAAGCCACTGGAATGAGAAAGTTATATAGTAAGCGACCACGTAATCACACGGACTCAATATTGTTTCACATGAGTGACCATAATCATTTATTTGACATACATCTCCTTTTACAATTTACATTGAATCGGTTTTACATTTCCTAAACATGAGAAGATTATCATTACTTACTTTGGTGGATATGTCGGGGCTGGGACTGGGGCTGGGACCGTGTTGATGTGATGACCAACATGGACTGGAGTGCTATGATGACGACTACAGCAGCAGAAGCAGCTAAGGACAATGACTGCGACCATTGCAATGAAAGCCAGCCCAATGCTCACCATGGAAAGGAGGAAAGGCACGTTCTCCTGCTGACGCTTGTGTTGTTCCTCGTGGGTAGGCTGGTCGCAAAAGGCACCTGTGTAGCCTTGGTTACACCTGAAAAAGGTAGAACATAAACTCTGCAAGCTTAAACCCCGTCTTTATAAAACCCCTTGTGGTTTTCATTGATAATGTCCATGTACAATAATATTTTTTGATAGAGTATCGGGTACCTAGATTGCTGTGGGATTTCTGCGAGTAAAGTGATCAAGGTAGCGTCTTCGGGAAACCTTTCATCAAGCTAGACTTAGAACATCAGTTTGAGTTCAAGAAGATAATGATATGAATGGCTAGACAGATTTCATTTTTTAAATCAAGTTTACAATGTCAACTTACCAACACTTTGGCTTGCCTATCTCGTTGTACTTGCAGGTACCGTGGTTGCACATGGCCAGAGAATGGTAAGTGCTACATGGGTCATTCACTGTAAAAGTAAAAGTGGTGTAAGCATTGTACAATATGAATTAAGACTGTTCAGTTATGTTACAATAGGATTACTATGTAATCAGTGTCAAACTGGCAATGTATAGCCAAGGCCCCACTAGAGGCATCACCGCGACAGCATTCCTTTACAAGATACATCTCCCTTTGTCCTGTAAGGTGTTATGCCAGTTACATGACTTGAATAGGGAGGGTCGGTAGGTCAGATTTTTTTTTTTTTACATTTATATAGGAATTGTTAGGGCTCATATCAAAAGATGTATCAAATTCTTTGATTTCATTGTAAAATAATGACGTGAAAATGACAACTGTGAGAGAGGAGAAGAACATGAAAAGGATACAGGAAATGCATGAAAAAAAATTAATGAAACTTTCTTTAAAATATGAAAAAAAAATGAGACAAAATTCTTCAAAATCAAACAAGAGAAATGTAGCAAGGACCATGGATAGAAGTTTGCGGCCATCGTGTTACGTCACGGCCGACGTATTATGTCACAAATTGCATCACAAGGTGACCGTGATGTCACTGACAAACCGAAAACATAATGAAGTTGCTACGGTCGCTGCGCTCCCAGCCGCAACGTGGCAAGCAACTCCAAAAAAAAAATAAAAAAAATTTGGCCCTGTTTTGCTATAGGGTCGCTCGGGTAAACTATGTAGGTCTATGCTGGAAACAAACCCTTTTTTTTATTTGGCCTGAAATTTGGCATTGATGTGACAAGCAGATTGGTACACCATTGCACTTTATAGTGTAAACAATTAACAAATAGAAGAGAGGGAAATGTGTGCTACAAGTAACGTTACCATGACTGTGCTGCTAGAGGAGTCTTAGGTAGCATATGAGGCTAGCTCAAAGTATGATAGGCTTAATTTGTGACAGGATCTGCGAAAAGGGGGCTTAGTGTAGAGGGTTCTAAGACACCTTCTCCCAGTCCATACCACCTATATCTCAGAACCCAGGGTATTGCATTTTCTCATGCCATCGGAATTGGTATTATGATATTTTACTGAATTCATACTGACCATCATCTGGTTTCACGGGGAATCCAACACAGTTCTGACCAGTCTGATCGAGGCGGTAGTAGGAAGCGCATGAACAGGTGTAGCTTCCAATCTCATTGATGCAGATATGTCCGTCACCAGGTCCACATGGCTTGTTGTTCTCAACGCACTCATTGATATCTAATGTGGAAATTCATATCATTATTTATATGTTGCAATGAGAAGATAACAGCCCAATTTATCAGGGTTTTACATTTATTGCGAACACTTGCATATTTCATAGAGAAGCTGCATATGTTTTTATTAAGTCTCCAGAAGCTCATTATGTAAATAAATTGTGCTAAAAGTATCAAAATGCTAGAGGATATTTCTCAATAATGCTATTTAACATTGTTAAGAAAATAATGCTCTGCAATAGCCTGTTTTTACTCACGCAATGAATCCTGCTTTTACTTATCATAACCTACCTGTGCAATATTGCCTATTATGGCTCCAGTCCTTGTCAGCCCCACAGGTAATAGTGAATGTCCTATATGTGTTAGATGTGTGGGATTCATAGTCAGATGGTCTGAAGCCTTCCACACAGGTGTAGGAAATCTAAATGAAATGAGAATGGAGAATGAGATGTCTATAGAAGACTTAGTGTTTCAAGCGTACTTTATTGCATTATATTCAATTTGATGGTATTCATAATCAGCTGTTTAATCCCAAAATCAATTCTATGATAATATCATCCATTAAGATTATACATTAAAATATGAGTGCAAATGGGGTGAAATAAAAATATTGTGTGGTAAAATCCCATACCTCATCCCCAAAGAAGAAGTTGCCTGGAGAGCGCGTGGAGTATGGTACGACACCAGGATCTCCACAGGAAACAGCTGTAGAGAATAAAATATCATTTAATCTTCCACCATTTCCTATAGTTCGAAGAACTTTTAAAAAGTATGAAATGTAAGTTAGTGATTTCTTGCATACTGCTGTTTATTAGACTGCTATCATATTTTAGTTATTTTTAATGCTATGAGGAAATAAATTTTTAGAGAAAAAAAAACATCATCCAACTTTACTCTAAAGGTGATGTATATATATACTTACGGACACATTGTGGGATAGGTTCAGGTGACCAGCATTTATCCTGTTTGCACTCTATATTGAAGTTAGTGTCTGTTGAGTGAGGGTTCTTGTAATATGATACATGGTAACCGGCCTCACAACGGTAGTTGACGATCATACCAAAGATACCGTCAACTCTCGAGACGGATGTTGTAATCTGGGCATTCTGCACCACAGGAATGTCTCCACAGCTTACCTCTGTAAAAAGAATTATTATACTGTTATTTAGATCATGAATACTGATCTTACAACTAGGAAGAATCTTCCTTGTTCTAGAATACATTGTTGTTCGTTATCAAAGGCTAAATCCGCAGAAAAAAGCAACTACTTGGTAACATGTATAGTCTAAGTAGGTCATCTGCAAATGTGCTTGAACTTATATGTGTGCTACAGAAGAACAGAAAAATCAGACTCCATGTAAGCAGGGCGAAAAAATATTGCTATGAGAAAAGTCCTCTGTATAGAGGCAAGAAACTATGGCAAAGCCTGAGCGAGGAACTGCAAATTATAGACACTATAAGTGTGCATTCTTAGACAAGTTGTGATTACTGCATATGTATGCCCATATTTGTAACCGATAATGCCTTTACTCTTTCCTGCCGGCTAGTGCATTAATCCACTATGAGCAGGGCATTTGTCATATCTAATATCCTCATCCTGGGTCTTATCAATAACTATTTTCAATGAATAACACCAGGTATCATGGTATCCCATACAGATTTCAAATCAGTCATTTTTTAATACATTTAACAAACATTAGTTCTTTCCCCATAGTCACTCTAACCCCATGTATCAATATACCTGGGCCTGGCACCTCAATCTGCCGTATTCTTGGGACTTTTAACAATGAGAGAGCTGGCTGGAAAGAGTTAATTGTACTTTTTTGACTTGTTGTCTATTGTGATGTTATCTGCTATCTTTCTTGATATGTTTCCTTTTGTTGGCTGGGACGAACAGCTGATTGTGAATCTGATTTATGGCCAATAAAATCATTAAACTCAAACTCACTGCCAAACCTTTGAACAATGACGAGAATGGCGAGACAGAGGGTCCTTTTGCATTAAATAGAAACCCTGTGCCAGACTCCTAGGCTAAGAGTTACAAAAGTTGACTGGCTTTTTGTAGCTACACTGAGAATGCCCTACTTTTGGATCTATTTGAAAAGTCAATTTTCAAAACCTCCATATTTTTCAACCTTATGCATCTGCTCCTTTGACCGAGTGACTTACTTAATGGGGCAAAAATGTCTAGGTACTTTCTGGGTAACAGTTGTAAAATCAGTAAAAGGATGAGGAACTGAATGAACTATGCCTTTCTGTTGGGGCAAACCTACCAACACAGTTCTCTCCTTCATAGCCTGGGTCACAAACACACAGATGAGATCCTATGGTGTTGAAACAGGTGGAGTGTATGGGACAGGGTGTTGCAAGAGTGTCACATTCATTGATATCTGAAGTAGGAATGAATGTAGGTTATTTTGTGAGTCACATCTACCAAACTATGCAAGTTTGTCTTTGTTTCCTGTAAGGCAAAGATTTTACCAGCACGCTGCAAGGATTACAGTAAAGTAGAGTATCTAACATGGAGTAAATAAGCAAATGTCCATGACCAGTGAATAATTTTGCATCGTATTCGGCAAAGTGAATCTGTCTGCATTCAACGAGGCTTTATAGACAGCTTAATGCGGGCAGACTCACTGAGGTGAATACGATGCAAAATTATTCACGGGAGTTGACATTTGCATTTATGCCATGGCTCTAGAGCTTTTAAATAAAGAATCACAACAATATTTACTGATTTTGAAGATGCAGAGTCATTGTGGTTTGTTTTGATCCGCCATGACAGCTTGCTCGACAAAGTAGGTCACGTGATACGGAGCTAGCCATAGGTGCCAAGCACTTTTAGTTTCGGATTAAATGTTACTTACGCAAGGCAATATTTTCTCTTTTAACATGGCGCTTATATTTAAACACACCTTAAACAAGTCATAACATAATATCATTAAACTGTTTCAATCGTTCTTTTACCGTAAAACTTCCAACAACTATACATAAATACAAAACTAAGTAGCTCTGTATAAATTTCAAAATGGCACTGTTGAATCACAGGCAATGTATTCCATTCCCCCCCCCCCATTGAATGCGGCGTGAGTAGTACTAATCTATAGTAACGATCATATCAGTCATGGCATAAATGAGTATGTTACACTGACTGTTTATTGAAAAACGCCCCACTGCTGTGAACTTTACTGCCAAATAAAAATTATTGAATGCAAAAATGAATACAAATACCCCTCCCCAAAAAAATCAAAACAACAAAAAACATTATAGACATCCAATAACCACCTCAATAACAATCCTAATTAGTTGGTATGGATCGTTGATATTTTACTTGTAAGTTCTGAAATAGTAATCATGCAGAACAACTATAAGTCTAGTCTTTTGTTTATAAGTGGACTCAGTACAAAAAAGAGGCTTACCCTGACAGGTATTTGAGGGATTCTCCCAATCCCCATTTTCTTGACAGGTGACAGTGTATGTTGGTGAACCTCTGGCTCTAAAGCCCGTGAGACAGGTGTATGTCAGTGTGGACTGATATGCCTTACTTGTCACTGGAGTCTTGGCATTGGGATCCATAACAGGGAGACCACACTTGATAGCTGAAATACATTACTCACTTTGTAAGGCTATGTAAAAGAAAATGTCATCAACTATAGGTTAGTCTCACTTTATACATACAATCAAGTTTATTTTATGAACCTTTATGGGTTGTGTTGTAATGTAAACACAATCATTATTAAATGATTAATAAATACATATTATAATAGTATAGATTGAGGTTGACCTGAGGTTGATTGAGTAGGAGAATCTGCTCTGATATATAATACAGTCCTCATTATTTGATATATTTGCCATAAGCCTAAGCTTCACTATGCGGCATAATGGAGCTTAATTATGGCCATTTTCCACCAAACGATTTGGTCAGTCTGTTGGCCGATAAGTGCCACCGTCTGCTGACAGAGAGCCATGGGCACCCTACCTTTGAATGCTATGGTAGCCCCAACAGCCGAAGGTACTGGTCTGCATGTTTATCGGCTGCTTGAACGACCAAATTGGATGGTGGAAAATAGGCCTTAGGCAATAAGCTATTGTGATATGGTGTACCTACGTTCACAGGTTGGGCTTGAGCAAGAGCAGTAGGAACCATCACCCCTACACTGTACAGAGAAGGTGCTGCTACCAGCGATCGAAGGTTCGTATCCAGGATTACAGCTATATGATAAAAAAAAGGAAATTATTAATTCTCAGTGAATAACTGATTGGAACCCATAATCCGACAATCTCCACATTTTCATCTAAAAGCGTTTGTTTCACTCTCGTCGGTCAGGCGAATTTGTGATAATCCACAGATTTCTTTTTTGTTATATATTGCAAATGTATTATTAGCAAAAATTCGCCTGACCAACGCCAGTGCAACAGGTGCTTAAATGACTGGTTCCAATGTGAAATAAAAAAAAATTAAAAAAAAATTGGTTGGATTAGCAGAAAATGGACCCACAAATAATTGATAGAGGTAATTTTGATGGAAGTGGTTGCCATAGAAATATTCTGTCACTATAAATTCTGTCGTTCTCTCACACAGCTTTAGGTACACTTACTCGTAGCTACTCGTGCCTCCATAGTCGTCACTGCCAGGGGTCAACACTGCATTGGCAATACTAGTGACACCCGTACATGTGTTGACTGAAGGAATTAAAGTCACAGGGAAATGAATTAATCCCTTCCTATGAAATATTCATTTCATAGTTTAAGGAGATCTAGATCTACCTGTGGCAACTTCAAAGATTAAAGTAATTCAATACCGTCATTCGAGTAGCCAATACTGTTTATAGTTACAAGATTACAGTGAGGATCTGCTATGAGAGGAGCCTATTGATGGATGCATAGAGAACAAAGTAGACAATACTATAATCAAGCCGCAGATGGCAGTATGGTAGTTCAATGAAACTCTGTGAAAATAATGACAGAACTCTGGCAAATTTGTGACAGAGATTTCGCCATTTTTTTAAAGACATTTTTTACAATGTATATTATTAGTATAGTAAAAGATAATCTTACTGTCACAGGTGCCTGTTGATGGAGTGTCATTCCAGGTGTAGCCTGCGTCACACAGGCAGATGTAGGACCCAGGAGTGTTCTCACATACAGCATCAGCACCACAGACATTAGCTGTATCACACTCATCAGTATCTGGTGATGAGAGAATGTAAAAGAGTGTTTTTGTCTGGTTTTGCTAAAGGCATGAATGTACAAGTTTACTCGTGTTAAACACATACCATACAAAAAAAGGAGATGAAGAGAAAAAAAATGTATGACATAGGAGAGTTTTTGCCTAATTTCACTGAGGCATGTATAAGTACCGGTTTACTTGTGTCAAACACATGCCATACAAAACAGGAGATAGTACAAGTAACTCCCCCTGGTGGGTTCCAGATTAGTTACCACTACTGGACTGGACCTGGACACACACACTCCCCCTGGGGTCATAGGTCTACACTATGTTTGTGTATGTGAGGTACCCTGGTGACAACCGCTATTGCATGTGTACAAATGGACAAGTGAATGCTGATTTTTTTTCTAACATCATTTTTCCCAGTAGAATTAGATCAATTATATACTTACCTACGCATCCAACATCAGGATTATTTGCATCTCCAGCTTCATAGCCAGTAGCGCAGCTGCATGTATAACTACCAACAGTGTTTGCACACTCCGCGTGTGGTCCACAAACCACCTTCCTGTGAACGCAGTCACTCTTGAATGGTCCAGCGCAGTCATAAAGTATGCCTTCGGTACACTCATCAACATCTTGAAAATAAGTGAATAGAATGATTTATAGTTATCAAAAAGTTCAAGCCCCTCCCATAGGTTGAAGCAATATTCTAAATCATAAGATACCGAGCAGTAATACATGCGATTTTGATAATGATATGAAGATAGAGAAAAACTAAAAAGAAAAGATGCCTTACCTAAGCAGGTGATAGCAGTCTGTTTATCATTACCACCGCATGTAGTACCCGCAACATGGGGTGTAGATGGAGTGCCACCCTCAGCATGGCAATCCATGAAGCAGCCTGGGTCTCCACTCTGACACGATTGGCCGATCGTTCCACCACCCATTAAGTCAAAGTACACATTACCCACAACCAGTGCAGTGGCACGGGATCCAGTGTAGGGTTTGCAACTAAATTAATAAAAGGCATAATTCAGGGCAAGTCTTGATCACATCAAATATATCATTTTAGCTGCACTTTGTCTTTTCCATTGCCCATTGATGAGAGCTATAAACCTGTTTTATAGCTCTCATCAATGGGCTCCCAGTAGCTCCCAGTATATTTTTCAGACATCTTATATATTCAAAATGTACTCTACAAAATATTTTTCATGGATACAAAAAAGGAAACCTATGCTGTACCGGTAGCGCCTCTGTTTCTCCCCAATATATGAACTTGTGTGTAAATCAAGTTCCCAACATGCACGTTCAGCTGCACGGTGATCGATGAATCCGCATAGCTTTTCATTTGCATCCTCAGCCAAGAGATGGCCAGAACATGCAGAGTCATCACCCCAGCTGACACCAGATGTATCTATGTCCAATCCAGATGCTGTCAATGGAACAATGACCATTACTATGTAATCAGTGTAAAATTGGCAGTCTATAGCCAAAGCTCACCTATATATAGAGGCATCGCCGCGGCAGTGTTCCTCTCAGGACATTATACAATATTTAAACATGTACTCTATTAAAAGCACCTTTCCAGAAAAAAAAAGTAGATCGGTCCTATACTGTGCAGACCTGAGGCAGCTAATGCATAGATTTAGGCATTATGTAATGAGATAACTTTGATACATACGGAAGTCAGTACTTGAGCAGACTTGGGCGACTTGGGCATCCACTCCATTATTCACGAGCAGAGCTACTAAAGCCAGTATCACCACAATAGGCTTCATCGCGTCACTGTTGTCTGCCGAAACCTGAAAAACTGAGGATGTTCACAAACTTGCGATCGCCCATAGAAATATTTCAGAGATTTCATTATGTAAAAAAAAAACATGTGTGACTCTAAATATATGGAAGGGACAGTGAGAATCAATTACATAGTTTCTTAACTTAAGGATGGACAATCTTTCAATCTTAAACTCATCGGACGCCTTTTTGCAATGGCGCTGTAAATTAGTCAGAAATTACCCCTATCTAAGTTTGACAGGGTGACATAAACTAATTTACTGGTAGAAGGTTATTCATTAGAGCATAGATAGTACTATTAATATTACGTTTGAAGCAAGATCTTTCAGAATTAACCTTATCGGACGCCTTTCTGCAATGACGCCGTAAATTAGACAGAAATTACACCTAACTAAGTTTGACAGGGTGACATTAACTAATAGAAGGTTATTCATTAGACCATGGCTATTACTATTAATATTACGTTTGCAGCAAGATGCTAGTTCTTATAACGTATACGGCACTATACTGCAAAGTGCTGCCCCCTCGTGTCAAATACATGTAGCATGGGCATTAGTGGTATGGGCACTTATCCAATGTATAGAACTCAGTATGGAGGCCTACACTGTAAAAACAGTGTTTAGGGATTAAACACCAGTGTTTAGAAGTTAAACACTTGGTTAAACACTTATTTGTCCCACTTTTCTCAACGCTTCTTAAGTGTTAAACGCGTTCAATTTTAAACGCGTTTAACTAGGAAGTGTTTAACCAAGTGTTTAAATGCTAAACACTTAAACACTTAAGTGTTTAGGTGTTTGAGAATAAGTGTTTAAAAGCTAAACACCTAAACACTTCAAGTGTTTAGATGTTTAAATGTTGGTGTTGAGAAAATTTGGTGTGTATCTTTAAACACCTTTTTTGCAGTGTAGTGGAGCCGCCATTTTGAATTTCGCTGGTTGAGGTAAAACCAACTGATAACACATACCATGATGGGTACCTTGTCCCTGGTTAACACCCACTTCCAGGTACATGCTGGTCCTGTCTTATCAGTTTGATAGCAGTGTGTGTTGCTGGAACCAGCTCCAGACCAGCTCGTGGCCAATATTGTGTGTGCTTGAGAACCCCCATGTCTGCATGCCACAAGTAGTGATAATATGCTTTCCACCACACCCTTCCTCCTCATCAACTACCTTGGAGTGTTACTGACTATTTGTGTGTAAGGAGAAATCCAGGAATAAATGACCATCATCATCATCACAATCATCTACCTTCACTTATTATCTACGTTTGAAATAAATTTTCCCCATACCTAACGGGAGGAACTGTGTCTGGTTTTGTGCGACATATATTATCTTTAGTATACTGAATAGAATAGCCGGAATGCTCTTGTCATTGTTAAGCTGAAGTTGCTCCGTTATATATGGGTCTTGCTGCATGGTATACTGAGTGTACATTGGTATACCGTAAGGTGCCGCCCCCTAGTATCATAAAATAGTAACCACAACGAGGATCTCATTATAAAGCTATCATAAAATTTGATTTTTATGTAGAAATTATATATAGAATAACATCAATGGTACTCAGTATGGACAGAGCTAAAACTCCCTAGTCGTACTTGAACATATAAATGGCTTTTCTGAATTACTTTGAACAGTAGGTACGAAATCCTGGAGGGGACATGCAGAAACCACAACCCAGGATAGTTGTAACAACTGTGTCCTTAGAGTTATGCTCGACTGCCCTCGCCACCCTCGAGTACCCGCACTTTTCGCCATGCTTCTGATATGTCGGTTCTTCTTCTCTTAGGAAGTCTTGATTAGATATTAGTTCCCTCAGACTTGCACACACGTGTAGAAAACAAAAGTCAAGAGGCAAGTTATTTTTAAGTATCCCCACAAATGACAAAAGGGAATTAAAGTATACCCCTGCCACCATTATAAAAATGTATTTGACTCCCACCCTGCCTTATCATAAGTACCCCCTGTCTCATCCCTATAGAAACAAACCACTGAGCATCAAGTCACATTAAGGTATCATTCTTAATGCATTGTTTTGTGCACATCAGTAATTCAGTGGTCAGAAAAACGTATATATGTATATATATATATATATATATATATATATATATATATATATATATATATATATATATATATGCAAGAGGAGGATTTCCTCTCACACACCTTCACCACAAAAGAAAAGGCTTAGATATACAGTCAAGTGTCAAATTATGGTGACATTGAGATCATATCTTGTGCTGTATTTGAATATTTCCATTTTCCAGACGTTAATGCTTTCTCCCCAACCTTTGCTTCCTCTGATAATTTTTAAACAAAACTCTCCTATTAGTGCATTTCCCACATAACCGCAAACATGAGCATATCCTCCATACCTCCATACAATAAATTGGGGTATACATTGAAAACAAATTTCATTGGGCTGACCAGATTCTGACTACCTGACTGTAATGTGTATCCAAACCTATGTGTTTAACAGGAGTTCTACACCAATCTCACACATATGCATGCAAATAGATATTAGTGCGCTCATTATATTGACATGGGGTGTCAATAAGATGCCATTCAAATGTTGGAAGCATCTACAATGAAGATGTACTAGATGGACAATGGTTACTATACTAAAGTCAAGTCGTAACTCCCAAAGTGGCCCCGAAGTGGCCTTGTGTAACCCTGCCCTCTTCCCTGTGGGCATAAATTGAATACATGTTGCAATAACGTTGATCAACGTTGATCCAACGTTCTACATGTATCCACTGGGTTCTCTCTTTCTACCCTTTCTCAAAGCACTTTTCAAACAATGGGACTTGTCCAAAGCAAAACATGCAAATCAAATCGCCCTAAAACATCTTACTATTTTGAAAGTCACAAAATTGCTGTGATATGTTTTAGCACGGACCTGATACACAGGTCCGTGTTTTTTTGTTATGAATTTAAGGCAAAGCTGATCAGAAGCAGTCTCTCAAGAAAAGGTCTTTCAAGAAAGGCTCTAGCTGTTCGCTTTATGTGAAGGCCCTTTTGCACATGACCTTTACTTCACTGCATATAAGTCATGTTTGGGTCACATAAAACGTCTCTACAATATATCAATATAGAATATAAAGTGATAATAAAGTAGATAATCATAAAGACTAACCTGTTTAGGGTAATCCTTTTTGCAAGACACTATAATGTGTCTAAAGCCTCCCAACTCCCCAGCACCCTTGTCTCTACCTGTGATACTTACCCTACCGCTTGGTAACTGCATTTACTCGGTTCACAGCCACACCCAAGACTCAAATCTCATTGGCTGTCCCCTACCTTGTGCCTAATTTGCATAGGGGTGGGGTAATGTGCATCTCATATCATGTGGACAGTTTGGAGAATGTATGAATAAGGTGTCCTCAGATTTAAGGTCAAGATAGGCCATTTGCAATAATGGTTCGGTTATCATCCCCAGAGGGATCTATGTAAGGGATGAAACTAGTGAGGGGTATGTGACAAGACCTACTGTCCTGTCAACTGCAAAATTCACCGACCCCTCATAAGAATGAGCCTATAGTATACATGGGTAAAAAGGTGACTGAGTGACAAAAGGTTAAGAATGTAATATATAATGATTAGACCTGAACTCGTTGGCTTCAGGGGGGATAAAAACATGAGCCGGAGGTGAATGCTTTTATCAAACGCCTGAAGCCAACGAGTTCAAGTCTAATCATTACACATTGCGTTTATAACATGGTTTCCACCATTAATTCTAAGTATTTACCTATAAAATTGATAGAATCCATTGTTTTCTGTTACGAGCGGACGAGAAGGCCCTCCACCATCTTGGTTTTATATTCATCCGAGGAGACAGCTAGTTTAATCACAATACACCAGGCTGCGCCACTTTCACGGGCGTAAACTTACTCGCAGTGGGGTAGTAGTAGCATTGCTTTATACGGTTCGCTATGGTTCCTCTTCTATTAGGTTAATGCCCGTGGCTAGTTGATAGGCTATACACCAGATGGCCCAAGAGGTCATGTTAACAAACGTAATGGCGAAGATGCATGGCCAGTCGCCTGCTTCGAAAGTTTACAATTTTTTTATATTCAATACAGCCATAATATCATGGAATCTAGTCGACAGGGAGGTAGAATAAGGTTTCAAGGATGTTATGTCTAAAGCATGTCGTCAGATTTGGTACATAAGGTTCAAAAATGAAGGATTTACCTTGGTGTCAACTAGTTGTCAAGGTTTGTCAGGTCCGCTGTCAATTTTTGGGTTCTTTATCCCGATATATGGGAACTGGTTTTATCCACTTTCAACACTCAAATCAGTGTGTAAACTTGATAACCATGTTATAAACATTGATAGTCCACTAGGCCTCTGTCGCAGAAATTTATATAAGGAATGTATGGCTCAATCATGCGACAGAGGCCAAGCGGTTTTAGAGATTGTCTGATGGTGACAAAAAAAGTTACCAGTACATTCTTGCATGTATAAAAAGTTACGGGGTGACACTCCGTCCTTCCTAAAAGTTACAGCCTAAAAATTCTGAGTACCCAAGTACAGGCAAAGGACCAATTGAATCCAACCCAACTATGTGTTGTATTTTGCTGTTAGGGGACTCTGATCAATTGCCATCAAGTCACTGTGATCTTGATAAGTACGTCATATCATCGAACTGAATAAATGATCTGAGAGAGTTCACCAATGGAAAATGGACATGGTGGCGAAACAGGGCACAAGGGACCTTTATATAGTTGAAGGACCAAGGCAGGGACCCCATAGCATATATGTGGAGAATCCCAGTGATGACTATCTGTCTTCAGAGAAGTATGAGGTTAATAACGAGAGTAATGACCAATTACAAAGTAATACATTGAGGACACGGTAATCATTGAACCCATAATGCGGTCACAGCCATGCATGGTTGAATCCAAACGGGTTTGGTACATGGTGAAATACTGGGAGTGGTTGGACCACTGTACTGCTTAGGGTGGTTAGGGTGGTTTTCGTTCAAAATTTAGACTTTGTCTTTGTCAAAAGTTAACCTTCAGCGCTTCCAATTTGATATTGGAGGAAATTCGTAAATTAGTAAGAAATTCTTTTTCAGTGTAAACCAGTTTCTCTGATACATAAGTAGAGAATGGGTGTTACCTTAAACTGACTTCGCCGTGACATGGAAATTAAAGTCTATATGAATAGTCTAATACGTACCTACATTTAGTAAGTAATAAATATATGACTTGGTGTGGTTACCTTGGACTGGTTTTATGTATACGTTAGAATCCAAAACCTAAAATTGTAGGTAAATCGACCACTGCACTAGTAATTTGTTATCATATGACCCATTCCCCCAATAATCCTAAATTAATTTTAATCATTATAATTATTATCAGTCATCTTCAACTTGAAGCGGAGAAGTGAAAAGGAATAAAACCCATGAGCGGACCCGGGGACGCTCACAACTGGTCTTAATACAGGTTTTATATGCCTTAAATTACAAACACATTAAAACCAACGAAACCCATTAGATTACTACCACTATGACACATATATGTGAGAGATCGCTATACCTCGGAGCCTGGCATGATTCTCCTGCCAATCTAATAGAGTTGTACCTTCCACTGAAAGAACTGTAGTACAGTGGCCCACAAGGGTCAAATTGAAGTTGGAGCAAAGAGTTGACTTTCACAGAAAAGTTAGAGTCCAAAACTAAAATCAATGTTTAAAGTCAAGTTCAAAGTCAAGTTGGTTTTCATGAGTTGACAGCTTGACAGCAATGCAATGAAATTGACTTTGAACATTGATTTTAGTTTTGGACTCTAACATTTTTTGTGAAAGTCAACTCTTTGCTTCAACTTCAATTTGACCCTTGTGGGCCACTGTACAATAGATATGTTTGAGCACAGTTCTTCATTGCACTATAATACAATGGCCTTTGAAAAGCCCTGCTCATCCGACCATTACCTACTAGTTCATCCAACCGTGCAAACAGGCAAATTCCTATGTAAAGTGTTAGAACTTAGGCCACGCCTCCGAATCCCACTGTTCCTAAGGTATGCTAATGAGGTTCAGTGGTATGGGGAGGCAACCAATGGGATGGTAGTCCTGGGTGTGGCTGTGAACATGGTGTTAATGCATCAAGGAGGTTACGGGTAGAGACAAGGGTGTAGGAGAGCAGGAGACCTTACTCGAATATACAGGACCATATGAAACAGGTAAGTCTTATTACAACCATCTTATATCTCATCTTTATCTATTCTGTTTAAGGGAAGTATTTGTGAAAATTATCTAGAAATTGCATTATCTTTGAGTCTTTGGGCAAGATAATTCAAATTTTCATGGAGAATGTGAAGTAATGAATGTACAACAACAACAAAAAGACATTCCCCGAGCATTAGATAGATGAAACATGCTCAATGTCACACTGTTTATTAGGTTGGTAGTAGGTTTTTTTCCCAACTTTGGAAGCCTTGTACAAGGAAAGGTGAGTGTGTTGAGGGTTGGGATGCAGCGGGGTGAAGGAGGGGAGAGGGGCGGCAGGGAACAGAGGGGTGTCTAAAAGGCGTGGATGGATTGTGGCCACCAGGGGCAGTCAAGCCTGGCACTAAGGCCATGGCAAATGTCCCTAATTAAACTTTGTGGACCAGAAGTCATCTTGTACTTCATGTCCTCAGAGTTACAGTCGTGTAAAATTGTTCCTATATAAGGTGTACAAGCTCTCTCTTTATAGGGCATAACCTTAGCTCACCCTAGGTTGCTGCTAAGGCTATTAATAGGTATACCAGCATAGTCAAGCTTGGAAAAAGCAGCTGTGCATACCGGTATACTATGTTTCCCAGAAAGGTATATGAAGTGTGAATTTCTGTATCTAAGGGCACAGCAGGGTGATTCATAAAAACTGACGAACAAATTAGGTTTAAATGATGGATTTAAAAACGAACAATCTAGAAAGATATTTCGGGAATTCTTTGTACAATAATGGATTTTCCAAACCTATCATTAAAGAGTTCTGGTTAAAATGATTATTATAGTAATTGATTATGGTATGTATATGAATGCTAATTTTACCATTTTCATTAATCATTATAAAATTATACTGATGAAAATCACAATTCTATGGTCGTCTTTCCTTGCCGACATCGTGAGTTTTTATTAATCACCCTCCTGAACAGTTATTCTAGAAAAGAAACTAATTATTGGCAAACATGTTCTTCTGTACACCCTTTTTTGTAATCTCTAAAGTTAGGGATAGACACTATAGCCTTGTGTCCACAGGACGATAAAATTCATCACGACAAAATCCGTCGTCCATTTCCGACGATAAAACCACTTTTGTCGTCTATTTCCGACGATAAAATCAAACATGTTAGATATTATGGTCAAAATATGATGATAAAATGAGTTCCCGAGGACAAAACCACGTTTTGTCGGCCGACTTTTGAATTGTTGGCCGATAAAACATGGTTTTGTCGTCGGGAATTTTGTCGGCACCAATTCTATCATCCTGTGGACACACAGCTTAACAGTGGTGGTTTGTAGTTTTTCCTGTGGATCCATGATATATTGCTCTTATTAATGAAAACGGGTTTCCTTTTCCATTTTTTCCATTTTTAGTTTCAAATGATACTTTCACCTACACGATGTTGAAGTTTTGTTATAAAGTGGTCAGTGAGCTTCCATGCCCCAACTATAAAAGATAGCTCCTTGTATACTGAACAGTGTACCACCGTAATTGAAAAATGTACACAGAATCTCTGTGAAGGTAACAATGGATCTCTAATTTTGACAACATGTTTTTTTACAGTGCTGATGTATGTTTTTGTTAGCGTTTTCACTCAGTGCATTCCAATACACGAAGTTCTCTGTAAAAATCAGCAGTCTCACTGAATATGTTGCACTGTTGCCATAACCACCAACTGTTTCACCTTCTGTATAATACAACAATACATTCTTTCCTGCAGGAGGCTGAAAGCTTGGTGCAGCATTACCCTGCAGCATGAGCCGGGCAGTAACTCTAGGGCTGGCTTGCCTGTTGACTGTCCTTGTGAAGAACGGAGTGGACGCCCAGGCGTGTCAAGGTGGTCAGACAAGGAGTATGTAATTAAATTACACTACTTTTTTAATAAAAGAAAGTGAGAGAAAGCTAAGCTGTTAGACGGATATAACATACTGGGGTGAGAGAAAGGCAAAGAGAGACAGAGACAGAGAGAGATAGACAGACAGACAGACAGACAGACAGACAGGCAGCCCGACAGGCTGACAGACATGCAGACACACAGCCCGACAGGCTGACAGACACGCAGACACAGAGACAGACAGGCAGACAGACAGGCAGACGGACAGATACAGATAGACAGGCAGACAAACAGACAGACATAGGGAGAGCAGCATTCTCTCTTTTGTTCTCAAATGCAATCTCGATTTCGTTCTCAGATGCAATCTCGATATCGATGTCCCTACCATGGTTTGGTAATTGTAGCTTCCGAAAGACGTTTTTAATGTTCATGCTCCAACGAATGAAATGGCTTTCTTTAAATCGCCGATAGGTGCTGTGTTATTTGTCTCTGATGCAACCCTTGGTCCTGCTGCATGTTCGGGGTACCTTCAAAACCCAGACTCTACTCCATCAAATGAGAATCTCTGTGGCTTCCTTGACCATAGGGCTGCTGAACGTGCTTGCTGGGATTTTGGAGGAAATGGAGGTCCCAACAGACGCTATATGTAAGTAATACCATGTGTTTGAATATACTCGTTGGTGCACACATTAGGGTAGGTTAACCTAAAGACGTCCACATACCTTGAGATATCCATCCCATACATTTGCCATAAAAAAAAATTATTTACTTCTGAATCGAAATTGCCAAATCGTTGATGACAATTGAATCAACTGGTTGGTAATGCTGATGAAGTGGCGAACCAACTGTTATTGCTATTCTCTTGGGATGGACGTCTCAAGGTATGTGGATGTCTTTAGGTTGATCTATCCTAAGTTTTAAACTCACTTGTGATTAAGAACTATAAGGTTAGAATGATAAATCAAAATAGCAGAATCACGTCCCTGGAGTTTTACAGGTTGGCTTTGTTCACTGAGAAGTGGACATTTCCTTTATATTTCTTTATACCCTTAAACCCATAGTCCACTTAGCCTCTGTTGTCCGAATGAGCCATATAAAGTCTATTTAAAATCTGGCAATAGAGGCATATAGTGGCACCCCAGTCACCTGTATTCTATGGGAGAGGACTCATATGAAAAGCTTTCTGTTCTTAGGGCCTGGGCCGATGATAAGTCTGATCTCATCTGCACCACGCCTAGTTTTCTATGATTTACATCCGTATGAAAGTTTTCATTGTATGCTACCAAAAGAAAATGTCATTTCTGCTGTGCTCCTCACCATCCAGTCCTGTCTCCCCTCCTTCTCTCTCCTTTCTACCTCTTCTCCCTCCATAGCTTTTCCATCTACTCCTGCCCCTTTAATTCCTCTCTCTCCCTCCTTCCCCATTTCCTCTCTTCCCTTCTCCTTCTTTCCCATGTCTCCTTATTTCTCCTCTGCCAACTCTCTCCCACCTCTGGTTTCCTCCCCTCTTCTCCCCCCTCCTTTTCACCCTTCTCTCCAGTCTCTCTCTTAAATATCAGTCCCTCCCTTCCTGTATATACATGTATGTATGTACATATATATATATATATATATATATATATATATATATATATGTGTGTGTGTGTGTGTGTGTGTGTGACATTATATAAATATATATATATATGGAACTATATACTCCCAGGTATATATATATAATTAATGAGTGATACGTTTTGGTACTACTTGTCTGTGCGCATGATTTTCTATGACGTCACACATAACATTCTCCTCCAGTATATAAGCTCCAGCAGTTGAACCAACGGTCAATTGGCTTCATGTACGCGGACAGCATACACCATGCTGGGTGGTGCTGGAAATTTTAAACGGTTTTATCCGTTTTTCCAAATCAATACGGTGTCAAGCCTATCATTATGGGTAGAAAAGGAACAGCTAGCGGCACACAAAGGTCCAAGACCAAGAAGTCGCCTAAAAAATCAGGAAATATAGCCAATTCTAGGATTTCGAACGGTGTAGACTCCAATGGGGGTGGTCAAGGACCATCTTCCCCAACTGCTACTGGGGTTTCATTGGATCTGCCTGTTGACCAGACTTATATCGGGGAGCTGGAGGAACGGACTACTCGTATGGAGCAGCAACTTGAAAATATCCGGTCCTTATTGGAAGACCAGGTGGTTAAACGAACATGTGCATCGGCAGCGGTTGGCGAGGCAGAGACGGGTCGTACACGTGGTGGTGTTGATAAACATTCCATAGACAATACGGTAACCAGGCAACGGGGGCGGGGCCGGCAGCGCTCGCCTGACTACTGGGGTCTCCACGGCGACAGGAAAGGACGTCGCCATCTTGGATCATCGAGCAGATCGTCTTCATACCGTAGTGTTTCGACGGATTCATCGGATTCTATTAGGACTAATGCCTCATGGAACGGTCGTCGACATGCTACAAGTCTAGAGGTACGTTTGACCAAAGAAATTTCTTGAAAAAGGGTGAAAAAGTGGATAGTATCGAGAAACTGCTGCTCGTTAACGTCAGGATGATAAGACAGTTGATAGAGGAGGGTGAGGATGTTTTCGAGGTGGTTAAGCATATTGAAGTTCTAGTGGAAAAATCCTCTACCAGAATATATACTTTGAGAGCCCTGGTAGCTTACGATTCATCGGTAAAAAACAGAGCTAATGTTGAAGGTATTGAATCGTTTGGTGATGTTAAAAGTGAGGATATTCTTAGGCATCTGTCTTATGACGGAACGGTGCAAGCTCAGAAGGCGGGTGGGGCTAAGCCTAAGTCGTTCAAGTCAAAACAATCCAACCGAACCTGTTATGCTTTCAACAGGGCTGAAGGTTGCAGGGAAGACCCGTGCAGGTATCGTCACATTTGTGAGGTTTGTAGCATGTCAAACCATGGCAAAGACAAGTGTCAAAAGAACAAAAAAGATTAGGAAATTTCACTTAGGCAAGGTCCTACGCTAGATTCTGATATTTTGATGCCTGATTTTAGTGTAGTACGTGTGGTAGATCTTCCTGAGCCCCCCGTTCCAGTCATTTCGGGTGAAAATAATGAAAATGATGTTAATATATCTTGTAATGTTAGCAAGAATCTTTTTATGTCTTATAGTGGCCCAGTACAGGGCGAGTTTAAATCACTGTTTACGGTGGAGTGTGTTAATAGGCCTAGCATCAGGGTCTATGATAGTTGCGTCAATGGTGTATGTGAGTGTGAGCATTTCATTTATGGTAGGAAAGCTCAAATTTTACCATGTAGACTGGCTAGTTTTTTGAGACAGTCAGATATTATTAATATAAATCAGATAGAATCTGATTTTCTATGGTGTGGTTTTACTGAGGGGTTCAAAATAGTTGACCCAGGTTGTGATACAACATATGATTGTAAAAATTATAAGTCTATTTTAGAAGATAGATTTTATAACGAGATGTGTGGTATTATTGAGGATGAATTAGCCTAGGGCTTGGTTACGAAGACAAATGTCAAACCCAGGTGTGTCCATTCTTTAGGTGGTGTGGAGAAGTCTAATGGTAAATTAAGACCTATCACGGATTGTAGCATGCCAGCGGAGGTATCTATTAATAACTTTATGAGCACCACGTCTAGAAGTTTCTCTTATAACTCTATTAACATGGTTACTTGTCAACTAGATAGGAACGACTTTATGTGTGTGGTGGATTTGAAATCCGCTTACAGGAGTATCAGTGTGTATGGTCCACATGTAGGCTTTCAAGGCTTCAGGTGGAATTTTGGTAATGGAGATGAATTTTTTGAAAGTAACCGGTTGACATTTGGTCTAAAGTGTGCTCCATATATATTTAGTAGAATATCTGATCTTTTGACTGAAATAGCTAAATTTTATGGTGTAGATAGGATAGTAAATTACCTAGACGATTTTATTATCATAGCTCAGACCGAAGAGGAATGTTTACGTAAGAGAAACATCCTCATTGAGTGTATGGAATATTTAGGGTTTGTGGTGTCGAAAGAGAAGGTGACTGAGCCTAGTCAGGTGTGTACTTTTCTAGGTATAACCATTGATTCAACCTGTATGGAGCTGTCTCTACCACAAAAGAAATTAGATAAAATGAGCCTAGCTATAGACGAGTGTTTGGGTAGAAAGTTTGTGTCTAAAAAGACGTTACAGAAAATTGGTGGTTTAATGTCTTTCTGTTCCCAGGTAGTACGTGGTAGTAGAACTTTCAGCAGGAGATTGTTCGATCTTTGTGCAAAGGCCAGGAACAGGGGTGTTATTAGACTTAATGAGGAAACCCAGAATGACCTGCTATGGTGGAGGGATTTCTGTAGGATTTTTAATTGTAAAAATATCATTTTGAATGATAATGAATGTACCCCTATGTATTCCGATTCCTCTGTACAGGGCTTTGGGGCCTGGTTTGATAAAGATTATTTGTATGGTACTTGGAACGACTCTAATCCTATGGTAGACTGTGTGGGTCATTTTGTTCAGGCCCCTAAACTTGATAATCTCAAGATTCACCACAGAAATATAAATGTGTACGAGCTCTACCCGGTAATGGTAGGCCTAAAGCGCTGGGTGAAGAAGTTTTCTAATACTAGAGTTCATTGCATTACGGACAACATGCAGGTATTGGCTATGTTAAATACCGGTAGATCCAGGAATAAATTGTGTATGTCCTGGTTGAGAGAAATTTTTTGGCTATGCTTTATACATAACATTGAAATATATTCCACATATATTAGGTCTGAGGAAAACATTTTAGCTGACCATTTGTCTAGGCTGAACTACAGGGGTGTTCCACAGAAATGTAAAAATGTTTTAACTGAATATAACATGTGCTGTTATGATTGCAGACCTCAAGGAGTTGGAGAGGAGAAGGAAAAAATTCTTGTATAGGGGTGTGGCTGATTCCACTCGTAAAACTCGTAAACAGCAACTTAGTAGGTACAAGAAATTTTGTAAGAAATTTAATTTTAACCTTTTTCTGTGTTCTCCTTCTCAAGCTTCTTTGTATTGTGTATACCTGTCTGATTTTATGAAACCCATTTCGGTCAGGAACTATTTATCTGCTGTATGGTATTATCAGAAATTAAAAGGTTATATGGATTATAGTAATAATTTTGTGGTTAGGAAGACACTTGATGGGATAGAGAGACTATGTAAGAGGTCTGTTAGTACAACCTATCCTCTAAGTCCTACAGATATGGTTCAAATTAAATCAAAACTTGATTTTAATCTCGTGGAAGATGTGGTAATTTGGTCTGCTATATTATTATGCTACAGAGGTGTTTTCAGGGTTGGACATGTAGTCCAGTCCCCCCATAACTTTTTGAAAAGGGATGTTAAAGTGTCTTCTGATTGTATCGAGATCAAGGTTATTCCTTCTAAAACAGACCAGTTTGGCAAGTCTCCATATGTTGTGTATCTAAAGAGAGATGATAGTTCTGATTTGTGCCCGGCTAGGTATATTAACATGTGTGTGAGAGCCTGTAAGCATAGCAGGTTTCTATTTTCTTTTCAATCTAGACCGCTGCAATATAACTATGTGAATATGAGGTTAAAGTCTATTGTCTTACAATGTGGTTTGCCTGTTAAAGTTTCAACCCATTCACTTAGGCACAGTGGTGCTACCCTTCTAAGAAATGCAGGTTTAAGTGTTCAGGATATTATGAGACGAGCAAACTGGAAGTCTAATGCCATTTTTAAATATCTACATGATTCAAAGGATAGTTTGCTAGCTTTGGATGTAATGTTTTAGTGTTATACTATGGAATGTGTTACATTGTGTTTGGCGGTTGTTGGCATGTATAGGATTGGTATTGACAAAATCAATTCTCACCAAACCCAATGTCTTCTTTATTATTCCATATTATTATTATAACTTGTCTATTAATATAACGATGTAGTTATTATTATTACCGGTACTACGGATCAGCACATTAACTTATGGAACTATATACTCCCAGGTATATATATATAATTAATGAGTGATACGTTTTGGTACTACTTGTCTGTGCGCATGATTTTCTATGACGTCACACATAACATTCTCCTCCAGTATATAAGCTCCAGCAGTTGAACCAACGGTCAATTGGCTTCATGTATGCGGACAGCATACACCACGCTGGGTGGTGCTGGAAATTTTAAACTTTATTGTGATATTGTATTATCTGTATTTACTATTCATTGTATTATATTGTTATTCTATATATTGCTATTATTGTATTATATTGTAATTTATTGTCTTATTTTAATAAAGGCATGTATAGGATTGGTATTGACAAAATCAATTCTCACCAAACCCAATGTCTTCTTTATTATTCCATATTATTATTATAACTTGTCTATTAATATAACGATGTAGTTATTATTATTACCGGTACTACGGATCAGCACATTAACTTATATATATATATATATATATAGTAGCGTTTTTATCGGAGTCCACTATTGTAATGCGGAAGTATCACACAACTCGGCTTCTTGTAATTAATGACACTTTATTTCCTGGCATTCTCTGCCACACCAGCTAAGTATCCTTGTGTAAATCCTGGCCTATGGAGGGGAAGCCTGAAGATGTAGACACCAGCACCCGTGGATCCAGACTGACTCATGGTGTCGATCCCCTCCTATTCATACGCTTCCCATTCCTCCAACGCTGGCGTCTCCGACAGAGATCCAGCGTCGGAGGAACCCTCCTCCGAACGCAGGTAAATAGAACGTTTTGGTGTGACTCAGAGGTCAGTGGCTCCTCCGCCCCCGCACCAGGACGTTTTCTGCATCGCCCCCAACCCCTCGGTTTACACCGACATATCTATATAGCAATACGAGGACGTCTGACGTGACTCCGGGGCCGGTGGTTCCCCTGCCTCCGCAACAGGGCAGCTCCGCCACCACCCCCGACCCCTCGGTCTACGCCACAATATATATATATATATATATATATATATATAAACACCTATCATGAAAATGTTTTCAGCGACTCCTTTTGCTTTTTGTTTTCATTGAGTTCCATTCATGAAAATATTCAGTAAGTGCCTATGTGAAAATCTTCCCTGTTCTCAGCGACTCCTAACATAGGTGAAAATCAGGTCGAGTGCAAAATCTGGGTCCCTGCCTTGCAACGTCATAGGGTTAGCCTTAGCATGGGAAAAGGGTTCGCTATAGTATAGAACCCTCGTCAGGGGACCCAGATACTGCAGTCATTCCCAATAGTGGACTATGGGTATAAAGCCCATAGTCCACTGGGCCTCTGTCGTCAAATTCTATGTAGGATGTGCTTAAGGTGGGTCGCTACTATTTGATTTGAGTCCACTGTGCAGGTCCCTGCGCATATAGGTTATCTTCATCAGAATCACATCATTTTCGGTATGCGCATACTTATATCAGCCCTAAATGTTCACAAAAAATTTTGGATGGTTCTGATCAAAATTGTGTATTTTATGACACTTTGAAATTTTTGGGACATTTGAATCTAGATTTTTCTCATGATTCTCAACATTCTTTTGCGCCTTAGAATTATAGCACTTACAATACCAAGACGATGCCCTAGAGGTGGTAGGCTATTCACAGTGACCGAGAGCATATAATGAAGCAGTCCAATGACAAGGATTTGCATATTTTACCCATCATGCAATGCTTCAAATATGGATTTTTGTTATTTTTTTCAATACTTTTTAAATCAAATGGCCAAAACTATAAAATAAAGCATGGGACCCCATATCAAGATCACTCTTATTGAAAGGAAAATTATCTGAACAATATTCTGAAGAAGTTTAAGAAAAATCTAGTGGTTGAAAATATGAATTTTATTTGTTTTTGTAATGGAATAATAGAAAATATACCCCTCTCTTTTCCGAAAAATGAGAAATTTACCCACACTGCCATGTTATTGAGTTAAAATCAAAAATTCTTCATAAATAAGGATATCAGACCATTTACCATGCAAGGTTCCATATCTCTGAATTAAATAGTTATGGCAGAAAAAAATCTCAAATCTGAGGCACATTTTCTCTAATTTCTAGGTGAAGATTAAATTCTTTTATTTTAAAAAAAATCTGTAGAAAAAAAAGTAGCATGGGACCCCCTACTTTTCTTTTCATATTCTTATTCTACATGATGTTTTGTACCTATGGGAGAAAAATGGTAGCGACCTACCTTAATTGACCTTGTTGACTATGGGTGTCAGGAAATAATGCAGGTTTTTCTCTTGATGCTATGACAATGTTGGGTTAAGTTCTTCTTTTTCAACCTTTCAGCTGCAAGTCTGATACATCAAGTGCTGTCAATGTGGTGGATACGTCATCCCCAGGTCTCACTTACACTACCTTGAACGGTGATGGAACAATAGGCGAGAAATGTCTAAACGGAGACCCCGACTGTTTCCTCGATTGTCACGCCACTGTTTCTGCAACAATAGACCAGACTGTCACAGATATTAACACTCAATGTGAAGGCAACAACAGGGAGGTAGCTATAACATGCTCAGGTGAATACAATGCAATTCTCATATTCAATTATCATTTCATTTTGCATTTTTATCCCTCATACCTCAAGAAGTTCCTCTGTTGAAATATTGTTTTGCTGCAGGGATCCAACAGGAGGTCATTTCTTAAGGCACTATGATCGCACACAGCACTACCACTGCAAAATGCCTAGGCTATTCCTATGGGAATTTTGGTACGACTAGAAGCGTGCAGTCGTGGCCTGTTAGAAAATAGCCTACTGACATAACCCCAACGTCTAAAGTAGAATTAAACAAAGACGTTGCTTTCCCTATTTAAACAAAAATCATTTCATGAAAAATATGTTTGATGCCTTTGATTTTTCCTTCACAGATATCAATGAGTGTGAAGAAGGAGAGTTGTATGATTGTATTGGGCCTTACAAGAGTGACTGCAAACATAGGAAGAAGCCTTGTGGACCTAGGGCTGTTTGTACGAACAGTGAGGGAAGTTTTGCCTGTGTCTGTGATGCTAATACTGGATATGGAGCTGGATCAGCCACTGACTTTCTAGATGGATGCACAGGTTAGTACTTCATGTGTAAGGTGAAAAGCTATTTGAGAGAGGCATGATCCTTTGATAAGTGTTAATGTGGATATTGAGATCATCCTTTTCTCCTATGGCTTTTCACTGAAGCAAATCAAAGTTATTTTCTGACAGTTATATTTATATAATAATTATGTAATATTTTTAGCATGAAGCAATTCTGTAGACATGTTTAGAACTCTTGTACCAAACCCAATGCTGCCCAATTGACTGGTTTCCTGATAGGAGCCGATATTTTTTCTCAGTTCAAAACTAGACCATGCATAACACATATATATTACCTGAAAATCAGCTTTAAAAACTATGTTGCATTAACATAAGTTTATCCGACTAATATTGAATTTGAAAGTTTCTGAAGGAAATATTAACTTGGTGATCTGCCCCTGTAAAATTCCATACCCTTTCCTCTCCTTCAAACACCAGATACTGATGAGTGTAACACACCTGGTATCTGTGGGAGTAATGGTGTGTGTCAGAACACTCCTGGGTCCTACATTTGTCTGTGTGAAGAAGGCTACACCTGGAATGATGTCCCAGGAAAAGGTGTCTGTGAAAGTAAGACTCATCATTCCTACTTTTGAAAAAGAGGGAAGAGATTTATGCCGTTCTTAGTATACCGGGTGTATCTTGTTTTGGAAAATGATAAAAGTGTTTTGTTGATACTGATTGCTTTAATTGATAATGTTTTAATTAAACTGAAGGTTTATAGCAGCTTAAGTATTCAATTACTGTCCTTTTTTGTTCCACCTTTGATTATAGAATAAAAAAATCTATGTTCTTCTTCAAATTTAAATCATTGTTAGGTATAATGAAAAAGAAACAGTGTATCTACAGTTTTCTGGCTACATTCAAAGATTGAGGTTTTTTCATTATCTTTTGTGCTCTAGTCAACTCATGCAATGAACCACCAGATGTTGACAATGCCTTCAAGAGTCCTAGCTTGGATGAATATACATCTAAAAGAACCTATGAGTAAGTAACAACTTTGCTTTTCGTGTTCTAAGTGGCTAACCGAAGGGTTTGCATTTATCACATATTCTTATGCTTGATCTGTAAGGCATTTCTTAAGATGTTATGACTAGACCCCCTTCAGATCGTAGTGGGATCGCTCACTGCAATGCCATTACAGGCCTGCATCTATTGGTCACTAATGGGCGCATTGGTAAGACTGCTCTACCAAACCCCATGTAAAAACGGCATGAAGTGCTGATCAGAGCAGTTGTAGTGCAGTTCCTACAATCTCCGACTCTAATTTTGAGGGCTTCAAATCATAGTGGATGTGTGCAGTTGTACCATCTTGAGAAATGCCTTCCAGTTAGTATAGGTTATCATGGGCAAACACGTAACAGGAAAGTTCACGCATATACCCTGAACATGAATAGCTAACATCTGTAGGCTAATATCAGTCTTAAGATTGATGGGCCATTGAAAGAAGTGTTTAAATCTCAAATTATGCATGGAGGTCTTTAGGGGACTTCTACATTCTTCTTATATGTTGGCATGAGAAATCGATCCTAGCTTTGCTCCATTTGCTTCGCTCGCAGCTGTGAAGATGGATATGAACCATCCATCGCAGCCACTGATCCCTTTCATCTGAAATGCCGAGATGATGGGGCCTACTGTTCCTGCGCCATGCCAACTTGTGAAAGTGAGTGGAAAGTGGACCAGATTTCATTGCAAAGTTTATTAATTTCATGATATTTTCTAAATTAATTATGTGTCCCAAGTTTGTTCAGCACATCAATGATTGTCAGTGAAAACGTTGTCTTTGTTGATGGCAAAATTGGAAAATAGTTTTGTTTATGACAATTGGAATATATTTTTGTTGTGGTTTGTTGACTGATGTGAGTGACCTTTAAAGTATTTTATTATATTTATGTAACTGCATTTGTGACATGTACTGGGATTAGGGACCTTAATGCACCCTGCGCTAAGGGCCTTTTTCGCAGATCCTGTCACATTTTTCTGTAATAGATTATACCTCCACGATTTTCCTGTCTCTGGCCATGACCACAATCTATTGCAGAGAAGAGATGTGGCCTTGCACCTAGAGATCCCAATGCCATAAGTCCAGTCGTTGACGGTTATTTCGGGGATACACTATTGTATACATGTCTCAGCGGCTTCAATGCTAACGGTGATGATTCATACACAATAAGTTGTCAGGCAGATGGAACATTTGAAACTCCATCGACACGCTGTGAAGGTATGTTAAGCATATCAAATTATGATAATTATCGATAAAATATAGCTTCATTTCTATTAAAGCATTGGAAAAATCAGGGTTTTTTTCTATAAAGAGAATAAAATCTATGATATCCTGTTTTGACAGTGACACTTAATCCTTTGTCTTTTATTTCATTATTTGCTTTGAAATTAGACACTAAACAAAAATACACTTAAGAAAAAAATGTAACAAATGCGTCTCTAATACTTAATCTTTTTCTTTTTTTTTTAAACAAGAGAATGAAAAAAAAAAAGATTTATACATTATAGACAACTTTATTACTATATTTCAGACACTGATGAATGCAGTGACACAAACTACCCGTGCCCAGAGCACTCTCGGTGTTATAACACCATCGGTTCACATTTCTGTGTCTGTGATCCTGGCTATGAAGATCGTGATGACAATGGTGACTGCGATAGTAAGTTTTACTCTATATACTTATTCTTAAAAGCTACATACAATGTTCATGGCTTTATCCTCATGATAAATCACGCAAATCAAAGATTTTAGAGGGACCATTTGACCTCTGTCACATGATTGAGCCATAAGGTTAGGCTCCACTATGCGATTTTTGCCGAAAATTGGAGCTATTCTCACAAAAGCAGACACAAACACAGATTATAGAGTGGTATATGTTATTATTTCAAGGTGTAAATAGAAGGTTGAGAGAGCTTTTTGTTTATGTGGGGAAGGCTTTGTGTACAATCTCAGGCACATTCTTGTTGCCAAAAGATGTTTTTGTTTACTAAATCAAGTTGACCTAATGTAAATATTGCAGACTTTCACACTGATGACTCTCTGCAACTCAATATCAGACAGGTATGATTTTTACAGTACAAGACCCTGTGATCTGTATGACTGCTGTGTTGTTATTTATATCTTGCTGTGTTGATGTTTATATATTGAACTCCCACCCAATCACAGAGTCTATGCAGGTGCATGTTAGTTGGTAAATATGGCACACAAGGAGAGAGATCACCCATAAAATAACCCCTGAAATCTCATGTTTACAATTTTGAATCTCATGTTTACAATATAGGAATGTCAACACCCTATATCTAAGGCACTATAGGGATAAAATTAGGTGAGAATGTACCAAAAAATCGTGTAGTGGAGCCTCACCTATACATTCCCTATATAAATTTCTGCGACAGAGGCCGAGTGGACTATGTAAGGGCAACCTGAAATGTCCATTTTTCTTTCTTCAAGCAAACTGATGAGAGTGAAATCTTAACCATGAAACATAGATAGAGTGGACTATATGCTTAAGACAAAATGCTAAATGAAAATAAAACTTAGCTATGAAGTCTAACCCCAATAACCTTCTTACTCTTGATGAATATGATTACAATCCTTTCACAAGAAACTTCCACTCTTAGGAAGTTTCTTGGTCAATATGAATATTCCACAATTCTTTAAGAAGATGTGTATCCAATCAACTTTTTTCTAATTTTTAGAGGTGCGATGTGGCAGTATCCCCTCCATAGAGCATTCTCAGATAATAACGACCGGGGAAACATCCACATCATATGGTCAATTAGAGACGGTCATCACCTACCAATGTGATGATGGCTACCAGGTGTCATACAACCATAACCCTCACTCCGTGGTCACTCAGTTTGAACTCAAGTGTAAGCAGGATGAATTCTGGTCACCTCAGCCAATCCCCCAATGTGTCCGTAAGTAGTGTTTATGAATCTCTTCTGAAGAATACAGCCTATAGTTGTAGATCTATCTACCAGTTTTGTATAAATGAATTATCAAACAAGGACTTAAATCTACCACCCACTTCTGCATTTATTAATTTACCATCCCTTCTATAGGATAAAGTAAATGTCGGTCCCACGTCTGCTCGGTCTGGACCTGCACCACTTTAGTGAGACCAGGACATTATACTTCCCCACAACATTTGGCAGTTATTAGCAGAATATAGATTTAATTTGTCTTTTGTTTTATTTCCATACAGCAAGGTCATGTGGTGACCCTGGAATTCTTCCCTTCGCTAGGCGTAGTGGCGACAACTTCTCTTACATGGGCCAGGTACGATTTGAATTTTTATTTCTGTTCATATTTTTACAACTTGGTAATAAACATAAGCCACTATAACTATATTATACTAGAGCTAGGTATTGGGATGTTAAACAACTCTAGGTTTTGGGATGTTAAACAACTCTATTAACAAGGTTTTCCTACATATACTGTGAGCTCACATAGCGGATACACCTGGAAATAGTGACCATGGAGTGCCCAACTAATGACTATTTATGTGTTTTCAGGTATCGTACACGTGTGATGAAGGTTTCAAACCTTCTGACTATGCCTCACATGCAGATGACCCGACATACAACTCCTTCGACATTACCTGTGGCGATGACGGCATGTGGAGCCCTAACCCACACTGCATAGGTAGGCCCATTTTCCACCACCCGATAGGGACCCGCTATCGGCAATAGACCCTTACTAGACACTATCGTCGGCCGACAGAGGCAATGCTCCACCATTGAGCCCTAGGGTAGTCCGCCGGCCGAGGTGGTCGTTTGGTGCAGCGGTCAGCTGCTATAGGGACCACATCGGGTAGTGGAAACGGCCCTTACGATTCATGATGGGGTGCCTATTGTTAATCGTATGAGGGTTCGTAATCGGTTGTCCCATAACAGAATTTTTTATGCATAATTCGGGATTTATAATACATAGATATATTAGAACTACATGTATCTAACATAAATGGGATTGTAGTGAATACTTCTCCCGAATTTATTCCTTTTTACGATGATTTCATACTTCCGGAATCTTAATTGAACTAAAACATTCTTTTTGCTTTCAAAAGCCTTATGGAATTGATACTTAATTTACCCATTGAATTAATTATTGGGGAATTTGAAGTTATTATCCACAAAGTCAAAGGTTCTAACCCCTACTAACACCTATTATCAATAATTTTGTTATCTCGCTTTATGACATTTTTCTTATTCCTTCCACATTCAGATATCAATGAGTGTGTGGAGAACTATGAGCCATGTGGTGGTGGTGTCGGCCATCTTTGCGTCAACAAACGAGGCACCTACAAATGTTCCTGCGCCGCATACTACAGACTGGATGAGACTGGACAGAACTGTGTTGGCTACACTTACAAGCCAGCACATGGTAGGTTACCGGTATACAGACTATTTTCCCATTGCTGTTGATCTTAACTGTACCATACTCGGGAAATAACCAAAAAATCTCCTGATTCATAACCCATGTTGAGGATTTATACAAAGCCATTGTCATATAAAAGCATTGGTGTTCTCTGATGTAGTGGTATTTACATACATGGATCACATTCAGATTTAATGACAATCTAGTGATCTTGTTGGCTATACTCTTGTTGATCTCTTAATGCATTCTCTATCTGCATGTCAATATGAATGGTTATTGAAAATAAAAACTTAGAATCTTCATTCTCCAGGGAAGCTTTCAGCAGTTGATAGTTGAAGGCGTACTAACCTAAGGAAATAATTAAATTTTGTTCTACTTCGTGTTGGGGCATCAACTAGAAAGGTTGGATTTTTAAGATAGTGCACTGCAAAGACCTTTGTCTAACTTTGCTGTTACAGTCATCGAGCCATGTAGTATCTACGACTCTCTAAGCATGTGTAACTGGGGTACCTGTCAGTACGACGAAGGCCATCAACCTCACTGTTGGTAAGTTGAACAGATTTCTTAGATTCTACATCATTTCATATCTCCATCGAGATACCTAAGTCTATAATCTGTATAGTCTGTATATCATATATATATATATATATATATATATATATATATATATATATATATATATATATATATATATATATATATATATATCCTATAAAGATATGTAGTGAAATCTGCAATATTTACACATGGGTAACGGAAATGAAAGACAATCTACCTGTTGCTCTGAAAAAATTCTTAACATATTTTTTCAGGTGTGAAGCGGGCTACACTGGTGCCTTCTGCGACAAGCTGATACATGAGGAGCGCGAGCAGACCTCTCTATCCTTCATGCTGTCCATCTTAGGGCTGGTCCTGGCATCCATTGCTGTGATGATTGGCATCATTGCAGGTTGCTGTATCTGCTGCAGTCATAATCATGTTGAGATGGACAGTGATGACATCGACCACACTCCTGTCTACCAACATACACCAGCATTTGGCTTAGGATTTTAGATCGAGGTTAGTATATTAGTCTTCCTGAAATGGATGATGTATGTCGCGTTTGATATGTAGAGTGAATGCATGGTCCTTGAAAGAGATTCTTATATCATGATACCTAAAAATGAATTTTGTCAAGGAAGAGCACCCCCACAGTTCCCCATCAGCTTGTGTAAAAAAATAAATTTTTGATTAATACATAATGATAGTTCTAATTCGGCACAAGAACCTTGCCGGTCGCCAATAGTAAGACTCATCAGTTTGAATGTCAATCTATATCACTTCAATTAAGTCGTAGTACGATGATACTGATGTATTTGATCTGTTTATTGCAACATTCTTTTCTTGTCATTCCAGTGGCTGAAAGACCTCGCACCTCAGAAAATGCTATCAAGGCGCTGGATCCTTTGAGGAATCGTAATGCATTAGCGCATCAAGCCTATTGGTTAGCATGATACATGTATGCAGTTCTGCAAATAATCAGGCAGGACTTAAATTTGTATGGTCTAGAAACAATTTTACTGCAGCGTTAAAGGTGATAGCTCCCATAAAAGGTGATGTCCAGGTTAAAGATCATATATGTAAAATAATGTTCCTCTGACAATTGAAATTGATCATGCAAAGTTACATGATAGCACTTCACTTCATTTTTTTCACGTTCCTGATTAGATATTTTGTACATACTCAAAGAACACTACATATTATTCGACATGATAGGCGCTAGCCTCCTAATAAGTGCCCACTACCTTATTCGGAACTTCCTGCTGACGAGAAAATCATTGTACTGAATACAGTAATAGGATTAATGCTTATAAATACGAATTGCAATGTGAATCAATTGAAGTAAAACTTAATAAAATTCTTTGAAACCGAAATGAAGTTGTAGCATGTTCTATTGATCAATGACTGTTTCTATCAAAGGGGAGCCATGCCTGAGAGTGAACAATCAGAATATCTAGCACACTTTACCAGTTTTAAAATCTAACATAAGTGAATAATTATATATTGTTGTTAGCCAATGAGAATTTAAAGCAGCATGAGGTAAGGGGGAAGAATCTTGAACAGATGGGGGGGTGACACAGGTGTGAAGATACAGTGCAGTACATACCGTACGTTATATACTCCACGTATACCTCACATAGCCATTATCAGCTGGGGGCCGCCATTAGACCCCGACTCCACTATGACTAACAGCTTCAGCCCCCGACTCCGCAGTTTATGCCAGGGATGCCTCCGATTGGTCAATAATACAATAGCCATGTGCCGTATATAAGGCGCACCCCACATATAAGTCACATCCCCCAGACTTTGTTGACTTGAAAAGAAAAATAAGAATCAACATAATTTCTGTTCTAATCAATGGATTTTCGAAATGTAAAGACCTATGACCATCTCGGAGTTCCCCTGATACCCAATAGAGTGGTAAAAGGGTGGGGGAATATTGGGGACAATTTCTAGAAAAAAATTTCTAACCTTTGCTGGTCCTATAAGGCAAACCAGGGGCTTATCCTGATGTATAAGACACGCCTTATATGCGGGGTATTGTGGTACTTGTGATAGATTGTTCCTGAACTCATGATATTGTAGGTGCTGCATCAAGGCAGCAGCGGCCCTAAAAGGGTTAATACCATATTCATTCTTATAAGCGTGCATGTGCAGAGAATTAATTGTTAGATGCTCAATTCCTTTAAAAAATAGTTCTAATAAGTGCACCCTCTAAAGCCTAAAAATCGTTGGTTTTACCAGATATATATATAAATACCATGGTTTTACCCTAATAAATCTTTTGCATTTAAATGGACATCAGGGGGTGTGCTTATGGCCCAAAAGGAGGGGGTGCGCTTATTAGAGGAGGTGCATTTATTAGAATGAATACGGCATGGTATTTTGAAGGGCTGTAATGGGACAGGGGCATAGAGGTTCGGGATGGTACAATGGGACGAGTTATCAAGCTACCAGGGCAGTATAGTGTAGAATCGGTTTGAGGAGACAGAGGTATATACAGCAAGTAATTAATGGATAATTCATGACGCATGTGTGTTAGCAAAGGATAATTACAAGAGGGTGCAGCCCAAGTGTAATTATCCTTTGCTAACACACACAAGTCATGAATTATCCATTAACTACTTATTTTATTACACGATATCCATAGATAATCAATAGAATATCAATAAACTCAAGTTGAAAACAGAAATCGTTCCCCCTCCCCGGGACTCGAAGCCTGCCATAGTGTTAACATACTGCGATAAAAAATGAAGGTCCTGCCTACCTCTAGCAGCTGAGTGCAATGCGCTAACCACTAGACCATCGGTACACACACCTTGGCGCCGGGCAGCCGTTGGTTTGGTTTGAACGCGTCCCGCAGTCATCGCGGTTATGGGAGCAGCAGCAAGGAAGCTGGGAGGGGGTCACAACCCAGACTGCAGGATATTTTCACACATTGAATGTATACTAGTTGTATGTGAGTGACCTCCCCGGGCTTTGTATCATATGATCAAGACCTGGTTCTAACCAAGCATTTCTCGTCAGTCCCTGTGGTGCACTGCATAGGGAGTTGGATTTGGGATCAGGATCAGGTTTGACAACTACCCTGGCAATGAAAATTTCATAGGTTTTAACATGTAACATATGACATGTAAATGTGTGCATGTTATCCATGGATAACAGCACCAGGTGCCTGTTATCCTTGGATAAACTCACACCTTACAAAAGTCATGATGCATGCATCATGCCATGCAATATCGACAGGTATGTGCATGGGAATATCCAGGAAAAGCACCCAAAATCACAGAAGTTGTGTAATAAAGGACACTATATGTGTCGGGTAGACCCATAGTCCACTTTAGGCCCTTAAGAGTCAAGGCAGGTGATCCATAGAAATATTCCACTCTGACCTCAACTAAATGGGGTAAGATTCTAGCAATTATGAGACTTACCTGTAGTGACTCATTCACATCAGGTTGTAAGACTTTGGTTGGTCATAGTATCTTAAACTCACATAAAAAGTCTTTGTTTTTAAAAAACATTTACCAATTCTTTATTAAAAGTTGGATGATAATTATGGTTAATATCTTGATATTGACATTTCAATTTCTAATGCATTGACACAACATCTTTATAAACCATACACACTTAATACAATCAAAATACATAATTTTACTAGAATTAAACCAACTATGATGTTTATTCCAACACTATTTTCCTGATTATGATAAAAAGCGATATAAGAAAATAGATTACCCAGTGCATAGAAAAGAAAACATTTGTGTATTCAGGGGCGTAGGAAAAGGGGGGGCCAGGAGGACTGGGCCCCCTCAATCATAAAGAAGGGGGGGCCTGAGTAAGTCTTGGCCCCCAAATTTCAAAGAATTCATAATAAATTGGGCAAGAAGCTAAAACTTTGCATCTCAAATTAGATTAATATAGTAATGGAATAGGAAAAGTGGGGCCTGAGCCTCAAATCAGATCTAAAATTCAACAAAAAATACTTTCTATACAAATCGTATATAGGTATAGGTCATCACGCTTTAGCCGACAATTTAGGGTGGTTGTGGTGGGGCCCATGTGGGCCCCCCCAATGAAGATTTGCTTCCTACGCCTTTGGTATTTAATTGGTTTATTTTTGTAGGTAATATAATATAGCTATAGCTGAATTTTAAATGTATGTCATTATGTAGGGGGTATATGAAATAGGTTATGGCCAGCTGATTAAGATGCACTTGTGGTGAAGAAATAGTAGAAGGACCACCTTGAAGGGAGACGTTCACAGATCTCATTCTATAATATGTAGTTATTATAGGTACTGACTACCACAGAAATTAATAGCATTATTTCTCTGATTGTCATAACGTTACTTGGGGCAGCGCTCCTTATTCTTCACCTTATATCTGGGACGTCTTACCACTCCACCCTGTTTGCCTTTATATTCACCACAACTTTTCCCTTCTATGTTGTTCCACCCATCCATGTGGTTCATCAACTCCTATATCCTCCTGGAGGGCATGACCTGACCGGTGAACTTTACGACACACCCTCTATTGTGTGAATTTCCTTGCTTTATTTTCTTTTATACTGAATTCTGCCAGCCAAGTCACCAAGGATTCTCTCTCTTTTTAAAATGCAGTACCCATCATTTAGTAAGTTCTTTACTCAAATAAACCTTGTTCACCTTTTTCCATATTTTTTTTTCTGTGTGTGTGCTTGAGATGGACTTTACTTCCTGAATTCAATCAGGTGAATAGAATTTGCACTGCATGCTGAGAGACGATGTATTGAGTTAGGGACGAGTCATTTATTGTTAGGTGGGGGGGAGGGCTTGTTAGATTTTGGCAGGTTGCCAGATTTATTATCAACCCCCCATCACTATGACAAAAATGATCGTGACCCCTCCCCTCGACCAAGAAATGATTTTGCAAATTGACCCCCCCCCCCCAAAAAAAAATAAATAAATAAATAAATAAAATCGGATACATGCATTGAATGACACATCGAGATGGGTATTTGAATTGCCCATATTTTGCCCCCCCCCCCCAGTGTGAAGGTTTATTGAGTTTTGCCCCCCCCCCCCACCAAGGGGCTTTTTTTTCAAAATGACCCTCAATAAATCTATCAAGCCCCCCCCCCCACCTGGCAATAAATCACTTGTCCCTTATAACCAGTAACTCCCTGTTGGCCAGCAGGGGAGTTTTAGCACTGGTTTTGGTCAGGAAGGGGCAATATAAGGAAAACATTGAACATATTATCAAAAGTTGTTCTAGACCATTTTTTTCATGGGGAATTCAGTGGTATTTTCTAATCGTTCAGTCTCCAAGGTAAACACTCCATTTTTGGAATGCAAAAAGAACGTTTACAGCATCGACATCTGGTAAATTAGCATAGGAGATTATGGTTGCCATGGAGATATTTTGCCCTAAAAATTTTGACATGTCAACCCACGTTCTAGTGCAGCTGACCGAGTTGTATGGTGAAAAAGTGTCAGGCTCCACTGCACACACTGCAGAGTCCCGATAGTGAAAGGCAGCCAGACTGCCTTCAAGTAATACTCTGCTGCACCAATGGATAAGGACAAACGTCTTCTAACAACTGTCTGTATAGTGTTTCACCTTGATTAATGGCTAAATTCCACTTCAGTATTTTTTGTGGCCAAGACATATTATTTAGTACCAGAATAAAATGTATGTAAAAGAATCGCACCATCACCTGGGAAATCATACCATTGCCTACCTATAGAAGATATCACCCCTCAAAAATTCACCAAAAATTCTTCAGTCAAAAGACCTTTCCAGAGCAGTGTGCACTGTAAAGAGTTGGGGTTATATAACAGGATCGTTCTATGTAAATCAACAGGGGAAAGAGCAGAATTCTCAAATACACTGACTGTCACTGTTTAGTGACAAGCTTCTACCTGTAGACACATGTGTACAGTGAGTTGCCCTGTATAATTACTCTCGTATACCCTAGCTTGGCCAGCCAGTCACTCTGCACCTTTTTTTTAAAGTTGTTTATTGGGATAATTACATTTACAAAGTAAGTGCAATTGAAACCTGGTGCCCACACATTGTGGTAATTATACCAAGCCCCCTTCATATTTCAATTCTGATTAAGACAGTCTTATTATATAAAATTAAACAGTAATGGCCCTATAACTGCAATGTACATCAACAGTATGTCATTAATACCGTATCAACAAGATTTCAAAAGATTTGGCGATCTGTTAATGATGAGATGAGATGAGGATGAGAATTATTATTTCATAGCCACACAAATTATTACATGAAACAGTCTGGGTAGTCTTTCTTAATAGAGTTTTTAAACTCAGATAGGGTCTCAATGATTGTATATTTTGCTTTTAGTTGATTCCACCTGGCACAAGCTCTATATAAAGCGCTTCTGATAACAATAGGTTTAAGATTGTGTGGCAATAACAATCTTTTTCCTTGATGAAAGCGAGTGGGTATGTTTCTATTGTCGACCAGTTTTTCACATTTTGACAGGTAAAAGGCATAGAATAAAAGATGTTGATCTCTCCTCTCAGCAAGTTCCATACATTTACTTGCGTTTTTAATTTGCTCTGTTGTCATGGTTTGATTTTCTTCTAATTTAACTTTATAAACAACCCTTAATGCCCAATTTTGCAGTAATTGTAATTCTTTTGTTTCTCCCCTATAATCCCTATCCCATACAAAATCACAATAGTCAAAAGTTGGTAATATCATAGTTTTGAAAATGTCCAGAGCAGTGGAATTATCAACAAATTTTCTAATTCTAGCAAGTTGGAAAATTTTATGCCTTATATTCTGTGTACATTTTGTCCTATGATTTACAAATTTTAGTTCTGGGTCAAGTTCAATACCCAAGTACGTGAAACTGTACACTCTCTCTAATATAGAATTTTTTAACATAAATATACTATTTTCGTTATTTGTGCCATTATATAACATCCATTTGGTTTTCTTTTCATTGACAGTAAGTGAATTATGTAGACACCAGTTGTACACTGCTTTTATGGCATTTTCCATTTCTATTGGAGTATTTACGGTTATAACTGCATCATCAGCATATAAAGTGGTTTCAAAAGACCCGACAGTGGGGAGGGAGTTAATATAGATTGAGAAAAGCACAGGACCTAAGACTGATCCCTGCGGGACTCCATATTTCAAGTTTTTAGAGGTGGACAGTACATCGTTTGCAATTGTATTTTGTGTTCTGTTATTGTTTGTGTTAGCCATGGTGGTGTGTAATCTGGTATATTCATCTTTTTTATAGGGCATATGCTGTTCAGTTTAATCAAAATCACATTTATAATCTTATTCCACATTTCATTGACATCATTTAATGCTACTATATCAATCCAGTCATGTTGTGTAAGCATGTTTTTGAACGCTAGGAAATCATATCTTCTATAGGACCTAGCATATACAGTCTTCTTCTTTAATTTGACTTTTTCACATTTTAAAGTCATGAATATGGGGGTATGGTCCGATATGTGTACGTCAACCAAGCCAGAATAGGTAATATTATGTACATTTGTATAGATATGATCCAATATGGTCCCTGATACAGGTCTGGTGATATCATTAATGATTTGGAACAGTTTGTTTCTGGTACAAAATTCATTTACAGTAGCATCTTCAACATCCTTTTTAGATAATAAATTAATATTAAAATCTCCCATTAGTATGAGCTTTCTATTCTTTGTTACATTTTTCAGAAGGGAGGTTAATTTATTATATATTGCACCTTTATCTTTACTATCAGGTGGTCTATAGCATACAAAGATCTTATATTTTATTACATTAATTTGAACGTCTACACATAATATTTCAAAATCATTTTCTATGAAGGAGCAGGTAAGATCAGGAATAGCAATATAGTGGTCTTTTAAATACAGCATAAGGCCACCAGCGTTTTTATCTCTGCTTGGATACCTATCTAGTCTAACGTACTGATAGCCTGGGATGTGTAAGTCTGCATCCAGTATTGAGGGTCTTAACCACGATTCTACAATACCAGTGATGTCAGAATATGAAATTAACCTAAAAGTGTCAGTCCTTTTACCATATATAGAGCGAGTGTTTGTGCAGAAAATCTTTAGACCCTTTTGTGACTTAATATTATCTAATACTACCATTTTGATAGCACCTTACAATGTTGTATATGTTGTATGAATGATATGAATGATAAATGTGAAAAATGATCACAGTAGAGGCATATTTAGACTGTATGACTGTCATTGAAAGGGGTCTGGAGCGTGGACAGGTCCTAAAAAATATATACATTGTTAAGTGCATTGCTTTAAAGGTATGAGAACGTAAAAGGCAAAATTGATAATAACGAGGTTATAATCATGTATCATTATATAGATAGAGTAGTGCAATTCAGCTAGGTATTGTTTACTCTCAAGCTGGAGTTCAGTGGGTCAGCTCGACCTGGTATATTTCAATGCTAAGCCAAGCGCGTCCGATGACCCGGGGGCGCTGTAGGTTTAATATGGAACACAGTTATTTTTGGACGCGGCCAGTCGCGAGATAGTTCAGCTAAGTGTTGCTATAATATTGAGAAGTATCAGGCGTGTCCATTGACCTAGTACAAACTACATTACAGTTATAATAGACTATGAGTCTGTTATTATTTGCAGGGTATTAACAAAGCTTATAATCAGTTATGTATACATAGGAAAAGACAGTTCCCTCTACCAATTTCATGACAGTCATATGATCAATCAGAGGTACATACACCTAGTCCTGTATCAGCAATCAGCTTTTGGGAACAATTGGTATGTCATGTCTAACTGAAGAAATATTAGCACTATTTTTTATTAGAGCTAAACGCGGTAAGCATCCGTTGTAGCTTGTTCGACCCCTGACTTTTTTCAATTTTTTCTTTATCAGAGTGTTTTTTGGATTTATCCTGTTGTCTGGTACTTGACCTCCTGTTGGTTGACATAATAGGATTCTGTGCAGTGGCTGAATATGTGGTAGTGGTAGTTGCCCTTGGAGGGGGGGAACTATGAGCAGCCTGTAGTTCGTCCATGGTTATGGTTTGCTTGGTGCTGACTGGAGTTGTTCTATCAGTGATGTTCACCGTAGGTGCTGTGGTGCCTTCTGGTGAGGGGTTGCTTGTTGTAGCTTGTACTGGAGGGGTATGTGGATTTGTCATCTTTGCAGTCGTAGACGGGGCAGCCGTATCATGGGCAGCTGTAGTATGGGCAGCGGTTGTAGTCTGTACTGTCTCCTGTGTCCATTGTACTGGAGGGGTAGAGGTTGTGGTTGAGGTGGGAGTTGGTATAGTAGTAGCTGGGATTACTGGTGCTGTGGCAGCCTGTTGTGTATTAACTGTGTTGGGGTTGGTTTCCTCCATCACTTCTTTGGCTAGGTCGGGATATCTCTCACGTAGGATTCGCCTGACCTCCATGAGGATTATACCACCCTTGTTTTTACCAGAGTACGATCCATTTTTCAATGATTTTGAGTTTATCGATGTATCAGTTCCCAAATGGGGGGATGCAACACATTCCAGTAGCTTCCTATGTCCAGTACCTAGTAATATTTTTAGAAGATTTTTGTCCTGCTCATATTTTAAGATGTTCAAAGCTTGGAGCTCATCTTCATCAATATTACGCCATCCCTCACATTCGAATTTTGCAATTTTCTTGGCATCCAAAGGCGTTTCACAGTCCATGATTTTTTGGGCCTTTGAGTGTTTTCCAGCAAATTTAGCTTTGGCATAGGCAAAACCTTGCTCCACACTGCGAAATGTTAATCCATTTGCCTTGATTTTACACTCATAGAAGTTTGACAGCGGTGCTAACTCCCCTTGATATGCTACATAGCTGTCTGTGACCACTGTCTTTGCATTTGCAAGTTGTAATTCGGGGGGAGGTCTTTCAGCGCCTTGTGTGGGTAGTATTTTCCATTGACCAGCAGGCCTCTCCCTCTTGGTTTAACGTCTATTCCTACCTCCTGACCCAAATAAGCTATGGATCTAACATCGGATTTTTGCTTTTTTATGGCAGGGTTCGAGGCATCTGATAAGAAAACCAATGGTTTCTTGTGTTTCAACTCTCCTTTTCTTGACAATATATAGTCTCTTACACAAGCCTTTGTCATAACAATGACCATGGTACGTATGGTTTTATTTGGTGGGCCCTGGCGGAAAGCATAATCTATATCATAGTAGTCAAGAGATGGGTCAATGCCTAATAGCAAGTTGTATGCAACATCCTTTGTGCGCTCGCCTTCTTGGTAGGCTAGTCCATCGACCACTATATTTCGCCTCCTCAAGTTATTGTCTAATACTGAGATTTGCTCCTTATTGTCTTCAATGATGGTTCTATTAACTCTAGTAGCTCTTTGTACCTCAGCCATCTCAGATTTTAAGCGTTTTAGTTCACTTTCCAGTGTCTCATTTTTGTTTTTAAGTTGGGCAATTTCATCGTAATTCCACTTAATATTTTCACCTACTGTAATGGCTTCCTCCTTGTACAGGTTTAGCACCTCTCCTGTTTTTTCCTGTAGGGCTGCAATTGGGGAGTCCTTTCTACCCAGGTTTAATGTTTTTAGATCCCTAATAGCCTCTGTGAGGGGTGTGTGTGACTACTCTGGTGCCCTGAGGTATAAACCCTCAGGGAACCACCATACAGGAAGCAGTATAGGAAGCAGAAAGGCCTGGTGGGAGAACAATAATTTCATTCCCACTATGCCTCACTCAAAGTAGGCAGGAACTGGAAAAACTTCTCACTCTTCAAGAATAGGTTTTATTTTTCTAGTCTGAAACATAGGGTTGAAGAGTGCCAAGTTCAGGGACATTGTAGCAGTCACTAGTGCCTATATATGGCACTAGGTACGAGTGTACAGAGTGACACACAAAGGCTTTACCAAAATAGCCTTACCTTTAGCTATAGGTTCTGCTACCTGGGGGCAGCAGTATCCACCATTTGTAAAGAACGTATATGCTTATAGTGCCACCTCAATCCAGCAATGTCCCCAGAGCTTATCAATTGATTGTAATACAATAATATCTTCATTGGATTCAATCTAACATTGTACACAATAAATAATGTATAAGGTTATCTGAGAAAAAACTAGGAACAACCGCAGGATACCAATGACGGCGGTCTAGCTAGTCCTGAGGACTAAGGTGCCTGGCGCGTCCGCACTGACGCAAATACGCGGACTCTACGCGGAGCCCCCCGCGGTGAGCATAGGTGCGCGGCATAGTGGTAGTCCTCAGGAATGTTTAGTCCTCAGGACTAAGTTTTTAGTCCCAGGGACTATGTCTTTCTAGCACCGAGGGCTGTTCCGTGTACCCATGTGGTCGTAAAAATAAAACATAGGGCCTTAGTCCCAAGGATTGTATCTTAGTCCAAAGGATTATGTTCTAGTCCCTAGAACTATATGTTTAGTCCCTGGGACTAGACAGACAGGCTTTGAAGCTACAAGGCAAGTCCTGGGGACTAAAAAGTAGCCCCAGGGACTAAAATTCTAGTCCCCAGGACCAAACCTTGACTCCCCATAAGCATGCATCTAGCCCCTAGCAGTTTCAGCATTGTTACTTAGATTCAAAGCCTAGGCCTATAGTCCCTGGGACTACACAGTAGTCCCAGGGACTAAAAACACAGTCCTAGGGACTAGATTATAGTCATTGGGACTGAGACCCTGGCTCATAATCATCGAAGAGTAGCGAATATTCATGGTGCCCTGGGGATGGCATTCATAGTCCCAGGGACCACCTGTTTAGTCCTGAGGACTAAACTGTAGCACGCATAGGAAGGGCACGTTCTAGTCCCCAGGACTAGATGTCGGCGCGTGGCTGCTGCTGGCCGCTGCAGTGTATGTGGCAAACAGGGACAGCACGGACGCGCCAGGCACCTTAGTCCTCAGGACTAGCTAGACCGCCGTCATCGGTATCCTGCGGAACAACCAGTAATATACACCAAAGACACCACACCTGTGTCTAAATTGTATATACAAGTGCCTGGACTCTGAACTTGAAGCTAACATAGGCCTTCCTGCATTTAGGTTAGTCCAGTGTTAAAACTGTCCATGAAATGGTTTGGGAGAGATGGGTGTCTACTTCTCTTACTTCTCTCGCTCTCAGTGATTGCACTTCACTTGGATTTGAGGCATTCTTGTCTTCATCAGTCATGCATGGTTTATAGTATCAATGCATGCACTCTTTGCATGCATAGAAAAATATTATGGGTATTTATCATGGACTCATCTCACTGTAGAGTATATATATATATATATATATATATATATATATATATATATATATATATATATATATCAGTACCTATACATATTATACAATAGAGTTCCTGTAAATTAACAGCACCTCTTGCTGTAACTCTACACTCCTATTCTGGAAATTTACACCAATGGTCACTGGAACTTCAGTTGCCAGCAAAAGTTTCTGTAAATTTACAGTATATTCTGCTGTTCATTTACAGCAAAACTTGCTGTTCATTTACAGACAAAATTGCTGTTATTTTACAAGAAATATTTATGTAATTCTACAACATATTTTGCTGTTAATTTACAACATATGTTTCTGTAGATCTGAATGATCTTGCTGTATGGTTACAGTGGTTGTTACTGTATGATTACTGTGGATTGTGTTGTAGAATTACAGCAACTCACCTCCTGTACATTTACAGCAAAATGTACTGGAACCAAAGTTGCCAAGGGTTTATACTGTAAAATAACCCTGGCTACTTCTGTTCGCGTTTTTTGCTCTTTTAAACTATAGCATGGGATAATTTATGCTATTTGTGAAAGTTTCAATAGCTAGCACAAGGCATAAAATAGATTATGTTGGCATTTTAGAGTTATAGCTGTTGCTAGCGTTTCAAAATTCCCTCAAGTACTTTATTGGTTGAAATGGGCTGGGAGGACCAGACATCGGATCCAATTTGTGATACAATTTAAAAAGTGTGGTTTCTGGTGTATGGCTCCTAAAAATCCTCTGTCTCCATTCAAAGTACAAAGTTGAGAGCCAATCTACACCCCCCCCCTTTATACCAATTTACATGTCACAAATATATACTCCAATCGAAAATGGCTGAAGGTGTATACGAAATGTCAGATGAGTAGGTCAGCCTCCTGGTGAAGACTTTCAAAGCAGGTGAAACTTAACACTTTGCTTCTTTTTTGTTTTTGGATTACCATACTGCGGATTAGTATTAAATAGTAGGTCAGTATTTTTTGAGGCCATCGCAGTCTTTCTATTTATTTTACTATAAATTGCTGAACATACAAAAGTGTAGAATGGATAATGAGTGTATTGTCTTCCCTGGAAAAAGCTATTTTATTTCTTCTTGATTTCAGATAGTTTTGAGTCATAGCTTCATACTTTTTTGTTATTTTTTTTTTCATTTTATTTCCTTAAATAAGGTCATTATAGAAGGCACTAACTGCTTTTAGTACGTTCCTAAATTTCTAACCTTTTAACAAAATCTGATATCCGTAAAGAAAGTGACTCTACTTTTCCCATGAGCCGAACACACAGATAAGATCATTTCCTTCTGACACCTCTAAAGAAACCGTCCCCAGGACCAGGTATATGTCATACACCGCAGCTATGTGTTTGTTACTGAAGGTGGGGAGGAAGCTTTTCTCTCTCTCTCTCTCTCTCTCTCTCTCTCTCTCTCTCTCTCTCTCTCTCTCTCTCTCTCATTCTCCTGTTGTTATTAGCAGAGATACAATTTACCAGTTTGTTGGAACATGCCACCAAGATCTCTCTCTCTCTCTCTCTCTCTCTCTCTCTCTCTCTATATATATATATATATATATATATATATATATATATATATATATATATAAATTTCTCTCTCTCTCTCTCTCTCTCTCTGTCTCTCTCTCTCTCTACCTATCTATCTATCTAACTATCTCTCCCTCTCTCTCTCTAGTAATTTGACTACCACAACACAATATGTTAGAAATGATGTTCTGTGCAGAGATCGCCAACTTTACTATGTGATTTAGTAACAATCACAGTTAATTAAAAAATTATAGATCTGGAGTAAAACGTTAAATACATCAATATAGCCTCATGAAAAGTCCCTCATATTTCTAACATATGTAACTCAGATGTTCTTCCCAATGTAGGGAAAAATCCACCCATCATTTTAACCTCCCAACTATTCTTGACAACTTCACAACTTGAGTTTTAAGGAAAGGCTTCCCTTCGATTTGTCATCATGATACACAAATAGAGAATCAGCGAGTGACTTGTGTTTAATCCATTGGTTTCACCAAGCTTAATCTGAGATGCTGTTTACTTTTTTTTCATAGACAACACAGGAGTCTATAGTGTATATTCCTACATTAATAGACACATCCCTGGTATATGACCAATATACTGGCCGTTTCTCATACTAGTCGATTAAAACTTCTAGAATAAGCATACATGTATATCGGTTGATGGTGAGAATAGTTTTGGGCGTAGCAAGGAGAAACCATTCACCCATAAATCAGTTTGTCACGACCTCACCTGATTCTAATTCTATGCTTGGCTGAATCGTTCAGGACAGAGGGGCAAAGATCATTGGGGGTCCTGAGATCTTATGAACTACTGGAGGGTGTTTATTGAAAAGAGCATGACTTAGCATATAAGTCATGCGAGGACGAAAATCTTTCGTCCTCGGTATAAATGAACAAATTATACATCCCTCTCACTAAAATCTTGATATATAACCCTTAGCATGTGTCGCACCTTATGTCCCAATGTCACCTGCATATATTAAGCACCTATAGTAGACATTCCTACTGCTAGGGGGTGCTACGATTGCCTCCATGTGTTGATTTTCCATTCATCTTCCTGGTCTACAGTATGAAAGCTGCTACAGCTATGATTCACTGCACAATGGCCGAAAAAAACGGAGACCAAACATACCGATCATACCTAATTTGAGGCTGCTGAATCCGAAAATGAGGTTAAAAAAAGCTTATTTGCTCTCAATTTTGAGATATCCATAGGGTGCCATATATGCTAAATTTCACCTCCCAGGGCAATGATTTCACTATGTTCACCTATATAGTGTAGTCCAAACATACACATACAAGAACTTTCTCCTGGTATGTGTCTGGGTAATATCAATAGCTTTGACACTTGTGCAATCATCATCTTTCATCCAAAAGTGGCTCCTAGGCCTTTATCATTCCAAGCATTGGAACCAGTTTTATGGAGTATTATGTGTAAGCACACTCCATATGCATGGTTGTAGCAGTTTTGGTAGTTCAGAAGCATCTTGGATAATGCCAAAATGGGTCAAGATGTATATATATCCACACCAAATAGGTTTGATTTCATGTACATTGCACTTGTTTCAGGTATAATTATATTGCTTCATTTTGGTACAAGGGCAGTCATCCCAGATAGTCCTACTGTCCTACATGTAGGACGCCTAAGTGACATCATGGGAAGAGGTCTATATCCGCAAGTAAACTTAACAGATATGGAAGTAAAATGTTGCATCCTATAGTTCTAGGCCCAAGGCTTCCAAAAATGCTCCATAAGGGTATTCTTAGGTATACTGCTGCAGCATAAAGGCCCCAAAAGGTGAACACCCATCACCAAGAAAAAACATTATACACCATGCACCATTGGAAAGCTCTAAACTTGTAGATTTCAGATATGGTAGGTGTAATAAATTAAAAAAAACAGTATTTTTGGTGAATTAGATCCCAAGAAAAAAAGTTTTTGATAATTTTTAATTTAAATTGAATCATTTAATTTTGTTTTACCTTTGTGTCCTATTAATTAAATTATAAAAGGCATCATAATCATCAATGTGACATCTCAGACTAAGGTCAGTAGGTCAAAGGTTAAGATGCAAATATCCGTATACCATGTTCGATCTAATAAGTGGCCAGGGCACTGAAAATTGTTTACTTCCACATCATAACTAAGAGCAACTTAGTCAAGGAACATGGACCAATCAACTGCTTCGAGAGATAAAATATTTGAGTCTAATTAGGTCAGTATGTTGACTTTCATATCGGAAATATAGGTCAACTTATAGGGAATCAGTACCCTATTTTCATGATAGCGCTTTTTGATAGGATTTATATAAATTGAAAAGAGTGTGCTAGTGAGGTAGTCCTCCTAGAGCAATGCACCAAACTTATCTGATGTATTTGATGACATCATCATACTATGGTATCACTCAGAACGACAGAATATTGCGCGATACAATATTATTATGCAAGGTTCTGTTCTATCAAAATGTGGAGAGTTTCAACTATCTGGGTGTAATTATCGATAGCGAATTAAATTTGAAGTTGCACTGTAAAAAGGTTGAGTAGATGGGTATATCAAAGTTGAAACAGTTGCGTAATATTGTAAAATATTTGAATCATGAAAATGCTCTATGTATCTACAAACAAATGGTTTTGCCCATACTAGAATATTGTAGATTTGTTCTAGACTCTGTTCCAAAAACCCTGGTAGGTCATATAGACATTGTACAAAACCACTACCTTAGAGCTTGCGTAAGGGTGAAAAATGCCCGGATGTACACATAAATGACCTCCTAACTAGGTGTAAAGTGGACTCACTAAGTATAAGAAAGAAAAAGGCACTAGCATGGATAATGTACCGTTATTCACAAGATGACAATAATATCATAATTCCTAGTCGTGAACTAAGAGGGAATGGGAAGAGAAAATTGAAAGTAAACAGACCAAAAACAGAATCTTAGAGGGGTAGCCCTCTATATAGAGGCAACCAAACATGGGAAGTGTTGTATGCTGATATACAACTGAAACCTACGGTGAGTGCTTTTAAATCGTGTCTGAGAGGAGATGTACTTGTGACACTGGGTAGATTGTGATTATTATAAAAATCTGTATGTAAATAACATAGAAAATGTTACAATAAGTTCATGGAAACCACTTGGTATTAAAGAAAACTCAACCTATGATTATGGCTTCGGTGGTGAATATTTATAACTTATCAGGCAACTGATTGTAACACCTCCATTTGGGGTGTTTTCTTTAGCCAATAAACAGTGTTAAAACTTCAAACTTCGATTGGGCAAAATGCATCTCTGTACTACTTGCACATCATTGATAGGATGCAATCAAATGCTGTCTGTATCTTTTTTCCTGTGATTTACTTATACCTCTGACAAATAGCACTAAATATAGAGGATGTTGGCAGAAAATACATTTTTCTGATATTTCACATTTACTACTATTTAAAATTTCAGACCATTGCAGATATTTAGATTGCTGACAGAAAATTTTGAATATATTGCATTTAAAGGGAGTTTCAGACTTTTTTTCTATTTTTTTTGGTTACCCCCTCAGTCTCTAATTTCGACAGGTGCAGTGAGGGCTACCACATTGAGTCACAATCACACACAGGGCCTTACCCATTCAGTTTTGATGGATGGCCCGGGTGAGCTGCCGGGGGTGAGCTCTGCAGTCCTGGTTCCAAATAGACTAATATAAGGTACACATCATGTCTGCGCAAAAATGCACTATACTTAGTGCAGATCTTTGAATGGGATTCTTACAACCTATACTAAAGGTACATCCTCTGTTAATTCTGATTATATTGGTGGCAATTTAATTAATGACAGGACATCAAAGTTGGGCTACTTTAGTATTGTATTGTACCGTGTGGTCATAAGGAATCTCAAAATATTCATATGAATGCAAAGATCATAGTTTCTTCTGTCAACCCATGTAATATCATCCATTATAACAACATTAGGCCCTTATCTCTGCACTGTACTAAAACACAGAACACACACTGCACTAAGGGCCCTTTTTGCAGATCGTGTCACATACAAATAGGATAATGAATGAATTGTAAATTAAATCTTGAAGAATACATTACACCAAACATTAAAGAGTGATACTGTATGTTCCTTATAAGGTATTACACATATTGGTCTTTAAAAAGAAACAGCCCATAAGGAGCCATGTGCAGCAAAACACCTTCTTTTACCCCTTCAAATCTTAATAAACAGTAATGCCTTTTGTTTTAGGCTGTAAAACCCTTAATAATTGCATTCCATGAAACCCAAAATGTAACAAAGGTCCCAAGATTATAGCCAAACATTTGATCCCACAGTCTGGTCATTTCTGCAGGCCTGGCAGCGATGGCCTTGGTCCCACAAGTTTTCGTATTGACTGGTTTGCATCTGCTGACTGAACTTCTGGTGTATATTGCATGGAGTAAGGAGACCTATTAACCCATGGAATTATCAACATGATTATATTTTCCAATATCATTTGAGTTACTTGTGTGTAAAGGTCAAATTGTAATTTGACCATTAACTAAGAAACTAAGTTTTGAGTTTCAACTCGGATTCGATCTGACTGAGGGTTATCTCACTCGGCTTCACCTCATAAGACAACCCTTTGTCAGATCCAACCCTCATGAACCTTTGTCTATATATTGAAAGATGCAAATGTACAATGCTGGTTGCCATGATGTTCAAGACTATTTTGCATACACTTTTCAAATGCATCAAAATTAATAAATATTTGCAATAATATTGAGAGAAATGTCATAATAATCACCATAGGAAAAAGGTTGATGTCAATGACATCCCTACTAGTTGCCAATGCTGCATCAATAAGAATTACCAGTACAGGTTTGCACCCCTAATAGAACTCAGGATAGACCTGTCACAAGGTCTAAAGTACATACATATAGTAAGCAGAAGATTTTAGGACTCTGACCTTTGACCTACTGACCTAATTCATCTTAAATTATGATACCCATGTTGAACACATGTTTTACACTGATTTAATTATATATAGTTGCATTATCTGATGAAAATGTTGTCATCCTAGTATTTGACGAATTAATTTGAATGAAAAATGATTTAATTTTTTTTCTTAAAACTCATATTGTGAAAAATACTGTTTTTGAACTTTTTTACACTTGGTGTATCTGTAATCCTGAGATTCCAAGCTTTAATTTGGTGTATAGCATGTTTTGTTTTTCTTTGGTGATGGGTACAACCTGAAAAAGAGCTCGTAGCTCAGCCATGCTGCAGCAGTAGTACTTTTATGACATTACACACGTCCCAAAACACCTACTACATAGGAAATTACCTTCTGGTAAAGATTTGGACCTTTTCAGAGGAGACAGACACCCAAAGTCCTACTGTCCTACATGTAGGACGGTGCTGATCTCTGGATTCGCTATAGCTAAAGCTTAGAAATTTCTTGTATGGCATAAATGGCCATATATATATATATATAAGTTAACTCGCTACCAGGGAAAAATAATACCGGTAATAACGATAATCATAATGTTGATATATACAGTAATAATAGTATATGATAAGTAGTATAATAAATGATCATATCACAGACACATGAGTTTGGTGGGTTACTGACCTTGGGGCTATCAGCACCATACATGCCTTTATTAAAACAACTATAACAATTAGTTGACAAAGCATAGTCAGTAAAATGCATAATATAATAACAGTAGTATAGTAATAACAATAGTAATAACAATAGTAATAACAATAGTAAAAATTTAAAAATCAAGGAAACACCCAGCGTGGTGTTACCTGTACAGGTGAATCGATCCAATTGACCGTTACCTTGAAACTTCTCCTTATATACTGGAGGAGTGTTTACCATGACGTCAAGCTATGACATCATAGATACCAATGCGCACTGCAAATAGTCCCTAACCGTTCGCGGTTAATTATATATATATACACGAGTGTATATAGTTCCATAAGTTAACTCGCTACCAGGGAAAAATAATACCGGTAATAACGATAATCATAATGTTGATATATACAGTAATAATAGTATATGATAAGTAGTATAATAAATGATCATATCACAGACACATGAGTTTGGTGGGTTACTGACCTTGGGGCTATCAGCACCATACATGCCAAAAACACATAAAAACACGCCAAACACATGTGAAAAACACATACCAATCAACAATGCAATTGAGATTGGCAAAGTCTATCTAATTCCAAAAGCTCATTTTTATGATTATGTAAATATGTAAAAACAGAATTAGATTTCCAATTTACCTTCTTTTTAATAGAATCTACACTAAGTCCTGCATCCTTTAACATAGTAGCACCACCATGCCTAAGTGAGTGAGTGGAGACTGAACCTTTGATACCAGCACGTATAGATAAAGATTTCAGCCTAGAATTAATATATCGGTACTGTAGAGGAACACCATTAATTTTGAATAACAAATCACTTGCACCCCTACCTGTGCACAATTTTCCTAAGTCTTTACAAGGACATAACAGTGAGGTATCATCCCTACATAAATATATATTAAAAGAATGGCCACCAAGCTGGTCCGTTTTAGAAGTTCTAATGCGAAGACTAGCATAACTTTTACATACTTTAACCTCACCTACCCTTAGTGTATGAGGAGAAGATACAACATGTCCTATCCTGAGGACACCTCTATAACATAAGAGAATAGCTATCCAAAATTTCAAGTCAGCCCTGTTGGAGAGATCCAAAAACGATCTAATACATAACATTTCTACAGGACTCAATGGATGAATAACTCTGGTAGGAACAGTAAAATTTCTATCAATACCATCCAACACCTTTTTTAGCATGAAATTACCGCTATGGTCTAAGCCACCTCTAAGTTTCTGATGATACCAAATGGATGATAAATAATTTCTTACAGAAGAAGGTTTCATACAACCAGATAAATATACTGCATAAGTAGCAGCCTGTGAGGGAGAACAAGGAAATTTAGGTAAATTAAATTTATCACAAAATTTTTTGTACCTTTTAAGTTGTTGTTTCCTTGTTCTCCTCATATTCTCTGACACACCCTTCGCTAAAAGACACTCTTTTCTTTTTTGTAACCTTTTCCATTCTGGAATTAAAGCAACACATATCATTTTCAAGAAGAGAGTTTACACATTTGTCCAGAACACCCTTGTAAGCAAGTCTAGATAGTTGGTCGGCCAGGACATTGTCTTCTGACTTAATATAGGTTGCATACACCTCCACATTATTGATGAAACAAAGCCAAAAAATTTCTCTAAGCCATTCCATACAAAGCTTATTTTTTGACCTACCGGTATTAATCATAGCTAGAACTTGCATATTATCAGTAATACAGTGTATTCTTTTATTTTTACAGCCAGATATCCAACGTCTAAGTCCCATGAGAAGGGGATATAACTCGTATACATTTATATTTCTATGGTGATTTCTCAAATTGTCTAGTATTGGTGGTTGGGTAAAATGACCACTACCTAGACTGAATTTATCGTAAGATGTCCAGTCACCATATAAATAATCTTTATCCATCCAAGCCCCGAAGCCTTTCATGGAAGAATCTGAGTACATAGGTGTATCAATACCATCATTTAGAATTAACCTTTTACAGTTAAAAACTCTACAAAAATCCAGCCACCACTGAATGTCTTGGCGAGTGCAAGCTGAAACCCTAATATAACCACCGGGCCGTGCCCGAGCGCAGAGATCGAAAATTCGCCTACTAAAAGTCCTACCACCCTTAACCACCTGTGAGCAGAACGACATTAAACCACCTATCCTCTCTAAGTTCTTTTTAGAAATAAATTTCTTATTAACGTTATCCAATAAGAGATTTTCCATTTTTTCAACCTTTTCAATAGGCAAAGACAGTTCCAACTTAACTGAATCTATGTTAATGCCTAAGAATTTACAAACTTGAGATGGGTCGGTCACCTTTTCTTTGGATACTACAAAACCCATATAGGCCATACACTCCATTAATAAATTCCTCTGTCTAAGACATTCATCATAATTATCAGCAATTACGATAAAGTCATCTAGATAATTCACAATTTTTTCTACACCGTAGAATTTTGCCACCTCCACAATAAAATCAGAGATCTTATTAAAAATATACGGGGCACATTTCAGGCCGAAAGTTAACCTGTTGCTCACATAAAAATCCTCACCATGTCCAAGATCCCATCTGAAACCTTGCATGGTCGTGTGAGGTGCATACACATTTATAGACCTGTAGGCTGACTTTAAATCCACCACACTCATGAAATTGTTCTTATTCAATTGAGCAGTCACCGTGCTAATATTATTATAAGAAAAAGTCGAGCTAGTAGTATCCATAAAATTATTAATAGATATTTTATCAGGCATGCTACAGTCAGTTATGGGTCTTAACTTGCCATTTGATTTTTCTACACCACCCAGGGCATGGATACAACGGGGTTTATCTATACTTTTAGATACTAGACCAGCTTCTAGTTCATCTAACAATATACCACAGTACTCATTATAGAACTTTCCCTCAAGGATTGACTTATAATTTTTACAATCATAAGAAGTACGACAGTCCGGATCCACAATTTTAAACCCTTGAACAATACCATGCCATAGAAAATCAGCCTCTACACCACTAATATCAATGAGACCATTTTGTTGAAGGAAAGAAGCTACCCTACATGGCAAAATTTGAGCTCTCTCACTACCAATATAATGAACACACGTACATGTACCTTCTATACACTTGTCATATACCCTGATGCCGGGTAACCCTGTGACACTAACCGTAAAAAGGGGTTCATTACCAACCTGTATTGGGTTATAACCAATAACATCTATATTATTTTCTAACGAATTAAATTCTTGGAAAATACTTTGTTCTGCTACGGGCTCAGTTGAAAGAATACAATCCTTAACCATCTCCGTATCATTCACCTCCTGTACTGGAGTTTGTGAGGGCGAGTCGATATCTACCAAACCTACCATAACTTGGTCCGGCATCAAACAAATATCATTACCAGCTATGGGATAACGACCCCCTACAGTTTCCTATTCGTTCCTGGCCTTTTGGCATTCAGTTTTACCATGCCCAGAGGAACTGCAGGCACTGCAAACATGTCTATACTTGCAGGGGTCCCTTACACAACCTTCTGCCCTATTAAAGGCATAGCAAGAATTATTTGAGGATTTTTGTTTGATACCATTCCTAGTCTTAGTAGCGTAAGCCTTCTGTGCTTGAACAGTACCATCATATGATAGGTGCCTAAGAATGTCAGAGTTGTCTATCACTCCAAAGGCCTCTATCCCATCCTTATTTGCCCTGGTCCTAACCGATTTATCGTAAGCCAATAGGGCTGCTACTGTATACATTTTTGTCCCAGCTTTTTCAACCAGGACTTGGAGATGCCTCAACATGCCTTCTACATCACTGTCGTCTTTGTAATAATCTAAGACAAAATTCAAGTTGACTAGCATTAATTTCTCAACGGTATCGATCTTTTCCCGTTTTTTTACATACATTTCATGGTCAAACTCACCATATTTGGTATTGGCGTGTAGCTTGGATGTAGTGGAATCTATTGACGACCCTCCTGAAGACGACCGGGGTCTGTGACAAGTAGAAAAAGATGATTTCGATCTCCGGCGACGACCACGATGCCTGACTTCGTCCCATTTCGAACCGTCGCTAAGGACGCTGGGGGACCGCTGCCTGGATACGCGGCTGCGCTCTCGGTGCGATGACGTCACGGGCCGTTGACAAACATTCGCATTTGTATTGTGCCACGCCCCCTTGGTAGATTTCGTCTCGTCTTTCTTGTCCTTTCCAGCTACCAGCTCCTGCAGCAAGCCTTTGATATTGCATAGTTCATCCTCTAACGACTCCAGCCTCTCCGTCTGGTCAGTGAAGTGATTGTCTTCCAACCCCTCAGCGTGGTGGGGTGATGTAGATCTCCGATCCACACAAGACGAATCCAACTCACTCGAAAGTCCTAAATTGGCCGATTTCACCGTTTTCTTCGCCGATTTGGCCGATTTCTTAGAAGTAGTAGTACTTCTAGTTGATTTCCTCCCCATCTTGATCCAAAAATCAAGTATCAACCAAGAAAAAACCGTTAAAAATCAAGGAAACACCCAGCGTGGTGTTACCTGTACAGGTGAATCGATCCAATTGACCGTTACCTTGAAACTTCTCCTTATATACTGGAGGAGTGTTTACCATGACGTCAAGCTATGACATCATAGATACCAATGCGCACTGCAAATAGTCCCTAACCGTTCGCGGTTAATTATATATATATACACGAGTGTATATAGTTCCATATATATATATATATATATATATATATATATATATATATATATATATGCCTATTTGTCAGTTTCCATCACTCTTGTACAGGAATTGTAGTTTCCATAGCAACCAAAAGAACACAAATTTCAAAGGACAGCAGTTCTAAGTCCTACTGTCCTACATGTAGGACAGTAAGCAATCCCTCATATCTCTGCACTGTAAGAAGTAGGCAGGGTTATTTTACAGAAAAATCCCTTGGCAACATTTTGCTGTAAATCTACAGGGGGTGAACCACTGTAATTTTACAGAACAATTCAGAGTAATCATACAGTAACAGCCACTGTGATTATACAGCAAGATAAATCAGTTAGAAGTACAGAAGCATATGCTGTAAATTAACTGCAAAATGTGTTGTAACATTACAGAGAAATGTCTTGTAAATAAACAGCAATATTTTCTGTGAATGGACAGCAAATTTTGTTGTAAATAAACAATAAAATTTACTGTAAATTTACAGAAACTTTTGCTGGCAACTGAGGTTCCAGCAACTATTGCTGTAAAATTGCAGAAACCCGAATTGTAGAACTACAGCAAGGGGTTCTGTTAATCAACAACAAATGTATTGTATATACAGGTATGTTATTAAAAGACACTGCTATATACTCTGCTATTGGGGCCAGTTCATGGTAATCATCTTCATGATATCATTTATGTGTGTGCTCCATGCATGCATTGATACTCTAAACCATGCATGCCTAATGAAGACAAAACTGTCTCCAATCCCAATGAAGTGAGGCACTATTGAGGGTAAGAGAAGTAGAGAACCGTCTCACCCAAACCATTTCATGGTCATTCAGTTTTAATACTGAAATAACCCAAAGGCAGGTAGGCCTGGGACTTGTATTTCAGATTTAGACACAGTTATGGTGTCATGTATGCATATTATGAGTTGTTCCTAGTTTCTTTTCAGGTAACCTTTTACAATATCATTGATATATAATGCTAGACTGAACCTGTTGAGGTTATTATCATATTGCAATTCATTAATAACCTCTAGGGACAATATTGGATTGAGGTGTGCAATATAAGAGTATACATACTAAACATATGGTATACTACTGGCCTCCTGTGGGGGAAAGTACATGTGAGGCTATTTTGGTAAACCCTTTGAAGGGCCACTAGAGTGACTGGCTGGCCTAGGGCATACTGCATACAGAATAATTATACAGGATACCTCACTGTACACCTATATCTACACCTGCAAACTCTTGGTATTACAGTAAGAATCACAGTATTTAAGAGTACAGCACTTTACCCTGTTAGTTTACAAGAGACATCTCTGTTATAAAACATAAACTTCTTACAGTGTGGACACGGTGCAGGTAAAGGTCCGACATTTTGTACAGGGTATATTTGGTCATATATTAGTCTACGTATCAATTTTAAGCACTCTATGACAAAAATTGCCACTTTAGGGCTATCTGGGTTAAAAAGACAGCCAAATTTCCATGTTTACTTCCTTGAAACATTGACTTCTGGATCAATTAGAGCATCCCACCATGATTTATGGTGAGTAAGGCTGCATCTAAACATCATGATTATTCATAATCATGAGGATAAAGTCAGGGTAATTTGATATTATGACCAAAAATGGGCTAGATAGTAAATGGAAGTCATGGCTTGCCCTCAGTGCAGTCATAACAGGATTTCTGGGAAACAAGAGGGCTGAGGACTTTGTAGAGTGTGTGAATACACTGCTGCCACATATCAGAAACTCAAATGCAAGATGTCCTTGAAGATCCACTTTCTGCATCTGACCCCCCATCCTCTAAAAAATCCTGTGGATCGGTAAGTGACATACATGGGGAGAGATTCTAACGGGACCTCTCAGAGATGGAGAATGCTACAAAAGATAGTGGTTACCTTTTCTTCTAGAAGACAATTAATGGGGTCTGATGTTGGATGAGCCCAAACATTGTGTACAAGAGACAAGCAAGGCAGTTCCAAACAAGTGCCGTCTAGCTAACGTTTCGAGCATATTCACTACTTTTACTGCATAATTATTACTGAGTCAAAGGATAAATAATTCATTAGATATGGGTTTGTAAATGATAATCAAAAATAAATAAACCAGATTTGATGTGAAATCTGGTGTTTGTAAAGTTTGCACTATTATGGATTTGGCTACCGAGGATGAAAATGGGCAATTTTAGGTATTATGGGTATCTCAAGATTGAGAGCCGCCAGCAAAAAAAAGAATGTTATTTTTAAATTCCCCAGGTCAAAATACATAGGAACTAGTGGGTTTCAGCTTCGTTTTTTTTTTTCAAGAAGTGGAATTTTGTTGTACAGTGATAAATTATATATGACATATATAATTATCATGAGTTATTCATAGTAGAAGGTTGTATAGACTGGCCTACAGCCATCCTCATTGTCAAATATCCGCTGTGATCGTGCATAGATTAACTAGTTTATATATTAGCAGAAATCCTGAATGCCTATCATAAATGGTCAATTGTGCTGAGATGGGGTCAAACCCGTTTCTCTCCATGGGAAGGGGGTAAATGTGACTAAAAATTGAAGGTTTTGGATATTTTTCATTTTCATTAGATGAGTAAGGTTGGGATCTTGCTTGGGAACTTGCCCATCTATTATCAAAATTCAAAGCAGCAGACTGCAAGATAAGAGGCTTTTATGGGGTATTTTGAATGTTTTCTTCATAGTGCTCTCTATGTTATGGGGAAAACTAAAAGGAAAATGCATTGGAAATGTATAATATTTTGATGGTTCCACTAGCCCACAATATTTTGCATTATATATTATCACTTTAAGAATTATTTCCCCTATCTGTCTGGAGTTATTGCCAAAAGCCTTGCGTTGTTGGTGTCGTATGTGCCTCATTTTACACTATACTCTACAGAATGATCAACAGTATGTATATCAGATTCAAACAGGGATTAAGGATACCTCATCTACAACAAGGCTGTACAGAATAAAAACCATAGCTTTGAATGTGTAGGCTAGTATTTTCATCTATGTAAATCAAAATGAATGTGAGGTAGCTTTAGAGGAACCATACATGCCACATGTTTGGCTTAATTGTGAATTTACCTTTTGGATATTATAAAAAAAATATTAGTTTCATTGGAAGCTACTCATATCAGGAGGCTCTATCCAACCATTGACGTAATTGTTTTTGGTAAAACATTCTGTCAATGTTTGGATAATTTGGAAGAAGTAATAAAGAGGCTAATCTCTAATGGGTTATGTCTGAAAACTAAGAGGTGTGAAGTGTTTAAGAATTCAATTACGTATCTGGGCAGGATTATATCTCCAGAAGGTATTAAAGCAGACCCGGAGAAGGTGGAAAGTGTGCAGAATTGGGAAAAACCTGTGACTGCTAAACAGGTGAGGTCCTTCCTAGGCTTTTGTAGCTATTATGGGGATTTTATTCCGGGTTACTCACGAGTGAGTTTTCCCCTACAAAGCATTGCGCATTGGACACCCAGAAGGGCTAAGGAACTTTTCCCCTAGGGAAAAGATCAGGAAGAGGCATTCAATAAGTTGAAGGCTCTATTTACGGATACTCCTGCGTTACGATACCCTACATCTATGGGTCACTTTATTTTAGATACTGATGCTAGTAATGACAGCATTGGAGCCACATTGTCTCAGGTCCATGATGGTGCAGAGGTTCCGATTGCGTTTGCTAGCAACACTCTGAATAAAGCTCAGAAGAATTATTGCACCACTGAAAGGGAACTTCTGGCTATGGTGGTGTATACTAAGAAATTTAGACATTTCTTATGGGGGTCGGATTTTACGTTAAGGACTGACCATTCATCACTCCGTTGGCTGCTTAATTTTAAGGATGCTGAAGGAATGATGGGAAGATGGTTGGCCCAACTTTCAGAATTCGGATTGGAAAACAGCCAGATCCATCATAGGTCAGGAGCTAAGCACACTAACACTGATGCTCTAAGTAAGAGGCCAATTAAAAAGTGTAACCGGGACAATTGTGATGATTGTGGTCAGCATAATTAAGTCATTGCAGATGTAAGAATACCTTATAGGGATCATCCTGAAACTCTGATTGAGTGGTCATCTGAGACTATTTGTCAGTTTCAGAATAAGGATCCCACGGTTAAGAAGCTCCTGGAAACAGTTCCACTTGGAATAAACCCATAAGGCCTGCTATCAGTATGGAAAATAGGGATATGAGAAGATTTCTAACTCAATGGACCGAGTTGGAAGTCAGGGATGGAATTTTATGTAGGTGGAATATAAGTCCAACTAATAAGATTTTTCAGATTGTTATCCCAAGTGCTATGCGTCGGGATATTATGTATTATTGTCATGGCCACGTGACAAGTGGTCATTTTGGGAAGAATAGATACCTGGAAAGACTTTCCTGGAGATACTATTAGCCAGGAATGAGTGGGGATTTACTAAGATGGATTGCCACTTGTCCTGACTGTTGTAAGAATAAACCCAGTGAAGGATTAGGTAAGAATCCTTTAATTCAGGAATTATTTGGAGTACGTTTTACCAGAATCGCAATTGATATCATTAGTGGGTTTACTACAACCCCTAGGGACAACACCTGTATGATGGTCGTGTGTGATTATTATACAAAATATACGAAAGTATTCCCTTTAAAAGATCATGAAGCTGCTACTTGTGCGGAAGCATTTGTAAGAGGCTGGGTGTTGCAGTTTGGGGTTCCCCTAATACTTCACAGTGATCAGGGAAGGGAATTCGATTCTGATTTGTTTCAGGAAATGTGCAATTACCTGGCTATCTGCAAGACACATATGAATCCATATCGTCCTCAGTCGGATGGCATGGTAGAAAGGTTCAATAGGACCTTGTGGTGCATGCATATAACAGTCCTGTGCATGCTTCCACAAATTGCATGCCGAATATGTTGGTTTATGTTGAAGACATCATAATGCCAGCAGATTTGGTATTTGGTGTGATTGGAATCAGTCCGGAAACTCCATGTTCTATTATGTTTGTGGAGTCTCTAAGGGATAATTTTAAGAAATCTTATGAACTTGTTAGGAATTATTTGGAAAAATCAGCAAAATGATTCTCGAGTCTTGTGTTGTGGTGTCTGAAAGGAAAAGGAAGAAGCCGGGGAAAATGCCTATGTTAGGTACTCGGAGGAGGAGGAAGAAGAAGAATGTAGTGGAAGTAATTGAGAAGGGTATTAAGAATAAAAAACGTCTCAGCAGGAGTTGGAAAGACAAAACAACCCGGGACCCGGAAGGCTAGGTTGGATCCCAGGAATGAAGCTATGTCTCCCAATACTATGAATAGAACTAAGAAGGAGGGCATTCGCCGTAGTGCTAGGATTGCTCAGAGAAGTGATGTTACCTAACTAAGCCTTATCCGAAGTTCTAATAAGTATTAAATCCTGAAACACAACGATGTATTGTCCCATACAGTGTTTATATGTATATATGTTTGATTGTTATGTGTTATGACAGTAGTGATGTCAACTCTGTTGACAGTGTTTTCAGAATGCGGTACCGAGTGAACAGAATCACTCTAACCTGCTCTGTTGTCTGCAACTTGATGGTTCCCGTGGGTGATGGAAGGATTAATCCGATGTGTCAGTACAACACTACATGTATTCTCCATAGATACTCCTGAAGAGATTAAATTGAATGTGATAATATGACTCTGACAGACCGTTTTGTTTACGAGCATGCGAGCACGTGTCGTATGACCTAGTTCTCCAGAATGAGGTCAGGCCGGCAGATATGACCTTTGACCTGCAATTAGGGTTCTTGCGAGAGATCCGCCATCTTGTCAAATTAAGTGTGGTGGCCCACTGTGTCGGTGCGCTTGGGCGACTCGAAGCCTTTTTCTTGTGAGAAAACCTATTTTCAATGTAAGAATCTCGGTGCAAACTGTTTGTTAAGTAGAATACCCAGCAGACTGACGCACCTGCAGGTATTTCTGTTTCTGGTGTGCGTTGTTATGGCGCAAAGTATGTTGAGTTCAGAAGTTAAGATGGAGGTTGAAGAGACCTGGGTGAGTCCGGTCAATTCTGAAGATGAGAGACTGTTGGAAGATGCACAGGGTTAAGGCTTTGGTTACGAACACTCAGAATACGATAGGAGAGTCAAGGGAGATGGAGATTGGTGAAGATATGAATGCGGTAAGCAGTCAGGATACGAAAGTAGAGACTGCTGTTCAGAATACAGAAACGGTTCGGAAGGAGGGTACGGGAGGTGCTTGGAAAGTATGGAGGCACGGAAAGGATGGAGGCAGGCGCCACCATCTTGGATCCTGCAGCTGAACAAGCTGTGATTAATTATGAAATGGGAACAATAAGATGGCCAAATGGGGATACGATTTACATTGAGCAGGATAGGATTTGGGACACAAAAAGTACAGAGAACCGTAGTGTTCCCGATCTCTAGGATAAATCTCTTGACATAGTGATGTTATGGACAGTAAAGATTAAGGTGATCCAAGCACTTTAAATTTTCACGATTTTGTACTGCTTGTGACCCCCATTCACTGCAATTGACCAAATATTCAGCTTACAAATCCAGAACACCCCAATTTTGGTCTCTTTGGAAAGTCTCAGAAATCCCTATTTTCAAAGAAAAAGATCACTGAATCCCCACAGCTCTGAACGTGGTGTGATAGTGTATTCACTCATTCTAGGTCGAATCCCGTATGGCGATTTAGGGCTCAAATATCTGTGTGAATTTGTATACGTTCTAGGGGGCATTCCCAAGCCCCCAGATTGCAAGGATTGTTCAACTTTACCGAATCCCACAATGAGTTGAGATCCAGTGGGCAGCTATCCTAGAGATCTATAAAATTCCCCAAAAATGCAAAGGACAAAATCGCAGAGATAATGGAGCCCTAAATCGCGATGTGGGATTCGGCCTTTAGAGCTAAGTGGGAAAGGATGGACTACATTATAAGCAAATGTCCACAACGATGGAATATCGACCAGTTCCACAGAGGGGAATACGATCCAAAAATATTCCATAGAAGTGGACATTTGCATTTATGTCATGGCCTAAGGGTTAATGTACTTTTAAATAAAGAAAACAGCTCAGCTTCATTCAAAATTCAAAATGGCGGAGACCCATTGAATACGAGCATAATTGTATTCCATGCCCCCATGGAATACGGCTGTTCTAGTACTAATCTATAGTAACTATCGTATCTGCCATGACAAATGTATTATGTGACCAACTGTAAAGACCTTTTTTTCTTTTTTACATGGATAGATAAAGATGAATGCGCTATTGGTGTCTGTTCTGCCCCTCACCGATGCCACAACACGATTGGACCCTACTTCTGTGAATGTGCATATAGATTTGTATGGAGTGAAGCTGATGGTGTCTGTGAACGTGAGTTAGCAATCATGAAACATCTTTCTGATTTAATTACTTGCCTATCCTGGAAGCTAATTCAGAATGTTTGGTGAATATTCTTAATATTTAGGTGAAGTGAGTGAAATTTCAGGCAAGTTTCCTTAGTGTAAAATGTGGTGCAATTCTAAAATTGACACTTGTCAGACTTGAATCCTGACAAACATTCTGGCTTGCTAATCTTCTAGAGGGTATAGAAATATTGTCAATTTTGCATTTTAGGATACCTCAAGGGGGTATCCTAAAATGAGTTTTATGATTTACAGGGAAGAGAGAATTCGAAGGTAGTATTGTCAGGCATGCATGGCATTAAAGAGAGAGTGAGATATGTACAATTTTCACTCTCCTTATGAATCCCTTTGATATTATGAATTACTCTCCTGGTTTGATTAGGCCAAAGAGCTGTGCAAGCTCCAGACAAACTAAGGTTTATAATCTATGGCAATGCAATCACCAGTAATAATGATATTGATACCATTGACTGGCTATTGACTTTATGATAGCAATACAACTGTAAATTATTTCTTACTGACTTATGGCTATATGAGTCAATTCTTTGGGAAAACAGGATATATAAATGTTCACTTTAATTTAACCAATGCAAATGAACAATGTCTATGTGTGTATGCATGTGTATACAATCATGTATTGTGTTTGACATAGAAAGATCTATTTTCCATGATAAATTTACAGCAAGGACATGTGATGAACCAGGAGATATCCAAAATGCTTTCTTAAATCCGCCACCTGCACCAAACGAATTTAAAGAAACAAGAACCTACACGTGAGGATTTCATTATGGATCATTTCTTCAACCTTAGAAATAAATTTAGTGCCCTAGCATGCACAAGATGGCTGATTATCCCTGAAGTTTTGGATAGCCAGTACTTCATCTGGTTTACTCCTAACGATTAACCCTTTAAAGGCTAGGCATACTTGTTATTTTGTCTTTTATGTTAATGAGTATACACTCAATGGTGAAGATGATAAATGGTATTGTAGTGTGTATACACCCTGTTGGTCATTATATTCAAGAAATTCCTAATCAAGTTATCATACTGGCTACACTGCCCAAAGAGATGCTTATCTCACTTATGCCACACTTGACATCCATTCAAACCATTTTTAACCTGGGGAATGGGGGGGTGTACATGTGCCCAGTGGACCGCATTGGCTTTAAACAGCTATATCCAATATGATATATTAGCCATGCTTTTCCATTGTCTTTCCACCAAAGTATGATATAATTTGTATTGCAGGTGTGAGGAGGGATTTGAACCATTGTACCGTGGACAGAACTCATTCGAAATGTCATGTAGGCCTGACAGCAGATGGCGTCAGTGTCAACTACCCGGATGTCAGCGTACGTACTAAGTAACCCAACATCAACTAAGCTTTGTTATCAAATTTATTCAAAACCTGAATACAATTAGTCCATTTTCAATCTTATTCTGTAATGAATGTCCCTTTTATTGATTTTGGAGGATTTCTTATCATCATGAGAGTACACCGTGTAGGGTAGATTAACCTAAAGATGGCCGTTCCTGTGCAGGTTTTCAATAAGGGAAATGTAGTAGCTAATATCTTTGAGTCTAATAGGTCCCTAGGGTTCCCCAAGGTACTAAGTGAAAGACAATTATTTGGGCTTTTAGACCAATTACCTTTCTCAAATCCATATGGTAAGTATATCTATTTTTTTTCATCATTTCTAAGAACATATCAATTAGTCTATTTTCACCTTGAGTCGAGCACCTTGCACCTTGAGCTGACCACTTGATAACTACCCGTTTAATGGGGCTATGTTCATTAAACTATCATTTTAAAAAAAGAATTAGTGTCTTCTATAGCTTATAGATAATTATAGATATAGCTGTGTGGTGGCCATTTTGAATTTTAATATGGGTTGTCAAACATCAAGACAATCATAAATGTGAATTATCTCTGCTTCGAAACTTAGAAACATACATTTAATGGGGCAAGGAATGCGATGGAGTCATTTCTGATATTGTTAGAGGCAGTCAGGGGTGGGCAGCTGTTGCCAAGTAGCCAGAAAGTGGCGATAATTGGCTTGAAATTGGCGACAGCTTGAGTCAGATTAGAACTGGGTTTTTCAAATATTCCTATTAGAACCAAAGTTGAGTTATTCCCAGAAGTCACCAGAATGGACAATTTGACAATGAAAATCTAGAAAATTTCCATTTTCCTGAGTCCCACCAGAAGTATCCACTCTTACCCCTCATTTCTCATTTCACTGCTTCCCCAGTCCCTATTAATGACCTCCTTTTGCACTGCCCCCCCCCACCCTCCTGAGGTTGATTGTGCAGGGCTGGGCAGCTGTCGCCATGTAGCCAAAAAGTGGCGACAATGGCCTTGGAATTGGCGACAGTCATCTCCAGATTCTGGGCATTACAACAGTGAAAGACATTTTTAATTATTCCCAGTAGAACCAAAGTTATGAAGTGATATCCAGAAGTCACCAGAATGCATATTTGGCATTGAAATTTTCAAAATTTGTTGGGAAAATGGCCCCACCCCTCCTCTACATTCCCCAAAAGCAGCTACCTCCTGGGAGTTTTCAATTATTTTTAGGGGGTGGAGTGTCCCTGTTTGTATGGCTCCCTTCCACCCTTCTCTTCCATTCTCTCCCCTCCTCCCCCACCTTTTTCCTAATCTTTACTTTCACCATTCCACCACCCTCAGTCTCACCTTGCCGTCACTCAGTCTCACCATTCCACTGCTCTCGATCTTACCATGCCCTCACGCAAGCAGGCTCACCATCCCACCATCCTCAGCATCACCTTCTTTTCTCCTACAGCCCTACCATTGTTTCTACCACAGTCTCAACCTGCCCTCACCCCAATCTCATCATTCCTCCATCATTAAACCATTTGTGCACATGAGACTATAGCAGCCTCTCAACCATAGTCTAAAATGTCTAGATTGCAAAATTCTGTTGCAAACTTGTCAAGAGAGATAGGGTGTCAGTGAAAAATGGCTGTCCTTCTCAAAATGAATAAAACTAATCTCTAAGCAGTGGCTAGAAAATTATAGCTCTCATAAGTCAATATAGCTCTCAAGATTCACTATAATGCACCAAATACCCTCCAGATTTCAAAATTTCCTGGGAGCCATGCCCTAAGACCCAAATTACCAATGTTGCATTACTGCACTGGCAAATTCAAGCCACCTCCCTTGACAAGACCATTGACCCATTTAGCTAGGTCTCAATTGTTTAGGATAGCCTCTATCTTGGGTTCTAGACTAAATGCCATCTAAAATTTAAAACTTTCCCATGGGGTAGGTCCGCAGACCTCCCTACCATTGTCGCTCTGCCGCACATTGCTAGCATATTTCCCATGTAGCAAGCCCACTCGGGGCCAAATTGGTTTAACCAGGGATAAGGTGGTTCAAAGTGGGCAGCATTCGGTACATGGGTTTTAGGTTCGGCAGATGCTGGGTTTCCAGTCAGGGCCACACAGGGCAGCCCAAATCGGGCAAACTGACTTGAGCCCGTTGGGCTCCCAACGGGTTTTGTCCTCAGCATATGGTCTGGGCCACATTGGGCTGACCGGTTTGGGCACTAGTCAGCTTTAGAATGGGCAACCACAGTGGGCCCAGGATGCTTTCAAAATGGGCATCCCAAGATGGGTGCTTAGCTGCATAAAGTCTTCTCAGTCTGGGGTGAGAGTGGGTTTGGACAGGGCAGCCTCATATTCTGGACTGTTCTGAACTCTGTGATGAGTGTTCCCCCTCCCTCTCCCTCTTTTCTTTGCCCTCCCCACCCATCCCCTACCCGTTCCATCTCCTCCTCATTCCCCTCAACCTGCCCTACCCTTTCCCCCTCACCTTCTCTCGCCCTGCTCTCCCCTGCCCTGTCCTTTCCTCCCCTGCCCTCCCTTACCCTGCCCTGCCATCCCGTGCCCTCCTCTCATCCTGCCCTGCCATCCCCTGCCATCCCGTGCCCTCCTCTCACCCTGACCTGCCCTCCCTTACCCTCCTCTCACCCTGCCCTGCCATCCCCTGCCATCCCCTCTCCTCACCTGCCATGTCCTGCTCTCACCCCACCCTGCCCTGTCCTGCCCTGCCCTCACCCTGCCCTACCCTGCCCTGGCCTCCTCTTACCCTACCCTGCCCTGCCCTCCCTTGCCCTCCCTTCCCCTCCTCTCACCCTTCCCTGCCATCCCCTGCCATCCCCTGCCCTCACCTGCCCTGCCCTGGTGTCCTCTCACCTTACCCTGCCCTGCCCTCCCTTGCCCTCCTCTCACCCTGCCCTGCCATCCCCTGCCATCCCCTGCCCTCACCTGCCCTATCTTGCTCTCACCCCACCCTGCCCTGTCCTGCCCTGCCCTCACACTGCCCTGCCCTCATCCTACCCTGCCCTGGCCTCCTCTCACCCTACCCTGCCCTGCCCTCCCTTGCCCTCCCTTGCCCTCCTCTCACCCTGCCCTGCCATCCCCTGCCCTCACCTGCCCTGTCCTGCTCTCACCCCACCCTGCCCTGCCCTGCCCTCACACTGCCCTGCCCTCACCCTACCCTGCCCTGCCCTGCCCCCCCCCCCTCCCCTCCCTCCACCACTGCTGTAGGAGATCGGTAGTCCCCCTTTCCCTATATCATTAATACACAGGTAGGTTCATAGTAGGGATCCAGATATTTCATGTAAAAGGCAACACTGACTAGTCCTGGAAAGAACAGCTTCATATCTTTCCTTGTACTAGTAGGCTTGCAAGGTGTATTTGTGGTGTGGGGGCAAACAGGTCCCACACCTGGCTGGGTATAAGAGGACTATATATAGAGGCAATTGAGAAACCAAAAATATCCCCTGCCCCTGTAGGCCAGTCCATGGCAGACTCACTACAAAGTGGTTTCACAGCACTCCAGGCAGAATTCTACTACCCATACCAAACTTATTTCTTTTAGACATAGGACAACTGGAATAGATTACTATATTAGATATGTTGTAATAATGTGCAGACTTTCTCATAGTCTGGAAATACTTAGATGTCTCTAGTCAAAAGTGCAAATCAAGGTCATCTGAGTAGTAGTGGAATGGCAACACCATTTCTATTGCACTGAACTTGGAACAAGAGCAGATATGCAGAGGTACAGTCAGTATGAACTTGAAGGCTCTCTTCTCTACTCCTACATAGGGAAATAGTGGGGGGAGATTGAGGCCAGAATGTCACTTTAATGAATCAAAGTGCCTTCTGTTGGCTGAATGAGTTTGATTCAAATGGATGGTTCAGCTCTGGCTTTCCACTCAGGTAGATATTGCATTTACTGCTTTGGTGATTGGGGGGGGGGGGTGAGATTAGCTCAAGGATTTGTTGTTCATTGACTTTTGGAAAAAAAGAATAAATATTGGATAAATTTTTCAAAAAGAATTTTTACCATGTCACCACTAATATTTCGTCAAATCGGGCACCCCACTTTGGGCCACACCAAAAACCCATGTTAAATTCACTTTGAGCCCAAATCGGTGAGCCCACTTTCAAACAGATCTGTGCCCAAATCGGTTAGCCCAGTGTGGCCCAGACCATTTGCTGAGGACAAAACCCATCGGGCGCCCACTGTGTTAACCCAGTGTGGCCCACATCAGGAGCCCGCTATGGCCCAGACTTGGGCCACACCATGTTTGCTACCTGGGTTAGCCCATTCAACCACATCCCATAGCCAAGATTTAGCTACTGTCTTTCTCAAAATCCTGTATGCACCCCTGCATCCTATGCAGCAGGTTCAGCCCAAATAATTATGGAGTGGGACAAGGTGACCTTGTGGCTTATAAGTTAGGAGTGTGGATATGGAATTAATGCAAAGTTTTGTGGTAACCCTGCATTTTTTAGGCCCCATGACCAGGTGCAGCTAATACCTCCATGTATGCAAACACAGTTTATGATATGCAGTATTTTTCCCTATATAGTCCATTTTTCTGAAAATTGGATCCACCGCAATCCTTGGCTATGGCCGCACTAGCATTGTCTCTGGGATTTTCAGATATGCCCAGCCCTGGGCAGTCATTTTGACTTTTTAATGAGGTAAGCAATTAAATATCACCCCGATTATTAGTTGCTGCAGACATTGAAGGTAATCTCCTCAGTGGTGTGATAATGAACATAAAGCATACATATTTGAATAAGAGCCAGAGCAAATAGGGTAGAAGGGATTTATTTGTGTCGGTCTTAGATATAAAATAAATACACCAACCTTTTACAGCAGAGCCAACACCCCAAATCCCCTTGGCCTCTAGGCAACATGCTTACTAGCCACTTAATACAGATTTACTCGGTATTTAACCCTTTAAGGGCCGCTACTGCCAGCTTTTATTTATGATGCATCCTCGTAACCAGGTAGTGAGAGAGAGAGAGTAAGCTAAAGGCAATGAGCAATGATGGTTGGATCTTTTCTATCCTTAAGTTTCCCAATCATCAAGTGGTGCCTCTATGAGCTTCACTTAATCTCAGATCTGCTGCTAATCCCGATGCCTTGAGCACAATTCGCACTCCCCCATCTCTACACAGGCCTTATATACTCACTGGCTACCGCCTGTTTTGGCTTTTCTCAACCAGACACCATTTGGACTTCCACCCCTGATGTTGCTCTCGTGGATCAGTTAGTCTCCGAGAAATTTTGGAGTAGGGTGATTTCTCTTTTTATGGGTACCCAGGTAGCAAAGGTGGTGTGGCCCTACTGTGGCTGAAAGTGGGCTGCCCACTTTGATCACATGGCGCCATCTGGTCAAAATTTATCATTTTGGGGTCAACATGGGTTTTTGGTGTGGCTGAAAGTGGGCTGTCCACTTTGATCAGGTGGCACCATATGGGATAGATATTATAGAAAATCTATTTTTTCCTTATTTTCTAAAATTTTGAACCCTGAAAATGCTCTGCTAGCCTCCAGGTGCTAGCCCCTCCCCTTGGCCTCCATAGTTGGAGGGAGACTAAACATACTGTATTACTCTCCCCATCATTATAATACAGTAGAACCATCAATTCAAACTTAGTTGGCCAAGGCATGTCAACCAGACCTAGTCCAGTAGCATGCTAGCCTTCAAGTTCATAGTGCCTCCCAGTGGGTAGCATACTTCAATATGAAATAATTACCTTAGGAATGGTGTAGTCATATTAAAAACTGCTGACATCACCTAACTTTGCACATTTCAAATGTATTTTGCCAGTAGATCCAAACTCTGAGAAAATCTGTGTACTGTTATGATTTATATGATTCATTAGCCTATTTCTGTTATATCATACTAAAGAAAATCAATACTGACAAGGGGGGAAAGCTGTACATCAGACATAGTGGGGTCATCTAGTGTCAAAGTTCAGAACTCCCAGCTCAGTATGCCTTGTGCAAACCCATCCTCAACCCTGTCTGGGGAATTATCTTTGGAACTGATCTATGCCTGATTCGGGGTGCCCACCTTGGAACCAATCTGTGCCCAAAGTGTTTGCCCATTTTGAAGCTGCTCTGTGCCTAAATCAGTTAGCCTTATGTGGCCCACACAACTTGCTAAGGACTAAAACTGTCGGGAGCCCAACAGTCTTAGTTCAGTTTGTCCTATTAGGGCAACCCAATGTGGCCCTGACTGGAAACCCACCATTTGCCCAACCTAAAACCATGAAGAGTATTCTTCCCGCTTTGAACCAGCTTATCTGAGCTAAAACTGAATTGGCCCTAAGCAGGCTTGCTACATGGGTTGTTGAGCAACAGTTAGTCCAAGTGACAGACCAATACTTCCAATGGATTATCTGTACATCCTGTATCAGGGATATATCTCATCAAGTCAAGGATCCTGATGCATAAACACATAGGACTACTGCTCAAATAATTCCTAGTTCTAGCAATATTAAAGATAACAATCAATAACAATAATTCCTTGTATTCTATTTACCCTAGCTTGGTGTCATTATAATTCACTCCTCCACATCATCATCATGATAGAGCTGGCTACATAGGTGAATCTTGTTCAAGCAAGGTCCTTAGTGTGTTGCTATGCAAAGATTCTTTTGCTAAGCAATTTCTCTAGCTCCAGCAACAAGCAGTTAATTCATTCTTTCCCTTCTCTCCTGTTTATTGTGGTTATATGTATCCTGTTTAGTGTGGTTATGTGTTATTAGAATTCTCACTTCTCATTGAATTATCTGACAGCTAGTTAGATACCTTTGTTTTGTGGGGTGGTTGTCTCTCCATTGCTATACAAAAGATGCTTTTGCAAAACAATTGAAAATCCTAGCAACAACAGCAACAAAGCTGACCAAGGTGTTCCAATCATCTGTGGTGAATTTAGGCATTATTAGAATCTAGGTCAAATAAAAATTTATGATCTAGGGTGAAATTCACATATTTTGGTAGCCATCTTGGATTTTGACCTTTGTGCACCTTAACTCTTCCTTTACCAGAGTATTTCAGAGCAGATTTTTTGGGTTTCAGTTCATAACATAAACTCTCAAAAACCATTGGAATTGTGTGATTATTCCAATTAGAAGGGAAATGGTGACTGGTTAAGCTAGGCTACCAAGTCAGATAGAACAACACCCAAGTTTTCTCTATCTAGTTTAATTACTGAAATATATCATCATAAAGGTGGTGTCATGATGAGAAAAGTTGATCTTATGGATTCACTTCAAATTGCAATATCTCAGCACTCCCTTTATCAATTGCACTGATATGAAGTGCATATTGTAGTAAATATCTACCTTTGTTGGAATTATGGCAGATAATGAATTTCGGAAGACATTCTTTTTCGGTTACCATGGCAACCAAAACATGCAAAATCAGCATTTTTTTCATATCTGTTGCCATGGTAACCAGCCAAAATGGCCAATAATGCATCAAAATACACTAAAAATTCCCATGCCATTTTGTTGAGCATGAAAAAATGTACAAAATCAATTTTCACCAAAAAAACGATATTATTTGACATTTTTCATGATTTTTAGTCTAAATATTGATTAAATCTATGGAAAACTTTTAGGGTAATTTAAGATTTTGTCTCAAGTTTGTAAAACTGCCATGCTAAAGGTATAAGAGATAGAGACTAACTCTTTGGACTCTGTGGAGAACCCAACTCAAGTTAAGTCTAACAAAAAAATCGAAGAGTTTCAATGGATTTTGTGGAAGTTATAGTGTTCTCAAAATTGGTCAAAAATCGGCCAAAACCGGCCAAAACTACGCATTAATGCGTAGTTGGTAAAGGAAGAGTTAATAAAAGACACATGTTTGATTGAAATAAAATTCAATTTAGAGTCAGCATATGTGACCCATCTGGAGAAAACGTGCATCCGGGGGGGGAGCTAGTTCTGCATCTGGCCACCAGGGGGGAGTGTATGAGTAAAACACTGAAAAATATACCAAAAATGTCTTAGATCAACTTTTGACAGGGAATCCAGTGGTATGCTCAGAATTATTCCATCTCTACCTAAAACATTCCATTTATGGAATGTAAAATAAACATCCGTTGCCATGGAAACATAGAAAATCAGCAGATATGGCAATTTCTGGTTGCTATTGAAACCGCTGCATTATTCTAAATGAAAATTTTTGCAACAAATGTGTTGGATATTTACATAAGGAACTCAGAACCGAAAACAGACCCAAAAGAACCATTTTTATGATAAAAACATCACATTACTTTCTTTATTTTTTTGCACAAAACTGTATTTTTTGCATTATCAGTATTTAACTTAATTAAGCTAGGATAAAATGCATTGAGAGCTTATTTGCATTATTCAATTGCTCACACCAACGTAGGTTTGACAAGCAATATTACAGAAAAACTACCTGGAATATTTTAGCTCAAGATATCTCATTTTAAAGCCTGTGACCTGAACTTTAATAAGCCTTTTCCACCTGGATGCAGGTTTTTGACCATTTGGTCACATATTTTTGGGACTTCAACCAGCTCAGAATATATCCAGGAGAAAATCAACTTTGCTATTTAGATGAAGCCAGTATGATATTACATGCCCCTTCATGCAGTGTGACTACCAACCTCGAGGCTCCATTCATGATTGTAACCTTGATAAGGAGTCAAGATGTCATTTTTCCTTTCTTGTAGACTATACAAATATATCATCATTGACATCAAATATCTATGCTCTATGTCCATTATGACTCCACTGAGGGGATTTTACCTTTGAAGTCTACAGGATCCAATAACCGGATCCAATAACTGGGATTTTCGGAAAGATTGTCCAGGTAGAATGAACTTAGTATGAGTCTGAAGACATACCAACCTTTAACAGCAGAGCCTTGGCCTCCCGGGTATTACACTACACTGTTTATAGGGGCAACATATTAAAGGAGTTATGTATGGGCTAACGGGCACCTCATTGCTTGTATCGTAGGATATCAAAGGACTGGGCGTAGCCCACAAGTTTGATATCCTACGATACAAGCAATGAGGAGTGGGCGTAGCCCACAAGTTTGATATCCTACGATACAAGCAATGACGTGCCTGTTATCCCATACCTTACTGGCTTTGTTACATGATTTATCAATTAATTATGCATAAAAAATCCATAGAATATCAATAAATTCAATTTGAAAAAAAAAATCCATGCCGGGACCGGGACTCGATGAGCTACTGACTGTTCCATACCTTCTATAGAGGCAAAAGGGTGGACCAGGCCGGGATGCGAACGCCTGCACCTGGGGTTTGGAATTGGAGTGCGACTTGCTGTCCGCTACACCATCAGCACACACGCCCAAGCCTTTCTCGGTTATGGTAGTGCTACGGGTTACCGCGAACATGGACAGCTACTGGTGGCTTTGGATACTATTCAACTGCAGCCTCTATAATTACAATGCCCTTCACACCTTGTGCATGTGAGATGTTGGGGTCGCTACCACGAAGGGCAAGCCGTGACAATAGTAGGACCTAGTGTTCTACTACCCAACCTCTACTGATGCTATGAACGTCTGGCAGTGTGGCCTAATAGGCAGCACATTGGCATTCTGATCCAGCCTTTGCAGGTTCGATTCCTGGTGGGGTAGAAGGCTTTTAAATGTGTTCCTCCACTTGAAAGGTGTGCCTGATATCCATCGATAACACACAAAGTCATGATGTATACATCATGGCATGCAATATCGACAGGTATCAGAATGGGAATATCCAGAAAAAGCATCCAAAATCACAGAAGTCATGTAATAAGCAGACATAATTAGCTATAAGATGAAACAGCCTCCTGTTATGTTAAGACAAATAAATCTCTATCTTAAAGAATTGAACTAATGTGGCATACATTATTTGCAGATGGTTGGTTGTAAATGTCAATAATGTATATATGTACCTATATTCCCTATTATAAGCCCAGGCTTATACTGATTTCAAGTGGGAAATTGACCCGGCCTATAAATGGGGCAGGCTTATAATTCATACACTTGAAAAAGAAAAAACACTCTAGAAGTTAGAACCGTATCTAAAATTCCAATATGTATCCACTATTTCTACATATTTAAAAATGGAAATGGTATGTTCCTTTGCAGCATTTTCTTTCCTCATGTCATTGTATACATATCATCCTTGTTCCTTGTTGATAGTCTGTGCCACTTCACAGTGAAATATGATCGAATCTGTCATTGTTCTTCTTGCAAATCAATTGTATGCATGTTAAATTTGATCCATGTACTTGTTCTATGAAGTTTATAATTACCTAACATTAGTTAAACATCACCCCCCCCCCCAATATGCAGGTCAGTCAGATAAATTGTGATACTGAAAACCATAGCAATAAACTGTTCTGAGATTCATAACAAAAGAAATGTGTGATACGACAAATTCCTGTCATAAACATGTCCACATTAAAGAGCCTTAAATTACATGTCCACAAACCAAACTGCCACACCCTTCCCCTCCTATTTTATAATTTCATGGGTTATTATCCATGTATGTCAAGGCTAGCGTTGAGGCCACCATTTGAACCACACAATCTTTTCTCAGAATGAGCACTGGGTGCCCTTTTGGGATGGCAGAGATCCATGCATTGCATGAGGTATTTTGATGAATTACGTTCTGCCTCTTCTCAATTTTGCCCGCCCAATAAAGGAATGCACCTTTAAAGAAGACGGTTAACTGTGGACTGACTCTGGGTATGTTTATTAGGTCAGAATAGAGAAAATTATTGCCATCCAATGAAACTGAAATTTGCTGAAGATGCCAATATTTGATATCAAATTAAAGCTACGAGTAATAACATTATGACCTGCCCCACTCCTCCGGGGGTCGGGGACGCCCCCGTCCCCACCTCTCCTGTAGGTATCAAATACATGGGGTCGCTATGCCTTTCACAGCCCAGCTAGCAAACCTCGTAGTAAATATCACATAATTGTTACATCATGTGCTGAAACTCATCAAAAGATGTTAAATATTTTGGCCAAAATTCACCCCCCCCCCCTGACTATTTGGTACGGATTGGAGCACCCCCCCCCCCCCTTGCATACCGGGGTACACATTGAGTCACTGACTCCCAGCACTTTCCCCCTCCATCCTCAAATAAGTAGGCGTTGGCACCACATAATATATTTGGACCTCTATTTGCCAAAAAGAATTATAAATCATTATGAATGTATTAGAGAGATAAATAACTACTGGCAGATGATTGGCTTCAGGAGATGAGCATTATGCCCCAATTAAACACCCCAAAATAGTTGATAAAAAAATACCCTAAATTTAGACTCAATGCACCCCTGTACATACATAATCTGTATGCTAAAATGGCCCTAGAACCCCCCCCCCCCTCCCTGTACGCACATGTATACATTTGGCTGACCCCCCCCCCCCTTATTGTGTATGTAATTAATGGGTGATCCCGACTATAAAAAAAAAGATACAACATTAATGTCGTAGATAAGATATTACTTGTAGACATATTTTCGGCATAATTATAGCCGTGTGAGTATGACACGATATAAAGATGCCATCATTACATAAAAGATACTATACTTGCATTAGGAATATTGACCACAAATTATGGGCCTAGTCAGATACCTGGTAGGTGTCAATCGTGTGCATTGCTTTTTCGGTCGTTATTTCTACTTTGCCCACAAAAAAAAAACGCTTTTGTAACATTCTTTAAAAACGTTTGATTTTTTTTTAATGTAATAAAAACTATTTTTGCCCAAACCCAATGAAAACTTTTGCAAATTTTAAAGATACGCTTTTTGCCAAGTGGGTTATTATATATGCAGGGTATTATGGTCGGTAAGTGCTACCTGATGGGATGTCTACTGCCTCTGATGCCCCAAGGGCATGCTTTCGGGCATGCTAGTCCTAGGCCTATATAATTAAGGAATAGTGGCCATCCATAAATGACGCCATGCAAGATTTTGACCATTTTTTAACTCCCCCCCCCCAGCCCTAGGCTGAAGAGATGCCTGTGTGTACCGACAATTTTTTCAGTGAATGCCTAATATTTTAAGCAAAATTCAAATACTTTATATTTTTTCATCATTATATCGTAGAATATGACATTATATGGAACTTATACTTATTTAAGTCATTTCTACGCATTATTTCATGACTGTCTGTGATAAAATTTGAGGTATGATGAAATTTTTCATAAATCTTGAGGTCATGTGACCTCGAAATGGCGGCATGCTCGGATATGCACCCCAAAGATAATCTTTCACAAAAACATCAAAATGCAATCTAATATGCATGAATCTATATGATATCAAAACTAAATATCCAGTTATTTTCATCTCTGCTTCTTAATTTTTCATGAACACTTTTTCGGATGGTGGCCAAAATAGCCCCCGCAGGCCAAAATAGCCCCGTTTTACGGTAATGCAGAATTTGACTATCCCCCCTACCCCACGTCCACTGGCATCAACTTGTCCAGCGACCTAGTTTGGTGGGCAAACTAAGCCTTCTCCCCTAGGTTACCACTGGTGTTGGACCTACTTTGACCCTAATAATGAGTGCTTGTGGGAACCAGCATTTGCTGGTATCCATGCATCTGCCAGCTTGACTCATCCAAGCAAAAGGGTCACTTCTTGCAGAATAAACCTGGCGCCCTCTGTTTCCCACTCCTTCCTCTAGATGTCTCTTTCCACCCCTTCCTTGTCTCATCAAATAATTATAGTTCCCCTCCCTGTTTCTTTCTGCCCAAAGGGGGGTTCGGGGGCAGAGCCCCCGATCAAGGATATATGCCAGATCTCATCTGAATATGAATTACATTCAGATGAGATCATCTGAAACTTATGGAAACTTACATGGAAGATTATTATTCAGATGAGATTTCATCTGAAAGGGGGGATGGGTCTCTCAGGAAATGAAATGTTTATGGGGCGGTACCGGTATGACGTCAGAAGTGCACTTCCAGACAGGAAGAGGAGGTTGTACCGGGCCGCAAAAGCTTCATGGCGTTCCCAAAGTGCCCGTACGTAAACATGGCGCTCACGCGGTACCAGACATTTCCCGACGATCAAATAAATTGACAGATTACAGGCAGAAAGTAAGATCATTCAAAGAAAATATGATAGCAGTCATGTTAGAAACCTCCCCCCTTATATAGCCATGAAATATTTTGTCAGTGTCAATGCCTAGATAATATGTAAGCAGTGATTCATCAGTTGCAAAAATGGTGTTCGCAAAATACCATAATTAGCCAATTCAAAGTTGGCTTTTCAAATAAATCTGGTAAATCAAAATTAATTGGCATGCATCCCCTGATAGAATGGGATATTATCCATTAAATTCACTTGTAGAGACTCAAAGAGACTCAAGTTTTGATTTAGATCTAGATCTATAAACATTGGTCTACTCTCATTGAAATAGCATTACACAATGCCTCCCGTCCATGAACGGTAGAGCGATAAAGGGGGTTTTTGGAAGGTTCAGAAAATGACCGCTAGGGCCAGCTGTAATCGGTATCACCTCCTCTTCAGACAGGTAAAAAATTTGAGAAGACGACGAGATGCCTCATCCAACTTCTCTGGCGACCTAGTTTGGTGGACAAACTAAGCCTCCTCCCCTAGGTTACCATTTTGACCAAAAATCGCCGTATTCATACACCGCTGGTGTTGGACCTACTTTGACCCCAATACTGTGTGCTTGTGGGAGCCAGCATTTGCTGGTATCCATCTGCCAGCTTTACTCACCAGCAACAAGCTAAGAAAAATAGTACCTCCCAGCATGCCTTTTTACCAGTGACGTACCGGTAATCGTGAGACTACGAGATGGGGCCAGTGTGTGACTCATCAGCTACAAGCTAAGAAAAATAGTACCTCCCAGCATGACTGTTTACCAGTGACGTAATCGTGAGACTACGAGATGGGGCCAGTGTGCACTTGCATTAGACCGCGCGGTGCAAATGGATACCTATATGCCAGAACTCATCTGAATTTGAATTACGTTCAGATGAGATCATCTGAAACTTATGGAAACTTAAATGGAAGATTATTATTCAGATGAGATCTCATCTGAAAACAGTCAGAAGTGTGTGACAGCATGGTCCCACCACATCCCTAAAGAACTAAGGCGGCATGAATGTTTGTCTCCAGTGTGACGTCATTCTACTTCCGGCCAGGTTAAAATCCCAAGAAGAGACCTAGATGCTCCCAGGACAGTATCCAACGTAATAAGTTGTTTCCTGTGCACTCGTAGTTCACTTGATAGACCACAGATGGCAGCACTCAAGCAAAGGTCAAGGTCAAGGCTGGGGGGCAACAGGAAGTTGTCTTCGGGAGACGAGCTCAGCGAGCAATTTAACAGGTGATTGTGTATTCTTCGAGTTATGGACTGTTTTTCCTTGATTTGAGGTTTATCACTAGAATAGGACACGGACAACTTACAACTTTGATTATCTCTTTACTCGGTTTACAATCATAATGAAGGGCATATCAATTAAAAAGTATCGAGAAGTTATTGATTTCTGACATTATCGCCCACGTTAGTCGTTAGCGAAGTCGGTCAAAAGTAGCTTAGAATACTAAACTCTCATTCTGTACCGCCGTGAGAATACTAAACTTGGCGGTACAGAGATGAGATCGAATTTAGTATTCTAAGCTAGTGAAAAAACATTGACGCAACAGGACCTCGCAAGCCATACATTAAATGATAGATCTAAAAGTTTGGGATGCATCTGAGACTGAGTCACATACACTCACCTACTCAACTCAGGCTACTGACCTAGGCTAGCCCTAGGCTACCATTTAGGTATGTGACTAAAAATTTTAAACACATGAGAGCTCTTGGTTTTTGGCACAGTCTTTTCCGCACATATGTGAGAAGCAACATGCTTTTTGAATTGTAATTTTAAGGTCATTTTTGGGTGAGTTATTGAGGTTTTTGTGAGACAAGGTTGGCCAAATTTTCGTCATGAAATTAAACTCTACAAAGAGGAATTATCTGTGACCTTTAGCTACATTATTGCCATAATTTGAAAAGAGATATATCATAGCAAACCATATATTTCCTGAAAGCCAATGACTTTACGGATACAATGCAGTTTAAATGAAGCTGATATGACCACTAGGGTCAGAGATATGAATTTATGAATATAAAAAGTTGAGAAAAACCATCAAAATTAGCTGAAATTTAAGTTGGCTGATCCTAGAAACCTATGTGCTCGTCGATAGAATTCCTTCATATTTGGTAGAGATGAGGTTAAGACTATGTACTTGCTGTTCTATATGTTTTTGTTCGACTTCCTAAGTTCTATCATATAATGAATGAGAGATTACTAAAACATTGACCTAATTAAGGTGGTAATTAATTAACTAATTTAGAGTTCATACAAAATTGAAACACTAAATCAAAGGAAATCTTGTCTTCTTGGCAGATAAAATATCAGGAACCTTATTCAACAACTATTTCTATAATTTTAAAGCTAATCACTGAGACCTATCCCTGCTCACACCTCCCAAACCTGTCACAGTTTTCTAGGACATGGTCCGCGCTCATAGCAGCCCTTTCATTCACGTACCTATACCATTAGAAGCTATATCACTAAACTACGCATTGATACTAGTGTGGGGAATCCACACCCGTCTGCAATTCCAAAATCACTCTGTAACATCATATGCTAGGAGCCGGTTGGCAGGTCTAATTGATACCCACTGTACCCGTGATAGCTTATCAAGAAGCTATAAAGGGAAGAAACCAATAAATTCTGTCTGTCCACACTGTAATGCAACTCAGGATGTGAAACATATTATTGTATTATTTTGCTCTGTCTGTACCATCAATATAAAACACCAGGGAAAGCATTGAAGGGGAATACCTGAAATTTGTAGACTACTATTCTCAGCAGCAGAACCCTGGTTGCTAGGGACCTTGCAAAGGGTCAAATTATATAGTCAGTGTAATAGAAAAAGTAACCTTTTTGCTATTTTCTTTTCTAATATTGGGAATAGAAAATAGCGTATCAAGTATGTGATGCAAATTTTTAATACCTTTCAGATTTTGTGATGCATTTTGCTGTGGGATGTTTAGATATTTTGCGATAAGGGTTTTAACACCTTTTTCTAGTACATTTCCTATTTAAAATAACCCTTCATGAGGATTCTTATCAGTAGGGAGATAAGGCTGATAAGGGCCACGCTGGTTGCTATGATGTCACTGCTGCTCCCTAGAATAAAAACCATAACAATAACCGCAAAACTTTCTCATATTATCGGTAAACCCCTACTGCAAATCATCAAGTAAGCCTGGTGCGATAAATTGTATTCTGACATATATAAAAACACTATGTTGATCTGGTGCTGACATGAATGTATCCTTACATTAGTCAATAAAGCCTTCTTGAATCTCTTTTTAAATCAAGTTGATACTCTTACTAGAAAAGTTTGTATGCCAATTAAAAATTGTGAAATGTGAATATCTTTCTTAAATTCTGGCACTGCCCACTCTACAATTCAGCCCAAATACTGATGAGAGACTGACCATTAAAAACATGCAGTGTGCGCTGGAGATTTGGGCATTATTATGTAAAATCAGGGATAATTTGCGATTGGCAAGTCTGATCATCTAACCAAATACACCATTTTAAAGCTGAATATTGGCAGAGTAACATATCCAAAGGTAAAGGTACAATTATTTTAAATTTCAAGTTGAAATCAGAAGTTTAAATGATTTATTGTTGAAAATTTTGGTATGATGCATTCAGTAAATTAAAAATCGCAGAAAATGGCAGCACTATAGCCATATAAACTGAATGTATTTTAACTAAAGAGATGCTGTAGGCTATCCCTGTTGGTTCTGTTAGCTTCTTTAGTGAATATTTATTGAGTAATATTGGACCAAAATTGTGCAAGTTTGTAAGACTCTCCTGATCTTGATAGTATATTAGTCACTATTTATAATAAACCCTTCAAAATGTAGGTCTAAATGTTGTTCATATGGATATTATATTGTATCATTTCTAGGTTTGGGTATAAAACCATTTTCTATGCATTTAAGCAAAAAGAGGCATGTCTGCTCATGTTACTTATGCAAGGTGGCCTGGCAGAATCTAGTTAGTGCCCAAACATCCAAAGTTCTAGACATAATGAGATGAAATTTATTTACCCACCATAAGATAGATTGGAGCTTTCCCTTGACAAACATACCAGCCATACGATGATATGACAAGTAGAAGCTTTGAAATTCCTCTTTTAAAAATACTCATTTAGCATCGTGACAGATATGATACACGGCTCCTGTGGCTCGGCTAACTTCGCTACCCACGTGGGGCAATAGCCTGAACTTCAGGCTGAAGCCATGAAGGCTGAGAGTGAGACTCAGCCTTCAGTGAGAGTGAGTGAAGCTGAATAGGATTCAGTATGGAGGCCTAGTGGAGCCACCATCTTGAATTTCGCTGGTTGAGCTAAAACCCACTGATAAGACATACCATGATGGGTACCTTGTCCCTGGTTAACACCCACTTCCGGGGACATGCTGGTCCCACCTTATCAGTGTGGGTCACAGGAACCGGCTCCAGACCAACTAGTGGCCAATATAACAGGTACTTGCAGTCTTCAGTCTCAGACCCTAAAGTCAATTCAGACCCGGTCATTTAAGCCCATAGTCATTTAAGATCCAGGGCATTTCAGAACCACAACAAAAAAAGAATAGAAAAATTAGCACAATCAAACATGACCTAAAAATTTTTGTGAAAGTGAAAAGGGTTAACTCATCGTTAAGCTTTAGGCCTAGTTTTGAAATTGTATTTTCATGTGTAACGTTGACACCAAGGCCCAAGCTGGCCCCAACTCGGAACACTAGTGTGAGACGTCGCTGGTACCTAGGCCCTAGGGATGCTGGGTAAAAGTAGTTTAGGCCAGACGTAGGAAGAGTTGGCAGGGTGCTCGGCCAAATGTATTTTTGCAGCTGGTTGCTGTAGTGCTTATTTTTAGGCAGGTACCATACGCAGTAATCTTCCCCAGAAAATGGGGACCACCATGCCTAAACGCGAGAGGGATTCCCTAGAATGCCGAACCGGTGGGATTGCGTTGACATAAAAGATTGGTAATTTTCACAGTCTAAGAGGGCCCCCGTTGTTAAAAACTGACCACTCCCAAAAGGTTTTCTTTTCAGAATTGTATATTTGTAATACATGTCATGTATATTGACTACCCAGTACTTGTTAAGTCTTGTACCCCCGCCCCCAGTTGATGCTCAAAACGGTGCCTTAGCCTACTATACAAAATTCTGTGCCTGCTGATAATTTCCAATCATCTTGCAATACTACTGAGTCATCTTTTAACCCTTGAGATTAGATGGCAAATAGGCAGGTACAATGATATTAAAATAGCTTATGCACAGCTAATAGGGCCTTCTTTGCCGAAAGTCTACTTGAATCACAATTTTATCATCCATTTCCTTTCCTTCTGCAGGCACCCGGTATAAATAATACACCAACATTTCCAAATCCACCTGGTATCAGTATGGACCCTCCATCAATGTGTGATGGCATTTGCCAAAAGATGCGACAACGTCTTTGGGACTGCCAGCAGCGAAAACAGTTCTGTGACATTATCTTAGAGACGCAAGAAAGGAATCAGGTCTGGGCGCACAAGGTCATAGTCGCCTCAGGCTCACTGATAATGTACAATATGTTGATGGATACAAATTTTCATGCGAAAGATGAACAAAGTGGGATACAAGTTCTGCAAATACCAGGAGTTAGTTTAGCGAGTCTCTTAGACATGGTGCGATTCACATATCTTGGTAATATTGAACATTTACATAAGGAAATTGAATCATGTTGGGATCGGTTTGAAATATGTGATCCAATTAGACTTCATGGAGAATCAGTATACCCGAAAGGATCTAAGCCTCAGTCGTTTCCAGTATCATGCCCTGAAATTAAGAAAGAAAGCGAGTCATTGCCAAGTGAAGGTTCCACAATAGATAAAGAGGAAACAAGGGAATCGCCAGTTATACGTAAAAAGACTGAAGTGCTCAAAATAGAGCCATTAGTGAAGCAAGGGAGAAGAAAAAGAAAATGTTCATCTCCAAAGCAGAGAGCGACAAAAGCTCGCGTTTCATACAAAGAAGACTCATCTACTGAAGATGAATTAACCGTCAGTGAATATGTAAATACTCGAGTCACTTTGAGACCAAGAGACAATAATACCCTCACAGTAGAGGCAGAAGACGACAGTTTAACAGAAGTTGAAGATGAGCACGACCCAGAATTTGACGTCCAAAAGCCAAAATTGATAACTCCCCCTAAAAAGACCCCAGGCCGTAAGAAGAAAACACAGGCCCCTGCCAGTAAAATAAAGAAAGACCCAACCCCAAAGTTAGAGAAAAAGACATTCGTGGCTCCAACGTTAAGCGCATTACTTTGTAAAACTTGTAATATTCAATTTCACCAAAAGGACTTGTATCGTGAACACCGAGAGAAAATGCACAAAGGGGACCGGCATAAGTGTGTAGAATGTGGGAAAACCTTTAATCGGGGTAATCGGCTAAAAGCACACCGCATAGAGCATCACTTCAAGGAGGGTCTGCCTGAGCCCACATGGCACCATTGTAAGGTACTATCACATACTATGTGTATATCGTATTATACATGAACAAAAGTGACCCATTCATGTTCATAACTCTACTGTGTAAGATTAATCTTAACACTGTAAATTCTCTTATATAAGCCGCACCCATGTATATATAAGACGCAGCCTCAACTTTGGAATGAATTATAAGCCGTACCTTAGGCTTGAAAATTGGAGTTTTAGTACTGTACTATAGTGCCAAATACCCTCCTATAACAGGGGTGTGAAATCTCAGCCTAAAGGCGGATTTCAGTCTTTATCATGCTCACCAGAAAAATAACATCAGCCCAAATTAACAAATTCTAGTATCCCAAAGGTAATTTTTGGCCTCCCTGTAGATCAGAAAGTGTTATATTGTTACTATTTTACCATTTGAATATCTTTTATGTAATGTAAAGATGTTATTTACAAATCTTTACAAGGCTATTCAGTGCACTTCAGTCTAAATGTGTTTTGGTATTTCACACCCTTGTGTAAGCCGCACCCCTTCCTTGGGCTCACCCTATAAGCCACACTTTGATTTGGGTTCTGGTACTAGCGGCTAGCCGTTGCTTTTACGAGAGAATTTACGCCACTTACCAGCCCGTTGCATAACCACAGAGTAACAGATATCTCACATGATAATCGTTTGTCTTTAATTGATATTATTTGATATTTAATTTAATATTCAGCATGATGTTTGAAACAGGTGCAAAGTATTAAATTGTTTCTTCAGAAGTAAATATGGTTTTATTCTCATCTTTTAGATGCTAATCTATTATTTCAGGCTGAAGGCTGCACATACAAGAGCGTTTACAAGGATGGTCTAGATCTTCATTACAAATCCGTCCACTCAAAGGAGAGAGAGATTTGTGACACATGCGGTGCAGCTTTTTCACAAAGGTCGGTTCTATTACCAAAGTCTTAAATCAAAGTGTATCAGCTAAGCCTACTACTCCGGTAATATTACAATTGTTTAGATCCCTAGGGGGGGGGGAAGTTGTGTTTCAGGTAATCCGACCCTACCAAAACAGGACCGACCCTAACTTTTTTTCTGCAATTTTGAAGAAAAATATATATTTTTTCAGTTGATTTGACCATCAGCAAGTCATCGGCATGAGGCACGAGTCATCAGCTTGAGTCACAAGTTACTACCAAAATTACAAAATGGAAGAAAAAAAAAAATCCGACCTACCCTACCTAATCTTTTACAGCATGTTACCTGAAACACAACTTTTTTCTTCTTTTTATTTGCCTAATGTAATTTCTAGTCATAAGTATGGGTCATGATGTTGACCGTACAGTGTATGATACATTGTAAGTGAAATTTTTTGCAGGTCCTTAGGTGCCGCTTTGAATTGAAGTACCAATGACAATGACAATGACAATGATTTTATTCTCTAAACCTCATTGAGGTACATGAGATACATAGATGAGATTCATAGTTCCTTTATAATGAACTGAATAATAGAGTAACTAAAACTAGTCTTACATATCCTTCATAGTATTAAAGAACAAAAATCATGTTTCTGTACAAGCTGAGGTAGCACCAAACTATCTTAAGACTAGATTCCAATACAGACTAAAATGACATGACAATACATCCTAAATAAAACAATTTATAATGACCACACATTGCTAATGAGCACCAAGTTTAGCTTAGTACCAGGCCTGTAGTCAGGACTATATATGCGAGTAGGATGATACCTTATGGTATTTCACCAACTATGGTTACATAATAATATCTTTTATTGACAACTAAAATGAAGTCATTTCTAACATGTGTCATACCGAAAAAAGGTTCATATAAAATATCTAGGTCTAATGACTGCACTGCAGGGTAAATGCTAAAATACACACTGCAGGGATCTTAAGTGACTAGAAGAACATATATACAGGCGTGCGCAGATGCAGATCAACAAGTACATATTTCCAAAGTAAATGCGACTTAATACTAGTGGTTATTTACACTTTCCTAGATGAGCACCAGACATCATGAGTAGTGGACTTGTAAAGACTCATTCACTATATAATATTCTTGGGTGATATACTGTTTTAAATGTAGCACGGCTACATGGACTACATGGTATAACAAACAAATTGCTGGCAACATAACCTACTTGGTCCAATGTATCACATGTAACTGATTTGCGTATTTAGTGCCTGGCTATTAGATAGCACCAGTTCATGTCTATAGTCAGATGGGGTTGCCAGAGGTGAATTTGATCATGACAAGGTTTACAAACTTTGCTAGATTAATCAATTGCTGCAGATCTTTAGTGTTAAATAGCTCTGAGATTCTAGTGTTCACATCGCCTACAAGGTAATTTGAGTCGATTAGTTTACTTCGCTCATTTGTGAAGAAACTGCAGTCCCTTATATAGTGTATTTCATCTCCAATTTTGTTATTGGGGCAAATGGGGCAGATGCGGTCATGAGATTCTATTCCCCTGTAACGACCAGTATTAATTGGGAGTTTATGGTTTCCCGCTCTAAATCTGCTCAGTGCAATTCTATACTTTTTTGGGAGTTCCAGCAGGTAGGGCTGTAGTTTGAGGTCGCCTTTAAAGATATTATAGCTACGGCAAAGGCTGGAGTTGTCCAAGGAATCCTGCCATACCTGCACCTGCTGGTGTGACCCAGTTGCACTTATCCGTCTTTTAAACCACTCTGGGTTAAACAAATCTGTGTCCCAAAGGTAGGATAAGCCTAGGCTGTTGAGCGAGCTTTTAATTTTGGATAACCATTTGGACTGTACCAAACCTTTGTCAAATAATGTCTTCATAATTTTGTAGATAGAATAGTTCACTTTTGAAATTCTCCCGTTTACCAAGCGAGCCCAATAGTTGAGCATTCTCTGGGTGACATGGTACTGTAGGCTGTGCCTACCTAGTTCACCTCGGACAACATTATTGGGTGTGTTCTTATGTACATAGAGCATATTTTTGCATGCTTGGGAGTGTAACACTTCTAGTTGTGACATGTCAGAAAACCCCCAAACCTCTGATCCATATAACAGGATTGGGACAACACAACTGTCGAACAACTGACTCTCGACATCAATAGGTAGTTGTAGTTTTCTAACCTTGCTGGTGACACCATACATTGCTCGCCTTGCCTGATGTACTTGTTTAGATAAACATTTGTTAAAAGATCCATTATAATTAAAGGTCACACCGAGATAGGTGTACTCCGAGGTTGTTTCGATTATATCTGGCCCAAAGTGCCATGCCGGTATCTTTCTTACCTTGCCTCTGGAGAAAACCATGACCTTCGTTTTGCTTGTATTAACAGTGAGTCTCCATTTCTGGCAATAATCATAAAGGGTGTCAAGTGATCGCTGAAGATCAGTTTCGGAGTCTGAGAGAAGTATTGTGTCATCAGCATAAAGCAAGGTGAAAAGATGAACAAAAATATCCATGTCCTCAGTCTTATTTTCTACTAACAGTCCATTACATTTGCTCTTTAGGTGGGATTCAAGGTCGTTTAGGTATAGAGAGAAGAGTAGAGGGGATAGGTTGTCCCCTTGCCTGACCCCCATCTCGCATCTAAATAGCGATGAGGTTTGGTTGTTAGATCGAACACATGACTTAGTGTCAGTATAGAGAGCCTTTATGATCTTGAAGACTCTTCCAGATATGCCTAAACTCAATAACTTACCCCATAAGTTGGTTCTATCTACCATATCGAAGGCCTTTTTATAATCAATAAATGCGCAATATAATCTCTTCTTTTGGGTTAGGAGGTATTCAATCACCAGGTTCAATGTTAAGATGTGGTCTGATGTGGCATACCCATTTCTAAACCCTGCTTGCTCCTCCCCAAGGAGGCTATTGGATTCTAGGTAAGCGCTCAGTCTTTGGTTTAGAAGAGATGAAAATAGTTTTCCCATGCAGCTAAGTAGTGTTATACCCCTGTAGTTGTCTGCATCTTTGGGGCTACCTTTATGTTTAAAGAGAGGAACTATAATCCCTATTTTCCAGGCTGAGGGTATCTCGCCTGATGAGAGAACTAGATTGAAATAGTCTACGATATGACTGACCAGCTCCGTAGGACTGTTTTTGATGAATTCATTGACAATAGCATCAACCCCCGCAGCCTTCCCATTCTTCAGTTTTTTAATTTGTCTCTCGACTTCCTCCTTTGTAAAGGGATCGTTCAAAGGGCATGAATGAGTTAGAGTGCCAGGTATGATCGGGGTGGCAGATGTGCCATCATTAGCTTCGACTTCTGTTTCATTACTTTTGTTTAGACCTTCGAAATGTTGCCTAAAGTCATCTAGGGATACCTTCTCACCATCTTTCTTCTTGGGTACGGCACTGTTAAGGATACGCCAATAGTCTTTTGGGTTAGAACTTCTAAGGTGTCTCAGTTTCTCGTGAAGGTTCTTGTGATAGGTCTTGTAAGCTTTTACCATTGTTCTCTTAAACGCATCACTTTTAGATTTAAAACTTACAACATTTGCTGAGCAGTTATTCATTTTCACCTTATTTTTAGCTTTGAAGAATTCCTTCCTGTGTAACTCACATTCATTATTATACCAGGGTTTGCTATCAGTTTTCCTGACTCTCTGTCTTTTCTTTTTTCTATGACTACATTTTACCATACCTGTAGACTTACCAGTTTCTACATATATTGTATTAATAGCTTCACTTATATTGTCAATACTCTGTTTATCTGTTGTGCCTTTTGATACACTACTAATGATCCTTGCTAAGTTATCTAGGGCACTTGTGGAGAAGGCCTTTTTGAAGTCAGAACCTTTGCTACTGTCCCAATGTACCCGAATTGTGTCCTGCCCCTCATGTTCGACATCACTTATAGATTCCGTCGGCATCTCTTCGGTTTGGGCAACACCCTGCATAATTAGACTGATAGGACAGTGGACATCACTCAGTAGATTATCAAACAGTTCTACCTTGAAATTCAACATATATTTAAAAATGGCTGGGGAGGCTATCATATAATCAACTACACTGGCCCCTTTGCAAGTTGTTTTGCCAAATGAGTGGTCATCACCGATTCTGCCATTAACTATCAACAGACCAGAACTTCTGCACATATTGATCAATTTGTAACCACTGTTACCCACTTGCTTATCATTGCTATACCTCTCTGGGTCAATCCCCAGAGACCTAATATCATTTTCACTATAAAACAGTTCATTTCGCGTGTCGGGTATACCAATATTCTCCGCTATATGAGAGTCTAGCTCGACAAAGTCCCTTTGCAGGCCAGTCCTAGCATTAAAGTCACCAATTAATAGAATTGGGAGGTCAAATTCTGCTTGCAGGTCAGTTATATCATTTTCTAGTATAGTAAATTCGTCTCCATTGTAGTAGTCTGAGCCTATTGGTGGGACATATATTGCACCAATAATGACATCAAACCCAAGCACTTCTTTATCTATTTTGACCCATAATGCATAATCATGTTCAGCACCTTTGAGTTGATGAATGTAATCTGCTAAAAAGTCTCTAAAGTAGATGGCTATGCCCCCGGAGCGTCTTATGTATTTATTGCGATGACAGAATAAAGAGTCGAATCCATTTATAGTGACATTGGGCTCATCGCATGTATCAAGTTTTGTCTCACTAAGACATATCATGTCATAACCCTGGAAGAATTCCTCTAGTATGCCCAAGGTTAGTTTAGAAATTAGACCACAGACATTTAGACCCAACAGTTTGAATTCAGCTGTTGTCCTGTGCTCTGCTGTCTGTGGATCTAAAACACTTTGCTGTCCATAAGGGTGTCCTGCATCCTCTGGCAGTACACCTACCAAGCTCCCTGTGGACGGATTGACCAGCTGCCCAGGTTCTCCTGCCGCCACGGAGGGTAGCCACCCCTTGGCTGTGGGTAGTCAGGATTCATCCAGGGCTGGTGGTGGTCCTGCGTATACCAGTGACCCTTGGTTGCATAACTTCCATTTTCGCTGGTGGATTGGTTGTTCATATTCCTGTTAGGTAGGTTTGCTCTATTCCAGTGGGGGGGTCCGTTGTTTTGTCTGTTCCAGTGAGGGGAGCTGTTTATGTTGTGGGTTTGGTCATTCCTATTTGTTCTATTCCAGTGAGGGGAGCCGTTGTTTGATCTGTTCCAGTGTAAGGAGCTGTTTTGGTTGTGGTGTGGGTAGTTCCTGTTAGTTTCATACCAGTGTGGCGGGCTATTGCTTGGACCATTCCAGTAGGTGGGCATACTTGTGTTAGGGTGGTTCCACTGCTTCCAGCTTTGGTGATTTCCTCTGTTGCTTCTGTTTCGCCACTGGTTCTGCCGTCCATGTTGTTTTTGGTTATGAGATTTTGGTGACTGTGGGGGGTTGGAGCTGTGAGCTCGTGTAGATGAGTGGTATTCGCTCCGTCTGCTCCAGCCCCCTGATGGTGTTTGCGCGGGCCATGATGAGTTCTGGCCTCCGTTTGTTACGGTTTCTCTCATGGGCACTTCTGTTTCTGTTAGAGGCAGTGGTATCTCCCCTATTAGGCTGAGCCTCAGGTTTGATGCTATCTGTTTGAGGCCATGGGGTTTAAGGTGTAGACCTTGATTGTCAAGTACCTTGTGGAGGTCTTTGATAGTAGAGTTGTGGTCCACCACCAAGACTCTGTCTGAGGCAAGCGACTGTAGGAAGGTGTTGATAGAGTCTATCCTAAAGTTTAGTTCTGGTTTGTCTAGTCTGTAGATGATACTGGATAGGATCACTTTCGCTTTGGTGAGCCACTGGACATTGTCCACCATTCTCCTGAATGTTTCACAGATTGCAGGGTACTCTTCTGTTTCTAAGCTGTTTGTGCCGCAGTGAATGATTACAGCATGGGGATCCTTGTTGGCTAATGATGTTGCAATTTCCTTGTTGACAGCTGTTGTGTTAGCCCCACTCAGCGCAATGACCTCTACTTCGGTGTCCTTGTCGTTGTAGTGTTTGCTAATGTTTCTCAACATTGAGTCTGAGATGGCGGTGACTCTTTTTTTCACATTTTGGTTTGACTCTTTTTTCCTTCGTTCGTTTAGGGCTTCAAGCGCAGCCATTTCTGAGCGCACTTTTTGACGTACACTTTCTAGGCATTTGCCCATGATGTTTTTACCCTTGCCGTCTTCCCCAAATCCCCATTTGTTGTCGGTCTCCATGTTGTGGATGAGGGTCTTTCCTTCTGTTTTGACAAGGTACTCTCTGAAAACATCACATTGCCTGGGTTTAAGGAGGCATATCTCTTCCATCGCTTGTTGTTCTTGTGATTTCCATCCTTCTGTGATGTCTGATGCTGGCAGTGCTTGGTTAGATTGATATTTGGCCCTCACTGCTGTAGGAATTCTCTTGATTTCTTCTGCTTCCCTCACCTTGCCGTGAGCAGTGAGTTTGCGGAATTGGTAGAGATGCTCGGCTGATTTGAACAACATGTTGTTATCTGTGAGCTGGCATGGGTAGAAGGCAGATAAGGGGTGCTTCCAGCCCCTAAAGTAGAGGTGGTCATGTACTGGCAGCTTGTCAGTTGTGCTCTTGGTTGGTTCAGTAGTTTGGCTTTCTGTTTGTGAGTGTGAGTTAGACCATTTCCTATTGTCTGCTTTCTTGCTTAGAGGCTTCAGTCTTGCCATCTCTGCTTTCAGTGAGATATTTTCTGTGTTAGCTGCAGACAGTTTGGTTAGAGCCTCCTGCAAGTCGTTTTGGCACCTTATCAACTCGGAAGGTGGATCAGTGATCGGTATGTTTTCCATTGCCTGTGTCATACCAAAACTACTAAAATTGTTCTCCATTGTTGATTTGTCTATCTCCGCTGGAACCTCACTATCTGTAGTCCTGACAGGCAATGTGTTTGTAGTTGTACCTGGTTCTGTTTTCGGGATGGGCTTTGGGGTGGCAGTTTTGGACTCAGTGTCGGGTTGTGGTGTGGATGTTTCTGTCATACTAGTAATTGGCATGATCAAGTTGTCATATGAGAAATATCATATGGCTAGTGGTGTATAGTGTAATTATCTCAAGGCTCTTATAAAATAGTGTTATTTCCAGTTGTCACTGGTTTATTCAGCTTTAGGCAACATGTAAGAAATATCAATCATACAGTAGTTAGTATGTAGGTAATTTGTACATACAGTAAACATACAGTAATTTATAAAGTACAATGTTCAGTTCCACTCCACCTGTGAGGTATTAATAATACAATGTCCAGCATAGTTCTAGGTGGGTTCCCACACCTAGCTCCTGACCTGCTGCTTAGAGGAATAATGTAATAATGAATAACTTTACCCTCTGGTGGAAGTCTTGAAGAAGATAGCCCCTGGCCACTAATGGTAGAAAACCAATGCCTGTCTAGCATAGTTTCACCATAGTGCAGTGGTATAGCAGGTAGCAGGAGATGACTGGAGATGTTACCTCTAGAGCGGTTCTTGGTGATGTGTCTTCCTGGAGGTGCAGACAGGCTATTTGTAGCAAATCTTGGAAAAGCACCTCCAGACTGACTGGAGCCAGCAGCATCTGCCTAACTCTACAATTGTTTGAGGGGACTCTTTCAAGTGTCACAGGGGGACAAAGGACCCCCATGGACGCCGCTATGCCCCCCATTGTCTTGGTCGGTTCTGCATCTTCAGACCCTCATATCTCGGTCGTTTATGCGTTTATAACCGCCATTTTGGGCATGCGCGGAGTTGAATATGCCAAGTTTATAATGCCCGCTGGATAGGCGCGTAATTCACGCCGGTTTGTCTGTAGTGCACTCGGAGCTCCTTTCAGTCTCCATGGCATAACTTCCTTAATAATGGGAGTTCCGCCTTGATCTTGGGCTCATTTTGACCGTCTAATTATGGGCTTTCCATAAATGCTTTGATATTTGACCTAGCTCGCTCAGGAGCGACGCTAGAGCGACCGGAAGGTTATGGCGTCGTGCTTATGTAACCCATTGTTCAGTCCTTAGAGTGCTCAGACACTCATGACGGCGTCAGCGGTGCTCAGGCACCCGTGACGGCCGGTTGCATTCACTTACAAGTTATTAATTTGTGCATTGAACCATGAGGTCGCACACTGAGACCCTCATTTTTATTATATTGTGCAGTGAACCATTAGGTCGGAGCCTTTGATGTCAGAGAGAGTGTTTGTAACTGACCTGGCTGGTGTGCAGTGGGGCATGAACGCTCTTATACAAAGTTTGAGCGCTCTTATAGCTCTTAGAACCAACCCATGTATTAATTTCATAGATATCCTTTGATTAATACAAAATATGTTACAATTTATGGAATAATAAAATGGTATATCATAGAATACTCCCTCTCCCCCGAAAGAATGCGAAACTCCGTCATTTCGCCGAGGGAATGTACAATTTATACAATTTTTACCTTATTTTGGAGTTATATACTGTTTTGTAAGAGGATTTGAAGTGATGGGGAGTGCTTCAAATGCAATTTTTGTGGTAGAGCTTTGTCAGTATAAACAATTTTCTCCTGGGTATAAGTACATTTCCGAGTTTCTATATCTTACCATACCTGAGCTTATTTGCTCATGTGACATCAATTTTGGGTACAATTTCCCATTTTTATGTACAACATACAATTTGGCAAATAGTGTGCAATTTTGGCATTCAATGTTCAATTTAGCGTGCAAATTGAACATAAATGACAATTTTAGTGTGCAAATTTACAATTTCGCGTGTAATTGCATTCAATTGACAATTTCAGTATGCAAATATATAATTTTTGCGTACATTTGGCAATTTAAGTGTGCAAATATATAATTTTCGCGTATATTTGGCAATTTTAGTGTGCAAATATATAATTTCGCGTACATTTGGCAATTTTAGTGTGCAACTATATAATTTCGCGTGCATTTGGCAATTTTTGGTGTACAAATATATAATTTTTGCGTACATTTCACAGTTTTAGTATGCCAATATATAATTTTGCGTTCAATTGATAGTTTCTGTATGTACATATATAATTTTGCGTACAGCTTGGATACACATAGAAATGTTGATTTTCTAAAAATCTGACTTCAGTGTATGAATTGGGTACAGACATACAGTATAATGTGCAACATATAATTCAAATGTAAATTGGATACAACTTACAGTCTAGTGTGCAAACATGCAATCTTTGTGTGCAAAATTGGGTACAAGTGTACAATCTGGTGTGCAAACATACAATTTTAGTGTGCAAATTGGGTACAAGCGTACACTCTGGTGTGCAAATATACAATTTTAGTGTGCAAATTGGGTACGAGCGTACAATCTGGTGTGCAAACATACAATTTTAGTGTGCAAATTGGGTACAAGCGTACAATCTGGTGTGCAAACATACAATTTTGTGTGCAAATTGGGTACAAACGTACAATCTAGATTACACTATTCAATTTATGGGATTTGAGACAAATTTTTCCGAGGGCCGGAAAAACAAAGTACTTCATGTACAATAGGCTTGTTTGTCTCTGAGTTACTCATTGATTTTGCTATATGGGTGTATTAATTGGCAATTTCGGCAGTGGGCCGCTGCTTAATTGACTTTTCCCCTAGCCTTTTGAGTATGTGTCCCTGAAAGAGATTTATTTGGTGAGTATCTTAAGTAAACATGTTTTATGTCAACCATTTTCTCAACAATTTTTTTTTTTTTTTTTTCATTCATTTTTCCAACAATTTTCTTGGATACCTAAAGTGTGTTACTTTAAGTAAACCTTGGCATAGTATACAAGTGCTAGTGGGTACAAAAACTGTTTTAGTTATCTACCTGCATTCATGTATATTAATGTTAGATTTGTACAATTTTACAATTTGTAATTTGCAATTTCGCAATTTTGCGCGTATATGCGCGCATTAATCATCGATTTTGTGAGAATACCATAGATTTTCATATTATACATCAACAAGTGGCTGTGTATATAATTTTTTTTTCTAATACTTTGATAATTTCATTGACAGTGGAGGTGTGTCAGGAGTGAGATGTGAGTCTCCTCCCTGGTGCGCTCATGCAGTGGTGGCACTTGAGGTGTTAGGTGCCAGATTCTGGCATGTGTCTGTGGCAGTGCCTAGCTTGGTGTCAGTGGACAGTTCAGGGTGGGGGGGGGGGTGTGTGTGTGTCCATTTAAGGAGTGTGTGGCTGGTATTGGAGTATCAGTTCCTCTCTGGAAGTCACTGTTGTAGTACCATGGCCGATCTACAAGCTCTCTTTGCTCTGCCTGTCCCCCAGGTGATGGAGGTGGGGAGTCCAGTTAGGGCCCTGGTTGAGTCTAACCAGACCATCCATTATGGGTACATAGTGAGTAATTTCAAGGAGATCATTGAGCATGGTGATGTGATGGTCTGTAATTACTCCTGCCATTATTTCCTGGGCTCAGCCTTGCGTCGGGGGGCCACTGTGGCCCTTCTGACTAGGGCCTTGGGTAATATGGGTTTCTGGCCCATGGACTATAACCTAGGGCCGCGGGAGCGAGTGCTATGGGATTATCTGTTGGCGGCATCCCTCCTCGATCTTGCGGCATCCGGGAATCCATCCACGGCTGCCAAGTATGGACTGGGGATGCTGGAGGCCCGGCTCGCTGAGTGGGAGCAGGATCACGGCCATATGTATGGCTCGGACTCGGCCCCGGACTCTCCCATTGATGTTGAACCCGAGGATCTGTGGTAGGATCCCGACTGACTGAAACCTAGGGTGTAAAAACCCGCCATCCCAAAGGCCCTTTTCAGGGCCGGCAAATTGTCCGAAAAGTTCTGAATACTGTCTCTGATGTGTTGTCTCCTGGTGGTGGACTGGGGGCAGCCTAGGCTGTGGGCAGTCTAGGCTGTTTCCACAGTCACCGGGGAGGGCTGGTGGTTTAGAAAATTAGCAATAGTCTGCATGTTTGACCTTGCGGTCTCCTCCTGTTGTTCGTCAATAATTATATCTGTTGTATTTTCCAGTGCTGTCATGGTCACCGGGCTGGTGCCACAATCATTCTGGAGAAGCATGGAGTAGTACAGTCCTTTGTTTTTAAGGGCTGGTATAGTACTGAACCTAGTGCGCCAAGGTAGGTGTATCACCTGAGGGAGGTGATAAGCAAATTCTCCTCTCTGTGTTGTTATAACTGCTGGTCCATTCCAGGTAAATATAGCCTTAGGTAGTGGGAAGGTTTTAACCACTATATCCTTATAGGTAGGGGCAGCTGCTGACTTAATCTCATCAAATTCATGTGGTATTGGCCTCAAGGGTAGCGCGAAGTTTGAGTCTCCACAATATATTTTAAAATATATTGTGGGGTTTGTGCGCTTGGCCACATTTTTCTTGCCACAGTGTGTCTGTGCAAATTTCTTAAGGTACTTCATTATTCTGTAGGCTGAGTAGATGGTCAGGGTGAATAATATAGCAATTATCAGGGTGTGGGTTTCCTGAATTGTGAGGAAAGGGGTGTGGGTTTCCTCTGTAGGGGTTAATTTGGTAGGATTCTTATCTGGGAGCAATTTGTGTAGGGGCAGCTCGGTGACTAGTCTGAATGCTTTGGCTGTAGGCAGGTAGGCTACAGTCCCTCCTAGTCTGTATAATTTGAGTAGTATGTATACTATAAAAATGTGAGCTGATATCCCTAGGATGAGTCCTAAGCTTTGGAAGATTGGATGCTCTGTAACTCGACGTAGGTATGATTCTACGTAGCGTGTTTCCATTGCCTTATCAAGGTTGGAGGCATCTTTTAATAATGTTTTGGCAAAGGGCTCTAAATTTAGTTGGGTAATATCATCCATGATTGGATTTTCCTGTAGTTTTTCTAAGGTTCTAGAAAGGTTTACTACTGGGAAATTTGGAAGATTCTCTCTTTCATCTGGTTTGGTTTCAGAAATTTTGTTAAGTGCTGCCATGAATGGTAAATTAATTGTCTTGAGAATGTAATGAAATGATAAGGTTGAGTTACAGGGCAACCTTGTGTTTGGAAGAGAAAATTCTCCTACACTGATTGTGCACCCACAGGGTACACCTATGATTGAGTAGGACTGGGCCTTCCGAGTTTCAGACGTTTTACCATGGCAGTTGATAAAGTAATGGGGTTCGTTAGTAGTGACCAGATACTCATCTTCAGAAATGGAAATAGCATGGGTGGTAGGTGCTTGCAGTGGTGAAACTGTAAACTTGCAATGTTCCTTAATCTGTCGAGCCTGGTTGGTAAAAATGGCTACAGGGCATGTAGGCCTGTGTTTATAGATTCTACCATTTACATCTCTGCATACCTTTACTGTAGTACCTTCACATGCCTGCATATCTGCTGAGTCCAATTCGATGAATAATGATTCGTCGTAAGATACTGCTAGAAACTCAGTTGTGGTTTGCAACTTGGTGACTCCTCTGGTGGGGGTCTCCTGTGTGTCTATAGGCATGGGTGATGTAATCATTTGGTACAGTTTGAAGGTGGAGGTGGTAGATTGTATTATAATGTCCAGATGAATATATATATGGTGAGCTGAGTAAGTGTATGAGGTCAGCTTCTGTGAATAATAGAAATCTAAGTCATTAATTGCGACTTGTGCTCCAGGGTGTGTGATCCTAAGTTTGTTATTAATGTCAATTAAGTATCTAGCAAGGTCTGAGGGTGGTACTATATCAGGGGTTAGGATTCCTGATGATAGCATCCTCAGGGCTGCATTTGTCCTTTGCAGTGATTGAACTGTATTCATTCTTGCTGCTATGATAATTAGTGCATCATTTAATACTTGCATTTTCTCCCTTTGAGTTTTCTCGTGCCTTGAATATGAGTCAAGTGACCTGGACATGTTAGAGGCCCACAGGTTGACGGTGTCACCTATGGTGTTGATTGTGCTGTCCAGTACCTTCTTATCTTGGATGTATGCTTTAACAAAATTATCTTGTCTGTCTGTGATCTTTTCAATGAGACTAGCTGCTTCCTGGTCCTGTTTAGCAAATTTTCTTAGTATTTCATCTATGTTCTTGAGCTGTCCCATTACTTGGTTTACATCTTCTACTGTGGCTAGACCTAGCACACCGCGAAACAGGGGTGCTAGAAAACCCAGTATGGCCTCTCTTTTGGCCTTGTCCAATGTGTTTATGGGGTTGGATAGGAACAATTTGATGGAGGCTAGTGTTTCATTTATCTCCTTGTCTGCAATTTCCAGCAAGGTGTCTAGCTCCTTAGCTTGTTGGATAATTTGGCCAGAGGTATGATCTTGTAGAGTAGGAGTGGTCAAATGGAGTATTCTATCCCTTATGGATCCTTGGGTAACGGGTGCCCGAGGTATCTTGTAGGGAATAGCTAACAACAGTGTTGTGGTTGTATGTCCATTGACCAATGGTTGAGGGCTAGGTTTGAATACTACTCCTATGTTTTGTCTCACCACAGGTGTATAACCTGCAGTAAGTCGTTCAATAGTATATAATAACAGCATAGTTAGCAGTATGGGTGAAACTCTCAGTGTCCCCATGGTGCTTGTGTAAAGCAAGTTTGCTGTTTAAAGTCTTGTCAAATTTGTAGTGATTTGGTGCTGGTAAAGTCTAAGTGTATGGTGTAACACTTTAAATGAAGTGGTTCAAACTGTACCTTTGCAAGATTGAGCTGTCTTGGCAATATGTCCGGTGAGTCTATAGAGATTGACCAGTAAATGGTAAGGTCAGTTTGAAGGTGAAGTAGGTGTGTTCTTTATCCTAGTGCAGTCTCTCCTAATGGAGAAGTGGGCTGGCTAATTCCCAAGTGGGGTCCTGTAGACTTGTGTTCCAGACTGCAGCTGGATGAAGACTGATGGTGGGCTATGGTCCACAGTGCTTCTTATGTAGCCTACCCTACCCACATCCATTGTGGGCCTGGTATTGTTTCTCTGGAGTCAAGGCCTTGATCTCCAGTGTCTGCAACTGTGGGGGTCTATTGTGTACTCTGTGTACTGGTAATTAGCTCCTCCTGTCATCCAGGACAGCCATTCATGACCGTATAGACAGTTGTCTGAGTGTAGCTTATAAGGTCAATTGATCTCTATAGACTGCTGTGTTGGCATAGCGCGCTCTTTCATGTGGGGATTAGGCTTTAGACACTCCATTGTGTTACCCTTACTCTTCTTAGACTTAATGTCTGCTTTACTTGGGGGGTCCCAGTCTTTGACCCTTTCAGAGGCAATAACCTACTGATATATTTACAAATTTGATTGGCTTTATATACATATAAGTAATTCATTATCAGTCACACATGTCTTATGTGTGGATGAAGAGAATTTGTAATACATTTTGAAAATCTTATGTCTTTTGGTATCTCAATCTTGTTTCTAATTTCTTGAAACTGCACCACACCTAGATGTCTTTCTTAGTATGTGGTGTGCAGGCCTAGGCTTGATAGGGCCTATGCCTGTGGTTTCTCTTGTAAGGGTGATATCATTTTTGTTCCTTACAATTTTGCTGTAGTATTTGGCCTCATGTGGAATAAGCCTGTGTGCAAATTCATTATTTCTGACAGCCACAACCTTTTTCAGTCTGTCTATGTGCACTGGTCTGGCCACCAATAGATTGGTGTCCAAGTTTTTGAGTTTGGCACTTGTCAAACTAGGTCTATTCACTACAACATATGGTCCCATAAAAAGGGGTTGAAGTTTCTTACACTCTGTATTGGTCAGGATTCTTGGTATGTTTAGGTACACCATGTCGGTGACCTTGATTTCCTGTGGTGTAAGTTTCTTATCATATCTATCCTTCCTTTCCTTTTGTAGCTTGGCGACCCTTTCTATAGCTTTCCTCCTAGAGGTGTCTTGATTTGTTATCATGTTAGCTACATGGTCTGCTACTGTGGATATGTCTTCCTGTATTCCCAGCCCTAAGTCCATTGGGGTGGCTGGGTTTCTTCCATGGAGTAGGAAGAAAGGGGTGAATCCTGTGGTTTGGGATTCAGTGTTGTTTAATGCAAAAGTTATGGGTTCAATAAATGAATCCCAATTGTTTTGGTGCTTTGAGCAGAATGCTCTGAGTGCTGTGCCTATGCTAGCATTGAATCTCTCTACAAGCCCATTTGATTGTGGCCTGTATGGTGAGGAGAATTTATGTTTGATCTTGAGGTGTTTAGTTAACTTTGTGAACTTTGCACCTGTATAACATGTTCCATTGTCTGTTTGAAGAGTGGCTGGTGTTCCATGATGACAAATTATATTCTTGTAGAACTCTGCTGCTGTTGTCTCAGCTTTTAAGTCAGTAGTAGCCCAAGCTGTTGCATATCTGGTAGCATAATCTATGCAGACTTGTATATGTTTGTTTCCCCTGGCAGTTGTGGGAAGTGGTCCCACCGCGTCTAGGTTTAGGAACTTCATTGGTGAGTGTACTTGCCTTTTTGCTGTGAGGCATGTGTGGCAGGTGGAAACATATTTTGTTGTGTCTGCTAGCATAGACTTCCAATATACCCTAGGTCGGAGTGCTGACAGCATCCTACTTGAACCAAGATGGCCGCCAGTAGGTGAGTCATGGAAATACTGTAGTGTACTTGTTACCCATTGCTGTGGTATAACAATTTGAAGTGGTACAGTATTGGTTTTTCTCCAATTTATGGGGCATATATGGACTAATGTACCATTTACCAAGGTGTATGTCTGGCCTTGGTTGATGATTCTATTTCCTTGTGCTTTTGGTGCAGGCAAGGTCCCATCCTCAAGATACTGTATGAGGGGCAATAGGTCCTTGTCTTTCCTTTGTTCCAAGCCAAGGTTTGTACCTGAGATGGATGTGTCGGGAATCTGATCCAGTAGTTGATTTATATCTAGCACATGTTGTTTTATTCTGTCTCTTTCTTTTTCTTTTTCATCGACTATTGGCCTATCTTGTGCCTTTTGTTGGGGTGTGTCACTCTTGTTTTGGTGTGTAGGCTCCTTTGGAGGGCCTATTCTCGCCTTGATGGGAGTGGCAACCTTTTTCTTTAAGGGCACAATTTGCTTTTTGTCATTCTTCTTTGTCTCAGAGTTCTTTGACTTAGTAGATGCAGTGTCTTTTGTGACATTTTTCCTGGCAGGTGGGGTTTTGGTAGGTTTGTTTCCTGTGACCTTTTTCTCATTTAGAATAGTTTGTGATTGTGTGGGGGGTTTTGGTGTGCCCTCCTGAATCATTTCTCTAGTCTTTGAGCGTGTGGTCATAGGACACAAATGGTTTGATGTTTCCTCTCCCTGCATTGGTTCAAAGAATCTGACAGATTTAGAAGTTGCTTGAGTAATAGCATATATTGTGTCTTCTGGATCTTAATCATCTGAGTCAGGTGGGGTGAAGGGTGGCTCCTTAGGAGTTGCCTTCACTATCTGATTGAGTGATGAGAATTCAATAGGCTCGAAGTCATTATCTGGAAAGAGTTGTGAGTATTCTCTCTCACAGTGGCAAAACACATAGTGTGTAGATTGCTTCAAGATACCCCTAATGGGTGTCTCTGGCCTTTCAATGGTGTTGGGTGGATCATCCCTTTTGAATGGTACTTTCTTTGTTACTTTTGCAAACTTGGTTCTACTGGCTGCTCTAACTCTCCTTGGTGGGGGTGGAGGGTTAGTCATGGGTCCAGAGTCTGGGTATTCTCTTCTAGACATAGCATCTGGTGGTGTGTTATCATCACCTTTCACGTGTTGGATGGTGAATGAAAATTGTTGTATGTCTAGAGCCCATCTGGCCCATCTATGTGTGAGTCCTGTATTGGTTAATAGTGGGATTAGGGCTGCATGGTCTGTGTATAATTGGAAGTGTCTAGTCTCTAGATAGTGTCTGAAGTGTAATACTCCATACACTACTCCCAGTAGTTCTCTCTCTGTGGTATTGTAATTTCTCTCATGTTTGGAGAGGGTTCTACCTGCAAAGGCTACTGGTCTGAGCACTCCTTCATTATCTCTCTGTGAGAGTACAGCTCCTAAGCTCACATTGGAAGCATCAGTTGCCAAACTGAACTCTTTCTCATAGTTTGGATATCTGAGAAGAGCATTGGTACAGAGGGCATGCTTTAATGTTTTGAAAGCATTATCTGCCTCTTCTGTCCAGACAAATGCTTTGAGATGTGTCTGTAGATCATATAATGGTCTAGCAATTTGGGCATAACCTTTGATAAACTTTTTGAAGTATTGGCATAGGCCTGTGAAGGATCTGACATTTTTGACTGATTTTGGTGTTGGGAAGGTTTTGATTGACTCCACCTTTGTGGGAGATGGTTGCAGTCCCATGGGTGTGACTCTCATTCCCAAGAAGTCTATTCTGTCTATGAAGTATTCACATTTTGATTTCTTCAGTTTGAGTTTACCAACTCTTAGGCTGTTGAACACATCTTCCAGGTCATGGAAGTGTTGTTCGATTGATGGTGATAATACCAATATGTCATCTAGGTATGGTAGGGCACATTTGTACTTGAGTTTGTTCAGAATTAATGTGACTAGATGGCAGAATCCCGCCGGTGCCGTCGCTAAACCCATCGGCATCCTTTCATAGACATATTTTTTGTCATTTGCTATGAATGCGGTTTTATGCTGATCCTCCTGTCTTATAGGAATTTGAAAAAATCCCTGTTGGGCATCTAGCTTACTGAATACTCTTGGTCTGAGTGACCCTATCATGTCTAGAGTGTCATCGGCCCGGGGTGTAGATAAGGCTTGATTTATCGTGTTCTGGTTCAAATAACGAAAATCTGTGACGAGCCGATGGCCTCCCGATGATTTTTGTACTAAAAAGGATCTGGAGGCCCAGGGGCCCTCGGCACATTCTCTCAGAATGCCCTGTTGTACTAGCCTTTCACACTCTTCCCCTATTGCGGCCTGTTTTTCTGGTGTTTGTCTATATGGTAGGAAATGACATGGTACTGCCTCAGGTTTTACATGTATTGAGTGTGTATACAGGTGTGTGGCACCAATGTCTCCATCTTTTCCTACAAATACATCATCATACTTGGTCAGCAGTGATCCTAATCTATCATGCTGATCTTTGGATGTGAGCACAGATTTTGGTGGAACATTCTCTTCCAATTCTGGCTCGAGGTCATGTGCCTCACTATGTATAGCAGCTATTTCAGAGAGTCTGATTGAGTTGGGTTCGGGGTCAGCATATGTGGACTCACAGTCTGAGTCTGTGTCACTGAATTGAGTTACATCCTCAGGCCGTATGGCTGAGATGGATTGATCAGTGTGTGGGGTAGTGTCTGACACCTGTTGAGGTTTTTCTAAATCAGATTCCTTGACTTCCTGAAATAGAGCTATGATGGCACCCTTTTTGATTTTATGTGGGCGCCTGCTGGTGTTGAGTAACACTAGGGGATGTTTGTTATTTTCCCTGGGGGTTACTGCTGCCCTTTGAACTAGATATGGGGCATTGTTATTTCTTTGGAGGTTATCTACTACTCCAGTTTTCCCTTGCAGTGATTGAGTAGATGTGACTTTACCCAATACTGCAAGTTCAGAGAATGGAGGGATGGTAAAATCCCTCACTGCCCTAATGGGTTTGAGAATTTGTTCAGGATCAACATTAAATTCAATTTGAGATTTTGTAGTGCTTAAGAAATCTGTGCCGAGTACAATGGGCTGTGTGAGGTTGGGAATTACAGCAAATTGGTATTGGAATCTGACACCTTGGATTCTAAAGTTCAGCATAGCTGAATGTCTAACATGACACACCGATCCATCTGCCAAATGGATGTTAATTTTAGATTTCCTCAGTTGGATATGGAATCTCTTTTGGAGATCCATGAGGAATGATTGTCTGACACAGGTGATAGTAGCACCTGTATCAACCAAACATTGTACATCTGAAACATCATATAGATTTGCATTGATACAGCCATTTTGAAGAAGTACAATAGAAAGCTTGGTACTCTCACCTGTATCCTTTGATGATGAATCTGGTGGGGTGATGTGTATCACTGATGGACGTCTCTGTCTGTTAGATGGTAGATTTGCACTAGCAATTGTCTCTGGTTGGATCTTTGTTAATCCTGATTGATTGTTTGTATTTGGGGTGTCACAGTGCACTGGCCTATCGGCACTGTGACATCCTAGTTTTCCTGGTTCTGTGGGGTGGTTGAGATGCTTGCCACCAGGAGTTTGGAGATTTGATCCATCACATGAGGTGGTATTTGAGGGTTACTTTGTTGGTTCCCCTGGTAACCTCTTGTGTCAGGTTTGTAATCCTCCCGGCGTGAGTTGGAACCCTGGTTATATTGACCAGAGTTGCTGTATTGACCGGAGTTATTGGATCTCTGGTTGTTGTAGGCGCCATTGTTGTTGTAGGATCCACTGTTGTAGTTCCTATGTGGACTCTGGCTCCTACTGTTGGATCCTTGATTATAGGATCCAGAGTTGTTTGAACCCTGGCTGTTGTTGTAGGATCCAGAGTTGTTGTAGGATCCAGAGTTGTAGTTCCTATGTGGACTCTGGCTCCTACTGTTGGATCCTTGATTATTAAAGGATCTGCCATTACTTGGGGTTCTGTCTCTCCTATCACTGTATGAAGAGTTACCATTGTTGGAGTTGGAAGAGCTGTTGTCTTTCCTACTGTTGTGACCCCCCCCGGTTGTTGTTGTTGTTGCCCCCTCTACCTCTACCTCTAATGGATTGGTAGTTGGGGTCATAGTTATTTCCTCTATATCTACCGGTAGGGTCTCTTGATGTAACCTTAGCTTCCTGTTGCCTTACATGGGCACTAGACATTAGGTTAACATCTTCATCTGCACTAGTGCTGATTTCCTGGACCTTTTTCTTAGTAGGCTGTGGGTTGGATTCTGCATCCCTCACCTTCCTAGATCTCTCTTGGGTCTCAACCTCTAGGGCTAGGTCTAGGGCTTGGTCAAAAGAATCTATTTTCTTGTTCTCAAGAGCCACAGAGATCCAGGGCCTCATACCTTGGGTGAATGCCTTGCTTAGGATTTCATCGCTTTGGCGTTGGGCATTACACACTTTCCTGAGATGGCATGCATAGTCTAGGACAGGTTCATCTATCTTTTGTGCACGGAGTGCAGTCCTTGAGATTATATTGTCTCGAGTAGCAAAATACTCTTTTAATTTATTCACTACATTGGTCCATGTCAACATGTCAGGTGTGGCACTCTCCCTGAAGGATTCAAACCAAGCTAGTGCTTGTCCTTCGAGGTACTTGGGTAAATATGTTACCATGGTGTCACTGTCTGTCACTTTGTACTTATCCTTCAGATATTCTGGGAATTTGTGATCAATAAATAATGCTGTTGACATGAGTGGTGATGGGTGTGAAAAGGTTTTGGGTTTTGTTACCTCATGTATCCTGATCTTTCTGTCGTCCTGCTGTTTATTGTCTATGAGCTTGGTCATGTTGGACACCATGGAGATTATGATGTCATCTTTGGATCCAGAGGCAGATGGTGTGACAACAGGTGTGATGGCAGGTGTGGGAGGTTGTGGGGTCTGGGATGATACCATTTTCATGAGATCTGCTATCTGTTGTTGTTGTCTCTCTAGGGACTTCCGCTGATCTTCCATGGCCTTCTGTTGAGCATCTATTGCTGCATTCCTCTCTGCCAGTTGTTGGTTGAGGATCCTCTCCCTTTCCTCCTGCTGGGACTTGTTGGTCTCTAGGGCAGTAACTGCATCTTGGATGGCCTTCTCATAGGCCCTTATCTTCTCAGCTGTCTGATTAGGTTGGGGGCCTTCATCGGTGTCCATGATGGAGGGTGTGGGGGAGGTGTCTCTGGAGGAGTGGCTGTCAAAGGCTGGAGCTGGGGTGGAGGATCTAGATGAGGGTGTGGATCCACCCCCTGAGGCAGATCCTTCCTCCCCTGAGGTAGATAGCGTGAGCTGAGCGTCCTGTAGAGATCCCTCGGAAATGTTGGATCCCTGAGAACTGGTTGTTCCCTGAGTAGACAGGGTGGGAGGTGTGGGGTCTACTGAGTGTGGGTCTGTTGTATTGGAGGCTGGTTTGCCTCCTGTGGGCCTCCTAGATCTTGGTGGGAGGGAGACCTCTTCAACAGGCCCCTGACTACGTAAGGTCTTTGTGTGTTGTTCTGCCAGCTTGACTGATAAGACCTTGATGTGTGGGGTGGACCTCACTGACGTGTGGGAGACCTCATTGATGTGTGGGAGACCTCACTGACGTGTAGGAGATCTCATTGATGTGTGGGAGATCTCACTGGTGTGTGGGAGATCTCACTGATGTGTGGGAGATCTCACTGGTGACCTTGGTGGGTATGGTGTCAAGGTCAAGGTCACTGGGTGGGTGGAGTGGGCCTTACTGTGTGTATGCGGTACCAGCTTTAATTTACTGTGTGCATGATTGTTCTTAGTTGCGGTACCAGCTTTAACTTACTGTGTGTATGATTGTTCTTAGTTGTGTTACCAGCTTTAATTTTTATGAGCCTGTGAGAGATGGGATCTTAGTAGGATGTTCTCCACCACTTTGTCATACTAGCCATATGATATTTCTCATATGACAACTTGATCATGCCAATTACTAGTATGACATTTCCTTTTCATCTGGTTCTGTGTTCCCATCTTTCTCGTCTTTTGTTGGCTGCGGTTCGACACAGTGTTGAGGTCCAGGTAGGTGATTCCCATCCGGCCTCGTCGTCACGTTTTTGTCCACTTCCGCTGATTCGGATTCAGGGAGGCCGCTGTCCTGTGACCCTATGATGTCACTCCCAGATTCATTGTTTGACATTGTGGCATCAATACATTTGGCGTTCAGTTTGCTCGGGGTTGGTGAGGTGACAGGACAGTCTGGGCTATCTGGAGTAAAGAATTCATCGGTCTCAGAGTCTGTGTCCGGATCTGCGTTTGGTGTTTGGCCAATGATAATGGAGTCGTCACTGTTGTTGAGACCATCGTACCGTGCCATGCCAGACCGACCGAGTCTCTCTTTCATAGGTGTAATGACTTTCCGTTGTATCCAAGATGTGTTTTTCTTTTTCCCAGATTCCCCTAAACTTTGTTTGGGGGTTGATTTGAGTGGGGCTCGCTTGTGGTGTCTTTGGGAATTTTTTGTCGTCTGGTCTGGGCTATCTATGGAGATTTCTAGGGAGTCATCCATTTTCTCTAGTAACATTATATGGTCATGGTATACCTTTGGTTTCGAGTTTCTCTGAGACCTCCTTACAGGTTGGCTCAACTCTTGAGGAGGGGTAGTGGGTTGTGCTGTTGCCATATCTTGTGTAGGAGTAGAGGGCTGTGTGGCTGCCATGGCCATGGCCATGTTTTCACTGTAGTGTATAGTGACAGAGCCACTCGCTAGATTTGTTGAAATTCACCTATTATCGCCCACACAAAGTGTCATGCCCTGGGCTCAATTTCTGTCCGATTTCAACAAACTTGGATTCTAAATGACGACAAAGTACTCCTCTTTACAAATATCAAGGTTTCTAAGCACAGTGGCGTGTAGTTTAAGAGATAGAGTCATTTAAAACATCGCCGATTATCGATCGCTAACCCACCGGAAGTCGAGGCTCCCCCCTCAAACCGGTATATTGAATTAAATAAAGCAGTTTTCTGATAACTTGGATTACGGTACCGCCAGCGAGATTTTTGGCATTTTGTTTTACCTCTGGCTGACAAGATTCTATCCCATGTATATTTGTCAAAAATCTACCTTTTGTTGTCTAAACGGTACAATTGTTGTCCAAAAACATCACTTTGCATGGCCTCTTTTTCCTCTGTAAAAGGAATCTGTAATCCAAGTAATCAGACTTAAATGGCCTAAGACCTGAGATGTGTGCAAATGGTATAACATTTCCTACTCCCCCTGCAGGCACACCCTTACCCTACACAAAAGGAAGATCCATGGCATTGAGGGCCCCACTTTCCCATGTGATAAGTGTGACCAGATCTTCTTCATGCCCTGTGAGTTAAAGGTAAGGCTACGTCCACACAAGAAGAATTACCATTAATATTATTGATGCACAAACCTATCTCACATTCCCTGGCTTCATATTTGTTAATAGTTCATCCTCATTTGGATAATGTTAAGATCTAGAAGTAATTATGTCACTAAAAATAAGAGAGTGGCAGAAATGTATATTACCGTAATCTCCCATGTATAAGGAGCAGCCCGCGTATAAGGCGCACCTAGAGTTTGAAAACATTGCCAAAAAAAAATAAAATTCATATCTTTTGTTCTACTGAATGGATTTTAAAAATTCAAAAAGCTATGTGTACCTAGGGTCCCCCAGACCCCTCTGGCCCACATTATGTCCTATTAGGACTTAGGGGAAGTGTAATATATCAAAAGAAAGGTCTTGGTGTCCCCCTTGTGGATTTGGGGATAACTAAAACCACTCGTATAAGACGCGCCTTATATGCGGGGGATTGCGGTAAAGCCCAAATATCTCATTAAGGGAATCCCCATGTAGCGCATCCTAGTTGTGTGTGAGAAAATGATTTTGAATGTTTTATTTCCCCCTTAGATACCACAAATTCTCTCATAAAGGCCACAGCTATTACCAGAATCCAAATCAAAATGCATCTTATAGGATTGGCCCAAAGTGGGGTTGCGGCTTATACAGGGGGTATTCGACACTATAGAATAGTACCGGTACTAAGCGTACAATTTTCAAGCCTCAGGTGCAGCTTATAGCTTATTCTAAAGTCTGGGGTGCAGCTTATGCACGGGTGTTGCTTATACTGAGGTAACAGATTGTCCTATGGGCGCGGCCATTGCTGAAGCTGATTACCAGCGGTTACCACTGATATGATGGGTACCAACTGCCCCCCCAAGAGAACAGCAGTTAATAGACGGGATCATTTCATTGATCAAAGCAGCTATGTCGGTATACAAGAGAATTCACTTTATATTTTCAGAACCACACGATGCGAATACATGATAAGAATATGACCCACCTGTGCGACCAGTGCCCCTTCATGGCCTATACGCAGTACGCGGTAGACGTACACATGTTCTCGAAGCACGGGGTTCCGCTCAAATCTAGCAAGACAATGTAAGTCTCCCACTAGTAGTAGTTTTTTGCTATCTAACATTTTAAAGGAGGGTATGATAACCCAATGTATTATTTTGTTTAACCCATGAGGATTTGAAGATGTTCTATTGAACCCCCAGTTAACTAACTGCAAGGGGTAGACACTAAAACACTTGTCCAGTGGTCAATGGCCCGTAAATATAGGTATTATTTTCTGAAATATATAAAAAAAAATTAATAACTTTTTGGCCCTTAGGTGTTCTTAAAAATGATATTGTTCTGTGGCACAATATATGGTCACGAATGGTAAGCATCCTATTGCAATGATCACAGTTCCATATCAGTGTTTGTAAATTCAGAATAACTCTGTTCTTTATGGGGGAAAAAACAGCAATAAAGAGAATATGTTCTATTTATTACAGATATACCTGCCCTCATTGTAACTACAAGCACCATGCCAAGAACATCATGACTGCACACATTGAGCGACATGGTATGTCAAGTGAAGCTTTTCATGTAGATATATTTATTGCTTATAGCTTTTTACGATAGACAGAAAATAGTGAGAGAAAATAATTTGTAGAAGTACTCTGTAGCTCTAATATAACATACAGTCTGCCTAAGAGAAAATCCTTAAAGGGGAACCTTGGTCTTGATTCTAATGAGTTAACCGGTAAGACTAATATTATTGAATAATATACATCACCTATAAGGCTGGCCTACACTTGGGAGGCATCCTATGTGGTTCAGCTGGGTTGTACCTCACATGTAAGTCAAGGGGTGTGCATTAGTTACTAGAGTATTATGAATCAATAGAACTCTGTTGATTTATCATATATAGCACAGAGATCAGATTACTCAGGTATATATTGTCATGTCTTAAGGTGGATACAAAACCAGACACAGAGATACTGTTAAGGGAAATAGTCACCCGTATATCATACTCAAACGGTGGTACAATAAACTCTCATATGACAGTAATAAAGCTTAGAGTTTAGGTCTCCAACGTCCCTCCTGTAGTCGACTCTCCTAGGGAGGCTGATTCGGTCTGCACCGAACCGAGTGCATCCACTGAGGAGGCAGCGGTCCCGCGGCACGTTATATACTAGCAGCGGGCGAAGCGCCCCCTTGCGGTGCGGGACCAAACCAGCCTGCCTTGCAGAGTCTCGCGGCAAGCCTAGCGCTTGCAGCCACAATATAATAGAACTTTAAAAGTCCTATCTACCTTGAATTATTGACAATCTACCTTCACTTGCTAGGTGAGAAGGACTTCAAGTGTAACCAGTGCACCAGTGTGTTCAGGTGTAACAGGGATCTTAATGCTCACCTCAGACTCAAACATAGCAACAGTAAGTGATGTACAAACTGTGTACTTATTGCATGTTACAACCCTTTTAATCACGGTTTACCGATGACCTGCGCCTTTTTATTTATTAATATCTCTCTCTCTCTCTCTCTCCCTCCCTCTCTCTCTCTCTCTCTCTCTCTCTCTCTCTCTCTCTCTCTCTGTCTATCTATATCTATCTATATATATATATATATATATATATATATATATATATATATATATATATATATATATATATATATATGCCCTCATGCATGAATGCAGCACTAGCTGGATATTGCAGGAATGTATCGTCATGTTTCTACGCCTTTGGCCATTGCCCAATGGAAATACCGATGAAGGAAATAAAGTGACTGGGCACAAAAATCCTTGTAGCTTTCAATTAGAACTCCTTAGATATATGATTTCCATAGGAATCGTTATGTATATGTCTTTATGGCTAAAAAATCGTTAAAGACTTCCTTCCCTGTAAAGTTCCCTCGTTTTATTTATCTACAGAGCCCAAAACCATACACCATTGTCCCTATGAAGGATGTAAATTCTCCTCAATCTATGGACGTGTTCCCCTTAAAAACCACATCAGCCGTATGCACGAAAATAAGGTAAGTGAACGTCCTGGTAAAACAAAGCTTTCTCTTACTGCAGTATGATGAAAGTGCTCTATCAAAGATGCTGCTTACCAGGAATCCCTGGCTTTCTGTAGAGACTCTTGCATTGGATCAAGTCAATTTCTGTGTAAAAGTATACCTTTTGCTGATTTTTGTTGGCCAGTGGATGGCAGCTCTGCTCTTTTAATGTATTTGAATACCAGATTTTGAATTGGTAGCAGGCTTGTTAAAAGTTCAGAAGGTGGGCTGTGGAAGTAGTATTAGACCTTGGATAAGCACTTTTTGTATGGTCACTGAAGAATATGATCACAGTGATATGGTTCAACTGAGAATCTTGCTGAATTTTGAATGATAGATCTTTGAAATTGAAAAGCTTTATTAACTTGAAAAGCGAGTTATAAGAAGACACCCTGGGGCACTGCTCTATCTTTCATTTTGGTGGTGCGAATGAGTTAAAAAAAAAGATGGATATTTTATATATAAGAGGCAGAATTACTTAATGAATTTGTAGTGCCATTAAAGGAGGAGATGTAGGGGTCTTGCAGGAAAAGGTATTTCATTACCAAGTTTTGTAAATTTTGAGAAGTTGTCAAGTTTGTACAGACTCAGTTAGTTGGCAGCCATAAGACGCTTTTTTGCCTCCAATGGTGAAGGTATATATATATATATATATATATATATATATATATATATATATATATATATATATATATATATATGGGAACTGAATAGAAACCTTTAAAACTTATTCTACAGTTGTTAATGTTTTCTAGCTTCAATATCCATAAAGATGTTATCTTAAATGAGAAGATGTAATCGAAGATATAATATTCATTGGTAGCAGGTGTGAAACATGTTAATATTTAGTTTAAATTGCTGTTCTCATTTGACTTTCTTGTCTATTTCCAGGATTATAAGCCATGGGCCTGTGAGATTTGTAACTATCGCACAAATGTAAAAGGCAACCTTCATCTCCATCTCCGTAAGGTACACCGGCTACATCCCCATATTAAGCAGCATCGGGTTCCCAAAATACCGGACACCGAGGGCGCTCCCACAACAGAAACCCCTCCCGCAGTCATAGCGGAAACTCCAACAGATGTGGATCTTGTATCGGTTCCACAAATCCCAAACCATCAGCCGGTACTTCCATCACATTCTGCAGCATTAATAACAACACCTTCACCGACTCCACTACAACAGAATTTCCAAAGTCTGCCAGCACAGAACTTTACTGAAATTGTACCCAAAACTGACCCAGCACCTTCCCCAACTCCAGCACAGCAAAACTTCCAAAGCATCACACAACAGAACTATGTAGGATTTGTAGTGAAGAGTGACTCTGCGCTAACCCAAGAATCTCCGACTTATCATACAATGTCTCGCGTCGAGACGGTGCCTCACACAATTCCTCAACCTGAGCCGGTTTCTCATTCAGTATCTCAACCTGAGACTGTGGTTCATACGATGTCGAGAGCTGAAACCGTGTCGCGGCTATCCCCAGGTGCACAACCCGCTCCGGGTGGACAATACAGTCTTGTTATCCCCCCATATGGATATAACGAGGGATTGTATATGCAAGGACTCCAGTGAATTAATAGATAAAGTATTTTTTATAGATTTAGTCAAAACTGGTGTTCATACTTTGACATATTAACAGCAATATATATCTGTTATATTCAAAGTTTACCTCATTGATGATTCACGTGTGAATTATGACGTTGAAATTATAGGTCTATATGTAGACTATGAATGAAATCCGAAGAAGTAGGAGGGAATTATTTACCTGCTTTTGCAGAAAATCTCAACTGCTTATACTTGTGTGTTGTTCTTATGGTACATTGCATACAGTTTTGATATACAAATATTGATATTTTCTATTGTAGTTTTTTAGAAGATACATGTATCATTACAGTCGGTAAATCACAAAAAAAAAATAGAAAATACATTGTAAAATGATAAGATGAAAGACTAGTTACTGTTAACCCCCGGCCGCGACTTGCAGACCATTTCAGAGGGTTTCTGCTGCCTCAGAAACACAGGGTGTGGCCTATATATGTGGGTTTATATACCGGGAACCTCCACCTATCAAGTAGATAATGGTCAAATTCTTCATGACGTCATTTATGGATGGCCCCTTATAAGTCGACCCTCCAACTCAGTTCCAGAAAATCGACTATTACTTTTAAGGCAAAGTCCCACGTATAAGTCGACCCCCCCCCCCCTCTTCACAAAAAGATCTAATGCTACCGGTAATGATTATGACCCTTACGTTCTTTTTTCACCTATAGTTGGTTTGACTTATGCGTTAGGGTTTACGATACATTTTTGTGCACCGTTTTATCTGATGAAGACATTAGTTAGATAAACATTCTCACAAAGGTACAGGTACATTTCATATATTTTGAATTTGGGCCACACAAAAAAAAGTAAGTTGGTCTACGGATCTCCCTCTCCATATGTTCGGAAATACAAATATTTAAAAAAAAATCTTGTCTACGAGTTTTGCTCGCCTCATTTCTTGTAACTTTTCTCTTTGTGATGTTTGGCAAATTTAAAAAAGAAAAAAATTGCTTGTGCCTCACGTTTCCAGCAAAGAATCCATTGGACGCTAAAAGATTCTTAGAAAGAAAAAAAAATCGCTCTCCCGCACCATTTTTTCAAAACCAAAATCCCTAGACCAACTTATTGTTTTGGGGTGGCCTTAGTATAGCCGTCATAGTTGTTAACAGTTTTGATAACAATGTTACCATAGAAAATTAGTGGATTTGTTGCAGATAGCTTATACCATTGAATGACACTGGAAAAAAATGTAATAAAAGCATTCATTTTGTATTGAACCCATATATAAAATTTAATAAAAAAAAAAAAACAAACAAGTTATCACTTTTGTTGTCTGAATCGTCTGAACACCTTCACTTTTCAAGCCTTGAATGTGCCTTATAGCTTCTGAAGTCAAGGTGCGGCTTGTATGAGAGAATTTATGGTACTGGTACTTCGCGCCTACTGTAAGTGTTTTTGAAAAAATCAAGGACGACTGGGACTTGAATCTGGAACATCGACTTGACATTCGAACATGCTATCCTTTACACCGTTTAGAATAACTGGACACCTTGTAAGCAGGGGCCCTCAAAAAACACCTAAAACTGAGTTCGGGGGAGTTTCGGAAAATGGGCTTTGGGGAGATAAAAGAATATGAAATGTAAGGCAAGACAATAGTAAAGATGTTTTATTTAAGACAGCGGGTCGTATTAAAAGTATACAAATAACATTGACATAGTGGGCTAAAACATGGGGAAGTGATATTTGTATGTAAGGATCCGGTTTTAACCAGAACCAGTAGAAGGGCTCCAAAAATAATCAAAAACAAGTGAGAAATAACATTTAGGAACTAGGGGATCAAGTCCATTGGTGACTCATAGAGAGCCAATGTATATGAATAAGACTATGTTCCAGGGTGGAGTCCAAAGTGCAATCAGATGTTTACCACCATGGGGTGATTAGTTATGAATAAGCAGAATACACTTCTATAAGGTATACCATATAATCGGGGAAGCAAAGTCCAGGAGGTGTCGGGTGAAAGTAGCCGGTGTGGGGTGAGTATATAAAGCAGGTGCAGGGCCAGGAAGGGCATGAATTGTCCACGAGTGGCAGGAAGCACAGTTCATCCTGGAATCAAGGGAACATTGTATAGTCATCAGCTCACAAGGAGAAATTGTATATTCTGGAAAGAAAATTATTAGTCGGAACACGGTGAATTGAGATAGCCTCTGGGGACTTAAGAACTTAATAGGAATTAGATAGCTTTACCTACCCTCTGCCTAGCCAATACCCCCATGATTGAAATGTAGATACCTACATCGCATTGGATGTTAAAGATTGCTCTTCCTCCCTCAACCATGGATACATATTAGAAATTCCTTAGTCGATCCAGTGAATGATTTATTTGTGAAGTTTGGATATTGATGAGAAATTACCATGTCAGGATGTATGCTCTTTTTGTGAAACGTTTGGATTAGGTTGAAAAAAGGTTAAAGGAAAAACGTTTTTTTTAAACCTAATATGAACCTATTCTGAACGTTCAGGAAAGGTTGGGAAAAAATGTTTTTATCTGAACCTTAAAAAAAAACAGATAAAATGTTAAAGAAATGAAAAGAAAAGCGTTTTTTTCTACAACTAATCTGCACCTTTCCTGAAAAGGTGCAGAATAGGTCCAGGAAAGGTTCAGATAAGAACATTTTTATCTGAACCTTAAAATAACCATTTCAAAACGTTCAGAAAAGGTTAAGAAGAAAACGTTTTCTCTTCAACCTTTTAAATACTAAATCTAAACCATTTTAATCTGGAAGGTTTGCAGAAAAACTTTTTTTTTTTTCTTAAGGTTAAAAATAAGTTTTTGAAAAAAACGTTGGAGTGATAACCTTTCTTGTTTGCTAGGTTAAGCATGGCCCAATGCTCCATTGCTGATTGGGTCCCTCCCCCACCCCCTTTGTTAAAAAAAAATGATCACTCCCTTAGGCTTGTAGTGGTTTGAATGTATGACTCGAATGGCTTAGTGTAAAACCAGACAAAGTATCTCAGGTTAGTGCAACCGGCACATATTTATTTCGGTGTATGTTTTACATCTACCTCGAAGTAGGTTGCTTAAGGTGATATTAAGCTCGGTGGAAAGTGGTCCGACTCCTTTTGCAGGCAGAGCCAGACTAACGCCTTCCCCGGCCCCAGGTAGGTGCTGCCACCACCCCGCAGCGACCAGGGGTCTTGAGGACCTCTAGTGACTACCGGTGATGGGCGCACCGCTCGAAACGCCCTCTCGAGGAAGACGCTCACACTGTATCATGACCTACGAGCCCCTACAGGCTTATTGTATGGGGGGCGCGATAATTTTTGTCATAGTGGGGGGATGTCGCAAAAAAAACCGGCTAAGCCGCCAAAATCCATCAAGCCTCCCCCCCCCCAGCTGGCAATAAATGACTCGTCCCTCAGGCCTGTATTTAGGGAGTGATAATTTTTTAACAACAAGGCAGGGGGGTCTGATGGGTTTGCACCCAGAAGCGCGAAATCATTTTTGCCCCCCCCCCCCAATAAAGGGCTAAAATCGCGCGCGAGCGTGCCCTTTTAACCTATATGTGCAGGGTTCCCGGTCGGGGTTTTCCACTGAAAACAGGTGAACTTATTCTGACCTCCCCCCCCCCCCAATTCAGAGAGGTTAAAAAACAAGCTGATCCCCCTGGTCAAGGGGCCGACCCCCTTCAAACCCACCAGCCCCCCCCCCCCCCGTTATTAAAAAATGATCACTCCCTTACTCGTTAGGGGATGATCATTTTTTAACAAGGCGGGGGCTGGTGGGTTTGCGCACGGATGCGCGAAAAAAATTCTGACCCCCCCTCTTGATAGGGTACCGGTAACAATTTTTTGACCCCCCCATAAGTGCCGAAGATCGCGCGCAAATGTGCCCTTTTACCCTATAGTACCGGTAACGCGCAGGGTTTCCACTGAAAACAGGTGAAATTATTTTGACCCCCCCCCCCCCCCCCCCCGTTGTTAAAAAATGATCACTCCCTTAGGTACATCAGTCATATCCAATCCTGAGACCGCGAAAATGGCCACCCTGCCCTCTGATGGCATGCGGCATAATAATTCTACAGACTCGCCATCTATTGGTAGAAAAATAAACTAGTGACGCGACCAAGAGAGTAGTATTATGGTTGTGGTGTGTTTAGTGGGTTTTCTTCATAATTCATGAGATATTATGACCATATAACGGATGCAAATGTATGATCATATGCTAGGGTAAGTAAATTACACTGTTAGTTGGTAGAATTCGCAATAATAATAGGGGAAATACAGCAATATACATTAGATAAATCTAAATTCTCATATTATCGCCCACGGTTTATTGCCCATGCATTTTGATGACCCTACCCCATTTTCATAAATTCATTCCCTATTGTGGCTTTGTCTTGTAGACACTTTTTGATACAATTGACATCAGAGTGAAATTTGTAGGATGACGTGAGGGAGTCGTCATTATTTATCAACAAGGTGGGTTGTGGGTTGGGGGGCTGGGTACCGGGGGCCGCCCTAGGTCCTAGGCTAGGTTATTAGGTAGGCACTTTGTCGATAAAGTTAATAAAGCCACTGTGGAGGGTGAGAAAAGCTGGCACACTGGGTTGACACTTTCTGCCAGGTGGGAGTGCGGCCGATAATCGCGACCTTGCCGATATTGAGGATTTAGGGTTCTATTAGGGTATTTTTCTTATATTTTAATAGTTATCCTTAAAGTCTAGATATCAAGATACCCACCAGCGAAATCTGGGAGAAAAAATTCCAATTATTAAGCATTTTACAATGACTTTACTACAGTCTTTAGTATGAAGGTAATATAGAAGCTTTGAAAAACATATTAACCACTGGAGACACCAAAAAAACTAATATCAGACACAGTTAAAGTGCATAATAAACTAGCAGCATGTATAATTTCATGCATTTATGACTTTGCCCAATGATACTTTTGAGAGGACCAAAATATGAAACAATATAAAAGAAATGGCTGTGTGTAGAGCCACCATGTTACGATTTTTTATTAGCATTTTACTACTACCGGTACTTAGAATCAATTTGGAAATGGATTAAAGATATCAACTGAAAGCTAAGGCCACACCAAAAAAATAAGTTGGTCTACGGATCGCCCTCTCCATATTTTCGGAAATAAAATTTTTTTTTTTCTTTGAAAAAAATCTACAGATTTCGCTCGCTTCAGTTTCTACAAATTTTCTCTTTGTGATGTTTGGCAAAATTTTAAAAAAAATAAAATTTGTTCGCTCGCCTCAATTTCCCAGCAAGGAATCCATTGGACGCTAAAAAAAATTCGTAAAAAAAATAAAAAATAAATTGCTCGCTCGCACCATTTTTTCAAAACCAAAATACGTAGACCCAACTTATTTTTTTGGTGTGGCCTAAGATTCTAAATATCATAGAAAACTAAATTTTATTTAGATCTGATCACTAGAACAATACTTTCCAGGCCCTTAGATATCAAGTGAAAACACAGAAAATTGCCACCAGTACATGCTGCCACACACTATAACACCTTTTCTACCATTACTACAGTGGTACTTGCCTCAATATTTTTGGTACTATTTGCCCTGTATCTCTGGTTCTATACAAGATATAAACAAAATTCCAAAAGATTTAAAAACATCTCAATGGCCTCGATCAAATGCGGTCACAGGGATCTTTCTGTATTCAATTTAATTTTTTTGTTGAAGTGCCTACCCTAGGCCTAGAGACAGACGGACTAAGGGAGTGATCATTTTTTAACAACAGGGGGAGGGGGCTGGTGGGTTTCAGGGGGGGTCAGAATTTTTTCAACCATTTGACTAGGGGGGTCAAAATAATTTTACCTGTTTTCAGCGAAAAAGCACACATGTTACTATAGGTTAAATGGGCGCGTTTGTGCGTGATTTTTGCCTCCCGAGGGGGGTCGAAAAAATTTTGACCCGTCGAGAGGGGGGGCGGAATTTTTTTCACACGTCCGCAGACAAACCCACCAGCCCCCCCCCCCTGTTGTTAAGAAATGATCACTCCCTAATGGCCCCAGAAAATGAGACTGATGGCCCCACTTTTGGGACTGATGGCCTCACTTTCAAATTTGATGCCCTGTGTATAATCTGATGAAATAATTCACATATGTGTGTTATAGAAATTAGAATGAATGTTTACATGTTGATGACTACTTATGGAGCATGGTTGGTATGATGTCGTCATTGATAGTCATGGCTTTGTCTACAACTACAGACGTAACAACAAGAAAGGGACGACATGGGTCTGCTCTCAACGTACCAAGTGTTCCTGTTACGTCTCTTTGAGTTGGCTTTGGCACAAATCATAGAGGGTGTAGCAGTCAATACACAAACATTTGAGGTCCATGGTTTGAATTAAGCCTTGAACTCAAAACATATCATTATGTTAAATAACATGACATCTTCTATAACACGTGAAAATCAACACCCTGTCCTATAATTTTTCTGAGAAATTCTAATTTAAAAAAGACATCAATCCTAGCCAGTCACTCAGTCCTTCTGTGCCACCCCTGCCCCGCTCACATACACTACAGTATGGGCCAGGGCTCCAGCGTAGTCGTAGGTCACCGGATGAAGGCTGCCAACTCAAAGAATCTTGATTGACTTGAAGTTGAGGGGGGCTTAAAAGATTTTTCGACTGCTGCCGAGGGGGAGGAGCTTAAAAGATTTTTGTGCGAAAACTCACCACCACTTCTCTGAGGCTCAGTAATGACCAAATGTATTACCACTACCCGATAGCAAGTTTTCTCACGATAATCAGTATATCTAACCTTGTGAATATTAAGCTGAACCTTACATACAGGGTATTATTATGCCATATCACAAACATTTTGTAAAATCTACTTTAATAGAGAATATCAATTAATAGCCCTTATTATCTCTTTCAGGGAATGCCCCGTAGCAATTATGAAGTGTCTACATATTTACTGAGACGGTGCAACTTGACTTGATAGCCTCTATACTTGGCATCTCATGGATAATATCAATAGCAAGATGCAATCTCCAAACTGCCAAGGCTTTTGCCAAATCATACGACAAAGGCTGTGGGACTGCCGTGAAAGGGGAGAATTTTGCGATGTGATACTTGAGACCGATAAAGGTGACCAAGTCTGGGCGCACCGCGCTGTCATATCAGCGGGTTCATTTGGACTTTACAGTATGTTGATTGAGAGTACACCGCGGAAAGATGAGGGCAGCGGAATGGCAGTGCTGAGGTTATCTGACATTAGCACAGACAGTCTCAATGACATTGTGAGGTTTCTATATCTTGGCAGTGTGGAGAAGTTTAATCTGGATAGTGTAGATTTATGGAAGCGCTTCCAAATCTGTGAACCTTTTAGACTATGTGGGGCAAATACCGCAAGCAATCAAACTGCGACTCCCCAAGAAGTGCCAGAAACAGCAAAGCCAGTGGAGATTAAGCCAGTGGAGATCAAGCGTGAAGTTGAAGAAGAATGTCAAGTCGGTGAAATATCAACAGATAACGATAGCATCTATCAACCAGAAGAATCAAAAAGTCAGAAAGACAGTCAACACAAAGCCGTAGCTTCATCTGTGGAGAAAAAGGAACAGAATTCAAAAGGAAAGAGGAAAAGAAAGTGCTCTACTCCGAGGCGCAGGAAGATAAAATATTCCTCACCAGAAGACAGCGAAACTGAAATTGATGAGGAATTCACTGTCAAAACAGCCATTACTGGTACTAGAAAAACACCAAAAAGACTTAGTAAAAGAGTTCCTCCAAGCCCTAAAATAAAAACAGAAAAGGAAACCGAAGAAGACAAGTTTTCCGAAGAAGAAGCAATTTTCTCTGACGATGACAATGATTCCATGGGTCCTGAAGAGGACGATTGGAGAGCACCGCCCAGCAAAAAGAAACCCCTGAGAAGAAATCAAAGGAAAACACCTCTAAAGACTAAAGCACCTGCAAAACCCAAAGTACCTGCAAAACCCAAAGTACCTCGATTAAAGAAGACAAAAATTGTAAAACCAAGAATACCACGGACACCGAGTGATAAACCCCGGCCTTTGCCCACAGGTCCCCTATGCAGAACTTGTAATATACCTTTTGATACAAAGGAGCAGTACCGTGAGCACAGAGACAATTATCACACAACTGGACATAAATGTGTTGAATGCGGCCAAAGTTTCCACCGGGTGAATCGTCTAAAGGCACATAGAGTCGAACGTCATCCAGCAGACGGGCTACCACCCCCAAAATGGCATCGTTGTAAGGTAATTAAAATCAGAAGTTTAACAACTATTGGATCGTCCTTGAAACATTTCCCTGGTCCCTGCATAATATAAAATTCTCAAAATTTGAAGTATTGGAATCCCAGTTATTTTTCACAATTTGAACTTCTAAACAAAGATGTATTGATTTCACTTTCATGGTTGAACATAACATTTAGATTCTGGTTAAAAAAAGTAAGAACTATGATCAGTTCTGTATTGAATCAGTCAAAGATATTGGATAGTGTGTCAGCGATAGTATACAAGAAATATTGTGTCTTACTAATTTAGGTGGCGGGCTGTGACTACAAGAGCGTGTACGCAGATGGACTCGACTCGCATTACAAGCTCGTGCATGTTAAGGATCGGTCCATCTGTGAATTATGTGGTGAATCCTTCTGCAAACCGTATGCACCTTTTCACTTGTTTATCCAGGCTACACACATAAAACAGGGAAATGTCATATCTGTGGATTCCTCTCACCTCTTGGGCTTGGCAGACACCTGTTCCAATCACTTCAGAACAAAACAAAAAAATTATAAAAAAAAAAGCAAACTTTCCTCTTTCACAAAAAAAAAAAATCAAAATCAGCATATAGAAAAAGTAATCCATAGATTTAATGCACTCTCCTTTTTGTACGTGTGTAGTCTCATATGTATAAATACACTATAAATACATGATATAGTGAACAAGGGTTATATTGTGTCTTACACATCTAGGTCGAGGGCTGTGACTACAAGAGCGTGTACGCAGATGGCATTGACTCCCATAACAAGCTGGTGCATGTTAAGGAACGGTCCATCTGCGAATTATGTGGTGAATCGTTCTGCAACTCGTATGTACCTTTCATAAGTGATTCGCCTAAAACGCATTCGCGTATATACTTGCAAATGTATGGGTAAAATTATTCAGGCTAGTGTTTATCATTCTTCATTAATGCATACAGCTTTTTGAAATTTTTGATAACCATCTTTTTTTCCTTTCTTTTTTCTTGAGAATTTCAATTCAGAAGTTAATGGGACAGCCATCCTACATCTAGGGGTGAGAACCTAACACATTACAGACAGGAAATAACTCATTAAGCTCTAAACAATTAGTTGCATGACAATATTTTCCATGCGATTCTTTTGTGGCAAGAAGATAAAAAATTAATCTCACGGTCACTGCCGGGTTAGGTAGAATTAGGACTACACTAAGATGACTTATGCAGCAAATAAGGAAAGGGATGGAGAAGTAATTGAGATTGTGGTTAGGGATAGCTAAATATATCTTATCAATTGCGCCTGTATTCTACCCATGTACATTTTGTGTATATGTGTAACTGGATTGATTCTGTTTTATATTTGATTTGGAAATGGCATGTTCAGTGAATAAAAATAAACTTGAACAATAAAAGTGCAAAGCTACATTTAAGTACCTTGAATTGTAAATCATATGAGATTTTTAAAGTTTTACATTATTAAGATATGTCACTGACCTAAGTGTAAAACGCTCAATGCGTATACATATCTTCTTATGATTTAAAATACATGTAGACAGATAAAATGCCAAACCTTGAAAACAATTGATGAACTGTGATCATATTGTAGATATGAACTTTTATTGATACTAGCTTCATGCAATTTCTACCACATTGTTATTCAGTAAAGATAACATTTTTTATATCGCTCGACATTCTTTGTTTAAAGGTACTATGTAACGCTGCACAAAAGGCGAGTTCACGGTGATAGCGGTCCAACTTACACCTGTGACGAATGCGGCACCTGTTTCTATATACCCAAAGATCTGAAGGTATGTTGAGTTTGTATTGATGGTTTGACATCATATCATATCTTTTAATGATGTGTTTTAATTATTTAGGCAGCGCAGTATCTTAAATTTCTTAATAAAAGTACGCACATCCAATTTAAATTTAATCCATCAAGGACTAGCATTGCCCATAGACGATCCTCATTACATAGGAATCGGATAGGAATATGCCGTCCTCCTTGGAGGCCGCCACCATGGCCAGTCCTTAAAGGGATAATATGATAAATAGGAATTCCATCATTTTGCATGAAAGACTAATAGCATTATGATACTGATTCAGTAGGAAAAGCAAGAAAAAAATCATCGATCTTAGATTAAATTGATGTGGCCATATTATGGAAGAGTGCTATTGATTAATCTATGGATTGAGAATGACATTTTTTTTTACAGATTCATCAAGAACGTGTTCATAAAGGGACAAAGCGCTTCCTCTGTGATCAATGTCCATACATGTCGTTTGACAAAGATGCTGTACAACTTCATATGTTCTCTAAACATGGAGTACCCCTCAAAGAACACAGGGTTGTGTAAGTTCTAACATATTCCTTAATAATCTTCCTGACATAGGAGTGGACATTATAACATGTAACAAAGGGGAGCTGTAGAATACATGGGATGGGGAGGGGGGGGGGGCTCTTGACCAAAAATTCACACATCAGTATCATAAATCCCATCGCCTTAATACATGTTGTGTAATGGCCAGTTCAAGTGTGAGGATCTCAAATAAGCACCGGTCTCAAATAAGTGCCGGCGGTACAGTGGGATCGAAATCTATGAGTGCCCGGGTGCTTATACGGGACACTTCGGTATTCAGAAATGTGTGTGTTAGGCGGTGGTGGAATATTGTTGAAAGAAATATTTGTATACCCATGCAAAACTCTCAGCACAAGCAACGCTTTCTGAAAAAAGGGGGAACAAAAAGAAGAAAAAGAAACATTGTGTTGTTGAAAATATGATATCCTTTAAACTGCCATGGACAACTTTTTCTTACAGTTTTGACTGCCCACATTGTGACTACAAGTCGACGGCTAAGTCAGTTATCACAGCACACATAGAGCGACATAGTAAGTTAAAATTATAAAGATGAATGCTTTATATTAAAAGGGAATGAAGGAAGATGACCTCATTAAAAATAATTGAAAATGCCTGTATGGCTGACTCTGATATCATTATTCATTTTAAAAAAGATAGAGCCTGCATCCAGTAAATGAACAGAGAAAAACTAAACTTATACTTTAGATTTTGGGGTTTGACCCTTTTTCAAACTTTATTGTAAATAACAAAAAGTGAAAAATTATTTCTCTTGCTGCATTTTAATTCAAAAAGAGAAGCTTATTATCAATTACGGGTGGTAATAACAGTTGTTTGTTTTTGTGAATTGCCCAGGTGGGAAGGAGTACAAGTGCGACCAGTGTAACAGCACCTTCCCCTGTAACCGGGACCTCCGCGGACACATAAGGCGCAAACACAGTGAAAGTAAGTTCTTTACTGCTCAGCAATGAATGTGAAAATCTGTCAACAGAAAGAATGAAAGGTTGAAGGATGCATTGATGTTAATGACCCAATAAAGAACCTCTTGAATAATTGACTGATAGCAAAGGAAGACCGAAAATTTTAGGGATGACCAAAATTCATTCCTAAACTGAAACTATTGTGCCCCAGTATTATACGTGCCCCAGTATTATAGGATCTATGAAACTATCTTGGAAAATATTAATGTTAAAAATAAAGAGCCGTGTTTGACCGGGTAGTCTGCTATGTAGTGTATCATTGTCTCTCAGAATATAATTGTACTAATGTGTTTTGACACCTTCCAGAGCCGTTATCTGTTCGCAAGTGTCCATACGAAGGATGTACATACGCCTCCAAGTATGGTGGACCCTCAGTCCTTGCAAACCACATTACCCGCATGCATGTTAATAAGGTAAGTCAAGCTATGAATATTAGGTATACCTTGACAGTTTGTCACCTCCTAAAAAGACCATTCTACTAGGTACATGTAGTTTAAGAAGTTAAGTTTCTAGATACACTGCTTTGTGCAGGTGTATATAGGATTTAACAAAAAATATGTCCAGAACAACTGATGCTGGTCTAAGAAAATCATATTTATATTTTCATAGGATTTCAAGCCATGGGCATGTGAAGTGTGTAACTACCGGACCAATGTCAAAGGCAACCTCCACCTCCATCTCCGCAAGGTTCACAAACTGGTCCCCAATATCCAACAGCATCGTGTTCCCAAGTTCCCGGCAGAGCAACCGCTGGCACCAGTACCGGAGACTCCACCACCTGAACAGTATCAAAACCAACCCCCTCCTGCTCAACCAGTACCCCAGAGTCCTCAGCATAATAGCCACCATGGTAGTATGCCGGAGATCTACCACCAAAATATGCCACGGTCAGAGCCTAGGGTGATCGAACCGCAGCATGAGCAGCGGATGGAAGCGATGACCTCACAGCCACAACCACAGACAACGTATCAGACAATGTCGTCAGCACAGGCAGTGCATGGTCCGCCAGTGCATAGTCACCACCAGCACCACCCGCAAGGGCCACCGCATAGTGCACCGCCCGGGCCGTCACATAGTGCACCACCAACCCATAGTGCACCGCCGCATAGTGTGTCGCCACATGGTGCGCCTCCGTCACATGGTGCACCGCTGCCACATGGTGCACCGCCGCCACATGGTGCACCATCACCACACGGGCCGCCACCACCAGGCCACCACCATCCACAAGTATCCGGGCAACCACCCGGTCATATCCCGCTCTTCCCCAGTGGACAGTATGCTATGATGTTCCCGCCAACTGGACACAACGAGAACCTGTTTATGCAAGGACTCCTGTGAAAAGGACTGTTAAATGGTGCTTCCTGAGTTGATGTGTGTCCTTGTTAGATTACCTGTGTTTCTGGTATATTTAAATAATTTTAAGGGTGGCTGATTACTTAAACGCATTATACACATTTGTTTGCATTGAGCCACACCAGAAAAGAGGAGTTGGTCTACATATTTTCGGGAATAATAACTGTTTTGTTTTTTCTTTGAAAAGAAATATTGTCTACGAATTTTACTGGCTTCAAGCATCAATTGGACCACAAAGACCTTTATAAAAGTTATTTACAGAGTAAGGAGACTTTTAAGAACTTTTCTTTTTTGTGTGTGTGGCCTTATGTATGAATGCTGCAATGTTGAGTAACTCGCCAGTGCTACATGCACGCAATTTGAGCCCTTGTGATATCTGGGTGGCGAGTCACTCACCTTTACTATAATTCTGCATCATGGCAACAAATGAACATGAAGCATTGAGTCCTCAGTCCAAACCTGATAGTGCAATGATGCAGCATGCCAACCTTGGAGAATCATGATGCATCAATGAAGTGCTGGTGAGCAGACTTGCCAGCACTTCATTGGTGCATCATGACCCAAATAAGAATGATGGATTACTCTTAGTGGCCCTTTAAGGATTAGAGCGTTAAGACTATTTAAAATGAAGTTGATTATATATTTACAATGAAATCAATGATCTATTTACATTGAATTAGCATAAGTTTTAGGTCTACATTTTTATTATTGTTAGCTCTATTGTAATTATCCTCCCACGAAACCTCAAATATTTTTAGTTATTTACAGTGTTTGTTAATCTAGCTAGTCTAGACTGATGTGTTGTATCTAGTTTATACCAAGCTTTAATAAAATGAGCGCGAACAACAACTTGATCTGCCATAGAGAGTCTTAAATTTTCCCATAATACATCGTGATCAGACAGGGTTCCTGTCCACCAACACCAGTGAGGTGGTCACGTGACAGCTACTATCCAATGAATGCATTTGTTTATGATTTTTAAGTTGCAATGGTGTTTGTAGAAGTAGTGGGGATGAAAGCTAAGTAAAATGTTCTCTCCTATTCTTAATTCTCTATCTTAGCCCACAAAAATATACTATTTAAGTAGGCATATTCTTTGTAATCAACCGTGTAGGGGTTGAACACATCAAAGATTGAGAGAAAAGGTTGAAAAATCGGAAATTCCAATCAGTGGCTGCAGTAATTTGCAGCAGGTGTCATCTTTTACCCACACACACAGGAAACTTGTTAAAGGCATCATGAACCTAACCTCAATAGGGTGAATGGGCTTTGGTTTCTGTTTTGGTTTCACCTTCTTCATACCATAATTCTTAGCGTGTAACTTATTCGAAAGATGAGCCTGAACTTACACATGTACTGTGATTTCCCGCGTATTCCGAGGTAGCAGGTTGTCCCTTGGGTGCGGCCATTACTGGAGCTTGTTACCAGCGAGTTCTACTGATAAGACCTATCAGATGAGTACCAGTTGGCCCCCGAAAGGGCCGCATTGAATAGTTGGGATTACCTCATTGGCTAATAATTAATCCTGCTATTAAAGTCTGTATATAAGCTGCGGCTAATATGCGAACCAGAGGGCAGGTGCAGCTCAAAGAAGGGGGTGCGGCTTTATGTACGAGGGTATTTGGCACTATACAACAGTACTAAACTACCAATTTTCAAGCCCTTATAACCCTATCCCAAAGCCAGGTTGTGGCTTATACGCGGGGATTTACGGCATCTATAGGGCCCCCTATCACCCAAGTACTTTACCTGTTTCTATAGGGATCTTTGCTATATAAAAAACTGTGATCGAAGATCTAAAACTCCCATCTAGTGGACTTCAAGTGAATAGTTCCCAGAAATTGGAGAGTAATGTTATCGGTAATGGCCTGTGACTACATGTCGATGATGCATTTAGGACATGCATGGGAGCAGTTCTTATTGACTAGGTACAGGGTATTTTTGACCATTAGAGTAGCTCCCCCACCCCCTACCAATGCTTGCACACAATTGAGCATTCGTCAATTGGCCCCTTATAAACCACCAACCACTAGGCCCCTCATGGTGAGCTCATTTGTCGGCCTCTCCAGGTTGAGGTAAGATTAGATACAGTACATGTATAATTATTAGTGCCACATCTCTGCAATACCATTAGCATTAAGAGTAAGAATCTCGGGACATTTGTCTTACTCATAAATGAAGAAGGCTTGATATGACCTATTTTCCTGATTTATAGGAAAGGGTCTGAATCCCTATATATATTCAATGTGGGCAACCACACAGGATAAGAGGGTAAAAAGAAATACCAGTATTGGCAATAGATTATAGTAAAATAGAGCATACACAATTATGCAAGGACTTAAGGGGTAACATTAGCCCAGTCACAGAAAAATGTTGTTTTGATCTTGATATTACAATTGAGGATATTTTTCATATCTAGGTCACTTTTATCAAAATGCCTATCATCTAAGCTACAATTTTAGCCTAAATAGAATTTTGAAAGTGATAATTATTTTTAGATATAAGGCAATGAGTAGAGGCTAAAATTTTCACCAATTTTCGGTGTGTCCGGAAATTGTGTCTGGATCAACCAATAATATTCAAGAATGAGTCTGTTGGTTTTAACCAACAATTAATCAACCCAAAGTCATGTCAAATCAAGTGTACTATATTCATTTAGCCCAAGAAGGATTTTATTATTTCACATTTTCTGTAAAATTATAATTTCTCTAAAAAAATTGGGGTTACTTTGGCCCGCCACTACTAAATGCCTGTCATTTTAGTCAAAATAGTCATATTTTTCACAATTTTTGTTACATGCCATATTTTAGACTGTATCCATGAGTTTTGTTCACCTTTGATGAAAAATACCTGAATTGGATACTTTCTAAGAATGCTTTTTATATTGACAAAGTTTTTAGGGGTAACTTTGACCCAATATTTGGTTGTGAAAAAATAAGAAATGTACTACCATAGGGAATCCCTTGTGGGCCAATGTTGCCCTAAAGTAAGGGTAACTTTGCCCCAACCTATTTTGATGTAAATCTAGTACTTGCTGGCCACAAAATTTTAAAATTGCACATACGGTACATCTGAAAGATACTGACTAAAACTCAAACTAATAATAGTTATTTCTCCAATACTTGCACTCCTATCATGCTAATTTTACGGAAATATCCAAAAAGTGGACCAAATTATCCGTACTGATTCTATTTCTATTCATCTATCCTTTTTTTTTTTCTTACTCTGTTGATTGAAGAGGAGATATACCCAAATGAATGCGGGAGTCTGAAATGCATGGACGCAGCGCAGGACGCAGCGGGGACGCAGCAAGCTACACTCTCGCCACCCGGTGAAATTTATCTGAACCAATTTGCCCTGCCCCCTAGCGTTAAGCAGCTAAACTATAGAGGCCAGAATTTGATTGTGTTTATTGTCACCTCTACAACTTGGTATTACTGCTTAATTTACCCATAAATTCATGGTTCTAAGAGAATTTCGAAAATCTGTACATCTGGTAAGTACGTTGCAGTAGACAGCATATGGTTCTAGAGCAAATACATGGAAATTGGGCACATATTGTATACAAAACTTGTATTATCGCCCATGCACAAGCCTGAATTCATTTCATTGCTGCAATGATTGCACATAAAATTAACGTCATAAGCTTCATTATTAGGTACCGTAGTCATCACAAACTTATCGTAATGCTGACTGAGCCTCAGTGCTTGATATGTCTATGATTCATCCCTGTTTGTAGCCAATGCCACTCAATATGAATGTCACTTGTAGTTTAGCCTTTAGGGAGTGGTCATTATTTATCAACAGGGGGCGGGTGGTGGGTTTCTGCGCAGATGCGCAGAAATTTTAAGCTCCCCCCTCAATGACAGTCAAATTTTTTTGCGCCCCCCCCCCCTAACCGGAGGCGCGGAGAATTTTCGCACTCCTCTTTGAGCTATAGTAGCGCGCAGGCTTTTTTGCTCAAAAGAGGGTAAATTTTTTAGCCCCCCCCTCAAGAGGGGTCAAAATTTTTTTAGCCCTCCCCCCCTCGGGAGGGGTCTGAAATTTTTACACCCCCCCCCCTCAAACCCACTATCCCCCCCCCGTTGATAAATAATGACCACTCCCTTAATAGAGGGCTCTACCCAATTCAATTCAGTTCGATTTTATTCACACACAACCCCATTCAAGGCAAAGAAGTAAGGGAATTACAATAAGAATGTTATAACTGGTAGTTTCTAGACATTAGCTAACGGTATGTCATAGCCGATATGGCAACCTGACCGCAGATGGGCCAGACTTGATCGGCCGATCCTGACTCAGTCGGTAGTTAGGGAGAGCGGCGCCGATCCAATCAGGGACATCAAACTTGTTAGATATTGACCGACTGGATCGGACGTCTGGCCGCGCAGATGCTCCCGATCATCAGGATCGGCCCATCCAGTCGGGCCCGTCTGCAGTCAGCTTTACACTGGCAGCATCGGCAGTGCGGCTTCTGGCGTTCTGCCGCCGGATGTGCATGGCTGCTGCTTTCGTAGAATGCCGCGCGGCCAGCGACCTGGCCACAGTACAGCTTGCAACAAAGCTTACATCATAATACTCAATAAATTAATAATAGACCTTCATTCATAATGTAGGCCTATACTATTCTCCTTACTGTTTACAGGTCTGCTTTTCAGGATGCAACTGTCTTGATATTTCCAACCCACTGGTACATATGAAGCAAAAACCAGGTTACACTCCCAAGAGAAGAGTAGGCTGAAGAAGAACTGCTACAATGGCCAACTGCTTTGGATTTTGTCATCGATTGCAACAGCGGCTTTGGCGCTGCCAGCAAAGGGGTGAATTCTGTGATGTCATTCTTGAGAACGACGATGGGGAAAGTGTATTAGCTCACAAGGTTATCTTAGCGTCTGGTTCCGAGGTGTTTCACAATATGCTTGTAGACACAAATGGACAGATCCAATTCAAAGACAAAAATGCAGAGGCACAGGTTTTGAGAATAGCTAATGTAAGTAAAGATATTCTCTATGACTTAGTCAGATTCTTATACCTTGGAAATGTTGAAAAAATCCGTATGGAGACTGTGACTTTGTGGGAACGCTTTCAGATCAGCGACCCGATTATGCTCAGCGATGCGCCACCAAATGTTGCGTGTCCACCGCCAGAACCCAAATCGCCATTAATACCAAACATTAAGTCGGAAGATGCTATATCTGGCAAAGCAGATGGATATGCGGAAGGTGAAACAATAAGTGAAGATGAAAATAATGCAGAATCTAATATAATAGAAGCGCCTGATACACAAATTAAGTCAGAAAATTCAAAAGAGGGTCCAAACAGAGGGCGAAAAAGAAAGTGCTCATCACCAAAACCAAGAATAATGTTAGAAGAGCTTTCAACAACAGAAGAAGATACCTCGAGTGATGAGACCTATGTGGCCCCAAAGCCTGCTGCAAAACAAAAAGGATCTCCAAGAAAAAGAACTCCAAGGTTAATAACAAGAAATGCCGTTAATGAAGTAAAAACACCGAAAAAGAGAAAGGTACCGGTCGCTAAAACTCCAGCTTCAAAAAGAGAAAAGGTAGTTAAATTACCAGCTGTTAAAACTCCACCTGAGAAATATGTTGATAAGTATAAAAATTTATGTCAGACATGTAATATTCAGTTCAATACTGAGGCATTATATAAGGAGCATAGGACCACCATGCACAACACGCGTCATACATGTGTCGAGTGTGGTGCGACGTTCAATCGAGGTAACCGCCTAAAAGCACACCGTATAGAGCATCACTACAAAGAGGGCCTGCCTCAGCCAAAGTGGCATCATTGTAAGGTGAGTGAAATTCTACAATTCAGAGGAAATTACTATAATTTCTTATGTTGAGAAATCCTTTTACCCTTGAAGTATTAATGTTAATTTATCTATGCTTTATGGGGTGGAAGTGGTTCTAAAGGGCCCTAAAACGTTCAGATTTTAAGCCAACACCCAACTGACACCTCTTCTCAAAGACACGAATATCTGCTTGCCCCTTAAATGTTTGTATCTTGCTGCAATAGTATGAATTATCCAATTCTGAATAATATAAGCCAAGTTTTTACATCATATGATATTTATTTATATATTTCTACTTAATACAGGCTGAAGGATGTGACTACAAGAGCGTCTATACTGATTCACTAGCACTCCACTACAACGCGATTCATGTCAAGGAAAGGGTTATCTGTGAAATATGTGCAGCTTCATTTACCTTACAGTATGTAATCCTACCATTTTGATTTCTTATGGTATATAATTGGAATTTAGAAACTGTAATTTGCAATCAATTCTCTGAGAAGTTACCTACTCCCGAATACCTCTACCGTGATAAACGCATAAAAGAAACACTCATGTCACTCTAGTAGTTAAATTAAGAGTTTAACTGACATTGTGAAAATTTCGTCTTTTACTAGTCTTGAAAAAGTCCCAAAAGTGAGGGGGTGGACGCTTATTATCTTAAATACGGTATATTCATGGCTACACATAGAATTCACTCCCAAATAGCTCAACAAAATGTATTCTATTCATTTTTCTATTTTTTTCTTTTATTTATTTAATTTTACTTCATTCGTACCGGTATTTATAACATTTTAAAAGGTATGCCTTATAAATCAAAGTGGGTATGTTGTGTGGCTATTTGTGTATTCAGCTCTATCTTTGCCCCTCGTGTACTAGGTACTATCTGAATCGGCACATAAAGCGTGTACATGAAGGAGAGCCCATGCCATGTCCATGCCCCCATTGTGAGGCTGGATTCTTCACACCTGCAGAATTAAAAGTGAGTACCTTAGACTTATTTTATAAGATAGCGAGGTTTCTTGTTTATGTGTATGCGCGGCCATGACAGTTCTAATCTCGGAATATCTCGTGATATTCCTCTGGGAACCATACTTCCAAATCCCATGACATGCCAGGAAAAGGTATGGTTCCGAGATCAGGCCTGGAAGTCATTGATGTCAGCGTGCATGTGGTCCTCCCAGGAACCAGTCCAGTCCCGGTTGTGCGTTATGTATTAGGATCTAACACTCAGTCTACTGGTAGAATGTATATGCATATCTAAGGAAGGATCTTCATGGCAAGAAAGCGTGTACAGTACTATTTGCAAAGAATCGTCTTTTCACGATAAAACAGCCACAGTTAATTATCTGAATGGTTGAAGTGAACCACCAGGTTTTAATAGAGATGGCATGATATTATACTGAACCTCAAGTACAGTCCAAAGGATGTGTAGTAGAATCTGTTATTCTGTTGTGTATTGGCAGTGTGTCGTAATGGTGAGGTATAAAAACTAAAAAGGTCTTTTGCACCACATTTCAGATACACGAAGACCGGGTCCATAAGAAACACTTGAACTTCATGTGTGACCGGTGTTCGTACCGCGGGTACGACAAACAGTCCATCCAGCTCCACATGTTCAGCAAACATGCCGTAAAACCAGAAGGACGGCCAACGTAAGTTACTACAAAACCTAGTGTCTAAGGTAACTCATGTGCGAGGATAAACCCCTGCTGTTCCTGAGTTGCGGGGGGGGGGGGGGCACCCTATACCGATTTAGAGGGCTAATTATCAGCCAAGAAAATAATCCCAACTATTCACTGTGGTCCTCTTGGGGGGCAGGTGGTACCCATCTGATAAGTGTTATCAGTGATAAACCAGCTTCAGCAATGGTCATGCCCATTGGCCAATATGCTACCTCGGTATATATGTGGGGTGCACCTTACATGTGAGGTATTTCACACATGAAAGTGCCCCAAGTATTCAATGGTGGTTTTGCCGTATATTCTCGCGTATAAGCCGCGGCTTATACTAGAACCCTATTCAAGGGGAGGCTTATGAATATGCCCTAAGTCAGGGTGTGGCTTATAGGGGGTATTTAATCTTATAGGGACAGCATAAAACCTTCATTTTTCAAGCCTTGGATGTGGCTTATAGCTCCTCCCAAAGTCAGTGTGCGGCTTATACGATGGATGCGGCTTATACAAGAGAATTTAAGGTACTTTCAATATTGCCTTTGGTTTATTAAGAACCCCCATCCCCACACTCAGTTTTTGTTCTTTCTTTTTGTGCTCACTCATTGATGTAGAAGATCACTGAAAGGAGTTTTTTTTTTATTAAATTTAAATAACAGTATTAATTTAATGCTTTTTTTAAAAGGTTGTGAGCTAGCGTTGAGTGTGATTCAATATTATAAAGAAGACCAACCTTCTCGATATGATGAATTGTGTCTATATTTTTTATAGGTATGACTGTCCTCATTGCGATTACAAGAGTATTGGCCAGGCTATCATCAAAGCACATATTGAAAGACATGGTAAGTCATATGAGCATCTTTGAATGTGCTAGCTTTTTCGATTGTATCTATGAAACAAAATGAAATGATAACATACCTTGAACCATTAATTGTAAGTAGTACAATACCGACTTTGACTGGTGAAATTGAATCCTTATCTTTAATTGATGAAGTTGTTTTGTATTTTGTTTTACAGAACAAAAGGACTTCCGATGTGAGCAGTGTGGCAGCGTGTATCGGTGTAACAAAGACTTGGTGGCACACCGCAGACTTCGACACAGCACAAGTATGTCTACCTTTGTTATATTAAAATGTATTTGTTGGTGAATGCATGTAGGTGTATTTTTTTTGCATTTCAAGGTTCACATTGATTTACATATTGATCCTATGCGCATAAGCTACTGATGCTGTCTCCCCCTATTTCTGTTGTTGTTTTTTTTACGTTGAAAAGCTGCTCTTTTCTTTCTCAAAATTCATGAGTTTATAATCACTTTGTCATAGTAACTTTTCTCCATATCTGTTTCTACACACTTTTCTACAGAGCCCAGAGTGAGCTATAAATGTCCCTATGAAGGATGCAAATTTGATACTATATATGGACCATCTCCACTCAAACACCATATCAGTCGTATGCACGAGAATAAGGCAAGTACACCCTACCTACCCTTAAAAGTATCAAAAGTACAGGATTTATGTTCAAAGATAGAAAATAAATGTAATTAGTTGTGTCGCTGCGTTTGGCTTTGAAAGACTCCAGGTGGCTACCACCTTTAGGGATGACAATTTTCCTGAATTTCCTGGATTTTTAAGTTACAAAGCTCTGTAGTTACCTGCAGAAAATCTCCATTCAGGGGGGCTCCATTTGGGAATTTTGGGAATTTCAGACTTTCATTTATGTACCTGGTATTATTCTGTTCCACACTGATCCGTGCAGACTTACCCATGAATGCTATACATGTATTTAAAGCTAAAGGCAGCACAATGGAGGGAAAAATAGAAATATGACAATTGATAGATATAGCCTAGTACATGTTATAACACAAAAAAATATGTGATAAATATAGCAAGTTCTCCCATGTTTAACAGGACTTTAAGCCTTGGGCATGTGAAGTTTGTAACTATCGGACAAACGTAAAAGGCAATCTCCATCTCCACATCCGCAAGGTTCACAAACTCGTCCCCCATATCCAGCAGCGCCGCATACCTCGAGTACCTGCAGAAAATCCTGTGTCAGAATCATCCAGCGTCGAACAGACAAATGATACTGCTCCTTCCAATACGGTCCAGGAAAATGTACCAAGCAGTGTACCTACAACCTACCCACCAGTGACAACAACAGAGGCTACTGTACCAGTCTTTCCTACCTTTCAGACATTAGCTGCAGCACAGGTATTGCAGGAGATGGGGTCTGGCATGCCTGTTGGTGGGGTTCCAACGAGTAGTATGACTGGTACATCGACAGCAGGTATTCCGGTTGTTCCTACGAGTGATATGCCAGGTGTTCCGACAAGTGGTATGCCGGTTGTTCCCACAAACGGTATGCCAGTTCCCACAAGTGGTATGCCAGGTGTTCCCACAAGTGGTATGCCAGGTGTTCCCACAAGCGGTATGCCGGTAATTCCCACAAGCAGTATGGTTCCTATGAGTGGTATGCCAGTTCCCACAAGCGGTATGCCAGTTCCAACAAGCGGTATGCCAGTTCTTCCAACGAGTGGTATGCCAGTTCTTCCCACGAGTGGTATTCATGGCGTTCCTACGAGTGGTATGCCAGTTATTCCTACAAACACTATGGCTGTTTCTTCACCAGGCATTGTCCAAACGGCTTCTACAAGCAGTATGCCTGTTGTTTCTATGAGTGGTGTACCAGTAGTGTCTATGGCTGGCATGCCGGTTCTACCTCCGGGACACTATGGAATGCCGGTACCCCCCAGTGGATATGATGCCAGTATGTTTATGCAAGGTCTTCAGTGAGAAATACACATGTATGAAATGTTAGGATATACATGCATAACTAACTTGTTACTGATCCCTGGATTATTCCTGTGTTTTTGGTAAGATCTCTACAACCTATGTATTCACTGTTTGTTATAAGAATCGCAGAGAAGTCTGGCTTAATATCCGAGGTCTCCTGTAAGGTATTGCCATATGCATTGTTATGGAAATAGTTTTACTGCGATTTGTAGCAATATAACTTATTAATTCTCTGTGGATATACAGAGAGGCTGGTTATGTTATTCTCAATGAATTTAATGTGGGTCTGGTTTTAAATGAGATTGAATGTCTGCACTAATTATATATACTGATATATAAATTAATATCATTCTTCTCAGTTAGTGTTTTGGGATGACATGGTTTAGTCTGGTGTCCAGTTTTCTATGAATGAAAAAAGATTATACATTATTGCACCTGATTTCTGTAACAAAAAGCTAGAGATTATAGTCTATCTATTAGAGTAATATTGTGGCAGCAGATCCGTTTACGACGGATTTGTTTCTTTTTTGGAAGAGGCTCTAGCCTCTTCCATTGCATTCACATGGGAGGTCGATAGCACACAAAATCGGACAGTCCAATTACCCTTGAGTCGACCTGTGCTATTATAATTTACCTTAGTTCATAATTTCTCTATAGAAATTAAGGCAAGTCATTTGTATACTGTTGGTAGGTGGTCGATTTATGGCAGCTTACCCATCCTCCACTATGAATTACCTGCACACAATGCTCCCCACAATAAGCTGTATGTTTGGTAAAATTAGTACTTACTTACTGTTTGTCAGGAAATAGTCAAAATATGTCCACACTATCACTGAAGACTTGTCAATTGACATTTGACATTGAAGCCTCTTCCTTAGGACATGATTCCTTCACCTGTGACATTTTTTTTTCTTTTAGAAATCTACAATAGGGGATCCCTAAGTTCAGTTTTATATATCTGAGTCGTATGGTGTGATATTGATATGTAAGGACTCAAGCGAAATTAGATGCATGCGATATTTGAGAAAATATTATTATTCAAAAATAATACTACTGGTATAGATTTAATTGTAGTGTAGTTACTTTCGTTAAAAAAATAAACAGAAAAGAAAATAATTATATTATAGGTTATTATTAAACAATATTTGTAGCATTAAAATAAACTTCACATGTATACACATATTTCTTGCTCAACAATTATTATTTCACCTTTCCAAAGTCTTGGCAGCGTGAGAGGGGTGGGGTCCACATGAAATTGCATAGAACTTAACCTATCCTGTCCAAATTCACCAGTGACCTGCCTATACATGGACATAAACCTACACAATATGTACTGTTCAGGTGTATTTTTTTTTTATTGCTTTATTGCCAATATCATAAATGACATGGGTAAACATTTTTAAGTGCCCTAAACATTTTTAGGGGCCCCCTTTGAGTGGTCTGAAATCCCCCCCCCCCTCCAAGAGTGACCTCAACTCGTATTCTCAGGCTAATCCCCAATCCGTGTATCTGAGTTGGGGCCAATCTGGTGGTGAGTTTTTTGTCAGGCAATGTGCAGTATCTTTTTGCGCCCCCCATCCCCGTGCCAGAGGTGCGGAAAATTTTTATGCCACTCCTTGATCTGTGGTGTGCAGGCTTTTAGGCCTCTAAAAAAATTGTTTCAAATTATTATTTTGTTTTCATTTTCATATTTTTCTGATAAAACCACATTGAAAAATTGACAAATGTAGAAAAGAAGAAGATCCTCCCTTGTCACCTTTTTCATTGCTTGGCGATGAGAAACAACTTTCTTTCTTCTTTTTTTGAGTGGCCTTTATACGTTTTTTTTTTATTTTTTTTGTGCCCCCCCCCCCTCACAAAGGTCAGTAGTTTTTACGCCCCCTCCCCATCACACCCAACCTAGGCACTTAGGTAGTGGTCATCATTAATCAACAGGGGGGGTGGGTTTAAGGGGGGCGTCAAATTTCCGGACCCCTATCCTTATTTTCATCGCAGATTAATCATTTTGGTACCAGAAGAAAGGTAATGATTTGGGGGGGAAATTGGCAAAAAAAATTTTGGTCACCATGGAAACCTATTGTGTCCGAGGCAGGACGCAACTAGCTATGTTGGACTATGCCCTGAGGGCATGCAGCGCCGTCCTCATGGTGACGTGTATATTTTTGGGACCGCCACGTGGAATTGGGCATGCCCTGAGGGCATATTCCTGCCTTTACATATCAACAATTGACCTGAGGGCATATTTCTGCTCTTTTGAAGTTCTGGGATTAACCAAAAACATGCACATGCCCTCAGGGCAACACCAGTGTCGTCTAGGCCACTGTTCACATTATGATTGACCAAAGCATGCCCTTAGGGCATTAATAGTGTATGAATGTCCTAAGGGCCTACTTTAAATACCAGAGCTACACCATCCTTAATGTCCTAAGGTATCGAAACATGCCAAAGGGGGTAATTATTATCTCCAGGGGATATTTCTATCCGTTACCATCTGGCTGTTACCTTCAGAGAAGAGACATTCCCTGGGGCCATCAGGGCCTACTTTAAATACCAGAGCTACACCATCCTTAATATCCTTAGGTATGGAATCATGCCCTAGGGGGTAATTATTATCTCCAGGGGATATTTCTATCCGTTACCCCCTGTCCAGGCCTTGTTACCCAGTTTGAAAGGTTCGAGTCGCACAGTGTCTCCTTCCTCCAAAGGGGACAGAGTGGCAGATTTTCTGTTGGCATACTCAGCCTGCAGCGCCTGGCCTCGTTTGAGGTCGCGTTTGGTGTGTCTAACATCTACCACTTCAGGCTTCAAAAGTGCAGGGGCTGTCGGAAGCATCGTTTTGGTGCGGCGACTCATCAAACGTTGCGCGGGGCTAGATAGCATGCCCTGTGTTGGTTTTGTTCCGATGATCTAATATGGCAAGATAGGGATCAGTCCCTTCCTCTCGGCACTTGCGAATAATCTTTTTCGCCGTCTTCACAGCTGATTCAGCCTTACCATTAGCCTTGCTGTTATAAGGGCTGCTGGTCATCTGCTCGATGTCCCACTCGTTGCAGAAATCCCGGAATTGTTCAGACACATATTGGGGTCCGTTATCAGACACTAACGTGTCAGGAATACCATATCGGGCGAAATGGGCTTTGAGTTTTGCGATGATGGTGGAAGAGTTGATCTCTGGTAGCATGTCGACTTCCCAGAAGTTACTCAGGTAGTCAACCGTGATGAGGTAGTTCCGTCTGTGTAGTGTGAATATGTCGGTACCTACTTTGGCCCATGGTCTGTCTGGTACATCATGGCTCATAAGAGGTTCCTTTGGGTTTGCTGTTTCATATGTCCTACATATGTGACACTTAGAGATGAAATCTCTTATTTCCTGTGTCATATTGGGCCAGAATATGCTCTCTTTTGCACGTCGCAGGCACCCATCTATTCCAAGGTGAGACGAGTGGATCTTTACCTTCAGGGTTGCTCGCTCGCTCATAGGGATTACTACGCGCTCACCGCGGAAGACGAGGCCCTCATGTACCGCCAACTCATCGCGGAATGCGAAGTATGGATGTAGCATAGGCGGCACATGAACCTTCTCATTTGGCCATCCTTTGAGAATAGCATCTTTGAGGGTCGTCATCGTCATGTCGACTTAAGTGGCGCGGCGAATGCTCTCTATTCGCGAGTCGGACATGGCCACATATTTGGTCGCGTTGATGCTCTCGAAGTCTTCATGATGACCGTCGGTTGTCTGTCTGTAAGCACGAGACAAAGTGTCAGCGAGGTGCATCTGTTTACCTGGTGTGTATGTGACATCGACGTCATACTGTTGTAGGCGCATTAGCATGCCTTGTAGACTCTTTGGGGCTCTTGCTAGCGGTTTGTTCATGATGTTCTGCAGAGGCTTGTGGTCAGACATCACGCTGACCTGTCTTCCAAACGTATATTGATGGAATTTCTCAGCACTCCACACGATAGCAAGCATTTCTTTTTCTATCTGTGCGTAGCGCACTTCGGTGTCGGTCAGGGCGCGGCTGGCAAAAGCTATAGGTTGGCCTTCTTGTAGAAGCGCTGCCCCGAGTCCGGTCTTGCTGGCGTTGCACTGAATGGTGAGTTCCTTGCTCGGGTCATAATACCTGAGGACTGGTGCCTCACTCACAAGTTTCTTCAATTGCTGTAGTGCTCTGTCTTGGGCACCCGACCAGTTCCATGGCACGTCCTTCCGCATTAGTTGGCGGATTGGTTCCATTACATCTGATAGTCGAGGTAGGAATCGTGCTAGGTAATTTATGAACCCGTTGAGTCGCTGAACTCCTTCCACATCTGTCGGTTTCTGCATCTCTATCACCGCGTCCACCTTTTCTGGGTCAGGCTTCAGGCCTTCATGGGTGATGAGATGTCCGAGGAACGATACCGATTTTTGTCGTAGTTTCATCTTAGCGGAGTTGAGTCTGATGCCCTTCTCTTGACATCGTTGAAGTAGGTGCTCTAACTTCTTGTTATGGTCCTGTAAGGCTTCGTTGTCTGTCTCACCCTTGCCATATACCATGAGATCGTTCGCGATGCAGATAATCCCATCCAGGTCATGGATGCACTCATGAAGCTTTCGGGCGAATATCTCCGACGAGACACTTATACCGAATGGCAGTCTCAGCCATCGGTAGCGGCCATACGGGCTTGCAAAAGTAGTTAACACTGATGACTCAACGTCTAGTTTGACTTGCCAGTAGCCGGACTTCAGGTCCATCCTCGATACTATCTTAGCTTTGGATAGCTCTGGCAGTACGTCGTCTAGTGTGAACAATGGGAAGTGCTCCTGCTTCAGTGCTTTATTCAGAGGTCTGGGGTTGATGCAGATCCTCAGATCGCCAGTCTTCTTGGTCGCTGTTACCATGGCGTTCACCCAGTCCGTCGGTTCGCTAACAGGCACTATTACACCCTGCTTGACTAGCTGGTCGAGCTTCTCTTTGATCCTGGTTTTTAGGGAGATCGGGACCTTTCTCGAGGGTTGTATAGTAGGCGTGACGGTTGGGTCGACATGAAGTGTTGCGGTGCCTGGCATGCAGCCGACATCTTCTCTGAAAACTTCTTGGTATTTGGCTATGATTGGGCACTGGTGAGCGTCTTCCTTCTTCTTTACGCTGGCTACTCGGTGGAAATTGTCCTTCAGGACAGAGATGAGACCCATTTGCTTGCTCGCCGATACTCCCAGGATCGGCATCAGTTCACTGTCCTCTACCACCACGAAGTTCACGTTGTAGCCTTTTCCATTTGCCGGATTCTTCATCTTGACTCGGCATTCTCCGAGTGGGTGCTTCAGGCTCTTGTCCCACATCTCGAGAGTGTTTCTTGGTGGGCTCAGCTTGGTACGGTCGATATATTTCACCGGTATGAGGTTGACGGATGCACCGCAGTCTACTTGGAACTTGATCGGTGTGCCCTTTATTGTCATGTTGGCGTATATTAGCTTGTTACCGCGTTGATTAACTGCGCTGATCTCCTTCACTCCGTTGATCACCTCGTACTGGCTCTCCTCGCTATCGGACTGCTCTTGCACGGCTCGTACCTTCCTTGTTTTCTTCTTCTGGGGTTTCTTAGTTGTAGTCGGTGTCTTCTTGCATATGGCGTCAGAGTGGTTTCTGCCACCGCATGTGGAACACTTCTTCCCCCAGGCAGGGCAGTGCTTTCTTCCGAATACGTGAGTGCCATCACAGAATTTGCATTCTTGCGGTTGATCTTTAGACTTGGTCCAGTCTCTCTGCTTGGTGTGAACTGCGTTGACCTCTTCTGTACCGCTGCTTGCGTTAACGTGCTTGAGGTGCAAACCTGTCGCTTCGTCGGTGCGGCATATGTCGATACATTTCTCGAGGGTCAATTTTCGGCGGTTTAGTAGCAGCTTCCGAGTCTCTTCGGACCGGATGCCCATCACGATTCGGTCGCGTAGCAAAGTGTCTCTGAGGCATTCGCAGTGGTTGCAGCTTTTGGTTAGATGACGGAGTGCTGTCAGATACTCATCAAAACTCTCTTTCGGTTCTTGGTCCCTACAATTAAATTTATACCTTTCCATTGTCTCGTTCAGTTCCCCGATAATGTATGCGTCAAATTTATCAATAATGTCTTTGACTGTTCTATCGGCCCCTTCTTCGAATACGAAGCCGTTATAGATCTTCAGGGCGTCTCTCCCTATGGAGTTGAGAAACATGGAGGTTTGATAAACCGCATCTGTTGTGTCCAGGTGGGAGATCACAGTATAGTTCTCCCACTGCTCTTTCCACAACAACCAATTCTCAGTTTTGTCGGATTCTAGATTTAGGGGGACCGGGGGTCTGATGCTAGGCACAAAGCGGCGTGCCGGTTGATTTCCTCCTTGGTTTTGGTTCCCACCTCCTCCTACATTATCCTCATGATCTGACATTTTGGTGTTGGTACTTATTTAATTTGTAGTAGGGTTGGGTGACTAGCAGGTCACAATTCAGAATAGTGTGTTTAGGCTAGCAGGCCTAAACTTGTCACTTAATAAATTCCTATACACTTTCAGGGCATAGAGCTTGTATATAACTTGAGTCAATGAGTGTCTTCAACCAGTTACTGTGGGTGTCAGGGAGGGCAGGCAATATGGCTTCCTTCAGGAAAGCATGTAGGATTGCCTGTGTTTGGCTTCAGGCCAAAATACACCTTTTTCACACTTGCAGGGTGAATAATTAAGTAGTGTTTCTACTTACAGTTCTTTGGTGCCCTTCCCTATCCCTTTACCAGCTGCCTACCATGTTAAAACATGATGATGATCATGGATTAAAGATGAGTAACACAGAGTAGCTCTAGATTGACTCAGCCATGTGTATTGAGATTGTTGTAACCGGAAGTAAGAAGAACAAGATGGTCGCCGCGCATGCGCGCGTACGCGTAAACACACAACAATACAGTTCACAGCCCCTGGCCTTTTAAATGATTTGCAATATGGGGCCACTGCTAGTATTTGAGAAAGTTTCCTAGTGTCATCGTGTCTTTTATAGTAATCAACAAACTTGAGGTATTTTGTTTCAAACACTGACCGTGCGTTTCTCATCTCGGGCATGTTACAATGTAAGAAGACATGATTGACATCTTGCATAGCATTACAGAATGTGCACTTAGAATTGACAGGTTTCTTTCCTCTATATCTTCTTGACAGGCTGTCAAGTGTACAGTTATTGTCAGTCCGGAGTTTAGCAATAATGGTTCTAATTTTAGGTGATTCTGTATGCGTTAGGTATTCACGCTCTTCATAAATGTCATTGAGATCATCTTTACACAACTTGTTAATTCTACACTTGCTAGTATTAGTAGTATAGTGTGTGACACAATGACATAGTTTGGTTAAGGGCAAGTTTTGGGGTGAAGGAGTAGGAGTTTGGATTTGATTCAGCTATGTATGTGTAGAGAAAATGTTGAGGTACCAGATTCCGAAATAAAAGTTGAGAGAATATTAAAGTGAATAGTGAATTTAGTGGTCCAAAGTCGGGCAATTTTTGGGTGTTTTGGTGAGATATCAAAATGTTAAAAGCATCTGTGGGAACACATTGATTGCATGGAATTACCTATGGTTTTAGGGTATGATGCCTTATGTGGGTATGCATCTGTGTGTGAGTTTTTATTTTGATTAGTTCATAATTAATCGAGTAATGAACAAATGAGTGTAGACTGTAAATGTATGGAGTTGGAAATTCAAGATGGCGGCAGCTGGAGGTAGGTGTTGGCTTGTCCTGGGGTGGGTGACCTACATTTGCGGTGGGGTGGCCTGCTAGATGATTGGCAGGCTTTGCTCACGTGATCACATGAGTGGCACCTTCAACGGATAGCTTCATCGGATAACTCACAGACATCCGTGCCATGAGTATTGCACCACCATTGATTCTATCATGCCATTGGTCAAGCGGCTACAGGAGGTGTGGCTATTCCTATCGTCAAAATAACCGGCCCAAGCCAGTTGCTTTTCAGTTGTGTTCCTACCTGTGAGTCAAACATGGCTGCTACAATGGACGACTTCCCTTTCAATGTCAAGCCTGTCTATGACAGGGAGCTTACTCCGGAGGAAGTGGAGCTCTACAGGATGATGGATTCTCAACCAATGCCTTGCGTTTACCTTCAAACTGTAAGTGTTCACTATATCTAGCACTTGAATAAGCTGTATGTTAAACTGTGTACAATTTTGAGGATCTTGAGTTAATAAATCTTTAAAACTCAAGCTATAATATTTCTGTTTGGTTCTAATCTTCAGACAGATGAGGAGATGGAAATGAATGGGCCTGAAAGTTCAACCCCAGACGAATCTGGGCCAACTCCTGCTAAAAAGAAGAAAAAGGACTTGACGACCCCTGTCAGGAAGAAGGCAAAGCTTCTACCTGAAGTGAAGAAGAAGTCTACTAAGTCAGCCAAGCGGAGTAATTTATCCTTGCAGATACCAAAGCCAATAAACTTTGATGATGATACTCTCATGCCTGAGACACCACATCCAGGAGCACTACCCACTTTACCTTTCACCTCAGATAAAGTCAGTGAGGGAGATCACAAAAAGACAAGCAGAATCTGCTACCTAGATGGGACTGAGAAGCCACCATCTAACTTGTCTTTTCGGAAGGGTACAACCTATTTGTGCTCCAGTGAGTGGAGACAGAACTTGGGTGTGAAAGAAGCAGAGATGCAGGAAAAAGAACAGAGCAAGCTGTGGTATGATCTCGGCAAGGGACTTTACATAGACCGCCCTCACACCAGCCCAGGGAGCACAGAAAAGGAGGAACTAAGGATCGGACTGTGGTACACAAACTCGATTCAGAAACACCAACGTGCTGGGTCGAGGTACAGTGTCACTTTGGACTTAGATGCCCTCTACCTGCTAAAGTCCAATGCTGGAGAAATTGAGAATGCAATGAAAATATCAGACAGAGAATGTTTCCTGGGATTTTCTTGTCATATTGGCGGACAGTACTTCATTACAGTTGAGCATGACATCTGTAGTGTTTCCATCAGGCACTGGTTTGCCCTGAAGGCCAACGAGGGAGATCCTGAGGCTGAACTAGTTGCCGGCCGTAATGGATTGAAGCTTAACTATGAGCAATTCTGGAAGCTCAGAGTCTTTTTGGAGAAGCACCTGGATCAGTACCTGCCTAACTTCAAGAACCATGTGTTCATATGTCACAGGGAAGGACATGTTCCTGCTGAGTGTCCAATATGTTTTGTGTGTGGCCGACTTCCAATGGAGAGAAAAATACAGCGCCTACTTGGTAAGTTATACTTTGGTGAAAGCAATGACCATATAGCTAATATTGACCAAAATAAATAGCTCATGTTATATGATAAATAGATGCAGCAAGAAATAAAATGTGTAAAATGAAATGTAGATTCAATGTATTGTTTATCATGCTCCTGAATATGATTTGGGTAAGTGGGATTGTAAAATTGAGCATGCTGAATGACCGTAGGTCTTGCGTGTCTTTTCAGGGCTGGAGATGGGACTGCCTTGAATGAGACTGAGACGAGTGTACTTGATGATGATGACTCTGAGAGGGGTTTCAGACTTCCAGAGCATAGATATCCATGGAGGAAATTTGAACAAATTGACTGTTACAGACTTGCCTCACATTTTGCACCTGCCTGGAAAAGTATTGCCCCTTTGTTAGGATTCACATACTGGGATATTGAAGCTATCGCCTTTGAAAATCGTGAGAGTAGTTGTGAGATGAATGCCACCGCTATGCTTATCAAGTGGTGTCAGCGTGAGGTACATGATGCTAATCTAAATACACTGACATATGCGCTTGATCAACTTTGTATTAATATGTTTCACTGAATGAGATATAGACCTATAGTTGTTTAGGTAGTCACTATGTTATCTTGATTATTGACATATATGTATGCATGTGTAAAATGAATCCTGTATATTCCATTGTATTGATGATGAAGACGTTTCACTTGATCAAGTGGCATGAATTATAATGGACTGTTAAAATAACTATGTATGATTGTATTAGTATTTGTGTTTGTATTTTGAATAAAATAGATATAATAGATATTGTCTTTGTTTCATTGTGTTTTCGTATAAAATATGCATAAGGCAAACAAAACCAGACACTTGATTTCAATAAATATCATTTTAATATACATAGACATTTACAATGATATTTATGTGCAGATACAGGGAAGGGGGGTTAGTTTAAACCTGGTAGGTAGATTTCCTTCATGATCTCCGCATAGAGATGTGGGAAGGGATCAGATTGGGGAGACATGAGAGGATCAGAGTCAGATGAGGGAGAGGTGTGTGGGAGGTTTTCCTCCACCCACTCAGAATCCAGTTCTGGAAAGGGAGAGGTGGGTGGAATAAAGGGGGGTGACCTGGACGAGGAGGGTGATGAGGAGAAGGAGGAGGTGGAGGGGCTAGATTCAGCTGAGTGGGAGGATCCAGATGATGGGGAGCTGGATCCAGATGAGGAAGAGGAGGAGGCAGAGGGGCTGGATCCTGCATAGGGGAGTGACCTTGAATGGGATGAGCGGGAGGAGGTGGAGGGGCTGGAATCAGCTGAGTGGGAGGACCCAGATGAGGGAGAGCTGGATCCAGATGAGGAGGAGGCAGAGGGGCTGGATCCTGCATAGGGGGGTGACCTTGAATGGGAAGAGCGGGAGGAGGTGGAGGGGCTGGAATCAGCTGAGTGGGAGGACTCAGATGAGGGAGAGCTGGATCCAGATGAGGAGGAGGAGGAGTAGGCCACTGTGCTGTGGTCATCGCTGAAGGGGACCACAGCCTGGGATGTGCCGGGCTGTGGGTCCTTGACCCGACATTTCTCCTCATGTCGTCTCAGGCTGGCCTCAGAGAATAGTTCTCTGGCACAGTATCCACACTGATACGTGTGGAATAAGTCTGGTGACGAAGGGAGGTTAGAGGGCGAAGCAGGAGGGTGGCAGGGAGGAGGGTTGGAGGCTGTGGCGATGGCTTGAGGTGTTAGTCGTACTAATTTCACGAAGGGGACCATTCGAAGGGGAGGGAAGGTTTCGCTGACTATTGTTGTTTTCTCTTTTGTTTTGTCATGGCTCATCCTTTTTCTTTTTAGGGGTGAAGAGTGGGATGGGCGATCTGGGGACTTGAGGCGGCTATGGTCCATGACTCTTGTCATGGTACCTGGGGACAGTTTTATTAAGTCGTTTACATCCACCCCCTGGGGTGGGGTGGGTTGCAACGTGCTCACTACATTCTTGGGGGAGTAAATGGATGGAGGAGACGGTCTTGTTAGTGGAGAGACGTAGGGGGACCTTCTGTGGGTGGGGGATCGAAGGTTATAATGCTGGTGTTGGAGGGTGCTGAGGTGTTGGGCAGGTTCTGAAGGGGTGGATGGAGAGGATGGTGGTGATGATTGGTCAGCAGGGTTGCTTGGGGGAATGCTTGAGGATGATGGAGAGGAGTGAGGAGAGGTGAAACACTCCTTTAGGGTTTTTCCCCCTGTTAGCTGTAGCCCCACGTCAGCCATGCTTGATGTGGTTTCGTCTAGGGGCAGCTCCAACGAAGATCTGTGATAAAGTGAAAGAAAGTGGAACTTAAGAGGGGGCAACACAGTTTATTGTATGTGAAAATGGAAACATTTCATTTAATCCAATCTTTGATGGAACCTAGTGATCTACTCTAGGAGTATATGGATAAATATGTTATCATTCTTGAGCATTGAATAATTCTTACCCTGGTGATTCCTGTCCAGGGAGTACAAGGGAGTCCTCTCCATCATCCAAGAAGATGGGTGGTGTTCTGTCATAACATTTTGAAAAAAAAGGGAAAGGTTGAGTCATGCATACATGATTTACATAAAACAATCAATGCTTAATTCCATTGTTATGATTCTTGGATTGAAAAATATGGTTAGAATAATTGAATATGTTTACAAAGATAATCATCTTGGAGATTGAGTAACATTTCCTACCTTTCAACTGATGTCTGTTCGGAGGAGACTGTGGGACTTGTTGCCAGGTTTTCCCTGCTGCAGAGATATGGACATAAAAATTTATCAATAGAAGTCTTGACATGATATTTGTTTCAATTCAATTTTGATGGAACCAACTGTTATGTTATAAGGAGCACTTAGATGCATTTTGGGTCTTGCTTGAGCAGTAAATAATTCTTACCTTGGAGATCCCTGTCCGGGGGGGATCGTATCATCTTCGTCTTCTGCAGACAGAGGGGGTGACCTGTCACAGAAAAGAAAGGTTGAGTGATGCATAAATGTTTGACATCCAATTCATAATCTCATTGTCATGGCTGATGGATGATAAATGTCATAGTTGGAGTAATCGGATTTGTTTTCTGAAGGAAAAGGAAGAAAGGTGTTCAAGTAATATTTCTCACCTCGGATGTCCAGCTGTCTCTTGGTGGACGGACGTCTCATCACTATCCTCTATGACGACAATGCTGCAGAGATACAAAAATCTCAATAACGAAAATTCTCTATTGTATTGACCGTGGAAAATGTCATTGTCTTTTATCATCTGTGTTCTCATCAGATTATCCATTTGATTTATTTGATATTTTTCCGTGTTTAAATGTGTTGATATTTACCTGACAGGGTCATCACAGCCTTCTTCACTGGTTGGTGGTGAAGAGTGGTCAGCAGGGTCACCAGGAGCGTCGCTTCTGCAAAGATATGAATGTAAAACTAAATCAGGGTAATTCCTTACACCTAAACACAAAAATTGCTGTGAACATTTTCATTTACGACGTTTGTTCATTACAGGCAATTGTCCTTGTATGTCTAATAGATATTCATGACCCATACCTGGGAGGATCCTCAGATGAGGCAGCGAAGGGTGGTCTTGTTTGCAGCACGGCCACCTCCTCGAAATGGAGATCCCACGCAACTTTCTCTGCTCTGACTCGTCTCTTCTTTGACTCAAAGTCCGCCTCCATGGCTAGTCCCTGGTAGTGGTTTTCCCCTTCTACAAATGCAAGCCCACCACGGTGGATCTGGCGAGCTGCGGCCAGCAGTTCATCGATAGCATGAAATGCTAACTGGATGCCTTCCTCAAAAATGCCCCTTACGAGGGGCTCACGCTCTCCTAACAAATCAAGGACATGGCAGTCCAGGGAGGAGAGTGCTCTTAATACGTCCTCCCTACTTTCCCTGCAATAGAAAAAAAATTTGATTAATAAAGTCGTAGATCAGAATAAATATAGGTCTATATATACACACTATGTGTACATCCTAGTATTTACCATTGATGACTTTCTTTTATTCCTAACATGAAAACAAATGCACCGTATCACTAATTTCTGTAGAAGTTAGACCCTAGAACCAACTTTATTTCATCCCAGATAGAGCCTACATGTATCAGACTATAGGGAACGGTCATTTTTTGAACCACATGGGACTGAAGGATTTTCTATTCTTTTCTCTCTATGAGCAGGGGGTCAAAGTTTTACATGATAAAGGGGGGTGGGGTGGTGCCAGACCCCTTAAACTCAGTGTGGGGGGAGGGATGGAAACTTGAACACAAAAACTTATGCCCCCCCCCACCACTTTAATTATTAGTGACCAACCCCCTATAAAACTGAAGGATTTTCTATTCTTTTCTCTCTATGAGCAGGGGGCAAAAATTTTACATCAAAAAGTGGGGGGGGGGGGTGCCAGACCCCTTAAACTCAGTGTGGGGGGAGGGATGGATGGACACTTGAAAATTTACAGGGTGAACACAAAAACTTATGTCCCCCCCCCACTTTGATGAATAGTGACCAACCCCCTATAAAAGTGATGGTGATGGACATGCGATGTATACATGTTGGGTCTTAATAGGAATTCCTATAAACACATGTGTTTGCCTCCTGACCTACAACTAGTACAAGGCAATGAACCAGATGCACCATAGATTCACCCCCACTGTCTGCTGCTGCTAGATCTAGTACACATCACACTATATTGCTTCAAAGAAGACATTCCAAAAGGAACAGGCTACTGGTAAGAATTTTCATATTTTTCCCTTGTTACATACATGCATTGAAATTACTTTTGTCAATAACTGACTGAGGTGAGGTGTGGTAAAGGGACCCATATATCTAAGAGAGGGGGAGGGGGGCGTTGCCCAACCCAACCCACGCGACGCGAAAGTATCGCCTGACCCACAGGCGTTTTTGCAAGAGAGGCCGATCTGACACGCCTGGCGCCGGTTGGCGTGTCAGGCGTATCAAATTGAAATGAGACTGGGGCCCGGGGGCCAGGCCAGACTGATGTCACTTGGAAGTGGGGGGAAGCTGGGCGGACGACCCGGACGCACACCATCTAAGTGACGCACGGATAGCTGCCAAGCATTGCGTCACTACCCTCAGATAACCCAAACATATTTGTTCCAGTTTAAATTCACCCTGCGCATGTTTTAGACAAAAGGTGTAGGCATATGCTGGCAAGACTAAAAGAAAAAAATCAGTGCGAAGGTGTAAAGCAATGTGTGGCCTACGAAAAATATCACCCTCCCAACGGGGCGCGAACTCCAGCCGTTGTGGGGCGAAATCCGCCCTCTGCCTCGCACCTAATTCCGGCCGCTATTAGGGATGCCCCTGCTGACAGGTAGAGAATAATACGTTCCAGAACGGCGAAAGTGTATAGGCCCACCTTACTACACTGGGGCCCTGCTCTGAAGCTAACCTATTACCAAGGGGAGCAGAGAAAGCACAGGGGATATCAGCTGTCCAGCAGGTGCTGACGTGTGGTGATAAAAACTGGAACTAAAATGATCAACTGGACTAATGTTGACGACCACAACTCTTGAATCGTTTACTGCAGACACAATATCTACGCACAAAAAGTTGACCCCCAAGATCTAGTATGTTCACCTGTTTGAATATTTATCTGTTGTCCATAGGTTTTTCTGAAGAGAGCCTGAAATGGTTTAGCAAGCTGGGCGATTCCCGACAAGAACCGTTTATCAGAACGCCTAATCAAAACCACTGTCGGAACCGCTGCGCGTTCAGCTTTCAGAAAATGTTAAGTTTAGCTCTCAACTCTTATTCTAAGTCCTTCAAATGAATCCCCAAATTTTGTTCCAAGTGACTTTCTGATGTGTGTTTTCATGTCTGTGATTAGCAAGTATCTTAATCAGAGAGTGGGGTGTTTTCATGGATAGAATGACTATATACTTCAGGGTCACTGAGGCACACACAGATCCAAAACCCCATCTGTCATTCCGGTGCCTGTCCCCCTCCCAACATGTTTTCACCACGTGCAAATTAACATGAGTAGACTAAAGTTCTGGTGACAAGGGGTTTGTATTTTGTTATGCCCCCCCATAAAAGGGGGTTTGAACTTTTGTTATGCCCCCCATAAAAGGGGGTCTGAACTTTTGTTATCCCCCCCCCTTCTCAAGGAAAAGTTTTGAATATTTTGTCATGCCCCCCACGAATTGATAAGTAATGATCACCCCCTAACCCTATGGGCTTTGATATCACTTTTATACACTTTTGCAAATGTTGAAAATGTATGAATAGATGAAGTAAAGTCCAGTGTGTCCTCCTGTGTTGGTGATCAGCCTTCCCCATGGGGGGGAGACCATTGCTTGAAAAGTGGACCTTTTTGCCATTGCAAGTGAAGCACAGCGACAGACCCGGTAGTGGCGGATCCAGGAGTTGACCACCGCATGTCGCATGCAACATGCTTAAGACTGTTATATGTATGGTGTTGTGTTTTATTTCAAGGGGGTTTGGGGGCTTGCCCCCAAGAAGAAAAATTGAATAATAGATGTTACAATGTATAGTTTAATGCATTTTGGTGTACCATCAGCAGTAAATCTAAGATTATGATAACAGGAAATGAAAATCCTAATTGATCACACAATTGTGTTTGAGGGAGGCTTTCGAGCATATCCCCTAGAAATTTTTTGAAATATAAACATCAAACTCTATAGTTTAAAGCATTTTTAGTGTAACCCTGGGTGGTGAGGGTTTTCAGAAAGAGGGTGCATATCTTATGTGGTTATGCATTGTTCCTGAGAGGGTTAGGGGTGCTAGTCCCTAAAAAAAATGAATATAGATGTCAAACTCTCTAGTTCAAGGGATTTTCATCATTCTGGTAGTCTCAGGTGTGAATCTAGTATTTTCATATATTGTTGTGCAAGGGAATGTGGGGGCCTGGCCCCATCCCCCCAGGAAAAGATTTGCAATATAGATGTCAAACCTTGAAGTTTAAAGCATTTTGGTGTCCCCTCAGGAGCATGTTTATGCAATGGTGATTGGGAGACATGCCCAAACAAAGTCTTAAGACATAACCATCAAACTTTTATTCAAAGCATTTTTGTAAAGGCGTGAATTTTTAGATAGATGATGCCAATTGATGTACTGACACATTGTTCTTTGATAGGGTTTGGAGGGCTTGCCCCCCAAGAAAGTTTTTAAATTTGCATAGCAAACTGTGTAGTTCAAAGCATTTTGATGTAACCTTAGGGATGATTTTAGAAAAGGAATGCAAATCTTATGTGATGATGCATTGTTATTTGAATGTTATTTAAGCCTGCCCCCTCCCCCAGGTGCAAGAAAACTTTGAAATTTTAAAATTATGCTCCCTAAGGGATGAATAAATGGGATGGAAATCTGATAGAAAAATACCTGGGGAACCCTTAATAGTTAAATATGTATAAGGCATGGCTAATGACTAGAATCTTATGTGGTCACTTCTACATACTGGGAGGTGATTTTTAGTAGCTTATTACTAATCTAATGTAATTATACCCTACATCCCTGACTTCAGGCCATTCCTAAAGTACAACTCAAAGGCTCACCTGGGATGGGTTTTAGGTATAAGCTATGCCTTACATATCAGCTGAGCATTATCTATATGTACGATGCAACGGCACTCTGGTGTATTTTTTTTTATGACTGGCTCATGTTAGAAAATTTTGAGAATTTTCATATGCTGTAGATGCTGTAGAATCATTAATTGTCCAATTGACAAACAATATAAAAACTTTATCGAAGAGGAATAGGATACTTGAGTGAGGGTATACAAAGTGGACATCTGGGGTGGGTCCAAAGGGGGTGGGTCCACCCTCGGGAACTCCTCTTTGGACATGTTTATGGGTGGAAATTCGAAAATTTTATCATGAAATCATGCACTGGACTCTTTAGGCTGGAGTAAAATTCAGCTCCAAGCAGAGTAGAGGGCACTGAAGTGAGCAGCTCAGTGAGGCTGCTTCTGCTTGGAGAGTGGGAGGGACAGAGTGGACAGGCTGCAAGTTGTTTCTGGGTCACACAGTCCTGTACACAGGGCGGTCATGGTGGGGTGGTGGCGGGAGGTAGGGAGTTGGCAGGGGGTAGGGGTCTGTCTTATTGTGACTCCTGGATGACCCAAGGGTCAAATCAACATTCATGTTTATGAAGTTCAATGAGGGTTTTATTACCCTTTAAAAAGTGCAATATGATAATTCCTTATTTTCTTCATTAAACTAAGTGAGGTCCACTATCCAAAATTGAACGATACCACGGGGCCTAAAATGTGGACCTTTTTTGTCTGTTGGGCCATGGGGGGGAGCTGAGTCTCCCCCAGCTCCCCCCCCTGGGCACGGGCTTGATAAAAGTTGTACTTCCTCCATGTTGGCTGCACCCAGCTTGATCATGGCGTCAGGTGGGACGGGATGGAACTGTTCAAGCACTGGGTTGATGAAGGGAGTCAGGTCTGGTTGATCTGCAAACTTTTCTGCCATTTTGAGAATGGTGTTGTAGACTTGGGAGTCAGGGGGTGGGATACTTTCTTAGACTTTGAAAGATCTGAACAGCAACCAGGGTAAACATTCCTTTTATGACCAAGGTGGTGGGAGAGTGTGTTTAAAAAATAGGAGGGAAACCCATTCCAGGGTGTGAATTCATTAGTGGGAAGGGGTAAGTGTATTGGAACCTTCCCATGATGTGAGGGGGGGGGGTGTATACATGGGGTTGACAGGTGGTGAAGGGTAAGTCATGGTTGGTCACTGAAGTAGAGCCCTCTCCTGCCACCTAGAGGTCATGACCTCCCAGGGCATGAGCAACTCATATTTCCCATGGGCCCTCAGGTTGTAGGTGTATTTACTTTGCCGGTCATGGGTCACCCTACAACAAGTTAATGACTGACACTTGTATCAGTGACTCTCTCTCTCTCTCCAGACATCATGTCTGCATGTCCCTAGGGCAGGTGTTTGTTAATAGGGTGTGCATTCTAACCCAAGACTGGGTTTACTTGGAGGTTCAGGCTAAATTCTCCTCTCAAAATAGACCCTTTTTGAAAGATTTGATGACATTGGAGTAAAGTTCTGTGATGACTGAATTATTTAGGTGTATTTTGCTATATAATGTACATGTATATAAAAAAAATAGTGAAATTGTAACAGAATTGATACACTCCCTGGCAAGATGTATCATGACAGCAGGGAAAGTGCATCATGCTGACACTTAGTATTAATTTACTCATAAAGGGTCGGCATGATGCATCAATGCAGCTGATCCGAGTTGCTCCCTGGCAAGATGTATCATGATAGCAGGGAAAGTGCATCATGCTGACCCTCAGCATTGATTTACTTATAAAGGGTCGGCATGATGCATCAATGCAGCTGATCCGAGTTGCTCCCTGGCAAGATGTATCATGATAGCAGGGAAAGTGCATCATGCTGACCCTCAGCATTGATTTACTTATAAAGGGTCGGCATGATGCATCAATGCAGCTGATCCGAGTTGCTCCCTGGCAAGATGTATCATGATAGCAGGGAAAGTGCATCATGCTGACCCTCAGCATTGATTTACTTATAAAGGGTCGGCATGATGCATCAATGCAGCTGATCCGAGTTGCTCCCTGGCAAGATGTATCATGATAGCAGGGAAAGTGCATCATGCTGACCCTCAGCATTGATTTACTTATAAAGGGTCGGCATGATGCATCAATGCAGCTGATCCGAGTTGCTCCCTGGCAAGATGTATCATGATAGCAATGAGAGTGCATCATGCTGACACTTAGTATTAATTTACTCATAAAGGTTCGCCATTATGCATCAATGCAGCTGATCCGAGTTGCTCCCTGGCAAGATGTATCATGATAGCGGGGAGAGTGCATCATGCTGACCCTCAGTATTAATTTACTCATAAAGGGTTGGCATGATGCACCAATGCAGCTGATCTGAGTCAGTTACTAGTGCATCATGCTAACCCGATATGCTCATGTGGGTGATTTCATGTTGATGGTTTTCCTTCACCATGTCGACATGATACACCCAGGCAGGAGAATCATTAGTTTTGCCAGAGGGAGGTGGGTGTGAACAAAGAGGGAATTGAGTGTTGACATAGAGGTAAGTGGGTGTGGACAATGAGGGAGGTGGCTGTGGACATAGAGGGAGGTGGGTGTGAACACAGAGTGAGGTGGGTGCTGACATAGAGGACAGTGGGTGTGGACAGAGAGGGAGGTGGGTGTGGACAAAGAGGCAAATGGATGTAGACACAGAGGGATGTGAGTGTGGACACAAAGGGATGTGAGTGTGAACACAGAGGGATGTGAGTGTGGGCATAGAGGGAAGTGAGAGTGGAGAAAGAGGGAGGTGGTGTGGACACAGAGGGAGGTGGGTGTGTAAATGGAGGGAGGTGGGAGTGGATATAGAGGTGAGTGGGTGTGGACATAGAGGGAGATGAGAGTGGACACAAACGGAGGGGAGAGTGGAAAAAGAGGACAGTGGGTGTGGACAGAGAGGGAGGTGAGGGTGGACAAAGATGGAGGTGGTGTGGACACAGAGGGAGGTGGTGTGGACACAGAGGGAGGTGGGTGTGGACAAAGAGGTTAGTGGGTGTGGACATAGAGGCAGGTGGGTGTGGACACAGAGGGAAATGGATGTGGACATAGAGGGGAGTGAGAGTGGACAAAGAGGGAGATGGGTGTGGACAAAGAGGCAAATGGATGTGGACATAGAGGGAGGGAAGAGTGGACACAAAGGGATGTGAGTGTAAACACAGAGGGATGTGAGTGTGGGCATAGAGGGAAGTGAGAGTGGAGAAAGAGTGAGGTGGTGTGAACACAGAGGGAGGTGGTGTGGACTAAAAGGTAAGTGGGTGTGGACAAAGAGGTAAGTGGGTGTGGACATAGAGGTGAGTGGGTGTGGACTAAAAGGTAAGTGGGTGTGGACAAAGAGGTTAGTGGGTGTGGACATAGAGGCAGGTGGGTGTGGACACAGAGGGAAATGAATGTGGACATAGAGGGAGGGGAGAGTGGAAAAAGAGGGCAGTTGGTGTGGACAGAGAGGGAGGTGTATGTGAACATAGAGGGAGATGAGAGTGGACACAAAGGGATGTGAGTGTGGACATAGAGGGAGGTGGATGTGAACACAGAGTGAGGTGGGTGTTGACATAGAGGGAGGTGGGTGTGGACACAGAGGGAGGTGGGTGTGGACAAAGAGGGAATTGGATGTGGACATAGAGGGAGGGGAGAGTGGACAAAGAGGGCAGTGGGTGTGGACATAGAGGGAGACGAGAGTGGACACAAAGGATGTGAGTGTGAACACAGAGGGATGTTAGTGTGGGCATAGAGGGAGATGGGTGTGAACATAGAGGGACGTGAGAGTGGACATAGAGGGAGGGGAGTGTGGACATAGAGGGAGGTGGATGTGAACACAGAGGGAGGTGGGTGCTGACATAGTGCACTCTTTGTGCACATCCACCTCCCTCTATGTCCACACTCACATCCCTTTGTGTCCACTCTCATGATTCTCCTGCCTGGGTGTATCATGTCGACATGGTGAAGGAAAACCATCAACATGAAATCACCCACATGAGCATATCGGGTTAGCATGATGCACTAGTAACTGACTCAGATCAGCTGCATTGGTGCATCATGCCAACCCTTTATGAGTAAATTAATACTGAGGGTCAGCATGATGCACTCTCCCCGCTATCATGATACATCTTGCCAGGGAGCAACTCGGATCAGCTGCATTGATGCATCATGCCGACCCTTTATGAGTAAATTAATACTAAGTGTCAGCATGATGCACTCTCATTGCTATCATGATACATCTTGCCAGGGAGCAACTCGGATCAGCTGCATTGATGCATCATGCCGACCCTTTATAAGTAAATCAATGCTGAGGGTCAGCATGATGCACTTTCCCTGCTATCATGATACATCTTGCCAGGGAGCAACTCGGATCAGCTGCATTGATGCATCATGCCGACCCTTTATGAGTAAATTAATACTAAGTGTCAGCATGATGCACTCTCATTGCTATCATGATACATCTTGCCAGGGAGCAACTCGGATCAGCTGCATTGATGCATCATGCCGACCCTTTATAAGTAAATCAATGCTGAGGGTCAGCATGATGCACTTTCCCTGCTATCATGATACATCTTGCCAGGGAGCAACTCGGATCAGCTGCATTGATGCATCATGCCGACCCTTTATAAGTAAATCAATGCTGAGGGTCAGCATGATGCACTTTCCCTGCTATCATGATGCATCTTGCCAGGGAGCAACTCGGATCAGCTGCATTGATGCATCATGCCGACCCTTTATAAGTAAATCAATGCTGAGGGTCAGCATGATGCACTTTCCCTGCTATCATGATACATCTTGCCAGGGAGCAACTCGGATCAGCTGCATTGATGCATCATGCCGACCTTTTATAAGTAAATCAATGCTGAGGGTCAGCATGATGCACTTTCCCTGCTATTATGATACATCTTGCTAGGGAGCAACTCGGATCAGCTGCATTGATGCATCATGCCGACCCTTTATGAGTAAATTAATACTAAGTGTCAGCATGATGCACTTTCCCTGCTGTCATGATACATCTTGCCAGGGAGTGTATCAATTCTGTTACAATTTCACTATTTTTTTTATATACATGTACATTATATAGCAAAATACACCTAAATAATTCAGTCATCACAGAACTTTACTCCAATGTCATCAAATCTTTCAAAAAGGGTCTATTTTGAGAGGAGAATTTAGCCTGAACCTCCAAGTAAACCCAGTCTTGGGTTAGAATGCACACCCTATTAACAAACACCTGCCCTAGGGACATGCAGACATGATGTCTGGAGAGAGAGAGAGAGAGAGTCACTGATACAAGTGTCAGTCATTAACTTGTTGTAGGGTGACCCATGACCGGCAAAGTAAATACACCTACAACCTGAGGGCCCATGGGAAATATGAGTTGCTCATGCCCTGGGAGGTCATGACCTCTAGGTGGCAGGAGAGGGCTCTACTCCAGTGACCAACCATGACTTACCCTTCACCACCTGTCAACCCCATGTATACACCCCCCCCTCACATCATGGGAAGGTTCCAATACACTTACCCCTTCCCACTAATGAATTCACACCCTGGAATGGGTTTCCCTCCTATTTTTTAAACACCCTCTCCCACCACCTTGGTCATAAAAGGAATGTTTACCCTGGTTGCTGTTCAGATCTTTCAAAGTCTAAGAAAGTATCCCACCCCCTGACTCCCAAGTCTACAACACCATTCTCAAAATGGCAGAAAAGTTTGCAGATCAACCAGACCTGACTCCCTTCATCAACCCAGTGCTTGAACAGTTCCATCCCGTCCCACCTGACGCCATGATCAAGCTAGGTGCAGCCAACATGGAGTAAGTACAACTTTTATTTATTTCTTTTTCAGGATTTTGATCACCAACACAGGAGGACACACTGGACTTTACACTGGACTTTACTTCATCTATTCATACATTTTCAACATTTGCAAAAGTGTATAAAAGTGATATCAAAGCCCATAGGGTTAGGGGGTGATCATTACCTATCAATTCGTGGGGGGCATGACAAAATATTCAAAACTTTTCCTTGAGAAGGGGGGGGGGGATAACAAAAGTTCAGACCCCCTTTTATGGGGGGGGCATAACAAAAGTTCAAACCCCCTTTTATGGGGGGGCATAACAAAATACAAACCCCTTGTCACCAGAACTTTAGTCTACTCATGTTAATTTGCACGTGGTGAAAACATGTTGGGAGGGGGACAGGCACCGGAATGACAGATGGGGTTTTGGATCTGTGTGTGCCTCAGTGACCCTGAAGTATATAGTCATTCTATCCATGAAAACACCCCACTCTCTGATTAAGATACTTGCTAATCACAGACATGAAAACACACATCAGAAAGTCACTTTCTGATGTGTGGAACAAAATTTGGGGATTCATTTGAAGGACTTAGAATAAGAGTTGAGAGCTAAACTTTACATTTTCTGAAAGCTGAACGCGCAGCGGTTCCGACAGTGGTTTTGATTAGGCGTTCCGATAAACGGTTCTTGTCGGGAATCGCCCAGCTTGCTAAACCATTTCAGGCTCTCTTCAGAAAAACCTATGGACAACAGATAAATATTCAAACAGGTGAACATACTAGATCTTGGGGGTCAACTTTTCGTGCGTAGATATTGTGTCTGCAGTAAACGATTCAAGAGTTGTGGTCGTCAACATTAGTCCAGTTGATCATTTTAGTTCCAGTTTTTATCACCACACGTCAGCACCTGCTGGAGAGCTGATATCCCCTGTGCTTTCTCTGCTCCCCTTGGTAATAGGTTAGCTTCAGAGCAGGGCCCCAGTGTAGTAAGGTGGGCCTATACACTTTCTCCGTTCTGGAACGTATTATTCTCTACCTGTCAGCAGGGGCATCCCTAATAGCGGCCGGATTTAGATGCAAGGCAGAGGGCGGATTTCGCCCCACGACGGCTGGAGTTCGCGCCCCGTTGGGAGGGTGATATTTTTGGTAGGCCACACATTGCTTTACACCTTCGCACTGATTTTTTCCTTTTAGTCTTGCCAGCATATGCCTACACCTTTTGTCTAAAACATGCGCAGGGTGAATTTAAACTGGAACAAATATGTTTGGGTTATCTGAGGGTAGTGACGCAATGCTTGGCAGCTATCCGTGCGTCACTTAGATGGTGTGCGTCCGGGTCGTCCGCCCAGCTTCCCCCCACTTCCAAGTGACATCAGTCTGGCCCGGCCCCCGGGCCCCAGTCTCATTTCAATTTGATACGCCTGACACGCCAACCGGCGCCAGGCGTGTCAGATCGGCCTCTCTTGCAAAAACGCCTGTGGGTCAGGCGATACTTTCGCGTCGCGTGGGTTGGGTTGGGCAACGCCCCCCTCCCCCTCCCTTAGATATATGGGTCCCTTTACCACACCTCACCTCAGTCAGTTATTGACAAAAGTAATTTCAATGCATGTATGTAACAAGGGAAAAATATGAAAATTCTTACCAGTAGCCTGTTCCTTTTGGAATGTCTTCTTTGAAGCAATATAGTGTGATGTGTACTAGATCTAGCAGCAGCAGACAGTGGGGGTGAATCTATGGTGCATCTGGTTCATTGCCTTGTACTAGTTGTAGGTCAGGAGGCAAACACATGTGTTTATAGGAATTCCTATTAAGACCCAACATGTATACATCGCATGTCCATCACCATCACTTTTATAGGGGGTTGGTCACTATTCATCAAAGTGGGGGGGGACATAAGTTTTTGTGTTCACCCTGTAAATTTTCAAGTGTCCATCCATCCCTCCCCCCACACTGAGTTTAAGGGGTCTGGCACCCCCCCCCCCCCCACTTTTTGATGTAAAATTTTTGCCCCCTGCTCATAGAGAGAAAAGAATAGAAAATCCTTCAGTTTTATAGGGTTTGGTCACTAATAATTAAAGTGGTGGGGGGGGGGCATAAGTTTTTGTGTTCAAGTTTCCATCCCTCCCCCCACACTGAGTTTAAGGGGTCTGGCACCACCCCACCCCCCTTTATCATGTAAAACTTTGACCCCCTGCTCATAGAGAGAAAAGAATAGAAAATCCTTCAGTCCCATGTGGTTCAAAAAATGACCGTTCCCTATAGTCTGATACATGTAGGCTCTATCTGGGATGAAATAAAGTTGGTTCTAGGGTCTAACTTCTACAGAAATTAGTGATACGGTGCATTTGTTTTCATGTTAGGAATAAAAGAAAGTCATCAATGGTAAATACTAGGATGTACACATAGTGTGTATATATAGACCTATATTTATTCTGATCTACGACTTTATTAATCAAATTTTTTTTCTATTGCAGGGAAAGTAGGGAGGACGTATTAAGAGCACTCTCCTCCCTGGACTGCCATGTCCTTGATTTGTTAGGAGAGCGTGAGCCCCTCGTAAGGGGCATTTTTGAGGAAGGCATCCAGTTAGCATTTCATGCTATCGATGAACTGCTGGCCACAGCTCGCCAGATCCACCGTGGTGGGCTTGCATTTGTAGAAGGGGAAAACCACTACCAGGGACTAGCCATGGAGGCGGACTTTGAGTCAAAGAAGAGACGAGTCAGAGCAGAGAAAGTTGCGTGGGATCTCCATTTCGAGGAGGTGGCCGTGCTGCAAACAAGACCACCCTTCGCTGCCTCGTCTGAGGATCCTCCCAGGTATGGGTCATGAATATCTATTAGACATACAAGGACAATTGCCTGTAATGAACAAACGTCGTAAATGAAAATGTTCACAGCAATTTTTGTGTTTAGGTGTAAGGAATTACCCTGATTTAGTTTTACATTCATATCTTTGCAGAAGCGAAGCTCCTGGTGACCCTGCTGACCACTCTTCACCACCAACCAGTGAAGAAGGCTGTGATGACCCTGTCAGGTAAATATCAACACATTTAAACACGGAAAAATATCAAATAAATCAAATGGATAATCTGATGAGAACACAGATGATAAAAGACAATGACATTTTCCACGGTCAATACAATAGAGAATTTTCGTTATTGAGATTTTTGTATCTCTGCAGCATTGTCGACATAAAGGATAGTGATGAGACGTCCGTCCACCAAGAGACAGCTGGACATCCGAGGTGAGAAATATTACTTGAACACCTTTCTTCCTTTTCCTTCAGAAAACAAATCCGATTACTCCAACTATGACATTTATCATCCATCAGCCATGACAATGAGATTATGAATTGGATGTCAAACATTTATGCATCACTCATCCTTTCTTTTCTGTGACAGGTCACCCCCTCTGTCTGCAGAAGACGAAGATGATACGATCCCCCCCGGACAGGGATCTCCAAGGTAAGAATTATTTACTGCTCAAGCAAGACCCAAAATGCATCTAAGTGCTCCTTATAACATAACAGTTGGTTCCATCAAAATTGAATTGAAACAAATATCATGTCAAGACTTCTATTGATAAATTTTTATGTCCATATCTCTGCAGCAGGGAAAACCTGGCAACAAGTCCCACAGTCTCCTCCGAACAGACATCAGTTGAAAGGTAGGAAATGTTACTCAATCTCCAAGATGATTATCTTTGTAAACATATTCAATTATTCTAACCATATTTTTCAATCCAAGAATCATAACAATGGAATTAAGCATTGATTGTTTTATGTAAATCATGTATGCATGACTCAACCTTTCCCTTTTTTTTCAAATTGTTATGACAGAACACCACCCATCTTCTTGGATGATGGAGAGGACTCCCTTGTACTCCCTGGACAGGAATCACCAGGGTAAGAATTATTCAATGCTCAAGAATGATAACATATTTATCCATATACTCCTAGAGTAGATCACTAGGTTCCATCAAAGATTGGATTAAATGAAATGTTTCCATTTTCACATACAATAAACTGTGTTGCCCCCTCTTAAGTTCCACTTTCTTTCACTTTATCACAGATCTTCGTTGGAGCTGCCCCTAGACGAAACCACATCAAGCATGGCTGACGTGGGGCTACAGCTAACAGGGGGAAAAACCCTAAAGGAGTGTTTCACCTCTCCTCACTCCTCTCCATCATCCTCAAGCATTCCCCCAAGCAACCCTGCTGACCAATCATCACCACCATCCTCTCCATCCACCCCTTCAGAACCTGCCCAACACCTCGGCACCCTCCAACACCAGCATTATAACCTTCGATCCCCCACCCACAGAAGGTCCCCCTACGTCTCTCCACTAACAAGACCGTCTCCTCCATCCATTTACTCCCCCAAGAATGTAGTGAGCACGTTGCAACCCACCCCACCCCAGGGGGTGGATGTAAACGACTTAATAAAACTGTCCCCAGGTACCATGACAAGAGTCATGGACCATAGCCGCCCCAAGTCCCCAGATCGCCCATCCCACTCTTCACCCCTAAAAAGAAAAAGGATGAGCCTTGACAAAACAAAAGAGAAAACAACAATAGTCAGCGAAACCTTCCCTCCCCTTCGAATGGTCCCCTTCGTGAAATTAGTACGACTAACACCTCAAGCCATCGCCACAGCCTCCAACCCTCCTCCCTGCCACCCTCCTGCTTCGCCCTCTAACCTCCCTTCGTCACCGGACTTATTCCACACGTATCAGTGTGGATACTGTGCCAGAGAACTATTCTCTGAGGCCAGCCTGAGACGACATGAGGAGAAATGTCGGGTCAAGGACCCACAGCCCGGCACATCCCAGGCTGTGGTCCCCTTCAGCGATGACCACAGCACAGTGGCCTACTCCTCCTCCTCCTCATCTGGATCCAGCTCTCCCTCATCTGAGTCCTCCCACTCAGCTGATTCCAGCCCCTCCACCTCCTCCCGCTCATCCCATTCAAGGTCACCCCCCTATGCAGGATCCAGCCCCTCTGCCTCCTCCTCATCTGGATCCAGCTCTCCCTCATCTGGGTCCTCCCACTCAGCTGATTCCAGCCCCTCCACCTCCTCCCGCTCATCCCATTCAAGGTCACTCCCCTATGCAGGATCCAGCCCCTCCACCTCCTCCCGCTCATCCCATTCAAGGTCACTCCCCTATGCAGGATCCAGCCCCTCTGCCTCCTCCTCTTCCTCATCTGGATCCAGCTCCCCATCATCTGGATCCTCCCACTCAGCTGAATCTAGCCCCTCCACCTCCTCCTTCTCCTCATCACCCTCCTCGTCCAGGTCACCCCCCTTTATTCCACCCACCTCTCCCTTCCCAGAACTGGATTCTGAGTGGGTGGAGGAAAACCTCCCACACACCTCTCCCTCATCTGACTCTGATCCTCTCATGTCTCCCCAATCTGATCCCTTCCCACATCTCTATGCGGAGATCATGAAAGAAATCTACCTACCAGGTTTAAACTAACCCCCCTTCCCTGTATCTGCACATAAATATCATTGTAAATGTCTATGTATATTAAAATGATATTTATTGAAATCAAGTGTCTGGTTTTGTTTGCCTTATGCATATTTTATACGAAAACACAATGAAACAAAGACAATATCTATTATATCTATTTTATTCAAAATACAAACACAAATACTAATACAATCATACATAGTTATTTTAACAGTCCATTATAATTCATGCCACTTGATCAACGTGAAACGTCTTCATCATCAATACAATGGAATATACAGGATTCATTTTACACATGCATACATATATGTCAATAATCAAGATAACATAGTGACTACCTAAACAACTATAGGTCTATATCTCATTCAGTGAAACATATTAATACAAAGTTGATCAAGCGCATATGTCAGTGTATTTAGATTAGCATCATGTACCTCACGCTGACACCACTTGATAAGCATAGCGGTGGCATTCATCTCACAACTACTCTCACGATTTTCAAAGGCGATAGCTTCAATATCCCAGTATGTGAATCCTAACAAAGGGGCAATACTTTTCCAGGCAGGTGCAAAATGTGAGGCAAGTCTGTAACAGTCAATTTGTTCAAATTTCCTCCATGGATATCTATGCTCTGGAAGTCTGAAACCCCTCTCAGAGTCATCATCATCAAGTACACTCGTCTCAGTCTCATTCAAGGCAGTCCCATCTCCAGCCCTGAAAAGACACGCAAGACCTACGGTCATTCAGCATGCTCAATTTTACTATCCCACTTACCCAAATCATATTCAGGAGCATGATAAACAATACATTGAATCTACATTTCATTTTACACATTTTATTTCTTGCTGCATCTATTTATCATATAACATGAGCTATTTATTTTGGTCAATATTAGCTATATGGTCATTGCTTTCACCAAAGTATAACTTACCAAGTAGGCGCTGTATTTTTCTCTCCATTGGAAGTCGGCCACACACAAAACATATTGGACACTCAGCAGGAACATGTCCTTCCCTGTGACATATGAACACATGGTTCTTGAAGTTAGGCAGGTACTGATCCAGGTGCTTCTCCAAAAAGACTCTGAGCTTCCAGAATTGCTCATAGTTAAGCTTCAATCCATTACGGCCGGCAACTAGTTCAGCCTCAGGATCTCCCTCGTTGGCCTTCAGGGCAAACCAGTGCCTGATGGAAACACTACAGATGTCATGCTCAACTGTAATGAAGTACTGTCCGCCAATATGACAAGAAAATCCCAGGAAACATTCTCTGTCTGATATTTTCATTGCATTCTCAATTTCTCCAGCATTGGACTTTAGCAGGTAGAGGGCATCTAAGTCCAAAGTGACACTGTACCTCGACCCAGCACGTTGGTGTTTCTGAATCGAGTTTGTGTACCACAGTCCGATCCTTAGTTCCTCCTTTTCTGTGCTCCCTGGGCTGGTGTGAGGGCGGTCTATGTAAAGTCCCTTGCCGAGATCATACCACAGCTTGCTCTGTTCTTTTTCCTGCATCTCTGCTTCTTTCACACCCAAGTTCTGTCTCCACTCACTGGAGCACAAATAGGTTGTACCCTTCCGAAAAGACAAGTTAGATGGTGGCTTCTCAGTCCCATCTAGGTAGCAGACTCTGCTTGTCTTTTTGTGATCTCCCTCACTGACTTTATCTGAGGTGAAAGGTAAAGTGGGTAGTGCTCCTGGATGTGGTGTCTCAGGCATGAGAGTATCATCATCAAAGTTTATTGGCTTTGGTATCTGCAAGGATAAATTACTCCGCTTGGCTGACTTAGTAGACTTCTTCTTCACTTCAGGTAGAAGCTTTGCCTTCTTCCTGACAGGGGTCGTCAAGTCCTTTTTCTTCTTTTTAGCAGGAGTTGGCCCAGATTCGTCTGGGGTTGAACTTTCAGGCCCATTCATTTCCATCTCCTCATCTGTCTGAAGATTAGAACCAAACAGAAATATTATAGCTTGAGTTTTAAAGATTTATTAACTCAAGATCCTCAAAATTGTACACAGTTTAACATACAGCTTATTCAAGTGCTAGATATAGTGAACACTTACAGTTTGAAGGTAAACGCAAGGCATTGGTTGAGAATCCATCATCCTGTAGAGCTCCACTTCCTCCGGAGTAAGCTCCCTGTCATAGACAGGCTTGACATTGAAAGGGAAGTCGTCCATTGTAGCAGCCATGTTTGACTCAGAGGTAGGAACACAACTGAAAAGCAACTGGCTTGGGCTGGTTATTTTGACGATAGGAATAGCCACACCTCCTGTAGCCGCTTGACCAATGGCATGATAGAATCAATGGTGGTGCAATACTCATGGCACGGATGTCTGTGAGTTATCCGATGAAGCTATCCATTGAAGGTGCCACTCATGTGATCACGTGAGCAAAGCCTGCCAATCATCTAGCAGGCCACCCCACGCGCAAATGTAGGTCACCCACCCCAGGACAAGCCAACACCTACCTCCAGCTGCCGCCATCTTGAATTTCCAACTCCATACATTTACAGTCTACACTCATTTGTTCATTACTTGATTAATTATGAACTAATTAAAATAAAAACTCACACACAGATGCATACCCACATAAGGCATCATACCCTAAAACCATAGGTAATTCCATGCAATCAATGTGTTCCCACAGATGCTTTTAACATTTTGATATCTCACCAAAACACCCAAAAATTGCCCGACTTTGGACCACTAAATTCACTATTCACTTTAATATTCTCTCAACTTTTATTTCGGAATCTGGTACCTCAACATTTTCTCTACACATACATAGCTGAATCAAATCCAAACTCCTACTCCTTCACCCCAAAACTTGCCCTTAACCAAACTATGTCATTGTGTCACACACTATACTACTAGTATTCTCTGGGTTATCAATGTACTGGTTGTATTTCTGAATATGTGCATCATTTAACCTTCTCTTTATATTGTTTTTGAGTGAGGACTTTGACCAAACATAAGGATCGAGCCAGACATTCTTACAATCGATTTTAAACAAGAGGTAATGGATATCTTTAAGCCATTGGTGTTTTTCACTCTTCATGGTAGAGAAGGCCTCATTTAGAATAGGGTTTTTCGATTCATGCTCAAGCCTCAGCCAATATAGAATGTTCAGTACGATTATTTTGGATTCAATAGGAAATCTCCCTAACTCGCCTGGTGCAAGAGTAGTATTTGCATATTTTGATATACCCAGAGCAAACTTGCAACATTGGTACCGATTCAAACAGCGATCACAAAATCGCAGGAACCAGTGGAAAAATCATGCCAACCCTAGAAACAATTTCTTGTGAATTCACGTGATTTCACAAGAAAATTTGGTGTAATTCACGTTATCAATCACGTGAATTCATGTGAATTTGTGAGCAGCAATTCATGTGAAATTCAGCAGTCACATGAAATTCATGCGATTTCATGTGAATTTCACATGACTTTCACATGTAGGCCTACATGCATCTGACAATAAAATTTGAAGAACTCGTGAAATTCACAAGAATTTCTGCTGAACCAAATTTTCACCAAATTTACCCGTGCCGTAAAACGGGGATACTTTGTCCCTTAAGGGGTAACTTTAGCCCAGTCACAGAAAAATGTTGTTTTGATCTCGATATTACAATCAAGGATATTTTTCATATCTAGGTTACTTTTATCAAAAAGCCTATCATCTAAGCTACAATTTTAGCCTAAATAGAATTTTGAAAGTGATAGTTATATTTAGATATAAGGCAATGAGCAGAGGCTAAAATTTTCACCGATATTCGGTGTGTCCGGAAATTGCGTCTAGATCAACGAATAATATTCAAGAATGAGTCTGGTGGTTTTTAACCAACAATTAATTAACCCAAAGGCATCTCAAATCAAGTGCACTATATTCATTTAGCCCAAGAAGGATTTTATTATTTCACATTTTCTGTAAAATTATAATTTCTCTAAAAAAATTGGGGTTACTTTGGCCCTTGGGGGTAACCTTGGTCCGCCACTACTTAATGCCTGTCATTTTAGGCAAAATAGTTGTATTTTTCACAATTTTTGTTACATGCCATATTTTAGACTGTATCCATGAGTTTTGTTCACCTTTGATGAAAAATACCTGAATTGGATCCCTTCTAAGAATGCTTTTTATATTGACAAAGTTTTTAGGGGTAACTTTGACCCAATATTTGGTTGTGAAAAAACAAGAAATAAACTACCATAGGGAATCCCTTGTGGGCCAAAGTTGCCCCAAAGTAAGGGTAACTTTGCCCCAACCTATTTTGATGTAAATCTAGTACTTGCTGGACACAAAATTTTAAAATTACACATACATCTGAAAGATACTAACTAAAACTCATACTAATTATAGTCATTTCTCCAATACTTGCACTCCTATCATGCTAATTTTTTGGAAATATCCAAAAAGTGGGCCAAAGTATCCCCTTTTTACGGTGTCAAAGTGGTGAAAAGTCATTCCTTGTTTCCAGGGAGGGCCTATGAACGCCATCAAATTAGAACCCGATTGACGCCAGTTTTATGGTGGAAGATGGGGGGGGGGGGGGGGGAATCAGAACGTCCTTGGCCCTATTAGGTACCGTATTCTGTGATCCAACCCCCTGCCTTTCCAGATGAGACAGTGAGTCTCAGTGACTACAGTACAGTGTATCGAACGCAGCTCATCCATGGAGCGTTCGACTACAGACACTGTAGTCAGAATAGTGTTAAAGTGATCTTTATTTTATAGTACAATGATGAGTTGGGTTGTAAAATCCATAAAGTGGCAAACGTTGTATAAACCTAAATATTGATTTGAAACTAATTATATAGACTAGAATGAGAAGCCAAAAGTACTAAACTAACACATAAACGCACGGGTCAATATATAGTTTAAGTTCAAGAGGTGGCGCCACGTGCTTTTTGCAGATAGTAAATCAAAGTTGAGGTATCATTATCTTAGCCTCAATTTAAGACTAGAGCAGATGTCCAAGATCAAAAAGGACTTCCCAATGTGTGAAATAGGTCATCATGCAAGTCATTACAGCGAATTGTGAGCCTTTATCATAAGCAGAACGCCCCCTGTTGATTTAAGTACGGAGTCGCCTGTGGTATGCCACACAATGAAATTTGAGCCAAGGAATGTGCAGCACAGCGCATCAGTGTACCCCTTCTTGGCCGACTCTGCATCGTTAGCATATACGGTAGCTGATTTGTTTGTCACTTCATCAGGGCGAGAACATGATGGCAATTCTGAGTCCGATTTCAGTCACAACCTAGCCAGCAGTTATATGCAAAGTATTGGTAAGTGAGTGAAGTTTGTTTGTCATATTTATTGCGAGCATGCACAAAAAGAAACCCCACAAAATTGGAAGTCTTTTCATTATCGCCCACAAGTGTTCTGCTCTGTCAAGGGAGTGGTCATTATTTATCAACGGGGGGGGGGGGGCAGTGATGGGTTTGAGGAGGGGTGTAAAAAATTCAGACCCCTCCCGAGGGGGGGCTAAAAAAATTTGGACCCCTCTTGAGGGGGGGGACTAAGAAAAATTACCCTCTTTTTAGCCAAAAAAAGCCTGCACGCTACTATAGAACAAAGAGGGGCTTGAAAATTCTCCGCGCAGAGCCACAGGGGGGGTGCAAAAAAAATTGACGGTCGCCAAGGGGGGACGTAAAACATTCGCGCATCTGCGCGAAAACCCACTACTCCCCCCTGTTGATAAATAAGGGAGTGGTCATTATTTATCAGCAGGGGGGTGGTGGGTTTGAGGGGGGGGCGTAAAATTTTCAGACCCCTCCCGAGGGGGGGGGGCTAAAAGATTTGGACCCCTCTCTAGGGGGGGCTAAAAAATTCACCCTCTTTTTAGCACAAAAGCCCGCACGCTATGGTACTATAGATGAAAGAGGGGTGCGAAAACTCTCCACGCCTCTGGCGCGGGGGGGCACAAAAAATGTTGACTGCTGTTGAGGGGGGGTGTAAAAGATTTTCGCGCGTCCGCACGAAAACCCACCACCCTCCCCTGTTGGTAAATAATTACCACTCCCTAATGACCATGAGTGATAATTTTCCAACAACAGGGGGGGGGGGGGGCTGGTGGGTTTGAGGGGGGTCAGAATTTTTTCAACTGCTTGAGGGGGGTTCAACATTGCTCGGGGGGTTCAACATTTTTTCAACACCTCTGATGGGGGGGATCAAAATAATTTCACCTGTTTTCAGTGGAAAACCCTGTGCGGTACTATAGGCTAAAAGGGGACGTTCGCGCGCGTTTTTTTTGTCCCTTAATTATGGGGGGGTCGAAAAAAATTTACCCCCTCGAGAGGGGGGTCGAAAAAAAAAACACCAGCCCCCCCCCCACTGTTGTTAAAAAATTATCACTCCCTTACAAATTGTGACTGTGTCTGTCTGTGGTCTTCCTAGTAGGCTCTTTCTAGTCTATAGTCTTCTAAATTAATTAACTTTCGTAAAAGAAACAATGATGTCTAAGGAATTGGATGTCTTCATATCAGAACTCCAAGTTTACTTGGAATTTTGTGATTTCCCCCCCCCCCCCCCCAACTGTCCCAGACAACCTAGGCTAGGCTAAGGAAGTGGCCATTATTGATCAAGGGGGGAGGTGATGGGTTTGAGTGGGGAGTAAAAACTTTTGAGGGGGGCGTAAGGATATGCACTACCGGATACTAGTCTACAGATCGAAGAGAGCCAGGAAAATCTTCCGGGCCTCTGGTGTATGGTTCAAAAAAGTTTTGACTGCCATCAACTTGATGATCAAGGGGGAGGGGCATGAAAAAATTTTTGCGCAGCCACGCACACAAAAACTCACCACACCTCCTGTTGATAAATAATGACCACTCTCTAACAAGGGTAACTACTGGTAGGCCTACTTAATCTTTGCAATCCAGTTTTTTACAGTATCGCATGACACAATCTATAATAATGTGCTTGCATATTTTCAGGTTTTTCAATATCCAAGAAGCAGTCTGAGATTGATTCTTAAATGGGAAGATTTTGAACAAGCCAGCAACATGTCTGAGCCACCAAGTATGACAAGCAATAGCCCAACAGACTCATCTGCATGCAATGGAGACTGTAGAAAAGTAAGACAACGCCTTTGGGACTATCAACAACAAACTGAATTCTGTGATGTCATATTGGAGACACAAGACGGAGAACGGGTCTGGGCGCACCGTGTTATCATATCAGCGGGCTCACAGATCATCTACAACATGCTCATGGACACAAAATTGTGTTTGAAAGATGACGAGAGCAGAATCAGGATTGTTAAGGTGCCTGGGATTAGCCTTGTTAGCCTCCAGGATATAGTGAGATTCTCATACCTTGGTAATGTGGAACAAATTAATATGGACACCATCACATCATGGGAACGCTTCCAAATGTATGACCCAATTAGACTTAGCACTGAAGCAGAAACAACTAAATTGGCAGCATCTCAGTCGCTGGCGGTACCGTGCCCTGACATTAAGAGTGAGGCCGAGTCTTTACCTGTGGCAGAGGACGACCCAATGAATGAAGATACTGAGATTGAGCAGGACGATCAGGAAGACGATGGGGTCGACAGTCCTGCTGATCAAGATTACAGCCCACAAGGAAAAAGGAAATGGAGCATTGCCAAAGACGTCAAACCTGAATCAACCACACCTGTGGACAGTGCAAAATCAGACGAGTCTCCAAGGAAACGAAGAAAGAGAAAATGCTCCTCTCCAAAACAAAGAAATTCAAGGTTTAGTCTCTCATACAAAGAAGATTCCTCCAGTGATGAGGATAACCTGACTGTCAATCAGTATCTCAACACCAGAACAAGAACCAGACTGAAAAAGGAGGAACCCTGGGAACCAGAAATAGAAGGTGAAAAGGAGGGAGCCGAGCCCGGGGAATCATCAGCCTCAGATAATGAGAAACCAATCAAGACCAAGCTCAGACTTAAATTAAAGCCTAAAGCTCTGTCTGTACCAAAAAGAACTCCAAAAAGAGCACCAAAGATAGCGATTCGGAAACCGCGAACACCAGTAACACCAGCAACCCTCAAGCCCGGAGATCCCCGTCTGTGTAAAACGTGTAATGTATCTTTTACAACTGTAAAGGAATATCGGGAACACAGGGAAAATAACCATAAAGGAGACCGCCACAAATGTATTGAGTGCGGCCTGATCTTTAATCGAGCCAATCGATTAAAGGCACACAGAATAGACAATCACTACAAGGAGGGACTGCCTGAACCCACCTGGCATCATTGTAAGGTGGGTACTAGTATATTACGAGGAGGGGCGATGACGTCAAAAGTCTTTTAGCTGCCTTTCTTCTGAGCTAGAATCTGCCACTCAGAGTTTTATAGCCAGGTCCCACAGTCCAGTGTCTGATTTTCTGACTTTCTAAATTGAAATACAGAAGACCACTGTATTCACTGTGTGGCCCATGCCACCTTGAATATGTGTGTGAAGTTTTGGGCAGGAATATTGTTTATTTTAGGATTTATTGATACATTTCATTTTTTCACAGTGAAAAGTGGTTACAGTCCATGTCTGGCATTCATGAAGAACTTTTTCTGGGCCCATTTATATATAGAAGTACATGGAAGAGTGTCTTTTAAAGCCTACTACATATTAGAAAACATCCTTTGGGTCATGTTGGTATGTCTTTTAGCCTTATGACTTAAGTCTACAAGCTATAAATACAGATTATTTCTAGCTGTATTTTACATGTACATTCTTGGGCTATGGATGCTATCTTGGAGTGTATGGCATCAGGACGGGGACTGCCTTAGAAATATGGGTCAGGGAAATTCACTTCAGGGGAGCACTACAAACATGGGTAAATGCTGAAAATCTGGAATGGATTTGTTGCGTTTTGGAACCAAACTCTTCATATATAATAAGTATCAAGGGTGTGAAATCTCTGTGGAAACACGGAATTCCGTGGTTTTGATGCTCACAGGGACCATTCCTGAGATCTGTGCAAATCCACTGAGAAAATGAATTACCATTTATATGGGGGGGGGGGGGGGTCTAGAATTTTATCAAATGTTCAGATCTGTTGTCATCTGAAATCAGAAATTTGAGTATCCCAGTGGTAGTTCTTAGCCTCTCTGTACAAGAGAAGATAGCATGTGTCCAATTGACTATATAAATGACTTTTATATAATGTTTAAATGTAAACTGGAAATCGTTGTAAAGTAGCTTCAGAGGAAATGGATTTTAGGATTTCACACCCCTGAAGTATGTCAAATGAATTATTGATGGTCTAAATAGCTTTTGCTTTAGATTTGATTGTAGAGTTTTAGAATAACAGCAATTCTTGGATATATTGCTTAGCTGTGCCCCTCAGCTCATGTAGAGCCCCTCCATTAAGACTCACCATTTGCTCCTTAGTTTTACAACATTGCTTCCTTGTTACTACATGTATATGGGTCAAACAGATGAACTCTAGATCAATCAGTATTTACCTATGAATTAGACTAGGTAGGCAGTAAGCCTACCATGATAATCCATTAAAAGTTAATCAATGGTTGGGCAGAAGTAAGAAATCATAAAAGAATAGCCATGATTTATCAGTAGTGTGCTTTGGTTTGGTCAGTGGGATATCTTCCTTATCTGCGAAAGTTGATGGACACTTATACCCCTCATTATTTGGACAAGACTTCCTGTAGATAGCTCATATCAAAGCCTACCACTGACTCCCTCCCATTTACTATAGTTTTAGGTATTACATGTATGTAGAAAAGTAGCTTTATTTTTTTTGTCTCTGAATGATTCTATTATGTCTGACTTTTAATCAACCACAGGTGGAAGGCTGTAAGTTCAAGAGCATCTACGGTGAGAAGGTGACGGTGCACAATAAGACGGTACACCTGAAGGAGAAAGTAATTTGTGAGCAGTGTGGGGCTAGGTTCACTCAGAGGTAATCTAGCCTTTTGGTACTCAAAAAACTTATAAAAAAAAAGAGTAAAAATATATATATATATATATATATATATATATATATATATATATATATATATATATATATATATATATATATATGCCACTGATGCCACTCTTCCTGGTTTACCAGGAATCCCTGGTTTTCATTCTAAGATTACTGCATTAAATTATATTGAATTCCTGGGAAAATGTGTCCAAAAGTCCAGTTTTCCTGTTTTTTTTTTTACTAGTGAGTGGCATCTCTGATATATATACATATATATATATATATATATATATATATATATATGTATGTATGTATGTGTATATATATATATATATATATATGTGTGTATGTATATGTATGTATATATATGTATATATATATATATATATATGTATATATATATGACCGCTATACTCAATTAAGGATATATAACCAAACAGTAATTACAATTGGCGCTCTTAACGCCCTTAATTTATTAAGAAAAAACAAAAGAAAAAATTGGGGTCTAACCAAAACAATATGGTGGCCTCCTTGTATGTGTGGTGGCTACCTCGGAGGGGGTCAGGTGACTTAGATGAGACTATGCAGGCCTGCCCCCTATGTGAGTCCCAGTGTAGCAGACACCTGAGTAGCAGAACCGCTACAATATATACCATTATAATAACTAGTAGGCTAGATAATTATAACACCCATATATATATACAGTAAAATTCCGTTATAACAAATTGCTTGGGATAAGCCAAAGTGATCGTTATAAATGAATTTCGTAGTATCCAAATAAGACAAATTAGACCCATTTCCTAATATCTATGGGGTTTTTGGACTTTGGTATTTCTTATGCAAAGGCTATGACTGCTCTCTAATGTATCCCACCCCCCACCTTCTATCCGTACTGGAGACCAGATAGGCAGTGGCAGAAGCCCTATGCAAAGGCCGTGAATGCTCTCTGATGCCCCCCCCCCACCTTCTATCCATACTGGAGACCGTGAATGCTCTCTGATCCTGGGTCTCTGATGTCTCCCACCCCTCATGGTGCCTCTAACACTGGGGGACTTACATTGCCATGAAAAATATTTTGTGACAGAATTCCTTCGTTATATCCGGATTTTGGTGCCCAAACTTCGTTATAATGGGATTATTTTACTATACAAATGTATGAGAGTGATTTGGGATAATGAGATGTGTTTGTTATAAACGAAAATTCGTTGTAACAGGATTCGTTGTAAAGGTATTTTACTGTATATATATATATATATATATATATATATATATATATATATATATATATATATATATATATATATATATATATATATATATATATATTATATGTGATTTATCAAAAAGTAAGATCGTCTCAAAAATTTTTCTTTTCTTATTTTAGCTGTGGTCTGATGTATCATAAAAAGCGGAAACACGACACTCAACCTCTTCCATTCAAATGTGAAACGTGCAACTGTGCATTTGACTCAGCCAAACAACTGCAGGTAGGTTGATATTTTGATTGAAAAAAAATGTATACATGAATCAGTCACATTTTGTAAATCTCAAGATGAAAATTAAACAATTTAAAAGCCCTTTCAATAGACTAAGCTTGCGACAAGCAGCATGCACCTGTTTCTATATGGTCTAACTCTAGTTATTGAGCGAAAGGGCATGCCACAACTACTGCTTACCAGGCGTACCACCTATAGAATGGTCATCGATTGCAGCTTAAATATCTGCTCCATAGTATATTTATAGCCATGTTTATTCAATCCCTTTACACTCAATTACAAACATTCCACAATTTCAGAAACATATCGACCGGGTGCACAATAAGCGCCTGAACCACCTCTGTGACCAATGCCCATACATGGCCTTCGACAAGATTTCTATTGATATGCACAAGTTTAGCCGGCACGGCATCCCACTACCAGGCGAGAATAGGACATGGTGGGTTATTTCTAATAGGCTATAGCAGTATAGAAAACCCTTTCATAAATGTATCACAGTGAAGGAGAATTCCCAAATAAGTTCAACGTACCGGTATGTTTTACTGGCATAACTATCCTTCCGTCTGAAAAAGGAATAATGATATACACCACAAAAGCTACCACTGCTTCTCTTGATGTAGGTTCTCGAATTACGAATGGACATAGTAATTATGCTAGAAAAAGAGTTTTCTTTTTTATAAAGGTACCCTTTAATTGATAAAATATGATGAAAATACTTGAGATTAATTCTGTACTTTCGCTATAATTTCAGGCATACCTGTCCCCATTGTGACTACAAGAGTGTTGCTAAAAATGTGATGCAAGCTCACATTGAAAGGCACGGTAAGTTGTATAATATTCCAAACTGCATACGATGTACATGTATTATGAGCTGTATCAACTTAAAAATATGATTTAACTCTCCATATAATGCTCTATAAACTAAAGTTTGATTATTTGTAACAAAATACCGAACACAAGAGCTGTACTAACTTATCAATGTCATTTGAATATTACAGGCAATGTTCAGATAAGTTATTCGAATAGTTCAATGTTACATATACTGTGGGATTTTTATGAGTCATGAGTCTCATATCAGTTAAAAATTGAAATGTTCCTTCGTGTTGCTGTGGTAGAGGACTCTACATTCCATTCCTTCGTGTTACTATTAAGGTTAAAGTTAAGCCTTTTGGGGTTGAGTAACCATCTGGATACAGAGGTTCAGTGCACTGATGACAAAATAAAACCGAACTTTCGTAAAATTTGTAATATCAGCAGAGACCTTACCCGGTACCGTAATCTCCCGCGTAGAAGGCACACCCCCAACTCAGAGAAGGCCTTTTCACATAGAAGGCGCACCTACCTCTTCTGGAAAAACCTGCGTATAAGGCGCCCCCCCCCCAACTCACAGGGGGGCTGCTTCGCGTAGATTTTGGTGTGTTTTCCTTGGCCACATCAATCAGTCTCCCAATTGAAAGTCAGAAAAACCCGCGTATACGTCTGGACAAACAGATAGTGCAAAAGCTTGCCACTAGATGTTTATAGTACTTCCGGTGGTGCGACTCGGGCAGATTTTGAACCAGCTGCACCTAGGCTAGTTTGCAGTGTCATTACATAAGGAATAAGACTAATAATATAAAAATAACAGGTGATGGTATTTACTATGTATGAATTGATAGATATACTGTGAATTTAGAAGAGACAAACTACAATACCGTAATCTCCCGCGTATAAGGCGCAGCCCGCGTATAAGGCGCACCTAGAGTTTTGGAAAATTCTCAAAAAAAATGAAAAATTCATAACTTTGGTTCTACTTAATGAATTTTCAAAATTCAAAAACCTATGGGTAGCTTGGGCCACCTTGGACCCTCCTGGGCCCCATTTTGTCCTATTTTGACCAAGGGGGCATGTAAGATATCAAAAGAAAGGTCTTGGTGTCCCCCTTGTGGATCCAATGAGAACTAAAACCCCCGTATAAGACGCGCCTTATACGCGGGAGATTACGGTAAGTAATGTTTCATCAATGCTTGATATGAACCCATTGATGAGTCAATGGCCCATCATTGTAGAATTGATGATAGGACACAGAATACCTGCAGTTTTTTAACCTGTAGGACTACACAGGTTTCAAATGAGTTGTACATCATGTACAACAATGGCACATTACCTCAAAAGGAGGACTCTTCAAAGAAATGCTGGCCATACTAACCCCCCCCCCCCACCTACAAAGCTGTGAAATGCCCGAGCTGAAGCCTCCCGCTGCACCGGAAGTACTACAAAGCATCTAGTGGCAAGCTTTCACACTATCTGTTCGTCCAAGCGTATAAGGCGCACACCAAACTTAAGGCAATGTCCCTCCGCGTATAAGACCCAGTAGCATTTTGTTTGGCGTAGAAGACGCGCCTGCTACGCGGGAGATTACGGTAGTATCTAGCTTAATGACATTACTTTTGAACGAAGAACCATATACTTGATGGAAATATATACTGTGCTTAATAATTTATAGCAATCAAAAATAACAACTGGATATAAATTTGCAAGAAAGTGGTTATTAATTTTTTCCCTTTTTGTTATTTAACAGAACAAAAGACGTTTAAGTGTGAGTTATGTGACAGCGTGTTTAACTGTAACCTGGACCTCAAGACACACCGCAGGAACAGACATAGCAGCAGTAAGTAGCGGGGTAGAACGACATATACAACTCTGTTTTACACACACAAGCCAAATCTAATGTTGTGTTTATATGATAAACGTGTACAGAATATCAAATATTTTCTAAAACCAACATACGAAAAGAAAACAGCAAAAAGGGTACTTTTTCTAGTACATTGCCTATACCATTTGACCCTTTGCCAGGTCCCTAGCAACCAGGGATCTGCTACCGAGAATATCCCTACTACTTTGCCAGCTTTCTCACAAACACTCAGGATGCGTGAGGTTTATATGAAGGTGCAGATTATACGTGGGGTTTTACAGAAGTGACTCACCATATTAATTTTGAACATCCTTTAATAAATTTGTCTTTTAGGACCGAAAGTGCTACACAGCTGTCCGTATGAAGGCTGCAAGTTTGTCTCCAAATATGGTCCTGCGACATTGAAGAAACATGTTGCTCGTATTCATGAGAACAAGGTGAGAATTTTTATTTGTGTGGTATATTCACCATCTGCTCCACTGGGGCTCGATCAGGAGGACTCAGGATTTAGTAATGTTTTCATGCTACCATAAAACCCTGGTCATAAGGTGGAATGTTTTTTTTCCTATTTTGGGGCAAAACCGGCTTCTAAATTTTCCCCAAACTCTACCCCGGCTTGTAACCGTTTTGTTTTTTACTTTAGATTTTCAGGGATTTCACTATTATAGTGAAATCCCTGAAACTATTACCCCAAAACCAGCTTATAGTTTTCCTTGAACTCTACCCCCGGCTTATGACCAGGGCCGAATTATGACCATGGTTTTATGGTTATTGCTCATCATGATACGTGAATGCAGGGACACGTGCACCAAGAACACCCTTAAAAGTGTGTTCGTTTCCTGTCCAGAGGCCTGGTGGATTTGTTTTTGTTGAGGGTGAACAATTTTTTTCTTGAGTTCTGATCTTTTTGTTGTCCATCAGCAGCAGAAGCTAGGTTTCCAATCTCAATATGATGGCAAATTCGTGCTGTCACTGCTTGCGATATTCATGACAAATGAAAAAAAAAAATCCTTATTAATTCAACTTCCAAGGACCCATGCGTCCATATACAGATCCTACATAATATATTCAAATACAATGTTTAGAATCACTGACAATTTTTAGTAAACCGTAGGGTAAATTATTGCACATACTCATCGAATGTTCGTATATCTTATGTTCCAGGATTATAAACCATGGGCATGTGAAATCTGTGACTATCGCACAAATGTCAAAGGAAACCTCCACCTCCACCTGCGAAAGGTGCATGGGCTGCAACCACAGACTAATGAGCGTCGGGTCCCATCAGTGAAAACTCCGGGTTCTGAGTCTACAAGTGAAGTGCCAACTGACACCAAGCCTCCCCAAATTGGGCACCCACAAGAGTATCCTAGAGAACACCCACAGGAGCACCTACTAGAGCATCAACAAGGTCACCCACAAGGTCTTCCACAAGAACGTACCCAGGCGCATCCACAAGAACAGACCCGTGCGCACCCACAAGACTTTCCCCGAGCGCATCCTCAAGACCATCCCCAAGAAAATCCCCGAGAGCATGTACCGACACATTATCAAGGACATCCGCAGGACCATCCACGAGTGCATCCGCATGAGCATCATCCTCAAGGACTTACACATGACCATTCTCGGGGCCACCCACAGGAAGACCTGAGGGGTCATCCGCAGGATAATCCCCCGGGAGGGAATCCACACGATAATCCCCCTCCAGTTACCGTACACCATGCATATCCGGTCTGTCCCCCAGAGACCTACCAAAGTATACCCAGAACAGAAATACAGAGGACTGAGGCAGTGGTGTCACACTCCCAAGTGCCCCCTGTATATCAGACTTTATCAAGAGCGGAGACATTACCACGGTTACCTCTCGGTGTTCCAGCATTACCCGGGGGTCAGTATGGTATGGTGGTACCACCACCCACTGCTTATGAGGAACATGCTCATCTCTTTATGCAAGGACTACAGTAAATATGATTATACTGTAGGCCTGTCTATCAAAGACTTGTTCAGAAAACCATATCTTTAATAATAGATTCAGGTTTGATACTACAGATGCAATGTTATAGGATATCATGGTAGCTCCGAGTGCTTTTTCACTTTTATTGAAAGAGTCATATTTTAGTTTTAGAAATTTACCTGCTATGAGGCTTGATTCTGTTGAATCTACAGGTTTCTTTTTTTTTTTTTGTATTCCTTAGATCCCAAAATCCACCAGATTCAAATTGGTCGTTCCGTCATTTAGATTTCATTTTTTTTCTGAGTGTCTGAAATAGCTAATTGCATATGCAGCATAATATCTTTAGCACGCATGGTTAATGTACCCGGTAGGTAATTTATGTAAAATGTTACCGTAAACTACCGCGTAGAAGACGCAGTGCGCGTATAGGACGCACCCCCTTCTTGTGAGAAGCATTTTCGCGTATAAGACGCACCTCTTAGGTACCAATTTTGTAAATTCAGTACATTTCTATAGTAAAATTACCCCTCGTATAAGACGCACCCCCAATTTCAGTACATCCTATAAGACCCCTCAGCATTTTGTTTGGCGTAGAGGACGCGTCTTATACGCGGGAGTTTACGGTAGTTTATATTGCTCCTCGTTGCTTTAATCTAAGGGGGTATCTAATCCAAAAGCTGTAAGGATTGTTTGCATTTATCTGTTAAATTTGTAGTTAATGGTACTTTGCTTTTAACAGAAATTATCTGAGACTGCCAGTTATGATATCAACAAAGAATATCTGGTGTATGACATTGTTGGAATATTTTAACGCCAGTAGAAACATAGCAAAGACCAAGCTTTGAAGAGCCCTAGTTTGAGTGGAGAATTGGCTGTCAATGTATCACTTGTTCAGATGCGCACCTAAATATGTAGGCTTAGAGTAGCCTATCTGCGCCATGAAATAAAGCGCCCAAACCAGGACTTCCAGGTTTTGTTCTCAAATGACATGTACTACAAAGACAGTGGGCTTCCCTAGCCCACTTAAAAGGGTCTATTTCTCCCCTTTCCTATCCCCTCGGATGTGTGTGGTGCACATATGTGTGGGCACTGACACATTCCTTTGTGAAATTGTGTAATGTAGTTCTCGCCATGAATATGACCTTAGCTGTCGAAATGGCGTTAAACATCTATTACTCACTCACTCACTCACAAAGACAGTGTTTAGCACAGGTGCATACAACCTCTCCTAGTCCACTATAAAGGATTCAAAACCGTTCGTTGTATCAAATCAAAATGCAAATTCTCAGCATAAGTACTCATCCCATCTCTGTTATAGCCTCAAAATAAAAAGCCTTTTAAAACCTAAGAGAAATTGATTTCAGATTGTACTAAAAAGACCGGGGTAGGTGGAGAGGGGTTAATCTGACACGCATGTACCAATTTTTTTACCCAATTGTGCCAGCATCTCAGTGGGCCTAAGCACCCAAAACTTTAGAATGTTGAAGATCCCTTCATTGCACAGAGGTGTCAGTTGTGTGTTGACCCAAACTCTGAAAAATCAGGGCCCTTCACGATACTGTTATGAGTTTACATAACCAAAAAAAAAAAAAAATTCTCAACATAAATTACACTGTAATTAACTTTCTCTACGAACCCAATGGCTTCCCTAGCCCATAAAGAGGGTCTATTTCTCCTCTTTACTTTCCTACCCCCTCGGCTGGCTTCCCTAGCCCACTTAAAAGGGTCTATATCTCCTCTTTCCTATCCCCTCGGATGTGTGTGGTGCACATATGCGCGGGCACCGACATTCCTCTGTGAAATTGTGTAATGTCGTTCTCGCCATGAATATGACCTTAGCTGTCGAAATGGCGTTTAACATCCATTACTCACTCACTCCTACCCCCTCGGATGTGTGGTGCACATATGCGCAGGCACCAACACATTCCTTTGAACATTTGTAATTTCTTTCTCGCCATGAAAATGACCTTAGCTGTCGAAATGGTGTTAAACATCTATTACTCACTCCCTCTGCGGGCCTAATTCACACCCTACATCTCGAATTACTTATTTCCCAGCATGCCAGTCTCCAGATTTAGTCTCTAGATGGGCCCACTTTAATGTTGTAGTTTGAGCCAAGTTTATTAATGGGAAGATGAATTATGAACAATTTGAATTTCGTTTGAAAGGTACTATACTGTGAAAAAAATGCCAATCCTACAATTATTTCTCAGAAATTGACCCATTATGTACTTTTCAAAATGTTAAGGAGTTCTATTAAGTCAAAATTTGAGGGGCCTAAGAAAATAGAACCTGTGAAGGTCGGTCGGATACCGTAAATTCTCGTACAAGCCGCGGCTAGTATCACAACCCAAATAAATATTGAGATTCCCAAAGGCAGGGTGTAGCTTATGTAAGGGGTTTTGTACACCATAGAACAGTTTTAAATTGCTGATTTTCAAGCCCAAGGTGAGGCACCCCAAGTTTTATCGGAGGCTGTAAACCTCCGATCGAACATGGGGTGCAGGAAAATATATGGTACTTTTAGTCTAAATACTCCAGGGTGATGACCTCTGGCTTCAAGACCGAAAACCTAGAATATTCATTTTTCAATATAGGTTGTCGCATTTTCGCGACAACTCGAATACTGTGGGTTTTTCCTCAAAAATATGTTGCAGACAACCTTTACGTTTGTAAGTACAAATTAGGACAGTGATTCATGTCAATGTTAAACCATCAAATTTTCAGGATTCACCTGGAATTATCAGGATAATTTCAAACAGTTATCCAGTTCAACCTGCTAACGTTCACGTTGCACTAAGAATTCAATCCACACTGTAATCAAGATTTTTGTTTATTTTTTTTTTATTTTTGAGTTTCAGTCTTGTATAGAGCACAGTATGTACAATAGCAATGTCGATCGTCCTCAGTGAAATCGGTGATGCATCTACTGGTCACATCTCGGAACATGTGGGCAAATACAGCCGACAACGCCTAAGTCCAGGGTTCAGTCTCTTTGAGACACAGTATAGCGCCAGTCAGTTAGCTGCACAGAAAGTTAATTTTGTTTCAGCTGTAGTTTCCTGTTTTATTTCTGGGAATGGTTGATACGCGTTGCCTCTCAGGAGTCATAGCCCCGGGTCCCAGTTGACACTTGTCAGGGTCAGCTCAGAACACAATCAGCAGTGTGATGGGACATCCTGTGCTGGGCCTGTGGAGTGGTGGGGCAGTCTACTTGGACCTGGAAATACAGAAAGGTCACTTTGTTATTCAACACAATTGTAATTTCTAAAATATGAACAGGATCTTTCACTTATCATTTATATTTACCGTAATCTCCCGCGTATAAGACGCGTTGCGTGTATAAGATGCACCCCAAACTTAGCACATGCATTTTCGCGTATAAGACGCACATTTTACTGCTGAAATTTGTATGATTAGTACATTTCTATAGAAAAAATACCCCTCGTATATACCCCCAACTTGAGAGAAAGCTATAAGACTACCCAGCATTTTGTTTGGCGTAGAGGACGCGTCTAATACGCGGGAGTTTACGGTACTTGTCATTACTATGATCTTGCCTTTTGGGAAGGGATTAGAAATCACTACACTTAAAATCGAATGTTCAATTCCTTCGTGGAAAGATGAGGATCCCAGCTTCTATCATCCTCTTCATGTAATCCAATCCATGTTTACTTCACCCATTTTTATTTCTAATATCAACAAGGTCTTGTCTTTCCAATGATTCTCAGACTAAATACAGCCAGAAATTATTTTCATGTGTATCAAACGGTAATTCTAATCATCATAGAATCATTGTAAATCAATTACTGAACCCATTAATGCTATAAGGCATGAGACTGGGAATTGAAATTTCCAAAAGGGCAATTAGATAGTGAGTTTAAGATCAGGACGTGTACGGCAATGTGTACGCCTACAGCAATGCTGAAGGATAGGCTACACGTCGCCATACACGTTACAAGTAGCCAAATCTTAAACTCACTAATAACACGGTTCCACTACCTCTCAGATAGATTGATCCACTGGTTTCCCCATTCAGTGATACATTTATGTGGCTTGAGCTGACTAAGGCGGATTTATCAATTTTGATTCTAACCGACAGCTAGTAAACACTCAAGTACAATATTTTTTCATGAACACCACTCACTGATCAATGAACATTGCGAAATCACTAATTTTCTCTGAGAACCACTCACTGGCCGGAAAAAAAAACTTGTCTTTCAGACACATTTTCCCAGGAATCTAACAATTTAATACAGGTATCTTGGAAATAAATGAGAACATCTAAGTAGATCTATGGAAGAGATTGCACACAAGAATCTTCTGATCTCTTCAAATGGCGACCCCTCAGATTATAGTCATGTTCTATACTTAGGGGTGTGAAATCCTAAAATCCATTTCCCCTAAAGTTTCTTCGCAATGATCTCCAGTTTACATTTTAACATTATATAAAGGTCATTTAAATAATCAATTGGATACATGCTATCTTTTCTTGTACGGAGAGCCTAAGAACTACCACTGGGATACTCAAATTTCTGATTTCCGATGACAACAGATCTTAACTTTTGAAAAAAATCTTAAGGACCCCCCCCCACCATATAAATGGTAATTTATTTTCTCAGTGGAATTGCACAGATCTCAGGAATGATCCCGGTGAGCAGCAAAACCGCAGAATCCCGCGTTTCCGCTGAGATATCACACCCCTGATACTTAACAGTCCCAGTCATGAGGGAACCCTGACTTTATAGCTAACCCATTCTTCGGTTGGAATGGGAGTTCAAATCTAGACTATAGAACGACACATCATAGTTTAAGATCTCCTGTATTATGCATTGCAACCTGCACCTGTGTATGAGCTGAAACCCCAACTTTGGAATAAGTTAATGGGCTCTGAAAAGGTTAAATTGAATCCCTACAAAGGCTACTATGGTGGCTGACTGAATAGGGAAAACCCAGCATGTAACTAAGCCACCGAAGACTTCGGAAGTGTCAAAATATTTTCTCAGTGCATCTGTACAAATCATAAACTGGCCTGTCCGACTTTCAAATCTCCAAATATTTCCTGAGGAGTCCCATGCCAGAGACTAGCTTTTCAGGGGATAGAACTTGAATCAGGGGTGTGAAATGCCGAAACTCATTTCCTCTGAAGCGTAATATACCAACTCGCGGGGACTCAAACTTAATATGTTCACATAAGATTAAATTGGCCAAATAAGTACTTTGGACATATCAAACCACCTTCTCATGTTGTGAAAAGCTTGGAATTACCATTGGGACAATATCTCTATTCCATTTGGCAAATGATTTGGGATGAAACTTTGAATCTCAGGAAATTCTATTTCAGACCCCCCCCCCCCCAATAAATGGTAATTTATTTTCTCAGTGGATTTGCAGAGTGAGTAATAGATGTTTTACGCCATTTCGACAGCTAAGGTCATATTCATGGCGAGAACTACAATACACAATTTCACAGAGGAATGTGTCAGTGCCCGCGCATATGTGCACCACACACATCCTGAGGGGATAGGAAAGATGAGAAATAGACCCTTTTAAGTGGGCTAGGGGAGCCCGGGATTTGCAGAGATCTCAAGAATGGTCCTGGTGAGCATTAAAACCGCGGATTTCCGCGTTTCCGCGGAAATTTCACACCCCTGTTGAATAGGGGCCTGCACATCTGAACTGGAATTTCACCAATGTTAAAACACTACACAAACACGCCTGTGCTTGTCTAAAGCGACTCTCAGAAAAATTACAGCCAGAAATAAGTTTCATTGTGATCAAACGGTAATTCTAATCATCATAGAATCGCTTCTCCGCAATCATGCTGTCGCTCAGGGTTTAGGCGACAAAGATTAACATTTTTCCATAAAATTACTATTTTTCCTTGTCCTACAAGGCTACATTGATGCATTCGTTACCCTAATATTAATGAGACGGCATCAATGAAGTGCATCAATCAGAATCACGACTTCCAAGTTCCATCAGCAGATCTTGGACAAAAGCCTTAAACATTCCCAACACCCACTGCCATCTTATTTATTGTTCTCCAATTGACATCACAAATAGTCTCTTTACAAAAACGATGAAAATGACTTCTCTGCAATACATCTAATTTCAGGGACGTGATTAGAAAATCGCCCAAATGTAGGAAGATTTTTTAAGTCCCAATATAGGTTATTCAACGCCACAATATAGACTTGAAAAAGGATCTTGTGAATATAAGGGGGGGTCATCCCCCCAGGAGCCGAAGAAATTTTTGAACATCTAGAGGCCAAAAGGTGCAGTTTATATAGTACCAGAACACCCCCCCCCCCCAACCAGTAAAATATTTTCTCAATGGATTTGGGAAAATCATGACTACTAACATGAGGGTCGACTTTTTGGCTCCCAATTGGAAGAAAACCTCCAATTAGGGGAGAAATCATATTCCTGAATTTACAAATCCAGCAATCATTTGCCATTTGTCAGCGAACTAAGCAATCATTTCCAAATTCATTTTGAGAATTTCTTCAATTTGTTTTTTTTTAATAATGAATAATGAAGGTTTCTATTATTGTAGAGCACAAGGCAATAAGCCAATATTAGTTTAATATCACGATTTCTGTACTTATCGACTGTCTTCTACTGTGGACTACACGTGCTTTGGCAATCCAGTCAGGGACAGCAACCATGTCACTGTTTATTTATCTGAACTTGAGTGTTATCTTAAATTCCAAAGCAACAATATGTATTTTAACTCACCTCGCCCTCATCTTCCTCCTTTTGCGCTTCAGCCTTCTCATACGCTTCTTTCTCCACTGAAAGTTAATGGAATAGGAAGGATTAAGAATGTGTATTCATGCCAATGATCTAGAAACAGCCAAGTTAAGCACTATAATTCCGTCTAGGTTACATGTTTAATTGCACGAACTTACAATGACATGATGGCATTGGAACAAGCAGTGGTGTTGTACATGCCTTTGATATATTTTTTTCAGTGCACTAGTTGATTTGGGGGGGGGGGGGGCAGAAACTAGATCTAGATCATGGATGTCAACACAAGTCACAACCACTTAATACAAATATTCATAGTTATTTCTCCGTGCGATCATGACAACATTTTGTTGATAACGATAGCCCCGCTATTAACTTGAAAAGTGTAGGACCAAGTTAGCCCTAATGAAACTTAAATCTGTCAAAGCAAGAGATAAGAAATTTTGACAGGAGCTCCCTCGGCTGACCAGGCAGGCATGTTTTCGGCATGGTTCCGGTCATCTACGTCGAAAACACATTTCTTAGTTGACGAAATAAACAGTGAAATTAACTCACCTTGGCCCTCATCTTGTGTTGTTAACCTGTAAAGATGAAAAACAATATGTTATTGCATGTTTCAAATGAAGATGGCCGAGGAAATAGGAGGATTTCTCTGGATAAGTTCGAGCGAATTTCTAATTTGCGACTTACTCACCCAAGATGTTAGACGAATAAGAGGCCGTGCAAGGGCCCGGATGTAGCACCTCGACGCTGAAGCTGGTTGTCGGCAATCTGATTGGTCCGTGGCAAACACTCATTCTGAAGTAACCGGTACCCATCAGTCCGTACTCTCCAAATGCAAAACAAACACATTTTAGTCGTTGACACCTTCTTTACTAGCGATGGAAGTGGCCAAAACTATGTTACACAGCCATGTCTTCCCTTTGATAGTGATATAATTTATAAATTACCTGCAAACGAAAGATTATATACTGAAAAATAGCTACGCCTCGCCGTCAAAACTTCCGGCGAAAATGGCGGACGCGGAGGCAGCTCTTCCCGTGGTCAAAACAGAACCAGAAAATGCAAAGGATACAGAAAAAGATGGGGAGAAAGATATGGATAAACAGACTCTTCTGGCTGTGCTACAGTTCCTCAAGAAGAATAACTTATCGGTATGACTGCCACTATAATAGTTTTTACTAAATGCATGTAGTAGTGACTGTAAACATCGAATTTCTTCTATTATCGCCTAGCATTAGGGTTTGAAACTTTGTTTTTTTTTCACTCAGTGTCGGGGATCATTTTTTAACAAGTACGAGGGAGGGGGGGTAGCGCAGACGCAGGGGTGGTGGGTTTGAGTAGGTTGCAAAAAAAATTGACCCCACCTAAGTAGGGCCTAGGGGGGGGGGGCTTTTGTCTTGTTTTGACGGGGGTGGGCGAAAAAAAAGGGGGGGGGGGATTTTTTCAGGAATGTGGGACTGATGGCCCTAGGGACAGTTGGCCCGGGACTGATGGCCCCAGAAAATGAGACTGATGGCCCCACTTTTGGGACTGATGGCCCCACTTTCAAATTTGATGCCCCTGTGTATATCTATGATCAAATAATTCACATATATTTGTTATAGAATGATTGTTTACATGATGTAGACTGCTTATGGAGCATGTTTGGTATTTTAGCACAAGTTTGGAGGTGTTATAGCCACAATAACCAATGCCTACCCACTGAGGCAGTGTGTGTAGCCTGGGGATTAGCTATGACACCTTTCAGCTTGCAGCACTGACTGGGCACACTGTAGTCTGTAGTGACTACATAATAAAAAAAGAAATTGCAAAAACAAAATGGAAAAATGGCTTCTGATAGATAAAAAGATAAAAAAAAAAAACACAACAAAAAACGAAATTGAAAAAAAATCAAAGAGAAAGAAAAAAAGGAAAATTTTTTTTTTTAATAAAATGGCAAATAAATCATAGAATATATGGTTAAAACATGTGATTTAATTGTTTTCATGTATGGATTCAATATAGGACTCAGTATAGAGAAATTATTATTTTATTAAAATGGCAAATAAATCATAGAATATATGGTTAAAACATATGTAAGACATGTGATTTAATTGTGTTTAAATGTGATATGGTATTACATTGTTATTGTAATATCAAAGAATGTGATATTTGTACTGATGTTATTGTATGTGATTGCTATGTCATTAATGTTATTGTATGTGATTGCTATGTCATTAATAAAGAAAGCTGTGTCTTAAAATGGCAATCAACTACTCTGTAGCAAACGTGGTGGAGAGAGCGCATGTTAATACACTTAACCCTTTGGGGACAGCATAGTTTGTTCATGCTTCTTCTCGGCCGGTGAATAACTCACCTATTCTGCATTCATGCCATCTGTCCACCCAAACAAAATAAATCCCTACTGACATGTGATTTAATTGTGTTTATGTATGGATTGAATATAGAAAGCACATCTGAAATTTTTTTTATTTTTTTCAACATTTTTTCTTAATAATTATCTTTTTTTTCATATAATTTTCAATCAAGTGTAACATGCAAAGTGTCATAGATATGCATGATTAATGAAGATAGGTGATAGAGGTGGGATGGACCCTGGTTTAAAAGTTGGGGCCATCAGTCTCATTTTCTAGGGCCATCGGTCCCACTTGGGGCCATCGGTCTTCGGGGCCATCGGTCTCTAGGGCCATGGGTCCCGGTACCTTTTTTCAGTGAATGTGTATTCACAGCCGCGGCGGCCCTGGTGGAGATCCCAAACGTAAACATACACATCTGATGATCACACCCAGTGCATTCTCAATTAGGGCAGGCATACTTGCCACTTTCACATACCGGTATCTCATAAGAAATTTAATATCTATATGAATCAGATATTCATTATCATCAGTTCCACAGGCACATGCGTCCCTAAATCCCTAGATCTACTATTAATTGTTAAAAGGATATTTTGATCAAATCAAGAGGTTGGGAGAAAATCAGGATTTTATAAGGAGTAGTAGATCACCACAGTAGGCACTTACCTATTTTTTCAAGACTTTATCCCATTAAATTATCTAAGGTAGGCACTTTGATAAAGCCACTATGGTGGGTGAGAAAAGCTGGCATACTGGGTTGACACTTTCTGCCAGGTGTGAGTGTGGCCGCTACTTGTGACCTTGCCGATATCACCAATTTAGGGTTTTATTAGGGTGATTTTCTTCTGTTTTAAAAGTTATCCTTGGAGTTTAGATATCAAGCTACCCACCAGTGAAATCAGGGAGAAAAAATTCCAATTATTAAGCGTTTTACACTGACTTTAATTTGAAGGTAATATTGAAGCTTTGAAAAACATATTAACCACTGTAGACACTAACAAAATTATATCAGACACAGTTTAAGTGCATAATAAACTAGCAGCATGTAAAATTTCATGCATGTATGACTTTGCCCAGTGATACTTTTGAGAGGACCAAAATATGAAACAATAGAAAAGAAATGGCCGTGTGTAGAGCCGCTATGTTACGATTTTTTATTAGCATTTTACTCCTACTTAGAATCAATTTGGAAATGGATGAAAGATATCAATTGAAAGCTAAGATTCTAAATACCGTAATCTCCCGCGTAGAAGACGCGGTGCGCGTATAGGACGCCCCCCCTTCTTGGGAGAAGCATTTTCGCATAGAAGACGCACCTCTTAGGGCTCAATTTTGTAAATCCAGTACTGTTCTATAGTAAAATTACCCCTCGTATAAGACGCACCCCAAACTCAAGGCAATTTACGTCCCGCGTATAAGACCCAGTAGCATTTTGTTTGGCGTATAAGACGCGTCTTATACGCGGGAGATTACGGTATCATAGAAAACTAAATTTTTTTTAGATTGGATCACTAGAACATTACTTTCCGGGTCCTTAGATATCAAGTGGAAAAACAGAAAATTGCCACCAGTGCATGCTGCCACACACTGGGCCCACTGTGTGGCTGAACTCACATCACAGAAATTATAACACCTTCTCTACCATTCCTATAGTGCTACTTGCCTCAATATTTTTGGTACTATTTGCCCTGTATCTCTGGTTCTATACAAGATATAAACAAAATTCCAAAAGATTTAAAAACATCTCAATGGCCTCAATCAAATGCAGTCACAGGGATCTTTCTGTATTCATTTTAATTGTTTTGATGAAGTGCCTATCTAAGGAACAATGGATAGATCTTGAGAAAAGAAGTGGATTTGCTTTTTAAATGAAGTCTCTATGTCAATTTAAAGTGGAATTATGACTGGTCAAAGGTACCAAATCAGACCCAGGATTCTGCCATAGTTAAGAGTTTAATTTAGATCCAATTTTGTGATCAAGCAAGATGAATCCAAGGTAGACTAGTTCACTAAAATGATTATTTTGCGCAATTTTCTTTTCAGATAAACAAGATATACCCCCAAGAATGTGAATAATGATACATTTTATCATAATCAAACAATGTAAAAGCAAATTTTTGATGTCATCTTTTCCCTTGATCTGTGCGCTCTGACAGAACCACAGCAGAATCGTGTCTTTGACTCAGGATGTTTGAATAATCATAACTTCCATTTAAATTGTCATAAAAACTTTATTTAAAAAGCAAAACCACTCATTTTTATCACAGCTATCAATTTCTCACCATATAAAATGCATACAATAAGGTCTTAATTGACAGTTAAGTGCCCAACATGGGGGAGGTTGGGACAAGTGTCCACAGAAAATCTTGCCCAAAAAGTTTGCAGGGTCTGTCAAACATACTGCAGCCTCTTAGAAAAAGAAAAGTTAGACATCTTCTAGATGATTTTTATCCATAGAACAGGTGGGAACCATTTATGTTTAGGTGCTCAGTGATCTTCTCATCATAAAATGGTTCTAAACTTTTGGTTGAACTTCAATGGGGTCAAAGGCAAAATTCCCTGCATTCAACCTTGTTTGTAAAGATCCTTCAGTAAATAGCTTCAGAATAAGCTTGCAAAGAAAGGAGAGTTTAACACTACCCAGTTTCAGCTTTATGACAGTTTCACACCTCTACTGCAGCAGACTCACACACTGGATAACTAATCATTATTGATCATACGTGTTGCAGGTAGCAGTCATCCTTTAGAATAAAGAGGAAAATGAAGATACTCATTTATGACTGCTACCATGATTAGCAGCGGGCCGAGGACGTACTTGGAGAACATGTTGAATGTAGATTTACTCCAATTCGCAGCTAATCCCAGAGAAACATCAAACAAATCCTTCTCCGTCCTGTTGATACGATGTGACTTCCCAGACGTTAACTGAGGGCCCCCACCTGAGGTCAGCTATTCAGCTATGCCAAATGTGACAAATGTCTCACGGAGTCGCCTGACAAGACCATCTGCACGAGACTCTGACTTGAACACCATAGGCCAGTTAGAGTACCTGTCCACGACCACAACATAGTCTGTTCCTCTGAAAGTGAAGTAGTCAGCACATACCATCTGGAATGGGTATACTGGGCGAGGGATCTCCGCTGGCGGTTGCATGGGGTTGGACTTGGCTATACGGTGGCAATGAGAGCACTGATCTCTGTTTCTTGCAATGTCCACAGTGATATCTGGCCAATAGACAGAGTCCACAGCCCGTGCTCGCAGCATGAAGGGCATTCAAGATAGTTGGGCGGAGTGTGGGTGGAATGACAGTACGCTGGCCCATGAGAATCACACCGTCAACCACACACATGTGGTCAACATAGCGGTGGAATGGGCGTAAGTCATGCGGAAGGTCACGTGAGTCTGAGGGAAACCCATTCTCTAGTCGGCTGATAAGTTCCACAAAAGTAGGGTCAGATGCTGTGGCCTGACATACCATCTCCCATGTGACCACCGGGTGCACAGCCTTGAGGGCAGATGTGGCAGAAGCCACGATAGACACATCATCAGCGGGCGATACGTCAGTGCCCTCAGAGCACGGCTGAGTAGTGTCTCATGGCGGGATGTCGGTGAGATGTGGACAATGACATCAGATTCAGGTGGCTCACCGGGCAAGTAGAGGCGATCAGGCTGGCCGATGGGATGTCTGGAGGCAGCATCGGGCCCCTGATTCTTTTTGCCAGGCACATGAACTACCGTAAACCTGTAGGCCAAGGTTTTCTCCTATAGATTCAGGAGCCACCGATTACTGATGTCTGTGAGGGATCTGTCATTGAGTACTTGTAGTAGTGGCTTGTGGTCTGTGGCCACAATTAGATCCTCGCAGCTCAGGACATGATAGCGTGTCTGATGGAGTGCATATGCCACTGCCAAAGCCTCCCCCTCAATAGGGGCATACCTGCTCTCGGCGGGGTGCGTGAACCGGCTGCCGACAAGGCACAACTTCCAGCCATCATGGCAGCACGAAGGGGTGGGGGTGAGGCACTGGCAGTACTTCTGCATCAAAAAGAATCCAATTCCATCAACCGACCAGTCTGTGGCCAGGCATGTGATGCGGGAGGGGTCAAAGAGGCGAACACACTCTTTCATCTCGGCGATTATAATGTCTTTGGACTGCTGGAATAGCTGGTCCAATTCTCTTGTCCACTGGAACTTAGTGGAGGGTTTGAGCAAGGTGCGAAAGGGCTTCATTTAGCGGGTCATGGCAAAGGCATAGGCACCTCGGTTGATCAAACCAAACCATGCTCTTGCCCCAGTGATGTCTGTTGGGGTGGGGAAGTTCCTGATGGCATCCTGGAACTTGGCGCTGGGACATATATTGGTCAAAGTGATGGTGAGGCCTGCAAAGTCAACATTTTCTTGGGCAAAATGGAATTTCTTAGTGTTCAGGGTGATGCCATTGCGAGCACAGAGATCCAACCATTCACAGGCCTGGAAGAAAGCTGCTTCAATGGATTCCGCCCACATGCATGTGTCATCTACACATTTTACCTTGTTCGGGAAGTCAGCGATGATGGCATCAAACCGTTGGGTGTAGGCATCTCCACTTGACAGGAATCCCTGTGGGGCCACCTTGTACCTGTAGTGCCTCCATGGTGTGATGAATGTGGTAATGTGATGGTCTTCCTCACGAATGGGTACTGAGTGATAACCATTCCAAGCATCTGTGACGGTCTTCCTCATACCCTGCGGGACACGGTCAGCCAGGTGGAAAGGTGTGGGGACATGATGGGTTTGGCGGACAGAGTGCCAGTTCTGTGGCTGCAAGTCAACTGTCCTCCTTGGAGAGCCATCAGCTTTACCTGTGACCACCATCCTGGAACACCATGTGGTTGAGGTGTAGTGATTGAAGTTCGCCAGTTCCATCAATAGGCCGTCCTCGTGGATGGATCGGGCGCCTGACCCTACGCAACTGTCAGCATCTTCGCAAGTTCACCCCGTTTCACGCACCCACCAGCTCACGTCCCATGCTTGATAACGGCCCAAAGTTTTCTGCACCAGCCATGCCCACCGACTTGGCTTCGGATTTGGAACCCCCTAATACCACTTCGTTGGATACCACACCGCCTGTGCCCATGTCCGGAGATGAGCCAAGGATGGATCAGCCACCCATGGATCCAGTGCTCCCTCCCGACCCTAGCTCTGCGCAGGCCCCAGATTCCTTGGGTCAGGAACCCTCCACTGAAGAGAGTGCTCCGCCGACAACTGCAGTGCGTCCCACCATGCCCAGGGCCCTCTCTCGTCTACGGCTGGAGCCTGGGAGCTCCTCCCTGCCACTCGGCAGGGGCGATGTGGCTGTACTCAGGATTTTTAAGAGACTGTTTAGCTATGCAACACTAGCATTTTTCCTGACATCATTTTTTTCGTACCCTCAAAAACTTGCTTCCCAGGGGGGGGAGAAAACTAATCATTATTGATCATACGTGTTGCAGGTAGCAGTCATCCTTTTCCACACCCCTCCTGGTCATATCGACTGGGGGGAGAAGAGTCAAAGAAATATAAAGAGATATTCCAAGAACTGGACATTGTTTTATATTATAAAAAATTGTGAATGCTACCAGCATATCTTCTTTCTGTGTTCTTGGTTCTCCTATTATGTATATCTGTTCATTTGTGTACTTGTCGTCGAGATGATCCATCGATGTGTTGGAAAAGGATTTCAACCTTTAGAATAAAGAGGAAAATGAAGATACTCATTTACTGGAGGTATTTGAGTGCCTAACCACAGCAAAGCTAGCCACTCACTGTCAATCTTGCGTAGATCATCCTTCCACTTCCACATAAGAAATTTAATATCTATATAAATCAGATATTCGTTATTCCGATCCACATGCTCCCCTATATCTCTACTATAAGTTGTGAAAAGCACATTTTTATCAAATCAATAGGTCAGGAGAAAATCATGATTCTATGAAGGGTAGTAGATTGCCACACTGTGACCCACAGTAAAGCTGGGGACTCACTATCACATCTCGCACGGACCATCCTTCCACTTCCACAAATGATTTTCAACATTTATATGAATCGGACATTCATAATTCTTAGTTCCGCATGCTCCCCTATATCTCTACTGTTATTAGTGAAAGGGATTTTTTGACGAAGCAATAGGATTGGGACTCAGAGAAAATCAGGATTTTGTAAAAGAAAGTTGATCGCCGCTATTAATTGTCTATGGGCAACATGGGTTGGACTGCCAGTGGGGATCTCCAGCACCTCAGCACAGCAAGGTGTGATGTCACGTGAACAAACTATAGCCTAGTCCAAAGGCAAAGAGGGGTGGGAAAACTCTCCGCGCCTCCAGCATGGGGGGGGGTGCACAATTTTTTGGCTGCAATTGACTGATTTTGGGGTGGGGTAAAAAAAATTCTGCGCCGCTGTGCGAAAACCCACCAGTGGCACCACCCACCAGCAGCTCCCCTGGATAAATAATGACAACTCCCTTATCTGGCTAAGCTGATGATAGTAGCATCCAGATTTTTTTTTGCTAAAAGGGGGCTGAGTTTTTTTTTTTACACCCTACCCTCAAGAGAGTATTCCCGGTTAGCGGATTCCTTAGTTGGCTGACCCCTGCTTGAGCTGGTACCTTGCATGACCAAGGACTGATAACAGCCAATGATGATGGGTACAGGTGTGTAGGGGCACGATTTAGTAGTAGTGTTTATGGCTTACGGGTTGCCTCGGTTCCGAGCGGAGCGGCCTTTCGGGTTGAGAGCCTGGTACGCCTGGCGGGCGGTGGCAGCACCGCCCTCCGGGCTGCGGGGGTTGAACACGAGAGGTCGCCACCCAACCCCTGTGGCTATATAATAGTCGGGTCGGAACCTAGGACGAGGAGAATCCTACCGGATTCCCTAGGAATACCATCTGAACTTTACTGACTCCGAAGCCTTACCTGGTAGTCGAAAATCCGAGCTTTCCGAACAGTCCCTTTACCATACGGAATCTATTTAGCTCCCTGTAACTTAGGATACTGAATAAAGACTTGTTGCCTTTTGAAACCGGATATCCTTGTATTCGTGATCCTTTCCGAACCATCTACGGTCATACATTACACTGGTGCCGTGACCAGGATCCGGTTTTCGGAAGTGCGCAGCCCTGTCTGAACAAGACGAAAATCAGTGTCCGGAAGGTGGGTTTCCGGGAAGCCATGATGCCCCGGGCCTAGCCTATCAGGAATATAGGGATCCATCTCGGAATGAGGCCGAGACATTGGATTCCGGGAGTGAAGTGTCTATGGTAGGGTTGGACGCTACAACTGATGACCATCTGATCGCGCCGGCTAACCAAACCGCGCCCAATTTAAGATCATCGGATTTACTGAGAGATGGGGATTTTAGTAGTCCCATCACCTTGGCCCCAGTCCCTGGTACTGAGCCACGAGGACGGGGGAGGGATCCGATCCACCTTGTGCCCTTGGCTGGACAAGGGTTTTTTTTGAACCACCTGAATTCGGCATACCTTTCTGACTCCGTTTTTAATCCCGGTGGGTCCAGTCAACCGGCTCCTGTGAGTGGGGCACACGTGGATAGATACCGGGAGGAAAGGAATAAGTATGAATCAGAAAGGACAGCTCATGCGGAATGGAAGCGGATGAGCGATCAGGAAAAATCCAGGGGTGAAAAGCTGCTGGAATATCAGAAGAAAGAGACCGAGCGGAAACAGAATAAGGTAAAAGAGTTAGAAAGGGAGGTCAAAGACCTCTTAGACGAAATTGGGGACCTATGTAAGAGTAAGGGATTGTTAGAACGTACCACGGAAACCTTGGAACAAGAGGTGGGTGTCCACCGTACGCGACTCCGAGAGATCGAGGCCATGATCCAGGGTAAGAAAGCCGAATATGAAAGGTACGGGAAGAAAGTTGAGGAAGTCGAACTGCAACTGAGTCTAGCGACCTCCACCCTGGAAGCTAAGACTTCAGAGCAGGATGAGACTATGGAACAATACCGAACAGGGCTAGATGTCACTGGTAAGCGCCTTACCGATTTGAAAAACCAAATCGAGGCCAAACATGAGATTTACGAAAAGAATCGGAAGGTCATAGAGAAACAACAGAAAGAACATGTGGCCCTACGGGAAAAACATATTCAGGAGAACGATCGATTGATCACTGACATTCAGGATAACAATCGAGAGTTGTATCAGGAGAGAGATGATCTCATATATGAAATTACTAAGCTGCGGATGATGCAGGAGGGGTCCGAGGATTCCGATGAGGAAGAACCGGATCTCGAGGAGTCAGATGAGAATGAGGGAGCATTGGAGGATCCCAATATCAGTTGTATCCCACGGGATGGCGGAGAGGAAGGCCCACCGATCACCTCTACCCCAAAGCCCATTCTGAAGAAGGGGTATGACCCCTTTGTGAACAATCAGGCCACCCGGAATGTCGTGGGGGACAAGTATGTTCCCGGCAATGATAAGAACGTTCGGCTAAGTGTGGGCCAAAAGGACGCCACCTTCACCACCGATGGTGAATACCAGTACATTGACACCAGGGGGCAAGCTCCGACCCCGAGTCACTTCATCCACGCTCCTCCAGGGGGCGCTGGGGAACTAGGCGACATACCTAGCCAACTGCAGGACAGCAGTCAGTCTATTCCGAACAATCAGACCTATAGGGTGGATAGTCAGGCGTGTAGTACAGATCAGAATAACAACGATACCCCGTGTGATAGTGGGACTTACCGAACCGGTGCTCGGGCTCCTGGGAGTATAGGACCCCAGCCTGGTATGAATACAGGGTATGGGTTTACCTTCTGGAATAGTCCGAACAACAGCCATCTGGGATCCGGTGGTCCGGGATCTAATGGATCTGGTGGGGGTGGTAAGAAAACCAAGGATCAGAAAATGTTAGATTGGAGTCTGGAACAATGCACTAGGTTGAAAAGTAGGGAGATCTCAGCTAAGAAGAATCAGATCGAAACTAAATCTTTCGATGGGTCAGAACCATGGAGAGATTGGTTTTCGGACTTCACGGACGACCGTGAGGTAGATGGATATGATGAAGACGAATCGTTACCTATACTGGTCAGATGCCTGAAAAAGGGACCAGGTAGGATTGCGGTCGACCACTGGAGAGAACAGTATAAGAATAGGGGAACGTACACTCAGTTAGTTGAGATTTGTAGTTCCTATCTCGGAAACATAGTGTCGGAGGATCCGATGACCCAATATAGGAAGAGGATTCAGAAGCCGGGAGAGTCGGTCCAGGTTTACAGATTGGAACTTCAGATATTACTACGGAAGGCTAGACCTAACCTGGTAATGGATGATGATTATGTGAGTGATGAATTGATCTCACACTTCGTGCGAGGACTACGGGAAAAAGACCATCAGGACTGTGCTTACCGAGCATGGGGTCCGGGTGCGACTATGAAAACGTTATGCGATGCCATAGCCAATTTGAATAAGAAGAAAAGTTTTCTTTCCGGATTTGTCCCCCGGGAAACCGCTAGTATGGTACTCCCGGATCTGAAACCAGTAATTCCTACAGTAGCAGCCACTGTCTCGGAAACTGAAACGGAATATGAGACAGTAGAGTATGAGGAAGAAGACGGAACAATCTCAGCCTTGAGGTTCCCTAAGAATGCCAAGAAGTTTATTCCCAGGAGGACCTTGACTACTCAGCCAAGGTGGGGAGTTCCCGAGAGTCGTGATAAGAGTGTTTCCGAACCTAAGGAGACTATAGTTAAGAAGGACGTGAGTAGGCCATCTGGAAGCCTGGATATGAAGAGTATGATGGAAAGTATGCTGAAGTCTTTCCGGGAGGACCTTGAAAGTCACCGGTATAGTAGACCGAGGTATGATAAGTCTAGGATCAGATGTTATCGCTGTCAGAAAATGGGTCATGTAGCCTATGAATGCCGGGCCGCTGAGCCAGTCCCCCGGAATATGTCGGCAGTTGAGGAGATGGAACCTAATTCGGAAAATTAAGGAGGGTTGAGGATGTGGCGGATTGCTCAACCCGGAAACTTGTTGTATGCCAGAGTACTGTCCCTGATAAGCCGTCTGATGAATCCGAAATGACTACACCGGGATCCGAGATTGATCTCCTCGCCCCTCCTATGGCCGGAAGTGAGAACACCGAATTAGTAGTAAAGGAAAGTACGCGCGTTGGAGAAGAGGAAGGGTGGATAGAGGTATTCACACGTGTATGTGCGGCACACCTTCCCCCGAACCATCCATGTCTGGAGCACCTGAAAGACCATGGATTGGATCTCGGCATTTCGGAAGATTTTGATAGGTTTACCGGAAACCCTTCCCCCCTGGGAGGTAGGAGATGGTATGTGTCTGTTACGACCCAGGGTAGGACTGGGGAATTTTTGGTCGATACGGGGGCTAGCCACCCGATGATCTCCAATAAATTCTACAGCCTCTTGCCGGACAAGAGTGAGAACCTCATAAAGGGGGTAAACGCTTGTACGGCCGATGGGACCCGTATGCAGGTTCTTGGTAGAACATTTATGAAGGCATCTATCGGTGGGAAGGAGTTCGTACTCTCTCCTACTATAGCCAATATGAATGATGATGGGATACTTGGACTGGACTTCGCGAGCCTATTCGAGGCCGAGTTGAACCCGTGTACGGGGAAGTTGAGGATTCGGAAGCCCTATGATATCCAAGTGAAGTGTGTATTAAGACAGATAAGCGCAGTAGCTAGTGTGGTGGATACAGTAAAGATACCTCCGGCTGTCTCCTGTGATGTTCTTTGCACCTCAGATAGAAGACTAAAAGATCAGGAAGGTGTATTTGAGCCAGATGTGGTTCATTTAGCCAGCATTGGGCTCGAATCGGTAGATACCCTGGTGGGAAACCCGTTCTGGAGCGTACTACCAGTAATGAATCGAGGAGATAAAACCATTTACCTACAGAAGGGATCCAAACTTGGGTCCACGACGTTAGTAAATGGGATACGAGATGACATTCGGGAACCCGAACGTAAACTGGTAGGGAAAGAGAAAATAAATATGGAACTGGATAACCTAATAGAGGGATCCTCTCTGGAAAATAGCTATCAGAAGATGGAAGTTCGGAATCTGGTACGGAAATACGAGGATGCTTTTGGCTACGCCGGCGGTCCCTTGGGCCGGAATGATAAGGTATTGCACCATATCAATACTGGAGAGGCGGAGCCCTTCAAGATTCCGTACCGCCGATTGCCACTTAAAAAGAAGATCATTTGTGAGAATGAGATAATAGACCAATTGGAAAAGGGGGTAATTGTGCCTAGCACTAGCCCCTGGTCTAGTCCAGTAGTCATGACTACTAAGAAAGATGGAAGCATTCGCTTCTGTGTGGATTATAGGAAACTAAATGGGCTGACTAAGAAAAACTCATATCCTTTACCCAGGGTTGACGAAACCTTAGATGCCCTGGGAGGGAACAATTGGTTCTGCACTCTGGATCTCCAATCCGGGTATTGGCAGATCGGAATGGAGCCTAAAGATATGGAAAAGACCGCGTTTTCCAGTCACTTAGGCCTGTTCGAATATACGGTTATGCCCTTCGGGTTATGTAACGCACCTGCTACCTTCGAAGCCATGATGGAAACACTCCTGAGTGATCTATTATGGAAGAAATGCCTGGTGTACCTGGACGACGTAATTGTCTTTGGAAAGACGTTCCTAGGTGTTTGGATAATTTGGAAGAGGTGATCAAAAGGATAGTATCCAACGGATTACGTCTAAAACCTAAGAAATGTAGATTATTTCAGAAATCAATCACTTACCTAGGTAGGATTATATCCACCGATGGGATTAAAGCTGATCCGGAAAAAATAGAGAGTGTCCAGGACTGGGAGAGACCAAAAACTGCTAAGCAGGTACGATCTTTCCTGGGGTTCTGTAGTTACTACAGAGACTTCATTCCGGGATACTCTCGAGTAAGTTTTCCTATGCAGAGTATCGCCCATTGGACGCCTGGGGGAGTTCGGGAACCATTCCCATGGGGGAATGAACAGGAGGAGTCTTTTAGGAAACTAAAAGCCCTATTTACGGATACACCGGTATTAAAATACCCAACCCCTTCAGATCACTTCATATTGGATACGGATGCTAGTAATGATAGCATTGGAGCCGCACTGTCCCAGGTCCAGGACGGTGTGGAAGTTCCAATCGCATTTGCAAGCAACACTCTGAATAAGGCCCAACGGAATTATTGCACCACTAAGAGGGAACTCCTGGCTGTGGTGGTGTATACTAAGAAATTTAAGCACTTTTTATGGGGATCTGATTTTACACTAAGAACTGACCATTCATCTCTCCGATGGCTCCTTAACTTCAAGGATGCCGAGGGGATGATAGGTAGATGGTTGGCGCACCTTTCGGAATTCGGGTTGGAGCACAGCCAGATCCAACATAGGTCGGGGAAGAAGCACACCAATGCGGACGCCCTATCTAGGAAGCCAGTCCGGAAATGTGGTCGAGAGAGTTGTGGTGATTGCGGACAGCATAACGCAGTAATTGCTGCCGCGCATATGCCACTCCGGGACTATCCGGGAACTCTAATAGAATGGTCACCCGGAACCATTCGCGAGTTCCAAGGTAAGGACCCCATTACCAAGAAACTCCTGGAAACAGTTCCGTTAGGAATCAAACCTGTCCGTCCTGCTATCAGTACGGAGAACAGGGAAATGAGAAGACTCCTAGCCCAATAGGCCGAGCTAGAGGTCAGAGACGGAATCTTATGTAGATGGAAAATTAGTCCAACTAAAAAGATTCTCCAGATTGTTATTCCGAGCGCTATGCGTCGGGATATTATGTATAACTGCCATGGCCACGTGACAAGTGGTCATTTCGGGAAGAGTAGATCTCTGGAAAGACTTACCCGGAGATACTACTGGCCGGGAATGAGTGGAGATTTGCTAAGGTGGATCGCCACTTGTCCCGAGTGTTGTAAGAATAAACCCAGGGAAGGGTTGGGGAAGAACCCATTAGTTCAGGAATTATTCAGGGTACGCTTCGCCAGGATTGCAATTGACATCATTACCGGGTTTAATACAACCCCTAGGGATAACACTTGCATGATGGTTGTTTGCGACTACTATACGAAATATACGAAGGTGTTCCCTCTGAAAGATCACAAAGCTATCACTTGTGCGGAAGCATTCGTGAGAGGTTGGGTGTTGCAACACGGGGTCCCCCTGATGCTCCACAGTGATCAAGGGAGAGAATTTGAATCAGAATTATTTCAGGAAATGTGCAAGTACTTAGCCATCTGCAAGACGCGCACTAATCCGTACCGGCCCCAGTCGGACGGCTTAGTAGAACGGTTCAACAGAACCCTACTACAAGTTCTGAAACCCCTAGTGAATAAATATCAGGATGATTGGGATATCCAATGCGATTTCGTGGTGCATGCATATAACAGCACAGTGCATGCCTCTACTAATTGTACTCCGAACATGTTGGTTTATGGTGAAGACATCATAATGCCAGCAGATTTAGTGTTTGAAGTAATCGGAATAAGTCCTGAAACCCCGTGTTCGATTATGTTTGTAGAATCCTTACGGGATAACTTTAAGAAAGCTTATGAACTAGTTCGGAATCAGCTAGAGAAATCAGCAAAATGGCAGAAAGTGGGCTACGACACTGGACTGAAACCTAGATTTTTCAGGGTGGGAGATAGGGTCCTTAGATTCTATAAACCCCTTGATAGATTGAAAGTAGTGTCTAGCTGGGATGGCCCACATGTTATAACTCAGATAATTTCGGAAACCACCTGCTTTATAAGAGATCTGTACGGGAACGTACGACGGTGTCATGTCGAAGTATTAAGGCCTTACAGAGGCAGGGAGTTAGCTGAAGAAATGTACGGGATAGGCCCGAACGTTATGGAATTACCAGAGGTTATCGACTTACCTGAACTAAGCGAATCTCCTGGTGTAGAGGATCGGAATGAAGATACGGAAAAACCTGTAAAGGAAGTAAAGAGAAATAAGAAGAAACCAAAAAGGATGCCGATGCTCGGCACCCGGAAGCGAAGAAAACGTAAGAAGAATGTAACTGAATCAAATGAGAACGATGCTAAAAATAAAAAAGTCTCGGCAGGAGTAGGGAAGGCAAAGCGGACCGGGAACCCAAAGGCTAGATTGGATCTCGGGAATGGAGCGGAGTCCCCCAATGCTAAAAATAGAACTGTTAAGGAGGGCGTTCGCTGTAGTGCTAGGATTGCTCAGAGAAGCGGTGTTACCTAAATAAGCCCGACAATAAGTTCTTATAAGTATTGAATCCTGAAACACAACGATGTACAGTCCTGTTTTTGTGTATGTTTACACCCTTAAATGTTTGTCTTGTTACGACAGAGAGTGGTGTCAACTATGTTGACAGCACCTTCGGGATGCTCGTCCGTTTGTAATGAAACCGCTCTAACCTGCTCTGTTGTCGGCTCCTCGAGGTTCCAGTGGGTAGTGGACGGATTAATCCGACGTATCAGCATAATGCTATACGTATTCTCCATGTGTACTCCAGATGATATCGAGCCGGGAAGACAATACGAACTCTGACAGACCGTTTTGTTTACGGATGCGTGGAAAGCACGTGGCACCGCGTGACCTAATTACCTGAAACAAGGGTACGACTCTTGACCTCAGGTTTGGGGTTTCTCGCGTGAGTTGACGCCATCTTGTTTAATCAAGCTTCTACGCCGGGGAAACTCGACGTGCTTGATTTTGCTCGCTAGCTTTTCCCTGCTGTAAGCGCAATACTCTGATAAATACGAACACTAACTAAGATTATAAGGTCAAGGAGTACGTTGAAGTACTGCTGGGCTCAGTTGGGGTGTTGAATTCCGTCTAAATGGCGGAAAAGATGCTGTCGGAATCGAGTATGGAGGTCGATATGGAGGACCGCTCGGGAATGAGTCCGATCCATCCCGAAGAGGAGGCGGCTCTGGAAGATAGGGAAGCAGCAAACACGCTGGTATGTCTGGATCTGAACACTAGTGGAGTGGGAACTGCGGAGATGCCTCAACCCCCCTCCCCAGCAAAATCTGTACATTCAGAATCAACCGAACCCATGATGGACCCCTCGGTAAGATTGATTATTCGTTGGGAAGCATCGTATGGCCGAATGGTGATACGATCTTCCTCGAGAAAGACTATATCTGGAATCCGAAAACATCGAAACCGGAAAAGATTCCTGAGATGTGGAGGAACTTGATTAAGAAAGCAATCCCTGAAGATCTATCGATTCTGGACATATGGTTACTAAACTATATGGATTTTGCTACCGGTATGAGTGTGAACCAAGAGTTCTACCATACGGTGGCATACATTAAGGACAAGTGGAGCCGGGATCACCCGGAGGCCACTGTTGAGGAGCATGCATCCCTGTTCTGGTACGGGATGCAGCCATCACGAAACCCACCGAGCCCTGTTAAGATTGATTCAGGATCGGACCATATGGATGTTGACGATGGAGGCGAAGCTGCGGGAGGGGCTACTGCTAGGCCTACCCGCAGGAAATCCTCCGTCTCATCTGACACACTTTCTGAAACTGAGCTGCGAGCTGAAGACAGCCGGTTTGAGAAGGAAATCGTAAGAATGCAGTCAGAAGCCGAGGAGAAGTTGGAACAACAGGAAGAAGTGTTAAGAAAACAGAAAGAACAGTTAAGTGAAATAAGTACTGGGCTAAGTGCTTCCGTAGAGGAGACCAAAGCCCGGATGCAGACCCGAGTTAGTACGAAGGGCACTGTTAAGGAAAAAGAAGGCTGGAAACAGAGTTTAAGTAAAAAGGCGAAAGCCCTGATTAAGAAACAGGAGAAAGAGGAGAGAGATAAGCTTAAGAAGAAGGAAAAGATGGATAAGAAGGCGGAGGAGGAGGAAGCCGGAAACGAGGCAACTCGGGGTTGCGGCAGCCACAAGTCCGAAGACAACTGGCGCTATTCCGAAGACTGCTGTCGTTCCGAAACCTGTGGCTTCCGGCTCAAAGGATACCACGGAGTCGGATACATGGGATTGGTCATAGACCATCCCGAGCTATATGATGACGAGGAAGCACCCACCCTCGATGAGAAGAAAATCTGGAACAATGTCAGGAGTGGATTCATGCACATGATTTCCAAATCCCTGGAAGAGTGTTAGCGAAACACTCGTTATTATAGCTGCCCTCCGTTCATTAACATGGATGGGGAGCAGGATGATGAAGAGTGGATGAGATACACTCGTCAGGACCGGAATCCGAATTATTTCTACGTAAACTGGGTTGAACAAACTATCGACAACCGGAATAAGGAGTATTACGGTTTCGATGCCTACTGTAAGATCAAGTGGGCCATCGATAGTTGGGATAAAGATAACACCACCTGTCCGTTCATTATCTGTGCTAGGGGAAGCGACGAACCCGAAAAGTTCAGCTCCCATATGAGATTCATCCGTCACATTGTTGAGGAACATATGCACCATCACCCGGTGTATATGTGTTATATGAATAAAGGAAGGAATAGTGCCATCTGCTCGGGACTAACCACGTTCCGAAAGAGTGAACTAGTCCGACATCTGAAGGATGAACACCAGATCGGTGTGAAATCAGCTCTGAAGGCAGCCTTAGATCTGCACAAACTTCTGATTGATAAGTGGGACTCCTGGAAGAAAACCAACTTCCGGAGTCTGAATTCGAAAGTCAGTAGATTGTGCAAAGTTGAAACGCACGTCAACTCCAAACTGGAGGCGGCGTTTCAGCTGAATTACACTCCTGGAAGGTTAAGGATTACCAATGAACAGTTCGGAGATATGAGGGAGTACCGGGGCGACAGACTCCAATAAGGCCACATCCGCAAAACGTATGAAGCCACAGCCGGGTAAGATCTCATTCCGTGGGATCCAACGCCCGGCACCTGATCGTAGGGATCGCAGTCTGGAAGCATCGTCTCCTCTGTCTTCATTGAGAGGCGCTGCCCCACCTGTGTTTGATGTGAATAAGGACAAAGATAAGGACTTTCCGGAGATGGGACCATCCGGACCTGAAAGCCAGACCCTTAACCAACGGGGGTAGGGAACGGTCCACTGGTATCGGAAGGGGAACACCCAAGTCTGCATCGTCTGGAAACCGCGCCGTTGGAAACTGGGCTAAGCCTACCCCACCACCCGTCGGAAATGGCAGGGAAGTCACGATCTCCACCCCCCAGGGAGATGTGGCAACCTCCTCTGTAGCATCCGGAAGCCTGTCTGAGAACCCCAGACGTCGGAACACTCTGGATCCTCAGACTATTCCGAACGCGAACCACTGCCTACGCGGGGTTCTTATATTCAGGATCCAGTCAACTATGACATTGCGAACATCTCTCCGGAAAGCTTTCAGATTCAAAAGAGCTGTATCATTGACTGGCAGAAACGCCACCACGCTATGTCCGTAGAATACCTGCAAAACGTTGTGGGTTCTGTAATGCATCTGACCGAATCAGTCCAATCTCTGGAAATCAGTCGGATCGAATCAGAGCGAGACGTAGAACATAAGGAGAAAATGAAAGTATTGGAAGCCCAGGAGGCACGTCAGAAGAAAGCATCCGAATTCTGGACTGTTGAGGTAGCTAAGGCCAGGAGTGAGGTTGAATTCCTGAATCAGAAATTTTTTGAAGCCTTCGGAAAGAGACTATCGGATTGGGATGGCACTCGCCGTGAGGCCAAAGATATGATTGACGAACAGATTGCTCTGTATGGGTTAGAACCAGAAAAACCCAAGGATTCCGGAAGCAAATAAGTTTGATAAGATTAATCTGTAGAATTTTATTTGTAATATGTTCTGACATGAATCTGAATGGTATGATGAGTGCTGACACCTGGAATGGATACGAGGGCTGGCAGCAGACGGTTACAATACATAGGACTCACCTGTAAGCAGTTGAATACGACCGGAATGGACATTCCAGAACCTAGGAGACGGACGACCCTGTACTCAGACTCTGAAAGGTCCCGAGAGGCCCTGAGCTAGTACCGTTACACAACTATATCGAGATGAGGGGACGGCCATACATACGGAAAACTCCAAGGGTGATATGAAAACTTCGTTACTATTTAATCCTATATGTTTGTACAGTTTCCTGCTACACTGGTAGGTTACTATCTAATTAAACTACATATATCTGGCAATTGTTAAGACCAGATCTTTATCACCACTAAGTGTTCAAGGTCGTATATGTGTTTTTCCGGTGCTATAAATGTATAAAACTATTTAAAACGTTATTAATATTATTCGCATATCATACTTACCAAGGTATCCTAGGTTATTCGTATAATACATGTATCCTAAACTAGAATCGATATTATAAATATCAGGTTCATAGCTAAAAATTCCTTCCATTCCGAACCTAAGGATTATATATATTATTTATACCATCCCGTATGGGTTCGACACTAAAAATATGGTATCTACTTATTAACCTAGTTCGGATAGCCAAATAAATACTCCAGGTTAACATGGTATATATGGAAGCAGCTGTATTAAGTCTTCCATTTCTTACTGTATAAACTATGATGATTAACACCGTAAACGCTATATGTACTGTGTAAATGACAACACTGAAACAAACATCTGATTAGATGTATTAATTGCACTTATAACATACATACTATGGTGTAAATGTGTTCATATAACCATATCAATACTCATCATATTTCCATGTTTATACTTCAATGTAGAGTCAGACAACCTGTAAGCCAGCCGTGCGCCCTTTATAATATATTTTTGTTGTAAATACTATAACTTAGTTTCTACCCATTGTGTAACACCTAGTTATAGTCTTGGTGGGGGTAGTGTAGGGGCACGGTTTAGTAGTAGTGTTTATGGCTTACAGGTTGCCTAGGTTCCGAGCAGAGCGGCCTTTCGGGTTGAGAGCCTGGTATGCCTGGCGGGTGGTGGCAGCACCGCCCTCCGGGCTGCGGGGGTTGAACACGAGAGGTCGCCACCCAACCCCTGTGGCTATATAATAGTCGGGTCGGAACCTAGGACGAGGAGAATCCTACCGGATTCCCTAGGAATACCATCTGAACTTTACTGACTCCGAAGCCTTACCTGGTAGTCGTAAATCCGAGCTTTCCGAACAGTCCCTTTACCATACGGAATCTATTTAGCTCCCTGTAACTTAGGATACTGAATAAAGACTTGTTGCCTTTTGAAACCGGATACCCTTGTATTCGTGATCCTTTCCGAACCATCTACGGTCATACATTACAGGTGTAATATAATGCACCATAAAAGGTCAGTACTGAATGAAAGGAATTTTCTCATTGGTCAATAATGTAACCCGCTAGGTTGAAATATGAGTATAATCTTACATTCACATGATTGCCCTCCCCTCCAATACACAGAGACTCTGGCCCCCACCCTTCCAATACACACAGACTATGTCCTCCCTTCTGATAAAGATAAGCTTTACTGTAGTTGACTATCAAAGCGTAGGGATCTGAAATAAGTACAAGCACAGGAGGTAGAACCACATCCAAGGGGCCATCACCGAATGACGTCATGCTGGAGCCTGAGTGGAGGGGGGGGGGGTCTGGCCTAGCATGACAGAATTAATTTTCTATATACCTTCAGCATTGCAAAATTGGCAAAAGAAATGGGGGGGGGTCAAAAATGGTCAAATTTTGCATGACATCATGGCCCCCAAATCAATAAGCGCAGGTTTCCAAACGAGCGCACAGGGACATACCTGAACATTATAGTAAAAAATGTAGTAGCCCGTATGATAGTATAGCATAGTAGGGTTCAACACCACCCAACCTTTCCTTCCACAGTGCATACAAGGCCTAGGTCTAGGACAGGGGCCCCTCCCTCATAGGCTATGTCACTTTGTTAGCCCTAACCTACCGCAATCTCCCGCGTAGAAGGCGCAGCTCGCGTAGAAGGCACACCCCAAACTCAGAGAAGGCCTTTTCACGTAGAAGGCGCACCTACCTCTTCTGGATCGATTTCTGGAAAACCCGCGTAGAAGGCGCCCCCCCAACTCACAGCGGGGCTGTTTCGTGTAGAAGGCACCCCACCTGGGCTGCCGCGCTGCTGGCTGTACAAGTTCAAGCTGTCATCGGTGCATGGTGGGCCTTATCCCCGGCGAGCGCGTCGACACCTCCCGGTCTGCCGGCTCTGTGAGTTCAAGCTGTCATCGGCGCATGGTGGGCCTTATCCCCGGCTAGCGCGTCGACACCTCCCGGTCTGCCACAGTGCTGGCTCTATGAGTTCAAGCTGTCATCAGCGATGGTGGGCCTTATCCCGCCGAGCGCCCGTACACCGGATGTCATCGGCACACGGTCGGCTTGAACCCGCCGAGCGCGTTGACACCTACTGGTCTACCGCGGTGCTTGCTCTATGAGTTCAAGCTGTCATCAGCACACGGTCGGCTTGAGCCCGCCGAGCGCGTTGACACCTACTGGTCTTTTTTAATTGCCCTAAAGTACACAACTATACATGTTATGAACTCATAATTAATATTAGATTGATATATAAAGGTTAGCTAATGATTTTGGGTTGTTTTCCTTGGCCACATCAATCAGTCCCTCAATTGAAAGGCAGAAAAACCTGCGTATAAGGCGCACTCCCAACTCAAGGCAGCTTGCCTCCCGCGTATAAGACCCATGAACGATCTGATTCGCGTATAAGACGCGCCTTCTACGTGGGAGATTACGGTACCTTCTACTCCCCCCCATAACATAAGTGTCAAACATGTTCTTTATTAAAGGTGCACCATGGAATTTCAGAAGCTAGCCTAGGATGTGCTTTTCGCCAGATAAAAAGTATGCCCCTAAAATACAGTCCAAAATACTGGTACCTTAAATATGGCCTAATTTTGGCCTCAAAGTACCCCTATCATGCCTATAATATGCATACATATTATGTATGGGTATAAGATCCCCCACCATACACATGAACACATCTTCTATCTTTTTTACCCCCCCCCCCACCCCTTTGTGCGTACATATGTAATCAATGGATAGCCCCTTATCATGGCTTAATATATATATATTTTTCTATCATATACATAAAGTCTGGGTGCGGCTTATCCGTTTGGTGTTATAGTGTGTAGCTCATTTTATATAATTTGATATGGGCTGGCCCCTTTTGTTCTGCCCTCTCCCCCCTAAAAAGAGCTCTTTTTTTATTACAAATGTACTCATTGAATGCACCGAATCTTACAGGACACAGAAGAACTCTTGCGGAAGGAGGCTAAACTCAGTGATTCTGTTAAAGTAGAGGAAACAGCTCAGACCGAGTCTGAGGTCTCCCAAGCCCTCTCAGCATACAAAAGGTGAGAATATCAAATTATCATCGCCTCAGTGCAAGAAGGTTGTAACTGCATCTGGCCCCTGGGCCTGGGTCAACAAAGTGACAGGTACCTCAGTCGTTGAACCAGATGCAGTTGTACCTTAGAAAACATTATCAATTTCAACCTTATAAAATATGATTTTTTTCAGGCAACTGATGATTCAGTGAATTGGAAGGGAAATCAAGTAATTAATTCATATACACAAAAGTAAGTAATTGAACTCATTGATGAGCTGCAAGTGAAAATGAGTTGGTAGTATACATGTATCTACAATATATTGTGTTTATTTTGCCTGCAGTGAAGGAGACCCTACTCTATACCACGACTATTATGTCAGTCTCAAGACCTTCGTGGAGGCATCGCTAGATGTTCACAAGGTAGGATTGGATTAAAGATTCGTCAATTAACGGTACATTTCCAGTGTAAACAAGTATAGCCTGACTTTGAATCTTACCAGGTGTAAAGATAGCCTACACCTTTCTGATGCCTCGGTGATAATGTAATGAAATGGTTTAATGTAACAAAAGACATTATAGCCAGCCGAATAAGGTTAACAGCAGAGATCCTTGCATGGCTAATCCAAAAATACTGCTTACACACGAACTTCCCATATATACTCCGGCCAATGTAGTATAACCGCAACTGGCGACACTTTTTACTACTTTCCCCAATGGGACAGATCGTACACTGAGCTTCCGGATGAGTACTCAGTCCCCTGTCTGTGACTACATGTATAATAAAGTGACAATGTGGTCTGACATATAAGGGAAGCTTGTCTCTTTGGTGTACATATACATGTCGCTTATTGGAGTCACGTTAGATGAACTCTTTGTTGTCACTCATGAGCTGCTTTTGGCTTGGGATACTGTAGATACTTCGCTTCTAAGGGTCACCTGTATACAACAGGAGCTGCTCTTAAATAGCTCATGTGCATACCATATAAGGCAAACTGATTTGAGTCATTCAGTACATGCTCACTTTAAAGGATCTGCTTGGAATGTAACAAATTTACTCACTTTGGGATAGCTCTCCTCTACTGCTACCATACTACCTACATCATGAGATCCAATACATGTCATGTTTTGTATATGATACTAATTTATACTATGATATTAATTGTGCAGTGTGAGCTGGCCATGGTGCTGTACCCGGTCTTCATCCACATGTACCTGGAGCTGGTCTACAACAACCATGAACAGCACGGTCAGTACTTACTCTACCCTATTATATTTTTGTACTAGTATGTCATCTCATGCTAATGAGGTACTCAATTTTATTAGTTTTCATCGCAAGATGAAACACCTGGTGGTTAATTGGGACTAGTGGGATATGTTTTTGACCAATTGAATAATTCACTCCAGAATGTTTAGTGTGCAAGTGATACCTGAGAGACCTGGGCAATGTGGAGGAGGGAAATATGATTTTGATATTTGATTGTAATATGCTTACTTGGGAAAGAAATATGCAGAGTACAGCAATATCCGTGGTATGGAAATATAAACTATTACTTGGAGATGAAGGGTAATGATCTGTTCCGTTTATTGGTGTCACTTTCTTCAGCCAAGGAGTTTTACGACCAGTTCAGCGTGGACCAGGAGGAATACTACCAGGATGATCTACGACAACTCTCCACTGTCACCAGCGCAGACCACATGCGCGGCAACCAGCTACTCGATAACTTCAAGTAGGTTGTCCTTTTTCTATCAAAAATGAGACCAGATTCCATCCAAGAAATTAGAATTAGAGTTTAAATCTGAAAGTGGTGAATGAATTCTAGTATGTAAAAGTGTGATGAAGTCAAAGCCTTCAACTTCCCTCTCAACCACAAGAAGTCCTAAATTTGTTTGACCCTTAAATACATCCACTGAACCATACTTCAACAAACTCTTAATTCCCAAAGAAGTCCTCCATTGCAATTTCTAATATTTGGATTACAGAACGAGTAAATTTGTAATCCGGATGTCACGTGACTCGTATAACCACCTGAAGCGCCACCTACAGGAGAAGAAACAGAAGCTGCTGCTCAACATCGTCCAGGAGCATCTATTTATAGATGGTGAGTCACTCCAAGGCACTGACTTATTCCTACAGGCTATACTCACTAAAATAACCCAAAACCTAAATAACACTGTATGTGCATAGCAAGTATAGTGCGATCGGTCAGATAAGTATTCTGGGTATATTTATCATGTATTCTAGGGTGTGTTCATCTTTTAAAAACGTGTTGGGGTTGCGCCAAAAGATTTTCGCGCATCCCCACCCCTCTTAGTGAGGTCCAAACCCCCACCCTTATTCTATAGTAACACACAAGCTTTTTCGCTAAAAAGGGGTACCGTAATCTCCCGCGTATAAGACGCGTCCTCTACGCCAAACAAATGCCTTGTGCGTCTTATAGGATTTCCTCAAGTTGGGGGTGCTTCTTATACGCGGGTTTTTCCAACATCTCATTTGGGAAAATGCGCTGATGACAGCTTGAACTCATAGAGCCTGCACCGCGGCAGCCCGGGAGGTGTCGACGCGCTTGGCGGGCAAAACGCCGACCGTGTGCCGATGACAGCTTGAACTCATAGAGCTTGCACCGCGGCAGACCGGGAGGTGTCGACGGGCGCTCGGCGGGTTTGACGCCGACCGTGTGCCGATGACAGCTTGAACTCATATATCCTGCACCGCGGCAGACCGGGAGGTGTCGACGGGCGCTCGGCGGGTTTGACGGCATGACGCCGACTGTGTGCCGGTGACAGCTTGAACTCATATAGCCAGCAGCGCGGCAGCGGTGTACAGGCGCTCGGCGGGTTTGACGCCGACCGTGTGCCGATGACAGCTTGAACTCATATAGCCTGCACCGCGGCAGACCGGGAGGTGTCGACGGGCGCTCGGCGGGTTCAAGCCGACCGTGGGCCGATGACAGCACAGACTCAACAGGTTGACACTATAGACAAAGCGACATGGCTTGCCGGGCTGTAGGGAACACGTGGGCCGATGACAGCATAGACTCATAGCGCTAGCGCCGCGGCAGACCGGGAGGTGTCGACGCGCTCGGCGGGTTCAAGCCGACCGTGTGCCGATGACAGCACAGACTCAACAGGTTGACAATTTTTTGGGGTGGAGGGGGGGGGGGTGCGTCTTATACGCGAACCCCCCCTGCTGAGTTGGGGGGGCGTCTTGTATGGGGGGTTTTTTACAAATCGATTCAGAGGGGTTGGATGCGTCTTCTACGCGAACCAGCATACCCTGAGTTTGGGGAGCGTCTTCTACGTGCACCGCGTCTTCTACGCGGGAGATTACGGTAGTTTTTTTTTCAACTCCCCCACAAATCATCACCCCTCTATTGTTTAAAAAACACTTCCTTATTTGGTACTAGCTCCTAGTCAAGCATATATTGCCATATGGTACACAGTGTTTTGAAGTGTAGACTTATTTGAACAGTTTTCGATGGCGTACCAAGAAACAAGTCACAAATTGATGCGGCTGCAGGAAGTATGGTTGGAGAGGCTCGAAGGGAAGGTAAGTACCGGGTAGCACCTCAACAGAAGTCACTGTTTTTTGTATAAAATATTGATTATAAGCATGCAACAATGCCAAAATACATAGAATCGTAACTTTTATAAAGTAGATGACTTCTAAGTAAATGAAAAGGGAATAACGTCTGTTTTACTTTGATATCTACAAATGTACATTATGGAATAGTTTATCAAAGCATTGAGCTTAATAGATTTGTTCTGGTCTGGTCATGTACCTCCCACAACAATGATTGGATGGTGCTGAGTGGGGGCGGAGAGTAGCCTAACTAAGGGGCAAATGAAGGTTTATTATTAATTAGAGAAAGGGTGCATTTGTTATTAAACATTGTTTATTCATTTATTTACTGATACCAGCAAACAAAACTAAGGTGTACTACGGCCTCCTAAAGGAACCAGAGATCAACATTCCACTGGAGGATGATGAAGACCAGCCCGAAGGGGATGAAAAGCCTAAGGTAGGTGACAAGATAATCGCTCATTTCCAAGGAGGGTTTTTAACACATATTATTATATATACCGTAAAACCTCACCTATAACCCTGCCTCACTATAAGCCGAATCTGAGTTTGAGAGGCTTATAGGGAAAAGATTTAAAACAGAATTTTCGTTTGTAGGTTTGTAAAAAAAAAGATTTTTTTTGTCTTAGATATTGTTTGAAAAAAATTCTTCTTGTTAAACCTGCCATGCCAACTGTTAACTACACCTATGAAAAGTAAACTATCTTAACTACCGGTTCTTGGGGAGTTGAAGGTCGATTTGGGTCAGCGTTCTAGCATTTATAAATGGAAATAAACAAGGCTGTGATAGCAATGAGGCAAATTTCAAAGTGATTTGCAAATGATCACACATATTACCGTAATCCCTTATTAAGGTGGGTCGCTACCATTGAATCAAAGATCCTAGATTTTCTTCATTTTTCTCCCAGAGTTACAAAAAATCATCTAGAATATGAAAAGAAAAGTAGGGGTCCCAAGCTACTTTTTTTTCTACAGATTTTTGAAAACTAAAAGTATTTCCATTTTCACCTAAAATTTCTTTCTGCAACAACTATCAAAAACGGAAATATGAAAACTCACAAGGTGAATTTCTAATATCCTAATTCATCAACAATTTTGGATTATGGGCAAATTTCTCACGTTTTGGCAAGAAGGAGGACAAATTTTCAATTTTTTCAAAACCAAAATGATTAGATCATCCATTTCTAGACACACGATTCTCCTTAAGATTTTCTGAAATATTCTTCAGATAATTTGCTTTTAAATAGGAGTAATTGTGATATGGGGTCCCATGCATAATTTTATAATTTTGGTCATTTAAAATATAAAAAAATATATATATATATATTTGAAAAATTAATTAAAATCCATAGTCAAAGCACTGCATGATGGGTACAATATATAAATCTTTGCAACATTGTTTCATTATATGCCCTCAATCATTGTGAGCAGTATATTACGATTAAAGCATTGTCTAGAAAATATGAGGGGTATAATTGTAAGGTCCAAAAGAATGTCAGAGAATGAAGATAATAATTCAGATGAAAATATGCCAAAAATTAAAGTTGTCATAAAATGGACAGTTTCGATCAAAACCCACTGAAAACCTTTCTAGACCCTTAGGGCATATAAAGGTATGTGCCTACCAAAAATGATCTCATTCTGATGAAAAGGCTCAATTTCAATGGTAGTGGCCCACCTTAACTCGAAAGAGACGACCAGGAGGGCCCAATTTCAAGAGCACAAAAAAAAATTAGGATTCTTTTGAGAAATTAATGGTGTAATTCAGCATTATTCTTCTTATCTTTGTGGCAGAATGAAGGTAAAATAGGTAAAGCTTAGCTAGGAACAGAGATTACAATCTATTCAGCTCTAGATAAGGGAGAATCTTTATCGTAATGAACCAAAAGTTAGTAGGAGGGGACTGAAGGCAGTTTGAGGCCTCATATAGAGAATGTACTAGAATAGTGATCCATGGACTGACTTTGGCGCCCTTTTTAGGAGTGTGGTGCGAATATAGCAGAAATCTTCGCCCTTTTTGGAGGGTGGTGTTAATACAGCAGTTTTGGAAGGAAAGCTGCAAATAATGACTCATCCAGTGTTGGAGTGCCATAGGCTTCACTTGGGCTAGTCCAACTTCTGCAGGGAGAGGGGTGGTTGGTGGTGCGAATAATGACCTGAGTGAGTCCATTCCACAGGAATATAGGGGTGATAATGTTGATCTTCCATTTGCCTTGATCTCTTTCGAGTTACAAGCAATTTAAATTGCTGCATTATATTATTCAAGCAGTGGCTTATAGACCATTTCAGGCCTCTGGTGCGGCTTATAGCATTGTCCCGCACTCAGGGTGCGGCTTATATGCGGCGGTTTACTTATGTAGCCTAAAGGAAGTAATGACATTGGCAATGGGGACCACCATTTCAGGTCTCTGGCGCAGAGCCTTGAACTCAGGGCGCCGCTTTAAGGGAGTGGTCATTTATTATCAACAGGGGGGGTGGTGGGTTTGAGGGGGGGGGGCGTTAAAAAATTCTGACCCCTCTCGAAGGGGGGGCTAAAAAAAATTTGACCCCTCTTGAGGGGGGGTCTAAAAAAATTACCTTTTTTTTTAGCAAAAAAGCCCGCGCACTACTATAGATCAAAGAGGGGGCGCAAAAACTCTCCGCGCCTCCAGCACGGGGGGCGCAAAATTTTTTTACTGCCGTCGAGGGGGGTGTAAAAAATTTTTGCGCATCTGCGCAAAAACCCACCACCACCCCCCTGATAAATAATGACCACTCCCTAATAAGCAGGTGCCACTTATATGATGGATTTATGGTTGTCACAAAGAGATGCAGCATAATATCTCTTATTTGTCTCACTTTTAAGTCGTACCATTTAGACTGGCTGGACGTGCTGAAACTTCGGATTAGTCACCATCTAAAGAGTCACCATTTAAAGAGAAAGGTTTTGAAAAATTTGTATCCCCAAGTTAAACAAATTGATTAAGTTGATTACTTTTTCAGTAGCTGAAGTGAAGATGTTGTGTTCATATTATAAACGTTTACCAGTTGTTTCAGTGGTTCACTTTTGAGTGTTGTTAACTTTTAACCTGTAAGGCCATTATAAAAGGTCGTTATAAACAACTTCCAGAAAAAGAAGCAGAAGAAAGATCCACTACTGATGAAAAAGTCAAAGAATGACCCAAACGCACCCTCAACCAACCGTATTCCTCTACCTGAACTGTAAGTAGCCCTGTCATTTTCCTTAAAAAATGTAGAATTTAATTCAGGGATAAAAGTCTTCAGGTTTGTCCCAGATAATATATAATTTCAGGGATTATCACGTTCCAAAGACCTATACTTTCCGATACAAGATCTATATCTATCTTGTCACATGTTCTCTCCAACAGAAAAGACGCAGACAAAATTGAGAAGGCAAAAGCGTACCGAGAGATGACAAAGAGGCTAAACCTGAGCAGTGAACAGTTCCCCTCAATCTGCTTTTACACATTTCTCAATGCTTTCCAAGGGTAAGCCTGGTACTTTTGTGACTTCAATTATTGTGATTTTTGATACAAAATTCTATACTAAAGTTGAAATGAAGCAAAATAATTAATGTAAGACTGTGACTCCAGCTAAATATCAAAATCATCATTTAAGCTCAAATCGCTTTGTTAGGATAGTGTAGGTTCCAGATCGCAACGATAGATGTCGTTGCAATCTCATAGGAGATGCGCATGCGCAGATCCATAGATGTCAGACTGCTGAGTATTTCCATAGGAGGAAGACGTCTCAGCAATTTGGCTTACAATTTTGAGTGAGTTTTAGCAATTTTACTATACTTCCATTTTTCATATCTGTTTTTATTGTGTTTAGGGAGTTTAATTCGCCTTAAAAGTTAAAATTAGGCCCCTCTAGGTTTAATTTTCTCAAAATTCTAACGATCTCTGTTTTCCCGCTGTTAGGGAGAAACAATTTGGATTCAATCCTGATCTTTCCACTTTTTGGTGAGTTTTCACACCCTAAATATATTATTTCTTGGTTAATTTGGTTATTTTCCCTGTTTTTGTGTTATTTTTCGTCTTATTTTGACGAAAAATTTTCTTGTTTCCTTTTACAACATCAACAAGGGCCCGGACCGGTTGACGGCAAAATTTCGCCAACTTCCTGTCAGACGCCGAACGCAAAACTTTGTCATGGTTGGGCTCTTTTTGGTTTCTTCAACCAAGAGTCAGGAGTCCCACAAGGAGGCATCCTGTCAGTGACCCTATTCCTCCTCAAAATAAATGAAATCATCAAAGCTCTGCCACCAGATGTTTGTCGGACACTATATGTGGATGACTTCCTCATCACCTTCCGTGGTAGAAGCATCCAGACTATCGAGAGGAAGCTACAACTATGTGTAAGGAAACTGATGGAGTGGGCTGACAAGAATGGCTTCAAGTTCTCCAAGAACAAAACCTCCATCATGCACTTCCATTACCATTCCACCCCAGAACGAGAACCAGACATATACATGGACAAAGACAATTCTCAGCGCATTCCAGTCGTTCAAAGAACCAAGTTTTTTGGTTTGGTCCTAGACCAGAAGTTGTGCTTCAAAGAGCATATAATACCTGCGCAAGAAATGCAAGAAAGCCCTCAATCTGCGAGGAGTAGTGGCACACCCATCCTGGGGAGGAGAACAAGCCACACTGCTAAAGCTCTACAGGGCCCTAGTTCGCTCACAGATAGACTATGGCCTATCCATCTACGGAGCAGCCAGTCCCTCATACTTTAAAATGGCTGAGTCTATTCAAAACCAAGGTTTACGAATCTGCCTGGGAGCCTTCAGGACATCTCGCATCAAAAGCCTCAAAGTAGAGGCCAACGAACTGCCACTCCTCTTGAGGCAAGAAAAACTATCTCTCCAATATGTAATTCGAATTGCAGCAAACTCTAACAATCCTGCAACAACACTCCTCAAAACACCCGCGGGCTTCCCTAGCCCACTTAAAAGGGTCTATATCTCCTCTTTCCTATCCCCTCAGGATGTGTGTGGTGCACATATGTGCGGGCACTGACACATTCCTCTGTTAAATTATCAACCAGTGAAGCACTGCGGGATAGCCACTTAGTGCCGCTAAAGTGCTGTAAAACACAAATCAATCAATCAATCAAAACACCCGCATATCAGGAGGAATATGACCGCAAGAGAAAGTGGTTCCTTGCTCCATTTGGATTGAGAGTTACAAAATCACTGGAAGAAGCAGGCATTGATCTGAACAAAGTAATGGAACTGACCATTGCAGAGAGACCACCATGGACACTGTACCAACCAGAAATCATCCTCAGCTTAGTCCCACACAGAAAAGGAAACACATCAAGCACTGCTTAACAGGCAGCTTTCAACAAACTGCGCGACGAGTATAAGGACTATGAGACCATCTTCACTGATGGATCTCATATGGCAAACACGACAGCCTCAGCAGCTGTAAAAGGCCTAGACTCTTACAAAGAACGCCTTCCAGATGAAGCATCTATCTACTCGGCAGAATTGCATGCCCTCTACCTTGCATAAGACCATGTAGAAACCTCAGAGGCAAAAGACCATCTGATCCTCTCAGACTCCCAGTCATCACTTAAAGCCATGCAAACAGGCGCATGGAACCACCCTCTAGTAAACAAAGTGCTGGAAAGACACCACCAGTTAACAGACGAGGGAAAGAACATCAAATATGGTTGGGTCCCTGGCCATGTAGGGATTCAAGGAAATAAACAAGCAGACTCAGCTGCCAAGGATGCCCTGGGCCAGGCAGTAGTACAAATACCACTTCCATCAACCGACCTGAAGCGCAAGATCAACAAGTACATATATAACAAATGGCAAACATCATGGGACGCAGAGGTGGGAAACCAACTCCAAAAGATCCAAACAAAGGTCAACATGAACAAACCCTACAAGTGCAAGTCTAGAAATGAGAAAACTATGAGCCGTCTCAGAATAGGTCACACAAGACTGACCCATGGTTACAGAATAGGGAGAGAAAACCCTCCCAAGTGTGCCCGCTGTCAGAACCCCCTGACAGTGGAGCACATCCTCATCGATTGCCAACAGTGTCCCTACAGGGCATAGTTCCACGCTTGTACAAGCTTGAAAGAACTATTCAAGAAACACAAACCAGAAAAATATTAGGATATATAAAAGCCCTTGGGCTGTACAATAACATCTAGTTGAAACCTGATGATTACTTCCCCCACATAGACAAATCATACCACCATTTCCGCTGATAGTGCCTATCAACCTGTGAAGCACAGGATAGCCACTTAGTGCCGCGAAAGTGCTGTAAAACACAAATCAATCAATCAATCATTTGTGGTGAGAATGATAGAGAAAAAATTTGACCTGTCCCCCTGGTGAGGGCAGAATTCTTAATAAGGTGTCTAAATCAAGTGGTATAGGTTGTGATTTAAAAAATCAAATTTACCTATACCTTATGCCAAAAAATTTCTGTAGAGAAATTTATGACCTGCCTCACCTGGGAGGACAGCTTTACTTTTTCACAGGGCACGTTGCCAATAACCGATAAGCTGCCTTGTAGTGATTTTGAAATATCACTAAAACCTTTACCCGTGAAATTTCCTCAGAACTCCCCTGTGGAGTGGGGACCTTCATGTGAGGGCATGGAGGAGCAGAATAACTTCATTGGGAGTCCACGAAGGAATTCTCCTTCCATTCTACCTGTGGGCATACCAGATTCGTAAAAGGCGACAAACTTGGGGTTTCTTGTGGCTTGGGGTGAGCATGTGGGCAGCTGGTGTCCATATGCGCAGGCCCGGGCCTACATGCTTGTCTTTTGCAATGGGATTCCCCCTCAGTGAACCACGTCTGAGTGATCAAAGGCCGTGGTTTGTCTGGCCCTGCCTATGGGACCAGGCAAATAAAAGGACACTTGCTATCCTTCGAGAAGAGTAGGGGAATGAAGCCCCGGTAGCGGTTTTCCCCCTCACCCCTCCTCATAGATGCAGTCATTCATCTCATAGATGCAGTCAGTCATAGATTCGGTCACTGCTGTGTTGGGCAAGCAGCATATAAATACCTGTCTAGCTGTATGGACAAGCAGCTTTTAAAAACCTGTTCAAAAAGAAAAGAAAGGACTTTATGTCCGCGAACCACAGAAATGTCTGCTAACTTTTAAGTACTACAAGTGGACGTAAAATCAACCAAACCAATTCCTCAGAAATTTCTTAAAATGTCAATGCGCAGCCACAGGCCTGTTAGCTTGTGTCAGGTTTTTCGGGCGCTAAAGTTACCAATACCTATATATCTTGCCATAATTTCTCTGAAATTGTTCTAGCACAGGTTTTGAAACTATATACTGATACAATGAAGTATTACCTAGAGCCATAGCAGCACCCTAGTGTACTTACTTAGTAGTCACCTAGACTGGTGACCAAATGAGTTGAGTATCAGGTAGCCAGTTACACAAATAATTGTTTTAATTAAGAACTGTGTAATAGGCAGGTTATTTACACCTTTAAAGAGTATAGAGATTTCTGTATTTGCCCTACCTTTAGGCCACTGTTTAGAATTTAGGTAAAATTCTTAACAGTAACTCCTGAGTAACTGTCCGGACCTTCAGTGGGACTTGTTAATAGAGTTAGGTGTAAAATGACCATGTCACCACTACAGTTGTGGCCCACTGGCACAACACTGACTAGCTGATTTACTCAGCATTCTGATTTTCTCTGTTCTACCATTTATGGTGAGAAAGGTAGAGAATTTGATCTGCCTCCCTTGGAAGGGCAGAATCGTGTCTAATTTCTGGCATAAATTTATTGTATAGGTTGTGAATTAAGAATTCAAATATACCTATAAATTATGCCCAATAAATTCACAAGTATGGTTAAATCTTTAAGCCTGTATTTAACAGCTTAGAGCCCTTCTTAATGTCATAGAATTCTATGAATTCTACGAAGCTGCTTGGTAGTGATATGATAAATAACTGAGACCTAATGTTTCACATTAGAATATTTCTTCAGAAATATCATAAGGCCAATGTGCAGCCACAAGTATGCTAGCTTGTGTTAGGTTATTTGAGTGCTCAAGTTATTGATAACCTATACCTCATGTCATAAATTCTCTGAATTTATTTATCATAGGTTAGGATGTCCTTCTTGGTGTTCAGTTTGATTCTTGACTTGCTCCTCTAATGAGGGCATAAGTCTTAAGAAATGGTGTCTAGATTCAAGGTTATAGGTAGTCGTTTGCAAAATCGAAATATCCTTACCTTATGGCCAAAAAATTTCACAACCCTGGTGAAATTTGTTTTATTGCAAGAGCTAAGACTCTTGTTTATAGTCTTGGTTGAACTTGTTAATGAAATTAATTTAAATACTGAGTTTGTCACTGATGTAGTTTAATAATGGAGACGGGCCTCCCTAGCCCACTTAAAAGGGTCTATTTCTCCTCTTTCCTATCCCCTCAGGATGTGTGTGGTGCACATATGTGCGGGCACTGACACATTCCTCTTTGAAATTTGTGTAATGTCGTTCTCGCCATGAATATATGACCTCAGCTGTCGAAATGGCGTTAAACATCTATTACTCACTCACTCACTCATAATGGAGAATATCAGTTGATCCACCTTGCTATTTCAAAGGTGGTGGACATAACATTTGGTATTTTAACTAATTAATTTCTTACCTGATTCACCAATAAAGCAGACCCACTGCAATATCTCTGAGTTGCTTGAAGATGTGTCAGGCTAATCATTTATACCAAATAAAGAAGTTTGGTATAAGTCTCAATCTCCTTTTTGTAACTGTCCAGACCTGTGGTAGGACTTGTTACTAGAGTTTGTGTGTAAGATGAACTCAGCACCACCAGAGATGTTGTAATGTCATTGGCTGAAAAATCAGCATTTAGGACATGTCTGGTGTACATGGTGTATAAGACTGTATGCAGTATCAGTGTTACTGCTTGTGCTTGTATAAACAGTATAATGGTTTATTTTTGTACAACATATATAATACTTGTGTTGTACTAGCTATTGTAGCTGATTATGCTAGATAACGTAGGTAGCCTATTTACGATAAGTAAATATGTCTGATGATGAGGTACAATATGTCCAGATTCTAGGTCAAAATTGTACAAACTTGTGGTTCCAATAAACTAGCTTCTTAGCTATTTATTTGGGCAGCTTATATGTTTACCATATCAGCTGAACCTATCTATGCAGTAAAACATGTGTACACTTTTACAGGATTAGCAACATTCACTGTTTACACTATACTGTTGCAGCAGTAGCTAGCCAAGTACTTTCATTTTTACCATTTCTAGTGGTTCTGGCTTGTACAATAAGTCATAGTTGCTTATTTGTACAGTATAGGTAATAGCTTCACTTGAAGCTATCATGAAACTAGACAAACAGACAGTTTTTGTGTGTGTTACAAAAGGTCAATATACTATACCTACTGGTATTTAGTATTAGTGATTATGTTGTACATCATGTAAAGACTGTAAGTTGTTTTACTTTACACTATGAATGTAGAAACCACTCTCTACATAGTAAATGTGGTCGCTGTTTTCCCGCACCAGCTGAAGCTCACATTATATTGTCAATGGGCCATTCTGGGTATTATTATTATTTTTCATATTTACTAATTTCTTCGCCATATAAAACCTAGGCTCTGCTCACGATCCACACTCAACAATCTCCTGTATTCCCCAACAGGAACCAGGATCCATAAGTTATCACGAACTCACTTCCTCCATGAGACTCTGTGACATAAGGTAGACGGATGTAATAACATTCCAATCATATCTACACCCACACAGCCCCGCTGGAGGATGTGGGATCCACCTGTGGTGCCATATTTGGAATGAGAGGATATTTCACAATCTCCTCTCAATCCTCATCAACATGATTAACCCACAGGTGGCAATCTCTCCCTATGACACGTATCTCTATTTCATTGAGCCACGTGTATAGAATATTCCACAATACTGTGAGCTGCTCAAGCCCTCCATATAAAAGGCAGCTTGAGCAGCTCCTAATCATCTCTCCCAACTTACACCTTACACCTATACCTAGAACCTACGACAGGTTGAGCTATAGGATCGGAGGCAGAGCTTAGATCTTGGCGAGTGTTATCATTGTTACCACCTTTATGAAACACTCATGTCAGCTATGCAATAAAAGGATCAAATGAACTTCCCTGGATTCCGTGTACTTTCACTTCACCACATGTAACCGTCCATTGACAATATATATAGATTAATATACTTGTCCAGCAGTCATAGCTGCTTATGTTGTACAACATGTGTAGGTACCATATTTTGCACCTACATGTATGTACCAGCTGCTTATGATATACAACATACTTTTACGGTGAGCTGTTTAAATCTACATTATAAATGTAGAAACCCTTTTCTACATTGTGAATGTGGGTGTTAACAGATTTAGCTGTTTAAATGGTAGGTACAACAAGTTGTACATACCATTTTCATTTAAGCAGTATCTGCTTACGCAAGAATGATATGTATCATACCATAACTGACCAAGCAAACCTTAGCTGCTTATATTGTACAACATATATACATACACTATGTTGCATATCTCATATGCATGCCACTAGGTTGTACAACTGATAGCTGTTTGTGTGCCTACTATTTTTAGTAAAAACAGTCATAACTACTTGTCTGTACAAAAATTGTGCAGCAGTCTTACCTGCTTATTTTGCACAAAATATGACTTGTTACATACATACCAGCAAGATTGTACACTTTCTGCATGTTATGTCTGCTAAAGAATTTTAACATGCTTATATATCTCAAATTATGTAGTATTAGGAACTACATAGATTGTACATCAGGAGGTACTATACTGTTAAGCAGCTGTTAACCTTTGAGAAACTCAAACCTGAGTTAATTTAATTATTGAATTTCCAAAATGGAAAATTCCTGCTTCTAGCACATGACTAATCTGCTATTTACAACTAAAATCGATTGGGATTTGTTGTTTGGCTTCTTTGAATCTAAAAGAAGGGTGTTCTATGCCTTCTTTGAATCTAAAAGAAGGGTAAATGAAAGTAAGCTTTCTTTTGGTTTAACCAAACAGCTTTTTTCTTAAAATCAGACTGCTTCTTTAGTCAGGATGAATAAAGTTATTCACTTCTTTTCCTAAAAAGTCCTGTTACAGTTCCTACCAGTTTGTGAGAGTTAGTCGTTGCGATCTGGAATATAAAATTAATCGATACTTACATGTAAGTTGATGATTAATTGTTGTTCCAGGAGCAACAATAGATCGTTGCGGGGTACATAAACCCACCCATCCTCCCTAGGGTGAATAGATTAGTGACAGTCAAGCATAATCATTGATTTACAATATTCAAGCTTTCTTGAATATAATACCTATATATAGATTTTATTCGAAGATACAAATTCATCTATATACATATGACTATTGAAGAAAATAGATATCAAAATTAATTTTCTATGTACCTAAAATGAAATTTCTTTCAGCGATTGATTCACTGCCAGCCGACATCTGACATCTATGGATCTGCGCATGCGCATCTCCTATGTACCCCGCAACGATCTATCGTTGCTCCTGGAACAACAATTAATCATCAACTTACATGTAAGTATTGATTAATTTTATATTAGTGGTGTTTTACCGCTTTGGAAACTGAATAATCCATTGAACATGAACTTATCAAAATGGTTTCATTTCAACCTTTCCAAGATATAAAGAGAATGAGCTTAGAGAAGTGCCATTGTAAATAGACACCCATAGAAGGTTAAAATGAAGAGTTTGGTTCCAAAACGCAACAAATCCATTTTGGGTGTTCTGAGATAATGATATATTTATCATTCCAAAAAATTGAAGAGGGGACGGCCATTTTTGTGAGTTGCAATATCTAGGGGACCATAAATGAAACACCTCCACATTTCGTTTTGAAATCCTTGAGTCTTCCTTCATGTATAAATTGAGTGCTTTAATCCCATTTTTTTCCAAAGCGCAATAAATCCACAAACTGTTTTGTTCCAAAATGCAATAAATCCAACATGACTCTTTTTTGTATCCACATAATAGCCACAAAAGTTAGTTTTCTTTTCTACATTTGACTTTCCTCATCTAGTTGGATATAAATGAAACATTTTCAAGTACTTTTTTGACACTGATGGTTCTTTCACAATAAACGCAATAAATCCACACTGTTTTGTTCCAAAATGCAATAAATCCATCACAACAGCTTTCACATCTACAGAGATGCCACTTTTCCTGGTTTACCAGTAATTCCTGGTTTTCATTTCAAGATTTCTGTATCAAATTATGTTAAATTCCTGGGAAAATGTGTCCAAAGTTCAGTTTTCCTGGTTTTTGTCGGCCAGTGAGTGGCATCTCTGCATCTATATACCTCTCTCCTCACAAGCAAAGTTGGTTTTTATTGGGAATAAGGTTATAAAACTTACAAAACACAATGATGTGACATTAACAGATCATTCAATCCATGGAAATAAGATTACTAATAAACATACCTATCATGACATTGTTTGCCTGAGTGGATTTATTGCGTTTTGGAACAAAACAGGTGTGGGATTTATGTCATTTTTGGGAAAAGTGGATTTTAGGTGGGCCCTAGGTTCCAAATGGTGACTGTTTTGGAAAAAATTATTTCACCACATTTTTTCACTTACACCAACCTATTGATTACTCATCATAACTCTATTTTTTCCAAAATGGTGTTTATTGCGTTTTGGAACCAAACTCTTCAAATGTAGCAAGGCCATGGCTAGAATATTCTAAATACGCTAATAACTTATATTATGCAGGGCCACAACTGTAGAGATTAGTGAAGACTCGAGTCTGATGGCCGCAGGGTTTGGTGACTCGCAGATCCGTGTGTGGAGCCTGACGCCAAACAAACTCCGCTGTATGAAACGGGGCGACGACCTCGATAGTATTGATAGGGAAGCCGGTATGTTCACCTTTTATAAATGGCATGAAGCCTGAATCATTTATTATGATGCACTAAGGCAGGACTGGCGAATGACTCGCCAAGAATGTGCTGGTACATGATACTGACCCCTTTTGAAGAGTATCGATCCCACAGGGCCGACATACTGCATCAGTGCTCAAATCAATACTGCATTTATAAATGTTGACAGCAACAGGATTTGAGGTGTTAAATGACCATGTTGTTTTCAAATAATGAAGCCAGATTTGGGTTTTGTATTCATTGTTGCTAAAGATTGTGATTAAAGAACTGGATATGATGCATAAATCCCTATGATTAATCATTATCAGGTATTCAGCTTAACATGTGAGCCAAGAAAAAAATATAAGGATCTAAATTTAGTTGGGAAGGCTATCTATGATTACCAAGAGTCGACTCCAAAGAGTACTATGCCCTGCTTGCTACAGCTGAAAATATAGATTATGGGGTACTAATGTATTTTGATGTGATCAAGGAATATCACAGCTTTATGAGTGTGGTATGGTTGTTATAACAGAGGACGTCCTGGAGCGTATGATGAATGACCGTACAGCCATGGACAGTAAGCAACTCCTCGGTCACTCTGGCCCCGTGTACGCCCTACATTTTACACCCGACCGCACCTCTCTTATCTCCAGCTCTGAAGATGGAACAGGTATTTTGATACTGCATGTATTTTTACCACCTTTTCTAGCTGTGAGTCTTCAAGTATAAGGCTCTCATGAGTAACGCTTTCACCATTTGGAAAGGTTGTATTAATATACATGACATAAACTTGGCACGCTTTCCATGGCCTCTCAGAATGAGCTGAAAAATGTTCAAATGCATTATACTAATATTTCAAAGAAGTAACAGCTCGTGGTAATAAAAGTTTTGTCTGTATTTTCAGTACGGTTGTGGAGCTTACTAACGTGGACAAACCTTGTTTGTTATAAAGGCCATAACTACCCTGTCTGGGACGCACGCTTCAGGTAAAATTTATTCTACAAAACGTTATTTTATTTTCATTATTTCATCTTTTTGTGAGACACATATTTCAAATTACAGACCGGAGGGAGACAGGGAAATTCAAGTAACATCAATATTCGTTTAAATTTTATACATGTTGTACAGCTGTAGAAAGTCCGGCATTCACCATCTTAACGCTTAGGTTTTAAATCTTTCCCACTTTTAGACTTGAAGTAGTCAAAACCGATCTCACAATGGCAATGGTAATTCAAAGATATGATCTTATATTTTAGCCCGTCTGGCCACTACTTTGTGTCGTGTGGCTACGATAGGACAGCACGGCTCTGGTGTACAGACCACCACCAACCGATCCGGATCTTTGCTGGCCACCTCGCAGATGTTGATGTAAGTATACTGAATATGCAACAGCGAGTTCAGGCATTTGACACCAGGGGCCGCCACCGTCAGATACTGCTAGTTCTCGATGCAAATACATGCAAATGAGGGCCCACATTGAGGCAGGTGGTGCGAACAGGAGGAAGAGGAGGGATGGTGGTGTGGATGACATCAGCATACAGGCAGGAAAATAGCTCCAAGCAGATATCAATTAGTGTAACCTGGTTATAATGTAGTTCTAATACCACAACACATATGCTTGGAGAGCCACTAAATGTCCATGGTGGTTAACAGCACCACAAAGGGGCAGGAAAAAGGTTTCCAAAATAGAATGCATATACTTTAACATCGTAGCAAAGAAGCGTCACCTTGCAATGATGGTAGGCATGCATGCCTTAACTTTCTCACTGATACCAGCTTATCTAAGGGAGATATATATATATATATATATATATATATATATATATATATATATATATATAGTGTCAATTTTTATATTTTTGCACCCCCCATAAAGTCTTAATTCAAGGTGGCTCCTATAACTCTTCTTTCTCTCAAGCAAAAAAAAAAACAATCGGCTTTTCGAGTTACCTGCAATGCACATTGCTATCCTATATTTTGGAAAGAGATCGGCTTTCCCCATTTTCCTTTAATTTTAGAATGATTCCCAAGTAAAGCGCCTTGCATATTAAACTGCACCCTGAACTGAGAAGGTGCTTTCAGGATATAAGCACCACCTCAGGTGCTAAGTTTCCGAATTATTTTCTCTGTTCTACATTTCTACCTTGTGAAACCTTGTGTGTAAGCCACAACCTGACTTTAAGCTAACTCTACAAGCCCTACATGGGGGAATCCACACAAATGTAAGGTACTTTAAAAATGTTGGCATAGTACCCCATGGGATATTCAAGGTTAGGTAGGGGGCGCTAGGGTAATATCCACAGATTGGCGACTACACCTTACACCCCTATTCCCATAGTGGTTTGCCCCACTCTCTCCCTCCTCTCTCATAAGTAAGCACCACCTAGGGATAACCATTAGCACTGGAACAAATCAGTTACAGGTGCCTCCCTATAGATGGAATATTTATAAGAAATAGAAAAGAATCTTGCCCCGCAGGGCTATAAATAAGGAATCCAATAGAAGCTTAAATTTGATAGCCCTGCGGGGCGAAATTCTTCTTTATCCTGTACAAGTAGCCCTGCGTGACAAGATTCTTTTCTATCCTTAATGTATAGCCCTGCAGGGCAAGATTCTTTCTTTTAAAAATTGATTAAAGAACCATGTATACGACCAATAGGGACAGTATCATTAGGGTTAAGGGCTGTTAATAAGGAATCCAATAGAAGCTTAAATTTGATAGCCCTGCAGGACAAAATTCTTTTTTATCCTGTACAAGTAGCCCTGCAGGACAAGATTCTTTTCTATCCTTAATGTATAGCCCTGCGGGGCAAGATTCTTTCTTTTAAAAATTGATTAAAGAACCATGTATACGACCAATAGGGACAGTATCATTAGGGTTAAGGGCTGTTAATAAGGAATCCAATAGAAGCTTAAATTTGATAGCCCTGCAGGACAAAATTCTTTTTTATCCTGTACAAGTAGCCCTGCAGGACAAGATTCTTTTCTATCCTTAATGTATAGCCCTGCGGGGCAAGATTCTTTCTTTTAAAAATTGATTAAAGAACCATGTATACGACCAATAGGGACAGTATCATTAGGGTTAAGGGCTGTTAATAAGGAATCCAATAGAAGCTTAAATTTGATAGCCCTGCAGGACAAAATTCTTTTTTATCCTGTACAAGTAGCCCTGCAGGACAAGATTCTTTTCTATCCTTAATGTATAGCCCTGCGGGGCAAGATTCTTTCTTTTAAAAATTGATTAAAGAACCATGTATACGACCAATAGGGACAGTATTATTAGGGTTAAGGGCTGTTAATAAGGAATCCAATAGAAGCTTAAATTTGATAGCCCTGCAGGACAAAATTCTTTTTTATCCTGTACAAGTAGCCCTGCAGGACAAGATTCTTTTCTATCCTTAATGTATAGCCCTGCGGGGCAAGATTCTTTCTTTTAAAAATTGATTAAAGAACCATGTATACGACCAATAGGGACAGTATCATTAGGGTTTAGGGCTGTTAATAAGAAATCCAATAGAAGCTTAAATTTGATAGCCCTGCAGGGCAAAATTCTTTTTTATCCTGTACAAGTAGCCCTGCAGGACAAGATTCTTTCCTATCCTTAATGTCCCTGTGGGGCAAGAGTTTTTTCTATCCTTAATGTATAGCCCTGCAGAGCAAGATTCTATTCTTTTCAAAATTGATTAAAAAACCCGGTATACAACCAATAGGGACAGTATCATTAGGGTTTAGGGCTGTTCCTCTAGTTCTATAAAAGGAGAGGGGTGTTATCATGGTTCCTTTTAAAGAAATCATGGCTTTTTCAAACCATGATAACATCCCTTTCTTCTTATAGAACAAAGGGAACAGCCCTAAACCCTAATGATACTGTCCCTATTGGCTGTATACAGGGGTTTTAACCAATTCGGAATAGAATAGAATTTTGCCCCGCAGGGCTATTAATTCAAAATTGATTCTTATAAGGAATAGAAAAGAAGCTTGCCCTGCGGGGCTATTAATAAGGAATAAAGAAAAGAATCTAGCCCCAAAGGGCTATTAATAAGGAATCCAATAGAAGCTTAAATTTGATAGCCCTGCCGGGCAAAATTCTTTTCTGTCCTGTACAAGTAGCCCTGCAGGGCAAGATTCTTTTCTATCCTTAATGTATAGCCCTGCGGGGCAAGATTTTATTCTTTTCAAAATTGATTAAAGGAACCTATATGCAACCAATAGGGACAGTATCATTAGGGTTTAGGGCTGTTCCTCTATTTCTATAAAAAGAGAGGGATGTTATCACGGTTCCTTTTAAAGAAATCATGGCTCTCTCAAACCATGATAACATCCCTCTCTTATAGAACTAGAAAAAGAACAACCCTAAGGATACTGTCCTCATAGATTGTATACAGGTTTTTTTAATCAACTTGAAATAGAATAGAATTTTGCCCTACAGGCTATTAATCTGAAACCTTTTCTTATAAGGAATAAAAAAGGTTGCCCCGCAGGGCTATTCAAATAAAATTGCTTCTTTCAAGGAATAGAATAGAAGGTTGCCCTGCAGGGCTATTAATTTAGTTTGAATAAACCATTATTCCTATTAAAAACCCGTGATAACATCCCTCTTTTCTTATAGAACTAGAAAAACAACAACCCTAAGGATACTATTAATTCAAATTTTTTTCCTAAAAGGAGCATCATGACAACCCTTCGGGAGTTTATGTATCATCCCCATAAGGTTGGCATGATGCTCCAATGAAGTGCTGGCAAGCACTTCATTGGAGCATGATGCATTAATGCATCAGTGGCCCCTCTAGGAGTTTCCTTTTAGGAAGCACCTAGAGGGAAGCACCTGTGCTGCCATCTACTGTGTATGGAATAGACCAGTAGGCCACGGGCTGATAGGGCCCACCATGCACCCCCCCCCCCCACATCCCAAAGCGACAGGTATTTTTTCGATCCTTAGGGTCCCCTGAACAAGATTCAAGATGTTAACATTGATTATCTTGGGATACACTACCGGTTTTGGCTCATTATCCATGTGCGGGTTCAGACCACTTTTGGGTCAATTTTGGTACCATGTTACTCAAGGGGTATGCTCAATCCCCAAGCTCTAAGACTATCTTACCTTGTCTGGATCCTGAAGCTATTGATCTTGTTGGAAAGAAGACATAATAAGCTTTTCATTAAGCACTAATACATGTTTTTAAGTTCAGATTTGAGTGTACCAGACTGTCGGGAAGACAGAAGATTGAAATCACAAAGTTCCTTTTTTAACTGAAAATTTTAAATGCACTCCAGATACATGTATAAAACTTGCTCTTATCCCCATCTAACCACAATATCTATTATGATTTAAGTAGGCCAAACTATTCTGAGTAATACGAGATATTTTGCAGCATTCCTTGTTGACTATGACCCATGATATTGCCTTAGAAGTGAAGACACTACTGTAAGTCAATACAATGCTGTTCCATTTCAATAATCTCCCTCTTTATCTAAATGGATGTTTTTCCATGCTAAATCTTTATCAATTCTCCCCACTCTTATGTAAAAACATACATGTTTCTACTTCATAAGATTTGATGGCGAGGCTGTATATGGCTGAAATTCAAAATGGCCGACAATAGAATCAAATGTCACTTTGAATTACATATATGTGCAGTCTAGAAAGTATCTGGTGGGTCCCACCCCTATAAATGAGCTTAGTAGAATACAGTGGTGCTTTTGTTTTGTTGCTAGGTGGTGTGGTTGCCTAGCAACAGTACCCCTGGATTTCTGTAACTATGGGATTTGCGTGCAAATCCTCCACAATATTAGAGGATCAAGTTATAATTCTACATCTTGTTTTTATTCATATTTTCAGACCGTGATATTTCACCCAAACTCGAACTACATAGCCACAGGGTCCACTGACCGCACTGTGCGCCTCTGGGACGTACTCAATGGTAACTGTGTGCGCATCATGACTGGCCACAAAGTAAGCATCCCTCCTCGGTTCCTGTGTTTTTTTAAAGAAATTTTTGAGTTTCCATCATAGTCAACGAACCGTTACAAGTCGATGTTGTAATGAACACTGAATCCAGAGAAGTTCTTTGATCCTTGTTTATTGCATAATGACAGAGTGTACATATAGGTGGTAACAATGATACACTTGCCAGCATGCAGACTCTGCCCCTAAGCCTGCAGCTCAACCTGTCGTAGGTTCTAGATACTAGGGAGGTTGTGTGTAGAATAAAAGGTCTAAAGATATAGCTTAGAATAGATAACTGGGAGCCGCTCACCGGGTCTTATATACCTAGGTGAGCAGCCTGTCTTTGTTCAGGAATTCTTTTCTAATAGTAATACATGTATATTTTCTTCTTGCTTTGCAGGGTCCCATTCATGCACTTTGCTTCTCCACGTGTGGAAGATATTTAGTCTCAGGAAGTGAGTGTATTTCTATGCGTGACATTCAGTGTGTTTTCAATTTTACATGTATAATATTCTATCAAGGCATATTTCTTAGAATTTGACTTTGTAATTGTGAAATACATGATGAGCGCTTGCTAGTTAAGTTAGATATGTGATCTATAGGTGTCAGAATAACTCATTTTGTCTTTATCTATCAGGCACAGATAAGACACTACATGTTTGGGACTTATCTAATGGTGAGTCAGTCGGATGTCTGCGCGGCCACACCAACACCATACACAGCCTCGCCTTCAGCCGTGATGGCACGATCCTCGCCTCTGGTATGTGTCTGATATTATGTACCGTAAACTCCCGCGTATAAGACGCGCCCTCTAGGCCAAACAAAATGCTGGTGCATCTTATAGGATTTTCTAAAGTTGGGTGTGTCTTATACGAGAGGTAATTTTACTATAGAACAGTACTGGATTTACAAAATTGAGCATTAAAATGTGCGTCTCATACACGAAAATGCATGTGCTGAGTTTGGGGTGTGTCTTATACACGCAGCGCGTCTTATACGCGGGAGATTACGGTACTGTAGGCTTAACAATTTTGCTTGTACTGTCTTAGCACAAAATGTCAGAAGTACTATACTACCTCTGCACGAGAGGGAGTGAATTACCATAAATTCTCTTGTATGAGCCGCATGTATACTAGAACCAGATGCTTATAGGAGCTTTCAAAGTATTTGACACTATAGAAAATATTGAACTGCCAATTTCTAAGACCTAGGTACAGCTTTTAGCTTGTTCGCCAACTCAGTGTAGCTTATATGAGGATGCGGCTTATGTTTCTGAGATGTCACTTCCCTTCTCTTCTCCCTATATATCCGAATAAATGCAACTGCTTTTCCCCCAAAGGAACAGATAGGACTATCAAGTTGGTAAATTAATTCAACTTCAGCTTTGAGTGGTCGTGCAGCTTTAGGAGCCTAGACCCATATCCAGTGGTCCACTGTTTTGAATTTTGCTGGTTATTCCAAAGGTGGCCAGGGAAGTAAGTCTTCAGGATTTCCTGATTTCTGAAAAATTTGAATGCCAAGTACTTTCCTTATACGAGTGGTAAGGAGGGATGTTTGGAAAAATAGAAGGCTTTTATATCAAGTAAATGTCTGGCTTCCTGATTTTTGCCCATGCCTGACTTACATCCCTGGGTGGCAAAGCACACTGATAAGGCATTGTCATGATGGGTACCTTGTCCAGGGACAATCTGGTTCCCATCTTATCAATGCATGTCGCCGCAACCAGCTCCACTCTTGCTTACACCCAATATAGTACTTACTTGACACCTATAACCCTCGTATATATAAGTGCTAACTGTTGCAGGTGGTCTGGACAGTACCGTCCGTCTGTGGGACATTACCAAAGTTTATGAAGAGAGCGAAACAGAAGTTACCAATCAGTAAGTATCCCAATGGGTGCCTCTCTCGTAAAATAAGAGGAACACTTTACTCTGTGTGGTAGGGGCCGGGCAGTTGGGCAGACGACAAAATTTTGGATGCTGGTTAAAAAAAAAAAAAAAAAAAGAAAGAAAAACTTTAGATTTGTAAAAAGATACATTATGCGTTTTCCACAATTACTGACATTTTCTCTTATCTGGCCACTGGTAAATTCTTTTCATTTGTCATTGCAGAACCGAAGGACAGTTCCTGCTTGGAGTATATCCAACCAAGAGTTCTCCAGTCCTTGCGCTCAACTTTAGTCGACGAAACCTCCTCACTGCAGCTGGGCCATATGAGCAGACATCATAATAGAGAATATACCCAGTTTCTACTCTCACCTATTCCATGGAAGATATATTACCCATCTCAAATCTTTTTCCCAAAACCTTAAAATTTTGCCTCATTTGGAGGGGGGGGGCTAAGTATTTTCCTTAATGCAGACATATTTTTCTAATAGTTCATTCATTATTTTGTGTTACGGATACCAGTATTGTAATTTATCGGAACTTTTTTTTTAGGGATTTCAGACTGGAGGATGTCTTTTTTTTTCTTTTTGACCCAAAGTGTTCAAAGACAGCCCATTTTATGGGTTTCAGGATCTACCTACCCATAAACCCGATGTAAATACGTATAGATCTCATGAAATGTACATAGCACTGTTGTAGTAACGAATAAATCGTGTATAGAATAAATGTATTGTCTCCATACTTTCTTTCTATATCAGTATCCTATAGAGAAAATAAATTCCCATTTCTGTTCCTATAGAGAAAACAACAAACTAATAAATTTTATAATTACATTATTTTATTCATCATGACCTAGTCCATATGTACAGCATCCAAAGCCCATTACGCTGTCGTTATTTGTCATAGCATGCGGGGCGCGATCAGCCGCCAACAGCACTGACCACTAGCAGCGTCACCAGCCAAACAACGCCACCTCGTGGCCGTTTTAATTCCTGTTGGCGCTACGGTGGTAAACAAACATTTCTCTGAGAAGCTGTAGAAAAAATGTCCACTTAACGTACACTTATATACGTTGGATAAGTTAACGGTGTTCAACTCCCAAGTTATGGTTGTTTGTTAATTAGAGATGATATGGTCCAAAATTAGTTACTTCCTAAGGATTATTACCGCCAAATTTATTTGGTTGTCAGTTGAATCAAGAAATGAACATTTGAAGAATCACTCCCACGCGGTATTTATACACAATAATCCCAAATTATCTTCAAATTAAAAAGTTGCTTGGACCTGTGTAAACCATATGTGTAATACTTTGAAAAGCCTGTACAGGGTTTCGATATACAATATTATCTACATGGTAGTCATAACGACAGAATTCACATGGATACCAAAAGAAAAACGATTCATGTTCCTTGCTTGCACTTATACAGACTTAAGCATGTTTTTGCATGCAGGAAACTATGCTGGCCTTTTTAACTCCCGGAACAGGCATAGTCATTACTGAGCTGCGTGCACCGCTTGCCAAGCAGATTTTCCAAGACTGCAAATTCACATCCCAACAAATAATATAATCCTTCACAGATTTTACTCAACCAAAGGAACTTAATTACTAATAGCTTGACAAGTCCAGTAACATCTTAGCACTTGTGCTACAATCTGTATTCTTTGCTCTCACATAATAGAATTTAGCCAACCTTGATTATTTAGCTTGGAAAATAAGTATACTTCCATACTCGGAATGGACAACTTTCTATGTGCCCGAAATGTATTGCATCAGTTTTGTTTAAACTTGAACATGAGTATAAATTTAAATTACAACATGTAAAATGATGACGTCATAGTGTTAAGAACCACAAAATGTAGGACCAGCCAAGGAAGCATACTCGTGATGTCACAAGTCACACACGCCCCTCGCTGGGTGGAGCGCTTCCACCGAATTATTTATAACTAGAATAATAATTACATAATAACGTGTGGACTTGTTTAAATGATATGAAGCCAGAAAACTGTGTGCTAAAGAGTGAACTAATAGTCATTTGTCTTCCTCACTATTAACTCTTTTCCGTTTGCCTCCGATACAAAAATGTCACTATACAACACAGCCAGGCCCATGTGATTAGTCGGGGAGTCCAGAGTGGTTCTACAATTCACATGTCCAGTCTCCAAAAGCCTGTTATGAAATGTATGGCTGAGAATGGGTCCCTTGGCTGTGGTCTACAGTGAAGAATTGGTGTGCTATACATATATATATATATTTATATATCCATTATTAGACGGGGACTGACCGTACGACCCAGAGCAATCTGAACAGCAGCCAGCAAGAGGGGGTTACCCTGGTGAGTTTGTGTTCTGGCGACATCTGTTATTATATATAAGCTACAAACAGAACAGCGTCACCCTTTCCATCACATTAACATAATTACAAATTTGTCACACTTAACGAACCGATGTTTCCAAATAGCACAGACACTGAAGACAACTGCATGAGACTGGGTGGTAGTATTTGTGTTTACGCACTCTTACATACAGGCCGGCGATAAAAATGCTAGTTTTTCCCACGTTACAGTTTTATATTTTGTGTTTTCATCATTTTTTATCCTTCGTAGAACTAACCGGAGAGCCACATTCACTTTGCTTCATTCATGCCCTATAATTCGCTCGTTCGCATTGGCTAACTAGGTCAACCATCATACACAAAAATCATCCAACAAATCAGTAAATTCGTTACATTACACAACTTGGGAGTTGTGCCCCAAGTCACCCCTGTGAGTTCTCAGTACTATTTGATTGATTCACAAAGATGATGTCTGAGCAAGTTAACACAATCACTCTTGGAACTTGGTGACAATATTAAGAATCTGTACAGTCATTGTCTAGATACGATTGATATAATCTTACATAACGTAAACCGTCCGGTGTGTGACTCGTTCTCGCCGGGCCCCAGATCACCAAGTTTGCAGATCCTCTCTGACCTCTGCGGTGCATAAAGACTGACACTGCAGAGTAATGGCCAGCGACCAGTTATTGACTATTCCAAACCCAGGTCACACCTGCATCTTGGCCCAAGTTATGGGGCTTCGGTCGCCAATCTCTACAGAAACATTTGTTCTTGACATTCGCTTTAAGCCCCCTCCTTCCCCAAACACTTTCACTGAACGACCAAAAGCAAAGCGATCTATTGGTATATCTTAAAGAAGGCATTGATCGGGTCCACCCGATATTTATTCTCTTGCCGCGCACTGTGGCTAAAAACCTTTCACAATTACGTCCATATACCACGGGTTTCCACAATGACGTCACACAGAGTAACAAAATACAGTTTTTTTTTGTCTTGTCAATGAAATCTAAAAACAGTACAGACACAGCATTCCCTTACAATTTTTTCACATTTGGTTTCCCCCCAAAAGTTCTACTTTTAGTTAGTGAAAACATGGTACTCCCCATCCTGCTTTAAGCATAAACTTGTCTTATTCTAAGTGTTGAATGTATGAAAATCCTAAAGACTTGAGAGTGGGTGACCTTACGGTATAATACACATTATGATGATTTAGTCATCCGTATTGACCGAGACTACAAGAAAATGATCTCAGTCCTCTTCAACTTGATACATATATGTGTTCCGCTTAGGAGGAGGTTGTGAGGGTATGTTTGTAGTCTTCGTGCCCCAAGCTCAAAGCATCCACCGTCCTCCTCGATCACTGACAGAATGTATCCTATTTTCCAGTATGGCTCAACAATAACTGTGTTTAAGACATGATGTGGTTACAAAAAAGGAGGAAAATGTGAAATTTATTATGAAAGAAGGGCACTGTTCACCTATTGTTAAGGTTGGCACACCCAGGCGTGCTCGTCACCAGGAAGCCGGCTGCCTGCAGTGAACAGTCCTGGATGTGGGGACACAACATGGTCGGATGTAACAGGTTTCACCACCGTTCTCATAAGGGGACCTCGATCCGGCATCCCAAGTGGCGCCGGCAGTGGTCTCTTTGGTCATGTCCGGCTTTGTGCGGCGCAGGTCAACCAACAAGCATTCACTATTGTCGTCATCAGTGGTGGTGTTACCTGCAGAGTGGTCTGCCGATAGTCTGTTTGTCGCTCTGGAGGCTCGAGATGAAGGGGCCAAGTAGTGTCAGGGAGTGAGAGGAGGGAGCGGGTTGGGGTGCATGGTGGTGGTGATGGGTTGGGGCACAGGCGCTGGTCCTCTCACTTGCTGCAGCAGCCCGCACCTCCCTGTGGGTTATCCTGAGTAATGTCTACAGTCCTAGGCCGCGGGGCACCACCCGGCTCGTTTTTCGGAAGCTTCTTTGCTGTTAAACAACAGGGCAGAAATTCAAAATGAATGAAATGATAGGAAGAGAATGTTATTTCTGTTTTCGATTGTGTACAAATTGAGCATGTAATGCTTGATGCAAATAAGTTTGCTACCTCTTGAAACATTCTATCAGGGATGTAAGTTGGGGTGTAGATTCACATGGAAATTCTGAATTCATTTTAAAGTACTAACAAACTTCGATCCGAGAATTGAACTTTGATTTCAAAATTATCTCAGTTGAACATGTCTTTAGATTTCATCAGACAGAACTCTGGAAAACTTACATCCCGGCTGTTTTAAGGATAGTTTATATACGGACTTAGCTGGTTTGATTATCAGCCAATGAAATGACACTAACTATTCACTGCGGTCCTCTCGGGGGCCAACTGGTACCCATCTGAAAGGCCTTATCAGTAGAACTCGCTGGCAACAAGCTCCAGCAATTTCAAAGATTCCTATTAAAGTTTTAAGAAAGAGAACTCACCTATTGCCAAAAATATGTCATTTACATTCATTGCTGTCTTTGCTGACGTCTCCATAAATAATAAACTGTTCTCCTCTGCATATGCTTGGGCCTCCTAAAAGCAAAACAAAAGATCATTTTGTATATCCACAGTTATAGGATAAATTCAAAGCAGTCTTTAATAGCTTGTAGCATTAGTGGCTACGGTGGCTCTACCACACAGAGTCGACAGTGTGGGGAATTTTACTCCCCATAGACAAACCATTGTTTCTCCTTTGCTGTCTTCAACACTTTTTGATAAAGAAACTTTAATATTTCAGAGATGACACTCGATGGTCGACAAAAGCCAGGAAAACTTAAATTTTGGACAAAACTTCTCAGGAATTTGACATGGTTCAATACTAAAATCTTTACCAAAAACCAGGATTCGTGGTAAACCAGGAAAAGTGGCATCTCTGATATTTCTCCTAAAATTCTGCCTAAAATCGGACATTCGTTTCAAATTCTATGCCATACATTTTCTAGACACACCCCTATCCATACACAACACAAGTTAATCCATGGGAACTTTTTTAACACACTATTTTTAAAGTGGAAACTTTGGCCATCCTTTTCCTCCATTTAAGGCCCCTTAAAGTGTTCTGGGCCAAGGGTGTCACCTATAATTGCACTGTATTGTGGCCTCCACCTCCCTACCCAACAGAGAAATGAGGTCTCACATATGTTCAGCCAACTATCCCGCAACTTAGCCAGGGAGTAGTGAATATGTTTGTTCTGTTTAAGCTATTTTATCAAATGTGTTAATTGGTTTCTCAGAAAACTTCTCTATAACAAATACTGTTAACTTTACTAAGGTACCGTAAATCCTCGTGTATAAGATCCGGCTTATAGGAGAGAATTACATCAGCTGCGTCCTATAGGATTTACCGTAATCTCCCGCGTATAAGGCGCACCCCGCCTATAAGGCACCTAGAGTTTTAGGATTTGACCAGAAAAATGAAAAATTCATAACTTCTTTTCTACTGAATGAATTTTCAAAATTTAAAAAGCTGTGTGTTTCTTGGACCCCCTGGACCCCTCTTGACCCCATATCAGGGATGCCACTCACTGATCAATAAAAATTCGGAAATCACCCTTATTTTCTGGGCTCCCCACAGGAAATGCCTACAGGAAATAAATTCAAAAATTCGGAATTCCTAAAAAAGTTAGGAAAAGTGGCATCTCTGCCATATGCTGCTGATTGGGTTACATGGGAGTGTCACATATCAAAAGAAAGGTCTTGGTGTCCCCCTTGTGGATCCAGGGAGAACTAAAACCCCCCGTATAAGACGCGCCTTATACGCGGGAGATTACGGTAGTCAAAGTCATGGTGCGTCCTATATGAGGATTTTTCACTAAAGAACAGTGCTAAATTGACTAAAATTTGACACCAGATGCGTCCTAAAGGGTTCAACTGAACTCAGGGTGCGTCCTTTAAGCGAGTGGCGTCCTATACGCGAGGATTTATGGTAGTTGTCATAGCAAATAACAATGCATTCCACTTTTATGTTAAAGAGTTTGTTACCTCATATTCCACCATGCGCTTGTTTGCCAAGTCAGCCTTGTTACCAGCGAGTGCTATTACAATGTTAGGACTCGCTTGCCGCTGCAGCTCTTTTACCCACGTTTTCGCCCGACCAAATGTGTCCTGAAATGTCAGTCATAAATCATTACAATTTGTGAAATAAAATATTGAATGCATGTATTTAAATGTCAGTCTATAGTACTCAAATAATATCATACTTTAATATGGAGTGAATGGTTGTTTAACACCATTTTGATAGCTACGGTCATATTCATAGCAGGGGCAGACACTAACATTTTGGATCTTTGGCCACCCGGGCCAGTAGTCTAGTATAGAGCAATGTATTTTCAAAAAATCTACTGGCCAAATGGCCAATTTCAAAGGAAATCTACAAGTAATCGCTGGCCCGCAGCCAAAACTACTGGACATTGGCCACCGGGCCAGTGTTAGCGTCTACCCCTGCATAGTGTGAAAACTGCCATTACAATTTGACGACTGTGTGTCCGTGCCTGCGCATATGTGAACCAGATAGATGGGACAGGCTAGGGAAGCCTTACACTTTATGGCCTATAACTATGGAAAACATCTCTGTTTTAATATTAAGCTAACAATGTTTTGCAAATTTAAGGCGAGTCAGAACTTACTTGGTTTGTGATATCGTAAACAACTATTGCGGCCTGTGCCCCTCGGTAGTACATGGGAGCGAGGCTGTGATACCGCTCTTGTCCAGCTGTGTCCCAGATCTCAAACTTGACTGTTGTGTCATCTAGGCACACTGTCTGTGTCAGGAAAGCAGCTGGACAGGGAAATACAACGAAAATAAGTTACAATCAAATTCAATGTCCTGCACAGAAAATTCCTTATTTTCTAAAATGTATAAAAGTCAACAAATATTTCGGCATGACGGGAGGCTTTAAGGAATTCAGTTTGCCCTCCATTGTGAGTGAGAGTGAGTAATAGATGTTTAATGCCATTTCGACAGCTAATGTCATATTCATGGCGAGAACTACATTACACAATTTCACAGGGAATGTGTCAGTGCCCACGCATATGTGCACCACACACATCCCGAGGGGATAGGAAAGAGGAGAAATAGACCCTTTTAAGTGGGCTAGGGAAGCCCACCCTCCATTGTAGGCTAAATGGTGTTCATATATCATGAGTAGCAGGAAACTTTAAGAGGTTGCCCACTGTTACGCACTACAGTAGTTTCTACTAATGGATATTCATACTGCTCTTCACTTCTTTCCATTAAGAGATTTTTGATGATTTACTGCCATGTCTTACTACCAAAGTTAGTTTCAGTCCCTTCCACAACAATGTAAACCCCCCCCCCACCCCCAACTCAGTTAAAACTTGAATATAGACATTCCTTACCTCCTATTGTGCTCTCCTGGTACTCATGGAACTGACCCTTCACAAAGCGGAGGACTAAACTTGACTTGCCGACAGCTGACTCGCCGAGTAAGACGAGTTTGAACTGACATATTTTGCCTTGTGTGGCACCATTCGGGCGCTGGGCTCCGCCACGATTTGCCATAATTCGGGGCGCTCTGCTCTGCTGCTCTGTGTTTATTGGTGGCCCTCAAGTCTGTGACTGTCCTCCCCAAGCCCTGCAAGTACACAATGTGGTCAATACTGTTACATTGGTCTAGCATAATGTCAAACAAAATACGAGTTTCTGATTAGCTGCCACACCCTTATACAGAACAGGTACTTATTCAAGTTTTCCTTGCACGCTACCTGCGAAGAAAATACTTTTTTATTTCATCAAACCTAATCTTATGATTCCACATCCCGTAATCTCCCATGACGTATGAGCGCACCCCGACTTAAAAGAAATGCTATAAGGTGCAACAGGAGGGGTTTGATTTTTAAGGCTTAGTACTGTTACATTATAGTAAAAGCACCTTGCCTATAAGACAAACCCAGACTTCGGGGCGATTCTATAAGGAGAAGAGGACCTCATATTCGCGTATAAGACGTCTGTCTAAGGACAGACTATTGGACCATCCTTAGCACACCTACACCTAGAGTTGAAATCAAGCTTCACTTCTGACAGGACTTGATGTTTAGTTGTTAACCAGTTTGATACAAATTTAATATTTGTCAAGCCTCGCCTATAAGTCTCACCCAACTTGCCCAAATTACTCTGGAACAGTGAGCGACCTGTGCATGATAGGTCACTGCTCAAACCTTTCACTCAGAAACATTAATAGGTAATATCAGAGGCCATGATTTGTCTCTAACTTTAATACTCAGTAATTTAAAGGGCAAGTCAATCGTAGAAATGAATTTGCCAGTTATCCTTTTTTCCTGTCATCAAATCATCATTTTACAAGCCACATGGAGGTTGTATTATCTTATCCGCTTAATACGCCTGCAGTACACAGCCTGTACTACAGTTTCGATTTCTAGAGGGGATAAGGCCAAGTATTGGATAAATATAGTTATCTAAGATAAAACGTCGGGTACAATGTGCCTACGTTCAGTGGATATAGGGGACCCACAAAGAGGCTAAGGGTATTACTTGGGAGGGGGCGGTGTATTGTAGGCAAACATGCAGTCACACATGTATCAGGAGTGATATCTAAGGGAGACTATATATAGGCCAGACATACACTAGATCTTTACATATTCTCTTTAACATATCTTACTCAATCTACTGTCTCTACAGTAACAGTAACCAACGCTGGCCTGTTTACTAAATAGTGACAGTAGGTTGTCCAGGAAAACTGATATTATATATACAAAACCTGGCCTACAAACCGCACCTAAACCTTGGGGATATCCCTGTTGTACACCACTTTATGGTCACAAACAATCATCCGTTTATTTAATTCCACGCTGGTGCTTCACGTTGCATTTTGTTCTTATTCAAGCCAAGGACTGGTCAGTTTTAGGTAGGTTAAAGCTTCTTGAGGAGTATTATCCATTGCTGAAAACTCCAATCACTCTATCTTCACACTGATTTAAGACAAGTAAACAACTACAGTCAAAGCACTGTAAGAACCTAATACAACGCTTTTTTTTTCTCTCTCTCTTTTGTGCCTGAGGTTTCCCATGCTGCTCCACATAGACTGAGCTGCTCGGTGAGCGCCTGTACCAGTACCCAGACCACAAGTGAGTTACTCGTTCATAGTTAATGTGGCAGTGGGTAACCAAACCAGGTCAGCGCCCACACACACCCCTTACCGACTCACTCACTCCTGGCCCGGTCTAGACGGCCGCACGTCTGGCACTATAGCAGTCAGAGAGCCAAGAAAATGCCATTTCTAAGGAAGAGGCTTCACACCTTTATATACTGTAACTTATCAAAAGGTATTGTGCCTGCGGTAGCGGTAGCAAAGCCATCTGCAAACTTATCAAAAGGTATTGTGCCAGCGGTAGCAGTAGCAAAGTCATCTGCCAACTTATCAAAAGGTATTGTGCCTGCGGTAGCAAAGCCATCTGCCAACTTATCAAAAGGTATTGTGCCTGCGGTAGCAAAGCCATCTGCCAACTTATCAAAAGGTATTGTGCCTGCGGTAGCAAAGTCATCTGCCAACTTATCAAAAGGTATTGTGCCTGCGGTAGCAAAGCCATCTGCCAACTTATCAAAAGGTATTGTGCCTGCGGTAGCAAAGCCATCTGCCAACTTATCAAAAGGTATTGTGCCTGCGGTAGCAAAGCCATCTGCAAACCAATATAAACCAGGGGCTGGGTTAACTAAGAAATCTATGTAAAAAAAATATATTAAAAGTCTCCACTATATACAGCATCTCATATGTATGCTACCCCTGGACGTTGGGTATCTCACTTTCGGGCCCGGGCTGCTATTATTCAGTGGATGTATAGAATGGAATATTACTCCAAATGCACCTTATATGTCTCTCATGAACTCGGGGTGCACCTTATAGCAAGGTTTTATCAGTGGCGGATTTAGACTGGGGTGCACGCCACCTCCTTTTTAACAGTACTTAAAGAGTTTAATTGCATATTTTCAACACGAAAAATTGCCAAAATTAGGGGGTGGGTACCCTCATTTTGGACTGCGCCCCCCTTCTTTTCGAAATCCTGGTCACCATCTTTCATCCCAGTTTCAAAAATGTACAAAGCATAGTACGTAAAAACTGGCCCATCCTGGCCACCTCAGCCAGAACACAACACCTACACGAGCATCGCCTCATTGTGGGTCTGAGGAAGCCCCCGTCCCTAAGGGACAGTCTAGTAACGGCCAAACTCAACTACCACCCAGACCAGCAAACAAAACACTGTTCGGCGCTGAGTGGGAGACTATCTAATGAGTGCACTACTGAAAATTGCAGATACTGCCCATTAATAGACACCAGTGGTACCATTACATCAGGTTCCACCTCCCAGAGCTACCCATCCAAGATCAAAGTAACTTGCAAAACTAGCAATCTCATATACTGCCTCTCTTGCAAACGGTGCAAGAAACAATATGTGGGACAGGTTAGCAACCACCTCATTTGATTAGGTAGTGTGTGAGGAAGCTCCATCAAATCGTCTTCATAGATCTTTTCGAAATCCTGTATTCGCCACTGATTATGGACCAATGGTACCGTTGCTTGTTGGGCACTTGAACCTTGACACAACTAAGGTTTTTTTCTCTGAGACTCAACAGCCAACCCAGCATCCAAATCTACTACTACTACTACTACTACTGTAAATTCTCTCGTATAAGCCGCGGCTTATACCAGAATCCAAGTCAAAATTAGGCTTATAGGATTGGCCCAAAGTCAGGATGCGGCTTATTTGAGGGTTTTTTTACACCATAGAACAGTACATAACTGTCAATTTTCAAGCCCCAGTTGTGCCTCATAGCCTCCTTTCAAGCTCAGGGTGCGGCTTATACCAGGGATGAGGCTTATACGAGAGAATTTACGGTAGTATTCACTAATGTCATTCTCCAGATGTCCTCTCCCTTTTTGTCTCTCTCACTGCATCACTTCTATATGCTCAGAGGTGCCATGTCCAATGTCAGTCTCCAAGCACATGGTTATATAAATCAAATGGTTTAGTCCGTAGGGAGAGTCTAAGTCTTACCTGGAGAGTGGAACACCTCACTACTCAAAAATGTGTCCCCCATCCTTAGAACCACCCACATATTGTTCCACATCTTTTTACACCGTAGCACCGACGTGTGTTACATCGTCGCCTTACTGCAAGAAGGTTGTAACTGACATTTTGGAAAAAATGAGTTTCCTTCTGTTTTAACATCTATCGATCTATATCTAGCTACTATTCAAGTATTGAAGCTCCGTCTATAATATCCGTGCCCACAGGCCCTGGGCAATATTGTTCTATAGTAAGTGGAACACTTCTTTTGCCTCTCCTGCAAAACTTGAGAAATGCAGATACAACCTTCTTGCATTAAAGCGACGATATATTTTTTGGGGATCCATATTACAACCATGTACAAATGTCAGAAACTTAGAATGGCCTGTGTCTTGGGATCTGTCATGTAGGTCACACCTGCATTGGGATTTCCTATGAGATTGTACGCAGACAAATTGAAATACATACTGTACACATTTTACATGGTGCCATTTTTAAGTGCTTCACATTGATTGTAAAATGTTTACCCGGGTAATAGTCGCATAGTCAGCCACCGAGCCCATTGTGTACACAAAGAACACAGACCTGTTTATAATCTCAAGGATGGTGACAAATGGAGACCATAAGCATAGACCAGCATTAAGTCTTGGCATATCAGCAAGTACAAACGTCTATTTTCTTTAAATCTCGTGCCACTGGATGTAATGTTAGAGGATATGTTTTGATAATGTGCCAAGGTCTTTTTCGTCATACGGCATGTTAGTGCTCTCAGGTTTCTAATAAGCACAAAATAAAACATTTGCGAAGAGTATACTGTGTTCAATATGAAAATAAAATAATTTTTTTAATTTCTACTTTTTTACCTCATCTTTTCCTGTGCAGTGGAAACCCAAGATAAAGTATGACACCTGCTACTGGGCATTCTACGAATCATCAATTCAGTTTATGTGCAACTCCCCTTTTATATAGGCACTGACTATCTACTGTGTGCGACCCTCTTCTCGCTGCGACCATTAGCATATGAATAATTTCTGCACTGGGTGGCATGGTAATAGCATTCTGTGTATTGAGCCATTGCAGCCCCCCCCCCTCCCAAACACCACTCCCTCTCCGTCCTCAACTTTTTTTTACGTCAATAGTACACATATCTACTGGTAAAGTCTTATGAGAGGGACTGTCTCTACTTTGCCTAGAATTGATCCTGATGAAAATGAATTAATTCATCGAAACGTCGATCACATACATAACTCTACAAATTGCATTCAACTACTGTTAACATTTGTATATTTATTGAAAATAAAACTTTGAACTTTATGGCCAACTTTACTTGACCGGGTCTGGTTTTGTGTGATATTCATTCCTTGAGTATTGTCTAGAATAAGATAGATATCACTCTCGCAGTAAAATAAAAATAAATGTAGGAAAAGATGTGTGTTGCATACAATGGAAATCTTCTACTCTTCTTCACTATTGATTTAGTAAGGTAAATACACGTATATCGACCACTTGAGTGTGAGCCGTCTCAGGACAAGCGGCCGAACCAACAGGTGGAAATAAGCGGGTCAATCTGCTGAGTCACTCACTGTTTGTATGTATGGAATAGGTTTTCTGACGATCTATGATTCCTTCATGTACGTTTATAGATAAAAAGAAATATTGGTCCTGGCATGGCATTTTTGTAAATATATCAAGGGGGGGGGGGAATTCAATGCCGAATCTGACCATAATTGGGTCAGCATCCAAAATGCCTGAGAAGAAAAATGGTAAAATATGTTTTAAACTGTGTAAGGTCGGTTTAACTGTTCTCCACTGCGGCACATGGGTGAATGATTCGGTCGTTTTAACTTTTCTACGAGTTCACATTATTAACTTTTCTCCAAGTTCACAGTATCAACTGCTCTCCGAGTTCACATTAAATTTTCTCAGAGTTCACATTATTTTCGAGGACTATCTCTAGCAGAATGAGGTACAACTGAAAGTATTCCTGTGGGTATCAATTCCAATAACTTTCCTAGAAACATGTCAGGACTTTCTTTTCACTGAATTACTTATCATTGACAACGGTTAACTTCCTCCTTCCACTTGCAAGAACTACGGGATTGCCTTCTTAAGAAAGAATTGCACTTCCCTGTGCCAGCTCATTAAGTGTAACATGAGCTACTCAGCAAAAAGTATATGTACATTGATTATGGAGTCATAAATAGAAATATTTCAGAGTAATTGCAGATGCAAAATAGTGGAAAATAGAGTAGGAGGAGTAGGAGCACTAACGCAGTAAAGATAGGAATTGGAATTTGTGTATAATTGAAAATACCGGAATGACTACATACTGGGTAGTTTTTGCTTTTTGGCAAACAATGACCCTGGATATATAGAGCATACAGAAGCCCCCTCCGCCACCTGCAAACAACCGCCTCTGGGAGCTACACAAATTCTCAAATTGACTTTCAATCCAGCATCTGGGTGTCATGCTCTTTTTAGCATGATGCATGGATGCAGTCCAGGGTTCCCACTATTTATTAATCATGGTTTTAACTGACCTTTACCTGACATTTATCGGCTTTTACCTGGCGAAATTTTGGAAAATTTACGGGGTTCACGAAAAAATTCATCCCCTCTCAAGGAAGGATGTTCAAAGAAATTTTGCAAATTCGCGTGTAATCTTGACAATCACCCTCTTAAAATAGACAAAATACCATTTTTAACTGACTTTTTTTTCTCAAAAATATCTTAACTGACTTTTAACTGACCTTTGAAGAAAATGGGTTTAACTGACTTTTAACTGACCAGTGGGAACCCTGGCAGTCTCATTGTGTAGCGTGAATCACTGCCTGTAAGACGCAGCGGTGACTTAATTTCTGATTGTATGGTTTGGTTGAGTTTTTATTAATTTCCTTTCCTTTGGCATTGCTAAAAATACTGGTCTTGCAAATCGAGAGAAATAAAATCCCTTCATGCCAATGTGTTGCTTTCAAAATCTACCGGTATTATCACGATCGCTGATTTGTTTATAAGATTGCTGGGCTATATTGTCAGATCTGCGTCATGCCTCATAGAAAAGGATGCGCCCACGGTGAGTGATGATCAATATACCTTTACCATCATCCATCAGATGGCCAGGTATAGTATTTAATACCACTAGTACACACATGACAGGGCGTGTCCCATATATGACATGTGGTGTCAGCAGTCATCAAGGTCTATATACATGTCTACCACCTACACTACATGGTGGTAAAATACATGGTGGTGAAATACATGGTAGTAAAATAAATGGTAATACGCCATTCACACTGCAGGCACAAGCCTTTTTTGTCAGAATAGAGTGACTTGCTGATTTTGAGGGTCTATGGAGAATTGTCATAGGGCTGAATTTAGGGAAAGTGTTTTTTTTCTCCCGCATAAGCCGCACCCTCGTATAAGCTGCACCTTGAGTTAGAGAGGAAGCTATAGGCCACACCTAAGGGCTGAAAATCCTGTTCTATAGGTTTGATACCGCACCCCCCCCCCTTTGGGCTGATCCTTAAAGTTTGTCATATTGATCTTTGAAATGACACGCATCAAAAAGCTGAAAATTGCATAAAAGTGCACCAGTTACCTTATATATTAAGGTATCCAAATGTTTTCACAGCTTATGGTATAAAGTGTTAGGCACAACATTCAGTGCAGAATATTCCTTTGATTTGAGAAGTACATGTATAAATTGCTGTGCATCCACACTCTGAGAGGATCTTAAAAGGCACTCTAAATTTATCATGATTTTCATGATTATTTCTCTCATCAATTGACATAGTACGATAAAGGAATTGTAACACCTAAATCTAAAGCTAAACCTCTTATCTGCTTTTGTTATCATCAACAACTACGTCAGATTTATTTTGCTCTAGTTTCAATTCCTCCCTGATTAAGGTAAACAAAGACCGTGTAATCGTCTCTGAATCATATCTATACTAAAGAGATAAAAAACATACTGTACTGTAGTGTCTCAAACTCAAGGAGATAATACACGAAACAAGCCTTGTGTGCGCCTTGTAGCAAAGGTCTTATAGACAAGTTATTTGTATAATAACGCCATGTCGACAACTTAGGTCATTCAGGGATGAAATTCACTGAGCATAAAAACCTCTGAAATGCTCAATTGGAAACCCCTAAATTCAGGTTTTGCATACGAATGTATAGGATTTCACCACTTAAAAATCTCTGAAATCCGGGAAACCTTGAAGACCTCCACCCCCATCCATTAACATCACTACAGCGGTATGGGTTTCTGAGTTATAATATTCCATGCACCTGTGATGTTTCGTTGAAATAATAAAAATACACAAAGCACACAACTCAACTGCCATCAGACCAAAAAAAAAAAAATCTCCCACGTATAAGGCGCGTCTTATAGGCCAAACAAAATGCTGCTAGGTCTTATATGTGGGAGGTAATTGCCTTGAGTTAGTTAGTTAGTTAGTGTTTAACGGCACGTCAGCTACTGGTGATGGCTATTTGTGCCTAAAGGTTTTATGGAAGAAAGTTTATAATTGCCTTGAGTTAGGGGTGCGCCTTATACGGGGGGGGGGTATTTTTTTACTATAGAACAGTATTAAACTGACAAAAATCTACCCTCAGGGGGGCACCTTCTATGCAAAACAGCCCCCCTGTAAGTTGGGGGGTGCCTTATACGTGATCTGCGCCTTATACGCGGGAGATTACGGTAGAAAGATATTACTTGTTTTGGGAAGGTTTAGCCTGCCATAGCCCAGTGCCTTACAGTAACTGCTTTGTTTGTTTGTCCAATTCAGGTCACGTCCTCAGTGCTATACTAAGACCTTAAGTCATCGCCTCATTTTGTAAATCACTAAGTACTACTGCAAAGAGCTTCTGAACGCAGAGCCTTCATTTAGCTACATGCCCAAAGGTAAATTCTAAACCTCTAGTGATGACATGATGCCTTAATCCTTCACATTCATTCATATTGGTGATGTACTCATGCAACACCAGTTTGTAACCTGGAGGCGAGGCATTTATACAACATGTGTCAATCCAATAGTAAGCACGATGCAGAAATGGGGAGTTCCTACACATATTCATTGCAAAAGGGTTCAACAGTTCATAGACCGACTACGCTACATAAAACGCTTAATACAAACATTGAATGATGACATGATGCGCTTCATGTTCATTTGTCTTCGTGATGCAGCCATGCACCAGTCTGTAACATGGGGGCGATGCATTAGTACATCATGAATAAAAGCAAAGGGGGGGGGGGAGAGTTGCTATGGTAAAAGGAGCACACGGTTCAGTGACCAACTACGCTGCCATAAAAAGGTAACACACCCATCCCACAAGGAAATCCATCTTCAGATTAAATGTGCCCAATGTAGCATGCAGACACCCGTACCAGGGTATGTTTTCTTGTTCATTTATCTTGTGTGCTCATAATTACAATCTTATTAAGATATTGACTTTTTGGTTATTCATTCATTGATACTCCATTTCCACACATATTGTATTTACCGGTATTTAAGGTGTTCATGAGGTTCATACCCTGAGGTCCATATGATCAGAAAGATTTAATCAGATGCTGACCTCTCGGTACTGGACTTAATCATCCCTATATGCTTATATCAGTACCAAAGAACCCACTAAACAGGTCTAGTTTATGATGACGTGTGTGTACAATAGCAGAGGGTGGTAGTGTTAATTTGCTGCTTCTGATTACATGTGATGGTCCACCTACGGTCACCACCCCTGACCCATATCAACCATCATCCCTGTCCCTCTAACACGACACAGTAAAGGGGTATCCTACCAGCTAACAGCTACAAGCAGAGATGCCACTTGCTGGCAGACAAAAACCAGGAAAACTCGATTTTTGACACACTTTCCCAGGAAATCAAAATGGTTTATTACAGAAACCTGGTCAAAACAAAACCAGGAAGTCCTGGTAAACCAGGACGAGGTCACGATTGGTCAAGGACATTATTAAGAGTGAAATGTACATCACAGATGTAATGGCCGATCGATCGTAATAGAGATTTGTAATTACGAAGTAATTGGGAGGTGTGGGTGGGGGGGGGGGGGGGGGGGGGGGTACAGAGGTGCGACTAGAGGTGTATCATGACGACATCTATGCACTACTATACAGGCCCTTAAAGGGTTAAGAGGTGTGTGATGCCCTAGTACAAGTTGATTAGGTGGAGGAGGTGGGGGGAGGGGTGCTGTAGGCATTCCCTATTCAATGGGCTGTAGGGGTGATCTGAGTGGGTAGGTGGATAGAGACTGTCCAGGGTGTTATAAACAGCATAGACTTACTGCATATTTGTCACAGTGAGTGATTTTAGTAGCTGACCTATAGAAGAGGCCTTTTGGCTGTTTTTGATATGACATGCTGTCCCCCTCTGACATGATGTATTAATGGCCGAGGAGACAAGTCTCTCGGCCAAAAATTGGCATCTCTGTACAAGTCACTTTGTTGATTTTTATTTTTTTTGTCCCTCTATTTTGACGATCTCTTGGCAAGAGTGGTCCCCGAGAAGAGAGTTATCAAAATTAACACATAGTGCATGATCCAGGGATGAAAGTCGACGATGACAAAAAAAACTTTAAAAGGAAACAACTTTAAATGCACTGTATATGCCCTTCAGTCCCATCCATAAGTGTGTTACAGGGTTTGTGTGGTTGGGGGGGGGGAGGCAGTAGGTGTTGTATAAGGGTGTAGTTTGTCCTCAAATAACAGGAAAAGCTGTTTTTCAAGATGTTGTTCAGATACTATACCCAAAATGTGCACATTATGGCCCTTTTGCAGAGTATGTCCTAGGATTCCTTCAGAATGTTACTGTATAGCTGTTTTCCAAGGTCTTGTTCGGATAGCATACCCAAAATATGCACCACCTGATCTACTGGTAGTGGTGCCTTTGCGCAACATGACCTAGGGACCAATTACAATGTTATGTATAGAGATAGGTCAAAGGGTGCAGGGAATAAATGACCAATATAGTTACATGGTGAAATCATAACACACAGAAAAGGGGTATACTATCCGACACTCTTCTAGCATAGGAACTATAGCTTGCTGCTAAGACTACACTGAAGAGTAGATCAAACACCAATAAAGAGGGGAAAGTTTTCAAGGAAAAAATTGAGAATCCTTGAAAACCTTGAACTAAAAACTGGCATGCTGCCACTGTATGCAGTGTTGTAGGACCTGACTGTGTGCATGTATGCACACAGTCATGTTTGTGACTCCTTTATCCTGTTTTCAGAGGATTTTCAAGAAAACTTTTTTTCTTAAGTGTCTCCTAATTATCATTGATCATCATAGCATGATTTTCCTATTTTTCCTAATTGGGAAATTTAGATAGAAAGAGTGGCATAGCCACACACCTTGTAAACCTCAATCAACACCTGATGAGATCTAATAGGATCGAAACCTTTATTCATTCACCAAACTCCCATTGAACTCTATGGTAGGGACCAAAAATATGCTTGGTGCACAACATCATACCTGGAGAGTGTCACTCCTCCAGGTGCTGGTGGACCTCAGAGCGAGGCTCTGAGGTAAGGTGATCAAAAATTTTGTGTATTTTACAATTGTTGTTATGGAGACCCCCCTAGTTACTGGAGGTGGGCAGGTGGCAACCATGCCATTTGAATCAAGGTAGTGTTGAGGCACGGACGGGTCCACCCCTTTGTCCCATATAGTTTTTTTCTTAAGTGAGTGAAAAAAAACCTTGAATTCTTTCATCCCTGATGATCTTATCATTTAATATTTTTGCAGTATCGCGTAGTCTGATTTTATTGCAACAAACCCCATAATCAATGCCTCAAACGCCTCAGTCATGATATAGCATGTGGAACTCCTAATAACATATTTCAAAATACCTTATATATAATTACTTTTAATATCTTCTTGCCTGATTGATTTTTAAGACATTTCATTTACTTGAATTCATTAAAATCGATCATAAAAAGATGCAATCTTTATTCCTTTAGGCTATTTTACCGATTTCCATAGACATAGCTAATTCAGTGATATCTTATAGCTACCAATTTTATCCTGGATTAAGACAGTGACAATTACATCATATTACACTGCATTGGGGGCGTTGTATAATATATCCTATTACGTAATGCCTGTGTAGGCCACTTCTGAGTGTACACAATGAATAGCAGAACTGATTTCTAACATATATGCACTATAAAAACAAATGCTTGTTCCTTAGAAATCATGTCAATTTCAGGTATGTAAGGGCAGCAGGTTTGGAAGCTGTTATTGTTGTGGGTTTAACTCTAAGGTCAAAAAGTAGTTATGAGTCTATCATTGTTTCACCAAAAGCATTGGAATTAGATGAATGATAACTGGACACCTCGGAAGCAGGGACACCTCAGAAGCAGACGTTTGGGAAGCAAGTCATCTCGGAAGCAGAAGACAATGGTTAAAAAACATTTTAACCATTTTAAACAGATTTTTTTTGGCCATCCCTTATTCTACGGCGTAGGGACAGTATCACTAGGGTTGTTACCCTTTCAAATTCTATAAGAAGAGAGGGATATTATCATGGTTTCATTTGCACCCAAAATGTCCTGCTTCCGAGATGTCCCAATGCCTGCTTCCGAGATGTCCTTGCTTCCGAGGTGCCCAGTATTCAGATAAATGATGCAGGTTTACTTATTTCATCTAATATGATATACTCTAGACTATAGAACATGGGTAAAGAACCGAGAACGTACTCAAATGCTGAGTCATAATCAAAGTCCATAGGCATATAAGTGTCAGTCTGTGTACGTTGTGGCTTGGCACCAACCTAACAAAGAACTGCTAGTCTTGTGACCTGACTTAACTTCTAAGAATAATAACAACCGCTCAGTCATGAACTACTGCTATCGTGGATCTGGAGGCCATAAATTCTTTAAATACAGTCTTTGTTTCAGCGAAAACACAAAAGGGTCAGCCTTTGTTGATATTCAAGTGAAAATTAAATATCATACCAAGTTGCTCAAAATGTGTTAAAACTGACTGGCATAGTCATACTTATGGTCTATATGAATGTTACACATGGGAAGATTTGATGTAAAAGTTTAGAGTAAACTATAATCAATTCCATTCACCGATGGACAATCAATGCCATTGAGAATGAATCCTGGGCACCCAATCATGACTGGAATTTAAATTCATGTCTATGTGACTTTTGATGAGAGGAACCAAATATAGAACCATGCTGGCATGATCAAGGGACATGCATTCATCTTTTCAACACACACCCGTATATAGGCACTTATACACTTTGTATTTGCTAAAAAGTGTGCAATTGGCGCATTGCAAAAAATCCTGTCAAAAGCCCTGTGAGATCTATCCATTGCTTAATAGATAAAATGCATGGGACAACATCTTAAAAACTTCTGGCAAACATCCTGTTCCCCTATGAAAAGAAAACCCTTAGATATTTTTTAAACCATTCTTTCCTGTAGAAAGTGTGGGAACTTTTCTCTTTTATGTGAGATTTGGCCTTTATACCAAAAAATGCTTTCAAAATTATGGGTTAACTTCACTTAGGGAGAATGGAATTTTTGCCTGCATCAATTATTTCTCATATAGATTCATATTAAACCCCTAATCAATCCCTTTAAAATGAGCCCATGTTTGTTAAGATCCTCCTATAAATAGCTACACAATGAGCTGTCAAAGATAGGAGAGTTTAGCACTCCCCAGTATCAGCTTTATCACAGTTTCACACCTCCACTGCAGCAGAACCATGCACTGGGGGTAGGTAAGTGCCTACCGTATACTTTCTGACATGAATGTGAATATCTCAGTATATTTTGAATATGCATGGCTAATCTAGATAGTAATGTCATGAGACATGACAGTGCAACCCTATTAGGTGGATCATATGGCGTGGTTACACTTGGTTAAAAATGGACTAGGACTAAGCTTGTCTAAATTTAGTTGACCCAGTCCCACCTCTGTCTCTGAGCTAGACTGAGAGTGAAACATTAAGACTTAATACCGGGGTACCTGAACTTAAGTTAAAGAAGTCAATACATGTTGATTGAGTCTTTTGAGAGACAATTAGTGAGCTAGACTGACTAGAAATGAAAGTGTTTAATAAAAGACCAGCATTTTATATGACCTCCTAACACAATTATTAGTCATTTGGTTCACTGTCAGTGTCACAAGTGTTCATTCATTCAATGTGACTGTCAGAATACACACCCACCAACAACGTCTTTGTCAGCTTTTATTATCACTCAACATTTTGACATATGTGCAGCTAAAATGAAACATGTTTAACTATTCCAAAAGCTATGGGACTATAACATATGTCCTCAGTGGAACTTCTTGGTTGAGAATGTTGGATGTAATGAGAACAGAGAGTAAACTTGAAAAGGATTTCCAAGCAACAGTGACAGTAGTAATTTGATGGAGGGGAAGAAATAGTGGGAGGGTCAGCAGTCGGATTTGACGTTTGGAATACACAAACATCATTTTCTGCTGCAATATGGCCGTCACACTGCATATTCCCACTTTTAAACACGTTATGGGATATTAATAAACAACATTTGATATGGGAATGCCTTTGTAAACATTCTCTTAGGGTATTTCATTATAGTCTGGGTGTTTATGTTGTCATTTTGAGGCCATACTGTGTGTGTTGTTCTTCGTCAGAGGCAGCCATTTTGCCATCTGCGACTCGCTTATTTTACACGGCAAAATCATAGATAATATGTCGAATATATATTTCTAGACCAAGAGAAAAAGTTTAACTTACCTGTAATCAAACCTGGGGCATGTAACCTACAAAAATAAACCAGTTAGCCAAGGTATAACTCCAGACTTTGGTCTATCGTAGATGACAGGACAAGTTCCACCCTCCAATGATGATTAAGGAACTACTTCCTCATATGGGCTAAAATTCATACGCCAATTGGAGCCGCTGTTTAGAGCAGATTCTCACAAATTCAGAACATGACCGGTTCATATATTCTTTAATATCATACATTTATTTATAAAATATGAATATCATGTGATGATAACCCTCGATTTGTAGAAATGTGAGGTATACCTCACAGTGCGGATGTATATATGCTTTGTAAACACCCCTGATGTACGAAATGAGAACCCCTCGTTTCAATCATTACGTCACTAGCGGAAGTAAATATTTCGTTATGGACCTTTATTTCTACCGCAGATATCGATATTCCGACGAGTATTTCACGATAGATTCGATAGACTGTGGTAAAATAGTACATTATGCATAACTTAGCGAGAAATCTAGGCACGTCGCCTGACATGACCGGAAGCACCATTTCGCGCATGACTGGTCACCTTTGACCTCGTTGCCAATGACGCAAACAGAAGGAACCCAGCACGTTTGTTTTGACTTGTGGGGTGAGAGGTGAGTGATGTTTTCCCTGTTTCTGTAACAAAAAAAAACAAAGGATTTGTTCACATGTCATTATATATGACACATTGTAGTATTCTTGTCATTTTGCAAGCATTGACATCTATGAATACTGCTTATATTTTAGGTTGGAGGTGTTGTTGAAAGGTGGTCCCGGGGAGAAAACATCACGATGGCGGCGACCGAGGCAGCGGTGAAGCTCCCAGATATTTCAACAAAAGGAATATATGATGGGCGCTTCAGAGACAGAAACCCAGATATTCGATCTGTAAGTTCCCGTTGGTACCTAGCTCAGAACCTGATCATTGACTCTGCCTGTTTGGTTTGCTTGCCCTCATCCTGTAATCCAGTTAGTGAGTGGTCATTATTTATCGATTCAACTTTCAAGGTAGGCACAGTCACAAAATTTTCAAATACAGTCTATGTTTAAACTGCTGTTATGGCTGGATAGAGCTCATTGAAATAAACATTCAGTGAAAATTTCAAGTCAATATATTCATTAGTTCCTGAGAAAATGGCAATTATGTCGTCGAAGAAGTCTGCCCATTCTCCATAGGGAAGTTAATATAGAGAGTTGTGACCACTGTCACTGAGATAACTGCCTGGTGGTGCATTGTACTAGTTGATAACACAATCAAGGGGAGGGGGGTTCGCTCGAAATATTTTTTATACCCCTCCCCCCTTGACGGCAGTCACAATTTTCCCATCCCCCCCCCCCTCGGAGGTGTGAAGAATTTTGGCCCTTCTTTGATCTACAGTAGCACGTGGGCTTTTTTTGTTGCTAAAAACAGGGTAAATTTTTTTGTGTCTCCCCTCCCTCAAGACTGTAACTACTCTCGTAGCCCTACCAAAGTAGACCCGTGACACAGACGAAACTCAGTCTATCAAGACTGACATTAGGGAGTGGTCATTATTTATCAACGGGGGGGGGGGGGGGGTTGGTGGGTTTGAGGGGGGGCGTAAAATTTTCAGACCCCTCCTGAGGGGGGGCTAAGAAAATCTTGATCCCTCTGGAGGGTGCGCTACTATAGATCAAAGAGGGGCACGAAAAACTCTCCGCGCCTCCAGCGCGGGGGGGGGGGGGCGCAAAGAATTTTGACTCCTGTCGAGGGGGGGCATTCAAAATTTTCCGTGTGTCCGCACAAAAACCCACCGCCCCCCCCCCCCCCGTTGATAAATAATGACCACTCCCTTAGTGACAAGAGGGGTCTACATTTCTTACCCCTCACCCCCCCCCCTCACCCCCCGTTGATAAATAATGACCATTGGTCTGGACGAAAAACAGATATCTGTTTACAAGGGGCGCCACCATGCACCTATGGCAGACATACTTTGGAGATGAATAACAAACCAGTGCCCACCACTTTCAATCCTTTGGGTGCATCATGGGGGTTCAAGAAATATAATTTTTCTCTTAAACTCTTTCAGCAAATCATGTAAGATTTTCAGCGAGTCACATAAAGATATAAATGGACATTGTGTGTGAATATGAAGTAGATTCCCTATGTAGATTTTGATAGAATCAGTTTTGAAATCATTACTCCATTGCACTGTTCACCTCCCAACCCCTCACAACCCACACCCCCAACTTTCCTAAATAATTTATCACAATTCTACTCATAATACCTTCACTAAACTTTCAGCGAGTAATCATCCATTAGTAAACTGACGGTTTGTTTGATGGCATTCTGAAATGCAAGGGAAAGTATTAAAAATAACAATTTAAGCCAATGTTAAGTGCCAGCCTTGTTGCTTCCCTATGGAGCCACCACGCAAGGATTCACCTCCACTAAATGGAGGTGCGACCAGTTGCAACGAGCTACAGACAACTTTCCCTTTCTTTGGCTTGGTTTTCGTCCGTATGAATAATGATAGGCCGGCAGGCCTAAGAATTGATTGAAGTGGGATTTGTATTAAAAACTATTGGGCCATGTCCTGGCTGTATGGTGTGCAATACACAAATTTGATCACCAGATCTCTCGGCTTAATGGAGGCCATCCCCAGAACACCACCACGTCGTCACACAGAAAACTATATTCCTCTTACTATACAACAGCTACTGACTAGGTCAATTAGACTTTGTTCACTGTTGTAGGTCTCCAAAAAACAAAATATGTTTTTATTTACCCATATTAATCCTATGAGCATATGCCCCTATGGTAAAAATAGAATAATTGTAAGGATAATGGTAAATGTGAACGATGATTAGTTTGAGCCGACAGTTTCTTCACGAGCGGGTCCTGCCCGTTCCGCATGAGCGGGTCCTGCCCGTTCCGCACGAGGCCGGTAGGCCGAGTGCGGAGTGTGCTCAAAGAAGGCTCAAACTAATCAGAGTTCATCTTTACATTTATGTCACGGTGTTTGGGTTGATAATTAATCGATATTTCATCAATATAATCCATAATTACCTCTTATTTACCCATCGTCATCGCGAAATCCTGACCGCCGCCATTTTGAATGTTTACATTTCAAAAATGCTGCGCATGCGTGATAGACCTATGACGTCATCGTGTGAATTTGGCGCCGGTTATTCAACGCAGGGGTGCAATATGCGGTCTCAGTGCTTTCTCTATGGAACTACGATATTCACCTTGACATAATATGCAAGTCTACTGTCCCTGGCGCATGCTGGTGCCCGCCCCCCCCCCCCTCTAGGGCGTGTTTTAATTGTGTTTTTCACACTTCCCAGAGCCCACATTACCTGTAGAGGCGTCCTAAGGCGCGAAAACGCGGCCCTAACACTTCTGATTGCAACACAAACACATTCTCCCTCCCATAGCCCACATTACCTGCAGAGGTGTCCTGAGGCGTGACAACGCGACCCTAAAACGCCCTGTTGCTATTATATAACACCCAGAGCCCGCATTACCTGCAATGCTGTCCTGAGCCGCGAAAACATGGCCCAGTCTTTGTACTGGGGCTCACTGATCATTGTTATAGTGGTGCCTTGACGCTCGGAGCTCTTTAAGACCAGGGCCAGACTAATACCCTTGTACCTTGCTATAGTGAAGCATTGATGCTAGGAACTCAATAACACTTTATATCAATTTGTAGGGACAGGGTTAGATCGTTACATCAGCCTATACAGTGCCATATCAAATACCCCCCCCCCCACCCACACACATTCCCTCGTACACACCATAACAATCCACTCCACACACTTATTACAGTATTGTATTTGGCTATGTAGTTGTAGTAGTTATTGAGACTGTCTATGTGCACCATGTGTCATCATGATACATGAATGTAGCTGTAGTAGTTATTGAGACTGTCTATGTGCACCATGTGTCATCATGATACATGAATGTAGCTGTAGTAGTTATTGAGACTGTCTATGTGCACCATGTGTCATCATGATACATGAATGTAGCTGTAGTAGTTATTGAGACTGTCTATGTGCACCATGTGTCGTCATGATACATGAATGTAGCTGTAGTAGTTATTGAGACTGTCTAAGTGCACCATGTGTCATCATGATACATGAATGTAGCTGTAGTAGTTATTGAGACTGTCTATGTGCACCATGTGTCGTCATGATACATGGATGTAGCTCCAGTAGTTTTTGAGACTGTCTATGTGCACCATGTGTCATCATGATACATGAATGTAGCTGTAGTAGTTATTGAGACTGTCTATGTGCACCATGTGTCATCATGATACATGAATGTAGCTGTAGTAGTTATTGAGACTGTCTAAGTGCCCCATGTGTCGTCATGATACATGAATGTAGCTGTAGTAGTTATTGAGACTGTCTATGTGCACCATATGTCATCATGATACATGAATGTAGCTGTAGTAGTTATTGAGACTGTCTAAGTGCCCCATGTGTCGTCATGATACATGAATGTAGCTGTAGTAGTTATTGAGACTGTCTATGTGCACCATATGTCATCATGATACATGAATGTAGCTGTAGTAGTTATTGAGACTGTCTATGTGCACCATGTGTCATCATGATGCATGAATGTAGCTGTAGTAGTTATTGAGACTGTCTATGTGCCCCATGTGTCGTCATGATACATGAATGTAGCTGTAGTAGTTATTGAGACTGTCTATGTGCACCATGTGTCATCATGATACATGAATGTAGCTGTAGTAGTTATTGAGACTGTCTATGTGCACCATGTGTCGTCATGATACATGAATGTAGCTGTAGTAGTTATTGAGACTGTCTATGTGCACCATGTGTCGTCATGATACATGAATGTAGCTGTAGTAGTTATTGAGACTGTCTATGTGCACCATGTGTCGTCATGATACATGAATGTAGCTGTAGTAGTTATTGAGACTGTCTATGTGCACCATGTGTCGTCATGATGCATGAATGTAGCTCCAGTAGATATTGAGAATGTATCGCCATGAAATAAGTTTTTTGTCCTTAAATGATAGCTTTTAAGGTAGTTGTCAACCTTAAGTGGAATGAAGATACTACATTGTAGTATAGGTGAAATATGATATAATATAACACACACACACACACACACACACACACACACACACACACACACACACACACACACACACACAGAGTCAGGGGCGTAGGAAGCAAATTTTCATTGGGGGGGGGCAGGGGTCTCGGTCGGGGGGGCTGCTATGTTTTTATATAGGCTTATGTAGGGAACATCTTCATTATTGGGGGGGCCCAGGCCCCCCTGCCCCCCCCCCATTTTCCTACGCCCCTGTCACACACACACACCCGACACACACACACACACACACACACACACACACACACACACACACACACACACACACACATATATATATATATATATATATATATATATATATATATATATATATATATATATATATATATATATATATATATATATATTTATATACAATCCAAACTCGGAGGACAAATGTCAGAACACCTCCACACCTCTACACTACATTGATGCTACTGGCATGGTTGTCATGCTCGCCCTCTCTCATCAACTTCCGTTGGTAGGGGTGTCTCCAGGGCAATTATTGTTCAAAAAAAAAATTATAAGCCACAATCCTGAACAAACTATAAGAACCACATGAGATCTGGTAAACGTTAAGTCAGCATTATAGTGTATAGAACCCCTTTAACTTGAGAATAAGCCAGAATCTCCCTTTAGGGAGAACAAATAAGCCACAGTAGGCCTCTGAAAAATGTGTACCGTAATAGACATCATATTAAAAGCAGTGCCCACCCCTCCCCCTTCAGGGAAATGTTTCAGGTTAGGGTATGACCAAAATTTCAAGACCAAAAAAGTATTTGTATAAACCCATCACAGTAGCATCAATGTTGCACTTAATGTATAGGTGTGAATGCATTTCACACCTCTCTAGGTGTTATTACATATTCAGGTCTGCCTGAAAGGTTCTGAGGTAAACTGTAGTATATCCTACATTGGACAACCATGGAGGGGGCGCTTACTAAGATGGATATTTGAAGCTGATCTTTTAAGTAAAACTAGTTTTTTAAGAACCCTGGGCCCATATTAGGTCAAGCAAAGGGCTTTTACAGTCCACCCTGCCCGAATGATTAAAAATAGCACACAAGAGACAACAATGGTCGTGGGGGAAAGGGGTAGCATTGAAGGAAATATCAAAAGCCGATTTGGGGAGCTATTTCAAATTTTTCAATATAATTGATTATAATGAAAATCCAGTTCAATATGAAACAAAATAAGATTAATCAAGTTGCAAAGAGCTGATTTTTGGTAGTTTTTCACAAATACAACATCATTAATTTTCAAATATTTCTTTGCTTCCAGGCAGGAAAACTTACAGCCACTGGAGATTCTGCCTACCGAAGCATGAAACCAGAAGTCAGAGTAAGTGTAACTTTGGATATATTTGGCAGATTTTTTTTTTTTTTAGATTGATATGAAACTGCAGAGTGAAATGGTTTGATTTGATTGAGTAATTAATAGAAGCCGTCTCTGTGACCCACTTGAAGTATTTGATAGGTTATATGCATGTGACAGTTAGTGGTGGAAATCAATTAAACCCTGTTTCCTTCTTTTTTATTTAATTTTTTTGCAGCCAGACTCCCCAGATGTTATCCGTAAATTCCGGGCCACAGTTCGTCCAGATGCTGGTAAGGCACGTGTGTTTTATGGACGGGCAAATGATCCACAACGTGTCTGGGCCAAGGACATGGTGCATGGCAACATGACCAATCCCTCCTACATGGCAGGCCAGCTACTCAACCCTCAGCCAAAAACACGCTTCAGACAGGCACTTCTTGACAAACTAGACAGTCACTATGCAAGCAACAAGAAAGCACCTCTGGGAATTTCACATAATCAGCGTGACGGTCTGCCCAATGGCCTCAACCCACTGAACTTCACATTTGGAGTTGCAACAGAGCTTGGTGAGACACTTATTTATTTTATTTTCCTTTTTTTTGTCTATGATGAGGAGCATACTTGTTGCAGGTTTATAATATGGCCAACGAAATAGCAAAACCCTGCATCTATGCTATACCCTTGTATAAGCCACATTGATTGATTTGTGTTTTACACCACTTTAGCGGCACTAAGTGGCTATCCCGTGCTTCACAAGTTGATAATCTAACAGAGGAATGTGTCAGTGCCCGCGCATATGTGCACCACACACATCCTGAGGGGGGAGGAAAGAGGAGATATAGACCCTTTTAAGTGGGCTAGGGAAGCCCGTGTATAAGCCACATCCTCAACTATAAGCTGGTGCTTGAAAATTGGTTTTAGTACTGTTCAATATTATGAAAATTTGGCATATGATACATCATCCCCTGCCCCAAGTTTGGGCTAAACCATATAGAAAGAAAGTGCTTGCTTGGTTTGGGAAAAGATACCTGACCAGGAATGATGAAGAGTAGATAGAATAATACATTATATTGTTCTCATTTTAGATGGTTCAGCTGGTGAGCTGATAAACCCTAACAAGGACCGTGATGAGGTGAATGTGGCTTATGAGCAAGGGCGTGACCTGTACAGGAAGACCCACTTCAACTACCGTGTTGGTGAAAAGTGCAACCGTGGTTATGACAGCTTCAACAAAAATTCTAAATTTGGCATCCCTACACCCCATGAGAATGATGGGCGCCATGTACGTAAGACACTTCAATGGCTGCATGATGCTCGATGTGAAAAGATGACACCCATTGTCTCCAAACGTGTCGACGACTTTCGTGAGCGCACCCAGCCACAACTTGGACAAGTACATGACCCGTGAGTAACAGATGAAGTGCTCGTCTTGAAATACATATACTGGAGGCAGTATAGATATGTATAATGCTAGTAAATGCCCTACTGTTCCTCTTTAAACAAAAAAAAACAAACATTGAGATTAAATTGTTGTATGCTTTAATGCTATTCAAACCAAGAGAGTTGTATCTATTTTTGTTGACATTAATAAATACCAGTCTATCATTTACTTCAAAGGATTAAGGACACACTTCTCGTGCCAGATGACCACACCTTCGGGGTACTCATAAAGCCAGATGAATATGGGGCAGGTGATCTTTTGCATGGTCGAGCCCCTAGTGCCTACCTCAGGGGTAAGGACCGTATGCGTGGCCTAATCTCTGCCATGCGCCAGCTGTTGAAAAAAGCCAACTACCATAATTTCCACGACCTACTCTCTGCTTTCCAGTATTATGACAAGGTATGGTACTATTTGTAACCTACTAATGCTATATCATAAGCCAATGTGCATTCAGAAGTGCCAGTGTGGTTTAGAGTCCCTCAATGAAAACATATCCTTTTTGTCCAAATTCACAAAAAAAAAAAAAAAAAAACTTTTAAATCTATAAGAAAAAGTAAACAAAAAGAAAAAAATGTAAAGTTCTAGCATTACAGGATGAAGAGGAAAATTGTTCTTATTTGCATCCCTACATCTTTCAGAATTGCTCAGGGAAAATAGACATAAAGGAACTGCGAGATGCATGCGCACAGTTTTCACTGCCAGTTGAGCCTGAGTTGCTCGAACAGCTAATGGACTTCTGTGATGCTGACAAAGATGGACAGATTAGCTACCTTGAGTTTGCCAACTTCCTGAACTGGAAGGACAAAATGCCATCAGGTCTCCCACCCAAAGGTATGGAATTTCAATAATATAATCTAAGATGAGAGGTTTAAAGCTATAGATATACGTCTATAAGCAGCCTAATGCATGCATAAATTTTTTATGTCATTTTTTGTTTGCTCATTTTTACAGATTATCCCTCTTTTTTCGTTGGAATAGATAAAAACCGCAATTGTTATCATTGGAAAGATATTCACAAAATTTAAATGCATTGTTACTAAGACCAATTTTTGAAAATTGCATTGCAGGGGTAACATTGCCCGAAAATGATATTGTTAGTGATGAGGAATTGAAACAGAAGAGTGCTCAGCAAACAGACTCCAACCCTGTCCACTTACAAGCACAAATTGACCAAGCTATTGGCCAACACCGCACCTCTGCGGGCATGATAAATGCTGTTGTTGGTGGGATCCCTACACAAGGTAAGCTTTCCATACAGAATGTTTCAAATCAAATGGTGAAACAGATAAATCTAAGTGGTAAACCTCATTTTCTTGGTGGAATTTGAATTTTGATTTATCCCTTTTCCACACAAAATTACCTTGGTTCATGACCACAGAATAAACTTAAGATCTGTTTGAACTACTATCATGAAAGCTGACCCCCTTCCCTTGCTTTTCAATGTAGGATACAGAACATATGGAGTGCCAACAATCCGAACAGACTTACCAGCACCAAGAATCCGCCGCATCGATGACCGCAAAAACTATGGTGATGAAAGTGATGGCCATGGTTTGATGAACCCCTCAATATATAGCACAAAAGGTGTATATGAGCAGGACTTCCTGATCCCCAGGCCAAAGGAGGAGGTAAGCATTTAGTCTCATACCACAGCTTTCTTAACTAAGTAATAATGATATGTTAATAAATGTTAATTTACATGCTTACTGGTGATATCTAGATATTTTGGGCAGGGCTAGGATTTCTACACCTTCACTGCACAATGCAATCACTCTGAATAACGGTTAAGCACTCGCGCTATGACATCATTCAGCACACTGTTGCCAGGCAACACCCACTTGTGACATATCTTTCTGGAGATGTGTTGCTGTATCCCTGGTTGCTTGGCAACCTTAGTGACCACCAACTAAACTACCGTAATCTCCCGCGTATAAGACGCATCCTCTAGGCCAAACAAATGCATTGTGCGTCTTATAGGATTTCTTCAAGTTGGGGGTGCGTCTTATACGAGGGGTAATATTACTATAGAAATGTACTAATCTTACAAATTTCAGTATTAAAATGTGCGTCTTATATGGGAAAATGCTTCTCCCAAGAAGGGGGTGTGCCCTATACGCGCAACGGGTCTTCTAGTGAGGTTCAAGCAGGTCACTCTCAAAATTCATATATTAGGCACTATGGTCCTACTACTATGGCCACCAAGACCAATAGAAAGGGAGTCATTTATATTTCATTTGTTTGAATTGAGCAGAGTATCAAAAAAATTAGCTTCTATTGACTTTAATTTATATTCTATCTATTTCAGCTTCTAGCAATTTTCCAAGGAATAGGTGTACAGATGACCCTTGACACCTTTGACACAATTTACGACATGGCAGCCAAGCAACATCCAAATGGATCTGTCAGTGTAGAATCCTTCCGAAATGTCCTAGATGAGGTACAAGCAGTCAACCTGGCCACAAGGGGAATTGTCCAGTAATTCATTGACAACTGCTTCAAGACTTTGAAACTCGGTAAACATATGGACTATCAATGTAGTTTAGAGGCTGAGTACAGAGAAAGTTCATCAAAACATAAGTCATTCCTTAACTCATCAAAAAATAGATGTGTGTAAAAGTGAAAAGTCAAATGTGTCTTTTGTTGTAACCACCATTTTTTCTCCCTTCTGTGAACAAAAAATCCAGGTTGGGGTGATTGAAACAAAATACTTTTGCCAAATTTTTAGTCATGTTGAAACAAACTATGTTTATTTTTAATGTTTATCTCATCAATGCAACATTACAATATGATATTCATAGTGACAGAAGGGGTACAACTCATCCTAGTATGCTTTGGAAAGTAGTCTTCTTACCTTACTTTAACCCTGGTTCTAATTTATTAAATATATGTGCATGATGATGCATGTCTATGCTGTATACCTCTTGCTGTAGAAGATAAAATGGAACTTGAAATTGTTTGAATGCATGGTTCTTGTCTGTTGTAAATAGCTCCCTTTGTCTGTGATATGAGTTTAACATGCCACTTAAAATGTTGTTGGTATGTTTTTATGCAACAAGATGTACAGAATATGTTTATGAAGAATCATGTACATTGTAGACAGTAATACCATACGTAACATAGTTGCCTCTATCTATGTAATAATTGCAGTTTTTAAAAAGTTGAAAAAAATCAGTACCATTACTGCAAAATTAAGGTAGTTATTGGTAAAGGTATCCAAATGTGATATGATGTTTGTATCAATTTACATAATGATTGCATCTTTGTAGGTTTAATCATTGTAACAGATAAACTATTTAAAATAGTATTATAATATTGCCAGCATATCTTTGAAGAAGTATTCAAAAGTGATAGCAAAATGTACATGCCTACAGCCTTAATACAATTTTGTAAGGCATATAGCAAAACAAAGTATTCACAAGTGTGCCTATTACGATTGGCCAGCAAAGCTTCAAATCTTATACCTCAATGTATGAAACCTCTCTGGGTATTACCTTCACATGTGATACAAATGTATTAAACACAAGACTTTGATGCATGCTATTGGCAGGGTTGGTAAGCTCTCTAGTATTAATTGTGCAGTTTTGCTCAAGTATAGTGACAGAGTGATCTAGTGACTGATATTCACTGTATTCTTTTCATGAGACTTGCCTTGTGTGCCACTTTGTTCAACCACTAAAGTATTATACAAATGTGAAAACCATATGGTATTTGCTGATTAAAATGGAACAATTTTGCCCTAAAGTATTGATACACCCAATGAAGGTTATTCAGACTATATGAATGGCTATTAATTCCACTCACATTTCTTATCCTGTTGGTAACGGATACGCATAATGTACTTGTATATACCAGACTGAGTATTAAATTATTCAATTTCCACCTTGAAATGCCTGTACCATCAATGTTTTTTTATTAACAAGACTTGCTTAAACAATTAAAGATATGTAAAATGTACTGGGACTGTTTTTATGATTTTCTGTAATTTCCCCTCAGTTTTATAGCAGTCTACACCTGAAATATTGGCTGGTCCGTCGGTGTCAGGATAATGTGACCCACCGTGTGATGTGTCTACAGTTTGCGACATGTTACCTGTGTGAGGCAGCACGATAAAGAGGGGCCTTGAGCCATGAGTGGTATTTCACCATTACGGGCCGTGTCCCACTGCTACAAGCAGACTCATAAATATATGCATGTGCGCGCACACACCCATGCACTCATGCGCAAACCCAAGGTAGGCCCGCAGCCTACCATTACTATTGAATAGTTTAAAATTCTTGAATGTCTGAGTTCCTCGATGGCCACCGGACGTAAAACTAAACAAACAAACAAACAAACAAAACACCTGAAATATTAAAGGAATCATGCTTATTTGTAAATTCTCTAACCCATCACTATCAACCTGTTGAACCTTAAACTTTTCCATCCTCCCTTCTATAGCACTATTCCCAAATTTATAGACTCCTGTAGTGAAGGAGAGAGAAAAATATAGTTTCAAAATCCTTAGATTCTGTTCCTATGGAGAAATGCATGGGATTCAGATTTTTGCAGAAAATGGTGCAGGCGCAATCCATAGACAAAATAATTTTCAAAAAAAAAATTAAAATTTGTATTTCTGAAAATATGATGCGGGATCAGTGAGTGTCATCCCTGTGTGGTTTAATATCTAGGCATATTTCCTATGATGTACATGTAGTTGATTTTGGAGGCCTTCCAATTTGTTTATTAATTTATAGGGTTAAATTCTCCCATAGACAAAGCATACAGACACATACTGTAGCAGGCTCACACATCTATCAGCAGGCCATTTCAGAAAATTATAGCATCCTCACAATATCCCATGGGAAAGCTCAAGTCATTGTAATCTACTTCATATTCTCTTAACAACTTGTTGGGTGTGTCCAGTTCATCAGCAATAAGGATAGTCTTTCCCATAGCTCAACAATGTATTAGTACTTGATTGGGAGTTAATTGTCACTTGATTAGTAGTTGCCAATCAAGTACAAATGAGCTTTCAATAATGAGCCAATCAAGTTCCAATTAAGTGTTAATCGACTACCAATCAATTACAAATTAACTTCCAATCAAGTGTCAATCAAATTCTAAACAATTGTCGATCAAGTTCCAACTATCAATCAATTGCAAATCAGGTATTAATCTGCTTCTAATTAAGTACATGTACTAATCAATGACAAATCAACTGCTAATCAAGTATCAATTAACTTCTAATTAAGCACTAATGATCAAGTGTCATAAATATTGAATCAGTGCCAATCAATTTAAAATCAAGTGTCAATCAACTGAATCAAGTGTCATTCACCTTCCAATCAAGTACTAACAACTTTGAATCAGGCTCAAATCAAGTGCCAATCAACTTCTAATAAAGTATCGATTTACTTCTAATCAAGTGTGAATCACCTTCCTATCAAGTACCGTAGCACTTAACATTTCAATCAAGAGCAAATGGTTTTAGTTAATTGGCACTTGATTGTCATGTGAACAACATCGTTCCAACATGGGACCAGGCCTGGGGTAAATCAAGTGCCAAGGAACTTCCAATCAAGTACCAATCAATGGTTAATCAACTTTAATCAACAACCAATCAAGTGTTAATCAAGTACCAATTAACTTCCAGTTGACTTCTTATTAAATATCCATCATATTCCAATCAAGTTTGAATTAACTTCCAATCAAGAGCCAATCAACTTCCTAACAAGTATCACTCAGGTTACAATCAACTATCAATTATGTGCCAATCAACTACCAATCAAGTACAATATAACTTCTAATCAGGTGCTAATCAAATGTCAATCAAGTACTAATTAATTTCCAATCAACTGCTAATCAAGTACAAATCAAATACTAATCAAGTACAAATAAATTTTCAATCAAGTGCCAATGAACTTCCAATCAATTACCAGTCAATGGCAAATCAACTGCTGATCAAGTACCAATCAACTTATTATCAAGTGCCAATCAACTATTAATCAAACCGTCATCCATCTTCCAATGTAGTGTCAATCAATTTCTAGAAGAGCCAATCAAGTTGATTGGCACTTGATTAGAAATTGATTGGGATTTGGCACTTGATTGAAACTTGATTGCATGGGACCAATATGCGGGCATGGTACCAACATGGGACAAGGACAGTAGTATATATATAGGTCTTCTTTGGATATTTCCAAAAAAATATCCAAAGAAGACCTATATTTTTTGAATATCCAGAAAATACCTATTATTTTGGATAATAACAGTTTTGACTATAAGCCGCATTTGCTAATAATGGAGATGAAAAGTAGAGGATTATTTTTGATTAGAATGTCGGTTTGGATTTCACCAAACCTTCAAAAATTTCTGTCAAGAAAGGATTGGAGAGACAAACTTAAGCTAGTATTAGTCTAGACTTAAATTATGTTAGTGTGACACATGTATGAATCTATTTCTTTATGTTTGTGTATGACTGTTATGATTATGGTGTGCTACATTGATACATGTTTCGAGAGATGTCCTGTTATAAATAAATGTTACTTGATGTTTTCATTGGTATAGGTTATAGTTAATTGTGTAAGAGATTTGTATTGTATTAATATGTTTCTTTACATAACGTTATATTTTTATAAGATAGAGGAGTTCTTATACGTGGCTTTGTGTAATTTATGAATAGTGCTGCCACCTGTCGATTCAGTAGAGTATTGCATACAGTGCTGATGAGTAGCATTTTATTGATGAATTATATTTTACGATGAAAAGAGACTGTTTGTTAGCGCTTAATGAAGTATAATGTTGACCTCATGGGATTATTTTTGGATAATATGTTGGTTTGGAGAAGTATAATGCTGATCTCATGAGAATATTTTTAGATTAAATGTTGGTCTGGACAGACCAGACCTTCAAAAATTCCCAAATAGAAGATCTACGAACTCTTAAGCTAATGTTAGCCTAGACTTGAGTTATATTAGTATGATACATGCATGAATTTATTTCTATATGTTCATGTACGAGTGTTATGATTACGGGTGTTCTACATTAATAAATGTTTCGAGAGATGTCGTGTTATAAATAAATGTTACCTGATGTTTCATTGGTATAGGTTATAGTATATTGTGTAAAAGATTTATATTGTATCAATATATTTCTTTATATTACGTTATATTTCTATAGGATAAAGGTGTTTTAATACATAGCTTTGTGTAATAAGTGAATAGTGCTGCCACCTGTTGATTAAGTATCGTATTACATACCGTACAGTGAGCAGGACGTACTATGAAATGTTAGTGAGTTGTATATGTTTTATATCATTTCAGCAGTTGAGATAATATTCATGGCGAGAACGATATCACAGAGGAATGTGTTGGTGCCTGTGCATATGTGTATCACATACAACCTGAGTGGACGGGAAAGACATAAAGAAGACCCTTTAAAGTGGGCTCGGGAAGCCTGTGATGTGTTATTAAGGTGCTGACCAGTAGCATTTTATCATGATGTATGGAGACTGACTGTAAATATAAACTCTTAATGAAGTATAATGCTGACCTTATAGGATTATTTTTGGATTAAATGTTGGTCTGGAGAGACCAGACCTTCAAAAATTTGTATTAACAGAGAAGTAAAACCCTATTAGTTTTACAACACCCGTATGCTGTCTTATTGTACAAGTGAGTCGATGATTGGATAACTGTATATAGATGTATTTATAATCAAGTTTGTGGTGTGTGACGTTGTTTATTGCTTTTATGAAAGTTTTTTCACAGAATAAAATAATACGTAGTATATCTATTGCTTTGCGTTATTTTTTAAAAGAGAAAAGACTTGTGAGAGAAGATTGTTTTCTTTCATATTAAGAAAAAATAGCTTATGTGATAGGTTAGATGTTGAAATAATGTGCAAACCTATGTAGTGCTGCCACCTGTTGATTTAGTATCGTATTATATACGGTGCAGCGAGCACAACGTACTACAAGAAGTGAACGAGAAAAGAATGTTTTTACACCATTTCAGCGAGAACGATATCATAGAGGAATGTGTTGGTGCTCGCGCATATGTGCATCATACACATCCTGAGGGGACAGGAAAGATGAGAAGAAAACCCTTCAAAGTGAGCTTGGGAAGCCTGCAATGTGTTATTAAGGTGCTGATAACTAGCATTTTATTGATAACTTATATATCATAATGTATGGAGACTGACTGTGAATATTAACTTTTAATGAAGTATAATGTCGACCTTATAGGATTTTTTTTTGGATTATACCGTAATCTCTCGCGTATTCTTGAGTCTTGAGGTGTGTCTTATATGCGAGGTATTACGGTAGACCAGTTAGCTGGTGTTCATTCTTTGTGTTATGAGAAGAATCTTTTCTTAGGACAAAGCAATAAATTTATCTTTACCCTTTAAACACTGATAATGGATTAATGTATTTCTTGCTATAGATTATGATGGTACATTGATAAAGTGCTATTTTATTTTTTTCAACTTTTTTATTTATTTTTCAAGAGAGAACATTATGATAGTACTTTTTTCATGTACTGTGTATGATATTTGAGTATGATGCACGTCGTATGAATATTGAGTATGATGCACTCCTATGTTGGTTACAGACGTGTTTGTCTCCCATGTGGTAGGAAATCCTTTAAGGTTCGCTTATGTATTGTACTTGTTGAATGTTATAATACAATTATAATTAATAAAGTGCTAGAGAGAAATTCTAATGAAATTTTATTGAAGTTATTAAATAAACATTTTATGTCAGCTATTTATTTTTATTTAGCAATTTATTTCTATTTTACATTGTTTTCTTATGAATTGCGCATTAAACACAGTTTTATATTGTAAGCCTTAAAGGGTGAAGATTGGAAGCTTTCCCACCCTTAACCATTTTAGGTCTTATCCTATATATAAATATCAAGATAAATGTTATTATCATAATCATTATCTCAAGATAATTTCCTTACTTCATATATATTTCAAAAATTTTTAAAGTTGACGATGCTTGAAGTTAAAGAAAGCGACTTTTGAAGAGAAAAGAAAATAAGAGTCTTGCATTCATAAGATAAAAGATGGATTTTTCACTATATTACTTCTTATAGAGCTAAAGACATAGGGTCAAAATGTCACTTCTTTCCCAGACAATACTGCGTTCACATAATGTCTTGAACAAAACAAGGACATTAATCATGTCTTCCAGATAATATTCTGAACAAAACAAGGATATAAATCATGTATCAGTATATACGTACCCAGTACCTTAGTTCTTAATTCAAATAATTAAAAGATTTCAATTAAAGAGTCATTATTTTTTATTTTTTTATATATAGATTTCAATAGAACAGTGTTTTACATAATGCGCACTGAAATCTTGTAAGCCTCATTACAGGGTTGAATTTACTCATAAGCCATAATTCATACATGAGATTATATAGTCATATATAAGTCATGATTTATATGTGAGATTATATAGTTATATATAAGCCGTGATTTACATGTGAGATTATATGTGGATCAACATGGTAAAAGGTACCCCCGTGAGGGGGTGCGCGGGCGTACCTTTTACCATGTTGATCCATATATAGTCATATATAAGCCGTGATTTATATGTGAGATTATATGGTTATATATAACATAATATATGGTTATATACGATATAACATATAAATTTGGTCTAGGAACAGCTAAAGGAATTGACGCCCTTTGGAACAATTGCTGTGGCGTGTAGCTTTTTTCAAGTAAAGGCACGGATTATAATTAGGTTTGAAAGTAACATGGTTATATAATACAAAGGCTTATGATTATTTTTTCTTGGATGAATAGAATAATTACAGTATTTTTTCTTGGATGAATAGAATAACTACAGTAATCTCCCATGTAAAAGACGTGGTGTGTATTGAGGACGCACCATTAACTTGCCAATGCTTGTTTCGCGTATAAGACGCACCAAGTAATAATTCTGTAAGATAAGTACTTTTCTATAGTAAAATTACCCCTTATATAAGACGCACCCCCTAACTTGACAGTAAGCTTCATACGCAGGAGAATATGATAGATAAAGTATCATGTTTATCTTTTATAAGTACATGGTTTAACCCTGTAGAGCTAATAGGAACCTATATTTAAAGTAATCGTGAAATGGCTCACTTGCTTTCTATTGATGCATAATAAAGATATACAAGCATAATATGTTTCTGTGTTAGTGGTCTTTAAAGGGTTAAAGTTTTTACTTGAAGTAGTTAGTTATATCTAGTGTTCGCACGCAGAGGCATTAACTCAAACATTTCTCTGCTAGTGCTAGCTTCAGCAGTTCTTGGTCTATAAATAGGAGATCTATTTCTTTTTTTTCGTATTTTTAATATGACAATAATGCTTGTCATAGTTAGTATAGGCATTATTACACCAAACGAAACAGATGTAATAAGAGAAGTAGATGTTGTTGAAGAGTTAATAGAATGGTCTGGAAGAGACTGTCTTGAGCTATTCTTCAAGGCGGGGCTTGAAGTTGACATTTTCTGAGCTGTAGATGTGTCAGGGAGGGAAGAGCTGCTCTTTAAGGCGTGGCTAAACGTTGTCAGCATGTGCTCTCTTGAAATAGCTGAAAGGGGAGAGCTGCTCTTCAAGGCGGGGCTTAAAGTTGACAGCTGCTCATGGTTTGGTATATAAGAAGCAGGAGTGCTTGATTGATCCTTAGAATGAAATCCTCCTCCAGACCCTGAAGACGTTGCTGTGGTTTGCTGTTCAGACGTCTTGATAGAGGTAAGTTTTTCTCTGAAAAAAGAGGGACTTATATTAGTGTGTCATAATAATAGCTTAGGCTATGGTAGACATGATTATTTTTCTGGTTTAGGTGGAATTTTGGTTTTTAATGCTATATAAATTATTTTTTAGAGGATAAGAAAAGGCTGTCGTGAAACTGTATATATAATCTGCATTGTAACATTAGGAGAAGGCAATAGATTTAGTTATGAGTCTGCTATAGTTGTGATCCCTAAATATCAGGTGCTACTATGTAAATTGTGTGTTAGATGACAAGAAAAAGGCTGTTGTGAAACTGACTATATAAGCTGCACTGTGACATTTGGAGAAGGCGATAGATTTAGTTTCGAGCCTGCCATAGTCGTGATCCCTAAATACCAGGTGCTACGACGTAAATTGTATGTTAGATGATAAGAAAAAAGGCTGTCGTGAAACTGTTTATATAAGCTGCACTGTGACATTAGGAGAAGGAGATACATTTTATTTGGAGCCTGTGATAGTCGTGATCCCTTAAACACCAGAAATGCACCTGTTCTACTACATAAAAAGTGTGTTAGATACTAAGATTGAAGAGTCTTCACCGAAATAGTTATTTCTCACACTTTCTAGAGCAGAGACAAAGACAAAAAAACAGTAAAAATGAATAAATTTTTTTTTGCAGCAATTGATTATTGTCACAAGAATTTTGGTAAGAATTTAGTGGATATATTTAAAATGAGCTGTATATCGTAAAATAATCCCTAGGTATTATGATATACCGTATTCTCCCGCGTAGAAGACACGCTGCGCGTATAGGATGCATCTATACCTAGCTAGGAGCTAGTTTTTGTTATGGTTCCTTACTTTAAGTGATGTAAGTAAAAATATTGTATATGCTGCAGCTTAAGTCTTCAAGGATGTTATAAGCCATGGCTAATATGTAGGGTTATATTGTTCTTTAACCTTTTAGATTTATATTAATTTTCACTGATTATAGCTAGCTAAGAAAATAGCTCAGATTTTTTCTTCCTGCGTATAAGGCACAGTTGAAAAAGCAAGTACATACCTAAGGTTCTCATTTTTTGTTTCAGCAGGAGTTGTAGTAACCTTGAAGATTTCAGTAGCGAGACTGGTAGAGAGATCAGTAGTTGAAGGGACTGATGAAGGTGGGTAGGCAGCAGGCTTGTAGGAAGTAGACTTGTGGGTAGTAGAAGGCGTGTAGGCAGTAGGCTTGTAAGTAGAAGTTGACAGGATTGAAGGCGAGAAGGGAGTAGAAGTTTTAAGGGTTGCAGTGAATGAAAAAGATTTTACGGTGGAAGATCTTGCTTTCTTCTGCTGGTATTCTGCAAACTGAACATATCTTTTTTCTGCTGGAAGGTAGACGTGAGTTTTCCTGCAAAATGAAAAAATAATTTTCACTTTCTTTTTTTTAGATTTTTTTAGAATTATTGTTTAAAGTTCATTTTTACAGTTTCTTCCTATGGAAAATTGCATTTCAAGAGGTAGGAGCAAATTAGTTTTTTTGTTTGTGTCACATGACTAAGTTGACAGAAATTATCCCACCTCTGCGAATGAAATACTCATTGTTTATTTCCTAAATATCATCCAACATATCTGATAAATTTTTTATCTGATAAATTATCCCTGTGTTGCTTTCATTGATGAAAAATATTTTTGTGTTGCTTTATCAATTTTTGTCTGTTTAATTTTCAGAAAGTTAGAATGTTAGTTTATTTTTTAATCCTCTGCGTTGCTAGTCTTAACATTCACTCATGTATAGACTTAAAGGCTCGAGGCCTCAAGCCTTTATCATTTACTCATGTATAGACTTAAAGATGATTTTATATAAGCCTCAAGCCTTTATGATATAACTTAAAATAACTGGTTTTAAATTATTACCTGCATATGCCTGCTTCACAAGCATAGAGAGCAACTCTTGAGGAAACTTGTTCTAGGAAAGGGAATCGATTTCTTTCATATCGTATTTCCTGTGTCTGGTTGTTACTTTGTGTCCTAATTTCTGATGTGATTAAAGTTCTGTGGGAAATTTCCATTTGATTCCAACATGTTAGATTAGGACTCTGACAGGCAATAATGCTTTCCTCCAAGAAAGAGCATGAGCAGTTTCCTTGAATTCCCTCTCCCAGACAGGTAGGGATAAGCATGAATATTGCTAAATAACTCCACATCTTCACTGTGAGCTAGACAACGAAGAACTAGAGAATATACAAGAACTAACTCTGACCTAACTTATTCAGCTAGAAAGAAGTGAAAAGCTGATAAGATATGAAGGAAAAAAAGGTTGACAATGAACCTTCTTCACTGAAAGAAAGGGTGAGTCATAGTCTGAGAGGAAATAAACATGAGATAAGTACCGGTTTAAGTTTTCATGGGTAAGCGACTGTCGACTCTTCTTTTCCAGATATAAGATGGCATAGAAGGTTTCCTGAGTAGAAATAGGTTTGTTTAAGTCCATGACGGCAAAAAATGCTAGTTAGTTCACATGATGTTTAGATATAACTTAGAAGCTATGAATAAAATATATTTTGCTGTTAAGGGTTTCAGATCGTCGTAAGTTTGACGAAGAAGCTTCTGGAGAAAGTTAACCGGAAGTTTAGGTTATCCGTTTTGGTTTTTAGAGTTTGCGGCGTTCAAACAGAGATCATAGTTACTTTCTGATTGTATCTAGCCTATAGACTTACCTCGAACAGAAGAAGGGTGTAAATTATATTCTAATTTAGAGTTAGGTCAGACAAGATCGTAGTTCCGACACTATTTCTTGTAGAAAAAACGTTTGCAAAAAAAAAATTTACAGAAACCGGAAGGTTTCAGTCAGCCATTTTGATTAGTCGCGATGTGGCATCTGGGGCTCTTCTTGGGATTTTAACCTGGTCGGAAGTAGAATGACTCCACATTGGAGACAAACTTTCATGCCGCCTCAGTTCCTCAGGGACTGGTGGGACCATGCTGTCAAACACTTCTGACTGTTTTCAGATACTTCTGACTGTTTTCAGATGAGATCTTATCTGAGTAATAATTTTCCATTTAATTTCCCATAAGTTTCAGATGATCTCATCTGAATGTAAGTTAAATTTAGATGAGATCTGGCATATGTCATTGATCGGGGGCTCCGCCCTCCAAACCCCCGTTCGACCGGGCACCCCGGGAACCAGAGTGTCTTCAACATTTGTCTCCACAGAGGGCCAGGTCAATTCTACAAGAAGTGACCCTTTTGCCGCGATGTGATTTTTTACCTGGCCGGAAGTGTACTGACGTTTTACTGTCGCAAATATTTCATTCCTTTAGATACCCTTCCGACCACATCCTCGTGGATAATTCCCTAATTATAGTTAGTTAACATGATATATAACAAATTTCCCACTTTTTATATGAGATCTCATCTGAAAATAACTGAGCATCTCGGGAATCGTAGTGGCTGGTAAAAAAAAAGAAACAGAGAAGGGAACCTTAATCATTCGATGAGACACAGAAAGGATGGAAAGAGCCACCTGGAGGATGAAGAAAGAACTAAATGCGACATCTAGCGGAAGGAGTGGGAAATACAGGGCTAGGTTAAATCTACACGAAGTTATGATTCTTAAGGAGTTGGCACAGTGCAAGCTTGCGAGCATTGAGATTAACTAGATTAACTAGCCTTGATTCAATTATTACGAAAAAAATATATTAGGCTAAATTAGTTCTACGGTGTAGGGATAGAATAATTAGAGTTGATGTTTTATCAAATTTGTAAGAGCTTGGAGTATGTTATCATGGTTAGTGAAGCCTTTTTTATCTGGTTCGAGATTTATGCCAGAGGGTGTTACCACATTATTTATTGCGTTCGAGTGAAAACTAAGGTCACAAACTAAAAGCTGTTGTCTGCCGCGTTCGAGCAGAGATTGTGGTTATTACTTATTCTTGTTACCTGATGTGTTTGAGCTCTATTAAAAGTCTCAAATAACAAACTTTTTTTTCAGACAGCTGATAAGCAGAACAGCAGAGTTGTACGTCATAGCTACAAGCAGAAAAAAAATAAGGTAGGTGTCCCTTTTTTATAGGATTCAGTAAGAAGGCCTAGTGAAGCCACCATCTTGAATTTCACTGGTAAAGGTAAAACCCTATAAGGCATTTCATAATGGTATGTGGGTTTTTTCTTAGGATTTTTACCTAGCCTGAAGTAGAATGACGTCACACTGGAGACAAACTTTTACGTCATCTTAGGTCTTTAGGGACGTGGAGGGATCATACTATGGAGATAGTTGTTGTTAGATGCGTTCGAGAGAAAACTATAGTAACAAATCGAGAGAAAACTATAGTAACAAATTGAAAGTTGTGTTTTGACGCGTTTGAGAGGAGACTGTAGTCATAAACTGAATACTTTTACCTTCTGCGTTTGAGTCAGAAATGGTTGTAAAAAAAAGTCTGAAGTTAAAAGTTATAAACTGGAACTTATAAATATAAATCATTTTTTTTTCAGGAAGGTGAGCAATCTTTCGCAGTCGCTCATAATTTTTTGTTTGGGTATTTCAGGTCGTCGCCTCATACTCCACCCTTTATAGCAGCTTAGCCTATATGTTCCAGCTTGACCTATAGGAACTAAAACGATCGACTCTTCAAAGAAGTTAAGGTGAATATAATTTTTTCATTATACTATAATATTTGTTTAGGATTGATATAAAATTAGAGAAAAGATAGAATAAAAATAAATTTGATTTGAAAGTGATAGTTAAGACTTAAACATGATAAAAAAAAGTAAAACAACAGCACAAAGTTGTTTTTTTTTGAAAATCTGATAGAAAAAATGAAATTATTATATTTAAATTTTTTTTGTTATTTTTTTCAGGAACGAGTGATGGGTAGACTTCTTCGTATTTTTTCAAAACCATCTCGTACTCCTTCAATACCTGACATACTCTACCAATTGAGGAGATATAGGTGCCTGGTCGTGACACTCAACAAGAAAACTTACCTTATTCCTGAGACTAAAGGTAAGTCTTATTTTATCTTTTTTTGTTTTGTGAAAATAATTTATAAGCTATGTCATGAAATCATACATAAAACATGTATAGGAAGTAAATATATATATTTATATAACATGTATAAAAAATATTATGATTTAAGCTTGCTTAAGGTAAAATTTATTCAGGAAATATATGAATTTTGGTTTGTTTTCAGATCGACGCCTCGTGAAGTCGTGCTTCTTCTGAAGAAACAGCTCAGTTGTTCGAGGTAGCCCCTGCTGTGCTCTGCCGTAGCCTAGTCGTGCTCAGCCTTAGCCCCAGCCGTGCTCAGCCGATCATAGCAGCAGCCTGACCTATAAGAACAGATCAGCCGTCTCGAGCAGTGAAACCGTACCATAACAACCGTCTTGAGCAGTGAAACCGTACCATTACACCTCTAAATACAAGGTGATTTTTGTTTATATGTCTATTCAATATTTCACAAATAATGTTGTTTTAATTCTGACAACTTCTCCTAGAACGAAATTTGATGTAGACAGCTATACAAAATTGAAAGGGAAGGTTTCCAAATACAGAGGCTCTGTTGTAATAACGAAAAAGGATTTTTCTTTGAAGTTAACAAAAAATGGATATTGTTATGTTTTCTTAAAAAATAATTTTAAATTATATTTTGAAAATATAGAGAATTTTATTTCATCTCTTGGTTCAAATTTTTTACTTTTTTTTACAGTATCAAATTATCACACAATTAAAGTTAAATTGTTAAATATACAATTAAGTTTAGAAATAAATATAAAAAAAAGTGAACTAAAAATAATAGAACTTTTTCAAAAATTGCATGATAAGCTTCAAGACACTTTTCAATTCAAAATTAAAGAATCGAATTCTTATGAATCTGTTTGGCTGAATTATGATAAAAGCAAGGAGATAAATAGCGTTCTGTATATTTCTGGTGTTAGACTTTCTAATCCGAAAATTATGTAGAGGTACACTTTACTACCATAGGAGTTGGGTACCGTCTGACGTGGCGGGTGAGTCGAGTCGTCGGACGTTCCTCAGGTTCCGGATAGGTGGCAGCACCGATCCGGGTCTGTGGGGACATCTGACGACGAACACCTGGGTCCGTATATAAAGCCCAGGGCTCAGCCGCTACGTCAGAGGCCCTTCTGGCCTCCGCACTATGTAAACTACTGTCTTTTAATATTAGCTGCCTCTTTGATATCATTCGGCAGCCGTGAGTGTGCATTAAGTAATAAACCTATCCGTTGGCATACACTTGGAATACTGTCTTACTCTTTCTTTCCGAATCGTAAGACCCGAACCCCCCAGGTCCGTAAGGCCACAAACCCTTACACTGGTGCCGTGACCAGTTAATTCTGGTGTATAGCCCGGACGTTATAACGTCCGAACGGCTAGTACATGGGTTAGACACCCTTAGGGAAGCTAACCCAGCAGGGCAATCACTTGCCCAAGAGAATGGAAATGGATCGCTAATGCTCCAAGCCCATTCGGATCCACAAGATGCAGAATCAGCATCCTGGAGAGATCCCGGACCCCACTATAATGATAGTGAGGAGAATCTGCCAGACTCTGTACGACGCGAACAGTCCATACAGAGACATAGTAACTTAATAGGCCAGCATTCAATTGTTGACGAATTATGTGATTCGATGTTTGAAGTCGGTGGTAGTACTAACCCAGAACATCCGGCACCAATGCGAAAAAGGGTAACATTCGGAGAACTACCTTATAGGTTACCCAGGCCCGAATTACCAATATTAGATTATAGCGCTATAGATGGCGACTTAACCTATGCGGTACCGGAAGGTGAAGAATTAAAACGACCGGATGTCCTGTTGTTGAATGAAACTTATGTAACTTTGAACGAGAATTTAAATACCTTGGTCAAAGCTAAGGATGAAGTATTGCATGAAAAACTTCAAATGGAAGAGGACCTAACTGGCATGCGAAAGGAATTCGAAGCCAGAAGGAGCGAGTACATGAAAGAACTCGAGAGTGAAGAACTAAAACTTCAATCTATGAGAGATTCATTCAATAAAGAATATGACAATAGACACATTCGTATCCAAACATACATAGATACGAACGACCAACTAAACCTTGATAAGACAAAATTCGAATCCGAAATTCGCCATTATCAGGAGGAGTTGGATAAATTGAAACTTCAGTGCAGTAAACAAGCTGAAGATAATGAGACCTTCCGGGTAGGCATTATAGCTTACAACAAACAACTGGAGGAGGATAGACAGAAACTCACGAATGAGCTTCAGGAATTGCAGGCTACTGCAATAACTCTAGATAAATATGTAGAAGCAGCCCAGTTAACTATAGGTAATATAGACCCAGCTGTGGTATCTACAATGTTGGGAAAGACATCTAAAGATGCAACCCCAATTAGATACAGCCCATTCGTTGATGATGGGGCTGACAAGAATGTGGTATCCGGAATCTATAAGAAACCGGATAACGCTGCAGTAAATGGAACCGCATCTAAACCAGTAGTTCCAATGCTGGATACGATAGGACCAGCACCACCCATACCAGATTTGAGTCACAAAATCAAAGCGACTCACGATGGTGCTACAGGGAATAATAATAATTCACCCGTGGCACAACCAAGAGCACCCGGACCAATGAGACATATGTTGACACCACCTTCATATTTCCCCCAACCCGGCCACAGTACACCAGCAGTACCAAGATTACCGAATCCACCCCCAGGTTCTGGTAATGGTCCTACTGATGGACGTTTTCCGAGACCAAATCCGCCACAAAACAATATCAACGGCGGTACGCATCAACCGAGAACATCTTCCTATGGATATAGAAATAATTATAATCCATCGGGAAGTGGCAATTATCAGAATGGTAATAGCTATAACCAGGGATGGAATCAAAATGATTCTTACCCTAGATATGCTTCTTCTGGAAACACCGGTCACAATAGTGGATACCCTGGTGGTTCATCTGGAGGCTATAATAATAATGGTCCACCAGGAGGAAACCCTCCAGGCGGCCCAGGAGGATCCGGATTCGGAGGATCAGGATCAGGAGGAGATGGCAGGAAACCTAACAGGAGAACTTCTATGCCTGCAGGGATGCAGACCATCTTTGATAGAAGCCAATGTATACAAAACCTTGGCATTGACTGCTACCGAAAGGGAGCAGACGGCATGGAAGTCATGAACTGGAGCATGCGAGAAGCAGATAGACTACGCGGATGTAATAATCCGGCACGTAGGCAGGCACGGATACCCCCTCCATATGATTCTAATGATCCATGGAAGGACAGGTATCAAGCTTTTGTTGACGAAGTCAATTGTAGTGGCTGGACAAAAGAAGAAGCTCTGCCATATTTGATCTGTTGGTTAAATAAAGGCGGAAAAGTAGCCCTCAACCAATGGAGAGCAGCTTACGGAATATACGGTACTTATGATCAACTGGTCGAATGTGCCGCATACCTTTTCGGATCAATCGTTAGAGAAGATCCGTGGGTAAGCTTCAAGAAGAGGACACAAAAACCTAAAGAATCACACAAAGTCTTTGGTTTGGAGCTACAGGACTTGCTTTCGAAAGCACGTCCAAATTGGGCTCATGATGATGATTGTTATCTACAAGAATTGTTTATACAATTCTACAGTGGATTGCGTGATCCGGATCACAAGCAAGTGGTCTGGGACTCTTGGAAAGATGACACTTCCTTCAGTGATCTGTTCATAGCAATCGATGGACATGACATGAAGAAACGTTTGGTAGGTCTCGGACCTAATCCAATAAGAGCAGCTCCATTCCAATATGGAGGTACACCTGCTCCGGTATACGATACTTCCCAATTAGCTCCGGTTGAATCGAATGAAGTTGATGAGAATGATGAATATGTCTCCGATGAAAACGGAGATTATATTGGTTCAGTGCATGTAGCTGGAAAGTATTACCGACAAAAGCGGTATAGGAAAATACATTCGAGAGGGAGAGGAGGATCTGTTGCTGGTAAAACAGCTTCCGGATCAACTCAACCTGGCAGTGTAGCCTCTACGGCGAACCCAACTGTAGCAGCCCCTGTTGCTCCGACTAACATGATGGAAACATTATTAGCCGGATTAACAGAAGCTCTAAAGAGACCGAGAGTTGACAAATCTCAGAGGAGATGTTTCAGATGCCAGAAATTGGGGCATTATGCTCCAGAATGCATGGCTGAAAAACCTGTCCCTCGTAGACAGGAGAGTGTCTCTGGAGTAAGTACAGAGGAAAACTAAGGAGGGGTCTCCCGAGGGGCAAAGAAGGGGATCCCAGTGACAAATCTTGCCATGATATCACCATCCGTGATGATAGTTCACATGAAGTAACAAGATCGCCTAACACCGAGGTGGTTGTAGACACCCGGAAGGTTAGGGAAGCTGATATAACAGGTGCTATGGGAGCACAGGGGAAACCCAATATCAGTAACGAGGCAGGCGGCTATTCGTTAGCCAAGGTCTGTGGTGCCCACCTGCCCCCGGGTCATCCTTGTCTGGAATTCTTAAAAGGATGTGGATTGACTCCTGGTGTGAAAAATGACGTTCCGATTGTCACGGACATGCCCTCTGTTCTAAACGGAAGGCGGTGGTATGTTTGCCTTACTGTTAACGGAAGGTCTGCCGAATTCCTTGTGGATACGGGAGCTAGCCACTCTTGTATCTCCAAGGGGTTCTACGACCTTATACCGGATGAACATGATACTCTCAAATCGGGAGGAAGTGCTCAGACGGCCGACGGCAGTACCTTGCAAACGTATGGTAGAACTTGTGTGAGACTACAGTTAGATGGTATACATGACTATGTCATGAGCGCCACCGTTGCGGATATAGCAGATGAGGGGATACTCGGGTTGGATTTCGCATCCCTGTATGGTGCTGTATTGGAACCCCAAACAGGAGTGTTGAGTGTGAGATACCCGTACCCCGTGAAGGTTAGATGTGCACTGAGACAAGTGAGCAGTATGGCTAGTGTGGCACACACTGTGCGAATCCCTCCGGGAGTAGCCTGTGATGTGCTTGTAAGAAGTGATCCTGCAATGCGTAACAAACCTGCAGTGATAGAACCGGATGTAGTTACTTTGTCAGGTATTGGATTAAATTCTGTAGACACTATAGTAGCGAATGCATCCTGGTCGGTAGTACCTGTCTCCAATACTGGAAACACTACTATCTACTTGAAAAAGGGACAAGTTTTTGGAAACGTGACCCTTTCGGAAACTGTAACGGATAGTAAGCTAAGCTTACAGAAGGTAACAGGAGATGATGAAATTTCGGAAGACCTACTTAAGTTGTATGAAGAAACTTCATTAGAAGATCCGGAACACCGGAAAGAGTTCTATGATATGCTCTGTCAGTATCATACTGCCTTTGCCAAACCTGGTGAAAAACTAGGTACGACAAATAAGGTATTACATAAAATAGATACTGGAGATGCCGAACCCTTTAAGATACCGTATAGACGGTTACCCTTAGCAAAAAAGAGAGTAGCTGAGGATGAAATAAATAAGATGTTGGAACAGGATGTAATAGTCCCTTCCAATAGCCCATGGAGTAGTCCTGTGTGTATGGTAACAAAAAAGGACGGTACTATCCGTTTCTGCATAGACTACAGGAAGTTGAATGGAATAACGAAAAAGAATTCGTATCCATTACCGAGAATAGATGAAACCATTGACTCCTTAGGAGGAAACAGTTGGTTTTGTACCCTAGACTTGCAATCAGGCTATTGGCAAGTGGGAATGAACCCTTCAGATATGGAGAAAACTGCATTTTCAAGTCATATTGGATTATTCCAATATAATGTAATGCCGTTTGGATTGTGCAATGCACCTGCAACATTTGAAGCAATGATGGAAACAATTCTAAGTGATTTATTGTGGAAAAGATGTCTTGTATATCTAGACGATGTCATTGTCTTCGGAAAAACATTCGAAGAATGTTCTAATAACCTAAAAATGGTACTAGAACGTATTATTTCAAATGGTCTCAAATTGAAACCTAAGAAATGCCACATGTTTAGAAAGTCCATAAATTATTTGGGCCGCATCATCAGTGATGAAGGAATAAAGGCTGATCCGGAAAAAATCGAATCAGTCACGAATTGGAATAGACCTAAAACACCCAAGGAAGTGAGGTCCTTTTTAGGATTCTGTTCCTATTACAGGGAATTTATTCCGAATTATTCTAGAGTCAGTTACCCATTACAAGCAATAGCTAACTGGACTCCAGGAAGTACCAAGGAAAAATTTCCTTGGACACATGAACAGGAAAACGCTTTTCGAAAGCTAAAAGACCTGTTCACGAGTACTCCCGTATTGCAATATCCGAATGAGACGGATCATTTCATACTGGATACTGATGCTAGTAATGATAGCATTGGTGCAGCTCTCTCGCAAGTCCAAAATGGGAGAGAAGTACCAATTGCCTTTGCCAGCAACACACTGAGCAAGACTCAGCGCAATTACTGCACAACCAAAAGAGAGTTGTTAGCAGTAGTCGTATATACCAAGAAGTTCAAACATTTTCTATGGGGAACGAACTTTACTCTGCGTACGGATCATTCCTCTTTAAGGTGGCTACTGAACTTCCGAGATGCTGAAGGCATGTTAGGTCGATGGCTAGCCCATTTATCCGAATATGGGCTTGAACATCAACAGATTCAGCATAGACCCGGAGTCAAGCATTTAAATGCTGATGCTTTGTCTCGAATACCAATCCGGAAATGTGATAATCCGGATTGTACTGATTGTGGAGCTCATAGAGCAGTGTTAGCAGGGATTCGAAGACCATTCGTACCCCTAGTTGCCAGTATACTGGATTGGTCTATGGATCACATACGACATTTCCAGGAAGCTGACTCGATAACTGCACAGCTACTGCAATTAGTACCAAAGGGTATACGTCCAGTTAGACCAGAGGTCTCTCTGGAAAATCGAGAAATGAGAAGGTTTCTTGCTCAATGGACCGAGCTTGAAGTCCGGAAAGGCGTGTTATACCGTTGGAAGCCATGTAATAATGGTGATAGAATCATGCAAGTGGTGATACCACATGCCATGAGACATGACATTATGTACTTCTGTCATGGACATCGGACCAGTGGTCATTTCGGAAGGAAACGCTCGCTAGCACGACTTTCCAAGAAATACTATTGGCCTGGCATGACACGGGACTTGCAAAGATGGATAACCACCTGTCCGGATTGTTGTAAAAACAAACCCGGACCCGGGATGGGCAAACTTCCCCTATCCCAAGAACTTTTCGGAGTTAGATTCGCAAGAATCGGGGTAGATATTATTAGTGGATTTAATACAACCGCTAATGATAATACCTGTATGATGGTAGTGTGTGATTATTATACGAAATACACTAAAGTATTTCCACTACCGGACCACAAAGCAATTACTTGTGCCGAAGCTTTTGTAAAAGGTTGGGTACTAAGCTTCGGTGTACCATTAATGTTACACAGTGACCAAGGCAGAGAGTTCGAATCAAATCTCTGGCAGGGTATGTGCGAATACTTAGCTATTTGCAAGACTAGAACCAATCCGTATAGACCACAAAGTGACGGATTAGTGGAAAGGTTCAATAGAACCCTCATCCAAGTCCTAAAGTCACTCGTTAATGAACATATGGATGACTGGGATGAGCAATGTCATTTTGTGACACATGCTTATAATAGTACGGTACATTCAAGTACAAATTGTTCTCCGAACCTTTTAGTATTCGGAGAGGATTTGATAATGCCTGCTGACCTAGTTTTTGGAGTCGTAGGAATGGACCCTGAACTACCTTGCCATGTAGTTTTTGTGGAATGTTTAAGAGACAGATTTAGAAAAGCATATGAGTCTGTCCGAATTGATTTGGAGAAAAGTGCCAAATGGCAGAAAGTAGGATACGATACCGATCTAAAGCATCGGAAATTCCAATCCGGAGACAGAGTCCTCAGATTACATGAACCACTTAGACACATAAAATTAGCGTCTAATTGGGACGGTCCCTTTACTATAACACAAATTATCAGTGATTGTACCGTAATTATTAAATCTGACCTTGGTCGACTCTATAAGTCAAATGTGGCTAGATTAAGGAGATGGTCTGGGAGGGAGACCTCCACAGAAATGTATGGTGAAGGTTCCGAAAGGATCCTGAATCAGAATCGCATAATAGACCAGGTAAAGAACACTACAGTGAAGCGTGGTCGAGGTAGACCCAAAAAGTGTTCCGAATCAGTGACACCCACGCCAACACCGATTAAGCGTGGGGGAGTTAAAAAAGTCTCGGCAGGTGAAGACAGAAAGAAGAGGAAAGGTGTTTCTAAGGCTAAGAAGCACCTAGAGAAAGCTCTTCAGACTGTCAGGTCCGATAAAGAACTATCCGAGAAGGGGAGATACGTTCGCCGCAGCCCCCGAATTGCCCAGAGGACTGCAGTGACCTAACCTGTATACACAACGAGTGTAATGTTTACATTTAGAGGAACGGATGACAACTGACCCTAAAGGCTTATTTGTCGCCCCCGCATGATGTACCAATGGGTAGTGGACGGATAATCCGGTGGATTTGCTTAAGCTTTCCATAATCTCCACTTAAATCCCCAGTCGAGTCATCGGGGTGAGCGATAATTACCTAAAAACAATCAGTTTGTTGATGTACCGCCTGTAGCACGTGCGTTTCCGCATGACGTCACCGTGTCCAGTCTCGGCTGACCTCTCGTGACCTCGCGGACCGCGGGGAAATGACGTCACGAAAGCTGGCCTGTCGCCATATTTGTTTTCGGTAACGTTCAAGACGGTCGAGCTCGCTCCCTTCTTGGATTTTACCGGCCAAGCAAACCCCCCGCTGCTCCTCCAGAGTCTGTCTCCTGGTAGACAGACTCCGTTTGTGCCGGCCCCGGCGCCGTAAAAGCCGGAAAAAGGAGTAGTTTACTCCCGTGATCGATTCCCCAGTCATGGCTGAGGAATCCGTAGCTGCAGCCAAGCTATCCGGTGACCCGGATAAGCTGACTCCGTCCGCAGAAGCTTTTCCGGAAGCTTTGTCGCCTGTTACACAGGAAGAGAGCGAGATGATGGACGTGGAGGAACCCACGGATCGCTCGTTCGAGGAGAAGCTGGCTTCATTCTCACTCAATGAGCCAGAGAAACTGCTATCTCCACTCCCAGCAGAGGGATCCGGAGCGACTGCGAGTGCTGAACCCGCAGCGACAGAGTCCGAAACTACCCAAGTTGACGGACAGAAGGATGAGTGGAAGCCAGCAGTGGCGGAGCCTTTTCCAGCTAGCTATGATGGTCGCTACCTGTATGTCCACCCGGAACTGCAGGCACAAGTGACCTACGCGGACGGGACACCAGTCAGGATGGACCCGAAAGTCAGGATAGCTATCGAGGGCGTCATGGCTCCCGAACAGCTGTCCAGGATGCCTCCCGAGTGGCTTCGAGACTGGCCGTGGTTCCAACGGGGACTTATGGTGGACGCTGGTTTCCGTGAAACCGTGTATGCTGCTAACCGAGCCTTCGAGCTCGGAGCGTATCCGAAGCCTGACAAGTCCCTGTGGAACGTCAAGGCTACGAACATTAACTGGGTAGGCTGTGTCTGGGATACCGATGGCCAGACCTACCCACGCCCTAGTGCTAACCGGACGCCGTGCCGGACCACTAAGGAATTCCGGGAGGCCGCTGCTAACTTCGAGCAGTGGGACGACGGTTATTACATAACCGAACAGGAATTGGTGGATGTCCAGAACAATTCACTAATCGGATTGGACCGAGCTGCAGCCCTTCGGACGGTTATTGTCCGCCGCATGACTGCCGAACAGGAGGCACAGGAAGAGGCTAAGAGGGCCGCGGAAGCACCCGCACCTCCTATCCCCGACCTGAAGCTTGCCACCAGAAGCTCCGCCAGTGCTACATCAGCTACCGGCAGCACTACTACTCCAGTAGAAGCCACGACCTCCAGCACATCCGGAACCCAGGAACCGGAGGAAGACTGGAAGGTCAGTAAGAACCGACGATCCGCTGCTCGGAAGCTCAAGAATCTCCCGGATTCTGCGAGAGCCGAGCCGAAACCCAGCACCTCAACCACTGGTAGTACTGCCATGGAGGTTGAATCGTCTGACGAGGAGTCGGTGCACGAATCCTCGGTTGAGTATGATGAGAAGGCCACTCCATCAACTCAAACCGAGGCCGAACGTTGGGCTAACGCCAAATCCGGATTCAAAACCCGGATCCCGACGTGTTTCTCCGACTGTGCGTACGGAGTTAAGAAGGACGGCTCTACCCTCTATGCCTGTCCAGACTCAATCAATAAGAACGATGAGTCGGATGATGAAGATTGGATGCGCCTTTCGGACGAGGACCCCAATCCGAGCAAAGCCTATCGAAAGATGTGGCTTATGCTAAACCACACCGAAGGGTATTACACTTATACCCAGAGGAGGAAGCTGCGTTGGGCTTTAGAGAAGTGGTACGGTGACGATCAAAAGTCCTGTCCCTTCTCTATCTGCCAGGATGCGAGTGATGTCTCGATCCGGACCTGGAGTACTCCAGCCCGGTTCCAAAGGCATCTGGTAGAGGCCCACTTCCACCATCACCCGGTTTACATTTGTGATCCGAGTTATGGTAAGAAGGGCAAGAAGTGTACTACGAAGGTGCAATACAACCGACGTAGTGATCTGGCTAGACACCAGAAGAAATGCCACGCAGAAGGTTTGGACGGGGCCCGGAAGCGCATCATGGAGCTTCATCAGGAACTCATGAAGGAGTTCGATAGCCTGAGCGAGGATGCTTGGTCTAAGATCCGACCAGGGGACCAAGTCCTCTGCGAAGTTCCGAAGACCAAGGATTCGAAACTCCGAGCAAAGATAGTCCTGACTCCTGGAAAGGGTAAACTGGACATGCACGAGTCTCTCTGGCAGAAATGCGAGGAATCCGGAAAGGATGCAAAGAGAGCTCGTGAAAGGAGCAGGAGAGACCAGAACCGTGGCGGCAATGGTAATGGTCAGAGCACAACAAAACCGAAGGTCAGAGCAGAGGACCGTTCCAGGTCCCCTCTGACAAGGCACCCCGCAGAACAGGCTCAGGGCACTCCGGTGTTCAAGAAGCCTGAACCTGCCGGATACGCTGGAGCCGTATCTAAACCTGGGAAAGTGAGTTCTCGAAACTTTCCGTCCTTAAACCAGGGACCTGGACCTGAGAGCCAGACCTTGGTGGTAGGAAAGGATGGTCGCCTTATGCCAAAGAAGACCACTGCATCTGCTGCCGCCGGATCTGCATCCGCTCCAGCCGCCCCACCAGTTACCTTTACCCAGGAGCAGTTAAACATGTACCTGCAAATGGGACTGAAACAGAACGTACCACCTGCCTTCTGTGTACCAACGACAGGTGTGTCCGGGAGTCCTAAACCCGGAAGTGGTCCACAGGCCGCCTCGACTCCTCCCAAGGCTGTCGCGGCACCTGAGAAACCAAAGGACGCCATTACCATTAAAACTGGTAATGCGGAAGTTTGGTTTGAGAAGTCTCGCCAAGGGGAGGCAGATGTCCAGAAGGCCATCTACACCCATTGGGAGAAGACCGTTCGTGAGAAAGCGATCGAGTTTCATCAGGGTCTCCTAAACGAAACCCTGTTGTGTATGAAACAGGTGGGCGACGCTGAAAAGCAACGTCTCGAGACTCTCATCCGGGACGATGTAAAGGCCCAGGAGGAGGCTGCCTCAGCTGCTCAAGAAAAAGCAGCTATGGATGTACACGTGTTGGAAAAGCGTGTAAAGGAGGAGATCACTCGGAACACCAACCTGAACACTAAGTTCATGAGGGTGTTCGGAGTCGACTTGGACGAGTGGGACGGCACTCCCGAGTCGGCTTTAGCTCTTCTGAAGAAGAAGCATGCTAAGAAATCCGTTTAAAGCATGCTAGGGTTATTTCTTCCATAATTTTTTTCCAACACCAAATGACCAGATATAGTCTTTGCGGAACCCTAAAGGTCTGCGAATGCTTTTACTAGTGCATGAACACCTATACTATGTGTTCCGGGTTCCTTTGACCAGTGTATTATTCAGGTTGTATAACATTTATTACACCCTGAATAGCCTATTCGGATTTATAATTTCATCCATGAACAATCCGATAGTAGACTTGCTGCTGTGAGACGTATCCGGATGCCAGTTCCAGACTCCTGCTGTTACCCGTGCTAACCAATTACTAGGATGGACTTTACGATTTACCTCTACAACTCATCTGTACTCCCGAATGGACTTATATCTCTACTACTATTACTTCCGGATCAACTTATATCGGACTGTTATTTTACTTATGTCAACTAAAACTTAAAAAGGATTACGTTCTCTACACAGTTGACACATCCGGACTAATATTCTACAAATCTACACCATTCGGATATACTATAAACTTTAGCACTACTAGAGGATTGTGGGTAGCTGCCCCAAATCAACTACCGTGTTCACTCAATATAAGGAAACTATAAACTTTAGCACGTCCATCCCGTGGTTAGCTGACCACACCTACCTACTAGTACCCGGAGGATACAGCAGAAGACTCCAGCAGCATTTATAATTCCTGTATATTGTATATAATGTCATATTTCTATTTTTCTATAATATTATATACATATCTACTAGATACATATTATAATACGGGTACATAGACATTTCCTGATACGGATCTCTAATCACTATTAGTATTTATATTATAAGATCCGTTAAACTTCACCAGATAACACATATTATTGTCCTGCGAGACAAAATATATAATAAGTATAATGATCTGGTGCTATAAAGGTTATTAGGTACACGGTGATAATATATTATTATATTCATTACCACACCGTGATGTTTTTTTCTTTTTTTCAAGTGTATGTTATAAATAATCCTATTCGTACTACTCACGGAATCCTTAACGGATTCGTATGATATTAATATACGACATGTCATTAGATAGTGATGTTACTATAACAGTCTTCTTTAAGACTACATATTCAAATGTGTTGTCAATGACTACAAACACACATACGGATGTTATTTTGTGATATGTTTTATTATCGACAGTTCCGTTACATATAGCTGTCATCATCACATGTATACGATTCATATTACTTGTCTTATTAATTATACCTGAAATATAATACAATATTATGTGGTATAATAATTAAATAGACAGTTCCGTTTCACATAACTGTCTCTTCTTCAAGTAATTCGTATAATATTTCAACATCCTAATCGTTATATGTAACTAAAATTCACTATCGAATATATATATATGACATCTGGTTCACAATTTATTTAGTGCTAATGTTATACCTATGGTTGTACCTCTATTACTAAAGGTTTAGACATGTAGAAATGTTATCCTAGTAATATTATACGTATAACACCCTCCTAAATGTCTGGGGGAGTGGTGTAGAGGTACACTTTACTACCATAGGAGTTGGGTACCGTCTGACGTGGCGGGTGAGTCGAGTCGTCGGACGTTCCTCAGGTTCCGGATAGGTGGCAGCACCGATCCGGGTCTGTGGGGACATCTGACGACGAACACCTGGGTCCGTATATAAAGCCCAGGGCTCAGCCGCTACGTCAGAGGCCCTTCTGGCCTCCGCACTATGTAAACTACTGTCTTTTAATATTAGCTGCCTCTTTGATATCATTCGGCAGCCGTGAGTGTGCATTAAGTAATAAACCTATCCGTTGGCATACACTTGGAATACTGTCTTACTCTTTCTTTCCGAATCGTAAGACCCGAACCCCCCAGGTCCGTAAGGCCACAAACCCTTACAATTACTTTAACTTTAGGTCATAACTTTAAAGGAAACTGTATAGTGAAAGATTGGCCTTCTTTTTTATTTTTATGTTCTGAGATAAAAAAAGCAATCACTGATATATCAATAGAAAAAGAAAACAAAGAGGAAAATGAAAGAAATTAAGATAATTTCACAAATTCTTTTACTGGTTTTTTCAATTTTGTCTCATGACAGTGATGAAAATCAATATTATTGGAATCATGTTAAGTTAAAAGAAAATCATTGTTTGAATTATATTTTAGATGAAATCAATAGAAAAAAACAAGAAAAAGCTATTAAAAGAGAAAAGATTTTAGATATACTTAAAGATGAAGCATGGATTTCTCTGTTGTCTTACATGAAAAGAGAAGAAGCTTATAAAAAATTGCATAGTTATTGTAGACGACAAGATGAGGGAAAAATATTATCAGATTTGGTTTCTCATAGCAGTATAGTGTTAGAATGCATTTCAGAAATCCTTCATCTGAATATAATATATTATTGTCAAGGTCGAAGCACAGAATTTAATCCGTTAGAAAATATAAGAGAAAAACCTGTTTCTATTTGTTTTGATCCTGAAAATAATGAAGTGAAAGAATATTCAGCTGCTTTTAATTTTAGGATAAAAAATTTAGATGAAAATGATTTAAGAAAAAAAAAGCATAAAAACAATCTTCATTCTAATCCTTTCAATAAAAGTCAAAATGAAAATATCTTTAAAGAAAGTAATCTAACAGAGAGTAGCAGTGAAGATGAAGATGAAAGTGTTAAAAATTCTGTTTCCATGAAAAGGAAAAGAAAAATGTACAAAAACAATGTTAAAGAAAAAAGAAAACTGTCAGAAGACAGCTCAAGTGAAACAGATCTTGCTTGTTTAAAGGATGATTTAAATTTATCAGAAAGTGAAGAAGAACAAGACATGAAACATGAATCTGAAAACAAAAATCAAAGTAAAAATATAGAAGTAGACGAAAAAATAGAAGCTTTAAAGCAATTTTCACCTTTAGGTGTGCTTTATAAAGAAAAAATCGATATTTCAAAAGATAATTTAGAAGCTTGTTTCATTATTTGTGAAAGGCTTCACAAACATTTATCAGTACTAAGAGCAAATATTTTACCAGAAAACATTGAGAAATGTGCTAGATGTCCACAGCATTGTTCAGCAGCAGTTTTAAGATGTACAAAAGACAGACGAGGACCGAAAAATCCAAAACCCAAAAAAATGAAAGTATTACCTAAATAAAAAAATTATATGTAGTTTGATATAAAAGAAGATTTTTTTTCCTTTTTTTTGACAGATGAAGAGACACGAAAATCTAGAGAAATTCAAACCACCGCCTATCACAAAAACAGCTGAACCGTTACATCCACCATCTGAGTCATCTTCAGCTCCTACTAGTTCTGCTTCTAGTACTACCTCCTGTTCTTCATCAGCCAGCTCTTCGAAGCGTAAAAATAGCCTTGAAAATAATATTCCTGAAAAAAAGGTAAAAAAGAATGAATGTGAGAAAAAAATGTCGTTAGTCATAGCACCATTGAACGATCCCAACACCGCTGACAATCCCTTTTCATGCTTCGCAGATGCTTTTACAAGTTTTGTTTCCAGTGAAAGCTCAAAGGAGAACCCTGATAAAGAAATTCTTGAGTTGGCGGCTAGTTTTGACTCGCCGACTCCTCCAAGCAGCCCATGTCTTTTTAATTTAACCAAAGAGTCAGACGATGATTCTCTTGAAGAATCAAGAAAGTTACTTCCTGTTCAAACCGTACCTCCTTTGTCTGTAAGACAAGAATATCCTGAAATCAGAAAATTACTGAAAGCCCCTCTTCAAGCAATTCCAATCCCCGCAAAAAAAACAACCACAATCTTGCCTAGCAGGAAAACTGAATCAGCTGTTCCTGAATCCATAGGATCAGCTTCTGCTTTCTCTGAAGTAAGGTATGCTGCTTCCATCACTTCTAATTTAGCTCAAGCTGTGCGACAGACTGCAGGCCCTCCTCCCTCTGTACGGCAGACTGTAGGCCCTCCTCCCTCTGTGCGACAGACTGCAGGCCCTCCTCCCTCTGTGCGACAGACTGCAGGCCCTCCTCCCTCTGTGCGACAGACTGCAGGCCCTCCTCCCTCTGTGCGACAGACTGCAGGTCTTCCTCCCTCTGTGCGACAGACTGCAGGTCTTCCTCCCTCTGTGCGACAGACTGCAGGCCCTATTCCTTCCATTTCTATCTCTGTGCAACAGACTACAGGTCCTCCTCCCTCTGTGCGACAGACTGCAGGCCCTCCTCCCTCTATGCAACAGACTGCAGGCCCTCTTCCTTTTATTCCTCCCTCTGCACGACAGACTGCAGGCCCTCTTCCCTCTATGCAACAGACTGCAGGCCCTCTTCCTTTTATTCCTCCCTCTGCGCGACAGACTGCAGGCCCTCTTCCTTCTGTTCCTCCCTCTGTGCTACAGACTGCAGGCCCTCTTCCTTCTGTTCCTCCTCTTGTGCGACAGAATGCAGGCCCTCTTTCTTCTGTTCTTCCCCCTACTTATGTTCAAAGCATAGAAAGAGCTTCTTCTAATGCTTCTTTCACAGCTTCAGCCTCTCCTGCTTTTGTTTCTTCTGAAGCTCTTTCTTATGTTCCTCCCATTCCTATTCCAGTCGAAGCAGCAGGTCTTCCTGATGTTCCTCACGTTGCTCCAACCTCTTCTGCTGCTTTTCCAGTTGGAGCAACAGGTCTTCCTCTTCCTAAAGTTTCTCTCACAGGAACTTGTCCTGCAGCTTTTTGTGGGGGTGCTACAAGACATGAGAGAATGGGATCATTAGATTCTGTTTTTCAATTAGAAGAAAGAGTCAAAATGTCTCAAAGACATAAACTATGTAAAAATGTGAAGTGTCAAAATTGTGGGACAGAATTTTTCTTTCTCGGCGGTGTTTATTTAACACCTTTGCGTAACTTCATGTACTCTTGCAGGTACTGTTGCATGATGCATACATCCCCATGTGCACTTATGAAACACTGCATTGAACAACACTTACGACCTAAGTGACTGACATAAAAGAAAGAATCACTGTGGGGGGTGCTACAAGACATGAGAGAATGGGATAATTAGATTCTGTTTTTCAATTAGAAGAAAGAGTGAAAATGTCTCAAAGACATGAACTTTGTGAAAATGTGAAGTGCCAAAATTGTGGGATAGAATTTTTCTTTGTCAGCGGTGGGCTTCCCTAGCCCACTTAAAAGGGTCTACTTCTCATCTTTCCTGTCCCCTCAGGATGTGTGTGGTGCACATATGCGCGGGCACTGACACATTCATCTGTGAAATTGTGTAATGTTGTTCTCGCTTTGAATATGACCTTAGCTGTTGAAATGGCATTAAACATCTATTACTCACTCTTTGTCGGAGGTGTTTATTTAACACCTTTGCGCAACTTCATGTACTCTTGCAGGTACTGTTGCATGATGCATACATCCCCATGTGCACTTATGAAACACTGCATTGAACAACACTTACGACCTAAGTGACTGACATAAAAGAAAGAATCACTGTGGGGGGTGCTACAAGAAGATATGAGAGAATGGGATCATTAGATTCTGTTTTTCAATTAGAAGAAAGAGTCAAAATGTCTTAAAGACATGAACTTTGTAAAAATGTGAAGTGCCAAAATTGTGGGATAGAATTTTTCTTTGTCAGCGGTGGGCTTCCCTAGCCCACTTAAAAGGGTCTACTTCTCATCTTTCCTGTCCCCTCAGGATGTGTGTGGTGCACATATGCGCAGGCACTGACACATTCCTCCGTGAAATTGTAATGTTGTTCTCGCTATGAATATGACCTTAGCTGTTGAAAAGGCGTTAAACATCTATTACTCACTTTTTGTCGGCGGTGTTTATTTAATGCATACATCCCCATGTGCACTTAGGAAACACTGCATTGAACAACACTTGCGACCTAAGTGACTGACATAAAAGAAAGAATCACTGTTTTGTTACAAATTTTTTTCAACAAACTTTTGTTGAAAAAACGTTTCTAAGAGCTGGCAATAAATTTTTATATGCATAAGCAGTTAAAAATATAATATGGCTTAGGCATAAAAATAGTAATTTTATGTTATTTTTTGTATCATTGTAGGTTCGAAGAGAAATGGAACAGCAGGTTTTATTAGATATATACTTGTTGTCTATAAGATGCGACTACTTTAAAAATTATTTTCAATTTTATGATTTTATTCACAAAAAATCTTGCTATGAAAATTTGAATATAGAAATACCATTTTTTCCACTTCTAACAATATCACAGTGCTTTACTTACATACAATTTTTAAGCATAAAATCTAAAAAAAAATGTTACTACAATTTTAATCAAGTAGAAAACATAGAATCATTAGCTTTTTTTGCCTCTTTTTTTCAATCAAAATTTTTATTTCATTATTTATTCAAAAGAACTACTAAAAAATTAAAAGAAATAGGAAAAGTTTTAAAAGTTTTGGCTTTTTGTGGGACTATTTTTCATAAAAGCAGTAAACATCTTCTGTGGTTTTTAGCAGATTTAGGGATAGAAAGTCATCCTAGTTATATTGTTCAATACTTTATTTGTTCTAAACATACCTTTAATTCTTACTGTTTTTATAACTGTTATTCAGATAATATTTTACAAAATAAAATCATGGATACATTAGACAATTTAGAAGAAAATGCAGACTTAATGAAATATTTATGCGGAGCTTGTGGAAAATATCATGAAATGGAAAAAAATTATTACTTAAGAAAAAAAAATGTAAGATACATGCTTTGTTGTGCATGTCCGTCATATCATGTATGTTATACTAGGTTTAAGTTTATATCTTATTGTTATCGTAACAGAAAAAATGCTTTATGTCATGATTGCGGAGTAAAATGGAAAGATGGTAAACCTGCGTGTGGAAAAACCTTTTGTGAATGGCAAAGACAAAAGTTTAAAAGCATAAGAAAAAATATATTAGTTGAAGCAATATCTTTTTATTGTTTCGAAAATAATTATCGATAAAAGTATGATTTTAATATTATAGTGAAATATTACTTGTGGATATAAAAATATATAGAGGAAAGATAGACAGTGACATTACTATAGCTTAAGTATTCATACTTTAAGTGAACATTGTCATAGGTATTTTACCCACATGATTTTTGTTTGTAGGTATTTTACCCACATGATTTTTGTTTGTGAACTTAGCAGTAGATAAGGCTTATAAAATTATCCTGAGGTAAGATTGATTATTGCATTTATTTCAAAGAATAATATTAGTTGGCAGCAGCTATAAAGTGAAGCAAAACAGTCGGCAGAACTGGAAGTTGGCTTCATATTAGCTAGATAATACAGTCATGCTTGTTCAAGTGAACTATGCTTTGCTTTTAGATCGTGTGTATTATCTTCAAGCTATGTTAACTTTTACAGGAAAAATAAATGAAATGATAGATGTTAGTTTTCCTGTTCAAAGTTATATGAGTGTAAAAGAAGCGAAAAAAATATTTTTAGCCCTTTCTTCTGTTAATTCATTAGTTTTATTGAAAGAAATCAGAATGGAAGCTTTAGTCTTTTTTTCTGATTTTTTTCAATCTTCATATCTCTTAGAAGAAATAATGAATATTATTTTATCAAATCCTATGTTATTACCTGTAACAATTAAGATGTGTTGTATTTTTTATAAATATAGAAATTTTTATTATAAAATAATGTCTTTTGCTTGTGATCTCTTAGAGATTCCATTTTTTGAAGATATATTTGAGATAATGAAACCTAAAGACAAGAAAAATGAAATAAATGTGAACCCTCAAAATTATATATTGAGTAGTTTGAAGAGAAAAGTTCGTGATCAAATGAGAAAAAAAGAACATAAAATGTCTATTCATTACATGTATTGTAAACTTTGTTGTTCTATGCTTATTATTTCAACAAACAGCACTGATATCAGTTATATGTACTGTTGCATGCAGCCAGTTCATGTAAAATGTTTTCAACGTTTTATTGTAAGAACTGAAGATAAAGTAAGGAAATGTAAATATTGTGATATGGCATGGTTGGAAAGGAAACCAGTTTGTGTTGATGATTTTATGGTATTTTTACAAAAAAAATCTGAATCATTTTCTATGTTGAAAAAAGAAAAAATGCCTAAAGTGTTTCTTTTTTGAATAAAAACATTGAAATCAATGACTGAATGTATCTTTTTTGTTCTTTTAAGATTCAATATGCTGCCCACTATTAGTCAATATGCTGCCCTCTATTAGTCAATTTTAAAAATATAAAGTCTTTCAATTAGTCAATATGCTGCCCCCTATTAGTTAATTTAAAAAAAAATAAAGTCTTTCAAAAGTTATGTTTACATGACATTTTCAAAAGTTAAGTATACATGAAATCTAATTCTTGTACAAACAGAAATCTTTATTTTTAAGCAATTTCACTTATTATTTAAGCATATAACCTTTCACTAAAGAATCTTGACCTCTAACTAATTTATCTCAAGAGTTTCTCGAATCTGATTATTTAATTGAGATTAAACGTGCAGCCCTCTGTGCAGCCCTCTATCATATATAAGGTTAACATGCTACACTTTATGGTTTAAATTTAATACAATCAGTAACTTCCTTACTGACTACCAGACAGAGCACAAACATTGGTTTTGAATTTTATTACTAGTCACCTCCAGATGGAGCATATGGAAAAAATATATAAAAGTGCTGCCTTTTAAAGTTTAAGTTTAACACAAATATTAGTCTATATGCTGCCCTCTATGGGTCAAGTTATGCTGCTCTCTATGGAATAAGTTTATAACATACAGCAATTTCTTAACTGACCACAAGATGGAGGATAAACATTGGTTTATATGCTGAATAAGTTCATGACATACAGCAATTTTTTAACTGACCACCAGATGGAGCATAAGCATTGGTTTATATGCTGCCCTCTATGGATTAATTTTATGACATATAGTAATTTCCTAACTGACCACTAGATGGAGCACAAATATTGCTTAGTATGCTGCCCTCTATGGAATAAGTTCATGACATACAGCAATTTCTTAACTGACCACCAGATGGAGCATAAGCATTGGTTTATATGCTGCCCTCTATGGATTAAGTTTATGACATATAGTAATTTCCTAACTGACCACTAGATGGAGCACAAATATTGCTTAGTATGCTGCCCTCTATGGAATAAGTTCATGACATACAGCAATTTCTTAACTGACCACCAGATGGAGCATAAGCATTGGTTTATATGCTGCCCTCTATGGATTAAGTTTATGACATATAGTAATTTCCTAACTGACCACTAGATGGAGGACAAATATTGCTTTGTATGCTGCCCTCTATGGAATAAGTTGATGACATACAGCAATTTCTTAACTGACCACCAGATGGAGCATAAACATTGGTTTATATCCTGCCCTCTATTGATTAATTTTATGACATATAGTAATTTCCTAACTGACCACTAGATGGAGCACAAATATTGCTTTGTATGCTGTTCTCTATGGAATAAGTTTATAGCATACAGTAATTTCTTGACAGACCACCAGATGGAGGACAAAAATTGGTTTTGAGTTTTATTATTAGTTACCTAATGGAACATATGGAAAAATATATAAAAGTGCTGCCCTCTGATGATTAAGTCCAACACAAATGTTAATTTGTATGCCACCTTCTATGATTTTTTAAATTTCTCTGAGATAAAAGATATGCATAAAATGTTAGATTGTATTCATTTTTAGAGAAACTACTTATATAATGTATTCATTTTCAGAGTAACTACTTATATGAAAAATGTCAATTTCCTCTCCTTTTTACGTGAATTTACCTTCTAATACTATTCATCCTTCTAGGGAAAACAAAACGAGTTCTTACTATGTGAACTTACCATCGACTATAACATTGAAAGGGGAATGGGAGGTAGGAGTTGTAGAGGTTAATATACCTATTTCTTGGTATAATTTTCCTGAAAGACCAGAACGAAATAGAACTATTATAGTGGAACGAAATTTTTTTAAGTTTAAAAAAAATGTGTTCATAGCAAACTCGGCAAGTGACGTTACGCTGGAAAAAAGGTTTATTGTTGAAAGAATTCCTTATGGAAATTACAATTCTATTGATAACCTTATTGGAACTATTAATTCTGTTCTACAAAAAATTGATGTTTGTCCTGATGATGTTTTCTTTAAAAAAGAGCGAAAACCTTTCATGAAAATAGAACCACAAAATTTAAAACCTATTCTTAAAGTAGGAAGAGGAGACATAGTAACTTTTTCTTCTGATTTATGTTCTTTGTTAAGATTAGATTTACATAAAAAAGCTGAGAAAAAAGAAGGAAATGCCGTGTCTTTTACAGGACCTCCTTTACAAAATTTTGAAGAATATAAAAAATCAATAGCAGCAAATTCAGGACTTAATGATTATGAAAATTTTACAGCAGGTGGGGTTCCTAATTTACATTACATAGCATCTAATATTTATATATACAGCAACGTTGTTTGTAACGAAGTAGTAGGAAACAAACAAGTTCCACTTTTAAGAACTATTAGATGCACAGGAAGTTTTGGTGATGACATAAAAGAAGTTTTTGTTACTCCATATTATAAAAAACTTAAAAGAAATGAAATACAAGAAATTCAAATAACTGTCTGTGATGACTTAGGAGATCTTGTTAAATTTGAATACGGAACAGTGTTTTTGGTTTTACATTTTAGACCAATAGTCTAATGATTTATCGTCGTAGAGCATTAAAGAATCTTGTAACAGAATATGACATCATTCCTAATTCTTTGAAATATGATCCTGATTTATTTCTTTTCAAAAATTTAAAAAAAGTGAAAAAAAAAATATTAAAGGTAAAGAAAGAAGAAGGTGGAGTTAAATTTCAAGTAGGACTTTGTGTTATTTTAGGAAAATATAATATAGAAACTGGTGAATATTTTCAAATAGAACCATGGTTTTTGAGTCCAGTTCAATTTGGCTTTGATTCTTTGAATTTAGAAGAAACGATCAGGTCTTGTTTTTCTATTATATTAGGATTTTTTGATTCTTTCCTTCATATGGGATCAGGATGGTTTCTTAAAAAGATCAAAGTGCTTCGAGTTTCAATATTTAAATATAATCCTTTAGGAGGAAAAGAAACACAAAAAACTAAAGACTTAATAGACAAAAAGAAATCAATATTAAATATAAAAGGAACTGGTAATAAATGCTTTCTTTATTCTGTTTTAGCTGGTTTGCATAAAGTAAAAAATAATTCAAATCTGGCAAAATCTTATGATATTTTTTTAAATGAATTGAATCTTTCTTTTATTACTTTTCCTGTGAAATTAAATGAAATATCTCATTTCGAAAAAAAGAACAACCTAACTATCAATGTGTTTGGCATGTTAGAAACAGAGCAAAAGTTAATTCAACCTTTCCCTATGTATATTTCTACAAATTCGACTTCTTTCACTAAAGGAAGACATATCAATTTATTGTTATATGATGATCATTACTATTTAATAAGAAATTTACATAAGTTTATAAGACCTTTTTTGTGGAAAAAAACTAGATATTTTTGTTATAAATGCTTAATATCCTTTTGCTCGGAAAAAAAATATAAGTCCCACATAATACAAGATTGTAATAAAAATCCTTACGTAGGACAAGGATATTATATGCCTCCTAAAGGTACACATCTTAATTTTACAGATTTCAAAAATAAAGTGAAAAGTCCTTTTATTATTTATGCAGATTTCGAATGTTATAATTATAAAATAAAAGAACCAATTTATAAAGGTAAATCATTATGTGAACGTGAACATAAATTAAATGCTTTCGGTGCTATTATAGTGTCAAAATATAAAGAATATAATCAAGATCCATTTATATATATAGGAAAAGATGTTATATCAAATTTTGTTTCTTACTTATATCAAAAAAGGGCTGAAATATCTTATATTTTAGACCATAAAAGAAAACCTATGATATTAACTCCTGAGGATATCTCTCATGTAGCTCAGCAAAGACGATGTTACATTTGTGAGGTTTCTCTTACTCATAAAGGCATACGCAAAGTTTTAGATCATTCTCATATAGGGCGAGAAGGTAAAGGAAGAGACATTAACTATGCTTGTAACAGATGTAATCTTACTTATACATCTTTAAGGATGGATAAATTAAAAATACCTATCGTTATTCATAACAGTATGAATTATGACACTCATTTTCTTGTTCAAAAGTTATATAAATATGTAGACGAGAAAAATATATCTGTTATAGCAAAATCTTCAGAAAAATTTTTGACTTTAAGTTTTGAAAATTTTCGTTTTATAGATTCATTTCAATTTCTTCCTACTTCTTTAGCTAAATTAGCAAATCTTATGAATGAAAAAGGAACTGATGATTTTTTTGAAACAAAGAAACATTTAAAAGATAAAAAATTATTACCTTATGTTATTCGTAAAGGAGTGATGTGTTATGATTATATAAGTTCATGGAGTGTTTTGAAAGAAAAAAAATTACCTGCAAGAAAATATTTTTATTCTTCTTTAACAAAAGAACACATTTCTAGTGAAGATTACCAGCATGCTCTTTTCATGTTCGAAGCTTTTAAATGCAAAAACCTGAAAGATTATTTGAGAGAATATTTAAAAATAGACGTGTTGCTTTTATGTGACGTTTTCGAATCTTTCAGAGAAAAGGCTTTAGATTACTATGGATTAGATCCGTCACATTTTCTTACTTCACCAAGCTTAAGTTATCAAGCCATGCTGAAATATACTGGGGTTAAATTAGATTTATTTTCGGACATAGAAATGTACAATTTCATAGAAACAGGTGTAAGAGGAGGGATAACTAACGTTTCTCACAGGTTTGCCGTGGCAGAAAAACCTGATGAACATATTTTTTATATTGATTGCAACAATTTGTATGGAAAATGTTTAGCAGATTTTTTACCTGTTTCTAATTTCAAATGGTTAGAAAAAAAAGAAATAAATAAATTAGATATATGTAGCATTCCAGACGATAACGAGACAGGTTATATAATGGAGGTAACTCTATCTTATCCTGCAAACCTTCATGATAGCCATAATTCTTTTCCTTTAGCACCAGAAAAATTAGAAATAAAAAATGAAGATTTATCTCCTTATGCTAAACAAGTACTGAAAGACATAGGAATTTCATATAAAAAAGGTGGAAAGAAATTGATATGTAACTTAAATAAAAAGGAAAATTATGTTATACATTACCGTAACTTAAAACTGTATTTAAACCTAGGAATGAAAGTTAAAAAAATACATAGAGTCCTTTCATTCAAACAAAAAGATTGGATGAAACCATATATCGATTTTAATACAACAAAAAGAACCTTAGCTACCTCTTCTTTCGACAAAGAATTTTTTAAGCTTTTAATAAATAGCACTTTTGGAAAAACAATAGAAAATGTAAAAAAAAGATCCTCTATGAAATTAACTTCTAATCCTTCAGTGAGCGAAAAACTTATAAGAAAACCAAATTTTAAATCACTTCATATCTTCCAAAAAGACTTCGTAGGTATACAATATAACAAAGAACGAATTCTTTTAAATAAACCTATATACATAGGATTTACAGTATTAGAACTATCAAAATTATGGATGTTTAATTTTCATTACAATATCATGCTACCTGCTTTTTCAGAAAGCTTTATACAGTTATTATACACAGATACAGACTCGTTTATTTATTATATCAAAGACGAAAATTTCTTCAATAAAATAAAAAAAATAGAAAATTATTTCGATTTTTCTAATCTTAAAGAAAGTCATCCTTTATTTTCCTCTAAAAATAAGAAAGTTTTAGGAAAATTCAAAGACGAAACAGGAGGGAAAAAAATAAAGGAATTCATAGCATTAAGACCTAAAATGTATTCCATTCTTTATGAAACTGGAGAAGAAGAAAAAAAAGTAAAAGGCATAAAAAAAAGTTGTATACGAGAAATAAAACATAGTAATTTTAAGAAAGTTTTATTTAAAAATAAAATAAGAGAAGATCAATTCAGTAATATAGTAAGTCTAAAACATAAAGTGTACACAATTTCAATACATAAGGTTTCTCTTTCTCCTTTTGAAGATAAAAGATATTTATGTGACAAAGGGATAAAATCTCTTGCTTACGGACACTATAAAATACCTAAAAAAAAGAAAAAAAGAAAAAGAAATGAAATACCTTTCCCAGAAAAGAAAAAGAAAAAAAGGAAAAAAGATCATGAGATAGCTTAAAAAAACTTTCACCTTATGGACCTACAAGAAAGTTGAAGGCATAATAGAAGAAAAAAACAAGAAAAATGAACAAATCAGGAAAATACCCTACTTTAGCTTTTGGTCGTAGGAAAAGAATAGATATAAATAAATTTAAAGGAAATATATACTTACATTTCCATGACTTGACTAAAGATAAGAGCATTTCTCTTCAAAAAGAAGAATTTGATCTTCTTCTTCGAATGAAAAATAAAATATATAAAAAAATTGAAAAAGTTAAGAAATTGAAGAATGAAAACAAACAAGAAAAAATGAAAAAAAAGAAAGAAAAAGAACAAAACCTAAGTAGTGATAGTAACAGTGAAAGTGAAATGGAATTAAGTGAAAATGATAACAGTGAATAACAACATGAAAATATTATTGAGATAAATCCATAACTTCACTATTTAGTTTCTGAAAATTATTTATATATAGTCAGTTTTTTATTTAATTTTTTTATTTAAGAAAATGGTTTCTAAATGTGAATTTTGTGGGAAAAATGCTAATTTAGTAAACAATAAAAAATATTGTTTAAAATGTGCAGAGTCAATGGTACAAGAATGTATAAGGTGTCATAGACCTTTTCAATCTTATCATCATTTTACATCTGATGAAAATCACCTGAGATGTAATGCCTGTTATAATAAATATATAAAAGAAAAGTTAAAAAGCAAAGCTAAATCAACTCAAAATTTCAGTATGAAAACCATAGAAGACTTGAGTGAAAATGAAGACTCAAATAGTGTGTCTTCAGAAGAAGAAAAAAATGACGACTGCAAGAATGTTGAATTGAATTCTACTCGTCCAATCAAGAAAGAAAATGAAGACCTTAAGAGAAAAAAAGAAGAGAGCGATGAAGACTTAAGTCAAAATGAAAATGATTTTGAAGAAAAAAAAGTAAAAATACAAGTCAAGAAAAAGAAAAGAAAAATTAACAAGACATCTAGCAACATGCAAAATAATACGAGCGATGATGACTTAAGTCAAGATGAAAATGAAAAAACAGAAAAAAAGGAAAAGGTGCAAGTCAAAAGAAAGAGAAATATAAATAAGCAGCAATCTAATTCCTCACGAAATAAAATTAAAATTAATACGAGCTCAAAAAAAACAAAAATGAGAAACAAAAAAGATCTGCTGTTTAACATAGATGGAACTATGAAACTAAATGGTTTTATCCCGATTTACATGCCTGTATAAAAAAAATTAAAAATAATATGGATTAAACTAAAAATTTCATGGATAACCGTGAAATATGATGTGGAAAAATAAAAAGACATACTTTCTATTACATTGAGATGGTTTAAAATCACGTGATTATATGTATCGTTCTATTCATGTACAAAAAATATTTCTTTTTTTTAGAACGAAACTATGCATATCGGATTTCCGTCTCTAGTTATGTAAAACAGGAAATATGTCTGAAAACAGAAAGCAGCAAACTGAAAAAAAAGAAAATATTTTAAAAGAAATATATTTCAATCCATCTAATCCTGCCTCTTTCAGTTCTGCTAATAAATTATATGAAAGTGCTAAAAAGAGAAATAAAAATATAACTCGTACAGATGTATTAGCTTTTCTTCATAACACCAGAACTTATACCTCTCATAAGAAAATAAAACATAGATTCTTAAGACGAAAAACCATAGTTAAAGGTATAAATGATCAATGGCAAATAGATTTAATAAGTATATTTAATTTGAAAGATGAAAATGATGATATTAAATATTTGCTTGCATGTATAGACTGTTTTTCTCGTTATGCTTATATTTATCCATTAAAAAAAAAGACAGCTTTTATTACTTTAGATGGCTTCAAAAATATTTTAACAAAAAGCAAAGTTAAGCCTAATATAATACAATTTGATGACGGAAGTGAATTTAAAGGTATTTTTAGGAAATTTTTAAAAGAAAATAACATAAAATATTTCAGTACATCACAAGATACTAAAAGCGCGATAGTAGAAAGATTCAATCGTACTATACAAGATAAAATATATAAATATCTTACTTTCAAAAAGACTTTGAGATATATAGATGTACTTCAAAATTTAGTATATAGTTATAATCACAGCAAGCATAGAACCTTAGGTATAAGTCCTTCAGAAGTAACTGAAGCAAACGAAAAAAGAATATGGATTAAACAATATGGGAAATATTTATTCACCAAAAAATATCATTTACCCTTTAAAGTTGGAGATAAAGTTAAAATTACTAAATATAAAACTTTTTTCAGAAGAAGTTTGAAGTTTTAACACTGTTTATTGGCTAAAGAAAGCACTACATATGTAGTTATTATAATCAGTCGCCAGAATACAATATATCAAAAATCGACAAAGTATAGGGTATGAATGTAATGTCAACAAGTGGTTTCCATGAACTATCGAGATCAATGTTTTTCTCAACATGTACATTTCTCATTATATTCACAATCTGCCCAATGCTGTTAGGATATCACCTTTTAGACTCGCTTTAAAGCCTCCTATATTCGGTTTTAGTTGTATCTCTGCTGGTAATATATCCCATATTTGGTATCCTCGATACAACGGACTGTTCCTATAGATCTCCCTTTTGGGTCTGCTTACTCTCAGTTTTATCTTATTATAACCTCTCAGTTCCCTAGTGGGAACTATAACATTTTCTTCATTTCTAGCATACTTGTACATAAGGCATGCTAATGATTTCTTACGCCTGATACTGAGAGTTTCCACTTTACATCTCATTAGGAGGTCATTTATATGTATATCTTGGGCATTCCTTATTCCCAGACATGCTCGTAGGCAATGGTTCTGTATTACATCTATATGGTCTATAATTGTTTTTGGTCCAGATTCATGCACAAAACTACAGTACTCTAGTGTAGGTACAATCATTTGTTTATATATCTTTAACGAGTTTTCCGTATCAAGATATTTTACGATGTTTCGTAACTGTTTCAACTTTGATGTACCCATTCCATCTATTTTCTTACAATGGTGTTTGAAGTTAAGTTCTTTATCTATTATAACACCTAGATAGTTAAATTTATCCACATTTGATAATACGGTTCCCTGCATGGTGATATTACTATCTGGTATATATTGTCTTGTAGAGCTACACCACAGTGTTTTTGTTTTCTTAACATTCACCGTAAGAACATTTAATCTGCACCATTTCTCAATTTCATTTACATCACTCTGCATCAATGCGGTTATTATTACCGGGTCTTTTCCATTTATTACCAATGCCACATCATCAGCATAAAGAAAACATTCACAATTCACCACTTTATTGGTAATATTATTCAGATAAATATTGAACATCAAAGGACCTAATACTGTGCCCTGAGCCACTCCACAGTCCATAATTCTTTTATTAGAAGATATACCATTGACTTTGGTAGTCTGGTATCTATTTACTAGAAAACTTTTTAACCAAGCTATACATTGTTCGTCACAGTTTATATTCTGTAGTTTTGTTACTAGTATATCCAAGTTCACTGTATTAAATGCTTTTTTCAAATCCAAGAATAGAATTAAAGAGTACTCTCCTCTATTACGAGCCTCTAGTAGATACTGTACCAACCCAAAAATGGCATCTGAAGTTGACCGACCTGGCATAAAACCAAATTGGTTTTTATTAATAATATCATTATCTAACAGGTGTTTCATCATTTGTACATGTACACATTTTTCGATAAGTTTAGAGAATACATTGGTCATTGTAATTGGTCTCCAGTTTGATACTTCACTTAGTGATCCATCTTTTGGTAGTGGCACGACATGTCCTATCTTTAATACCTCTGGTATATTTCCACTCTCAAAAGATTTATTTACAAAAGTTGGTAATAATATATCGTTACTTAGAAGGAATTCTTTTACTATCTTACACGGTACATTGTCAATACTTGTACTTTTACTTACATCTAATGTTTTAAGGATTTTATTACAAATTGCCGATGTACAGTTGTCTAACGTGAATACATTTTCACATACCATTCCCTCATTGACATATGCTATGTCCTCGAACCTTTTTGCTAGGTCTGAACCTATATTTATATAATAATCATTTATATAATCTGGCAATAGTTCAGCGTTTATCATTGTACCGGTATCATCTTTTAGGCTAACCGTAGGCGTTGTATTTTTACCTTTCCATACCGTATTTAACATTTTCCAGAACCTTCTAGGATCTTTTTTATATTTATATAGTAGGTTCACTGTTACACTTTTCCTTTTATTTCTTAATCTCTTATTTATATCCTTTTTTAACATTTTCATTCTGTCAAGTAGTTGGTTTATATAACCTGGTGTACATTTTTTAGCTCGTCTGAACAATCTTTTCTTCTTAGTAATTAGTCTACCTACTCGTTCGTCATAGAACATATCATTTTCACGTACTTTATATTGTACTATAGGATGGTGTATATCTAGGTATTTATTAATATGGTGTATGATTTTGGTATACACATCACTTTCATTAGTATCAGGCAATATACAAATATCCCAGTTTGTATCATTTACATAGTCTTGAAGCTCAATTTTGTTGAGATTACTCATATTTCTTGACTTAATCACCTTTAATGGTTTTTTAACCTCTTTTACCAGTTTTCTAATAACAAATACTGGGACATGATCACCACAGATGTCGTCTAAGAGTCCATAATCCTTTATACATGTACAGTTTGTATAATAATGATCAAGCGTTGATTTTCCATATCTATGGAAATATGTTGGTTGTGTTCTTAGATACCTTAAACCTGTGTCCTTTAGAAAGTTGGACATTCGTCTAAATTTAATACAGTTCCTACTACGGCTGTTTACATTCATATCTCCCATGATCCATATTTCTTTATTTCTATACATTTCATATGTGACTATGGCATGGATATGGTTATAACATTCCGATACATTGCCCTTTGGTGGTCTGTATACTACCACCAATACCTTTTGTTTATGTCCCGGGTAATTTATTTTTAGGCATATACATTCTATGTTTTTGTTCACCACTGAGTTAATATTATCGATTTCAACATAGGGCATGTATTTATTGTCTATGTAACAGGCTACACCTCCTCTTTTACCACGCCTTCTGTCATTTCTGACCAATGTTTTATCATATATGTACAGTTGACTACTTGGTGTGTATGGTTTTAACCACGTCTCAGTTATACCTATAAAATCAAAACCCTTGAATTCACGTCTTACATAGTTGTATTTATCCTTTAAACTCTGCGCATTAAAGACCAGAAATTTGAAACCATTACCTTCTTGTACTGTCTTTGGATCTTTACTCATTTTTTGCTATTCGATAGTTCCACCTGTCTCCATCCACCCCTACTCTGTTCACATATGATATCCTATTTATTAACATATATACAAGTGTAGTTATTGTATGAACACTAGACATTATAGGGTTCATACAGAGAGAGTCGGTTGAGGTTGACACTCTATACCGTGTGTCCGTAATGTCCATTGGTGGTATAACAGAACCACAAATAAATAGACATTGGCACACTTGGTGAAAAAACAAGATTAGATACATAATATTAATTCAATACATGAGTTAATTATTCCCTACCACCATAAGATTTAGTACAGTCAGGACCTTTCTTTGTTGTGTCCTATATATATTTAATTCCTGTATACAAATGAAGAGGATATTCTTCTCATTGGAAAAAAGAAATTTTTCAAGTAGCTTATGTTCTTAGAACTTGGCCTGCAACATATGTATTAATTGATAAAAACAATGAAATATTAAGTGGTAATTTCTATAAAGAAGAATTAGTTAAAATAGAAGGAGTTTAAGAAAATGGAGGACATAGAATATCCTACTTTCAATGCATGTATTAGAACACCTTTTTCTATGATTATAACAGGTCCTAGTAACAGTGGTAAAAATACTTTTGTTCATAATTTAATAGAAAACAGTGATCGCATATTAGATAAAAACATAGATTATTTTATTTGGTGTTATGGTCAAACACCTCCTAAAAAAGCTTCTATCATGCAAGATAAAGACGTTGTTTTCATCAATGGTATTCCTTCTTCTTATGATAAATTCATAAAACCAAACCTTAACGGACTTGTAATATTAGATGACTTAATGAAAGAAAGCAGTAATAATGCAGAAATAGGAAAATTATTCACTCAAACTTGTCATCATGAAGGTTTAAATGTAATATATATATCTCAAAAATTTTTTTCTGAAGGGAAAGAAAGACAAACTGTAAACAGAAATGCTACTTATCTTGTAATATTTAATTCTCCTTTAGATCAAACTGTGCCTCAAATATTAGGAAGAAAATTATTACCGAAAAATCACAAAACCTTTATCCATATTTTCAATGAAGCAACTAGGAAACCACATTCTTATCTTTTCATAGATGGACATCAAAAAACTCCACAAGAATATAGGTTAAGAGGAAATATTTTTGATGTAGGTCAAGATGTTTATGTTCCGAATAAAACATAAAATAAATGAACTTGTGATTAAATGAAATAAAGAATGACATAAAAGGCAATAAATAGTTTCTCTTTATTACCGTTAAAAAAAAATGCCGAAAAAAAGGAAATCTTCCTTGACACGAAAAAGACCTGTTTTGAAAAAGCTATCGAAAAAAAGAAAAACTTTAAAGAAAAACATAAAAAGAAAAAAAGGACCTAAATTATCTAGACAATTAGCTTTCCTTACTGTCTTAAGTAATGTTAAAAATAAAAAAAGAAGAAATCTTCTGATAGAATATGCAGGAAAAGAAGACATAGATGCTATATGCCAATGCATTTATAACGTGCTGAAAGGAAACATTAAATTAAGTCCTTCTTCTTATGCTAAACTTAAAAAGCATAAAAAAATTTTAAGATTTTTAGTAAATAGACGTGTGAATAACAAAAAAAGGAAAGCAGTATTAAAACAAAAAGGTGGTTTTTTATCTATGCTCATTCCTTTAGCCGTATCTTTATTAGGAGGTTTAGCAGGAAGTAGACAATAATATGACTGCTTCTTTCAAAAAAAGTATTATCATTCCTTTGGTCACATATAAAAAACTTAGAGCTGTAGAAGAAAATAAGACAAAAGAAACTAAAAATGAAAAAAATCCTATTCTTGAAAGACAAAAAGAAATATTAGCAGAAAAAATGTATAACATTCAACCATATAAAGTTTTAAGTACTAATCAAGATATATCTAAACAAAATCCTACATTTTTTTCTTATTTTCAAGATAATCAATCTGAAAAATCTTTTCCTACCGGTATATCCATAGAAGAAATATTATCGCATATAAGACAAGCACAAATACCTTACATAAAAGAAATTTTAAAGAAAATGTTAGCTTTACAATTTTTTTGGAATAATCAGGGTGAAATAATAATGAACGGAAAACTGTTAAAAAATTCTAATGTGATAGACATAATGAAATTTTTCTCTAACGCTAGCATAAAAAAAGAACCTCTCGGTATTAATGAACTTTGGTATAATTTATCTCCACATATACCTAAGTCTTGGTTTCTTAATAAACCAGGAAAAAGCAAGCAGGATGCTGATGCTTACAAAATAAAAAAGTATCCTGTAGAAGATCAAAACATGGATATTGTAAGAAAACGACAACAACAGATACATAAAAAAATAGAAAAAGGAAAGATAGAATCCATAGAAGCAACAGATGATGAATATTCGGAAAATGATTACGATGATCCGATTGAAAAATCATACTTTAAAGATTCTGACAGCGCAGATAATGATAATTTAAATTATCCTCCAGAATATGCTAAACAAAAATTATTTTTACCTTCTAAAGAAGAGGAAGAAAAAACCTTTACAGAATCCGAAGAAAATAAAAAAGACGAAGCAAGTGGTGGAATAAGAGAAGAAATAAAAATTAAAAAAATAAAACCCTCTTCTTTTGAACAGAAATTCAATGAAGAAAGTGAAATAGAACCTATGTCATTTACCCCTCCTTATGAAGAAGCATCTAAAGATATTTTTGGAGAAACAAAAAAGAAAAAAAGTTTGTCTAAAGCATCACCACATAAAACACGATACGGGAGATCAAAGAAAACCAACCCCAAATATTATGGGAAAGATTGGGACACAAAATGGAAAAAATAGTAATCAACAGAGAAAAATCATTTGAGATAAAGAAAAAATCAAAAAAATATAATAAAAAATGTATTCGAATTGCGCTCATAAAAAACTTCTTTACAAACAATTTTTACGAGAAAATAAAAATCCATTATTTTACACTCAATATGGAAGTGGATATAATACACTGACACCTTTTAAAGGAAGCAGAAATCAAAGAGGATATGGAATAGGCGGCATACTAAAAGGTTTATTTAAAACAGTTGTACCTCTTGTTACACCTATGGTAAAAAGTGCAGGTAAAGCGATAGGAAAACGAGCACTTAAAGGAGGAATAAAAGTTGCAGAAAATGTTTTCAAAGGAGAAAATATAAAAAAGGCTTTAAAAAGAGAAGCAGAAGAAAGTTTATCTGATTTAGGTTCTCAAGCTTTTTCAACTTTTTCAAAGGGAAGAAAATTATCTCCTCAAGGAAAAAATTCACAAAAAAGAAACAGAAAAAGAAAACTTAAAAAAGGAAATCATGGCGATATTTTTGGATAGAATAAATAGCTTGAGATAAACCAACCTCTCAATCTTTTTAATCTTATATATCATAAAATAAAAATAGCAGATTTGAACTAAAAAAGATTATCATGTCTTTGTTAAGTGATAATCAACATCATTGTATTAGCTCAGAATTAGATTATAAATATGTGCCTCCTACTGATACAACAAGAATAAAAACATACTATGAAAAAATAGATCCTACAGCTTCAGCAAACAGCAGCACAGTTCAATTTACATTAAAATCTAACAAAAAAGATTATGTTTCTCTTCATAATAGTTACCTTTACATAAAAGCAAAAATATTAAAAGCTGATAAAACAGCACCTGACGCACCAGCTAATGATGGAACTATAAATGACAATGCAAAAGTTTTTCCTGTAAATTATTTTGGTGCTACTATGTTTAAAAATGTAAAAGTTTTCGTAGGAGGAATAAGAATCTCAGACAGTAATGATTTATATGGTTACAAATCGATTATAGAATTTACTTTAAGTTATGATCCACTTACAGCTAAATGTTTAGGACCTTTAAGTTTTTATATAAAAGACAACAAAGATTTCAATGAAATTAACACTTTAACAGGTACAGCTCATAATGCAGGAGCTAAAAAAAGATATGAAAAAACAAAAAACGGTACATTATTTGAAATGCATGTAAGAATACATGACAGTCTTTTTTCACAATCTAAGTTATTACCTGGAGACTTACCTCTTTCTATTGAATTCGACAGAGCAGACGAAACTTTTTGTTTAATGTCAAAAGTAGAAGCTCAAAAATATATTATAGATATACAAGAAATAAACTTATATGTCAAAAGAGTCAGATTAACTGATGATTTTCATCAAGAATTAGAAGAGGCAAGAGCTACGAACTTACCCATATGGGATATTCCTATCCATAAAATAGACATGAAATATGTGACTTTTGGTCCTCAAAAAGCTATTCTTCAAGCTTCACATGTTGTTAATAATACACCTTTACCAAAAAGAGTCATAATAGGTCTCGTGCATTTAGATGGCTTCACAGGCACTCATAATCGTAATCCATTTAAATTTGAAAACTTTAAAGTCAAAGAAATAGAATTTAAAGTAAACGATGGCGGAACTCCTTTCTATCACTATGAATTAGATTTCACGAATAACATGTATGATATGGCTTATCTTGCTCTCCTTAAATCTACAGGAGATATTTTTAGGAATGAAGCATTAAATGTAACTATAGATGAATTTAAAGAGGGAACAACTTTATTTTGCTTTGATATTTCTAAAGACGGAGCAACATCAGAAACTTTTGAATTGACTGAAAGTGGTACTTTAGGTTTTGTTATAAAATTAGAAGAAGAATTAGATCATGGAGTAGCTGCTATCGTATATTTAGAATATGATGAGATCATGAGATTAGACTCCAGTAACATGCTGAAATTTAAGTCTGAATTAACTAATCTAACAAAATGAACGGAAAAGAAATAGATTTTTATTTAAATCTCATAAAAGAAGAAAAAGAAGGAGAATATGGAGTGTACTCAGCAGATACCATTCCTGAAGTAAAACATTACCCTACTAGTTACATAGTTAACACTGATGACAGTTATTCTCCTGGAGAGCATTGGGTAGCTTTTTATTATGAAAAACCAAACAAATTAGCTGAATATTTTGATTCATACGGATTTCTACCTCTTCGTGAAAGTTTTCTTAAAGCGTTACCTGAAAAATATAAATATTCGACTCATGCCATACAAGGTTTATTTTCTATAACTTGTGGACAATATTGTTTATATTATCTTGAGAAAAGAGCTAACAACATGTCCATGCAAGATATAATATCTAGTTTCACGACTGATACAGACTGGAACGATAATAAAGTAATAAATCATTTCAAAAAGAAAAAAATACCTGTGATAAAAGAAGCTCATTTCCCATATCAAATTTGTCAAAGCTGCTTACCTAAAGACGATTTCTTAAATAACAATTACACTTTAAAATCTAAAACATTGAAATGGCAGAATCAAACCTTTTAAGTAAAATCAATAATGCAACTAAAAAGAAACTACCAGCTATACAAGCGAGTAGTATTTTAGTTATGTTTGTCTTAGCTATAACAGGTATCATATATAATGAAACACAAAAAAAATATTCTTCTCCTTTACAAAAAGGAGATGAAATATTCCTGTCTTGTACAGAAACTGGCAACATTTTTCACAATGGAGAAAAAACACAAAGTTTTTTGACTTGTTACATAACAAACATAAATGAAAGAAAAAGCTGGTCCTATCCTAACTTAGGACAGTCTGTTTCAAATAATTCTCAAACAAACCAAAGCTCAAGAGTAGATCAGTTTACTGATATAATAACCATAAATTCCTCTCTTAAAAATAGATATGTTGTATTACATATACCTAAACAAAGAAAAATCACTGAGATAAATACCACATCTCCAACTTACAACTGATTAAAAAATATCACACTGATTCTATAAACAATAGATAACTTATATTTTAAAAATGGATTATTTAAAGATTCAATTAAACTATGAAAAAGAACGCAATAAAATCCTAGAAAAAATTTGTCACCATCAACACTCATACATTTGCTCACTAGAAAAAGAAAAAACTGAATATCAAAATAAAATAAAAGAAGAAGAAGAAAAAAATTCTTCTCTCTCTTATAAAATAAAAGAGACAGAAAAAGAAGTCATGAGTATGTTAGCACATAGAAAAGCCTATGGCATAGCTAAAATGGAGAGGGAATACAGGAAAAGAAAAGGTCCGATCTACATCAACACTATAGTATCAGACAGTAATGATAAGGACGAAGAAGCTGCTGAAGATATAGATATAGTAGATCTCCCTCGTGAGAGTTTATTAAACATATATAGAAGTATACCTGATGAAGTGTTCTATGAAGAAAAACATGAATGTGATTAGGTATACTTAATCACTGCTATATAATTCAAAATGAGTTTTCAAACATACAGCATAAAAAATCTTTTAAAAAATAAAAACATCAGTGACGAAATAGCAATCAAATATGTTAATGCTAAAAAAGAAAAAATTACATGCAATTCTGCTTTCTTAAACATACTCCTTAAACACTATAAACAGGTATTCAAGCATAGACAAATAATATCTGCAGCCTTTTTCGTTATAGGAGAAACAGTATTTAATTATGCAGAAAAAATATGTCTTATAAAACGATTAAATATGCATGATTTATCAAAATTATCAGTGAAAGAAGCTGTAGGTTATACCTTAAAATTCTTTTCTACTGAAGGTCTTAAAGATGAACGAGACAAAAAAATTTGGGAAAATGCATTAGATCATCATTATAAAAATAATGATCATCATCCTGAATACTATTCAGGTAAAAACATGGAAAAATATGCTTTAATTGAAAGTGTATTTGATATGATAGCCTGTCATATAGAAAAAGATTTGAAAATTGAAAATGTAACTGTGAATGATATTTTAAACGGAGAAATTACCTTTCATGAAATGTTAAACATTAATCCAAATTTCTTTAGTAGATACACTGTCGAAGACAGAGAAAAAGTAAATTTTTATCTTGCTTCGTGGAAAAGTATTCTAAGTCAGCAATAAAAAATGCTTAAAATAAAAAAATATATTATTACAAATTCTGTAAATGAAAAAACAAAAACACAAATCACAAACATTAAACATACAAGTTTTACAATATCTTTACTGGTTATATATTTGTTTTTTACTTATATTTTTGTTTTTTACTTATATATTTGTTTTTTACTTACTGTATCATATATGAACTTATGCATATAGTAATATTATATCCTTTTTTATATATCATATATAACCTTATACATATTATATTATTTCTATTTTTGCATCATAGTATACTTGTTTTCGATACTACTTTGTGATACAGCTAACATAACCAATCTTAACTTTACATCTGATTACATATAACTTCAAAATGCCTTTGCCATCCTATTATTTCAATCAAGACTTAGGTTATTCTGATCAAGTCTTACAACAAATATCTGTACTGTTAGGTACAGACTGGATGAAACTAGGTATTTATCTAGGCATACCTGATCACTGTTTAGAAAATATTTTCAAGTCTAAAAAACCAAGCGAAATGGCATTAGAAATGTTAAAAAAATGGTGGAGAAATGTTCCTCCATACAAGAGATGGGAGGAACTAGAAACAAGTTTTCTAGAAACTAGCAGAAGAGACTTAATAGAATTCACTCAAAAATATTTTGGCGAAAAATTATTGGAAAATTACCATACTGATTCCACTGCTATATATCTTTTCTTGAGCAAATTGAGCGAAAAAATACCATCAGACTGGAAATATATCGCGATTTATTTAAACATATCATATAAAGATATAAAAAATATTCCTTATGAACCTGAACGTGACTTAACTCAATATGCCTTCCAAGTGCTAAAAATGTGGCAAACATCTAAATACAGTGCAACTCATCATCTCATAAAAGCTCTGTCTGACATGAACAGAAAAGATGGTTTGAAAATTATCTTCGATGAATTCGATAAAAGAACAGGAACTGAACAAGCAGGCTTTAATTAAAAAGTTAAAATATCTTTGTGATAAGCTTTAATATCTACAATACAGTTAGTCATAATAATTTAAAAGTTATGATATATTATCATGTTATCTAATTATAAGATTGCTTTAAATATCTTGTGATAAGCTTAAATAACTATATATTATAATAAATAATACAGCAACAATAGTAACAACTGACATAGTTATAATTTTTTATCACATTGTCATCTAATCATAAGATTGCTTAAAATATCTTTATGATAACCTTAGATAACTGTATATCATAACTAGTGATATAACAGTTGTAACAACTTACTATTATCATAATATAATATTGTTATCTGTTTATAACTGCTTTTAATACAATTGTGATAAGCTGAGATTGTAATAACTTGATATAGTTATAAAACCTTAGATAACTGTATATCATAACTAGTGATATAACAGTTGTAACAACTTACTATTATCATAATATAATATTGTTATCTGTTTATAACTGCTTTTAATACAATTGTGATAAGCTGAGATTGTAATAACTTGATATAGTTATAATTTTTTATCACATTGTCATCTAATCATAAGATTGCTTAAAATATCTTTATGATAATCTTAAATAACTGTATATCATAACTAGTGATATAACAATTGCAACAACTTACTGTTATCATAACATAATATTGTTATCTGTTTATAACTGCTTTTAATATAGTTGTGATAAGCTGAGAACTAAATAACTATATATCATATAACAAGTGGTATAGCAATAATCATAAGTACTTAGTATTATACATACTATAGTTATAACATTATATTGTATTATCGCTTTAAATATCGCTGAAATAAGCTTAGATAACTATATCATAACAAGTCATTAAGCAAGTCATAAGTACTTAGTATAGTTATAACTTCATATTATTACTGATATTAGTTATAACTTCATATTATTACTGATATCTTTATATATCAATATCAACAAAAATGGCATATTCACATGAGTCTTATTTCGTAACACTTACGGATAACAGAAATACAGCATTAATAACACCATGCAAAACTCCTGTTACCACGCCCGATATAAATCCTATAAGTAAACCTGTGATATATTATATAAAAAATACAGAAAGAGCGATTAAACCAACAAGATCAACTAAAGAATCTGCAGGATTTGATTTATACAGTGCTTATGATTATATTATTCCTGCTAAAGAAAGAATGTTAGTGAAAACTGATTTAACGCTTGCTATACCTCCAGGATGCTATGGTCGCATAGCACCTAAATCAGGTCTTGCAGTTCATCATTTTATTGATGTCGGTGCAGGAGTGATAGATGGAGACTATAGAGGCACTGTTGCCGTCCTACTGTTCAATTTTGGTAATAAAAACTTTGAAATAAAACATGGAGATCAAATAGCTCAAATCATCATAGAAAGAATTTGCATCCCTCACCTTGAAGAAGTGTCTGTTCTTAATGTAACTGAAAGAAACAAAAGAGGATTCGGATCAGGGAAAGAAAAAACAACTAATGAAACTAAAGAAAAACCAGTTGAAAAAATGGATGAAGAACCATCAAGAGAAAACCCTGTCAATGAAGAGGCTGCAGATGAAGAACAATTCTTCGATGCAGTTGAAGAACAAGCCTATGAAGAAAAATCAAATTAAGAATCAGCAAAAGAAAAAACAAGTCGATGCAGTTAAAGAACAAGCCTATAATGAAAAACGCATTAAAAATAAAAAAATCAACATCATATAAACCATTAATAAAATCAATGAAATACCCTCCATCTCTCGATGTGAAATTATCCCTAATAAAAAAATTAAATAAAATCGAGTTATGTTTTTTATGCATACAATATAACAAACAAAGTGTCAAAATAATCCTATTATCCAAAATAATAGGTATTTTCTGGATAAATCCAAACCAACATTCTAATAAAAAAATAATCCTCTACTATTTATCTCCATTATTATAGCAGTTGCGGCTTAAAATTTTCATCAGATTTACTCATGTCAAAGAGGTAAAAAGTTGTTCCTTGTTTCCAGGGTAGGAACCAGCAAACAATCTGATAGATCAAGGGGTGCTCACATAATGGTTTTCAGGCGAGCATGCACAACGATGCTAGTTGCAATTTAAAGATACAGGAAGTTATTCAACTACAGCGCAGCTCTTTCATCACATTAATGTATTCCTTTTGGTTGGATAATAGTTTGTGTCCTTAAAGAAGACTACATAAGGAGTAAAAGTACATCCTTAAAGGACATATAAAGCCAAGCATAGTAGTTGCTTTGCAACCAGTACTTAAAGCATACTAAACTATGAACATCTGAAGCGCAAAGCAAACCCAAGGGGTGTTCATTAAACAACTTAGAAAGTTAGGAGCAAGCGCTAACCCTCGCACTGCAACTAAAGAACCAGTGGCAAGCGTGGGTAGCGCGCGCCTATTGAACACCCCTCTGGAAGCTTTTTTGTGCTCGTCTTCACTTAACACTTAATCTTGTTGTGCTTTTCATAAAAACTATTAAACATGGCTTTAAACAAAAAAAAGAAAAGAAGCTCTTTCAAATATGGAGAGATCTTAAAAAGATAAAAAATTGAAATTTTGGTTCGAGATTAACTGCGGATCACGTGACTACACAAAGTCATCGCTCAAAGTTATCGTAAACAATTACCAAAAATTTGCTCGGAAGTTATTGTGGTTTATGCGGTTTGTTAAGTCTCCTATCTGCAATTTTCCACGATGGAGCGTGCTTATTATCGTGTCAGGACAATATTGGACAGGTAAATTAAAGTCTTATCGTCTTAAATGAACTTTAAACCTCAGTTAAAAAATGCACCGTAAACCTCAGTTAAAAAATGCACCGGTAACTTTTTTAACAGAATCAAGTTCCAACAGAAGCCAAAAAAAATCATCGATTCAGTCTATTGCGTGAACTGTCTTAATATAAGCCGTGGTTTATTCTAATATTCAAACCTAAACTAGACTGCCCTGGTACAATCCTAATAGCAGGTACCATAAATTTTCTTTTTTTCTTCCTTTTTAAGCTGGATTTTGTATCCTCGCGGTAACACTAGAGATGTGGGCTCCCAAATCTACTTTACACTTCAGGATACCAGAGATATGTCAACCGATACAAGGCTCGATCAAGACATTAAAGACGTGTTTGCTTCAACCAACACAGGGCTCAATCAAAATACCAGAGATGTGGTTACATCAAACGATACAAGGTCCAATCAAGATACCAAAGATGGGGCTTCATCAACTGATGTGAAGCTCTATCAACATACCAAAGATGGAGCATCATTAACTGATGCAAAGCTCGATCAACATACCAAAAATGGGGCTTCATCAACTCATACCAAAGATGAGGCTTCATCAAGTAATACCAAAGAAGGGACTTTATCATCTAATGTCAAAGATGGAGCTTCATCAACTAATGTCAAAAATGGAGCTTCATCAAACGAGGCTTCATTAACTGATGACAAAGATGAGACCTCATCAACCGATGTCAAAAATGGGGCTGTCAAAGATGGAGCTTCATCAACTAATGACAAAGATGAGACCTCATCAACCGATGTCAAAAATGGGGCTAAATGTGATAACTCTAAGCATAGTGACAACACAAACAGTGGATTTTGTTTGTGTAACTCCAGTGAACATAGTAACAGCACAAACACCGCATTTAGTTCATGCAACTCTGGTGAACCAAGTGACAGTCACACCGGTGAAAGCCACCATGAAACATGTGATAATTGTAAACATAGTATCAGCACAAACATTGGATTTAGTTCATGTAACTCTGGTGAACCAAGTAACAGTCACACCAGTAAAAGCCACCAGGAAAGATGTAACTTTGATGAAGCAAGTGACAGTCTCACCTACGCAGAAGGTGTAGAAGTAAATATAAGCTTGGAGGCTGAAAATGAAGATACATCATCTAGCAAAAATGAAGGAAAAAAACTTGTGTTCCAAAAATTTGACATCAATCTGAGCGAGTCACAAAGTAAGGCTCTATTTAAGAAACCTGTGTTAAGTGTCACGGCATCAGAAATGAGTCCTAACCCAAGAAAAAGGGTAAGATTTTTGCAAGGTATGAAGTTTTCAAATATCATAAGCTATGAGACCCCTACTGCGCAAAGCACTCGCAGAAAAGTGCGACGTAAACTACATTTTGATTCGCTCAGTGTCAGCAATAGTGTCAGCGACAGTGATGATGCAGCCTCATGCTAAATGAGACATTAGTCAGAAACAATGTCAGCAACAGTGCCGGTGACAATGATGATGCAGACTCATACTAAATGAGACGTTAATCGTGTTCAGGTGTAAAACACAGAGTTCAAGTTAAAGTAAAGTGCAATACCAAAAGTTCTCACTCCTATAGCATATATTTGATATCACCACAATTGTTAAAGTTCTTAATTTAAACTAGTTAATACCATATTAATGGTATGCGATGTTTCATGTCAGATTTCATTTCCCTTTAATTGCATTGTTTTTAAAAAACTAGTAGAAATCCATGTTGGTATAGGTTACCAAGTTTTCACTTTTTTTACTATATATTTGATATCACTCCAATGAGCAAAGTTTTCTACTGAAATTTGTTAATGGTATATGATAAATCATATCAGATTTTAGTTCCCTAAAGCGTACCTAGTTCTGGTGTAAACCACTCCATATCCAAACTGTTCACATAGGTGCTAAGGTCTGATACATTACTGAAACTTGTTAACAGCATCCTAATGGTTTAAAATAAATCATATTAAATTTTAGTTCCCTAAAGCGTACCTAGTTCTTGTGTAAACCAACCCATGTTATCCAAACTGTTGACGTAGGTGCTGAGGTGTAGAACAGTTGTTTTTGGTAGTATGGTATAATCAAAGTTATTGTACACAAGGAATGTAATTGCTAACTCATTTTCTAAATGACAAAGCTAAATATAGCAATATAACATTGTTGATTACTATTCGAGATCTTAATTAAACATAGTAAATCAAATTTAAGATTTTTGTCTTTTCTCATAATATTTTATTAGTATAACAATATTAAAACGTTAAGCTCTAGTATCCAAAACGGTCTCCTATAAATCACACCTAGTCCTCCTGTTTCAGTAACGTCATTCCTTAGAGAGCTGATCTGAAATTAAATGTATCTCTCAATCCTCCTCCTTCAATCCTCCTTCAATCCTCCTTTACTATTTCCAAAATAATCCTATTATCCAAAATAATAGGTATTTTTTGGATATTCAAAAAAATATAGGTCTTCTTTGGATATTTTTTTTGGAAATATCCAAAGAAGACCTATATATATACTACTAAGGACTGGGGTATACAAAAATGTACATCTGAAAAAGTATAGCCTAGGCCCTGTACCCTTGCCTCAGATTTTTTCTGTCACTTTCAAGACATTTTCAGTTCAACTTTTAAAAACGGAATACTTTCTTGTTAATGCTTTATCATGATACAGATGAAATCTACTAGACATATGGGAAGTTTAGTTAATAATAATATCCCTGGTCAATTTTCTAACATTTGAGAAAGATTTATTTTGCATGGGTCCAACACCATTCAGTTCTGGTCTGTTAAATCTGCTGATGCCTCCTGGTGTTTGTTAGTCCAGTAGATGTGAGTTAGTTCCAAACTTGGCCACAAGATGGCTGCACTCGTTCAAGCTCCGCCCAAGAAATCAACCCAGTGTACTCCAAGATTAGAAAACACATAGTATTTTGATACACTATAACATGTATGCCATTGGGAAATGTGTTACAACTATGACTTCCTTTGCCTTGATTTCACAGCTTATGTATGCTTTATGAACAGAGTAGGCCGGGTTTATGCTACATACTTAATCTTTGTCTGGCCAAAACACCATTCTCCTGTCATTTGAATGACGCATATCAATCTAGGTCTTGTGGGCTCTCGGCGGTCATGGCAGACAAATGACTTAAAACAGGCCTGTCCATCTCTCACTATGCCTATGTAGTGACGGATGTTAAAGAACCATTGCCTCGATAAATGTGTAGGGGCGTGCTTTCTATCTTCCCATAGATTCGGTCACCATCATCCCCCCTCCCCATTAGACTAGGGTCCGGGCAAATACGCCACAAGGGTAATCTCACTTCGGTGTGGATACAACCCGCGGGACCTCTCACCCTTGAGTGTCGGCCGTAAGGAAGGCACGAGGTGAGATAAAATTCGAGCAGCAGCAGGGCATGTTACCTTAACACATGAAGAGCAGGCTGTCTCTATGCCTGGGTGTCTATGCAAGGATGGGCCGAATGAGTGAGGGATTGAGGCACTGATTCACAGGGGCCTGCATCAGAGTTTGGGTGAGCAATGCAGAGAGGCAGAGAAAAGCAGCCATTGGTAGGTCATGTTGTGTCAATGCCTTAAATCCACAGTGGTTTCAAAACCAATGTTGACTGTCCAACACCATTCAGTTCTGGTCTGTGTTAAATCTGCTGTTGCCTCCTGGTGTTTGTTAATCCAGTAGATGTGAGTTAGTTCCAAACTTGGCCACGAGATGGCTGCACTCGTTCAAGGTCTGCCCAAGAAATCAACCCAGTGTACTCCAAGATTAGAGAAAACACATAGTATTTTGATACGCTATAACATGTATGCCATTGGGAAATGTGTTACAACTATGACTTCTTCTGCCTTGATTTCACAGCTTATGTATGCTTTAAGAACAGAGTAGGGTTTATGCTACATACTTAATCTTTGTCTGGCCAAAACACAATTCTCCAGTCATTTGAATGCTGCACATCAATCTAGGTCTTGTGGCCCAGGTAGCTTTGCGCAGTGGCAATACAAAACCTTCCGTATAAAACATCTAATAGATTTGATATATGCAGAAAAGAAATCCCCATGGATGTATTTTGCCATTTACTTTGTGGGTTTCCACCTCAGAAAGTGGAATAGTGGCTATGCTAGTAATGCCATTCCACATGCTGATTCAATACCTTCTTTTTACATCCAGGCTCTAAGAGACTTTAAAGATTTCACAGCAAAATTTCCAGACGTCGATTTGAGGATTATGTCCTCCAATAAGATATATGATCTCTGTAATAATATGGACAAGGTCAGTCCTGCAATATGTCTGAAACAAGTAAACTTGTTACTCGATTTTGATCTTATTTGGAAAAATGCCAATCATAAAATTCTAGACTCCAGACTCAAAGATTTCATTTGGAGAGTAGTCCATGATATTCTACCTATCAATTCTAAATTGCATAGACAAGACAGATCAGTATCAGAAAAATGTCCCCTCTGTAAAACCAGCTCTGAAGACTTGATTCATATTTTTCTGTTGTGCAAATTTGTTAAACCTGTACTGAAAATTATTGAGAATATCTTTAGAGAAATGACTGGTTCAACCTGTATCTTGCAAAGGAATACCATCCTATTCAATATTTTTCCTCAGGAACTGAGGAAATACTTACCTATAGTTCTTCGTGTTCCATCCATATACAAATAAAGTGTTTGGATCATTAGGAACAAGGTCAAAATGGATAGAAAGAAACTAGTTTCATTAGACCTTTTAAATTTGTTTCTAGCCACTCTAAGGTTCCGTTTTGATCTAGACCTTAAAAGGTTAAAAGAGAAGGATTTTAAAAAGTGGTGGGGGCAGACCAATGCCCTCTGTTCTTTTAAGAACAACAAATGGGTTTTTAAATTAATTGTTGAGTAATGTCCAAGGGCCTGAGACACTGGTCTCACCCAAGGATCCACTCCCTGTTTTTAATTTCATGTTTCTCCTTTTTCAGAGGCTGGTACCCCTTTGAGGGGGCCAGAACCATGATGGACATCAATTGTGATGAAAAGTGATGAAATGATGAAGAAAAGAAAAATGAAAAAAAAATGAAAACCCTTTCCCCCCAGAATAAAAATGAAAATCCCTATAATTAATATTTTAAAACTTAAATAGTTAAGAAAAAGAAGGGAAAGAAAAAAAAAAGAAAGAAAAAAAAGCCAATGTGTAAGGTGTCCTCCAGGTGCGGCACTGCATCAGCTACTGAGTTACGCTGGTGTACTGTGGTAGGTGGAGAGCTCTGGGTATGGCACTGCCTGGGTTACTTTTAGTACGCCCAGGTACTGCTGTGGGCAGATTGGCTGAGCCAGCCTATGGCTTGTTCTAATCCAGCGGGCTTCCCTAGCCCACTTAAAAGGGTCTACTTCTCATCTTTCCTATCCCCTCAGGATGTGTGTGGTGCACATATGTGCGGGCACTGACACATTCCTCTGTGAAAATTGTGTAATGTAGTTCTCGCCATGAATATGACCTTAGCTGTCGAAACGGCGTTAAACATCTATTACTCACTCACTCACTGTTCTAATCCAGTCATGGAGAGAGGTGCAGAGGCACCTCCTGTCAGTGATGGTCAGCCATCCATGTGGACCATGGTGGGTGCTAATGGTCATGCCATGAAGCCATCAGGTGGCAGCTCTGCTGCCCCATCTTCTTCTAACTCTTCTGGTTCTCTCAATAGACAGGCCCAATTGCATCAGCTCAGACAGCAGCAGCAGAGAGAGGCACGACAGCAGCAGCACCGTAGGCAGTTGGAGCAGCAACAGCAGCAGCAGCCTCCCCATCCCTCAGCCGACAGCATCTTGTCAGATGATGAACTTCGTGACTTCTTGAACACGGCAGAGATTGTCACTGGGCGTAATTCATTTCCACGCTCTCAGGTGGTCTCTGCCGTGTCCGAATGTTCCTCCATGGCATTGGTCAAAGCGGTGGTGCACCAGGCGAGCTCCTGGCAGATAACTTTTACAACAGATGGTGCCTGTGGGGATTTTGTCAACCATAAGGTCATCAAAGTGTCGGGGGTTCAATGCATAGTAAGGAATGTGGGGGAACTTGGCAATGACGGGGTTCCAAAGTGGTCTGAACCTGATAAGTGGGTCAGGCTACACTGGACTCCCCTTGTGTTTCCTGCCAGTAAAATACACAAAGTCTTGGGGCCTAAGGTCAAGGTCATTGCTATAGAACATGAAAAATCAACTGCTGAAAATTATGCTAACGGTGTAAAAAGAGTAAAAGTTGAATTTGAGAATGAAAAGGATGTTCCCCATATTGAAGTAGTTTACTTCCTTGGTAGACGATTCACTATCCTTGTCACCATGCCCAACAGACCCCCAATGTGTCTGAAATGCAGACAAACAGGCCACGTAAGGGGCATATGCCCAAATGAGCACTGGTCAAAGTCATTCTCAGCCAGAACCTCTGGGGCACCTCAGGATGATGGTTGGGAGGAGGACGAGGATGAGCAGTCAGCCTCGACCTCTCCACAGACCGCATCAGATGATGTCCCTTCTGTCAGTGACAACAATGCACACCCAAGTGTTTCAGATTAAAAAAAACTAACAAAAATTGAAAGAAAATGTGCTCTAGAATCTTCCAAATTAGCCTCTGGGGCTCAAGGTTCCAAAGAAGGGAAAATCCCTAAAAATGTTGAAAATGTGTCAAGTGATAAACCCGAAGTTTCTGATGCTGATGGTGAGGTTACGGCTACGGCTGGTCGGTCAAGGGAAGACAGTGAGAAGGAGGTGATGGAGGTTGACCATCAGGACGACTCCTCCCTCCAGGAAGTTGGGTGTAAACCTGGCTTCAAAACTCCTGTTTCCCCGAAACCACAACTGCTAAGGCACGTGCCAGTACCAGTGATGCCATCCTCCGATCGGAGTCGCCTCCTTGCTAGGAGTCCCTCTGTGGAGCGTAAGAAATATAAAGCAGATACTCACCTTCAGGGTGATGGTAATGTTTAAATCCTACCCCAAAACATCATCAAAATGGGTTTTAAAATCGCCACCATTAACTGTAAGGGTCTCAGTAACCCAACAAAACTTTCTGTTATTTCTATCTTCTTAATTCATCACCTTATTGATATTGTTTATCTCCAGGAAACGCACACTTCCTCATCTACAGATGCCAAACGCATTGAAGATGCCCTGGGTTTTCAGGGTTTCTGGAGTTTCTGCAGAGGTGTTGCAATTCTATTTAGAAAAGGTTTTGAATCTAATACAACAGCCTGTTATTCAGACACCGAGGGCAGGTGCATGGGAACTCGTGTTACCCTGTCTGAGGCCAATTTCACCCTTTTAAATGTCTATTTGTCCAACGATGGTGCAGAGAGAAGGGGTCAATTGACTGCTCTCTCCAACCTTTTGTTGGGAAACAAGAATGTAATTTTAGGTGGCGATTTCAATTTTGTTGAAAACCCTATGTTAGATAAAACAGGCGGTGACCCATCTGGGGGACGTACTGTTGGATTAAAAGAAATCACTGAGCTAAAAGAGAATTTTTTCCTGGAGGATGTATACAGATGTAAGCATCCTTTGGGTAAGGATTATACATTTTCAGGTCAAGGTGTGTACTCTAGATTAGATAGGTTTTATGTCAATATAGATTTCATTCAATATGTTAAAAATATCAATATATTTCCTTGTAGAAAATCTGACCACAATTTTGTTGTTCTAGAAGTCAGGGACTTTGGCCAGTGTGGCAAGGGACCTGGCTTCTGGAAATGTAATGTTTCCATACTTGATGACCCTCTCCTTCTATCAGATATGGAAAGCCTTTATGGCACCTTATCAGCTCATGTTTCAAAAGATTTGGGCTGGTGGGAAAACTGTAAAACTGCTTTTAAAAGTTTAATTAAGAGACATTCCTATAGGATTTCAAACGAAAAGAAAGAAAATATTAATGAATTAGAGAAGATAATAGATTTCTATAGACAAATTCAAATGCAAAACGCATGGGATGTTTCAGATAAGATTTCCTTTTTTGAAAACAGACTAGATCTAGCCCTCCAGGAGAAAGTTAACGGGGCCCGTATACGGGCCAGGTTATGTGACCTGGAGTTGGACGAAAAACCATCCAGTTTCTTTTTTAGGAAGGAAATTATAAGAGGGAAAGATAAAACCATTTCTGAATTAAAAGTTGATGATAACATTGTAGCCGACCAGGTAGGTATTACCAATGCCTGCAGAGATTTTTATAAAGACCTATTTTCGGAAGAACCTGTAGACCATGCTGCCAATATTGATTTTGCTTCTAACCTGCCTTCCTTGAAGGAGGAAGACAGATTAGCATGTGAGGGCCTTCTCACTGCTGAAGAAGTTTATACTAGTTTAATGCAAATGAAGGACCATGAAAGTCCTGGTATAGATGGCCTTCCCAAAGAATTCTATGTCAAATTCTTTAGATTATTTGGAAAGGACTTTGTAGATGTCATAAATTTTTCTTTTCATCAAGGATTACTCTCCCCATCCCAAAGGAAAGGGGTTATCACCCTGATCTGTAAGGATAAGGACAGAAAGCATCTTTTGAACTGTTGGAGACCTATTTCCCTCCTTATGGTTGACTACAAATTAATTTCTAAAAGTCTCTGTAACAGATTATCTAAGGTTGTTTCCTCTTTGATCGGTCCGGAACAGACATGTGCTGTTCCGGGCAGATCAATCCATGATCAATTACATCTGATCCGTTCATTATTTGACTATGTAAATACAAAGGATATCCCTTGTGGTTTATTGAGCCTCGATCAAGCCAAGGCTTTCGATCGAGTTTCCCATGAATATTTATTCTCTATATTGAAAGCCTACAAATTTGGACCTCATTCTCTCTATAGAACCACTGACCAGGAAACTCTGCCTTTCTCCAAAGGTTCAAGGCTTACCTATCCCGGGATATGGTAAAGAGCTTAAAGTCATTCAATACGCAGATGATACGACGATTGTCATTAGAAACGATCATTATGTTATTGAAATTACTTCTAATTTTCAAAAAGCCTCAGGTGCTAAGTTAAATAAGGAAAAATGCAAAGGTCTTTTTATAGGGGCACTTGCTCGTAGGGAAGACATAGTTTGTGACATTTCCTTCGAAAATTTAGAACTAAAATGTCTGGGTATAAAATTCTACAAAGATTCCAAATTTTGCCTCCCTGGCAATTGGGATCATGTTTTCCTTTCCTTCCAAAAGATTTTGAAAGACTGGAAAATTAGAAAACTTACATATAAGGGGAAAGCTATTATCACCAACGTCATGGCCTGTTCTAAATTATGGCATGTTGGCAAAATTTTAGAGCTAGACGATAAACACCTGAAATCATTTAATGGTGCTATGTTCAATTTCATGTGGCAGGATATTGATAGAGTAAAGAGAGAAGTAATGTACAAAGAGTATAGTCATGGAGGACAAAAGGTTACTAACATCAGCCTAAAATTGAAAGCCTTCCGTATAAAACATCTGTAAGGGTTTGTGGCCTTACGGACCTGGGGGGTTCGGGTCTTACGATTCGGAAAGAAGGAGTAAGACAGTATTCCAAGTGTATGCCAACGGTTAGGTTTATTACTTAATGCACACTCACGGCTGCCGAATGATATCAAAGAGGCAGCTAATATTAAAAGACAGTGGTTTACATAGCGTGGAGGCCAGAAGGGCCTCTGACGTAGCGGCTGAGCCCTGGGCTTTATATACGGACCCAGGTGTTCGTCGTCAGATGTCCCCACAGACCCGGATCGGTGCTGCCACCTATCCGGAACCTGAGGAACGTCCGACGACTCGACTCACCCGCCACGTCAGACGGTACCCAACTCCTATGGTAGTAAAGTGTACCTCTACACCACTCCCCCAGACATTTAGGAGGGTGTTATACGTATAATATTACTAGGATAACATTTCTACATGTCTAAACCTTTAGTAATAGAGGTACAACCATAGGTATAACATTAGCACTAAATAAATTGTGAACCAGATGTCATATATATATATTCGATAGTGAATTTTAGTTACATATAACGATTAGGATGTTGAAATATTATACGAATTACTTGAAGAAGAGACAGTTATGTGAAACGGAACTGTCTATTTAATTATTATACCACATAATATTGTATTATATTTCAGGTAAAATTAATAAGACAAGTAATATGAATCGTATACATGTGATGATGACAGCTATATGTAACGGAACTGTCGATAATAAAACATATCACAAAATAACATCCGTATGTGTGTTTGTAGTCATTGACAACACATTTGAATATGTAGTCTTAAAGAAGACTGTTATAGTAACATCACTATCTAATGACATGTTGTATATTAATATTATACGAATCCGTTAAGGATTCCGTGAGTAGTACGAATAGGATTATTTATAACATACACTTGAAAAAAAAAGAAAAAAACATCACGGTGTGGTAATGAATATAATAATATATTATCACCGTGTACCTAATAACCTTTATAGCACCAGATCATTATACTTATTATATAATTTGTCTCGCAGGACAATAATATGTGTTATCTGGTGAAGTTTAACGGATCTTATAATATAAATACTAATAGTGATTAGAGATCCGTATCAGGAAATGTATATGTACCCGTATTATAATATGTATCTAGTGGATATGTACATACATATAATATTATAGAAAAATAGAAATATGACATTATATACAATATACAGGAATTATAAATGCTGCTGGAGTCTTCTGCTGTATCCTCCGGGTACTAGTAGGTAGGTGTGGTCAGCTAACCACGGGATGGACGTGCTAAAGTTTATAATTTCCTTATATTGAGTGAACACGGTAGTTGATTTGGGGCAGCTACCCACAATCCTCTAGTAGTGCTAAAGTTTATAGTATATCCGAATGGTGTAGATTTGTAGAATATTAGTCCGGATGTGTCAACTGTGTAGAGAACGTAATCCTTTTTAAGTTTTAGTTGACATAAGTAAAATAATAGTCCGATATAAGTTGATCCGGAAGTAATAGTAGTAGAGATATAAGTCCATTCGGGAGTACAGATGAGTTGTAGAGGTAAATCGTAAAGTCCATCCTAGTAATTGGTTAGCACGGGTAACAGCAGGAGTCTGGAACTGGCATCCGGATACGTCTCACAGCAGCAAGTCTACTATCGGATTGTTCATGGATGAAATTATAAATCCGAATAGGCTATTCAGGGTGTAATAAATGTTATACAACCTGAATAATAGACTGGTCAAAGGAACCCGGAACACATAGCATAGGTGTTCATGCACTAGTAAAAGCATTCGCAGACCTTTAGGGTTCCGCAAAAGACTATATCTGGTCATTTGGTGTTGGAAAAAAAATTATGGAAGAAATAACCCTAGCATGCTTTAAACGGATTTCTTAGCATGCTTCTTCTTCAGAAGAGCTAAAGCCGACTCGGGAGTGCCGTCCCACTCGTCCAAGTCGACTCCGAACACCCTCATGAACTTAGTGTTCAGGTTGGTGTTCCGAGTGATCTCCTCCTTTACACGCTTTTCCAACACGTGTACATCCATAGCTGCTTTTTCTTGAGCAGCTGAGGCAGCCTCCTCCTGGGCCTTTACATCGTCCCGGATGAGAGTCTCGAGACGTTGCTTTTCAGCGTCGCCCACCTGTTTCATACACAACAGGGTTTCGTTTAGGAGACCCTGATGAAACTCGATCGCTTTCTCACGAACGGTCTTCTCCCAATGGGTGTAGATGGCCTTCTGGACATCTGCCTCCCCTTGGCGAGACTTCTCAAACCAAACTTCCGCATTACCAGTTTTAATGGTAATGGCGTCCTTTGGTTTCTCAGGTGCCGCGACAGCCTTGGGAGGAGTCGAGGCGGCCTGTGGACCACTTCCGGGTTTAGGACTCCCGGACACACCTGTCGTTGGTACGCAGAAGGCAGGTGGTACGTTCTGTTTCAGTCCCATTTGCAGATACATGTTTAACTGCTCCTGGGTAAAGGTAACTGGTGGGGCGGCTGGAGCGGATGCAGATCCGGCGGCAGCAGATGCGGTGGTCTTCTTTGGCATAAGGCGACCATCCTTTCCTACCACCAAGGTCTGGCTCTCAGGTCCAGGTCCCTGGTTTAAGGACGGAAAGTTTCGAGAACTCACTTTCCCAGGTTTAGATACGGCTCCAGCGTATCCGGCAGGTTCAGGCTTTTTGAACACCGGAGTGCCCTGAGCCTGTTCTGCGGGGTGCCTTGTCAGAGGGGACCTGGAACGGTCCTCTGCTCTGACCTTCGGTTTTGTTGTGCTCTGACCATTACCATTGCCGCCACGGTTCTGGTCTCTCCTGCTCCTTTCACGAGCTCTCTTTGCATCCTTTCCGGATTCCTCGCATTTCTGCCAGAGAGACTCGTGCATGTCCAGTTTACCCTTTCCAGGAGTCAGGACTATCTTTGCTCGGAGTTTCGAATCCTTGGTCTTCGGAACTTCGCAGAGGACTTGGTCCCCTGGTCGGATCTTAGACCAAGCATCCTCGCTCAGGCTATCGAACTCCTTCATGAGTTCCTGATGAAGCTCCATGATGCGCTTCCGGGCCCCGTCCAAACCTTCTGCGTGGCATTTCTTCTGGTGTCTAGCCAGATCACTACGTCGGTTGTATTGCACCTTCGTAGTACACTTCTTGCCCTTCTTACCATAACTCGGATCACAAATGTAAACCGGGTGATGGTGGAAGTGGGCCTCTACCAGATGCCTTTGGAACCGGGCTGGAGTACTCCAGGTCCGGATCGAGACATCACTCGCATCCTGGCAGATAGAGAAGGGACAGGACTTTTGATCGTCACCGTACCACTTCTCTAAAGCCCAACGCAGCTTCCTCCTCTGGGTATAAGTGTAATACCCTTCGGTGTGGTTTAGCATAAGCCACATCTTTCGATAGGCTTTGCTCGGATTGGGGTCCTCGTCCGAAAGGCGCATCCAATCTTCATCATCCGACTCATCGTTCTTATTGATTGAGTCTGGACAGGCATAGAGGGTAGAGCCGTCCTTCTTAACTCCGTACGCACAGTCGGAGAAACACGTCGGGATCCGGGTTTTGAATCCGGATTTGGCGTTAGCCCAACGTTCGGCCTCGGTTTGAGTTGATGGAGTGGCCTTCTCATCATACTCAACCGAGGATTCGTGCACCGACTCCTCGTCAGACGACTCAACCTCCATGGCAGTACTACCAGTGGTTGAGGTGCTGGGTTTCGGCTCGGCTCTCGCAGAATCCGGGAGATTCTTGAGCTTCCGAGCAGCGGATCGTCGGTTCTTACTGACCTTCCAGTCTTCCTCCGGTTCCTGGGTTCCGGATGTGCTGGAGGTCGTGGCTTCTACTGGAGTAGTAGTGCTGCCGGTAGCTGATGTAGCACTGGCGGAGCTTCTGGTGGCAAGCTTCAGGTCGGGGATAGGAGGTGCGGGTGCTTCCGCGGCCCTCTTAGCCTCTTCCTGTGCCTCCTGTTCGGCAGTCATGCGGCGGACAATAACCGTCCGAAGGGCTGCAGCTCGGTCCAATCCGATTAGTGAATTGTTCTGGACATCCACCAATTCCTGTTCGGTTATGTAATAACCGTCGTCCCACTGCTCGAAGTTAGCAGCGGCCTCCCGGAATTCCTTAGTGGTCCGGCACGGCGTCCGGTTAGCACTAGGGCGTGGGTAGGTCTGGCCATCGGTATCCCAGACACAGCCTACCCAGTTAATGTTCGTAGCCTTGACGTTCCACAGGGACTTGTCAGGCTTCGGATACGCTCCGAGCTCGAAGGCTCGGTTAGCCGCGTACACGGTTTCACGGAAACCGGCGTCCACCATAAGTCCCCGTTGGAACCACGGCCAGTCTCGAAGCCACTCGGGAGGCATCCTGGTTAGCTGTTCGGGAGCCATGACGCCCTCGATAGCTATCCTGACTTTCGGGTCCATCCTGACTGGTGTCCCGTCCGCGTAGGTCACTTGTGCCTGCAGTTCCGGGTGGACATACAGGTAGCGACCATCATAACTGGCTGGAAAAGGCTCCGCCACTGCTGGCTTCCACTCATCCTTCTGTCCGTCAACTTGGGTAGTTTCGGACTCTGTAGCTGCGGGTTCAGCACTCGCAGTCGCTCCGGATCCCTCTGCTGGGAGTGGAGATAGCAGTTTCTCTGGCTCATTGAGTGAGAATGAAGCCAGCTTCTCCTCGAACGAGCGATCCGTGGGTTCCTCCACGTCCATCATCTCGCTCTCTTCCTGTGTAACAGGCGACAAAGCTTCCGGAAAAGCTTCTGCGGACGGAGTCAGCTTATCCGGGTCACCGGATAGCTTGGCTGCAGCTACGGATTCCTCAGCCATGACTGGGGAATCGATCACGGGAGTAAACTACTCCTTTTTCCGGCTTTTACGGCGCCGGGGCCGGCACAAACGGAGTCTGTCTACCAGGAGACAGACTCTGGAGGAGCAGCGGGGGGTTTGCTTGGCCGGTAAAATCCAAGAAGGGAGCGAGCTCGACCGTCTTGAACGTTACCGAAAACAAATATGGCGACAGGCCAGCTTTCGTGACGTCATTTCCCCGCGGTCCGCGAGGTCACGAGAGGTCAGCCGAGACTGGACACGGTGACGTCATGCGGAAACGCACGTGCTACAGGCGGTACATCAACAAACTGATTGTTTTTAGGTAATTATCGCTCACCCCGATGACTCGACTGGGGATTTAAGTGGAGATTATGGAAAGCTTAAGCAAATCCACCGGATTATCCGTCCACTACCCATTGGTACATCATGCGGGGGCGACAAATAAGCCTTTAGGGTCAGTTGTCATCCGTTCCTCTAAATGTAAACATTACACTCGTTGTGTATACAGGTTAGGTCACTGCAGTCCTCTGGGCAATTCGGGGGCTGCGGCGAACGTATCTCCCCTTCTCGGATAGTTCTTTATCGGACCTGACAGTATGAAGAGCTTTCTCTAGGTGCTTCTTAGCCTTAGAAACACCTTTCCTCTTCTTATTGTCTTCACCTGCCGAGACTTTTTTAACTCCCCCACGCTTAATCGGTGTTGGCGTGGGTGTCACTGATTCGGAACACTTTTTGGGTCTACCTCGACCACGCTTCACTGTAGTGTTCTTTACCTGGTCTATTATGCGATTCTGATTCAGGATCCTTTCGGAACCTTCACCATACATTTCTGTGGAGGTCTCCCTCCCAGACCATCTCCTTAATCTAGCCACATTTGACTTATAGAGTCGACCAAGGTCCGATTTAATAATTACGGTACAATCACTGATAATTTGTGTTATAGTAAAGGGACCGTCCCAATTAGACGCTAATTTTATGTGTCTAAGTGGTTCATGTAATCTGAGGACTCTGTCTCCGGATTGGAATTTCCGATGCTTTAGATCGGTATCGTATCCTACTTTCTGCCATTTGGCACTTTTCTCCAAATCAATTCGGACAGACTCATATGCTTTTCTAAATCTGTCTCTTAAACATTCCACAAAAACTACATGGCAAGGTAGTTCAGGGTCCATTCCTACGACTCCAAAAACTAGGTCAGCAGGCATTATCAAATCCTCTCCGAATACTAAAAGGTTCGGAGAACAATTTGTACTTGAATGTACCGTACTATTATAAGCATGTGTCACAAAATGACATTGCTCATCCCAGTCATCCATATGTTCATTAACGAGTGACTTTAGGACTTGGATGAGGGTTCTATTGAACCTTTCCACTAATCCGTCGCTTTGTGGTCTATACGGATTGGTTCTAGTCTTGCAAATAGCTAAGTATTCGCACATACCCTGCCAGAGATTTGATTCGAACTCTCTGCCTTGGTCACTGTGTAACATTAATGGTACACCGAAGCTTAGTACCCAACCTTTTACAAAAGCTTCGGCACAAGTAATTGCTTTGTGATCCGGTAGTGGAAATACTTTAGTGTATTTCGTATAATAATCACACACTACCATCATACAGGTATTATCATTAGCGGTTGTATTAAATCCACTAATAATATCTACCCCGATTCTTGCGAATCTAACTCCGAAAAGTTCTTGGGATAGGGGAAGTTTGCCCATCCCGGGTCCGGGTTTGTTTTTACAACAATCCGGACAGGTGGTTATCCATCTTTGCAAGTCCCGTGTCATGCCAGGCCAATAGTATTTCTTGGAAAGTCGTGCTAGCGAGCGTTTCCTTCCGAAATGACCACTGGTCCGATGTCCATGACAAAAGTACATAATGTCATGTCTCATGGCATGTGGTATCACCACTTGCATGATTCTATCACCATTATTACATGGCTTCCAACGGTATAACACGCCTTTCCGGACTTCAAGCTCGGTCCATTGAGCAAGAAACCTTCTCATTTCTCGATTTTCCAGAGAGACCTCTGGTCTAACTGGACGTATACCCTTTGGTACTAATTGCAGTAGCTGTGCAGTTATCGAGTCAGCTTCCTGGAAATGTCGTATGTGATCCATAGACCAATCCAGTATACTGGCAACTAGGGGTACGAATGGTCTTCGAATCCCTGCTAACACTGCCTTATGAGCTCCACAATCAGTACAATCCGGATTATCACATTTCCGGATTGGTATTCGAGACAAAGCATCAGCATTTAAATGCTTAACTCCGGGTCTATGCTGAATCTGTTGATGTTCAAGCCCATATTCGGATAAATGGGCTAGCCATCGGCCTAACATGCCTTCAGCATCTCGGAAGTTCAGTAGCCACCTTAAAGAGGAATGATCCGTACGCAGAGTAAAGTTCGTTCCCCATAGAAAATGTTTAAACTTCTTGGTATATACGACTACTGCCAACAACTCTCTTTTGGTTGTGCAGTAATTGCGCTGAGTCTTGCTCAGTGTGTTGCTGGCAAAGGCAATTGGTACTTCTCTCCCATTTTGGACTTGCGAGAGAGCTGCACCAATGCTATCATTACTAGCATCAGTATCCAGTATGAAATGATCCGTCTCATTCGGATATTGCAATACGGGAGTACTCGTGAACAGGTCTTTTAGCTTTCGAAAAGCGTTTTCCTGTTCATGTGTCCAAGGAAATTTTTCCTTGGTACTTCCTGGAGTCCAGTTAGCTATTGCTTGTAATGGGTAACTGACTCTAGAATAATTCGGAATAAATTCCCTGTAATAGGAACAGAATCCTAAAAAGGACCTCACTTCCTTGGGTGTTTTAGGTCTATTCCAATTCGTGACTGATTCGATTTTTTCCGGATCAGCCTTTATTCCTTCATCACTGATGATGCGGCCCACATAATTTATGGACTTTCTAAACATGTGGCATTTCTTAGGTTTCAATTTGAGACCATTTGAAATAATACGTTCTAGTACCATTTTTAGGTTATTAGAACATTCTTCGAATGTTTTTCCGAAGACAATGACATCGTCTAGATATACAAGACATCTTTTCCACAATAAATCACTTAGAATTGTTTCCATCATTGCTTCAAATGTTGCAGGTGCATTGCACAATCCAAACGGCATTACATTATATTGGAATAATCCAATATGACTTGAAAATGCAGTTTTCTCCATATCTGAAGGGTTCATTCCCACTTGCCAATAGCCTGATTGCAAGTCTAGGGTACAAAACCAACTGTTTCCTCCTAAGGAGTCAATGGTTTCATCTATTCTCGGTAATGGATACGAATTCTTTTTCGTTATTCCATTCAACTTCCTGTAGTCTATGCAGAAACGGATAGTACCGTCCTTTTTTGTTACCATACACACAGGACTACTCCATGGGCTATTGGAAGGGACTATTACATCCTGTTCCAACATCTTATTTATTTCATCCTCAGCTACTCTCTTTTTTGCTAAGGGTAACCGTCTATACGGTATCTTAAAGGGTTCGGCATCTCCAGTATCTATTTTATGTAATACCTTATTTGTCGTACCTAGTTTTTCACCAGGTTTGGCAAAGGCAGTATGATACTGACAGAGCATATCATAGAACTCTTTCCGGTGTTCCGGATGTTCTAATGAAGTTTCTTCATACAACTTAAGTAAGTCTTCCGAAATTTCATCATCTCCTGTTACCTTCTGTAAGCTTAGCTTACTATCCGTTACAGTTTCCGAAAGGGTCACGTTTCCAAAAACTTGTCCCTTTTTCAAGTAGATAGTAGTGTTTCCAGTATTGGAGACAGGTACTACCGACCAGGATGCATTCGCTACTATAGTGTCTACAGAATTTAATCCAATACCTGACAAAGTAACTACATCCGGTTCTATCACTGCAGGTTTGTTACGCATTGCAGGATCACTTCTTACAAGCACATCACAGGCTACTCCCGGAGGGATTCGCACTGTGTGTGCCACACTAGCCATACTGCTCACTTGTCTCGGTGCACATCTAACCTTCACGGGGTACGGGTATCTCACACTCAACACTCCTGTTTGGGGTTCCAATACAGCACCATACAGGGATGCGAAATCCAACCCGAGTATCCCCTCATCTGCTATATCCGCAACGGTGGCGCTCATGACATAGTCATGTATACCATCTAACTGTAGTCTCACACAAGTTCTACCATACGTTTGCAAGGTACTGCCGTCGGCCGTCTGAGCACTTCCTCCCGATTTGAGAGTATCATGTTCATCCGGTATAAGGTCGTAGAACCCCCTGGAGATACAAGAGTGGCTAGCTCCCGTATCCACAAGGAATTCGGCAGACCTTCCGTTAACAGTAAGGCAAACATACCACCGCCTTCCGTTTAGAACAGAGGGCATGTCCGTGACAATCGGAACGTCATTTTTCACACCAGGAGTCAATCCACATCCTTTTAAGAATTCCAGACAAGGATGACCCGGGGGCAGGTGGGCACCACAGACCTTGGCTAACGAATAGCCGCCTGCCTCGTTACTGATATCGGGTTTCCCCTGTGCTCCCATAGCACCTGTTATATCAGCTTCCCTAACCTTCCGGGTGTCTACAACCACCTCGGTGTTAGGCGATCTTGTTACTTCATGTGAACTATCATCACGGATGGTGATATCATGGCAAGATTTGTCACTGGGATCCCCTTCTTTGCCCCTCGGGAGACCCCTCCTTAGTTTTCCTCTGTACTTACTCCAGAGACACTCTCCTGTCTACGAGGGACAGGTTTTTCAGCCATACATTCTGGAGCATAATGCCCCAGTTTCTGGCATCTGAAACATCTCCTCTGAGATTTGTCAACTCTCGGTCTCTTTAGAGCTTCTGTTAATCCGGCAATTAATGTTTCCATCATGTTAGTCGGAGCAACAGTGGCTGCTACAGTTGGGTTCGCCGTAGAGGCTACACTGCCAGGTTGAGTTGATCCGGAAGCTGTTTTACCAGCAACAGATCCTCCTCTCCCTCTCGAATGTACTTTCCTATACCGCTTTTGTCGGTAATACTTTCCAGCTACATGAACTGAACCAATATAATCTCCGTTTTCATCGGAGACATATTCATCATTCTCATCAACTTCATTCGATTCAACCGGAGCTAATTGGGAAGTATCGTATACCGGAGCAGGTGTACCTCCATATTGGAATGGAGCTGCTCTTATTGGATTAGGTCCGAGACCTACCAAACGTTTCTTCATGTCATGTCCATCGATTGCTATGAACAGATCACTGAAGGAAGTATCATCTTTCCAAGAGTCCCAGACCACTTGCTTGTGATCCGGATCACGCAATCCACTGTAGAATTGTATAAACAATTCTTGTAGATAACAATCATCATCGTGAGCCCAATTTGGACGTGCTTTCGAAAGCAAGTCCTGTAGCTCCAAACCAAAGACTTTGTGTGATTCTTTAGGTTTTTGTGTCCTCTTCTTGAAGCTTACCCACGGATCTTCTCTAACGATTGATCCGAAAAGGTATGCGGCACATTCGACCAGTTGATCATAAGTACCGTATATTCCGTAAGCTGCTCTCCATTGGTTGAGGGCTACTTTTCCGCCTTTATTTAACCAACAGATCAAATATGGCAGAGCTTCTTCTTTTGTCCAGCCACTACAATTGACTTCGTCAACAAAAGCTTGATACCTGTCCTTCCATGGATCATTAGAATCATATGGAGGGGGTATCCGTGCCTGCCTACGTGCCGGATTATTACATCCGCGTAGTCTATCTGCTTCTCGCATGCTCCAGTTCATGACTTCCATGCCGTCTGCTCCCTTTCGGTAGCAGTCAATGCCAAGGTTTTGTATACATTGGCTTCTATCAAAGATGGTTTGCATCCCTGCAGGCATAGAAGTTCTCCTGTTAGGTTTCCTGCCATCTCCTCCTGATCCTGATCCTCCGAATCCGGATCCTCCTGGGCCGCCTGGAGGGTTTCCTCCTGGTGGACCATTATTATTATAGCCTCCAGATGAACCACCAGGATATCCACTATTGTGACCGGTGTTTCCAGAAGAAGCATATCTAGGGTAAGAATCATTTTGATTCCATCCCTGGTTATAGCTATTACCATTCTGATAATTGCCACTTCCCGATGGATTATAATTATTTCTATATCCATAGGAAGATGTTCTCGGTTGGTGCGTACCGCCGTTGATATTGTTTTGTGGCGGATTTGGTCTCGGAAAACGTCCATCAGTAGGACCATTACCAGAACCTGGGGGTGGATTCGGTAATCTTGGTACTGCTGGTGTACTGTGGCCGGGTTGGGGGAAATATGAAGGTGGTGTCAACATATGTCTCATTGGTCCGGGTGCTCTTGGTTGTGCCACGGGTGAATTATTATTATTCCCTGTAGCACCATCGTGAGTCGCTTTGATTTTGTGACTCAAATCTGGTATGGGTGGTGCTGGTCCTATCGTATCCAGCATTGGAACTACTGGTTTAGATGCGGTTCCATTTACTGCAGCGTTATCCGGTTTCTTATAGATTCCGGATACCACATTCTTGTCAGCCCCATCATCAACGAATGGGCTGTATCTAATTGGGGTTGCATCCTTAGATGTCTTTCCCAACATTGTAGATACCACAGCTGGGTCTATATTACCTATAGTTAACTGGGCTGCTTCTACATATTTATCTAGAGTTATTGCAGTAGCCTGCAATTCCTGAAGCTCATTCGTGAGTCCCGGTTTCTCCACCAATGTAGTGGTCAGCGGAAAATGTCTTGGAGAAACCGGGACTCGAACCCGGGACCCTCCAACTTCGAAGCGGATGCTCTACCACTGAGCTACTTCCCCTGGCCTGACATTCTCTACCTTCCAACTACCCTGGATCGGTATGGTATACATAGGGGGAGTGACACAACCAAGTGAACAGTCCCTCTGAAGGCTCTGCGCACCCGACGGGGGAACGAACCCCTACACTCCTCCCAACCAGCTTCAACCGTATCCCGCCAGAACCGGTCCTCCAGTCCAGTCTGAACGGTACCAGTACTGAGTCACACACAGCCCATCTGTTTCCAAGTCCCTCAGCACTAGCAAGTTGAAGCGTTTGTCTATACCATACCGGCCCAGGTACCGAGCTCTCTAAAGGTCCCCCTTGTGAGGCAGGACCACTCGGTGTCTCCACCACTGTAGTGGTCAGTGAAAACGTCTTCTGGAGACACCGGGATTCGAACCCGGGTCTCTCGCTTGCAAGTCGAATGAGCTTCAAGTATAGCTGGGTCTATATTACCTATAGTTAACTGGGCTGCTTCTACATATTTATCTAGAGTTATTGCAGTAGCCTGCAATTCCTGAAGCTCATTCGTGAGTTTCTGTCTATCCTCCTCCAGTTGTTTGTTGTAAGCTATGATGCCTACCCGGATGGTCTCATTATCTTCAGCTTGTTTACTGCACTGAAGTTTCAATTTATCCAACTCCTCCTGATAATGGCGAATTTCGGATTCGAATTTTGTCTTATCAAGGTTTAGTTGGTCGTTCGTATCTATGTATGTTTGGATACGAATGTGTCTATTGTCATATTCTTTATTGAATGAATCTCTCATAGATTGAAGTTTTAGTTCTTCACTCTCGAGTTCTTTCATGTACTCGCTCCTTCTGGCTTCGAATTCCTTTCGCATGCCAGTTAGGTCCTCTTCCATTTGAAGTTTTTCATGCAGTACTTCATCCTTAGCTTTGACCAAGGTATTTAAATTCTCGTTCAAAGTTACATAAGTTTCATTCAACAACAGGACATCCGGTCGTTTTAATTCTTCACCTTCCGGTACCGCATAGGTTAAGTCGCCATCTATAGCGCTATAATCTAATATTGGTAATTCGGGCCTGGGTAACCTATAAGGTAGTTCTCCGAATGTTACCCTTTTTCGCATTGGTGCCGGATGTTCTGGGTTAGTACTACCACCGACTTCGAACATCGAATCACATAATTCGTCAACAATTGAATGCTGGCCTATTAAGTTACTATGTCTCTGTATGGACTGTTCGCGTCGTACAGAGTCTGGCAGATTCTCCTCACTATCATTATAGTGGGGTCCGGGATCTCTCCAGGATGCTGATTCTGCATCTTGTGGATCCGAATGGGCTTGGAGCATTAGCGATCCATTTCCATTCTCTTGGGCAAGTGATTGCCCTGCTGGGTTAGCTTCCCTAAGGGTGTCTAACCCATGTACTAGCCGTTCGGACGTTATAACGTCCGGGCTATACACCAGAATTAACTGGTCACGGCACCAGTGTAAGGGTTTGTGGCCTTACGGACCTGGGGGGTTCGGGTCTTACGATTCGGAAAGAAGGAGTAAGACAGTATTCCAAGTGTATGCCAACGGTTAGGTTTATTACTTAATGCACACTCACGGCTGCCGAATGATATCAAAGAGGCAGCTAATATTAAAAGACAGTGGTTTACATAGCGTGGAGGCCAGAAGGGCCTCTGACGTAGCGGCTGAGCCCTGGGCTTTATATACGGACCCAGGTGTTCGTCGTCAGATGTCCCCACAGACCCGGATCGGTGCTGCCACCTATCCGGAACCTGAGGAACGTCCGACGACTCGACTCACCCGCCACGTCAGACGGTACCCAACTCCTATGGTAGTAAAGTGTACCTCTACACATCTAATAGATTTGATATATGCAGAAAAGAAATCCCAATGGATGTATTTTGCCATTTACTTTGTAGGTTTCCACCTCAAAAAGTGGAATAGTGGCTATGCTAGTAATGCCATTCCACATGCTGATTCAATACCTTCTTTTTACATCCAGGCTCTAAGAGACTTTAAAGATTTCACAGCAAAATTTCCAGATGTCGATTTGAGGATTATGTCCTCCAAAAAGTTATATGATCTCTGTAATAATATGGACAAGGTCAGTCCTGCAATATGTTTGAAACAAGTAAACTTGTTACTCTATTTTAATCTTATTTGGAAAAATGCCAATCATACAATTCTAGACTCCAGACTTAAAGATTTCATTTGGAGAGTAGTCCATGATATTCTACCTATCAATTCTAAATTGCATAGACAAGACAGATCAGTATCAGAAAAATGTCCCCTCTGTAAAACCGGCTCTGAAGACTTGATTCATATTTTTCTGTTGTGCAAATTTGTTAAACCTGTACTGAAAATTATTGAGAATATCTTTAGAGAAATGACTGGTTCAACCTGTATCTTGCAAAGGAATACCATCCTATTCAATATTTTTCCTCAGGAACTGAGGAAATACTTACCTATAGTTCTTCTTGTTCTATCCATATACAAACAAAGTGTTTGGATCATTAGGAACAAGGTCAAAATGGATAGAAAGAAACTAGTTTCATTAGACCTTTTAAATTTGTTTCTAGCCACTCTAAGGTTCCGTTTTGATCTAGACCTTAAAAGGTTAAAAGAGAAAGATTTTAAAAAGTGGTGGGGGCAGACCAATGCCCTCTGTTCTTTTAAGAACAACAAATGGGTTTTTAAATTAATTGTTGAGTAATGTCCAAGGGCCTGAGACACTGGTCTCGCCCAAGGATCCACTCCCTGTTTTTAATTTCATGTATCTCCTTTTTCAGAGGCTGGTACCCCTTTGAGGGGGCCAGAACCATGACGGACATCAATTGTGATGAAAAGTGATGAAATGATGAAAAAAAAAATGAAAACCCTTTCCCCCCAGAATAAAAATGAAAATCCCTATAATTAATATTTTAAAACTTAAATAGTTAAGAAAAAGAAGGGAAGGGGGGAAAAAAAAGAAAAGCCAATGAGGTCCATCCGAGGCGTGGTTATTGCTAGTTGAAAACACTCGGCACTCGAAATTCTGACATCTTCTGAGGGAGATGACAATTAAATAAAGAGAACACCTTTGCCAGATATTTTCTTCCCTAAAGGCACTTGGCTCTGCAAAGTGCATTGATGCCTCGCACCCATTAATCTTGATGTCATGATGCATGAATACATCCCTGAGGAATACCTTACTAAAATACTTCATTCATGCATCATGTTGAAGCTATGGGATTAATACACTTCCTAATGGTCTGCACGATGCACCACTGCACTGGGGCTTCCCTAGCCCACTTAAAAGGGTCTATATCTTCTCTTTCCTATCCCCTCAGATGTGTGTGGTGCACATATGTGCAGGCACTGACACATTCACCTGTGAAATTGTGTTATGTAGTTCTTGCCATGAATATGACCTTAGCTGTCAAAATGGCATTAAACATATATTACTCACTCACTCCACTGCACTGTGGGCATGTTACCTTAACACATGAAGTGAGTGAGTAATAGATGTTTATGGGATTAATACACTTCCCAATGGTCTGCACGATGCACCACTGCACTGGGGCTTCCCTAGCCCACTTAAAAGGGTATAGAATGATCTTCTCTTTCCTCTCCCCTCGGATGTGTGTGGTGAACATATATGTGCGGGCACTGACACATTCCTATGTAGATCGCTTAGTAGAACTGCGTGACAACCTAGTAATGACCCTCATCCACTAACATCCCATGATAATAAGGGGATAATTCTATACAAAACCTAGACAAGCAAGTTATATATATATATATATATATATATATATATATATATATATATATGGAAAAATGCATAGGGTGGTTACAATGGTGCACAGGGCCAGAAAGAGACGTTATAAAACGTTTAAAAGCGTTTGATAAAAAAAGCTTATGTATAACGTTTTTAAACGTTATTTGGAGTACCCGTTTTTACGTTAATCAAACGTTTTATTTCCGTTTTTTCAAAACGTTTTGCAAGCCCCTAGAAAGGCACTTTCCAAGTCAAGTCTATCTTTTGGGTGTCGTTTTTGAAGGCACAGCATGACATAATTATGGTGTCATGCTAGAGGAAATATGGTACTTCACTTTACCCACCCAAATGGAGAGTAATGATAAGGATAGCCTTAGGTTATATATCACCATCCAATTGGTATATTCATCAGCTTTAATTTGGTACTGTTTGTTTATTATCATTTATTAATCATTTTAGAAGCATTTACATGAGAAATAGTGTGATTTTTATAAAGTATAATTAAATGTTCGGAAATGAATGTTCGGAAATGATAATCTTATCAAAAAGCTGCAATATAGTTATCCAAATGTCTCACTTGACCCTCTGATATTTTTTTTTTCAGATTGATTTAATTGAATTCAAGTTGTTTGACAAATATTTCATTCATTAAATGATTTCATGTGCCATTAATTAAACGTTTGGAAATGTATGAAAAAAATTGAAATGACAATTCACCTCTTCACATTAGTGAGGTATTACTATCAAAGATCATTTTACAATTATGATTCAAAAATGAAATCTTTCCTGAATACACACCATGGTTGACACAACCTATCCTTGAGCTCATGAGAGTGCGAGACAAATATTATAGAAAAGCTAGGACTACAAATACAATAGAGGACTGGGCCACTTCCAAAAAATCTTATAAGCTAGCTGTTAAGAGAGAATTGTTTTTAAGCCAAAAGAGGGAAATTGGTGCCCTGCTAGAATTTAGGAAAACTGATCCGGCAAAATTTTGGGATGCAATACATAGATTGTTACCACATAAAACTAGTAGCACTCTTATAAAGCTAAGAAATAGGACAAACAACCTAATCATACCACCTGACCAATGTGCTGAATACATTAATAACTTTTTTGTCAATATAGGTTCAGACCTTGCAAAGGCGCTCCCACCTGATGAGGGGGAGGTCCATGTAGCTGCACCTTAATGCATACCAGGCGTTGAAGTGAATCTACTATTTGACATCTCATACTTAGATCTTATAAAACTTATAAAGTCTATAAATATAAAGAAGCCATCAGCTATAAAACATTGTAAAACTTTTGTTATAAAATATGCCTTCTTTGCCATTTCTGATATTATTCAGATTATGTATAATAGATGTTTACGCACAGCTACTTTCCCTGGTGCATAGAAGTCAGGCACAGTTGTACCCTTATATGACAAACCCAATTCCCTTGATGTTAATGACCTTAGACCTATAAGCCTCCTACAAATACCGAGTACACTCCTGGAAAAAATTGTCAGTTTTAGATTACAGAATTATATGAATGAGAACCAACTACTCTGTCCATCTCAACATGGGTACAGTTCTGGGCGCTCAACCCAAACTGCTGTTACAGAACATCTTCATACTATAATTAAGAACATTATTACTAATATGCCTGCTTATTGCTTATATTTAGATTATAAAAAAAAGCTTTTGATACTGTTTCTCATTCAAAATTAATTAGAAAACTATCAGCCTTGGGTTTGAACCTCCAGACTTGTAATTATTTCAAAACCTATCTTACTGACAGACCTCAGAGTACCATTGCAAACTTGCCTGAAGAAGAGCACTGAAGTTGCTCGAAACGTTGCATTAAAACATTTAAATATTTACCCGCCAAATCTCGATGTTAATTACCCCAATAAAAGGAAATTAACTGAAAATCAACGTGTCTGGTTTTGTGTGGATATTTGGTTACCCTTAATCAGAGTACCATTGCCAATGATTGCTTGTCAAGCTCGGAAAAGGTTTTATATGGAGTCCCTCAGGGGTCAGTGCTAGAGCCTGTGCTTTTTTCGATTTATATAAACTCTCTCCCAAAAGTGGGAAATTTTGATATTACTTTATATGCAGATGATGCTGTAGTCACTGTTGACAATCCACATGATATAAGGAATGTTATAACTGATGTTCATAAATGGTGTGTAAATAATGGCTTAACAATCAATGCAGGAAAAACAAAATGGATGCTGTTCAATGATATCCACAACCATGACAGCATATTTATTCTTAATAACAAAGCACTTGAAAGAGCGTATGTCTTTACATACTTGGGTATAAACCTGGACCCTGAATTAAAATTTGTTGAACACAGAGCCACCTGCACACATAATATAAAACATAAGATTATTCAATTAGCAAGGGTTAGAAAATGTATAGATAAATACACTGCCTTAGACATTTTCAAGACAATGATCTTACCAACTTTCGATTACTGTGATTTTGTATGGGATAGGGACTACAGGGGGAAAACAGAGGAACTAAAACTATTACAAAACTGGGCATTAAGGGTAGTCTTTAAAGTTAAACTTGAATAAAATCCTATAATGACAACAAAACAGATACATGAAGCAAGTGGCTGTTCAGAATTAATTGACAGGAGAGACCAACACTTACTGTTTTATGCTGACCTAATATCCCAATGTGATGTCTTTGTTGATAATAGAGCCCTACCAACCAGGTTTCATTTAGGAAAAAGGTTGATAGTTTCTCACTGTCTTTAACCTAGAGTACTAAGAAGTGCCTTTAATAGAGCTTGTATACGATGGAATCAGTTAAAGGCCGCTAACACTATCATTGATACCTTACAACAATTTAAAATTGCCATCAAAAAGAACTATCCAGATTGTTTTGTATGATTCTGTGAACTATTAAGCGGGTATCTTATCATCATCTCATCTCATCACTCTGGCTGCTACAAAAATTGTATTATATGAAACAGTTTTTCCTAATACCACGGACCTGAAAGTGTTTCAGGTCTATGCTAATACTCATTTTTTTCTCATATGTTGACTGTTATTATGTACATGAAAACAAGACTCTACTTGGCTGATGTTGATTGTATTATACTTATCAAATGTGACATAACAGGGGGCTTGGCTTAACTACCACAATGCATGGGCGCCAAGTTTATAAATTGCTCTTACTCTGTAAGGTAAATTTTCCCAATAAACAACTTCGAAAAAACAAAAAAAAACAATTACCAAATAAAAACGTTTTTTTATTTACGTTTTCTTTACTGCTGCTTTTGGGCAGGTTTCTAATCTAATGTTTCATTTGGTTTGGGTAAAAAACGTTTTATTACGTTAAAAAACATTTTTAAATGTTTTTCAACCAATTACCAAATAAAAACTTCTTTTTTTTTATCTACATTGCCTTTACATAAAAAATGTTTTTTTAACCTAAAATAAACGTTTTATAAGAACGTAAAAAACGTGTTCTTTTGCTGCTACCTTTGGGCAGGTTTCTAATCTAAGGTGCACTTGATTGAGTTAAGGTTGCATTCATCAATGTTCTCAACAATATGATAGCATAAATCATAATGCAGTGATGCAACATGTTGCTATGATGTCTCCTTTCAAATCAGTGTGCAGACCAGGAGTTCGATTTATAAATGTAGGTGGGTAGTAATTAAGTCACTATCTTGTCAGTAGACCATTATAGGTATTGTATTTATTATATTTATTTTTCACCTTGACTCTACCATGTAACCCAGTGTCCGAGTCTACCCACAAGCCAAGCCACACCTATAGACCAAAGGCTGGTGGTGTCAACTGCACTCAGTGACCCCGCCTCCTCCCACTGGAGGACACGCCCGTTAATCATGAGCAGCTCACTGCATGCCAGGAATTCCTAGCAGCTATGTTTAGACCCACTCCTCCTACTGGAGGACACACCCATTAATCATGAGCAGCTCACTGCATGCCAGGAATTCCTAGTAGCTATATTTAGAACCACTCCTCCTGCTGGAGGACATGCCCATTAATCATGAGCAGCTCACAGCATACCAGGAATTCCTAGCAGCTATATTTAGAATCATATTGAACTCTGTGACCCCCAGTGCTATGTTTAGATCCACCTACACACCCGCACTGGAGATCCCCAGTTACTATATTTAGCTCACCTGATACTATTTTTAGGATGAGCTGGGTGAGCAGCTCCTATTATAAATACCTCTTAGTGGAGCAGCTCACTCATCTTTCTACTTTCATACTTTATCCCTCACACACTCACATGGGATAAGAGCCCCCAGCTCAAGGCTAGGCTTGGACACTGTTGGGTACCATATACTGTATTATCATCTATACCTCATGAACTTCATTGAATAAAGTGGATATCAAACTGGATCCCTGATTCGTCTGTATTCATCCTCATTCATCATTTATGGACTCATTGACAATGGTGGAGAAACCCTCATGTATCATCCCTATGCCCACTATGCCCATCAAATCTAGCTGAAAACTCAATACCTACCGGTACCATGGGTGGCATAAAGGCCTTTGCCCGTGCAATTGTACCGAAATTATCTACTAATATACTGTACCAATTATTATATATTAATTTAATTATTGATTATATCCTTAACTATGTACAGAATGGACTCGAGGGAGAGTTGAAATACCAGGTTGTACTCCAAGCTCTAACATGTCACAAGACGTAATTAAATTGGCTGGCACCAAAGGTATTCATATTGTTCACTTAAATGCCAGAAGCCTAAGGGCTAACTACCCTACTATATGTACAGAATTATATAATGATAAGATTGAAATATTTTCCTTCTCCGAGACATGGCTAAAGTGTGAAGACCCTGAAACCTCATATCAGTTTTGTAATTATACTAGATATAGATTAGACAGACAAACTCTGGATGGTAAAGGTGGTATTAAGACTGGCGGTGGTTTGTGTTTCTACATAAGACAAAATGTATCACATGACTACTGTGCATTTGAGCATTTAAATCTCTCTGAGGAACATATTGAAATTCAAAATATTCTGATCAATAAGGATCATATGAAACCTATAATTGTATTTAATGTATACAGACCACCGGAAGAGGGTCTTAAACAGATGTTCATTGATTCACTATTGAATACCATTGATAGCATTAACAATACTAATAACTATGAAATTGTTATAATGGGTGATTTCAACTTTAATATAAGGGATGACAATGATATGGTTAATCAACTGTTAAATAAAATGAAAAGTCAAGGCTTCATGCAAGAAATTAATCAATCTACTCGTAAAAATGCTATACTTGACCTGGTCTTCACAAATTTGAGAAGAAATTATATCCAGACGGGTATATTGGAATCTTATATCTCTGACCATCTTCCTATTTACTTGGTTAGAAAGAAATGGCATATTGCACCTGAGAAGGTAGAGATTACTGGTCGCTCATATTTGAAACTTTCTGATGATATCCTGTTTGCCAAATTCGATAGCTTTGACTGGACTACATTTAATCAGACTAATAGTGTAGATATTGCTTGGGACGAATATGAAAAAGCTGTACGTTCAATCCTTGATACTTATTGTCCTATACATAAATTTACTGTTAATAAATTAAGAGACCCATGGATTACTCCACAACTTATTGAACTTATCAGAGACAAAAATTCTAAATTAAAGGCAGCTCGGAAATCCAAAGATGAAAATGACTGGAAAGTTGCTGATAAATTAAGAAATAAATCTAATAAATTGGTCAGTAAAGCACGAAGATTATTTTACAAGGAACAAACAGAGATATACAAAAATGACCATCGTAAATTTTGGAGGGTTATTAATAAATTGATCCCAGGTCATGAAAATAGAGCTGGTGACATAAATTTGGTGGATCATGAAAATCCTAATACAACCATCCCCAGAAATGATACTTCTGACTTTATCAATGAGTACTTCTCCAACATTGGACCAAAATTAGCTACTAACATGCACATACCCTGGAAAAGCTATGATCCACCGACTGATAATTTCATAACAAATTTTCATACCAATGTTCAAGAAGTCAATAGACTGGTTCATGATATTAATCCACTCAAATCTTCAGCAATAGACCAGATATCATCAAAAATTTTAAAGAAAGTTTTCTCACATGATCCCAATAAACTTGTTAGACTCTTTAATCTATCCTTTACAACAGCCACTATACCTGCTAAGTGGAAAATTTCCCAAGTTACCCCTATCCCTAAATCTGGAAATTTGAAATTAGTAAACAATTATAGGCCTATCTCTTTGATTCCCTTACCCTGTAAATTAATTGAAAAAATTGTTCACAATAGATTATATGGTTTCTTGACTGATGAAAATGTTTTGACAAAATTTCAAGGTGGTTTTCGCCCAGGCTTCAGCACTGTTGACACCCTTGCTAAATTCACTGATGATATTAAGAGAGACCTTAACATAGGTAATTCCACTATTGCTGCTTTTATAGATTTGAGGAAAGCTTTTGACACTGTGGACCACTCTGTTCTTCTTATTAAACTTCATAACTATGGTATAAGATCCGACACATATCACTGGTTTAAGAATTATTTATCTGATAGAAAACAAATTGTTAAAGCAAATGGTATTGCTTCTGAAATGTATAGTGTAATATGTGGTGTTCCTCAAGGATCAATATTAGGTCCGTTGCTTTTTTTAGTATATGTCAATGATGTAATTAAATGTATAAAAAACTGTAAAATCAGGTTATATGCTGATGATACTGTGATCTATGTTTCGCATAATAATTTTGAAACTGCCAAAATGGGTCTACAGGAAGACCTAGAAATGTATAATTTTTTTTTGGTTTGAATTAACTTTATTATCTCTAGAGGCAACAAGTACATAACGCAAGTGGTGTTGGATGTATATCTACAACTGATCTTGTACATAAATGCTCAGATTTTCCGGTAAGTTATCAAGAAGTTACATAGGCATACAGTACATTTAAGATACAAAGTAGGCTTATATGCAGAGGTCTCCGGAAATAAAGGCATTATATTTGTCAACATAGATAACAGTGTATCGAAAACACGACACAAAATCGTATAAGAAAGAAAACAGATGGTTTCGTTGAGATAATAATGAAGGAAGAGAACCTCATCCCCACAGATCTCTGTGTAAGGGTTGATGCTTCTGGTTCTACCTTACTTCTGTGCTTATTAAGCAAAACACTTGACACATAATAGATTGTTATAATGATATTTCGATGAGAGGGATAATGCTTAGAAAATTTGTATACTAGTTAATACTAATACTTAAATAAATTAAGGTAAAGATTACATAATACAGAGTCATATTCACATTACAATACTGTATAGCCACTAATTGTATTATTGTAGTGAGGTATAACATAATTTATTTCATAGTCGTGCTCTATGGACGGACATAGGGGAGGAGACCTGCCAGGTAGCTTTTGGATTCAGTTTTAAACTGTTCCAGACTATGAGCATTTCTCCTACCCACTGTCAGTGCATTCCAGCTAATAGCACCTAGATGTTCAACACTTCTTGCATATGCTAAGCAGTTTGGAGTTATAACTTTTAGGGTTGGGGCATCATGTAGCCTAGTTCTAATTGGTCTTAAGTCTAAGAAGTTTTGATTTCGAGACCTAACATACATATAATTAAGAAGGTGCACATATCTTCTATCACACAGGAAATTTATATTGCTCATGTTATGAATAAGATTTGTTCCTGTCAAGTGTGGGACCTGTATACAGATTTTTATGCATCTATTTTGATAATATTGTAAGGGGTCCAGGTATTTACGGTAAGTGCTCATAAAACATATATCAGCGTATTCCATATAAGGCAAAATAGTGGTTTTATAAATCCTTATTGCAAGTTTTACATCTAGATATTTTCGCAATAAACATAGCTTTTACAGTTTATGGGCAATAGTTTTAGCCTGGTTTGTTAGATGCAGATTGTAGTGGAGTAATGGATCCAACAATACGCCTAGGTATTTATAGCTAGGCACAACTTGAAGTACATGATTATTGAGCATGATATCAGCTGAGAGGGTATTCAATTTTCTTGTACTTGATGAGAAAATCATTATCTTCGTCTTAGCAACATTAATAGATAGTTTATTTTGAATACACCAGGTATGATAAATTTCAAGGTCATCTTGAAGCTCGTCTTTAGCTATATTAAAATCGTGCAGATCACAGTATCATCAGCATAGAGTTTAACTTTACACTTTTTTATACATTTTATTACATCATTTATATATAGTAAGAATAGCAACGGGTCTAAAATAGAGCCCTGTGGTACTCCACAGACCACCCTTTCCTTCTCAGATTGAATACCATTCGCTATAGTTAATTGGTGTCTATTTTTAAGATAATTTTCAAACCAATGGTAGTTATCTGATCTTATACCGTAGTGATTCAACTTAGTAAGAAGGATAGAGTGGTCAACAGTATCAAAAGCCTTGCGCAGGTCTATAAAAGCTGCTACGGTAGATTTGCCCACATTTATATTTCTTTTTATATCGTCTGTGAAACTTGATAGTGTACTAATGGTACTATGACCAGGTCTAAACCCACCCTGGTGGGAAGTTAGGATATTTTCTTTTTTTAAAAAGCCATAGACTCTATTATGGACAATTTTCTCAATTAGTTTACAAGGCAAAGGTAACAAGGAAATAGGTCTGTAATTGTTGACTAATTTCAAATTACCGGTTTTCGGGATGGGAGTAACTCTAGATACTTTCCATGAGTTAGGTACCGTATTAGTGTGGAAGGACAGGTTAAATAATCTAACCAGTTTACCAGGGTCGTGTTTGAAGACTTTTTTTAGTATGGATGTAGAAATATTATCTATAGCGGAAGACTTGTAGACCTGTATGTTATTTATAAGCTTATTAACCTCTTGGAGGTTTGTGCTGAATTGATCAATCTTATCTACTATACATTCATCATAAGGTTTCCAAGGTATATTCAAGTCTTTGGCGAGGATGGGGCCTATATTGACAAAATATTGATTAATAAAATCCGGTATTTTGTTTGTAGGTACAGGGGTGTTGTCATTATCATGGTCGTTTAGGGAAATATCTTTTGACCGGTTTGGTTGGCCCAGTAGTAGATTGTTTATCACTCGCCAGAATTTTCTGTGATCATTTTTGGATGTTTCCAATTGTTCTTTGAGAAAATTTTTACGGGCCTTATTAATTGATTTATTTGCTTTATTTCGAAAGTTAGATGAGATTTCCCAGTCAGCATCTCTACCTGTGCGTCTGGCTTTCCCTAGTTTGGTGTTTTTTTCTCTTATTATTTCAAAGATATTTTGGGTCATCCATGGATCTCTATGTTTGGATACTAAAAATTTGTGGACTGGACAGTGTCTATCAAGAATATCACGTATTGCTTTTTCATAATGAAGCCAAGCACAATTTACATCATTGGTATTATTAAAAATATCCCAGTCATAATTGTCAAATTCATTGTATAGGACATCATCAGTAAGTCGTGAGTAAGAGCGGCCATTGATATACACTTTTTCGTCTACAATTTTCCATTTTTTCCTAATCAAATAGATAGGTAGATGGTCAGTAATAAAATTATTGGTTACCCCTGATTTTATAAAATTTGGTCTAATGTTAGTAAATATTAAATCAAGAATGGCATTTTTTCTTGTGCAGTCCTGTATCACCTGTTTTAGACCGAAAGTCTTCATGCGATTCACTAAATTATTTATAACATCACTGTCCTCAGCCATGTTAAAGTTAAAGTCACCCATCGCAACAATTTCATACCTATTTCTATCTTCGATACTAGCAACAATTCCTTCAAATATATTGACAAAGTCATCCTTATCCCCATCTGGGGGTCTATATACATTCATCAAAATTATGGGTTTCATGTGCTCTTTAGTAATTAATACATTCTGTATTTCAATATTTTTTTCGGATCTATTAAGGAAGGAGTACATATCATTATCATGAGACAGTCCATGTTTTACAAAAATACAGACTCCACCACCAGTTTTAATGTCACCTTTAACATCAATTACTTGTCTATCCAATCTATATCGAGTATAACCATAAAATTAATAATTCATTTCATCATCTTCATTTTTTAGCCAGGTCTCAGAAAAAGAAAAAATTTCTAGGTTGGCTGGATATATTTCGGCACATATTGATGCGTAATTTGCTTTAAAGCTACGAGCATTAAGATGCATAAAGCGCAGTCCTCTGGTGCTTCTCAGGCTTGTCAAGGTTTTATATTGCATAGTCTCATTTGGATTTCATGAGTGAATCTACAATATGTGTGTGAACATATAATGAAAAGGTACATAATAATTATAGTTGAGCAGTATTTATCTATATCCCCCATCATCGTTGTACATGTTGTCAATTTTAATTCCAAATTAGGGACATAGGCCTTTTTGCCGCCCCCAATACTGGTATACATTAGTTTAGTTTTTAGATATAACATCCAGTTGAGAACAAACTTTCAGGATACAGGATAATATTGGCATTTCAATAAATCGTTGAAATAGTAGGTATTAAAGTTATAAATATAAGAGTAGTGATTTCATTTCTAGAATGACAAACAAATACAGAGTTTTGGCAATTTTTTCAGGGGTCAAGTATTCAAAGTTAATTTCCTTGAGATGCAGCATTTTCTAGCCTGATTTCTTCTGTTGTAGGAAGAGGGTTCTCGTTGGTATGTTGATAGCGAAGTGTCATCAGCATTTCCCCCAGCCTATTTGCACACTCATGATCGTTGGTTGCTACATTTCTGATAGATAATAGGTTTTTTTGTCCGAGATGAAACCCAGATCCATACGTCTTGTTCAGTGTGGCCTCGTATAGGTATTTGCCCTTGGTTTGTGTTAGTTCATGGAGCATAGCAGGTTGGGAGAATTTTATCTCAAGTAGACGTTTCATTATTTCTTCTTCATCATCATACCATTCATTAGTAAGCTTGCATGATTTGGCAGCATACATACTGTCAATTGGTGATTTAGCCATATTTACTCGTCTTAGAATGTGTACTTGGTTACATACTACTGCTTTTTTGGCTTGGTAAGCTCGTTCTACAGAATCATATGAGTGGCCTTCGAATTGAATGTCACATTTATAGAGATTTGAAAATACCGAATGTTCGCCCTGGAATGCTATGCCGTCTGGTGTTGCAACGGTTTTTGCATTTTTCAACGATAGGTCCATGGGTAGGTTTCCAATATCTTTATATGGGTAGACATGGTCTTGTATTACGATCTGGGTGCCCCTGACCGTACATTCGATACCTCTGCTCTTTGCTAAGGCTTGTATAGCTCGAAGATTTTTCTGCATCACCTTTTCCTCTTGGCTAATGTCATCAGTTAGATGAATGCCTTTCCATGCATTGTTTCCCTGTAAATTCTTGATTTTAGAGAAGATCTGCATCTTGTAGTGCGATGATGAGAAGATGATTACTACTGGTCTTTTTCGAGCTCTGTAGTTAGGATTCCTTTTTTGGTTTTCATTGGGAGTTTGTTTTTTACCTCTCCTGTATAGTGCTTCTGCGACAGAATTGTTAAAGTCTAGGCCCAGATCGTTAGTTAGTTGATCTAACATATCACGAAGACTTCCAGGTCGGTCTTGCTCCAGGCCTTCAATAATCAAGATTCTTTTTTTCCTTTCTCCATCCAATTTTGTGAACTGATCAGTGTGTTTATCGGATGCTTTACACAAGTTTGTTAAGTCAGTTTTTGACTTTTCTAATTTGTCATCATGTTGTGATAATACCGTATCATGGTCACCTATTTTGTTTTCAAGCTCAGGGATAGTAGCCGTCTTGGTTTGTGGTACGCCGTTTGGGCCGAACAGCCTTTTTTCCATACCGTTGAGAAGATTTATTGTTCGCCTAGATATACTTTCCTGAGCCCGAAGCCTATCATCCAACTCATTTATCTTGTCAATTATAGCCTTAGGAGGTGCTTTATACTTCAATGGAGGTAAGAAGTGGGTTTCCTCACCATCAGAATCACTTATTTCGACTTGCAAAGTACCATTTTTGTTTTGAGCGGAAGTCGCCATCTTGGTTGGCCTTGACCCTGAAGAGTTAGGCGCAGAAGTCGTGTAGCGATACGTATTCTAGCGGTCCAGTTTGGCGGTAATTCTCGTATGAGTTGGAAAAGGTATAATGATTGAGATATATTCACAAATCTCTTGCTGAAACAATATTGTTGTATAAATATCAGTTTGTGATATAAGAGGGCTCAAGTATTCCGTGGGAGATCCTAAAATACAGGTTACAAACTGTTTCGTGCCGGCGTTGTCATGGGCGGCGCCATCTTGGAAATTTTCTTCTCTGTCGATGTATCAAAACTTTCGACTCCTTGTGTTGGGCATATATATGTCACAGTCACTTATATTCATCCAACTTCTATCCGGTGAGTCTTTATAATGTCTTCAGTACCTGTTAACATGGTGTAGCAGCTACATAACGCTCAAAAACCAGTATATCCCGTCCTAGTTGTTCCAGCCCGGTGTCAACCTTGTGCCATTGTTTCGCATACCTGGTGTGAACAAAATAAGTTGTCGGTTAATATTGCTAAAACTAAAATAATGATTTTCTCATCTTGTACTATGAAACTTAGTACTTTATCAGCCAATATTACCATGAATAATATTCTGTTACAAGTTGTACCTAGTTATAAATATCTTGGAGTCATATTGGATCCCTTACTGAACTATAGTCTACATATCAAAAATCAGGCTAAAACAATTGCCCATAAAACCTACTTATTATGTAACCTAAGGAAATATATTAATACCAAGTTATCACTAAGAATTTTTAAAACCACTATTTTACCATATATGGACTATGCTGATATTATTTTCCATACCACATATGAAAAATATCTGGAAATGTTCCAATATGCTCAAAACCGGTGCTTAAAGATTTGTCTCAAAGTACCCCATCTCACCAACACTTGCTATATTCACCATATATCCAACTGTAATTTTTTATCTGATAGAAGACAAACGCATTTATTGAACTATATGTATACAAGATCTAGATGTAATGAATATATAGACCATAGACAGATTAGAACAAGACAGCATCTGGCTCCTACTTGTAAGGTATTATTTCCTAATACTGTATCTTACATGAAAAGTATTGAATACTTTGGTGCCATAAGTTGGAATGCTCTCCCAATAACCAGTCGTAATACTGAAACTTTATCAATCTTTAAATCTAACAATAAAAAATTATTACGAGAACTAGTCCCCAAAATTGGGTGAGCTGCACAACTTTAAATCTATTATATCTACTGATTAATTAAATTCTGAGTTGCTTCCCCTCTCTCTCGTCCTTTAAATCTCTATAACAGGTAAACTGAACTAGCACTATATTCCTATTATTATTTTGTACTATATTGGTACATTTTTTATTTTATTTTTTCATACACTTTCTATTTCTTCATGTGTGTCAATCCTTTATAAACAAAAGCAATCAGTTTAGGTAGGACCTGAAATATCAACCCATACACCCTACGTGGTGGGGATGAGGTCCTTCACCTTCTTTAGTCTCAGTTTGGATACATATTCTTTATGTTTTATGATTTTCTCTATAAACTGGTCAATATATATGGCTTTACTTAGCATATTTCCACATGTAATTGTCGCTATACCTGTAAACTGAGCAAATAAAGAGAACTTAACCTAAAAAAAATCCCACAGTTACCACCTCTCATGAGCAATGAACAACAGTGAGACTTTACCAAAGGAGCCAGCCCCACAACGGATCCTGACATCTCCAAACAGAGATCAGCAAGAAGCCACCACCACACAGTATACCACCCCAATAGACTCCTCGCCAGACGCGCTCCAGCTGGACCCAGTGCTGCCGACCCACAGACATACACATAGAAAAACACCTGTGAGTTCAAACACCTTACCTTTTTCGTCCACCATAGTGGACACCAACACAGGTGCACAGACCAGCAAACCAGCAGGAGCCCTACCACCAGGTTTAAACCTCACCCTACCTGGTCATTCACCATCAGAATCACCACCCCTAAGATTAGGTGGTCTTCAGAATACCACATACAGTACGCCTGAATATAAATCACCCAATCACCTCCACCTAGATAGCCATCTGGAAGAAAGATCCAATAGCCTGCAGGACGCCCTGGAAGCGGCGAGACAGTCACCTTCACCCAGTACCGATTTCAATCTACAGTGCGCACCAAGCCTAAGTTGGGACAACCTCACCGCACCATACATCCAGGCCCACCCTTCAGTAGCAGACGGTTACTGGAGGAGCAGGTTAGACTCAGTAATCCACAGGTGGAGAGAAAATAGACTTAATACAGGAGGTGCACACCAAGTACCCACCTGTGCTACACTAAGCTACCAGTGTGGTGAGAGCCCCTCTGCTTTCCTAGACAGGATAAACCGTATTCTAGGAGAACAGTGGCCAGACAGTCCCAACCTCACCAACCTACTAAGGCCTCACCAACAACCACAGCCAGGAAATAACCCATCTGGAGGTAACCTCAGGTCTTATCACACCCTCTCCACTTCTGAGGAAGACGAGGCAACACCTCCAGTACCAAACTCATCCCTGAGCACACCACCAAGGGCCAGATCTTTTGAAAGGTCAAACCCCTCTCATAGGCCCAGGAGAAGGGTACAATCATCCTCCCCTCACAGGCAAAATACAACTGTATTTTACAGACTTCAAAGAAGCCTGGACTCTGCAGCTGGAGAAGGCAACATAGTGGCTACCACTCCCATCCTACACAGAGACAGTCACATTCCTGCCCACTTACAGGCAGAAACTACCTCAGAGGAGGACACAGAAGTAACCTTCCCCCTTCTGTACAGAGCACCTGCCTAACAAAACATGGCCACTGCAGCCCCACCCCCAGGGTATAATCAGTATGACATGACCAGGAATATAGTCATAGAGCGCACTTAGGCAGTAAATGACTCCCTCTCCAACCTCCTGACAGGACAAATGAACCTATTGTCTGCCGAAATAAAAAGGATTGGAAACGACTCCTCCTGCCAGCTGTCAAGAATAAACGACAGATTAAACGACATGGACACCTGGAAGTCACACCTGGAAAATGACATTGGCCATATACACAGTGGTTTTTCACCAACATTTTTGAAAAACCAATCATGTATGACACTGAGGCAGTCTATACTGCTTTCCTCAGCAAGTTCAACCAACCTGACCCTGCCACAATAATCAAAGGGCATAGAAATAGAAAGCAGCAGCCCAAGGAGACTGTAGAGGACTACATAGCAGATATGACTTTGTTGCTATCCAACAGCAACCTAGATGAGCCTACGCAAGTGGACTATCTTATAAATGGACTCAAGTATGAAATAAAAAATGTTGTACTCTCAGACACCCCCAAGAGCATTAGAGAAGCTGAGACTGCAGCATTAAGACAAGAACTGGCCATAGAAGCAGCCAAAGCAGCCCATGCCTCAAGCCAATCCTCATACTTGTGCGCCATGAACTATAATAACTACAATTGGCAAAAGAACAACAGTTACATCGGTAACAACAACAACAACAACAAAAGATCCAGGAAGGACCAGTATAATAACAACAATTACAACAACAGGTCCTCTGGAGGCGGCAACAACAAGCAATACGACGATAAATCCAAGTCAGGATACAACCAGAAGCAGCAGGGTTATAACAATAACTCTAGATCCGGCTCAAACAGCAGGTCAAATTCCAAGAACAGATACCAGTCACCAGGCAGGAGCAAATCTCAGGAAGATCATAGGGGAAGATCCAAATCCAGTGAAACCAGAAATAATTTTGTCTTCATCCCCGTGGCCTCCACCCCCACCAACACCCGCCAGGTGTCCTTCCAGAAACTCCTAGTCCCAGCAGATTTCCCTATCCCAAATGATTGGAATCAGCAGCAGAAAAAGAAGCCTAAGGATCCAACACCAGGCAGAAATGACGACTGGAGGACTGAAAATAACCATCCTGACAACCAACCTCCTGATTCTGGACAAGGAGATCATTACAATGACAATATTGAATAGGACCCAGGGGAGGGCCATCATGCATCTTGCGGCCCCGCCCCCACATTGGATAATAAACTTAGAATGCCCCCACATGCCATTGTAGCGGCGGGGCGGGAAGTGCTAGGCTTTCCGCGGGACTCTGCGGGTTGGGCTGGTTCGGTCCCGCACCACGAGGGGGCGCGGTGCCCGCGGTTGCTATATAAGGCCCGCGGGGGCCGCTGCCCCTTCAGTCTATGACTCACAGCTGTCTGGTGCGGACGTGACCCAGCCTCCCCAGCAGAGTCCTATGTAGACTTTAGGAACGACGTTGGCTATGTAACTGATGAGATCTGATTAATAGAAGAGACACGCCTTGATATTTGTACACCTTTATTCACACAATATACGGGTTGAGTTTTCCCCAAGCTTAATTGAACGACTTACTCCTGTGTTCGCCTAATTCGCTACATTGGTGACAGCGGTGGTTCTTGAGCGGAACCCACGATTACGGCTAATTTAGGCGGCGCAGGTGGTGAAATATGTCCAGTGACGGCTTAACTAGGGAAGAGAGAGAAGAAATGATGGCAGGGGTGAGGGGGAACCTCGTGCAGATAGATGAAGACGTGATGATTCGTCTGGGTCCCGAGAGCCGACTCTCGTCTCGGAGTCCGGCAGTCCCGCAAGGTCCCGCAGTCCCGCAAGGTCCCGCAGTCCCGCAAGGGCCCGCAGTCCCGCAAGGTCCCGCAGTCCCGCAAGGTCCCGCAGAAGCGTTGGGCGCCCTGTTTCGTCGCCGAGAGGAATTGCATGATCGTCTGGACCACTCACGGCTGCCGCGGGCCCAGTTTTCGGGAGGAGAATCCACTATGCGGATCTCTGGGGGGCCAGGAGGGGCTTGGGGGGGACTGCCCTCCGAGCCACCGAGTCCGGGCCCCCAGCCGGGTAGCACCGAATCAGGATCCTTGGGCGTGCCACCCGATCGGCCGCGACCATCCGTTACGACTTTGGCCGATCGCCTGGGCCAAATTGACGTTGACCCATCTCCGGTGATCACCGGGGAGGGTGCTCTTACCTACCGTCCTATCGGCGGCCGGGGAGATCCGTCGGCGTCGTTGGATTGGCGGGACGACCGGCCCTGCCGGGAATCGGTTCGCCCCTCCCTTCCCAATTCATCTCCGTGGTCTTCCACGTCATTGCCGGAGGCCAGAGTGCCGTCAGGAGACAGCGTAGTTTCCTCCAGAGGCGACTTAGCACCGGACGCCTCGTATCCCCTCCCCATCCCCAGTTCGGAGGAGGAGAGACCATTGGAAAGCATGCGGGCCATGCGGGAGGAAGAGCAGAGACAGGCCGAGTGGGTACGAGAATGGCGGAGAAGGGAGGAGGCTCGGAGACAAGAGGCTCGAGCTCCTCCGAGGTCCGAGAGTATGACGGCTTCACCACACCATGGCCGGGATACGGTTATTTCGGCTCCACAACCGTTATCTAGCCACCCGCAAAGCAGCCCCGCCCCACCACCGACTTTACTACCACGGGCGGAGGGGATAACGCACCCAGGGCTGGTGAGGCCAGAATATGGGGAGGTTAGGCCCCGAGTCGACTTGATGATCACCAGACCGCCCGCGCCTGCAGGGGAGGGGATGACCACCCACCATCCCGGGGGGAACTGGTCCCAGAAGGAGGACCCGCCTTGGCGGACTGGAAAAGATCCATCTCGGCACACAGCTCACTTCCCACCCCGCGAGCGTGGGATTCCATCGGGGACAGGGGGGCGACCACCACACCCGCCCCGAGTGACCGACTGCGTCAGGCAGTGGGGGGAATGATCGGAGATCCCCGGGGAGGGGTGTCCGCAAGGGATCGGCTCTCAGGCAGCTCCTTGGAATGGGGTCCCGGTGACCGGCTGACGAAACCCATTTTTATGCCGGGCAAGTTCGATGGCTCCGGCCATCTTCTCGAATATCTGTCTCACTTCGACCTTTGTCGACGGGCCAACGGATGGGGAAACGCGGACGCTGGCGTCTTTCTAGGGTTGTCCCTCACCGGCATCGCACGTCGCCTCTTGGCGGGTATCGACCCCGGCACAGAAACCGGCTACCTGCGCCTGCGTGATGCCCTCGTAGCCCGGTTCCAGCCACCCAACCAGAGCGCAGTCTATAAATCCAAACTAAAGGCCTTGGAACGGGCGAAGGGCGCTTGCCTTCAAGCCCATGCCGAAGAGATACAGCGATACATGCGTCTGGCCTACCCGGGCGCCGACGAAGCTACAATTGATGTCATGTCCAGAGACCGCTTCGTCGAGAGCCTACCTGATGAGCGACTCCGTCAGTGGATTCATCAGACGATGCCCGACGACCTGGCGGGGGCCGTTCAGGTAGGCCTCCACGCAGAAGCGTGCCTGCGCTCCGGCGAAGGTGATCGGGGGGCGGCGGCAGCCAGGGTCTCCTCGACTACAATGGCGGAGGAATTGGCAGCCCTGCGCAAGAAGGTAGAAGAGGGACAGGTACAGTCCGAAGCCGTGATGGCGCGAACAGACACGGCTTTCAAGAAGCTGGATAGGCCATCTGAGGACAGGAGGAGAGAGCGACCGAGGGGCGATCGGCCTGGGGGCCGCCCCCCCCTCCGATGTTTCCATTGCGCTAAGGAGGGCCACATGCGCATCGACTGCCCGGAGTGGCAATCCAAGGTCCGGGAAGCGGAATCAGCAGAATCCCGCACGACGAAGGAACCATCGGAAAACTAGACTCGGTCCTGTCTGACTCCCAAGTCAGGGCCGACGCGAGGAGGCCGCCGTCGCGGACGACGGATCACCTAGAAATACAGGGGAGACTCGAGATGGGGGGTGCGGGCCTCTTGGTCGAGGGGCGGATTGAGGGGGAGCCGGTGCAGTGCTTGGTAGACACCGGGGCGACCATCAATCTCGTCTCGTTGGCCTGGTGGCACAAGAACGGAGGTAGCAGGGAGCTGCCTCCATCCCAAGAAAGAGTCTTTTCTGTAGAGGGACTACCGCTCCGGCTGATGGGGGAGTGGGTAACCTCCCTGGAGTTGGGCCCATACACGTGGCCCATAGTATTACAAGTGGCGGATATGCCGACGGAGGTCATCTTGGGCTCCAATTTCTTGAGGAACACTAGAATGATGGTGGACATGGCGGGGAAGAGGCTCCTCATGGCGCCGGAGGCTTCGCCTTCCCTACCGACTAGCGCGTCCTGCCGGATCGTAAGCCGATACACCACGGTGTTGGCCCCGGGATCGGAAACGGTGGTGGATGGCTATGTGGTGGGAGAATGGGAGACTGATAACTTGGGCCTGGTAGAAGGACTCTGAGAGAAGGAGACGAAGAGAGGGCTGCTGGTGGCCCGCGGCTTAATTGACCCCCGGGTGAAGGAGGCTCCCCTGCGACTGTTGAACCCCGGGCAAGACCCCCTTGTCGTCTATCGAGAGATGGAGTTGGCGACAGTAGAAGAAATATGCGGTCCTTCCGCAGAGGGCGACACCCTAGACGCGGGCTGCTGTCGGGTGGTGTCGCCTGGGGACCCCCGGGTAGAAGAGGTAGTGGAGGGCCTGGTAAGCGGACTGACGGGGAATCGCCGGGAGGAGATGTCCTCGCTCTTAAGGAAGCATGCCGGGGCCTTCCAATTGGAACCGGGGGACATCGGCAGGGCAACTATGGTGGAGCACCGCATCCGGACGGGTGGCCATTCCCCATTGAAACAGCCGCCGAGACGTCTGGCACCCCACCGCAGATCGCTCGTAGACCAGGAGGTGGATAAAATGTTGAAGGCAGGGATGATTGAGCCGGCGGAGGGACCCTGGGCCTCCCCGGTCGTGTTGGTCAAGAAGAAGGACAGATCCATGCGGTTCTGTGTGGATCGTCGGCTGAAAAAAAACACCGTGAAGGACGCGTACCCCCTTCCGCGCATTGATGACAGCCTCGATACCCTGTCCGGGTCCGAGTGGTTCTCCACGATGGATCTGGTCAGTGGCTATTGGCAGGTCGCCATGGCGCCAGAGGATAGAGAGAAGACGGCTTTCACCACGCACCGCGGCCTCTACCAGTTCACTGTCATGCCGTTCGGGCTCTGCAACGCCCCGGGCACCTTCGAACGGCTTATGGAGGTGGCCATGCGTGGCTTGCAGTGGAGCTCGTGCTTGGTGTACTTGGATGATATCGTAGTTTTCTCTCGTACGTTCGAGGAACACGTTGCGTGTCTGGGGGAGGTCTTGGCTCGTCTGGAGGCCGCCGGCTTGAAGGTCAAGCCAGGCAAGTGCCAATTGGCCAAGCAGGAGGTGGCATTCCTGGGCCACGTGGTCAATCGCAATGGGGTAGCCACCGATCCCGGCAAGGTTTCTATGGTGCGAGACTGGCCTACGCCGGAAACCTTGACAGAAGTGAGGAGCTTCCTCGGCTTAGCCGGCTATTATCGCGCCTTTATTCCCCAGTTCGCCACACGGGCCAAGCCGCTGACTACACTCGCTGACAAGGGGAGGACCTTTACCTGGACAGATGCCTGTGACGCCGCCTTCCGCGAGATCAAGCAATGTCTGGTAGAGTCACCCATATTAGGTTATCCCCAAGAGGAGGGCCAGATCGTCCTGGACACGGACGCTTCGGACACCGGCTTAGGAGCAGTCTTGTCGCAAATGCAGGATGACCGCGAGATCATCTTGTCATACGGCAGCCGGACCCTAACAAAAGCGGAGAGAAATTATTGCGTCACGCGTCGCGAGCTCTTGGCAGTCATCTTTGGGTTGAAAAAATTTCGGCACTACCTCCTGGGTCGGCATGTGCTCATCCGCACGGATCATGCAGCGCTAAAGTGGGTGATGTCATTTAAGGAACCGGAGGGGCAGATAGCTAGGTGGCTGCAAGTGATGGACATGTTCGACTTTACGGTCGAACATAGGCCCGGTAGTCGCCATGGTGACGCCGACGGTCTCTCCCGTATCCCCTGTCGTCAATGCGGACTCGCTGGGGAAGGGGATGAGTCCACCTCCCCTGTGACTGGACACGTCTGCGCCCTCACCCGCTTGGGCTCCTCCGACCCAGATCGGGCTTCCGAAGTGAGAGAGGAATGGCGGCGCGACCAAGAGGAGGATCCGCTGCTTTCGCCAGTTCTGGCTTGGATTCGGGAGGGCATCACACCCACGTGCGACGAACTCCGGGACAAGCCGTACGCCCTGCGGTCGCTCGCGGCCCAGCTCCAGCGTCTAGAAATAAAAGAGGGCCTCCTGGGTCGTTGGTGGTTCGTTCCTGGCAGCGCCCGCCACTTCCAATTACTAGTGCCGCAAACGAGGAAGCGGGAGGTGTGGGAGTCTTGCCACGGGCAAGGCATAGTGGGCCACTTTGGCAGAACCCGAACACTCCAGAAGTGCTCGGAGAGATGGTACTGGCCCGACTATAGGAAAGAGATCACCTACTGGGTGGCCTCGTGCCCGGTTTGCCTGGAAAGGAAGCCCCCACCCGGTCCTCACCGCGCCCGCATGGGCCACGTCCCGGTGGGGCTACCCATGGAAAGGATGGCTGTGGACCTAATGGGGCCCTTCCCTATCACACCGGAGCCCCGAGAGAACCGGTACATCTTAGTTATTGTGGACTACCTCACCAAGTGGGCAGAGGCGGTGGCCCTGCCCGACCAGGAGGCGGCCACGGTCGGGAGGGCATTTGTGGAAACGGTGGTCTGCCGCCTGGGGCCGCCCGCCACCCTACACTCTGATCAAGGTCGGAATTTCCAGAGTCGCCTTTTTCGGGAAGTGGTAAGCCTGTTGGGCATTCAGCAGACGCGGACTTGTGCGTTCAATCCGAAATCGGACGGATTGGTGGAACGCTGCAACCGCACCATTAAGGCCCTCCTCTCCGCGGTGGTCGCCAAGGACCAGTCCGACTGGGACCTACAACTGCCGTTTGTCATGGCCGCCTATCGAGCGTCGGCCCACTCGTCCACCGGCGTCTCCCCGAATATGATGATGCTGGGGCGAGAGACCATGGTACCGCTGACCGTCCTCTATCCCATGGAGGAGAAGAGGGTGGGAGAGGGCGCCGTCGGCTACGTAGCTAAACTCCAGACCTCATTGGCACGAGCTCACGAGACTGCACGCGACCATCTGGGCACCTCGGTTGCTCGTCAGGAGCGCAACTACAATCTCCATGCGCGGGATAGGACCATCGAGGTGGGGGCCCTGGTGTACTATTTACACCCCATCCATAAGAAAGGGGTCTGCCCTAAGATGCAACGTTTCTGGACAGGACCGTGGGTGGTGACCAGGTTCCTATCGGGGCACGTCTATGAAATAAAGATGGATCGTAAAGTCAAAGTAGTACACTGTGACTCAATCAAGGTTGTTCCCACCCCCCCAGCCGGAGTGGGGGCCCTCCCTCCCCGGCCACCGGCCCCGCCAGAGGTGGGGACCGAGAGGGAGGATGCTCGCGGCGTAGTCAGAATGGTGGCAACGACTAACTGGGTAGAGCTGCACACCCAGGGCGATGGGTCGGGATCAGCCTGGAAAAATGGTGGGGAAGAGATCGGGTGCCGCGGCGACTGGTCAGGGACGGCCAGGCGGGAAGCCATGGACGGCGTCGGGTCCCGCGGATTACGTAGCGTTCCGCGGCGGGACGCGGGGTGTGACGTCGGTTCCCAACAGCAGACTTTCCTTCAAGTAATGTCCATTTGGAGCAGGCTAGGATTAACGCCCGAAATGCCACAAAGGAGCCGAAAATTGGCGTCTTACGTTATCCCCAAGGTGAGAGGGGACGCCAGGGAAGCTATAGGGAAGGGGGATACCACCCCAATCGGGTCCCGCGGCCGTAGGAGAGGCAGAACCGCGGGTACTGCGTCCCGCGGCGGATCAGAAGGGAGGAAACCGGAAGAGCCAACCCGCAATAGTCCCAGGTTAGCCACCTGGAGGGCGCCCCCCAGAAAAGCTTCGCCCAGGAGGTCTCGGGGCAAGTCCAGCGAGAGAAGCGACCGCTTCTCACCCAGGAGAGGCCGTAGGAAGCCCTCAGCGAGCCCCAGGCGGAGTCGCACCCCGCCGCGGGACAGCCGGAGGGGGGCCCATGGAAGAGCCAGGTCCCGCAGCCCCCGCGGAAGGTCCCGCAGTCCCGCAGAAACGTGTTCACATGGGGTGATGGCGTCGTCGCGGATCCCCTGTGACATTTGCGGGGTGGATTTCTCCCGCCGGCAAGCCCTGAAACGCCACCAGAGCCGGCAACATCCGACGGGGGAGTTGAAGGGGTGGTTCTGCCCCTTTCGAACCAAGGGGTGCCTGTATGCCTCGGACAGGGCGGAGGACGTGCTGCGGCACATCAGGACCCGCCACAGGTCGGAGGGGGGAGGAGATCACCCGTGGGTGCGGGACCACAAAAGGATGCCGGCTGCTCGTCCGCTCCCAGGGCTGTCCGCCCAATCCCCATCCCCTAGGAAGCGTGTGGCCATCCCGGTGGAGGCCGAGTCCTCGGAAGGGTCCGAGGAGAGCTCCGGAGAGCAGTCGGACGGCTCAGCCCCCTCCTCCCCCGAGGAGAGCCCGAGTCCCGCGGCGCGGGTGACCGCCCCGGCGGGCCGTCCCGCCAAGGAGGGCCGACAACAACGGCAGTCTAAGGCCTCGTCCCCCTCCCGGTCCCGCGGCGGGACCTCGACCAAGCGGACACCATCCAAGTCGCCTAGGGAGAAGGGGAAGGCCCCCGCCGCCACGGTTACCTCCAGTGGCCGTCCACGTAAGGATCGGCAGGCCTCGCCCTCCCGCTCGCGGCCCCGGAGCCGTACAGACACCAGAGCCACCGACTTGGGAAGCAGCCCCACCTTCAGTCTGGGTGCCGTCTCGCCTCTCCAGCCTGCCGCTGAGGGGAGCGGGTCCCCGCCCCCCACCCTCCAGCCCGGAGGTAAGAGGAGGAGGGCCTCCGTGAGGAGCGCCTCCGCCTCCCCCAAGTCGCCCCCCCTCACCAAGGCTCAGAGGCGGTCGGCTACCCCCGCCTCCCCCAAGCCGTCTTCCACGGTCACCTTGGTGACCCCCGCCGTACCCCCCTCTGGAGGACTGGGAGTCACCTCCCCGGCTGCGACACCGGCGGTAACTACGACCGTGGCGTGGGGGACACCGGGAGCCTTTACCGGAGCCTCGGCAGGCGTTCCCCTGGACCGCGAGGCCTTGATGGCTATGGGATCGGCCTACGTGGCGGGAGGCGCCAACCAGGAGGAGATGGCACGCCGGATGACGGACCTCCTCACCATGTGGGGCCTACCTCCCCCAGGAGCACCGGTGGTGACCCCCCTGGCGGCCTCTACGCGGTCTACGGAGAGTGCCCCAGTTAAAGCGGCCGTGGCCTCGGATGCCCTTTCTTCCCCGACCACGACGGGCGCGGTAACTACCGGGAGTACCCCCGCCCCGGAGTCGGTCATTAGGTACCAGTCGGTACCACTCTCCTCTGAGGAAGAGGAGGTGGTAGAGCTGAGGGGGGAGGAGACCGTTACGAGGTCAGTGCCTCCCACCTCTTACACCACTGGGGAAGCGACGGCGGACCAGGAGAAGGGAGAGGCTAGTGCCAAGCCAGTGCTCCCCACCGCGTCCACCGCTCCCCCCACGGGAGCCGACTCACCTTCACCGGTGGAGTCCCCTGCCGGAGAGACCCCCGGTGGGGAAGTGGAGGCTCCGGAGGCAGCAGCCTTGCCTCAGGACGGGGAGGGGGAGGTCGCTACCCGACCAGTGCCCTCACCCGCCCAGGCCCCACACGAGAGACCGAGGGAAAAGGACCAGCTGGACCTGCAGCCCTTGTGCCAGGCCCTACCCACACTACCGTCTCGCCCTGGCACTTCGGACGAGGGGGCTCGTACTGAGCCAGCGCCTCCCCAGGAGGAGCTCGCAGCCGGAGGGGCCCCCGGGGACCCAGGCCCGACCGGCGCTCCCGCCCGGGTTGAGACCGTGTCCTCCGGAGACCCTGCGCCCACCTGTGAGCCCGAGTCTCCTACGGCCGCAGAGGGGGTGGCACTCACGGCCCGCACCCCCCCGCGGCTAAGTGAGGCTGCGCTGGCACCCAACCTCACTCAGGCAAGAGACAGCGGCGACTCGCGCACCTTCGGGGGCGTGCGGCTGGACAACGTCGGCGAGGACGAGGCAGCGGCCGCCGTGCGTAACCTGCTCGCCAGTAGCACCCCAGTCGGCACGGCGGAAACCCTCCCCGTTACCATCACTCTCACGGCGGAGGATATGGTGGCCTTAAACCGGGAGTGGGACGGAGCGAGCCCCATCCAGCTGATCCGCATGACCCCGGTAGCCAGCACCCCCACGCAGACCGATCGGTCAGAGCCGGTACGGGCTTGGCCCGGAGGGGCCGTCACCCCGGAGGAAAGGGCCGCCTTGGACGCTGTGGCCACGGCCACACCCAGTACCAGGCTATGTCCCTCGGATGACGAGACGGGGCGTCCTCTTCCCGTGGAGTGGCAGTCGCCACCGCCTTCCCCCCCTCGTCGCCCGAAGGTACCCTCCAGGGACCCGGCAAAGGATAGGGACACCACCGCCGACCTGCCGCCCGCGCCGGAGTTACCGGCGTGGACCTCCTTCCGGCATACACCGCCGAGTGCCCGTCGTCGGCGCCGAGCCCCGGCCCCCTCGGCCAGACCCACAGGGGCGGCGTCCTTTGTGCCTCCTTGGTGGCACGTGCGGGGGAGGGATCCAGACCCGCTGGAGCGGTATGCGGCTTACTTGGTTCCCCCCCGCGACTTTGGACCTGGGTACGGGGCACTCACCGGGGACATCAGTAGCCGCGTCCGCTTCCACGACAGGGACACTTTCACGGTGTCCAACACCACGGCCACCACGTACCGGCGGGTGGTCCCAGGTCGCCGGGCACCAGCGGCCGCCCAGGGAGCGGCCCCTGCCGCCGCAGCCGCTCAGGGAGCACCCCCAGCAGGACCCGAGCGGGCGCCGCCACCGCAGGAGGACTCCCCGGCTCCGGTAAGTCCGCCTGACACTACTCCACGTCTAGACCGAGTGCCCCCTTTCGGGCAGAGCCCCCTCCCCCGCCAGTAATTGAGGCGGGGAAGGGGAGAAGTGGTGGTCATCATGAATGTAATAACCGTCTTGTTCGTACCCGTCTCAGTTCGTCTATAGCTGTAAGCAAACTTCATCCTTTGACTGTAATTCGGGCCCCCAGTACTGAGAAGGTTCAGGAAAAGCCCACTCCAAGCCTCCCCCAGATGCGAGAGGGGAGCACACTGGACACCCGCATAGCTGTTGCAGACCACCTAATCACCTATTGTTTCTCGTCTGTTGCAGCACGCGCCTACTACTGGCGAGTAGTCGGGCCGGTGCGGGGTCCTCCGAGCCGCGGCGGTCGGCTCCTCCGGAGGGGGGCTGGGCTTGTTGGCCCCAGCTCCCACCGGGACTTGTTGAGGTTGGGACCCAGCAAGGTAGGCCCGAGGGCGGGCCCGAGCTCCCAGGGCGAGGTTGAGCTCAGGAGTACGGAGGTGTTGGGGCCGTTGCCCCCTACGAGTTGTTGGGATTGCTGTTCCCCCCGGGTCGGGACCGTTGTCCCCCCCATGTGTCAGGACTGTGTAACCACCCTACGGATGGGACCGTGGTTCAGGGTTCCGGCTTCGTTTATGTGTTGCGGTTGCTAGGTCACCGAGTTGTTACCGTCCAAGCTGTTGACGAGATTCGTGTGGAAGCTATTACGACTGTTGATTTATATTTGAGCCTGAGTGCGCTTGATGTCGCAGGGCCAGTAATAGTAGTACTTATTATTCTATATCACATTAGTAACTGTTTGTCTATAATTCTAGTAACCCTACCTGGTAGAGGGCGTATGGGGGCGCCATTTTGCGATGTCATAGCCGCTTTACTTTGTACACCTTCCCATAGTTCTTTCATGTATAGTGTTTAAAGTAAGGAGGGAAGAGTGTAGCGGCGGGGCGGGAAGCGCTAGGCTTTCCGCGGGACTCTGCGGGTTGGGCTGGTTCGGTCCCGCACCACGAGGGGGCGCGGTGCCCGCGGTTGCTATATAAGGCCCGCGGGGGCCGCTGCCCCTTCAGTCTATGACTCACAGCTGTCTGGTGCGGACGTGACCCAGCCTCCCCAGCAGAGTCCTATGTAGACTTTAGGAACGACGTTGGCTATGTAACTGATGAGATCTGATTAATAGAAGAGACACGCCTTGATATTTGTACACCTTTATTCACACAATATACGGGTTGAGTTTTCCCCAAGCTTAATTGAACGACTTACTCCTGTGTTCGCCTAATTCGCTACACCATATTTCACACACAAACGATGATGCAGAATTAAACTCAGCAGAGCAACAAGACTATGACCCCAATCTTGTGAATTGTGATGAAGACTCCTCATTAGACAGTGAAGACTTCTATGAGAACCAGAGCCAAAGGTAAGACCTCTTACATTAATACTGAATTGACTAAAGGCGCAGTTAATGTTGATATCAATGGCAGATCCTACAGAGCCCTAGTAGACTCTGGAGCCTCCCTCTCCTTTATCAGCCAGAAAATTTCAGACATGGTAGGTAATCCTACTAGCTGATAGGTCCTCAGTTCAGGTCAACAATTCCATCACCATAACCTTCTTAATTAATAACACAGAGTTTAAAACAAGACTCCACATTGTCCCAAAGCTAAACCACCCCCTAATCCTTGGCGTAAACTTCATGACCAAATATAGGTCCAAAATTTCCTTTGGAGCCAAAGCTCCTTCACCACACTTCATAAGAGCAGCCAAAGGTCTAACCATGCCACCAAATTCTGAATCTACATTCAATGCAATCGTCGTAGGACCTGATTCCCTAATAGGCAAAACAGGCATCACAGAAAATGTTGACACAACTTTACCGGTATTAACCTTTTTGTGCCCAGAATTATTTGAAGATTTTGCATTAATTCACAATTTTATCACTTTGTTGATAATACCATGTTTTATTTTGATCTTCTCTTTTGATATGGGCTCTGCATTGCATTTTCTGAATATTTATAACTCAATGATAAATTTCAGTCAAGGATGTTCCATTGCAAGTCAGGTCTGGTAACCATAGTAACCGAAACATTCCATTTGTTGTCATTTGTTAGTGTTTGGTCTCTCTTAGGCTATATATCTATGTCCATATTCCCTGCAATCCTGAGCCTTATAGATCTTCAAAAGCTGATTCTGCCTGCATGTGCACTGCACTCAGGAAACATAATGTGTTATTAGCAATTAGTGCATGGATTGTCCATATGGATATGAGCAGTTCTTGTAAAATCTAATTAGAGTATGGGGACTTGGGTGTATATGATCCAGCATCATTTTGGTATTATTTCAGATATTAGCTCCCTGGAGGGTTGCCCTCTACTGAATCACATAAAATGACAACTCATTCTCAAGTTTTGACTCCCTGTGCTTGATATAGTGGAGATAAAGCAAAATGGATGGTTGTATCGTAATGGGGATGTCAGGACCATTCTAAAGAGGGTCTCACTTTGCAGATTCGATCAGTAGAAATATGATAATGACCATTTCTTTCAATATACATGAAGCAAGAAAAATCATACCGGTAACAGTGGCCAACCCAAATGATTTTTCCATTGATATCAAAAAGCACATGAACCTAGGGACCTTTGCACCCAACAATCTAAAGAAAGCCATTCCCATTGGAAAACTGAACAGCCAACACTCCCTCAATAGCATAATCTCTGACAAAGACATGCTCCCCATCAATTGTGGAGATGATCCCTTGGATCAACCACCCAAAGGGGACGACCCTCTAAAATACACAATATGTGACAAACTCACTGAGGCCCAAAAACAACAAGTTAAAAACATTGTTGAATCAAACAGAAAGGCTTTCGTATTAAATGAGAGTGCTATAGATTAAACATTGAAAATGAAGTTAAATTAGAATTAATCCCTGATTTCAAACCTTGCAACAGACCATCCACCAAAGAATGTCACCCAAGAAAGAGATTTTCCAAAGAGAGCTGTTAGAAAAACATTTACAGCAAAATGTCATTGAAGAATGCACAAAACCCTGTGAGTGGAATTCCCCAGCCTTTTTGGTCCCCAAACCCCAGGGAGACAGGTCTGTAGCCTCAGGATGGAGGATAGTCGTGGACTATAGATGGGTTAACCAGAACCTAAAATCCTTTTCCTACTCCTTCCCCAGAGCAGATGACCTTATGCAGCAAGTTGGCAGAACAGGTGCTAAATATTTTTCCAGATTGGATGTATGTAGCGCCTACCATCAAATTCCCCTAGCAAAGGAATCCAGACCTCTAACAACCTTCTCTGCAAATGGTACAAGGTACATGGCCAAGGTACTCCCCATGGGATTGAAAACTTCTGGTTTATCATTCATGAATGTAATGGAACAATTACTCATGAAATGCAAATACAGAAATGCAGAAGCCTATGTGGATGACGTGGCCATATACAGCCCTACATGGGAAAGGCACCTTCAAGACCTAGATAAAGTGTTATTTAACTTTTCATCAAAGGAAATATCAAATTAAAATCTGAAAAATGTGAATTTGGCACCACCAAAATGGAATTCTTAGGTTTTACCTTAGATCAACACAGCATATCACTTTCCCCAGACAAGATCTGGCCAGTTAAAACTTTCTCAGCACCTAAAAACATCCATGATCTTAGGTATTTCAATGGTATGGCACAATTCTATAAGAGATTCATTAGAGGTTTCGCCCATATAATGAAACCCTTATATGAAGCCACAAAGGGTACCTTCAAATGGACCACTCAATGCCAAACAGCCTTTGAAAAAGTCAAGGCATCGATTTGCACTGAAGCAGTCCTGAAATTCCCAAACTACAACAAACCTTTCATTATCTTCACAGACTCAAGCAATTTCAGCTTGGGAGCCGTGATCATACAGGTAGATGAACATGTTTTTTACAAACCCATTGAATTCTCTGGGAGAGGCCTAACACCTCAGGAAACCAGATATGGAATAACTGACAAAGAATTACTAGGAATAATCTTCGCTGTTAAAAAGTTCGACCATTATATAGATGGAACTCACTTCAAAGTATATTCAGATCACACAGCCCTAGTCTCCCTCTTCAACAAGAAAGAAAATATTACCAATGGCAGATTGGCAAGATGGGTAGACACTGTGATGTCCTATGACTTTGAGGTGAAATACCTACAGGGCAGAGCCAACCTTGTGGCAGATTGCCTGTCCAGAAGAAAATATTCCCCTAGTTCTGATGATCCCATACCAATTAGATCACAAGGAAGAATCATTCTCCCGCCAAAGAAATTAAAATTCCCAGATATATCCATGACCAAGGTTATCAGATCAAATGAGCCAATCCCCAATAACCCCATCTTCATGGGACCTCCCAGATCAATATTAAAAGGAGGCAAAATTTGGGGAAGCACAAGTAAACCACCAAAAGGCGTTATAGCCAGAAAAGGCACCCCAGAAAGACAGCAAGTTGTGAATCCTGACCTATGTGTACTCACTCGAGCACAGTCCCAGTCCCAGGATGACACACCCCCAACCGCCAGCCAATCAGCGCCTGGTAAACAGACCCGCCCACTCAAACCTAAGTGCAGCAGTCCTCGCCCCAGAGGCAGGCCAGCCAAATCTAGGTCACCCAGGGTCTCTGTCAAAGCTGCCAACGCCAAGAGAGCTAAGCTCTCCCGCCGTGTGCTACCTCTAGCTGAAAGGGCAATTCAGGAAATCTGTAAACATCAGTCCCTGACACCTTCTAGAGAAACTTTGATTAAAAACTAAAAAGAAGACCTTTTTGCATCCTCCATGGCAAACTACATAGAAAAAGGTAGCTTGCCACACGACAAATACTACGTAACCACGACCAATTCATCTTACTGGATGAAGTCCTTTTCAGAATTACTGATACCAACCTAGGCAAGGCCCTAGAGCCCACCCTACAAATTGTAATTCCAGAAAAATGAGTATTTAGTGGAAGCAACTCATTGTTCTCCCCTAGGTGGCCACCTAGGTGCAGTCAAAACCTACACATCCATAAGAGCTAGGTATTACTGGAGATCAATGTTTAAAGAAGTTTTTGATTTCTGCGGCACTTGCCATACATGTCTAACCACCAAAAAGAAACCCAAACACCTGAAAACCCCAATGAGATTACGTGACCCAGTACTTACGGCATACTCCCATGTCACCATGGATACCATAGGCCCTTTTTCCAAGGTCACAGACGGCTCTCACTATATATAGATGTAGTGACTGACCACGCCACTAGGCACATAACTGTCTGGACCAGCGAAGAAAATACTGCTGCTATTGTAGCACTTGGTTTCTTCCAAAGAGTCATATGTATCCATAGCACTCCCTCAGTGTTGAACACAGACAATGCCCAACAATATGTCTCAAAATTATTCAAATATTTTTGTGAAAAATTCGGCATTAAACATGTGACAGGAAGTGCACACTGGTCCAGGTCTCAAGGTCTCTGTGAGCGCCAACATCAAACCATAGAATCATCCCTCAGAGCTTTTGTATCAAAATCACAAAAGCATTGGTCAACTTTCCTACAGGCTGTAGTTTTCAGTATCAATAATACCATAAGCAGCGCCATAGGTTACTCACCAAATTTGCAAGTCTTTGGCAAGCAGACACACCAGAAGCAGCTTTGTCTTTGATTAAAGCCGAGAAAGACTCAAGCACCAAAGAGAAAATAATGACCAGCCTACTACAGTTCAGGGATGAAATTCAGATGAAGGCTGCAGAAAATATGATTTCTGCTCACAAAAAGATGAAAGCCAGACATGACTCCTCTGCAGAACTCAGCTCATACAACACAGGCCAGTTGGTATATTTACATATACCTAACCTGCTGGTCAAATGTAGATAAAAAAAGTGTTGCAACCCACATACTCAGGCCCTTACATCATAATGAAAATGACTTCACCAGTTACAGCCATTTTAAAAAGGCTACAAGATGGAAAAGTACTGAAGAAATCAGTACATGTATCGAGGCTAAGGAGACCAATCACAAGAGCTAGCGCCAAAGCCATCATAAAGAGGCTACAATCAGGGCCCATAAGCTCACTTCATGACCCCGACCAGCATGACCCCTCCAATGTGAGTTTTACCACTCCCCAAATAAAGAAAAAGAGAGGAAGGCCAGCCAAAAAGGGCAAAATCTCCTTCAGCCCCATGCCCTCCAGAAAATAAAGAAAAATTCCTGAGCGTCCATTATAAATCACATGAGACACTGCATCAAAACACTGCCCACCCATACCCCCCCATTAACCTTTTTGTGCCCAGAATTATTTAGACTTTTTACATTATTTCACAATTGTATCACCTTGTTGATAAGACCATGTGTTACTTTGTATTTCTCCTCTGATATGGGCTCTGTGGTACATTTTCCCAATACTCATAACCCAGTGAACAATGCTGAAGACTTTCTGTTAAGGGCAGGGTATTTCTGGTCAGGTCTGGTAACCATAGTTACCAAAACCTTCCATTTGTTGTTATTTTCTAGTATATGGTCTCTCTTGTGCTATATAATCATATATTATAGCCATAATCCCTACAATCCTGAGAGCTTAGAGAACTTGCAAAGCAAATTCTTCCTGCATGGGTACTGCCAATTAGGGAACATAATGTGTTAGTAACACTGCATGGCATATCATTACTGATATGATCAGTTGTAGTACAATCTAATGGGAGTATGGGAAATTGTGTGTGTATGACCCATCATCATTTTGGTAATATGTCAGATGTTAGCTCCATGGATAAATCACAAAAAATGACAGCTCATTTTCAGTTTTTGATTCCCTGTGCCTGGTATAATAGAGATAGAGCCAAATGGATGGTTTTATCCTAACTAGGAAGTCATAAGCATTCCAAAGAGGGTCTAACTTTGCAGATTGGACCAGTAGAAGTTTCTGAGTGAAAATGCCATTCAATATACATGCATTTAAGCCCAAAACCGCGCTTAAATGCGCGCTTGGGCACCTAGGGGTTAATCCCTGTAAGGCGCCACGCGCCCAAACCAAATTAATTAACCATTAATACCCCAACCACTTAAACACACTGACAGCAACAGTCACACCCCAACATCTACCCCATTAATACTAACAACTATAAAAATTCCTATGTACCCAAAATCAACATTATCTTGATTAATTACATATACAACTACCTACCCTTTCTAAGTGGAACGCCAAACACTGGCAAATGGACCATCAGATAATTATGATAGGTTACCCACACCACATACTGACCGCCCAAGGAAGCGCTGTATCCTCGGTTTGTGTATAAACTTCAAAGCACACATGCGACGGCTTGCTACCACTTCAGGACCACTTATTCCAATGATAAACCTATTGTAGGAAGAAGGATTTCTGACACCCTTACCCCATGTTTACACCACTGTTTTCCGCCAACTTTTAAGTGCTGTGGTGGCACATATACAAATCAATAACACGCCACCCTCAAGGTCTTTAAAAACCAAAGGGTTGCCATAGCAGCCATATCACCTTGGCCAGGGATAAATACCCCCTGCCAAGCTCCCCAATATTCTATTTTTAGACAATACCTCACCACCAACCAATCCAGGCCAGGATAACCCTAATTTGCTAGGGGGCAGTTCAACCCCCTTGCATCCACCCAATAATATTTGGCCTAAGCCCTTTTAGGGCAAGACATACCATCCAATGGGAGATCTGAAACTGCGGAATAGCTAACCCCAGTTTTAGGTTTATAAGCACTTGCCCACCCCCATCTGATCACAACACAACCTACAACCAATACCACCACACCTTAAAATACGGCAAGAAGTGTCTGGAAAAGGGATCATGGCAGACCCATCATGCAACCAGCCCAGGTAGGACTATCTCATGGGTCTATTTTACCATTTAGGATATTTAGCAGTCCTTCTAGCATTGTACATCATAGTAGTTTTATTATCATGGTGGCCAGGTACTCCTATTAACCAATGGCGGTGTGAGCCTAAAGTGTGTGTAAAATGTGGAAGAACTTCTCCACTATCCCATAATCTTTAACACTGATAATCCGACATACTAAACCTCTTCAGCCAAGCAAACCCCACCATCACCTCTCCCCTCACTCACAGCCCACTTAGACTTCTCCCTTTTCTGACTTACAGCCTGGACCCACCGGCAGAAAGGCATGGTCCAAATGCAACATGGACCATACACAGCCTCCTTGGAACACATGGGATCAGGAGTGATCTCATGGATCAATTTGAAATCAGGAGCTTGATCATGGAGCAGCAGCACCTTATCTCCTTCCTCGCCCATGAGGATATTAAACATTACCTCAGCAGCCCTGTATTAAGACAGGTGCTGGACTTGAGCAACCACACTACAGCAGCAACCCTCAAAGCCTTCATGGTTGCTGTGGCTGGGGATAATCCCCGCAGGCCTCCATGGGGCAGGTTTAACCATAGATCTGCATCATATTTAGCACTGTTATGTGCTCGCACGCTATTAGCGTCAGAACAGCCTCTCAGGGACTTACCCCGCCAGTACTCCAGGATTAGACGTGAACTGGCCATAAGGAACAGCCTAGTATTCCAGTTCGCTATTTTTGAGATAAACAGATTTGAAGCTCAATCACGTGTACCGCCCCTGACGGTGGTAACAGGCACTGATAGTGACCTGTGTTAGGGCACTATTCTATGGATGAGAAGACTCTGTCTTGGTTCTGTAGATGGTGTTTATTGTAGATGGGTAGAAGGAGTACAAGCACTGTTATCAGGGTTTGTGTGTATCTGAGCGTCTAAGTGTGTCTCCCCAGATGCTCTGCGAGTACATATAGGCAGGGGCATTCCCCGTGTTACTATTCTTAGAGCAGCTCTCATTGGACAGTCCCCTGACGTCACGCCATGACTGACGTCATAACTGTGACGTACATGGGATGACCAGCAGAGCCCATTCATGAAGAGGGAAATCAATACAGAGATGGTACTACAGATTTCTTAGAACTGAGTCACGCAACAGGGTAACAGTGTTCTTAGGAAATGTTTGTTTGGGAAGGGAAAATAGGATATGGGAGAGTGACTAATAAGGGAGAAGTCAGAGATGATGAAACAGGATTGTAACAGCACTAGTCCAGCATCATGAACCCCCATCATGCAACCACAACCCCACCCCCCTCCCCTTGTAAATATTTGACCCTACTAACCTCCACATGTTTGTAACTAAGCCAGTGTTGTTTAAACAAACCTCACCTTTCAAAAATTTCACAATCCTCAATATTCTCAATTTTTATTTTTCTAGGACAGCAGTCATCTTAGCAGCTTGTATATTCCTACACCTGCATCTCAGCTGTGCCTCAGCCCCAGACACCACCCTGAATACCATCTTCAGACCCAACTATGGCGCATTGTTTACCTAGTTACCCCAAACACTACTAGCCAATTACATGGACTATCCATTGACCTTTAGCCTTAACTTGACCTTTGACCAAAACCTAAGTTGGCCGGAGAAACTTAGCCCACTTATCAGCGCTGATGCACCCCCATACTTTAAACACACAGCCCATGCCCTAGATAACATGATACAAGGCCTATTCTCCAAGTCAAAAACTACACTAGAGACTTTATCAAAATTAACCTCATCTCCAAACATCAGACAAACTAGAAATGCCCCTGGCCAATTAGTCATTGGAGATATTTTAAGAGCCTCAATTGGCCTTGGGACACAACCAGAAATTGATATTCTAAATTCTGAAATGTGACCTGGATAAAAGATTAGCTACTAAAATGCACGTGGTAGAATTGGCCACTCATTTTCTGCTGAATATTTCTGAATTCAACTACAACTCCGTTAACATCTTCTCAAAAATCCAAAATGACACTGACGACGCTCTATCTTTTATTTCTGGAAAATTGGAGCATTTAAATTCGAACATCTCATCAATATTATTAAAATTAGAACTGCAATACAGGCAAGACACCTTATATTGCATGTTGTTCACAGCAGCAAATTCTCAAATAGAATCGTTAATTGACGTTCAAAATGATTTGGAAAATCTGCTTTTAACCATTAACAATCTACTTGAGGGTACCCTACTGCCATCCATAATCACACAAAATGACCTCACTTTAGGTTTAAATAATCTATCCAGCCTCCTGCACGAGGCACATCACAACATCATATTAGAAGGCCTACCCATAAGTTATTATTATAAGCGCCGGGTACATGTTCACTGGAGCCATAACTCGAGCGTGTTAATAACCATACCAGTACCCATAACCAGAGGGGGAAGCACCTTTTCTATCTATAGAATAGAAACCTTCCCCGTACCTTACGACACCTCCAACACTAAGTCAGTAGGTCACACCCAGGTGGAGCCACTTCCAGGCTACTTGGCCATGTCCAAGACCCACTCACACTACATACAGATTACACAAGCTGACCTGGATACGTGTGACCTCGGCCACCTTATCAGCTGTAGATTACCCCTACCGTTGCTGTCGGCCACCCACCCCACGTGCACCCTATCCCTATTTTTAGACCTACCAGATGCTGTGCACCATACCTGTAGCTTTAAAGCACACATGGCAGCGCCTCTACCAAATCTTATCAAACCCTTATCTCACAGTACCTTTCTATTAATAACCGACCATCCCACCTCCATGCTCCAATGCACCGACTCAGGCCAAGTTAAAATAAAAAATAGTGCATACTCAGTCATTTCAGTCCCATGTCTGTGCTCCATTAAAAATGCCGGCATGATTTTAGTCAATTCTGATTTATCTTGCACTCAAAATTTTACCCTAGAGCCCATATCAAAGGCTTATTTTAACTTACCACTCTGGCGACACTTTGGTCAACCTCCAGCAAATGTTTCCAGCGTCACAATAGCAACCACGCCCCGGACCCTTCACCTACCAAATTTTGAGAAATTAAAACACTTACACAACCAGAAAATAGCCCCACTTTTCCAAGAGACCCAAACCCTTAAAAAGGCCGCACAAGGACTTAAAGACCAATCCGCCCTCCTGTCCACCAGCTCCTTGGTACATTTAGGCTACCATCTCCAGCTCTCACCTTGGCTACGCTTAGTGTCACCCCTTTTGGCACTACTTTGCTGCATAATAACTTTCAAGAATCTCCTGCGTGTCAATCAATTGGCGCGCTTTATCACATTAGTCTCAGCAACTCGAACACCCAAGATGGCCAACGCTGAAAGCTGGAATCGGTTCAAGGACCTTATACGGCAGGCCAACAAGGATTGGCCTACCCCACCTACAGATCCACCTGCAGATTATGGGTATTTCCAATCTCCAGGCCGCTATGATGACATGTTTATTTGGGCATTCGTCCTGATTTTCCTGTACATCACTTGGATCGCCGCCAAAAGGTGCCTTCGACACTGGCCCTACTGTAGGCAGGACAACCATAGACACCCTCCATTGTGGCCAAGATACACGCAAATGGACGGACCTTTGACTTTACAGTTGGCAAGGTGATTTACGGGCAGAACCTATGGGCCCCCACCATTACGGCCCCCAAGGTATCTCCAGCCCGCCTTACAGTACCTTTCGGCAGGCATCTGGATCTTCACTGGATATCCGACATCAGAACAATAATTGGAGGACAGATCAGGCAAATCCCACTACAGCACTACCCCCCTGTACCTTTTCTGTGGAGGTTACCGCTATACACGATCTTAAAAGGAGCCCACCACATGACAGTGGTAATCTCTTCTAAAGGACAACCCGACTTTCAGTTGGCCTCCAGTGACACTGACCCCGCCATACAGTTACCTTGTGAGTCCTGGCCGGGGGATCGTTACGACTCCCCGGCAGAGCTCAACAAATATACACCTCTCCGGCACCAGCCAAACAAGGATAAGTACCCTTACGAGCCAGAGAAGATGCTAACACCACCCATCATATCCAGTGGCGGTAAGTTACCTTGTCCGGACCATGGGGACGGCCTCTGAAAAAAGTGTAGTTCCTAGAGGACGAGCCTATTTTCAATTCCTATACAAATCCTATATAATGGGCATCGACTATAGTCGATGCTAGGCCTACCATGGCATCGACTATAGTCGATGCTAGGCCTACCATGGTGTTGACTATAGTCAATACTAGCCCTCAATGGGTTAAAAACCTCCTTTGATCCTCATGTGGGGATCAAAACGGACCACCGGCCACCCCTGACATCCCTCGATAATGGACTCTCCCGGTCCCCCAATCCACCGGATAGCCCCACCTAGAACCTTCATGTGGGGATCATCCCACATCCTTTATAACTCTAGAACCTGACCCCACCTACAATTACACCATTTTTATAACACCCCACACTCCCACTGCACAAATTTGACCCACAATAACACAGTTCCGACTCACAGTCAAGGCCCACCGCACGACGAGACGTCACCATCTTGGTTCTGGCTTCCCCGCCAAACACTGTGTCAGAACGACGGCGCAGCGTCCCACCAGTGCCGACGGCCTCCCCAACATCAGATTGTCGAACGCTTTTACGTTGGCATAGCAAAACCAGCGTCACTTAGGACACCCGCACTCAATGCATCCGTCAAAACAATAACATAAGCACGTGTTTACAATAACATAAGTCTTGCATTCGCCCTGAGTTAACACCACCACCCCGCATGTAATTTAAAGACCACCATGCAATTTAGAAACCCAGAATAGTAACAACAAACTCTTAACTAGTGGTGGACGTCCTTGTATTATAAATTAAATCACAAGTAAATCAAGCTCCTGGCTAACAAGTGGTCGTCATCACAGTTTTCATCACAGAATCAAGTTAAATCACAGTCTTTGTATCAGGCCAGCCACCTTTCTGGAACTAGTCCTTTTTGCATCCCTTACTTCTCCCTGGTTTTAACGGCGCATCTTGACTTGATCCATATCCTGGACCTTGACTAGTCCTCGCCTACGCCCCAACTTCTGAAAAACAAAATTAATACCCCCCATCACATCCAGTGGCGGACATTTGTTTATTTCAATTTAAAATCGTGCTGTCTGTATATCCATTGGGACCCTTAGTCTAGTTTGTCCATCTTGAAAAGTCTGGGTTGATGATGTTGCTTCTTCCTCCTTTCTCTGCTGAGATGCTGCAGCAAAGTAAATACCTGCATATGGAGAGGAGCTTGCCACTTTGTGGGCTTCCTACAGGAGAGAAAAGGACATTATATTGAAGGACATCTGAAACCTTAATTACATATATAAACCAGTAAGCCTCCCCACTTGGCATAAAAACGTCTTTTTAATGTTTTATAAGGGAGTGGTCATTATTTATCAACAGGGCGGGTGGTGGGTTTGAGGGGGGGGGGCGTAAAAAATTCAAATGTTTGCACAAAAACCCATCACCCCTCTGTTAATAAATAATGACCACTCCCTAAGTTTGCCAAACACTTTTTATGTAAAAAAAAACCCATTAAAACTAGTACCCAAAAGTCATATTTAATGTTCCATAAAACCGTTTTTATTTTAGCTTTAACATGTAATTTTAACAATTTAAAAAATGTTAAAAAATTAACATTTAAAAAACGTTTTTATTACGTTCAAAAAGGGTTTTAGATGAACAAAACGTTTTAAACATAGGAAAAACATTTTCACAAATGTTAACCCAAACCTAAGTAAGACATTTGCAAACATTAAAAACATGTCTTTTTGCCAAGTGGGTCCCTTGTGTGGACCTTTATTTTCTAATAGCCCTTTTGGGTTTGACGTTTTTGGATAACTTCCATACACTAAAAAGTAAAAAAAACTGCTTATGGCCCCATGGGACTACCTCATTAGTTTGCTGACATTCCATCCTTTCTTTCTCAGTCTGGACAGATAAATTATCTAAAAGCTGCTTGAAAAGACTAGGAAAAATGGTGTAAAGTAATTTCTTTCCATGTGTTTTCAGCAGTTAAAGAACGTTTTTCTTATCCAAACCTAATGAAACGTTTGCAAATGTTGAACATAGTCTTTTGTCAAGTGGGGACGACCTTGGGGAGTTCAGAAGATTTAAAATATAGCAATTTATCTTTAATTTGCCTGGTCCCATAGACAAGGCAAAACTAAGTTTTACATTTCAATGAATACATAATTCAGGTGTCCTCACCTTATCTCCATCCGAGGAGTATCCCTGATTATCGTAGGCCTCGTACTCATCATGTTTAGACATACTGTATACTGTCTGCTGTAAAAAGAGAATGGGGAATGGTGGGAATGATGTCAGTTTGCATCGATGTGAACTTATGAGTGGACACTTTTACTGTTTTATCAACGTTTAAAATGAATGTTAGTAGAATATTTTAACCCAACCATAATGGTAGATTTTACGTTTGGTTGCTCCCAGGGTACATGGTTCTGCCAACTGTAAACAACCAAAGTTTCAAAAGACATATACTAGTATCCTTAATTTTCTAGGGTACACATAATGTCAGTCACATAGTATCCAAGAGGCACCCTTGAAGAGAACTAAACAGTCACAATGCAGGGAAAATAGAGATAAGTCTATGGTTGATGGCTAAAGCATGCAAAGTAGAAAGTAGAATGTCAGTGAAAAACTTAAGTAGATTGAGTGCATATATACCTAGCTGATTTTCTTTTGTAATCATTAAATGAACACACATAAGTATTTTTGTATGAAACATTTGACATGGTTAGCAACTGAATATACTTTCTAGTTTGAATATATCTTACTCCCTTTAATGCCCTGTAACAAAAACAATTCTCTTGATGTTGAAAAAAGGCCATTGCTTTTTCATTTTGGAAGGTTCAAACATGTTAAAATTCCCTTAAGGTTGGTCGCTACTCTTTACCTAAAGTCATCAGAAAATCTTCATTCTTTTATTTAGAGGCAGCCAGCATCATATAGAATTGAATAATGAAAAAAATTGGGGTCTCATGCTACTTTTTAAAATATAGATTTTTGAAAAAATAAAAGTATTTTTTCCTCTAAAATGTGAGTAATAGTGAAAACTTTCTTGATTTTACTCCATATCAACCATTAATCACAGAAATATGAAGCTTCACATGTAGAAAGCCTTTTTATGGAAGAAAATGACAAAAATAAACTTTTAGCCATATAGAAAGGCATTCTGGGTAAAATTATGCTGTTTTAGGAAGAAGGGAGGTCAATTTGGCATAATATTATAACACTTTTGCCTGAAAACAATTTTGAAAGTCATCAGAATTTTTTTTATACTTTTTCAGAAAATGCCTTAGATAAATACCTTTTTTATAAAAATAATTTTGACATATGGTCTCATGCATAATTTCAGGGTTTTGTGCCACTTGAAATAAAAAAGTACTCCAAAAATGAACAGGTACAACTATTTAGACATTAATTGCATATAATGGTTGGTCAGTCCAATATTACCAACTGAAGAACATGTACTTGAAAGTTGCTAATAAAATATTTGAAAATTGAAAATTGAATTGAATTGTAAATATACACAAATTTCAAACCATCACAAAATGCTTAATATTTTTATCAAAATGACCTGAAATTTCTTGTGGGTATTAAGGACTAATGTACGTATGTGCCTACCCAAAATGAAATTTGATCTGAACAGTTTAACCTATATGCACAGACACCTGCACAGAAGGTTCATTTTCAACAAGTAGCGACCAACCTTTAGATGAATTGGGTTTGTGGTTTAGGATAAACGCTTGGCTTGGAAATCTCTCCTGTGCATTTTATAAAAAAAAACCCACAAAATCTAATCATTTGTACAGATTTACACTTGGAAACGTACAATAATTCCATTTGCACCCGTGTAGGCATAAAATGTTTTCAATTCATCATACAGGATTATATGCTTTGGTCTGCTTTGCTGTCTGCATATGAGCTATCAGCATTAGATAAGATACCCTGTTGTTACAACAATAGGTGGGCGGTATCAGAGTGTATATGTGTGCACTAGGGAAATTGTCCAGATTAGATATCGAAGTGTTTTAGACAACTTAGTTCTCTATTGTATATATCATTGTGCAGCCCAGTGAGTTGTCACAGCCCTGAAGCCTGCAGAACTGACGGCGTAATACTATGGGATATTTCGTTAGTTGAGGGGCTTCAGGCTGGTGACAGCCCAGAATGGTCAGCTGACCATGAATAAGGTCATGACATCACTCACAGTGATGGCGGCCGTCCCCGCCGAGCATCCACTGGTGTGCAGTGATGATGAGATTTCGGCTGAGTTAGGAACCAATGCAACAAACTCCAAGCTCTTATAGAACTAGAAAGCAGGGGACCCAAAGGATACTGCCCTACCGTACGCCATCCACCAGTGACTGATGGCCCCGTCCCGGGCCTGGGGACTGATGGCCACAAGACGGCCATGATGTTATGCCTAAGAGCTGCAGGCTGCAGGGCAGTTACAAAGTGTTCATAGGACGATGATGGGGAAAAAGATAATGGTGAAAAAGAATAAAATCAACTCTTTAATTTTTAATAGAACTAGAGATAAGGCCAAAATAGGAAAAATAGAGAAAATATTTGATAGAACTCACCTGTTGCTCCTCTGGTTCAAAATGCCCCTTGAAGAAGACCCTTAAGTATTTGACTGGGTAAAAGGCCTCTCCTCCAGGGTCTAAGCCATCATCCTCTACACCAAAGGCACAGACCTCTGTGAAGGTATGAATGGCCATCAGCCCCACCGACCCGAGTGCAAGATTCACCCAGGGCCCTACAGGCTTTCCGGGTATGAAGTAACTTTCACTCAGGTTCCACACCCCTCTCCACAGAAAAGCCAGGATAACAAAGGTCACTGCATATACTGCATCCTCCCAGACCAGCTTCAGGAAGCCATTGCTGGACAGGCGTTTAGATACTCCACCAAGAGGCAGCTGAAGACTGAGGAGAATGATGCTGCCGACCACACCAATGACGGCCGAGGTGGCATCTGATTTCAGTTTATCCTCAGGGAAAAGAAGTCTGTCATAGATGTTGAACATTGATCTCCAACAGGCAATAGCCAGCCCCAGGATGATGATCTGGGAGAAGTATGCGTCAGTAATGTAGTCAAGCCACTTCCCATCTGTCACCTTTGGCAATGTTCAATACATAGAACAAAATACATATATCACTCATTATTGGCAAAAATAGGGAGCGTGGATACTTTTTTCACAGGAATGTTCAACATCTCAGATGCTACTAATTTGGATGAAACTATAGTTTCTGCGATGATCTTTTTTTTTTCTAAACAGAATTTGAAAATTAAACTCATTAGGACATTTCCTTCATTTTACATTCCACTGGGGGAAGGTTTAATTACATCAGAGTTGGGACATTTAGCTATTGTGGTATCTCTTGGTGGAAGAATTGGTGATAAGTATTATGTTGGCTCATTACTTCCAAGGTCTTATAGATATATCAGTTCTCTTGCCCCTTCACAAAGTTTTGTACATGGCCCTCTTCCATAACATACAACTTTTCTGTATGATTATGTCTGCACATGTATAGAGATGCAGAAGTATGTCCTGCATCCTTCTTGTGTCTATTTATACAATCATTAACCTATATACCACTTTTAGATATCATGTATTATTCAAATTGATGTAACTGTTTTTAATTCATTGTGATAAAATTGTCAACTTTAATTGAAAGTGTCTGGTTTGTGTGACATGCTACCTTCTAAGTATTAATACAAATAGTTGGGAGTAGCTATACATAACTATATTTTCTGATAGGTCTATAATGTACAGAGTTATCTAGTTCAGTGAAAAGGCAAAAGGGAAAGAAAAACCAAGCCAACCAAGCAACCATGCCTTCAGAAATGAGATGTATGCCTTACTTTGGAGAGAAATAGAGCTTACAACTAAAACACCAAATTGCAAGTCATGATCGATATATCTATAGGCCTATCTATAGTAAAAAGCCCTATATTGTGATAGGTCACATACACTGCAAAAATGGTGTTTAGATCCTAAACACAATTCTAAACATATTCTTGCAACGTTTTTGTAATCACATTAATTTCCTACACATGTTTAGCCGAACAATGTGCTTAGCTCAAGTGTTTAGAAATCTAGGTGTTTAGGTTTAAACTTTGTGTTTAGATATCTATGAATTTTTGTGTTTAGATGTTTATGAATTTTTGTGTTTAGATGTCTAATGCTTTGACGCAGAGTTAGGGTGTGCAGACATGTATACATTAAAAAAAAAAGATGTCTTTTGTTTGTTTTCTCATTTACTTGGGGGGGGGGGGTTATTTACATGTCAAAGTCTCCAAAGATATCAGCCTCACCTATTTATGTGTGACCAGGCAAGCAAAAACACCCATCTGCAGGGAAACTCATTATCAAAGTTCATCTGAAGATCTTTAAAATGAGACATCATTGGCTTAAATATTCCTAGTAGTTATGTCAGAAACCCACCTTGAACATAGGTCGTTATTCATATTTGAAATTGATGATTAAGCTCTAAATACATTATAAACCATAATAGTATCTAAAAACACGATAAATCAGCCTTTTTCGTAAAAAATACATAACAATATGGTGATTTTTGTCATAGATTTTGATCTAGAAGGAATTTTCCATTTCTGTTTTCAGATTTGGGTCTTTAGTGAGTTTCCCTGAAAATTGGCATAAAAATCTACAAATTTTGATTATTGGAATGGTTGCCATGGCAACCAGAAACAGGCATATAGGCTGATTTCTCATGAAAAATGTTCATTTTACCTTCCAATTAGGGGTCATTTCTACCAAAAATGTTGCATTTTAAATGAGACCATTGAATTCTGCATAAAAAATTAGCTTAATATATTTTTTTATTGATTTTACAGTAATTTTGCCTCTCCAATGCCCCCTGGTGGCCAAATGGGGAATTAAAAATCCGCCGCGGAGGGGTGTTCTCGCTTGATGGGTCACATGTGTGCATGTATGTACACACTGCATCAGAATGAGAGACTTGAGAAAGTACAACAGCTTGGCAGGAAGGACATTGCTTTGTGAATTCCACAATAACATGAAATAGGTGTCAGTCATTGAGCTTATTGATTATTTCATGCTAAGGATGGTGGTGTAAGGTGAATCTAGTCGAACTTTCTATTGCCCTTTCTATTCTCATGACATTCAATGAATAGAAACTATAATAAACATGGGGTTCGGGTACATTTGTCACAAAAATTGATTATGATTGTGAAAAGATAGTCCATTCAAAGGTAGTGCTGCTACCTGGTGTGGATTCAACATCCAAGTATCTAAACATAATGATGTATAAATGTAAACACCTATTATTCAACTGTTTAAACTCTAAACATCTAAACATGTTTAGCAAAAATGTTTATGTAGTTAGAATAAAAGTGATCATTTCCTAAATGTGTAGTCGATGAGACACCTAACTGACCTATATGTTTAGGTTTTAAACGAGTTTAGACCTTAACATGTTTAAAATCTAAACACAGTTTTTGCAGTGTAGTTAGTATACTGAAAGGATTGTGAAGAGAAGAAAAAAACACAACTGGGTCAGACTGCACCAAAGCTACCAGTGCCTCCTGGGTCACCATCTCAGGTCATCTTTTCCTTCAATGTAGTAGAAGACTAATACATCATAAATACCATCTGTAAATATGGCTGCCAGATTTTGGGCGCTTCCTTGGTTTTGACCCATCTAGTATAGGTATGGTGTGCACAGCAAATGCAGTTCTTACAGCTAGTAATTTTTGAGGGCCTACTATAAAGAATCTATGACAACTAGGAGCCCCCCACTCAATCAGCCTGCTCAACTATATGTATTGGTATCAGGTACTATCAGGTACAATAATAAAAATCACTCAGAGTGAATTTTTTTATTTCTTTATGATTTCTTAGACCTCATGCATTAGTTCAAGAGAAATAAAGATGGCAGAGGCATTGATTGTATCAATACATAGTTGAGCAGGCTGATTGAGTGGGGGGGGAGGTTCCTAGATGTCATAGATTCTTTATAGTAGGCCCCGAAAATCAACCAGCCGTAAGAACAGCATTTGCTCTGATCAACTCCTTATACTAAATGAATCAAATTGACAAAAAAACGCTCAGAGTTGGACTGAGTGAGTAATAGGTGTTTAACGCCATTTGGAGTGAGTGAGTGAGTAATAGATGTTTAACGCCATTTCGACAGCTAAGGTCATATTCATGGCGAGAACTACATTACACAATTTCACATTAGAATGTGTCAGTGCCTGTGCAGATGTGCACCACACACATCCGGGGGAATAGGAAAGATGAGAAATAGACCCTTTTAAGTGGGCTAGGGAGGCCCGCTCAGAGTTTGAGAGCCATAACAAGGTGCCTTGCTATGTTGTGCATAGTGCATGGTAATGTGTCTGGAATCCATAAAAAAAAAGATGGAGCAGGTTAGGTCTAAGACCTAAAAGACCCGAGTTTTTAATGCAATTTTCAATGCAATTTTCAATTTAATTTTCAATATTCAATTAGATATTGACAAATAGTGAGTGATTACTGGCATATGTTGATGAACTGCTGACAAATAATGAGCAACTACTAACATGTATTGATTATTGCTGACAAAAAGTGCATTATTACTGACATATTTTGACTAATTACTGACAAAAAGTGCGTAATTACTGACAAAAAGTGAGTAATTACTAACATAATAATTGAATAATTGCTGACAAATAGTGCATTATTACTGACATATTTGCTGACACATCAATGCCTTGTCCATCAACAAAGAGTTGACTGTTCATCAATGCATCATGCTATCCATAAGGGGTTAACTGTGCATCAATGCATCATGCTATCCATAAGGGGTTAACTGTGCATCAATGCTTTGTGACATCCATAAAGGGATAACTATGAATCAATGCATCATGCCATCCATGAAGGGCTAAAGTGAATCAATGCATCATGCCATAAATAAAGGGTTAAATGTGCATCAATGCATCATGCCGTCCATGAAGAGTTAAAGTGAATCAATGCATCATGCCATATAATAAAGGTTAAATGTGCATCAATGCATCATGCTGTCCATGAAGGGTTAAATGTGCATCAATGCATCATGCGATTCATAAAGGGTTAACTTTGTATGAGTGCATCATGCCATCCATCAAGGGTTAAAGTGCATCCATCCATCACGCCATTCATAAATGGTTAACTGTGCATCACTGCATCATGCCGCCCATGAAGGGTTAACTGTGCATCAATGCATCATGCTTTCGTTGAAGGGTTAACTGTGCATCAATGCATCAAGCCATCCATAAAGGGTTAAAGTGCAACAATGCATCATGCCATTCATAAAGGGTTAACTGTGCATCAATCCATCATGCCATCAATAAAGGGTTAAAGCGCATCAATGCATCATGCCATTCATAAAGGGTTAACTGTGTATCAATGTATCATGCCACCCATAAAGGATTGAATGCATATCAATCCATCATGCCATAAATAAAGGGTTAAATGTGCATCAATGCATCATGCTATCCATAAAGGGTTAACTGTGCATCAATGCTTTGTGACATCCACAAAGGGTTAACTGTGCATCAATGCATCATGCGATTCATAAAGGGTTAACTTTGTATCAATGCATCATGCCATCCATAAAGGGTTAAAGTGCATCCATCCATCATGCCATTTATAAATGGTTAACTGTGCATAACTGCATCATGCCACCCATGAAGGGTTAACTGTGCATCAATGCATCATGCTATCGTTGAAGGGTTAAAGTGCATCAATCCATCATGCAATTCATAAAGGTTTAACTCTGTATCAATCCATCATGCCATCAATAAAGGGTTAAAGTGCATCAATGCATCATGCCATTCATAAACGGTTAAGGGTGTATCAATGTATCATGCCACCCATAAAGGGTTGAATGCATTCCAATCCATCATGCCATTAATAAAGGATTAAATGTGCATCACTGCATCATGCCATCCATGAAGGGTTAAAGTGAATCAATGCATCATGTGATTCATAAAGGGTTAAAGTGTGTCAATGCATCATGTCATTCATAAAGGGTTAAAGTGCATCAATGAATCATGCCATTCATAAAGGGTTAAAGTGTGTCAATGCATCATGTCATTCATAAAGGGTTAAAGTGCATCAATACATCATGCCATTCATAAAGGGTTACCTGTGCATCAATGCATCATGCTATCCATAAAGAGTTAAGTGTGCATCACTGCATCATGGCACCCAGAAAGGGTTTACTGTGCATCGCTGCATCATGCCATCCATGAACGGATAACTGTGCATCAATGCATCATGCCATCCATAAAGGTTAAATGTGCATCAATGCATCATGCCATTCATAAAGGGTTAAATGTGCATCAATACATCATGCAATCGTAATGGGTTAAATGTGCATCAATGCATCATGCCATTCATAACGGGTTAAATGTGCATTAATTCATCATGCCATCCATAAAGGTACATCATGCCATAAATAAAGGGTTAGATATGCATCAATGCATCATGCTATCCATAAAGGGTTAACTGTGCATCAATGCTTTGTGACATCCACAAAGGGTTAACTGTGCATTAATGCATCATGCCATCCATACAGGGTTAAATGTGCACCAATGCCTCATGCCACCCATAGAGGGTTAAGTGTGCATCAATGCATCATGCGATTCATAAAGGGTTAACTTTGTATCAATGCATCATGCCATCCATAAAGGGTTAAAGTGCATCAATGCATCATCCCATTCATAAAGGGTTAACTGTGCATCAATGCATCATGCTATCCATAAAGAGTTAAGTGTGCATCACTGCATCATGCCATCCATAAAGAGTTAAGTGTGCATCAATGCATCATGCTATCCATAAAGAGTTAAGTGTGCATCACTGCATCATGCCATCCATAAAGGGTTAAAGTGCATCAATGCATCATGCCATTCATAAAGGGTTAACTGTGCATCCATCCATCATGCCATTCATAAATGGTTAACTGTGCATCACTGCATCATGCCACCCATGAAGGGTTAACTGTGCATCAATGCATCATGCTATCGTTGAAGGGTTAACTGTGCATCAATGCATCATGCCATCCATAAAGGGTTAAAGTGCATCAATCCATCATGCAGTTCATAAAGGGTTAACTCTGTATCAATCCATCATGCCATCAATAAAGGGTTAACTGTGCATCAATGCATCATGCTATCCATAAAGAGTTAAGTGTGCATCACTGCATCATGCCACCCAGAAAGGGTTTACTGTGCATCACTGCATCATGCTATCCATGAAGGGTTAAAGTGCATCAATCCATCATGCAGTTCATAAAGGGTTAACTCTGTATCAATCCATCATGCCATCAGTAAAGGGTTAACTGTGCATCAATGCATCATGCTATCCATAAAGAGTTAAGTGTGCATCACTGCATCATGCCACCCAGAAAGGGTTTACTGTGCATCACTGCATCATGCTATCCATGAAGGGTTAACTGTGCATCAATGCATCATGCCATCCATAAAGGTTAAATGTGCATCAATGCATCATGCCATTCATAAAGGGTTAAATATGCATCAATACATCATGCTATCCATAACGGGTTAAATGTGAATCAATGCATCATGCCATTCATAAGGGTTAAATATGCATCAATGCATCATGCTATCTATAACGGGTTAAATGTGCATTAATTCATCATGCCATCCATAAAGGTACATGTTATCAAAGAGGCAGTGGTCCATGCTACTACCGGTAACTGCATTTATACTAGCCCCAACAGCGTCCCTATGACTATGTCGGCTATATACACTCTATCAAAGAGGCAGTGGTCCGTGCTACTAACTGCGTTTATATCAGCCCCAACAGCGTCCCTATGTGGGCTATATACACTCTATCAAAGAGGCAGTGGTCCGTGCTACTAACTGCGTTTATACCAGCCCCAACAGCATCCCTATGTCGGCTATATACACTCTATCAAAGAGGCAGTGGTCCGTGCTACTAACTGCGTTTATACCAGCCCCAACAGCATCCCTATGTCGGCTATATACACTCTATCAAAGAGGCAGTGGTCCGTGCTACTAACTGCGTTTATACTAGCCCAACAGCGTCCCTATGTCGGCTATATACACGTAATCAAAGAGGCAATGGTCCGTGCTACTGACCGCGTTTATACCAGCCCTAACAGCGTCCCTATGTCGGCTATATACATGGGTAGACCTACCATAAATAGTCCTACAATATATCTGATACCAATACAATTTACAAATTATCCTATACCAATTTGCAATGGTCGATTTATGGTGCACATTACCCCTATACGCAAAAACCTTCGGCGAAAACGTGTACACTAGAAGTAGACCCGACATCGGAACTCTAGTCTAAAAAACAAGTCAAGTAAATGTAGGTCAACATGGAAAAATGTTCGCCCCCCACACCCCTTTCACCGTGTTGATCCGCAAATAAACCCCTATTGAGGGTCCATCCCATATATGTATATGTATTAAAATTTGAAAGTCCCAACTAAATACTATGGAAGGCCGGTGCGCCATTCTCATGCCAATTGCCATTTGCCAATTGCTATTTGCCAATTGCCAATTGGCTCAACCAATGAGAGGACTGCATCTACAGGTCAGCCATGTTGTTCTACTGCAAATGGGCGGGGAATGGGCATAACCTGCTTGGACACTCTGAACTTTTTTTTTTTTTTGGAGGGGGGGTGCTCGGACAGATGCTTGGGCATTCAACTCTTTCTACGTCTCTATTAAAAAACGAAAAAATTATTAACAGAAAAGGCAAGCTTGGACAATGGGTGGTCGGACATTGGCAAATGGCAATTGGCAAATGGCAATTGGCAAATGGAAAGAGAATGGCGCACCGGCCTTCCATAATACCGTAATCTCCCACGTAGAAGACGCGCTGCGCGTATAAGACGCACCCCAAACTTAGCAAATGCATTTTCGCGTATAAGACGCACATTTTAAGGCCCAAATTTGTAAATTCAATACATTTCTATAGTAAAATTACCCCTCGTATAAGACGCACCCCCAATTTCAATACATTCTATAAGACTCCCTAGCATTTTGTTTGGCGTAGAGGACGCGTCTTATACGCGGGAGATTACGGTAGTCCCATCCATCCCTCCGACACAGAGTAGGGTTGATAAGACCCACTTGGGTCTGTTTGAGACACAGGATACAACTTGTTACATCGGACTATGCCCTCGGGGCCTACAGACTGCCGCGTGGGAGTGATGCGAAAATTACGCGGACAGCAGTGGCTGAGGCGTGCCCTTTCCCACACTCCCCATGGCAAGTCTGGGAAAATGCCCCCAGGGCATCCATGGTAAGGATGATGCTCCCAGGACATGTAGGCCTATATAGGGTATTGGACTATGCCCCGGGGGCATCGTTTAGTACATGGATGCCCCCAGGGCATCGTCAATTTTTTTTTATGCATGTACGATTGTCCTTACTATGAATGCCCTGAGGGCATTGTCCCCCATTGTTCTCTATACCATGCCCCTGGGACATCCATAATATGGATGATGTGTGATGATGCCCCCAGGGAATGGCGCCAGGGAATGCACTGATAGTCATATGAGTCGAAGGTTGGAGAGTGCCCCAGCCTAGTAGGCTCCTAATTCCCCCCTGATTAGCTTAAAGTCCAATATTCCCTGAGGGCATGCATGGATGTCCCAAGGGCATACTCTTGTTTAATACCACTTCATTTATCATCAACTTTATGCCCTGAGGAGTAACATTTGTAGACTGTAGAAGGAACCTGGGAGAAGGAAGATATGCCCTGGGGGGTATGCATACTTAGGCCCTTCTTGTAGCTAGCCTACAAGTACAATTTGTAGAATTGTACTACATGCCTGGAGGGCATGCTTTGGTCAATCATGCTTTAAAGAAGCAAGAAATATGCCCTGAGGGTATGTTGCCCTCAGGGCATATGCATGTTTTTTCTGGTCAATGCCAGAAAGTCTAGATCCAGAGCTAGGTCAGGAATGGTCCTGTGTATGCATATGCCCTGAGGGCCAATACACGATGCCCTGAGGGCATAGACTAGCATTGGTAAATTGCTGATTTCTAGAGGGCCAGCAATATGCCCTCAGGGCATGCATAATTCCGCGCGGCAGTCCCGAAAATATACGCGTCACCACAGGGGGCGGCACTGAATGCCCCCAGGGCATAGACCGATGTAACAAGTTGTATCCTGCGTTTGGCACTATCAGGTGGTGCCACCTTGTGGGTATTGAGTGAACTAACCTACCAATATGGCAATAGCAGCTCCACAGAGGTTTTTTCATGCCACATTTTTTACAAATTCTTTTATGTATCTTACCTTTTTGCCAAGGAAACGAAACGAAAGGCATTTGTTGTACTTTATCCAAAGAAGCTATTTTGACACTTGGTGACATTGTCCCCTTCTCCTGGGGCCATTTGCAATTTTTTTTTTAAAGTGACGCAAAGCCATGGATCTGGACAATTGGGCCAAAGTGAAAATTAATTCACAGCAACCCCACCCCCCAATGAAAAAAATTGAAAACAGTGACATAACTATGGTTATACTTCCCCGAAAAAAATTTCATGGACATATTTTGGAAATTAACTAAAATATGATTTTCTTTTTGTTTCAGGCCCCCTCTAAAAGCCCCCTCTAAGAAACGATTCAAGTAGATAATGGATATATGGAGATCATGAAAACATGGGAAATGGTACTACTTGACTTGTTAATTACATGGTATCTAAGATACTTGGGTGCATCCCCAGAATAAGATGATTTGAGAGGGTGACCCAGGAGGATTTTTTTTTCAAATTTGGCAGATTTGACATGGACTGACCCAACTGAGTTAGTGTAATAGTTTGGGGGAGGATTCAATCCAACCTGTCAATTAACCCACCTACATGATATTATGAAATACAATATTTTGTACATTAAATTTCCATCCACTGTAATTGGTAATAGACTAGGTTACTATGAGTAGTAGGGTAGATTAAAGACGGCCACATATCTTGAGACGTCCGCCCAACATATTTGCAATGAAAATAGACTTACTCCTGCCCTAGCATTATGAAATCATTGATGAGCATTGAACCTACCAGTTGGTAATGTTGATTCACTAGCAAACCCAGTGTTATGGCTATTTTATGGGGTGGACGTCTCAAGGTATGTGGACGTCTTTAGGTTAATCTACCCTAACTATTATTGGTATACCATGGAATCAGAAAGCTTAGCACATAAAACTGAGAGTAGGGACAGTTGTTATGTTATAGGAATATTATACCTCCTCAGATTTAGAGCAATTATACATGCGATGGTCACGATAAAGACAAAATTACCTTCTTTTTAAATCTGTTGTTAGCTTTCAACATATCTGGCTGACCGTCGATGGAGATGAAGAACGGGGGCCACATCGTAGACCTACATGAGCCAAGCATCATCAGAGCACACCAGGAGATGCCAAGAAACACCATAGAATACTCCCAGTCCTTACCCAAATAGTGATTAAAAAGGCTCCATAATCCATACCAATAGAACATGTATGTAAGAGTATGCACATACATGAAAAACCGCGTGAAGATCCAGAATTTAATCTTCTTTGAACGGTCTAGTGATTTATCGAGGATGGGTAGTAGTAACTGACCAACCATTTGCAGATTTCCAACCCCAAAACAGACCCAATATTTAATTGGAATGTTGTCTCGCAGGACATAGTAGCCAATAGTGTCCCATGCCCCTCTCCAGTATAAGCAAGCCAATGGACACACCAGAAACAACGCAATTGCAGAATCCAAGACAGAAAATAACTTGTAAATGGCTGTTTTTGTTAATGCCATTATTCCTATGGGTTCCAGCATACACAACCGCCCATTGAATGATAACTCACTCTCCCTGCCTTGTAACAGTGCTCTCACTCTTCTCACCAGGGGGCAATTCATAACTTTCAGAAGTAACATGGATAAATAGCTAGTGTTCCAAAATGGAGATAAATGGTTATGCTCTAATACATACTTACTCTAATATGAGCCAGCTAAGCAAGACTTAGTGTAAATACAGAGGGTGCTTCCTGGGGAAAAAAGAAGGAAAACGGAAAAGTAAATAGCAGTACTTTCCTTAAGTATATAGGCTAGTAGGTAAATGGTTCTAGCTTAGATGTCGATAGGGTGGGTCAGCCCCCAGGGGTCATGATTACTGGTCATCATATCACTGCCCTGCACAACATGGTCAGAGTACATCATGATAGCGGCACCCTGATACAGATGTTGGGCTATCTGTATTACATGACAGATTATGCATGAGGGAAAATTATATGTAGGCTGTGTTGGCAACAGAGAAAATCATACAAATGATATTTCCATAGGCTACTTGACGATTTTATGTGAAAAAAGGTAACTGTAGGGCCCTTGGTTTATATAAAAGCGTTTGCATGAAAAGAAATCATTAAGAAAATATCATAGAAAGTTGCCTTTTTGCCCTGGTGGCTGAGACAAAACCTAGGCCTATCTCAGGGACCTTCAGGGTCTAAACCGGATTTTAAGTAAATTCCAGATCATAAAATATTCAGTCTGCCATTCTTCATAAAAAGGGACAGTTAGGTAGGAACTATTAATTATAATTAAGGAATACATCCCCATGGCAAGTCCTTTCAGGTGGTATATAGCTTCCCTGAGAATTTCAATTGAACTTGTCATGCTACTTAAAAACGACTCAGAGATCTACCATTTTTAAGCTTGCTCAGGTTGACATGAATTTATAGGTGGGGCTGGCGAGTATATTTCACAGTATGTTCTTAGGGAGTGATCATTTTTTAACAACAGGGGGGGGGCTGGTGGGTTTGTGTGCGGATGCGCGAAAAAAAATTTTCCGACCCCCCATCAGGAGGTGAAAATCGCGTGCAAACACGCCCTTTTAACCTATAGTAACACGCGGGCTTTTTCGCTGAAAACAGGGGAAATTATTTTGACCCCCCCTAGTCAAGGGGGTGAAAAAATTCTGACCCCCCCTGTTCAAGGGGTTGAACAAATTCTGACCCCCCCCAAACCCACCAGCCCCCCCCCCCCCCGTTTTAAAAAATGATCACTCCCTTACTTCTCTATAAGAAAATACACAAAAGCAAAGTTATACACTGAGAACACCACAGTTTATTTCAAAACCATCGAGAAGCACAGATTGCATACTACACACTGGTTTCATAGGACTTGTCAATCTTGCTGTGGTAAACAACGGAAAATAAAATAGAGAAAACTGATACAAGTCCTTCCGGGGTATCACCCACCTGTTGCTGGACTGGCCTGCTTCTGCTTGTACAATGATATTGCTACAAATGTTTGTATATAACAATTCAATACCATTCAATGCTTCTTTTAACTTCACCTGGTCCAGCAGTGTCTATTTACTCTTATCTGCATTATATATGTATTTAAGCACTGTTTCAATATATAAATACCATAGTAATAATTATGTATCATGGGAGCAGAAATGGTTCTCCCTGCCTCTCCTGGTACAAAGAATAAAGTCCATCTTCTCCACTTGCTTTTATGTTTGGCGCCATTTCTGAGCATTACTCCCGCTCCAATTATTTGATACACATTTAAAAGCTCTACGACAAGTTGTAGTTAAGGGGGTATGGGTACAGGAGTGTTATCGAGTTACCACATAGATACAACAACAAGGGAATGGTCTTGATATGAAAATCTCAGCATAATGATACCTCATGCCAGCATTATCAATTTAACAGATAATAGTCGACAATGTAAGTTTATGATAAATGGAAATGTTTAAAAAAATGCTTTGATCAATTATTTATAAAAGTGTTCCCCGTGAAGTATACCTTTTCACATACTTGGTACTATACCAATGGGTCTACACATTTTAACCACTTTTACATGACTTCAATTCACCTTACACTACAAACTGCGCATTAAGCTAGAGATTATACCATTTAAACAAATGTACATGGATTTTAAAGATGGAACTCACAGTAAATTAGCCAAGTTAGCATAGAACTCTGTTCTATGAAACCTTACCAGAACCCATTTGTAAAACCATTCATATGGCTTAAGCAAAGGTGATATCTTAACTTCGGTGGTTTCAACTGGGATATCATCTTGCATATCTAGAGTGAGGCATCAGTGCATGACTTTGTATACAAAAATATGAAACAAATCAAAGTAAAAAGAAATAGCACTGAAATTGACAAGGTTGTCCTTTTACATGACTTGATTGTCATACCTTATAACTAATTCATTACAGTTAACATTACCAGAAAAAGGGGTCTGGTATCATCATTGCATATGAGAAAAATTTCAAATAATTGAAAAAAAAGGAAAACTGCTGCTTTTGAAGGGCAGAAAACAAAGGTCAAGGGGAACTACGAATTTAGGTTATTTTTGTACAGCACTATGTGGGATCTAAATTACTATTCTAAAATATTAAATTATAATACAAAACACATGGTTCAGCCGTATACATGGTGCCTGTTAACCAGAAATAAAACATACAATTTTGGTTTCTGCTTTTGGTTTCCGCCCATAGACATGTAAGGTCCATGGTTTGGCATTGATTATAAAACTACCAAAAGTGGTCAAATATCCCAAGAAGAACACATGAGCTATGTAACTTCCTTTTGATTAATGCATACTATACTATCATATACAAGCACCTGGCACTTTTACCTTTTGGGGTTTGATTCGCTCCGGCGTTTAGACACAAGCGATAAGTATTTGATGACTTTTTTTTTTTATTTAAGCCTGGTGCTTATATGTAACAGTATGGTAGAACATAGGGACCCTTGTACACACCATGCAGTTTACAGATTTTGTTTGATACTGTTGTATGTCTACTCTAGATGGCAGAAAGCAGTATTACAGGTTTACATCCTCTAAGTCATTCTAACAGTGTATTAGTGGATCTTAACAAACAGAATAAAGCACCATGCTGCCAAACAATGAATAGGAATGCTGTTCTGTCAATTTTCAAAGGACTGGCCACACTTTCATGGTTTTACTCCCAATAGAGGCACTGGACCTTATCATTTTGTAGATGTTGAGCAAGTCAGGAAAAACCTGCCAACTACCCAGGGAGACTTGATAAAGTCAGGACACACTAGTGTGGACAGTCCTTCAAACATTGATTGCTCCTTGTCAGAAAGTGGCCTTTATAGAACAAAAAGGTCTAATACTTGTGCAAATGGCGTATACTTAACAACAAATGTACCTTAAATAAGAAATGTAAGGTTTGAAAATGTATACATGAGCTTCCTTTATATTTGCTGTTTACCAGAATTCTAATGTAATGTTGCTGTTGACAAAGGCATGAATAGTTAACTTGCTAGTAAAAGGAGCACATGAGCATTGGTACTGGTTTAAATTGTAAAGCTGTGCTTCATATGCCCACTCTACGACGTAGAGGTTCCATAGAAAAAAAGACTGTTGTTTAGAGACAACAAAAGTGATGTCTTGACTTAAGGTTATAGCAAAGACAAAGTTTTAGCTAGGTCATTTTTGGTTATGACAGGTAGTTCCCATTACCAAGAAAATGCAAAATCTGACATCTACTGATCTAGCAGAAGGTGAAACGAGTATAACGGGGGATATTTCACCATAGCTTGTGAGTACATTACTCCTGCAAAGGGAATTTTGCATGTCTAAGGCAACACTGATCCAATGACATATCTGTAGTTGTTTGAGAGGAATAGTGTACTTTGTGTACCAAAGCACAGTTGGTAGAAAACATAGTTGTCTGGCTACAATGCTGATCCAACAGATTCTGAGCATAAACAACCAGTCATACTGGGAAGCAGGGTTATGTAGGAAAGGAGGAGGCAAGTCTTTGGGAACGCACCTGTTAAGTCATACATCATACAGACATGACAACCTTCAGGATGCTATCTTCACTCACACTCTGTTCACTAACTTGTGCAGATACTACTCTAACATGGAAGGTGGGTATATATCAAAAGGTTGAAAAATGACTTACTTATATGTTTACACACATTTTTCAAGACAGTTTGGGGAGTGTTGGGGTTGGGTGTTCATACACCAAATATATGCACTGTCATCCCAGTGGCTGTTCAGTTTCATGCTGCAAGACTCATTGAACCATTTTCACTCTCACTTACCAGATTTCAACATGGCAAATAATATTAAATTCAGGTCATATAACATAGAATATATATATATTTCCATATGCCGATGTCATCCTGAGTTGTTTCTCACCAGAAACAGGCTAGTTGGAATACAGCTATCATAAGTTCTTTTCTGGTTCGCACCAGTGTTTTTGGATGTTCAAGTGGCCTTCGTGTTACGTTATATCATCATATATTTGTATGCAGCACCATTTTGGCTTGACACATCCTGTGTTTTGATAACGTGTCATTGCAATGTGGTAAATGGAACAGTTTCAATGAGTGATAATCTTGGTATCTATCTTTCTAATATTGGTTCTACAATAGGGCTTTTTGTGAGTTTTCTTCTAAATAATGCACAAAATGCAATTATTTACTGCTAAGGACACATTTCAAAGGCATGCAATCATACTACTTTCTACCACATATTGCTTATTTTAGATTAAATACAAACTTGTTTTGTTTTCATGCTGAATCACTTCTGACTCAACTAAAACGATACTGTTTTAACTTTCTTTTTTAAAAAAAACAAGACTAGAAATAAGTTTTGTATCTATAGGTGATCAGCGTGATCACTTTAAACAGCTTCATAAATTTCACAAAGTACAATATACCTTTTTATTCTACTTTACTTATGAAATGTGAATTAACTACCAACAGCACTCTTGACAACTTTACCATTTCAATTTTATAAATAGTTCTTACAATTGAATTGTATTAAGTTCTTTTATAAATAAGTTAAATATAATAGACCATTAAACAAACACCCCAATGATGTACACTGTTTCAAACAATTAAAGTAATTTCATTAAACAACTGCATTGGCTCTTTCAGCCAATGCAAAGAAATCTACTATGCATATAAAATGCAAAATTCACCAACAGAATACTAATTGCATCACAATTTCAATTAATCCTTAATACCTCATGCAGAAACAAGGAAGAGTCTGACTCTTTTAAATGTGGTCAATCATGCCATGTGCAAATCACAAATGGGAAATTCAACACATTGTACAGGAAACCTATAGTTTGATGAAAAATACATTAATCTACCCCTACAGGACAAGCTTTCAGTAATCATACTGATACAGGTTAATTAGAAAACTGTACATAAACTACTGTATTTATGTGTTTAGGTTAGAATAGGCAAACACCCCATTTCCAAGTGTGTGAGCGCAATGAAGGGTTAGGTGTGCTTCTATGTTTGTGGGTACTGTATGGAATAAAGTCACCTTGTATGTATAGTACCGGTATTAAGGAATATCATATCCTTTCATTTCATTGAAGGCTGCAAGGTTATTTTCTCCAAAACAACACTTTGTGACAGTAGTCAGTACATATCTACAACACATACTCATTAACAACATTAATGTGCCAGCCAGTTCACTAGATAGAGGGACCAACTACCAAGAAATCTCAAACATCAGAGATTCCCCCTCAATGAGCCTTGCTTCTGACTAAGAATCCCTTATTTGATTCCCTCCTCAAGGCTATAATCTGACTCAATTGCTGGGAAACTTGCTTAGAGAAGGTGTTTCTTTCACACCTTCATACAGGCTAAGGAGTTGGCCCCTGAATTCATATCATGCTTTATAACAGAGATGTCTCCAGCCTCCAGAGAAGAGCAGTTTGCATATCAGGGGATATCCTTTATAATGGACAATAGAATTTATAATACATAATACTTAAACTCCAGCCCTTTATGCTGTCAAAAACCCCAATAGCTAATCTACCTAATGGGTATATGACCATAATGAAATTTAGATAAGATACAAACTGGAATTGTAGGGGTCTCCCCAACACAATTCTAAGAAATATGGGAGGGTTAACTCAAATGAGATTTAAAAGGTATACCACTCTATGGAAGCTGGAGACCTCTGTTATGATACCCTGTATTTGGTCAGCCACACATATGTTTGAATAATAAAAACAAAAACCCTTTAGTTACCATCATATGGTGACTCTACATTCACAGCTTTTACATCCCTCCTATAGTGTTCAATACTGTATAAGCTCTATGCTTTCTATTCATGTTAAGTAGAAATATCTCAAATATCATACAGGTAACAGTAGGCAACCCAAATGATTTTACCATTGAAGACCTAGATGAAGTGTTAAAACTTTTCATCAAAGGAAATATCAAATTAAAATCTGAAAAATGTGAATTTGGCACCACCAAAATGGAATTCTTAGGTTTTACCTTAGATCAACACAGCATATCACCTTCCCCAGACACCCCCAAGAGCATTAGAGAAGCTGAGACTGCAGCATTAAGACAAGAACTGGTCATAGAAGCAGCCAAAGCAGCCCATGCCTCAAGCCAATCCTCAGACTTGTGCGCCATGAACTATAATAACTGCAATGGGCAAAAGAACAACAGTTACAGCGGTAACAACAACAACAGATCCAGGAAGGACCAGTATAATAACAACAATTATAACAACAGGTCCTCTGGAGGTGGCAACAACAAGCAATACAACGATAAATCCAAGTCAGGATACAGCCAGAAGCCGCAGGGTTATAACAATAACTCTAGATCTGGCTCAAACAGCAGGTCAAATTCCAAGAACAGATACCACCAGGCAGGAGCAAATCTCAGGAAGATCATAGGGGAAGATCCAAATCCAGTGACACCAGAAATAATTTTGTCTTCATCCCCATGGCCTCCACCCCCACCAACACCCGCCAGGTGTCCTTCCAGAAACTCCTAGTCCCAGCAGATTTCCCTATCCCAAATGATTGGACTCAGCAGCAGAAAAAGAAGCCTAGGGATCCAACAGCAGGCAGAAATGACGACAGGAGGACTGAAAATAGCCATCCTGACAACCAACCTCCTGATTCTGGACAAGGAGATCATTACAATGACAACATTGAATAGGACCCAGGGGAGGGCCATCATGCAACTAAAAGTCGAGACCAGTAAGTATGGGCAGTAAGGTAAGACCTCTTACATTAATACTGAATTGACTAAAGGCGCAGTTAATGTTGATATCAATGGCAGATCCTACAGAGCACTAGTAGACTCTGGAGCCTCCCTCTCCTTTATCAGCCAGAAAATGGCAGATAAAATAGTATCAACCCCCAATTTCAGACATGGTAGGAGATGCCGTATGGTAATCCTACTAGCTGATAGGTCCTCAGTTCAGGTCAACAATTCCATCACCATAACCTTCTTAATTAATAACACAGAGTTTAAAACAAGACTCCACGTTGTCCCAAAGCTAAACCACCCCCTAATCCTTGGCGTAAACTTCATGACCAAATATAGGTCCAAAATTTCCTTTGGAGCCAAAGCTCCTTCACCACACTTCATAAGAGCAGCCAAAGGTCTATAAGAGCAGCCAAAGGTCTAACCATGCCACCAAATTCTGAATCTACATTCAATGCAATCGTAGTAGGACCTGATTCCCTAATAGGCAAAACAGGCATCACAGAAAATATTGACACAACTGGTATTAACCTTTTTGTACCCAGAATTATTTGAAGATTTTGCATTAATTCACAATTTTATCACTTTGTTGATAATACCATGTTTTATTTTGATCTTCTCTTTTGATATGGGCCCTGCATTGCATTTTCTGAATACTTATAACTCAATGATAAATTTCAGTCAAGGATGTTCCATTCCAAGTCAGGTCTGGTAACCATAGTAACCGAAACATTCCATTTGTTGTCATTTGTTAGTGTTTGGTCTCTCTTAGGCTATATATCTATGTCCATATTCCCTGCAATCCTGAGCCTTATAGATCTTCAAAAGCTGATTCTGCCTGCATGTGTACTGCACTCAGGAAACATAATGTGTTAGTAGCAATTAGTGCATGGATTGTCCATATGGATATGAGCAGTTCAAGTCCCCTTACTCTAATCTAATTAGAGTAAGGGGACTTGGGTGTATATGATCTAGCATCATTTTGGTATTATTTCAGATATTAGCTCCCTAGAGGGTTGCCCTCTACTGAATCACATAAAATGACAACTAATTTTCAAGTTTTGACTCCCAGTGCTTGATATAGTGGAGATAAAGCAAAATGGATGGTTGTATCGTAATGGGGATGTCAGGACCATTCTAAAGAGGGCCTCACTTTGCAGATTCGATCAGTAGAAGTTTGATAATGACCATTTCTTTCAATAAACATGCAGCAAGAAAAATCATACCGGTAACAGTAGCCAACCCAAATGATTTTACCATTGATATCAAAAAGCACATGAACCTAGGGACCTTTGCACCCAACAATCTAAAGAAAGCCATTCCCATTGGAAAACTGAACAGCCAACACTCCCTCAATAGCATAATCTCTGACAAAGACATGCTCCCCATCAATTGTGGAGATGATCCCTTGGATCAACTACCCAAAGGGGACGACCCTCTAAAATACACAATATGTGACAAACTCACTGAGGCCCAAAAACAACAAGTTAAAAACATTGTTGAATCAAACAGAAAGGCTTTCGTATTGAATGAGAGTGCTATAGGATTAAACATTGAAAATGAAGTTAAATTAGAATTAATCCCTGATTTCAAACCTTGCAACAGACCATCCACCATAGAATGTCACCCAAGAAAGAGATTTTCCAAAGAGAGCTGTTAGAAAAACATTTACAGCAAAATGTCATTGAAGAATGCACAAAACCCTGTGAGTGGAATTCCCCAGCCTTTTTGGTCCCCAAACCCCAGGGAGACAGGTCTGTAGCCTCAGGATGGAGGATAGTTGTGGACTATAGATGGGTTAACCAGAACCTAAAATCTTTTTCCTACTCCTTCCCCAGAGCAGATGACCTTATGCAGCAAGTTGGCAGAACAGGTGCTAAATATTTTTCCAAATTGGATGTATGTAGCCCCTACCATCAAATTCCCCTAGCAAAGGAATCCAGACCTCTAACAACCTTCTCTGCAAATGGTACAAGGTACATGGCCAAGGTACTCCCCATGGGATTGAAAACTTCTGGTTTATCATTCATGAATGTAATGGAACAATTACTCATGAAATGCAAATACAGAAATGCAGTAGCCTATGTGGATGGCGTGGCCATATACAGCCCTACATGGGAAAGGCACCTTCAAGACCTAGATGAAGTGTTAAAACTTTTCATCAAAGGAAATATCAAATTAAAATCTGAAAAATTTGGCAGCACCAAAATGGAATTCTTAGGTTTTACCTTAGATCAACACAGCATATCACCTTCCCCAGACAAGATCTGGCCTAAAACCTAAAAACATCCATGATCTTAGGTGTTTCAATGGTATGGCACAATTCTATAAGAGATTCATTAGACGTTTCGCCCATATAATGAAACCCTTATATGAAGCCACAAAGGGTACCTTAAAATGGACCACTCAATGCCAAACAGCCTTTGAAAAAGTCAAGGCATCAATTTGCACTGAAGCAGTCCTGAAATTCCCAAACTATAACAAACCTTTCATTATCTTCACAGACTCAAGCAATTTCAGCTTGGGAGCCGTGATCATACAGGTAGATGAACATGGTTTTTATAAACCCATTGAATTCTCTGGGAGAGGCCTAACACCTAAGGAAACCAGATATGGAATAACTGACAAAGAATTACTAGGAATAATCTTCGCTGTTAAAAAGTTCCACCATTATGTTGATGGAACTCACTTCAAAGTATATTCAGATCACACAGCCCTAGTCTTCCTCTTCAACAAGAAAGAAAATATTACCAATGGCAGATTGGCAAGATGGGTAGACACTGTGATGTCCTATGCCTTTGAGGTGAAATACCTACAGGGCAGAGCCAACCTTGTGGCAGATTGCCTGTCCAGAAGAAAGTATTCCCCTAGTTCTGATGATCCCATACCAATTAGATCACAAGGAAGAATCATTCTCCCGCCAAAGAAATTAAAATTCCCAGATATATCCATGACCAAGGTTTTCAGATCAAATGAGCCAGTCCCCAATAACCCCCGGGCCTCCCCAGCCCCAGGCCATCTTTAAAAGGGGTCTATGTCTTGCTTTTCTATCCTCTCTGAGTGTGGGTGGTGTCCATATGCGCGGGCACTGGCACATATTCGTTCCTTGAATCTCCTCTTTCCTGTCCCCTCTTTCTTACATATGTCTGGTGTCCATATGCATGGGCACAGGCACATGTATTCCTTTGTGACGTGATGTCTAATGTACTTTTTCCGCCATGAATATGACCTTAGCTGTCGGCTTGGCGTTAAACAACCATTACTCACTCACTCACTCCCCAATAACTCCATCTTCATGGGACCTCCCAGATCTATATTAAAAGGAGGCAAAATTTGGGGAAGCACAAGTAAACCACCAAAAGGCGTTATAGCCAGAAAGGCACCCCAGAAAGACAGCAAGTTGTGAATCCTGACCTGTGTGTACTCACTCGAGCACAGTCGCAGTCCCAGGATGACACACCCCCAACCGCCAGCCAATCAGCGCCCGGTAAACAGACCCGCCCACTCAAACCTAAGTGCAGCATTCCTCGCCCCAGAGGCAGGCCCGCCAAATCTAGGTCACCCAGGGTCTCTGTCAAAGCTGCCAATGCCAAGAGAGCTAAGCTCTCCCGCCGTGTGCTACCTGTAGCTGAAAGGGCAATTCAGGAAATCTGTAAACATCAGTCCCTGACACCTTCTAGAGAAACTCTGATTAAAAACTAAAAAGAAGACCTTTTTGCATCCTCCATGGCAAACTACATAGAAAAAGGTACCTTGCCACACGACAAATACTACGTAACCACTCCCAATTCATCTTACTGGATGAAGTCCTTTTCAGAATTACTGATACCAACCTAGGCAAGGCCCTAGAGCCCACCCTACAAATTGTAATTCCAGAAAGACAGCAACTCATTGTTCTCCCCTAGGTGGCCACCTAGGTGCAGTCAAAACCTACACATCCATAAGAGCTAGGTATTACTGGAGATCAATGTTTAAAGAAGTTTTTGATTTCTGCGGCACTTGCCATACATGTCTAACCACCAAAAAGAAACCCCAATGAGATTACGTGACCCAGTACTTACGGCATTCTCCCATGTCACCATGGATACCATAGGCCCTTTTTCCAAGGTCACAGACGGCTCTCACTATATATACATGTAGTGACTGACCATGCCACTAGGCACATAACTGCCTGGACCAGCGAAGAAAATACTGCTGCCATTGTAGCACTTGGTTTCTTCCAAAGAGTCATATGTATCCATAGCACTCCCTCAGTGTTGAACACAGACAATGCCTAACAATATGTCTCAAAATTATTCAAATATTTTTGTGAAAAATTCGGCATTAAACATGTGACAGGAAGTGCACACTGGTCCAGGTCTCAAGGTCTCTGTGAGCGCCAACATCAAACCATAGAATCATCCCTCAGAGCTTTTGTATCAAAATCACAAAAGCATTGGTCTACTTTCCTACAGGCTGTAGTTTTCAGTATCAAAAATACCATAAGCAGCGCTTTAGGTTACTCACCAAATTTGCAAGTCTTTGGCAAGCAGACACCTGCCAACAGAAGCAGCTTTGTCTTTGTTTAAAGCCGAGAAAGACTCAAGCACCAAAGAGAAAATAATGACCAGCCTACTACAGTTCAGGGATGAAATTCAGATGAAGGCTCAGAAAATATGATTTCTGCTCACAAAAAGATGAAAGCCAGACATGACTCCTCAGCAGAACTCAGCTCATACAACACAGGCCAGTTGGTATATTTACATATACCTAACCTGCTGGTCAAATGTAAATAAAAAAAGTTGCAACCCACACACTCAGGCCCTTACATCATAATGAAAATGACTTCACCAGTTACAGCCATTTTAAAAAGGCTACAAGATGGAAAAGTACTGAAGAAATCAGTACATGTATCGAGGCTAAGGAGACCAATCACAAGAGCTAGCTCCAAAACCATCATAAAAAGGCTACAATCAGGGCCCATAAGCTCACTTCATGACCCCGACCAGCATGACCCCTCCAATGTGAGTTTTACCACTCCCAAATAAAGAAAAAGAGAGGAAGGCCAGCCAAAAAGGGCAAAATCTCCTTCAGCCCCATGCCCTCCAGAAAATAAAGAAAAATTCCTGAGCGTGCATTATAAATCACATGAGACACTGCGTCAAAACACTCCTCACCCATACCCCCCCATTAATCCCTGTAAGGCGCCACGCGCCCAAACCAAATTAATTAACCATTAATACCCCAACCACTTAAACACACTGACAGCAACAGTCACACCCCAACACCTACCCCATTAATACTAACAACCATAAAAATTCCTATGTACTCAAAATCAACATTATCTTGATTAATTACATATACAACTACCTACCCCTTCTAAGTGGAACGCCAAACACTGGCAAATGGATTATCAGATAATTATGATAGGTTACCCACGCCAGATACCGACCGCCCAAAGCAGCGCTGTATCCTCGGTTTGTGTATAAACTTCAAAGCACACATGCGACGGCTTGTTACCACTTCAGGACCACTATTTCCAATGATAAACCTATTGTAGGAAGATGGATTTCTGATACCCTTACCCCATGTTTACACCACTGTTTTCCGCCAACTTTTAAGTGCTGTGGTGGCAAATAAATAACACGCCACTCTCAAGGTCTTTAAAAACCAAAGGGTTGCCATAGCAGCCATATCACCTTGGCCAGGGATAAATACCCCCTGCCAAGCTCCCCAATATTCTATTTTTAGACAATACCTCACCACTAACCAATCCAGGCCAGGATAACCCTAATTTGCTAGGGGGCAGTTCAACCCCCTTGCATCCACCCAATAATATTTGGCCTAAGCCCTTTTAGGGCAAGACATACCATCCAATGGGAGATCTGAAACTGAGGAATAGCTAACCCCAGTTTTAGGTTTATAAACACTTGCCCACCCCCATCTGATCACAACACAACCTACAACCAAACTCAGCCCACTTATCAGCGCTGATGCACCCCCATACTTTAAACACACAGCCCATGCCCTAGATAACATGATACAAGGCCTATTCTCCAAGTCAAAAACTACACTAGAGACTTTATCAAAATTAACCTCATCTCCAAACATCAGACAAACTAGAAATGCCCCTAGCCAATTAGTCATTGGAGATATTTTAAGAGCCTCAATTGGCCTTGGGACACAACCAGAAATTGATATTCTAAATTCTGAAATGTCTGACCTGGATAAAAGATTAGCTATTAAAATGCACGTGGTAGAATTGGCCACTCATTTTCTGCTGAATATTTCTGAATTCAACTACAACTCCGTTAACATCTTCTCAAAAATCCAAAATGACACTGACGACGCTCTATCTTTTATTTCTGGAAAATTGGAGCATTTAAATTCGAACATCTCATCAATTTTATTAAAATTAGAACTGCAATACAGGCAAGACACCTTATATTCCATGTTGTTCACAGCAGCAAATTCCCAAATAGAATCATTAATTGACCTTCAAAATGATTTAGAAAATCTGCTTTTAACCATTAACAATCTACTTGAGGGTACCCTACCCCCATCCATAATCACACAAAATGACCTCACTTTAGGCTTAAATAATCTATCCAGCCTCCTGCACAAGGCACATCACAACATCATATTAGAAGGCCTACCCATAAGTTATTATTATAAGCGCCGGGTACATGTGCAATGGAGCCATAACTCGAGCGTGTTAATAACCATACCAGTACCCATAACCAGAGGGGGAAGCCCCTTTTCTATCTTTAGAATAGAAACCTTCCCCGTACCTTACGACACCTCCAACACTAAGTCAGTAGGTCACACCCAGGTGGAGCCAGTTCCTGGCTACTTGGCCATGTCAAAGACCCACTCACACTACATACAGTTTGCACAAGCTGACCTGGATACGTGTGACCTCGGCCACCTTATCAGCTGTAGTCTACCCCTATCGTTGCTGTCGGCCACCCACCCCACATGCACCCTATCCCTATTTTTAGACCTACCAGATGCTGTGCACCATACCTGTAGCTTTAAAGCACACATGGCAGCGCCTCTACCAAATCTTATCAAACCCTTATCTCACAGTACCTTTCTATTAATAACCGACCATCCCACCTCCATGCTCCAATGCACCGACTCAGGCCAAGTTAAAATAAAAAATAGTGCATACTCAGTCATTTCAGTCCCATGTCTGTGCTCCATTAAAAATGCCAGCATGATTTTAGTCAATTCTGATTTATCTTGCACTCAAAATTTTACCCTAGAGCCCATATCAAAAGCTTATTTTAACTTACCACTCTGGCGACACTTTGGTCAACTTCCAGCAAATGTTTCCGGCGTCACAATAGCAACCACACCCCGGACCCTTCACCTACCAAATTTTGAGAAATTAGAACACTTACACAACCAGAAAATAGCCCCACTTTTCCAAGAGACCCTAACCCTTAAAAAGGCCGCACAAGGACTTAAAGACCAATCCGCCCTCCTGTCCACCAGCTCCTTGGTACATTTAGGCTACCATCTCCAGCTTTCACCTTGGCTACGCTTAGTGTCACCCCTTTTGGCACTACTTTGCTGCATAATAACTTTCAAGAATCACCTGCGTGTCAATCAAATGTCGCACTTTATCACATTAGTCTCAGCAACTCGAACACCCAAGATGGCCAACGCTGAAAGCTGGAATCGGTTCAAGGACCTTATATGGCAGGCCAACAATGATTGGCCTACCCCACCTATAGATCTACCTGCAGATTATGGGTATTCCCAATCTCCAGGCCGCTATGATGACATGTTTATTTGGGCATTCGTCCTGATTTTCCTGTACATCACTTGGATCACCGCCAAAAGGTGCCTTCGACACTGGCCCTACTGTAGGCAGGACAACCATAGGCACCCTTCATTGTGGCCAAGATACACGCAAATGGACGGACCTTTGACTTTACAGTTGGCAAGATGATTTACGGGCAGAACCTATGGGCCCCAACCATTACGGCCCCCAAGGTATCTCCAGCCCGCCTTACAGTAGCTTTCGGCAGGCATCTGGATCTTCACTGGAAATCCGACATCAGAACGATAATTGGAGGACAGATCAGGCAAATCCCACTACAGCGCTACCCCCCTGTACCTTTTCTGTAGAGGTTACCACTATACAGGATCTTAAAAGGAGCCCACCACATGACAGTGGTAATCTCTTCTAAAGGACAACCGACCTTCAGTTGGCCTCCAGTGACACTGACCCCGCCATACAGTTACCTTGTGAGTCCTGGCCGGGGGATCGTTACGACTCCCCGGCAGAACTCACCAAATATACACCTCTCCGGCACCAGCAAAACAAGGATAAATACCCTTACGAGCCAGAGAAGATGCTAACACCACTCATCACATCCAGTGGCGGTAAGTTACCTTAAAAACCTCCTTTGATCCTCATGTGGGGATCAAAACGGACCACCGGCCACCCCTGACATCCCTCGATAATGGACTCTCCCGGTCCCCCAATCCACCGGATAGCCCCACCTAGAACCTTCATGTGGGGATCATCCCACATCCTTTATAACTCTAGAACCTGACCCCACCTACAATTACACCATTTTTATAACACCCCACACTCCCACTGCACAAATTTGACCCACAATAACACAGTTCCGACTCACAGTCAAGGCCCATCGCACGACGAGACGTCGCCATCTTGGTTCTGACGTTGCGTCTGGCTTCCCCGCCAAACGCTGTGTCAGAACGACGGCGCAGCGTCCCACCAGTGCCGACGGCCTCCCCAACATCAGATTGTCGAACGCTTTTACGTTGGCATAGCAAAACCACCGTCACTTAGGACACCCGCACTCAATGCATCCGTCAAAACAATAACATAAGCACGTGTTCACAATAACATTAGACTTGCATTCGCCCTGAGTTAACACCACCGCCCCGCATGTAATTTAAAGACCACCCATGCAATTTAGAAACCACAAACTCTTAACGGGTCGTGGACGCCCTTGTATTATAAAGTAAATCACAAGTAAATCAAGCTCCTGGCTAACAAGTGGTCGTCATCACAGTTTTCATCACAGAATCAAGTTAAATCACAGTCTTTGTATCAGGCCAGCCACCTTTCTGGAACTAGTCCTTTTTGCATCCCTTACTTCTCCCTGGTTTTAACGGCGCATCTTGACTTGATCCATATCCTGGACCTTGACTAGTCCTCGCCTACGCCCCAACTTCTGAACAACAAAATTAATACCCCCCACTCACAACTCACAGCAAAATTCCAAATCAAAATTCCAAATTCAAGATTCAAAATTCAAAAATTCAAAATCAAAATTCAAATTCAAAGACAAATTCCAATACGTCAAAATTTTCAACCAATTTAATCAAAATTATACATACCTGCCATTGCTAGCAGTAGACCAAACAGGGCCCACTGGCCCCTCCTTCAGGCCCTCCCTGTCAAATTTTGGTCCCTTTCTGACGCCGAAAGAGGCACCAAATCCTTTTATAGCAGACTCTACCGTGGGAACAACAAGTTCCTTTCTGAACCATATTTTCAAACCGACCTCTTCACCAAATTCCAAAATTCTCACCCCAAACCCCCACCTTTAGGCCCCAAACCCCCTTACCATAGTGTGGTAGCAACTTCCACACATGACCCCACCAGGTCATGGCAAGTCTACACCATTCACCATACCATTTCCCCATACAATTTACACGGACGCTGGACAAAAGCCGCCTCAGTGGCGCCAACCAGTGCCTCATATAAGAACTAAAATACGAAAGGTCCCCATAAAGCAGCGCCATCCATGCCACACGCCAGAACTAACCCAGAGTCCCTAGTAACTAGGCTCCCGCCTAGCTTGTCGGTGCATCCTAAGACGTCTGTACATTTGACACAACCCGTACGGCCTATTTACAGCCTTTTTCAGTCAACTTAGTATTTTTGTTGGTCGCCTTGTGAACCATACACTATGATCGACATTCGACTAATAATTGCCCCCCCTTTTTCTTGCTCTGTTTCTCTATATAGAGGCCAGCGACCTGATGGAGGAGGCGGAGACATCACTAACAAGCCAACATCCAACAACCTCAGCAGTGGTAGACCAGGAACCCCAGCTCCAATTGGCTTCCCCCACTGGAGCACACGAGTCTGCTCTGCAATTTGATGCACAGCTACATCTGCCCATGCAGCATCCACAATAATAACAACATACCAAACACCTTCACCACAGTTAATCCACCCCAGGTCTGGAGACCCTTACCCAAGACATCTACCCACAGCTCATCAGAAGAAGACAGTGACTCTAGTGTTTCCCTCCTGGCAGATCCAGTAGACATGGACTCGCTGGGTGATCTTGACCAAAACTCACAGTCTGACTCAGGTAAACCTGACAGAATGCACCTCAGCAAAGTGGTAAGATTTGTCCCCAACAACAAGAAGCCCAGGAAGAGAACCTCCCTAGGTTGCTCCCTTAACCTGAATGTGCTGGGCCACCAGGATTTACCACCAAAGGGTCTTGTAAACAACAACCGCCGCAGAAAAAGAAAATAAACTCAATATTAGTTTCTATAAATCTTTAATATTCAAGCTTTTGTTAAACTTATGGACTAAAAGTGTAGAGACACACTTTCCTTTCCGACCACCCATGGACACTACAGACACTGACCCAGTCAGCCTAGTCAACTGATTTCAGAGCCAGTTTTCTTGTTTTTCCCAAGGCTATGATACATAGCCAAAACAACACACTGCATTTTATTTGATCTTTTTACTATTTAAGGACCCTATAAAGGCCACAAGCCAGGCAGCAGGTTTTTGTGATCTTAAGATGCCATAAAGTCCTCCTTTCACACTGTACCACTTTCAAGCTCATCGATTGATCAATCCCTGTTCTTATTTATTATATTGTGTTATGTATTGGCTCAGACCTAATTCATAAGTGCCTACCGGTACTGTAGCAAACCTTACCAATAACTTGTACTTATCTACCTCAAGGTCTGCCACAGAGCCAATGATTGCATGCCTTAGGATAGCAATTTGTTTTATTTTTAGAAGACGATCCCACTGTCACCAATACCGAATAATAGATGGTCCTTTTCCTTCTCGTGTGAACCCTAGAATTAGATATGTAGCCAGTTCCTGTATCCTACCACGATCTGAATTATCCATGCCTTTGCCAAAAGTCAACAGAGAATAGTTCCTTGGCACAGCATTCATTTTTGTATTATTTTAGTTTTATTCATGTTCCGCCAATACCAGCATTGAACACTTCCTTGGCACCAATATTTGTGACCAATCTGATAAGATATAATACCTTTATACTACACAGTCATAAGAAATTGTCAGTAGACCATTCTCACAAACTTCCTCCTTAAAACCTCGCGTAGAATCAAGTAGGAATGTGGGGATTTGTCAGTAGACCATTATAGGTATTGTATTTATCATATTTATTTTCACCTTGACTCTACCATGTAACCCAGTGTCCAAGTCTACCCACAAGCCAAGCCACACCTATAGACCAAAGGCTGGTGGTGTCAACTGCACTCAGTGACCCAACCTCCTCCCACTGGAGGACATGCCCATTAATCATGAGCAGCCCACTGCATGCCAGGAATTCCTAGCAGCTATATTTAGACCCACTCCTCCTACTGGAAGACACACCCATTAATCATGAGCAGCTCACAGCATACCAGGAATTCCTAGCAGCTATATGTAGAATCATACTGAACTCTGTGACCCCCAGTGCTATGTTTAGATCCACCTACACACCCGCACTGGAGATCCCCAGTTACTATATTTAGCTCACCTGATACTATTTTTAGGATGAGCTGGGTGAGCAGCTCCTATCTCTCACACACTCACATGGGATAAGAGCCCCCAGCTCAAGGCTAGGCTTGGACACTGTTGGGTACCATATACTGTATTATCATCTATACCTTGTGGACTTCATTGAATAAAGTAGATATCAAACTGGATCCCTGATTCATCCTCATTCATCATTTATGGACTCGTTGACAATCTAGCCAAGAGACAAGAAGGGATGAGGGAGCAACCTTGTGGGAGGAGTAGGCTCCCACGGAACGATGGGGATAAGTGGTGAGGGAGGAATGTGGGGGATGAATGGGTGATGATAAGCGGAATAAGGGGATAAGGGGGTGGGGTAGGGATGAATGCAGGGACATAGATGAAATGAGGGTCAGTGAAGGAACAAAGAGGGATCATTCATTGATATGGAGAGATAAGTGGGAGATAGATGAGGGTTAAGTGAAGGACAGGATAGGGACACTGATATGATGATATGGGGAATGAGGATATAGATGAGAGAGCCCTCATATCAATTCTTAGCTGGAAACCAAAATCCTGGTACATTGTCATTTGGTTTGATTTGATTTTGCAGGTCATTTTTAATACCCAGGTAGGTCAACCATACAGTTAATCCTTGATCTATGTTTCCTGTTATCATGATGAATTACTCCTATGCCTTAAATATACCAATCGGTACCTGCATGATTAAACCATATGGCATGGATCATCACAGAAAAAGGACTAGGTGGGATGATGTGCATACCTCTATTCACTTTTTCCATCATGAACAGATATACAGTTGACGCATTCCTATAGAGATGCCATTTAACATCTATGATACATTTTAAAATAATCCCAGAGACTTTATTCAGTTCAACAATCACAAATCAGCTGATTTTATGGTACATTTGTTTATTTCAATTTAAAATCGTGCTGTCTGTATATCCATTGGGACCCTTAGTCTAGTTTGTCCATCTTGAAAAGTCTGGGTTGATGATGTTGCTTCTTTCTCCTTTCTCTGCTGAGATGCTGCAGCAAAGTAAATACCTGCATATGGAGAGGAGCTTGCCACTTTGTGGGCTTCCTACAGGAGAGAAAAGGACATTATATTGAAGGACATCTGAAACCTTAAAGGGGCTCTGAGCTGACTGAAAAGTAAGTTCCACAACCTAACACTAGGAGGCTACTTGGAGAACACCACCACAGTGACCTCTACAGTGGCAAAAGGCAACTAGCATTCATGTGACTTGTACCAGGTCATATGACCTATTCTTATCCATACAAAAATCATGACTAGCAAATCTGAGAGTTTAGAGAAGAAACTTATAAAAGAAGCCTAAAGAGAAACAGGTGATTTTCCCATTATTTGGGGCTAGGGGCCAGCCTCCCCAGCCCCCCCCCCCCAGAAAATCTGAAAATTCTCTACGATACTTTCTCTAGACAACTTGGGTGCACATTTTTGGATAAGGGAGTGGTCATTATTTATCAGCAGGGGGGTGGTGAGTTTTCGCGTGGACGCGCGAAAATTTTTTACGCCCCCCCCCCTCAACGGCAGTAAAAAAATTTTGCGTCCCAGCCGGAGAGTTTTCGCGCCCCCTCTTTGATCTATAGTAGCGCGCGGGCTTTTTTGCTAAAAAGTAAATTTTTTTAGACCCCCCCCTCAAGAGGGGCCAAATTTTTTTTAGCCCCCCCTTGAGAGGGGTCAGAATTTTTTACGCCCCCCCACAAACCCACCACCTCCCCTGGTGATAATAAATGACCACTCTCTAAGTATAGCAAAAATATATAACACAACTGGATTAACTGGATTAGGGGCCAGCCCCCCCTTGAAAATCTGAAAATTCTCTCAGATACTTTTGGATAAGTCTAGCAGAAATATCTATCAACACTGGATTAAGGACAAGGGAATGGGAAATTCTCTCCATAATTTGAGGGTAAGGGGCCAACCCCCCCCCCCCCCCCAGAAAATATGAAAATTCTCTCAGATACTTTCTGTAGATAACTTGGGTGCACACTTTTGGATATGTCTAGCAGAAATAACAACACCAGATTTAGGATAAGGGAATTGGAGATTTATTTTCCATAATTTCGGGTTAGGGGCCAGCCTCCCCCCCCAGAAAATCTGAAAATTCTCTCAGATTACATTCTGTAAACAACTTGGGTGCACACTTTTGGATAAGTCTAGCAGAAATATCTATCAACACTGGATTAAGGATAAGGGAATTGGAGATTTATTTTCCATAATTTCGGGTTAGGGGCCAGCCTCCCCCCCAGAAAATTCTTTGGGGGGGGGGCTCTGGGGTGAATGGTCCCAAGCCCATATTTATGGGGAAAACATCTTCTGCCCCCACACCTTAAATCTCTAGTTCTTATTTGTGCTCCAGTAAGGTTTGCAACCTAGATCTATAAAGACTTGGGTAAAAATTGCAAATTTTCAGGGGGGGCTCTGGGGTGAATGGCCCCAAGCCCAGAATTATGGGGAAAACATCTTCTGCCCCCACAACTTAAATCTCTAGTTCTTATTTATGCTCCAGTAAGGTTTAGAACTAGATCTATAAAGACTTGGGTAAAAATTTTAAATTTTCAGGGGGGGGTCTGGGGTGAATGGCCCCAAGCCCAAAATTATGAGGAAAACATCTTCTGCACCCACACCTTAAATCTCTAGTTCTTATTTGTGCTGCAGTAAGGTTTGCAACCAAGATCTATAAAGCCTTGGGTAAAAATTGCAAATTTTCAGGGGGGGGGCTCTGTGGTGAATGGCCCCAAGCCCAGAATTATGGGGAAAACATCTTCTGCCCCCACACCTTAAATCTCTAGTTCTTATTTGTGCTCCAGTAAGGTTTGCAACCTAGATCTATAAAGACTTGGGTAAAAATTGCAAATTTTCAGGGGGGGCTCTGGGGTGAATGGTCCCAAGCCCAGAATTATGGGGAAAACATCTTCTGACCCCACACCTTAAATCTCTAGTTCTTATTTGTGCTCCAGTAAGGTTTGCAACCTAGATCTATAAAGACTTGGGTAAAAATTGCAAATTTTCAGGGGGGGCTCTGGGGTGAATGGCCCCAAGCCCAGAATTATGGGGAAAACATCTTCTGCCCCCACACCTTAAATCTCTAGTTCTTATTTGTGCTCCAGTAAGGTTTGCAACCTAGATCTATAAAGACTTGGGTAAAAATTGCAAATTTTCAGGGGGCCTCTGGGGTGAATGGCCCCAAGCCCAGAATTATGGGGAAAACATTTTCTGCCCCCACACCTTAAATCTCTAGTTCTTATTTGTGCTCCAGTAAGGTTTGCAACCTAGATCTATAAAGCCTTGGGTAAAAATTTGCAAATTTTCAGGGGTTGGGCTCTGGGGTGAATGGCCCCAACCCCAAAATTATGGGGAAAACATCTTCTGCCCCCCATCTTAAATCTGTAGTTCTTATTTTTGCTCCAGTATGGCTTGCAGCTATAGTTCTTAAGCTTTTGGTGAAAATTGCAAATTTTCTGGTGGGGGGGGGTCTGGGGTAAATGGCCCCAACCCCCAAAAAATCTTCTGCCCACCCCCTCCACCCCCCGACACATCCTATAGTATTTCTCAATAGTGCTCTACAAAAGTTTGAAACCTAGATGTAAATGCACCCAAGCCCAGTCCAATGTAACATCCATCAGCTGGGTTGGCTGGGTGGGGTGGGCTGCAGTGGTCACAGTGAGGGTTTTGGTGGTGAGGCTGAGTGTATGGGTTACATGGACGTAAATGCTGCCCTCTCGTGAGTCATATGGTATTCAGGCCTGCACTGAAGGTGATCTGGGTGCTGATTGGCTTAAGAATCATATGCAAGAAATATTGGTAAAATTATGAAAAAAATCACAAGTGACCCCAAATAGTTCCTAAATGGAACAGTAGATGAGTTTTTATATTTTGCCAAGGTTTGGGGATTTTATCAGGTCTGCAAATGTTCATCTGGCCAATGGAGGTTTTGAGGCCCAAAATAGGGTAGAATGGCACTTGCTGTACGTATCGCTCCCTTAGTTAAGATTTTCAGGGTTAAGCCTATCCTATATTCTAACACATTGTGTGTGAGAGATGGTTTAATCTTGCTATGGTCGAAAATATTACCAACGAACATTACGGGGGGCTGTTTTTATGTGTTATGCTATATAGAAACATAGAGGAAATGGAATTAGTTCCACGTAACCTATAGGATGATTGGACATTTGACCTGCCTATTTCAAATGCCCTCTTAATGTCATTTTTCTGTTACAGCAAGGATGGTTTTACAGAAATCTGGCCAAATTAGTCACAGAAATGGTGTGTAAATAAAAAAAATAGGAAAACCTTGCTTGCGGAGGTAGGGTAATTCACTAAATATTGCAGTTTCTATGAATCTCCCAAAACATAACTTTTTCTGGACATAAACCACCTACAGGATGAAATTTTCAGCAGAAAATGACATTTTAGCCTCATTTTAATCTTCCTAGGGTTATTGATGCACAGATATCCATGTAGGGCCTACCATAGGGTCCATTGGAAGTTTGGTCGGGTTTGCAGTGTTTCGTCAAAGTTTCAGTGAGAGCGCAACTATCTAATTAACCAGTAGTAATTTATCCCCCAGTGCAAATATTAGTACAATATTGATAACAGGTATTCTTGATGCATGTAACAGAAAAGGCATGCCTTAAAAAATGATCCCCTGGTAAGATATGATCTGTAAAAAGTGGGATTAATTATAGGCCTAATATTAATCATTTTTCACCAGTTTTATCATGTTTTTCATGATTTTGTGAGTTTTTCTGGCAAAATCCTAACAATATTTTGCAAAATCAATGCCCCCTTCATCATCAGGTGACTGAATTCAATGCAAATATGCAATTTGACAGCTCTAGAACTGATGCTTGTGCAGTGCATAGATCTTTGATGATAAAAGTCGCTGCTCGGAAATCACATTGAAAACTGGTAGGAATTTCAGTGTGAATTGCACACATCAATCCCCTCATATCATAATATTGAGAAAGGCTGTTGCCACCAAACTTTAGGATTTTATAGGACAGACCCTAAGGTTTGATAGGAAAAACATTTTAGTTTTATCTGAAGACCCTACCCCTAATTAAGGTTACATGGACGTAAATGCTGCCCTCTCGTGAGTCATATGGTATTCAGGCCTGCACTGAAGGTGATCTGGGTGCTGATTGGCTTAAGAATCATATGCAAGAAATATTGGTAAAATTATGAAAAAAATCACAAGTGACCCCAAATAGTTCCTAAATGGAACAGTAGATGAGTTTTTATATTTTGCCAAGGTTTGGGGATTTTATCAGGTCTGCAATATTCATCTGGCCAATGGAGGTTTTGAGGCCCAAAATAGGGTAGAATGGCACTTGCTGTACGTATCGCTCCCTTAGTTAAGATTTTCAGGGTTAAGCCTATCCTATATTCTAACACATTGTGTGTGAGAGATGGTTTAATCTTGCTATGGTCGAAAATATTACCAACGAACATTACGGGGGGCTGTTTTTATGTGTTATGCTATATAGAAACATAGAGGAAATGGAATTAGTTCCACGTAACCTATGGGGTGCAGAGGGGTTGGGTAGCTGGAACCAGGTCACAGTGAGAGCTCACTGGTCAAGCAGCACAGTGGTCTGAGTGACCTGGGAGTGGTGCAGTGCTGCGGCCTGGCCACAGATCGGCGGGTCTGTGGCGACCTGAATACCGTCAACTCAGTCCCCCTTTAATTACATATACAAACCAGTAAGCCTCCCCACTTGGCATAAAAAACGTCTTTTTAATGTTTTATAAGGGAGTGGTCATTATTTATCAACAGGGCGGGTGGTGGGTTTGAGGGGGGGGGGCGTAAAAAATTCAGACACCTCCCGAGTGGGGGCTAAAAATATTTTGAGCCCTCTTGAGGGGGGGGCTAAAAAACATTACCCTCTTTTTAGCAAAAAAGCCAGTGCACTACTATAGATCAAAGAGAGGCTCAAAATTCTCCGCGCCTGGGGCACGGGGGGCGCAAGAAATTTTGACTATCCTCGAGGGGGGGTGTAAAGAATGTTTGCGCATCCGCGCAAAAACCCATCACCCCTGTTAATAAATAATGACCACTCCCTAAGTTTGCCAAACACTTTTTATGTAAAAAAAACCCATTAAAACTAGTACCCAAAAGTCATATTTGATGTTCCATAAAACTGTTTTTATTTTAGTTTTAACATGTAATTTTAACAATTTAAAAAATGTTAAAAAATTAACATTTAAAAAACATTTTTATTACGTTCAAAAAGGGTTTTAAATGAACAAAACGTTTTAAACATAGGAGTGAGTGAGTAATAGATGTTTAACGCCATTTCGACAGCTAAGGTCATATTCATGGCGAGAACTACATTACACAATTTCAGAGGAATGTGTCAGTGCCCGCGCATATGTGCACCACACACATCCTGAGGGGATAGAAAAGAGGAGAAATAGACCCTTTTAAGTGGGCTAGGGAAGCCTGTTTAAACATAGGAAAAACATTTTCGCAAATGTTAACCCTAACCTAAGTAAGACATTTGCAAACATTTAAAAACATGGCTTTTTGCCAGGTGGGTCCCTTGTGTGGACCTTTTTTTCTAATAGCCCTTTTGGGTTTGACGTTTTTGGATAACTTACAAACACTAAAAAGTAAAAAACTGCTTATGGCCCCATGGGACTACCTCATTAGTTTGCTGACATTCCATCCTTTCTTTCTAAGTCTGGACAGATAAATTATCTAAAAGCTGCATGAAAAGACTAGGAAAAATGGTGTAAAGCAATTTCTTTCCATGTGTTTTCAGCAGTTAAAGAACGTTTTTCTTATCCAAACCTAATGAAACGTTTGAAAATGTTGAAAGTAGTCTTTTGTCAAGTGGGGACGACCTTGGGGAGTTCAGAAGATTCAAAAGATAGCAATTTATCTTTAATTTGCCTGGTCCCATAGACAAGGCAAAACTAAGTTCTACATTTCAATGAATACATAATTCAGGTGTCCTCACCTTATCTCCATCCGAGGAGTATCCCTGATTATTGTAGGCCTTGTACTCATCATGTTTAGACATACTGTATACTGTCTGCTGTAAAAAGAGAATGGGGAAGGGTGGGAATGATGTCAGTTTGCATCGATGTGAACTTATGAGTGGACACTTTTACTGTTTTATCAACGTTTAAAATGAATGTTAGTAGAATATTTTAACCCAACCATAATGGTAGATTTTACGTTTGGTTGCTCCCCGGTAAATGGTACTGCCAACTGTAAACAACCAAAGTTTCAAAAAAAATATACTAGTATCCTTAATTTTCTAGGGTACACATAATGTCAGTCACATAGTATCCAAGAGGCACCCTTGAAGAGAACTAAACAGTCACAATGCAGGGAAAATAGAGATAAGTCTATGGTCGATGGCTTAAGCATGCAAAGTAGAAAGTAGAATGTCAGTGAAAAACTAAAGTAGATTGAGTGCATATATACCTAGCTGATTTTCTTTTGTAATCATTAAATGAACACACATAAGTATTTTTATATGAAACATTTGACATGGTTAGCAACTGAATATACTTTCTAGTTTAAATATATCTTACTCCCTTAATGCCCTGTAACAAAAACAATTCTCTTGATGTTGAAAAAAGGCCATTGCTTTTTCATTTTGGAAGGTTCAAACATGTTAAAATTCCCTTAAGGTTGGTCGCTACTCTTTACCTAAAGTCATCAGAAAATCTTCATTTTTTGGTTTAGAGGCAGCCAGCATCATATAGAATTGAACAATGAAAAAAGAAATGGGGGTCACATGCTACTTTTTAAAATATAGATTTTTGAAAAAATAAAAGTATTACATTTTTTCCTCTAAAATGTGAGTAATAGTGAAAACTTTCTTGATTTTACTCCATATCAACCATTAATCACAGAAATATGAAGCTTCACATGTAGAAAGCCTTTTTATGGAAGAAAATGACAAAAATAAATTTTTAGCCATATAGCAAGGCATTCTGGGTAAAATTATGCTGTTTGAGGAAGAAGGGAGGTCAATTTGGCATAATATTATAACACTTTTGCCTGAAAACAATTTTGAAAGTCATCAGAATTTTTTTTATACTTTTTCAGAAAATGCCTTAGATAAATACCTTTTTTATTTAATGTACGTATGTGCCTACCCAAAATGAAATTTGATCTGAACAGTTAAAACCTATATGCGCAGACACCTGCACAGAAGGTTCATTTTCAACAAGTAGCGACCAACCGTAAGATGAATTGGGTTTGTGGTTTAGGATAAACGCTTGGCTTGGAAATCTCTCCTGTGCATTTTATCAAAAAAAACCCACAAAATCTAATCATTTGTACAGATTTACACCTGGAAACTTACAATAATTCCATTTGCACCCATGTAGGCATAAAATGTTTTCAATTCATCATACAGGATTATATGCTTTGGTCTGCTTTGCTGTCTGCATATGAGCTATCAGCATTAGGGAGTGGTCATTATTTATCAACAGGGGGCGGGTGGTGAGTTTCCGCGCAGACGCGCGCAAATTTTTTGCGCCCCCCCTCGACGACAGTCAAAATTTTTTGCGCCCCCCCCAAACTTGAGGCGCGGAGAATTTTTGCGCCCCTCTTTGAGTTATTGTCAATGGACCATTCTGGGTATTATTATTATTTTTCACATTTACTAAATTCTTCGCCATATAAAGCCTAAGCTCTGCCTATGATCTACACTCAATAATCTCCTGTTTTCCCCAACAGGAACCAGGATCCATTAGTCATCACAAACACACTTCCTCCATGACACTCTGTGACATAAGGTACACGGATGTAATAACATTCCAATCACATCATGTGGTGCCATATGTGGGATGAGAGGATATTTCACAATCTCCTCTCAATTCTCATTAACATAATCTACCCACAGGTGGCACTCTCTCTGTATGACATGTGTCACTATTCTATTGAGCCACATGTACAGAACATTTCACAACACTGTGAGCTGCTCAAGCCCTTAGTATAAAAGGTAGCTTGAGCAGCTCCCAATATATCTATTCTAAGATCATCTCTCCCAACTTACACCTTACACCTATACCTAGAACCTACGACAGGTTGAGCTATAGGATCGGAGGCAGAGCTTAGATATTGGCGAGTGTTATCATTGTTACCACCTTTATGAAACAATCATGTCAGCTATGCAATAAAAGGATCAAATGAACTTCTCTGGATTCCGTGTACATTCACTTCACCACATGTAACCGTCCGTTGACACTATAGTAGCGCGCAGGCTTTTTTGCTAAAAAAAGGGTAATTTTTTTTAGCCCCCCCTCAAGAGGGGTCAAAATTTTGTTAGCCCCCCCCTTGGGAGGGGTCTGAAATTTTTACGCCCCCCCTCAAACCCACCATCCCCTCCCCTGTTAATAAATAATGACCACTCCCTTAGATAAGATACTCTGTTGTTACAACAATAGGTGAGTGAGTGAGTAATAGATGTTTAACGCCATTTCGACAACTAAGGTCATATTCATTTCACAATTTCACAGAGGAATGTGTCAGTGCCCACGCATATGTGCACCACACACATCCTGAGGGGATAGCAAAGAGAAGATATAGACCCTTTTAAGTGGGCTAGGGAAGCCCGACAACAATAGGTGGGCGGTATCAGAGTGTATATGTGTGCACTAGGGAAATTGTCCAGATTAGATATCAAAGTGTTTTAGACAACTTAGTTTTCTATTGTATATATCATTGTGCAGCCCAGTGAGTTGTCACAGCCCTGAAGCCTGCAGAACTGACGGCGTAATACTATGGGATATTTCGTTAGTTGAGGGGCTTCAGGCTGGTGACGGCCCAGAATGGTCATGTGACCATGAATAAGGTCATGACATCACTCACAGTGATGGCGGCCGTCCCCGCCGAGCATCCACTGGTGTGCAGTGATGATATTTCGGCTAAGTTAGGAACCAATCATGCAACAAACTCCAAGCTGTTATAGAACTAGAAAGCAGGGGACCCAAAGGAAACTGCCCTGCCGTACGCCATCCATCGGCCGTCAGTTTATTTTGTTTGTGCTTTCAAGTGACCATTCTGGGCCATCATGAGCCTGAAGCCTCTCAACTCACTAAAAATCCCATAATGTTATGCCTATGTGCTGCAGGCTTCAGGGCTGTTACAATTTTAAAGTGTTCATAGGACGATAATGGGGAAAAAGATAATGGTGAAAAAGAGTAAAATTAACTCTTTAATTTTTAATAGAACTAGAGATAAGGCCAAAATAGGAAAAATAGAGAAAATATTTGATAGAACTCACCTGTTGCTCCTCTGGTTCAAAATGCCCCTTGAAGAAGACCCTTAAGTATTTGACTGGGTAAAAGGCCTCTCCTCCAGGGTCTAAGCCATCATCCTCTACACCAAAGGCACAGACCTCTGTGAAGGTATGAATGGCCATCAGCCCCACCGACCCGAGTGCAAGATTCACCCAGGGCCCTACAGGCTTTTCGGGTATGAAGTAACTTTCACTCAGGTTCCACACCCCTCTCCACAGAAAAGCCAGGATAACAAAGGTCACTGCATATACTGCATCCTCCCAGACCAGCTTCAGGAAGCCATTGCTGGACAGGCGTTTAGATACTCCACCAAGAGGCAGCTGAAGACTGAGGAGAATCATGCTGCCGACCACACCAATGACAGCCGAGGTGGCATCTGATTTCAGTTTATCCTCAGGGAAAAGAAGTCTGTCATAGATGTTGAACATTGATCTCCAACAGGCAATAGCCAGCCCCAGGATGATGATCTGGGAGAAGTATGCATCAGTAATGTAGTCAAGCCACTTCCCATCTGTCACCTTTGGCAATGTTCAATACATAGAACAAAATACATATATCACTCATTATTGGCAAAAATAGGGAGCGTGGATATTTTTTTCACAGGAATGTTCAACATCTCAGATGCTACTAATTTGGATGAAACTTTAGTTTCTGCGATGAACTTTTTTTTTCTAAACAGAATTTGAAAATTAAACTCATTAGGACATTTCCTTCATTTTACATTCCCCAGGGGGAAGGTTTAATTGCATCAGAGTTGGGACATTTAGCTATTGTGGTATCCCTTGGTGGAAGAACTGGTGATAAGTATTATGTTGGCTCATTACTTCCAAGGTCTTATAGATATATCAGTTCTCTTGCCCCTTCACAAAGTTTTGTACATGGCCCTCTTCCATAACATACAACTTTTCTGTATGATTATGTCTGCACATGTATAGAGATGCAGAAGTATGTCCTGCATCCTTCTTGTGTCTTTTTATACAATCATTAACCTATATACCACTTTTAGATATCATGTATTATTCAAATTGATGTAACTGTTTTTAATTCATTGTGATAAAATGGTCAACTTTAATTGAAAGCGTCTGGTTTGTGTGACATGCTACCTTCTAAGTATTAATACAAATAGTTGGGAGTAGCTATACATAACTATATTTTCTGATAGGTCTATAATGTACAAAGTTATCTAGTTCAGTGAAAAGGCAAAGGGGAAAGAAAAACCAAGCCAACCAAGCAACCATGCCTTGAGAAATGAGATGTATGCCTTACTTTGGAGAGAAATAGAGCTTACAACTAAAACACCAAATTGCAAGTCATGATCGATATATCTATAGGCCTATCTAAAGTAAAAAGCCCTATATTGTGATAGGTCACATACACTGCAAAAATGGTGTTTAGATCCTAAACACAATTCTAAACATATTCTTGCAACGTTTTTGTAATCACATTAATTTCCTACAATGTGCTTAGCTCAAGTGTTTAGAAATCTAGGTGTTTAGGTTTAAACTTTGTGTTTAGATATCTATGAATTTTTGTGTTTAGATGTTTATGAATTTTTGTGTTTAGATGTCTAAATGCTTTGACGGAGAGTTAGGGTGTGCAGACATGTATACATTAAAAAAAAGATGTCTTTTGTTCGCTAAAGTGCTGTAAAACACAAATCAATCAATCAAACATTTGTCACAAAAATTGATTATGATTGTGAAAAGATAGTCCATTCAAAGGTAGTGCTGCTACCTGGTGTGGATTCAACATCCAAGTATCTAAACATAATGATGTATAAATGTAAACACCTATTATTTAACTGTTTAAACTCTAAACATCTAAACATGTTTAGCAAAAATGTTTATGTAGTGATCATTTCCTAAATGTGTAGTCGATGAGACACCTAACTGACCTATATGTTTAGGTTTTAAACGAGTTTAGACCTTAACATTTTTGCAGTGTAGTTAGTATACTGAAAGGATTGTGAAGAGAAGAAAAAAAACACAACTGGGTCAGTCTGGGTCACCATCCCAGGTCATCTTTTCCTTCAATGTAGTAGAAGACTAATACATCATAAATACCATCTGTAAATATGGCTTCCAGATTTTGGGCCCTTGGTTTTGACCCATCTAGTATAGGTATGGTGTGCACAGCAAATGCAGTTCTTACAGCTGGTAATTTTTGGGGGCCTACTATAAAGAATCTATGACAACTAGGAGCCCCCCACTCAATCAGCCTGCTCAACTATATGTATTGGTATCAGGTACTATCAGGTACAATAATAAAAATCACTCAGAGTGATTTTTTTTCTACATGATTTCCTAGACCTCATGCATTAGTTTAACGCCATTTGGAGTGAGTGAGTGAGAAAAAGATGTTTAATGCCATTTCGACAGCTAAGGTCATATTCATGGCGAGAACTACATTACACAATTTCACATTAGAATGTGTCAGTGCCTGCGCAGATGTGCACCACACACATCCGAGGGGATAGGAAAGAGGAGAAATAGACCCTTTTAAGTGGGCTAGGGAGGCCCGTCATGCATTAGTTCAAGAGAAATAAAGATGGCAGAGGCATTGATTGTATCAATATATAGTTGAGCAGGCTGATTGAGTTGGGGGGGTTCCTAGATGTCATAGATTCTTTATAGTAGGCCCCCAAAATCAACCAGCCGTAAGAACAGCATTTGCTCTGATCAACTCCTTATACTAAATGAATAAAATTGAAAAAAAAAAACGCTCAGAGTTGGAGTGAGTGAGTAATAGGTGTTTAACGCCATTTGGAGTGAGTGAGTGAGAAAAAGATGTTTAATGCCATTTCGACAGCTAAGGTCATATTCATGGCGAGAACTACATTACACAATTTCACATTAGAATGTGTCAGTGCCTGCGCAGATGTGCACCACACACATCCGAGGGGATAGGAAAGAGGAGAAATAGACCCTTTTAAGTGGGCTAGGGAGGCCCGCTCAGAGTTTGAGAGCCATAACAAGGTGCCTTGCTATATTGTGCATAGTGCATGGTAATGTGTCTGGAATCCATAAAAAAAACAAGTCAAGTAAATGTAGGTCAACGCGGAAAAATGTTCGCCCCCACACCCCTTTCACCCTGTTGATCTGCAAATAAACCCCTATTGAGGGTCCATCCCATATATGTACATGTATTAAAATTTGAAAGTCCCAACTAAAGTCCAATCCATCCATCCGACACAGAGTAGGGTTGATAAGACCCACTTGGGTCTGTTTGAGACTATCAGGGTTACGTCTTTCGGGGAGAAGCGCTAACGTGGCGCCATTTTCGCTTGTTAAATATGAGCAGGTAAACTTTCAACTTTCGCCGGTACCAGGGACACACTTCCGATCATACCGTTTCTCCTCGAAAGGGTTCACGGACTATCAGGACCAAAGGTGGTGCCACCTTGTGGGTATTGAGTGAACTAACCTACCAATATGGCAATAGCAGCTCCACAGAGGTTTTTTCATGCCACAATTTTTACAAATTCTTTTATGTATCTTATCTTTTTGCCAAGGAAACGAAACGAAAGGCATTTGTTGTACTTTATCCAAAGAAGCTATTTTGACCCTTGGTGACATTGTCCCCTTCTCCTGGGGCCATTTGCAATTTTTTTTTTAAAGTGACGCAAAGCCATGGATCTGGACAATTGGGCCAATGTGAAAATTAATTCACAGCACCCCCACCCCCCAATGAAAAAAATTGAAAACAGTGACATAACTAAGGTTATACTTCCCCCCAAAAAAATTTCATGGACATATATTGGGAATTAACTGAAATATGATTTCCTTTTTGTTTCAGGCCCCCTCTAAAAGCCCCCTCTAAGAAACGATTCAAGTAGATAATGGATATATGGAGATCATGGAAACATGGGAAATGGTACTACTTGACTTGTTAATTACATGGTATCTAAGATACTTGGGTGCATCCCCAGAATAAGATGATTTGAGAGGGTGACCCAGGAGGATTTTTTTTTTCAAATTTGGCAGATTTGACATGGACTGACCCAACTGAGTTAGTGTAATAGTTTGGGGGAGGATTCAATCCAACCTGTCAATTAACCCACCTACATGATATTATGAAATACAATAATTTGTACATTAAATTTTCATCCACTGTAATTGGTAATAGACTAGGTTACTATGAGTAGTAGGGTAGATTAAAGACGGCCACATATCTTGAGACGTCCGCCCAACATATTTGCAATGAAAATAGACTTACTCCTGCCCCAGCATTATGAAATCATTGATGAGCATTGAACCTACCAGTTGGTAATGTTGATTCACTAGCAAACCCAGTGTTATGGCTATTTTCTGGGGTGGACGTCTCAAGGTATGTGGACATCTTTAGGTTAATCTACCCTAACTATTATTGGTATACCATGAAATCAGAAAGCTTAGCACATAAAACTTAGAGTAGGGACACTTGTTATGTTATAGGAATATAATACCTCCTCAGATTTAGAGCAATTATACATGCGATGGTCACGATAAAGACAAAATTACCTTCTTTTTAAATCTGTTGTTAGCTTTCAACATATCTGGCTGACCGTCGATGGAGATGAAGAACGGGGGCCACATCGTAGACCTACATGAGCCAAGCATCATCAGAGCACACCAGGAGATGCCAAGAAACACCATAGAATACTGCCAGTCCTTACCCAAATAGTGATTAAAAAGGCTCCATAATCCATACCAATAGAACATGTATGTAAGAGTATGCACATACATGAAAAACCGCGTGAAGATCCAGAATTTAATCTTCTTTGAACGGTCTAGTGATTTATCGAGGATGGGTAGTAGTAACTGACCAACCATTTGCAGATTTCCAACCCCAAAACAGACCCAATATTTAATTGGAATGTTGTCTCGCAGGACATAGTAGCCAATAGTGTCCCATGCTCCTCTCCAGTATAAGCAAGCCAATGGAAACACCAGAAACAACGCAATTGCAGAATCCAAGACAGAAAATAACTTGTAAACTGCTGTTTTTGTTAATGCCATTATTCCTATGGGTTCCAGCATACACAACTGCCCATTGAATGATAACTCACTCTCCCTCCCTTGTAACAGTGCTCTCACTCTTCTCACCAGGGGGCAATTCATAACTTTCAGAATTAACATGGATAAATAGCTAGTGTTCCAAAATGGAGATAAATGGTTATGCTCTAATACATACTTACTCTAATATGAGCCAGCTAAGCAAGACTTAGTGTAAATACAGAGGGTGCTTCCTGGGGAAAAAAGAAGGAAAACGGAAAAGTAAATAGCAGTACTTTCCTTAAGTATATAGGCTAGTAGGTAAATGGTTCTAGCTTAGATGTCGATAGGGTGGGTCAAAGGCAATAGCCATACTTTTTACCCACATGGATGCACCACACGTTCACACTTCCTCGTTATAGTACATAGAAGTATATGGCCGGGAGTTTGATTTGCAGTCCTTGTAAACACTTGATTGCTGATTATGATACAGCAACTATTTATCTAACAGCCCCCAGGGGTCATGATTACTGGTCATCATATCACTGCCCTGTACAACATGGTCAGAGTACATCATGATAACGGCACCCTGATACAGATGTTGGGCTATCTGTATTACATGACAGATTATGCATGAGGGAAAATTATATGTAGGCTGTGTTGGCAACAGAGAAAATCATACAAATGATATTTCCATAGGCTACTTGACGATTTTATGTGAAAAAAGGTAACTGTAGGGCCCTTGGTTTATATAAAAGCGTTTGCATGAAAAGAAATCATTAAGAAAATATCATAGAAAGTTGCCTTTTTGCCCTGGTGGGGGGGGGGGGGCTGAGACAAAACCTAGGCCTATCTCAGAGATGTTTTTTTTTGTGAATAGTGTATTGTGGCGGGGTACCTCCTCACAAAATATTATGAGCTAAATATGAAAACCGTTGCTATGGCTGTATAATATATACCCTGGAAACGGTGAGCTGGTGAGTCATTCGTGGGGGTAATTACCCTTAAGGCCTGCCACATATCAACTGTTATCATTATTCTTGGTCTAAGGGTTGGGTTCAATGGGTCATTTTCCTTCAGGGTCTAAACCGGATTTTAAGTAAATTCCAGATCATAAAATATTCAGTCTGCCATTCTTCATAAAAAGGGACAGTTAGGTAGGAACTATTAATTATAATTAAGGAATACATCCCCATGGCAAGTCCTTTCAGGTGGTATATAGCTTCCCTGAGAATTTCAATTGAACTTGTCATGCTACTTAAAAACGACTCAGAGATCTACCATTTTTAAGCTTGCTCAGGTTGACATGAATTTATAGGTGGGGCTGGCGAGTATATTTCACAGTATGTTCTTAGGGAGTGATCATTTTTTAACAACAGGGGGGGGGGCTGGTGGGTTTGTGTGCAGATGCGCGAAAAAAAAATTTCCGACCCCCCATCGGGAGGTGAAAATCGCGTGCAAACACGCCCTTTTAACCTATAGTAACGCGCGGGCTTTTTCGCTGAAAACAGGGGAAATTATTTTGACCCCCCCCTAGTCAAGGGGGTGAAAAAATTCTGACCCCCCCTGTTCAAGGGGTTGAACAAATTCTGACCCCCCCCAAACCCACCAGCCCCCCCCCCCGTTTTAAAAAATGATCACTCCCTTACTTCTCTATAAGAAAATACACAAAAGCAAAGTTATACACTGAGAACACCACAGTTTATTTCAAAACCATCGAGAAGCACAGATTGCATACTACACACTGGTTTCATAGGACTTGTCAATCTTGCTGTGGTAAACAACGGAAAATAAAATAGAGAAAACTGATACAAGTCCTTCCGGGGTATCACCCACCTGTTGCTGGACTGGCCTGCTTCTGCTTGTACAATGATATTGCTACAAATGTTTGTATATAACAATTCAATACCATTCAATGCTTCTTTTAACTTCACCTGGTCCAGCAGTGTCTATTTACTCTTATCTGCATTATATATGTATTTAAGCACTGTTTCAATATATAAATACCATAGTAATAATTATGTATCATGGGAGCAGAAATGGTTCTCCCTGCCTCTCCTGGTACAAAGAATAAAGTCCATCTTCTCCACTTGCTTTTATGTTTGGCGCCATTTCTGAGCATTACTCCCGCTCCAATTATTTGATACACATTTAAAAGCTCTACGACAAGTTGTAGTTAAGGGGGTATGGGTACAGGAGTGTTATCGAGTTACCACATAGATACAACGACAAGGGAATGGTCTTGATATGAAAATCTTAGCATAATGATACCTCATGCCAGCGTTATCAATTTAACAGATAATAGTCGACAATGTAAGTTTATGATAAATGGAAATGTTTAAAAAAATGCTTTGATCAATTATTTATAAAAGTGTTCCCCGTGAAGTATACCTTTTCACATACTTGGTACTTTACCAATGGGTCTACACATTTTAACCACTTTTACATGACTTCAATTCACCTTACACTACAAACTGTGCATTAAGCTAGAGATTATACCATTTAAACAAATGTACATGGATTTTAAAGATGGAACTCAGAGTAAATTAGCCAAGTTAGCATAGAACTCTGTTCAACCACACATGAAACCTTACCAGAACCCATTTGTAAGACCATTCATATGGCTTAAGCAAAGGTGATATTTTAACTTCGGTGGTTTCAACTGGGATATCATCTTGCATATCTAGAGTGAGGCATCAGTGCATGACTTTGTATACAAAAATATGAAACAAATCAAAGTAAAAAGAAATAGCACTGAAATTGACAAGGTTGTCCTTTTACATGACTTGATTGTCATACCTTATAACTAATTCATTACAGTTAACATTACCAGAAAAAGGGGTCTGGTATCATCATTGCATATGAGAAAAATTTCAAATAATTGAAAAAAAAGGAAAACTGCTGCTTTTGAATGGCAGAAAACAAAGGTCAAGGGGAACTACGAATTTAGGTTATTTTTTGTACAGCACTATGTGGGATCTAAACTACTATTCTAAAATATTAAATTATAATACAAAACACATGGTTCAGCCGTATACATGGTGCCTGTTAACCAGAAATAAAACATACAATTTTGGTTTCTGCTTTTGGTTTCCGCCCATAGACATGTGAGGTGCATGGTTTGGCATTGATTATAAAACTACCAAAAGTGGACAAATATCCCAAGAAGAACACATGAGCTATGTAACTTCCTTTTGATTAATGCATACTATACTATCATATACAAGCACCTGGCACTTTTACCTTTTGGGGTTTGATTCGCTCCGGCGTTTAGACACAAGCGATAAGTATTTGATGACTTTTTTTTTTTTTTAATTAAAGCCTGGTGCTTATATGTAACAGTATGGTAGAACATAGGGACCCTTGTACACACCATGCAGTTTACAGATTTTGTTTGATACTGTTGTATGTCTACTCTAGATGGCAGAAAGCAGTATTACAGGTTTACATCCTCTAAGTCATTCTAACAGTGTATTAGTGGATCTTAACAAACAGAATAAAGCACCATGCTGCCAAACAATGAATAGGAATCCTGTTCTGTCAATTTTCAAAGGACTGGCCACACTTTCATGTTTTTACTCCCAATAGAGGCACTGGACCTTATCATTTTGTAGATGTTGAGCAAGTCAGGAAAAACCTGCCAACTACCCAGGGAGACTTGATAAAGTCAGGACACACTAGTGTGGACAGTCCTTCAAACATTGATTGCTCCTTGTCAGAAAGTGACCTTTATAGAACAAAAAGGTCTAATACTTGTGCAAATGGCGTATACTTAACAACAAATGTACCTTAAATAAGAAATGTAAGGTTTGAAAATGTATACATGAGCTTCCTTTATATTTGCTGTTTACCAGAATATCTAATGTAATGTTGCTGTTGACAAAGGCATGAATAGTTAACTTGCTAGTAAAAGGAGCACATGAGCATTGGTACTGGTTTAAATTGTAAAGCTGTGCTTCATATGCTCACTCTACGACGTAGAGGTTCCATAGAAAAAAAGACTGTTGTTTAGAGACAACAAAAGTGATGTCTTGACTTAAGGTTATAGCAAAGACAAAGTTTTAGCTAGGTCATTTTTGGTTATGACAGGTAGTTCCCATTACCAAGAAAATGCAAAATCTGACATCTACTGATCTAGCAGAAGGTGAAATGAGTATAATGGGGGATATTTCACCATAGCTTGTGAGTACATTACTCCTGCAAAGGGAATTTTGCATGTCTAAGGCAACACTGATCCAATGGCATATCTGTAGTTGTTTGAGAGGAATAGTGTACTTTGTTGTATTGTCTGTAATATGTTGCATCAGTTTGTGTTAGAGCTAACTTTGTTCATGGATCTGTACTGTTGTTTCTTTTTACAATGAATATCACTAGTTCAGTGCTGCCATCTACAGGTCATAATCTAGAACTAACAGAGGAACTCTATTACAATATGTACAGCAAATTATTTACACACATTCAAACAAATGTTCCCAAGGATTGGAAAGAAATACAATAATCATATACTACAAATTCAGTATGTCTCACAATCCCACAATACAAATAATGGCATATCTATCTGATCTTTGTAATTGCAATGTCACAACAGTCATTTCTTAAAGCATGAAAACTTCAAGTTGTAATCACTCAGTTCTGTTGCTGCAATGACCTTGACACAGAGAATGTGCAGTCAGTGGGAAAGCAGAAAGAAAATATATTCTATTTTCAACATTAGGGGAATGGGGAATCTGTTCCAAAGGGTTGAAAAAAAAAGATTTCCAAGAAAGCAGGAAGAGGTGTGACACTGCTGCCATTAGGGAAGCTAAAGGATCAGCTGGTGACTTTTTGAAGGGAAAGATTTAAACTCCTTCAGATTATAAAAGATTTTCTTTGTATTTTCTTTTTACAGGGGACATTTTTCTGTAAAGAGAAAATGCCCAGGGCAGAAAAGAATGAAAGAGAAACAGAGTGTCTGATATTGCAAATACGGACCAAAGCACAGTTGGTAGAAAACATAGTTGTCTGGCTACAATGCTGATCCAACAGATTCTGAGCATAAACAACCAGTCATACTGGGAAGCAGGGTTATGTAGGAAAGGAGGAGGCAAGTCTTTGGGAACGCACCTGTTAAGTCATACATCATACAGACATGACAACCTTCAGGATGCTATCTTCACTCACACTCTGTTCACTAACTTGTGCAGATACTACTCTAACATGGAAGGTGGGTATATATCAAAAGATTGAAAAATGACTTACTTATACGTTTACACACATTTTTCAAGACAGTTTGGGGAGTGTTGGGGTTGGGTGTTCATACACCAAATATATGCACTGTCATCCCAGTGGCTGTTCAGTTTCATGCTGCAAGACTCATTGAACCATTTTCACTCTCACTTACCAGATTTCAACATGGCAAATAATACTAAATTCAGGTCATATAACATTGAATATATATATATTTCCATATGCCGATGTCATCCTGAGTTGTTTCTCACCAGAAACAGGCTAGTTGGAATACAGCTATCATAAGTACTTTTCTGGTTCGCATCAGTGTTTTTGGATGTTCAAGTGGCCTTCGTGTTGCGTTATATCATCATATATTTGTATGCAGCACCATTTTGGCTTGACACATCCTGTGTTTTGATAACGCGTCATTGCAATGTGGTAAATGCAACAGTTTCAATGAGTGATAATCTTGGTATTTATCTTTCTATCTTTTTGTGAGTTTTCTTCCAAATAATGCACAAAATGCAATTATTTACTGCTATTGACACATTTCAAAGGCATGCAATCATACTACTTTCTACCACATATTGCTTATTTTAGATTAAATACAAACTTGTTTTGTTTTCATGCTGAATCACTTCTGACTCAACTAAAACAATACTGTTTTAACTTTCTTTTTTTAAAAAAAACAAGACTAGAAATAAGTTTTGTATCTATAGGTGATCAGCGTGATCACTTTAAACAGCTTCATAAATTTCACAAAGTACAATATACCTTTTTATTCTACTTTACTTATGAAATGTGAATTAACTACCAACAGCACTCTTGACAACTTTACCATTTCAATTTTATAAATAGTTCTTACAATTGAATTGTATTAAGTTCTTTTATAAATAAGTTAAATATAATAGACCATTAAACAAACACCCCAATGTTGTACACTGTTTCAAACAATTAAAGTAATTTCATTAATCAACTGCATTGGCTCTTTCAGCCAATGCAAAGAAATCAACCATGCATATAAAATGCAAAATTCACCAACAAATACTAATTGCATCACAATTTCAATTAATCCTTAATACCTCATGCAGAAACAAGGAAGAGTCTGACTCTTTTAAATGTGGTCAATCATGCCATGTGCAAATCACAAATGGGAAATTCAACACATTGTACAGGAAACCTATAGTTTAATGAAAAATACATTAATCTACCCCTACAGGACAAGCTTTCAGTAATCATACTGATACAGGTTAATTAGAAAACTGTACATAAGCTACTGTATTTATGTGTTTAGGTTAGAATAGGCAAACACCCCATTGCCAAGTGTGTGAGTGCAATGAAGGGTTAGGTGTGCTTCTATGTTTGTGGGTACTGTATGGAATAAAGTCACCTTGTATGTATAGTACCGGTATTAAGGATTATCATATCCTTTCATTTCATTGAAGGCTGCAAGGTTATTTTCTCCAAAACAACACTTTGTGACAGTAGTCAGTACATATCTACATCACATACTCATTAACAACATTAATGTGCCAGCCAGTTCACTAGATAGAGGGACCAACTACCAAGAAATCTCAAACATCAGAGATTCCCCCTCAATGAGCCTTGCTTCTGACTAAGAATCCCTTATTTGATTCCCTCCTCAAGGCTATAATCTGACTCAATTGCTGGGAAACTTGCTTAGAGAAGGTGTTTCTTTCACACCTTCATACAGGCTTAGGAGTTGGCCCCTGAATTCATATCATGCTTTATAACAGAGATGTCTCCAGCCTCCAGAGAAGAGCAGTTTGCATATCAGGGGATATCCTTTATAATGGACAATAGAATTTATAATACATAATACTTAAACTCCAGCCCTTTATGCTGTCAAAAATCCCAATAGCTAATCTACCTAAGCGGTATATGACCATAATGAAATTTAGATAAGATACAAACAGGAATTGTAGGGGTCTCCCCAACAAAATTCTAAGAAATATGGAAGGGTTAACTCAAATGAGATTTAAAAGTTATACCACTCTATGGAAGCTGGAGACCTCTGTTATGATACCCTGTATTTGGTCAGCCACACATATGTTTGAATAATAAAAACAAAAACCCTTTAGTTACCATCATATGGTGACTCTACATTCACAGCTTTTACATCCCTCCTATAGTGTTCAATACTGTATAAGCTCTATGCTTTCTCTTCATGTTAAGTAGAAATATCTCTGTTCCAATTAAGTGAAGTCTGTTATATATGTGCATAGGGCTAGGCTCCTACTACAGAGTCAGTGTTGGGTTATGCATTCAGGGTTCCCATAACTTACAATATATGCCAATCCTGCTCCCCATCAATGCTATTATATGTGAATTAAGTACTGTCCTATGCTGCCTGAGTGACGGCCGGTTGCTGCCGCAGTGGCGTTTAGCCCATAGTACTTCAATTTCAAGGATTCCTCTCATCTAGGTTAACTTTCTTTACTATTCCTTTAGCAAATGGAGTTTGAATTTTCCTGTTGATTGTTCTGTTGAAACTAATATACACTGCAGGTGTCTACTGATAGAACACACAGATCTGGATTACTATCACATATGTAGGCTAACAGCTAGGTGGCAGTACTCATAGAACAATTAGTGCTTTCCATATTAAAGAAAGGAATTTTTCGAGAGAAAAACTTTGCCAAACACTCGTATTATAAGTGATTATGTGCATCATGAATATTCACCTAGTTTACCTCTGTGTGCTACCTGCAGTGATAAACCCTTGCATATCCGTGCGGTGCCACATAATACTGGCACGCAAGTTTACAAAGCCTCAGTATGTATTTTACTTCCATTCGCATCATACTGTTATAGATTTACATTACACAGTGAGAAGACTACTTGTGACTAAAATCACTTTTTATCACCTGCACCCATTTATCGTATTCTTTCAGAGACTCTCTTACATTCAGCTGCCTGTTGTGAATCTTCTCACTGTTCAGTATCTATATAGTCTTTACCATAGTTTCTATGAGGGTTACATGTTTTCAACATGGATGACTGGTTTGGACACCAGTCCTTCTTGAACTTGAAGCTGCCTTAGCTCACAAAGATAAGTTTCAGATGATTTTAGGCTACCGTATAGTGTAATCTCCATCACAATACAACTCATAGTCTAGACTGTGCCAGACTTTCACCCCCTTTTTCTTTTACATTTTTTTTTGTATACCAGTTCGGTTTTCTGTATTTTTCTTTACACATGTAATTGTTACTGTATATGGGAAGGGTTATAAACAGTACCAATATCAATGGAAATCATAACTACTAGTGTAAATTCAGGATCTAAGTGTTCTACTACCATATCACTATGTACAATGAGAAAGTTTAAAGACATCACAATAAGCCGCTCGGTTTTACATGACTACAAAAATGAAACACATGTGTCATGTCTACCTTCTAATCAGAGTAGACAGCACCACGGTAAACCCGATGGGGAGTAACGGAGGGGTTCCTTTTCTTTTCACGCTCAACTTTTAACGACTCCTGCCCAACTCCACTCCACTCACATTCTGAGTGCAAAGAAGAAAGAGTGAAACAAATCTCAGACCTTCAATTTTGCTACATGTAAACATACACACATCTAGATTTATGTGCATATTTGTACATACAACAATCAATAAACTGTCAAGGGTCTTCCACTACCATTCGTTCTGCACTCCTCGCAATATCTTCAACGACTGTACCACGTGCCACCGTGGTACCCATTGGCCATCATTGGTTTTGCTCATTCAACCTCCTGATATCCAAACTAACCTCAAGCTTAGCATCCCTAGTCCTTTCTTTGTGCCCCATATGTTTTCACAACCTGTATTAGGGTTGCGGAGAAGTCCATAGCGGGAATGGACAACGGGGACGAAGGCGGTTGAGTTTTGGTGCTTTACAAGAACACCTTCAACAAGTCTTGAACAAATCTCATTAACCTGCTCTCCCCTTTGTCAGGCATAAACTATTCAGGAAAAAAGGGAAAGCGTAAAAAACACACAAAACAATGGCTTACTATGTACAACACAAGGCCACTACAGCATCGAACAGTAGTAACATGTAGTAGAAGTAGTGGTCGTCAAATCTGTGGGCAAGTCGACTGCAGCAGTTGGGGGGGGGGGGGGTCACCGGTGTCTGGCTTGTTTAGCAAGTCTTTGTGAGGAATTTCTTCCAAATGTCATGTGCATAGTGGCAGGTGGTTGGCACATTATCAAGGGTCACAGCACCATGAGTGCTGTTGATGAGTGAAGAGTTCTCGTTCCACCAGAGCACATAGAGCCCTGTTCGGAGGTTGTGCAGCGGAATGCTCAGTGGTCCGCCAGCGTCCCCACAGAATGAGCGCAGGGAGATGCGCGGAGGCTGCCTTTGTTGTGGGGCGGTGGCCTTGATGTGTTCCAGAATCATACTTGGGTATCGGTAGAGATTAGTGTGCTGGATGAAGACGGTGAGGATCTGTAACGCCTTAATGTCTTTGATCTTTTCTGATGCTGCATTTGTCAGGCCCACGCCGGCCTGCCGGCATGGGCTTGATGCATGGCACAGTTCATGGGAGCCTTGGTAGTGGCGTGGAATGGCACACAGCCCACGTCTAAGCTGGTTAGCATCGTTGTTGCTGAAGCGCAGACTGCGGTATAGCTGCTTGCGAATACCATCTTCTTTGTCTGCCAACTCCGGGTGCCAAGTGCGGCCCACATCTTTCTGAGGGCCACTGATTAATGACCCATAGTTCTTTAAGTCATCTCTAATTGCCTTCCAGATCATGTGTTCATCAACTGCTACAGGGGCCTGTCCATTGCTCACCACACCACCAGTGGCTAGCTTCCCTGAGCTGCGGCTGCGGATGGCCACACCTTTGTCCATCAGGTTCCTCAGCAACTTCTGGCTGCCAACTACATCATCATCCTTACCTTCGCCTGCTTTCGTGTTGGCAGTGTCCTCACTTTTCGTGATGATAACCGAACCCAGTATCTTGTTGGAGTCAGTTTCCATGGCCAAGACGGTTGTGTGCCGCTTCTCGTGCACCACAGATGTCTCAACATGTGTTTCGATCTCTGCCCCTGCTGGGCGCCTCTGGCAGACATCGGCCACGGCCCCATCTGTTGACTCCTGCACAGCTTTCCCAACAGCTGCTGAGACTAGTGGTACACAACGCTCCTCGAGGAACGATGGATCCATAGCACCAAAGTCAGCTCCCTGTGAAAAGCGCTGATATGTGCTACATGAGACCCCACTGGCCAACATGCCAACGGCCAAGCGGTAGTTTACTAGATAGTCCTCTGTGCCCTGCAGGTAGGGCGATGATTTCCAGGTAATAGCGTCCTCGCCAGTGTCAAGTCGCAGGATCCCCACATGCATGTCACGCTTGGAGAGTGCAACCCGAGGGCAGGGCATGCGGCGGGTTCCCATGTCATGAACCTGGTTGACGAGGTGCTGCAGACTCGGGGTGCATGTGGCAAATATCTCAACACCTGTAACAAATTCACCTTATTAGCTTTCTTATCTATTGTAAAACACTGTGTCACTATCACATCCAGCAACCGAATCAACATATCAATACATTTTCAGAATTCAAAAGGTCATGACCATGTGAGACCACCTTTGCTGATATCAAGGAAGCCTTGGTTGGGGGGCGGGGCGGGGGCGGTGATCTGGTGTTATAGATAACCCCCACCTCCCATGGATCTGAAATACTCAGCAACTAACTTATCTCTTATGTAGTTTTGAAGTACTATGTCTCTACAGTTTGGAGGTTAGACAAGTCTCCTACTCATCTAAGGGAAGACTCTGAACGCTATTAATGTAATTTCACCAAATTACACATCAAGAGCTACCCCCCTCCCCTTTATTCTACGGATCCAAATCGTTATCGAATACTCCCTTCAGTGAATAGTAGTAAGACTTAGTGGTACCATTTTTAATATATTTTAGAATATGTGAATTTTCAAATGAATAATTAAAGTTAGGGCTTACCTTGTGCCTCTGCCGCTGAAATGCTCTGGTCTGGGGAGACCCGCTTAACCTTCTTCTTTGTACGCTGCTTCTGTGGTGGGTCGACGATGAGCGACTGGCCCTGAGAGCGCAACTCCTGAAGTTGTCTCATGGCAAACTGGAGGAACTGTGTGACAGTCTTCATATTGGCCCATTGCTTCAGGCACTCAAGACTCTCGTCAAACTCCTGTTTCTCAGTTTCTGAGGAGAAGCTCATCTCGATCGTACGCCGGAATTGACGGAAGTTGTAAGACCGCTTCTTCTTTGATGGAAGAGGCTCTTCTTTCAACAATGCATCTGAAATAAGAGGTTCATAATCTTTAAATCTTGCCGGCAATGTATACTCAGTGAATATGCAAACAGGAATTTAACAAATAGTACATAATACATCAGACTCAGTATGCTGAGAACTGTCATCTTCTTCAACAGTATAAACAGTATGTCATCTTCTTCAACAGTATGAACAGTATGAATACATTGCCTTTCTCCTAAACATTAGTGATCAAATAAGGGATAAAATTATCATTAGTTAAAATATTACATCTCTGGGTGAGGGAATAAGCTTTCTGCTAACTACCTAGTGTGCCTTTTAACATATAGATTCATACCATATTGATACTTACATGACTGTGGTTTTCTCTTCCTGAGTTCCTTCCTGTCATTCTTCCCGTAAGCAGCGGATGCAGTCGCCCACCGGGGGTTTGGTTTCTTTTCACGACCAGAGGTCCAGTGTGGGGTGCTGCCATTCTGGGTAGCTACTGCTTGACCCTGAGCTGGGGCTTTATCTAGCTGCCCTTGCCCAAAGATGCCTCCTTGGCCCTGCCCCTGACAGACTGGTCCCGGGGACTGCGCAGGGCTGACAACAGGCGTGGCAGTGGCACTGCTCACGGCACTACTCAGGGCACTACTCACAGTGCTACTGATAGTCGAACCTGCCGTCATGTCGCCGTCATCTTCAACCTCCGCATCTTCGTCATCATCATCATCGTCGTCGTCATCATCATCATCGCCACTACCTTCATCCTCTGACATCAATGCCTCTGTCTCGTCCTTAGGCTCTTCCTTAATGGGCTGTGTGGGATATTATTAGTTACTTATCAGGATAAATTCAGGAAACACTCAAACAATGTTTGAAAAGTTAAATTCACTGGCTCAACTCTCTCAAACTAATTCTTAAAGATACTCTCTCATGGTCTTTACAGATGTATTACTTTATGTAGAGCCACATCATGCTCAAATCTCATGTATCTTTTACAAGCTTCCAAGAATAAAATCATCGTCATTATCATTGATGATAAAAGCTGTGATACTGGCCAGGATCAATGTAAAAAAGGATCGAGATCTAATGTAAATAATAACCTTCTTTATATCCCTATAGTGCACAGTGTTTAGAATGACGGCCAGATAACTCATAAAGGTGACACAGTAATTAAATGTGGTTGAATAATGAAACAATGTACTAACGTTTTGGCATCCGTTAAGCAGCGACTGCAGCTCGCTGTTGCTGTACATCCCGCGTCCAAGCTGCAGCATCAGACTACTCTGCACACCGTTATTGGCCTGCTCCTGGGCCCCATTCACCCCGCTAGAGCGCGCCTTACCATTCATCACCACCGACAGGGCCGCAGGGGTAGGGCGCTGGAGGAGACCACGGATCATAGAGGGGTCGGCATTGGCGCTAGTAGCGGTAGACACCTGTGGTTTGATGTCGATGATCGTGGCATTACCATTGATAGCGTTGCCATTGGTGATATTGCCGTTGGTGGCGTTGTTTGCATTACCGTTGATTTGGTTGAGTATGCTAATGGCAGTAGCAGCTGAATCACAGAAAGTATATAGATATTTAAATTTGGTAAATTTTTCAGTGTGAAGTTTGCTTTAATGTACTTATGTCGTACGGTAGTACCAGAAAGTCAACCTCAATCTTATATGCAGTGTATTTTGTGATTAAGATTTAGTTCATTAACAGGAATGTAATGCCATTTTGTCTGCAATAAGTAGTACATCTTGAGTATTTCTATAGTTCCTTGCCCTTCAGGGCGCAACCTATACACGTGGACGACTTTAACTGTCTTACAGAATGCCCCTTAAACTCTGGGCCTTCTAGGTGGGGTAGTATCATACCAAATTAGTCGGCATCATGTATGACTGTAGCTCCAGCAAGTCTGCTTGCCACTTATTGATCAACTAACAATAGGAAATCACCTTACTATGGTTGGTTCTTTAAATGAGATAAATACATTTATATAGGAAACTCGGGGGGGGGGGTAGGAATTTCTACAAAAGTAGTAAACGTGGCATCTCTGTTTATAGAGGCATTACCTGAAGTCAGGATGCATTTTATGTGTGTGTCTACATTATACAAAAGGTCCTATGGAATTTTATTCCAATGGGGTTTATCCTAGAAGAGTTTTGGTATACCAGCATTAACACAATACTAGCCTTTACACAATGTCCCGAACTTTAGTTTGTACCAAATGTATGCATACTTCTTTTCATACATTTTTGTAGCTTTTGGGGCATGTCGTCGTCTCAGTGCAACACGGTTGTATCTGCATATTTTAAGTTTTGCAAAAGAAGTGTTTCAATTACTATAGCACACAGTGGACACAACCTTATTGCACTGGGGCCTGCAGACACATATATCATTCATAGAGCTTTAATTTTTTTTTTTACAGAAGGTAAAGAAGGGTCAATAAATGTTAAAAAACAGAAGATTTTTGCCAAAATGTCAGTTACAACCTTGTTGCACTGAGGCGACGATGTGATAGCAGAAACAATTTTCAGGAACAAAATCAAATTCATGATTATTCGCTATATGTGAAATAGCTAGGTTCTGTCCTACCTGCAGCAGAATTGACTCCTTCGTCTTCGTCCTCATACTCCTGCTTGATGTGGATGCCCGAGGTGACCTCCATGAAGGGATGCTCACCGAGCACCAGGTTATTAAAGTCGTCGCTGTCGTCCAGCATCGAGTCAGGCATCACGGGGGACGAGGGGCTCAGCTGTGGGAACGAGCTCTCTAAGACACCATTCCCCATGCCGATGAAGGACTGGGTATCCATGTCGGGACCCAGTGGTGGGTCAAGCGGTGGGAAAATATCGTTAATCGTCTCCATGGCGACGTCACAGTACAACGGCATCGGTGGAGGCTGGTTAGGCTACACAGGTCATCGGTGCTTTCAAGTAAGGAGTCTGGGTTTTCTGTGGTAAGATAAAAATGTCAAGTTATGTTATCAATTTATTTCAGCCCACGCCAACTCAAATTTTTGCTAAGGTCGAAAGATTGGAACTACCTCAAATGTGATGGCATTTTTACTTATTTTACTTTTAGGACACATGTATAGAATTAGAAGGACACTGCAAGTATTGTAATCTCATGCATATAAGGCACATCTTATACGCAAATCTGAGGCGCCAGCGCCTTATAGAAGCAGCCCAAATTCTGTATGTGTCTTAGAGCCGGGTTTGTTTGTTTGTTTAGTTTTATGTCCAGGGGCCATCCAGGAACTCAGACATTCAAAAGTTTTAAACTATTCAATAGTAATGGTAGGCCACAGGCCTACCTTTGGTTTATGCATATGAGTGCATGGGTGTGCATGTATTTATGAGTCTGCTTGTAGCAGTGGGACTTGGCTCCTAGCGGTGAAATACCACTCGTGGCATCGGGCCCTTCTTTATCGTGCTGCCTCACGCAGGTTACCAGGTAAAATGTCGCAAACTATAGACACATTACCTGGTCAGTCACTGGGTGATGTGTCTATAGTTTGCAACATATTGGGTATAATTACATCAAAATAGTATAAAAGTGTTCCAAATTAGGCCCTATGTGCACCGTATAGCTTTCTTCAACTCAGGGTGCACCTTATATGTGGGATGCACCTTATACAAGTTAAAGTTCAAAAAGCTTTATTTTATCCTAGACAAGTCTTCATCACATGTTGCGCTGATCTGCCTGTATGAGCGGTCGGCGGGGGATGTTCAAGTAGGACCCCTTCTTAATACTCGCTGCTAATAAACACTACACCTATACTGGTTAAAGAGCGTCATCCTATCTCAACTAACACACACTTTACTTCTTAATTTACTCCTATTCAATGTATCCTGCAGTTAGGTAAATGTATACATAAATATGTAGGTGTTACCGTGTATGCTATCCAGGGAATTCCAAGTGTAAATTCAGGAAAGGTGTTTTGGACCAGGCATTTTCACATCATCATCTTTGTTATATAGAGAACTGTATACGTCCTCCATATTGACAGAGGCATCCATAGTGAGCTGAGTTGAAGTGATAGGGTGGTTAACCATTGCTATTTTTCGTACCTGGCCACTGAATTCTCTGTGAGGTCAGGTGGAACAGATACCTACCCCCCCCCCCCCTTCACAACCGCATCCACCCTTGAAGACCAATTTTAGCACATGGCCCACCTTAGGCTACCTCTAACGCCCTTCACAACTTCTATTACCATTAATTCTCTCGTATAAGCAGTGGCCAGAGATGTCAGTTAGGTATGGGCTCAACCTCTGAAAATGTTTGGGTGGTAGCACAGCACCCATTCCCCCCAATGTATTGTGCTAAAATCACCCATCTTGTCTTCATTTCAACCTGTTCCCCTCACTCAAAACCATTAAAATCATCTTTAGAATAGATGGTCATCGAAAGAGAAATAAGAACACTGCATCAGAATTTCAGCCAATCAGCAGCCAGCTTAGATTCATATCCTCTGAAATGAGATTACAGAGATCCTCTGATCTCTGAAATGTGGTTTGTAGAGAAAAGGCTAGAGGGCAGCACAAGGCATGCTTAATTCAACCTGCTGAATCCTGGACTATGCACAGCCTTTAAGGCTCCCTAGAAGTAGAAAGGGAAGGTTGTAAGTGTATCTATGATTATACCACGATTTCTGGGTTACTCAATGCTTTTTGCTGGATATTCCCATGCACATACCTGTCAATATTGCACAGCATGAATGCTGTAGCATGACTTTTGTAAGGTGTGTGGTTATCCAAGGATAACAGGCACCTGGTGCCGTTATCCATGGATAACCTGCACACCTTACATGTCCCTACATGTCATATATGTTACATGTTAAAACCCACAATATATTATGACCTGGGCAGGGCTTGAACCTGCAGTCTCAGATCCCTAATCCAACTCCCTATGCATTGCGCCACAGGGACTGACTGGTAGTGGCTGGCTAGAACCAGGTCTGGATATGATACAAAGCCCAGGGAGGTCTCTCACATATAACTTCTATACGTGTGAAAATCCCCAGCATTCTGGGTTGTGACCCCCCTAGCAAGCCTAGCCAGAGGCCAAGGTGTGTGTACTGATCGTGTATACATAACCGCGGGACGCATTCAAACAAAGCCAAGCTGAGACGGGCACTGAAGGAGGAGACGTGGTGGTCTAGTGGTTAGCGCATTTCGCTCAGCCGTTAGAGGTACGCGGGTCGAGTCCCGGTCCGGGCGCGTTTTTTTTTCGCCGTGTGCGCCGTCGCTGTCTGCTGCCGGGCGACAAGTGAGATCTAGTCTAACACGGTCCGGGCGCATCTTTTTTTGCCATGTGCGCTGTCGTTGTCGGGCGACGAGGTGTATTATACACAAACATAACCGCGAGACGCATTCAAAGCTTTAGCTGTCTGCTGCCGGGCGACTAGGTGTATGTACTGATCGTGTACATACATTTATAACCGCGAGATGCATTCATTCAATCATTCAAAGCAAGCTGAGAGGGGGGCTGTCGCTGTCCGCTGCTGGGCACCGAGGTGTATGTACCTGTGTACACACACTATGGCTGGCTTCGAGTCCCGGGGAGGGGGAATAATTTTTGTTTCCAACTTGAATTTATTGGTATTCTATTGATTATTTTTTGGTTTCGTGGTATAAAATAAGTAGTCAATGGATAATTCATGACTCGTATGTGTTAGCAAAGGCTAATTACACTCGGCCTCGTGTAATTATCCTTCACTAACACACACTCGTCATGAATTATCCATTGATTACTTGTTCATTAATGTAACTCTCTCTATCCAAATTATGACCTGTTGGAAGAAGCCTCTAAGATGTCTGGTTTTTTAGGAAAGTTTGAACATCTGAAAATAGACGGACCTCTGAAGGTCTGACATCTCTGAGTGCCTTATACCAGAACCAAAATCAAAATCTGGCTTGTAGAAACAGCCCAAAGTCAAGGCGCAGCTAATATGAGGGTTCTTTTACACGATAAACCAGTACAAAACTTCCAATTCTCAAGCCCCAGATGAGGACTTAACCTACCCTGTATTAGCCAAGGAAGATCATATATATGTATGCGAATGAAAATGCTAATACAAAATTTATTGAACTTGAACTTGCTTATAGCCTTCTCACAGAATGAGGGTGCGGCTTATATGAGAGAATTTATGGTACCTTCTCACTCTCATTGGTCTTTCCGACCCTTCAGCGTTGATACGTGTGACCCTGAGGGGTCAGAATGGTGAATAAATGAAGCCCTGGCAAGTAGATTCGTCAGGACTGTTTTCATACATCATGCCACCCAAAGGGCATAACCCATTTGTTTTTAAATTGTATGCTGGTTCCACTATGGCAATATCTTGGAACATACAGGTAGACGCCTGCAATGTCTGTTAACCATACAAGTGTATGGAGCAACTTGTGACCTAAGACCTTACAAAAATTTGTGGTCAGGTATTAAAACTGCTATTTCCCCCTTCACTACCTCTTCATGGACCTTTTAGAGAAAGCAGGCTTGTTAAACCCCTGTATCAGCAATTGGGGCACATAAATGTTTCTGGACACAAATAATTTTTGAAGTAGTGCCCAGTGGACACAACTGCCAAGCCAGGTTTAGGCATTGAATCATTAACCTGCTGGAAAAAACTTTGATTTGCCTTTGTGCCCTGTTCACACGGGGTTCCAAACAGATTTGTTGACCCCTGTTAAATTTGTAGAATTCTGATGGTAATAACATTTAACAACAATGAATGTACTAAAATTAATGTTCAGCCGTAAGAAATATTGAAACATTAGCTATCTACCTTTCTCTTTCTTTTCTTATTCGCCCGGTTACTTGAATCAAACTTTTTTCTCATGAATAATGTGAATAAATTCCATTAAGATAGTTGGGTGTGGTTGATATACCAGGTAGACCGGTCGGCCAGATTTAGCCTCATATTAAGTTGCATATAATTATTACATGACAGGCCCGTAACTAGCCCTTGTCGCGGGGTGGTTCGATTTTCGATAAGGTGGAACTCGATCAGTTAAAAGGTGGAGCCAAAAATTTCATATAATAAACAGCAAAATATTAAATTAACTTAATTTGTATACAAATCAGTATGGTAATGGGTCATTTGAGGCAAAATGTCCTAATTTTAAGGTTTACTCTCTAAAAACCTTAATAATTGTCCGATTTACAAGCCGCAAAAACTGACATGTAGCTTATCATGTGCACTTTTGGGCTAGCTAGGGTGGAACGCTTTTGGCCCATAAGGGGTCTGGGGGGGTTCGTTCGAACCGACGAACCCCCCCTAGTTACGGGCCTGCATGTATCTATTAGATAAGAATCGTACAGTAGTTACATACTAATGCCATAGACATTAACCCTTTGAGGGCCGCATACATGTATTGGTTGAACGCACTATGCCTTTTGATCATCGTATCATGGCACCAGTACACAAATGCAGTCTTGATGACTTAACTCTCTAAAGCTGCTTTCATGCATCATGCCGAATCTGTAGGAGTGTATCAATCCTCTCCGGTCAGGATCGTGCTGCTAATTGCGCACGGGTTATTACAGCGCAAAACACCCCTTAACCCTTTAAGGACAGAGCAACAATGGTCGCCCTGGCCATGGGGATGGCCTCTGAAAAAAGTATAGTTCCTAGAGGACGAGCCTATTTTCAATTCCTATACAAATCCCATGTAATGGGCATCGACTATAGTTAACGCTAGGCCTACCATGGTGTTGACTATAGTCGATGCTAGGCCTACCATGGTGTCAACTATAGTTGATGCTAGCCCTCAATGGGTTAAAATGTTAGTTCGACACAAACGACCATGTAATGAAAGGTAAATCTGTTGATACATTTCTGACAAGGTCTAAGAACTGCTGAAAGCATCGTTCGTTCTTTGGTTAAATAGTCCCTCGTTAATAAGACAACCTGGCATAAAAGCGCAGTCTAAGTTCTTGCTGATGTTATACTAGTAAGCTAAATTTGGAGATTTATTTAGAAGCTTCGGTACAATTCTTTACAATAGATACCTCACCAATAGAATGCCCCCTGGCCCTACCCTATATGGTGCATCTTGGGCATTTTCGCTCAAATTAATGCCTTAAAATGTTTAAGGTTAGGGCTATTTCACAGCCCTAAGATGTTATTGGTTTCTATGTTCAAAGGGCTAGACTCTATATGAAATTACATGTACATGCAAAAGTGGTATGCTACATGCAAATATAATATAACACTTCACATCCTGCATCATAGCTACAGTTTATACTATTATACATGTAGGTGGCCCTGAAGGGGTTAATGGTCACAGGTAAACAGTACAACCCACTCAACCCCTTGTGCAGCAAGCTGGAACCTCTCCTTCTTCCAATAAGCCAATGACATAATTACTACCTAATTAAGAGGATTATATCTGGTCCATCCAGATATGTGAGCATGTACATGGCTATTTCTCTTAAGGCTAAACTCACCTTGAGACAATCTGTGCATTTTACACCTTCATCCCAATACATGTATAACTTCCATCTAACAAAGGAGTTTTGTCATTATAATGACTAATGACTTTACCACATCCTGACATTTTAAAATCCTCTTGTAACATGACAAATACCTCTTTCAGATTTGAAATATTAAACTGGGTTTTGTCCTTAAAACTTTTAACGAAGCTACCTCAACCCCTAGATCCAGGTACCTTAGACTTGTCCAAGCTACTTGTCTCAGTCTAATCCTATGTGAACACTAAGGACTTTTATGTGGGCAAGTCTACCCATTTGGCCACATTCCATTGCATCGACTCTCCTTATGTGACTATGTTATTGGCTAGCCAATAACATAATAAATGACAATGCCTTATAAATGCCAGGTAATAAGACAGCACGAAATAGAAGTTTCAAAAAGTTTGACTAAAAAGTGAGTATCAATGTGGGGTGGAGCATGCTGCCTGGAGCAATGGAGGGTTGGACAGTCCACTTGTGATTATACCCCAGTGGTTGGGGTCGGGACATATTTGTGGGTGACCTCAGGTCAAATGGCCCTCTCCCCTACGGTGTGTAATGGGGTAAGGGGTGGGAGTTAAGATGGGGTAGCACACAGGCTGTCTAGGTGTTTAGGTCCTGGACAGTAATAGCGGGAATATGCGGGAGGGTCTAGAATTAAGGATAGCAGGTGTCTTTGTATGGGCTGGTCAGAGTGATATTATGATTACTTATATCCCCCCTGCCTTGTGCTCAAAAATATACACCGTCGTCTCAGTGCAACAAGTTTGGCAAAATTGAGGTTTTCTTCTGTTTTAAACATATAATCACCCTCATCTACCTGTGGTGAAAGTGCTGAAGCTTTATCTATGATATCTGTGCCGACAGGCCCTTGTCCAATAAGGTTGTGTCCACTTGGTGCTATAGCCCTTGGAACACTTCTTTCGCCTGTCTTGCAAAACTTGAAAAATGCAGATACAGCCTTGTTGCACTAAGGCTACGATACAGTCATTTCCAATGTATAAGATGCGTATTAAAACTGTTCGAAGAGGGGTGCACCTTACAGGCACGGTAAAATCACATTTGATTACTAACTTGTTCAAAATCAAACCCCATGTGTGCCTTATAGCATTTCCTAAAACTCAGTGTGTGCGCCTTAAATGCGGAAGATTATGGTAGACTTCTCCAGTCCTTACCAGCACATGTAAAATTAATGCACCACAAGAGATGAGATTTTCGTCACACCAGTAGTATTGTCATATTTAATGCCTACCAGGTACTCTCTTTATGTCCATTCTTATTCTTTTGATTTACCTGGGGAATGTTCAACAATTACGTCACTGCTTAGGGGGTGGGAGGGGGGTGAGTCTTTGGGTTTCTCTATATATGTTCCATACAAAAACAGTGACAAGGGGGTGGGTGGTCCTGAAAAATACCTAAATACCGGTGACATAATTGTTGAACGTTCCCCTACATCCCAGGTTCTCTATAAGTCTTTATCGCCCATTTGATAACAGGGTGAATCCTAAATTTCTTTTTTTTCAGTTTAGGCCTACTAGTGTCAAGTACCTCACATAGAAGGTAAACACTGATTTTTTTTTTTACATCCCCTTAAGCCACTCATTCAAGTATGAGCAGTGGTAATTTTATGGTTCATTAAATCAACATGAAAGAAATAATGTTATCGTTTGTCCCCCCCCCCCATCTTCTAAGAATGCATAATCATCATAACTGAACTTTAGTGTTCAGTGGCTGACCTATGACTGGTAGGGCACCTTGAGTCACTTATCTTGTGATACTATATACGGTCTGATAAGAGGAGGAAGTATGCTCGGGGGGGGGGGTCTGATAACTGATGTTAATATCATCAGATAACACAAACATCAACACCTATCGGGAAACATCTCACAAAAGACAGGCAAAATTTGGGATCTTTAGCCATCACAACTATTTTTTTAACACTGTGGCATCAGTCGATCTTTTTTTGAAATGTTTTAAATTGAGATGGTGGAGGCCCTTCATGTTGTTCCATAGCTCCAATAATTCCTCCTGATTTTGTGTCTCAAATTACAGACTCGGGATACTCATCATTCCATTAAATCTCTTGGGAATAACAGCATAAAAGTTATCTAAAATGCCTATATAAGAACACACCAAAAAAATAAGTTGGTCTACGGATTTCAAAACCAAAATCCGTAGACCAACTATTTTTTTTTGGTGTGGCCTAAACGGTATATGAACCCAGAAATAAATAGAATTCAACAGATTCAAGACACAGCCAGGAAATACAATTAAATAACTGTAATTTAAAAGGATGGAGGGTGTCCACTGACAGCCTGTCACAGATTGGTGGTTGCCCCGTGACATGCTACATATCAGCAGGTCCTGGAGTATATCTCAGGGATGCAAAAGGCCCAGACATACCCCCCCCCCCTTCTATCCCCCCAACACACCCACCCACCACCAACCCTTTGCCGACAGGGTCAGGGGTGGGCGACCGTGACCTGATGAACCTTGGGGTTTGTTTGTTAGACTCTTGTCTAGTCTGTAATAGTAGGGCTGGCAACTCAGCCATTTAACGTGCATGATATTCTCAATGAAATGCCTGGGTAGCACAGGGGGTATTAGAATAGACCATGTTTAATTAAAAAATATTAGTTGTTGTTTGACATGCATGAAGCTGCTCTATTCAAATGCTTTAATAGAGGGGTAAAATGCATTACATGTACAAACAGAAACGATGTGCACACGATTCCTGGTGTTATACATAATTTCTGGTGTCTGTTTTGATTGATTTTGCCATGTCAAATGAATAACACTAGGGTTTGAAATTACTTTAAAGCATAGAAAGAATTTCTTGAGTTCCGCGTTAAAAGTAGAATTTAGTCACCTCGGGTACGTAACCTATTTGCTTCAATTCTGTTACCCCAACACAACAGTTACATCCCCCCCCCTGTAAATGCGTAGGCCTTATATTTCACCTATATGGTGTGTTGTACAAGTATGGGCTGCTGTGTGCCTTACAGGATCAGCAAAAAGGATATTCTACATGAAACATTATCTATTTGGTCCAAATTAAGACCCCAGATGTGCCTTATATATCATCACTTCAAGCTCAAGGTTGGGGTTGTGCATGGTGTGTACCTATATGGTAGAAACTTGTGTAACAGCAGATCTATCGATACATAGAATATCCAATTTACTTAGTCTAATCTGTCTCTTCAGGATCCTATTCATTTAACTTAAACTGAACCAGATATCAGATTAAAACAGTAAAAGAAAACAAGTACATGAATGGGGCCCATATGATTATGAATGATGAAATCTAAGCAACTATGAACAGAAGTCAATAGTCTACTCATTCAAGCTATTGTTTCAGGGATGACCTAATCTGAGGAGACATTATTTGAATGTCACTGCCCGTCACAGTTGATTCTGATGTATACAATTTGTGAGTGGGGTAGATGTGTATTCCAAACATCAAATGTGTATTCCAGACAACTCAATTAAACAATGTCAAATGAGAAGTCTGCTTTGGAAATTTATCTAGATCTAAATCGTTTAGTTCTGGAGCCGGGCCAAATTAGTTTTAGACTTGAGTCTAGACCACGGAATACCTGGCCAAAATTAGCTAGCATTATAATTTATTATGCATTCATTTTAATGGTAATGCTGTGGATCTAAATACAATAGAAGCACGCTAACCTCATCGTGGAATGTCAACAAGTAAATGAGCATCATCAAATCACATGCCCTCCTGCACTCGTTTAGATCCCGACATTCCCATTCATTCAGAGACCGTTCTGGAGCCTTCACAGCTCAGACTCAGTCAGTCAGACTGAGTCACGGACTACTCATCAAAAATCACGCTTGTCACTCATGAGAAAAGCCACTAAAACCAACTTCCCTTCATTTTCATACTAAGCAATATCTCCTCTTGTGCTAGATAGATGTACTATGCATTTTAGGGCGTTTGGTTTTGCTATTTTAGGAGTGAATACACAACAGCGGTCGCACATTCCATTGTTTGAGGCGATGGCCGAGTTGTTTACGCGTTTCTGGCTGAGTCGGGTTTGGAGTGACTGGGAAAACGGTCGCCCAAACGAGATCTGACAGCTCAACTTTAGTCACTCGAAAAAATGCATGACAACGGTGTAAAACCATTGAAAATGCAGGCATCGTTGCGCCAAGGTTTTAATCTACACTAGCAAAGACAAGGGTGGGCGTTTGATAGGCCAATAATTGCATCTTTTTGGTCAAATAATCGCAAATTTTCTGAGAAAAATATGAACCCTTGCGGCTTGGTGAGCGATAATACGAGCAGTTGAGGGGGCGTGAATGTATTCCGAGAAAAACCCTCCAAATGCGTTGCCAACACCGACAAACAGTATTGAACCTACCTTATGATATAATAATCTTTGTTTTAGTATAAGATTGTAGAGATGGATTAATGTACTTTTAACTGTGTGTGGCCGAACAAAATCAGTTCACCCGGCTTCCGTGATCGCTCGTGGCCACGTCAGTCTCCCAGCCGACGCTAGATGGCACCACCTACGAATTTTAGTGTTGCCGTTCGCCGTGAGATAGCGGTGCGTTAAAGAACGCAGCGAAAAGTGGTTTCCCGGGCACTGGGAGTGAAATCCAGGGGCTAGAACATTATCATAGTGGCCGGATCTACTGATATGAAGGCTAAATAGAAGGGAAAAGTTGTAAATACAAGCGAAAGTGCTTAATTTATAAGGTTGAGACAGTGAAAATAGGCCTGTCAAGCGCAAATCACCAATTGGCACAATTTGCAAACAGCGCAGCGCAATTTGCAAATTGGGCAAGAGGGGCTGTGTACAAATGACGTCATGCAGGAGGGGGGGGGGAGGGAGGGTCCCACTTGCCATGACCAAGCATGACAAGGGGGGGAGGGGGGTCATGGGCTGCATGACATCATGTCATTAAGAAATCACAATATGCTTTGGTTTTGGCAAGAACAAAAACGTTTGTAAAAAGATTTTTAAAGGTAGGGAAGTTTAATGCATTCATCTGACATAAATCTATTACCTATAGGCCTTACATGCATGCATTCCTCAGACATCTCACTCAATGAGTGTCACTGCCATCAATGCCAGTGTAAAATCAAGGTGATGCCCAGACCACTATAAGGAAACACTACTACTCTATCCTACCTATACCAATTTAACCCTTTTTGAAAAGGGCCACTGCTGCCCTCAGGATCTAAAATGATGCATCTAAAATACCCCTGAACTGCTCGTTGCCTCAGGGCAGCATCCATAGTAATCCACAGGCTTCTTTTTGAAAAGGTGTGATATTCCTCCCCCCCTCCTTGAGGTGTCAAAATTATTTTGCTCCTCCCCCAATCCACCCCCTCCCAGAGTCCCACTGTTGATAAATAACGAACACTCCCCTGGAGCTCTCCACCACCCTGTTACTATTTTCACTGAGGGGATGCTTGGGGAGATGTAAATGTGACCTCCCCCCAAACTTACTCTCCACATCTTTGTCTAAATGGAACTCTATCGGGCTCAACTTATTTGCAGATTCTAGAGTAAAATGCTGAGGTGACTCAATTGCTTTGTAAGATCACAAATTGGAACTATGAAATAGTACATCCTGCATATAGGGACCCATACATTATATAAGCTGACAGTGTTTGGCATGTTTCTCTGTTCATTTGTTGATCAGTGCTAGTTCTTTTTTCACTTTGCATGCATGTTATCCTTTATTGCCAATTTACACCCACTATATGTCCCTTTGAACCATTTTAATTTGTTTATAGCCTATAGGCCTTCACTATTCATGCACTTTGGGGGGGGGGGTATCTCTCTGCATGACGTCATGCTGAGGGGGGGTCAAGTGTTGTATGACGAAACATGAGAAGGGGGGGAGGGGGGTCAAAAATGCCCCAAAAATGCATGACGTCATTTGTACACAGCCCCAGATCGGTGCTGCACAAAGCTCCAATTTTGCGCAAAGCACCAATATCAGCGTATCGGCAAGGTGGGCTCATGTCAACATGTTGCATTATATTTTCAAAAGATGCGAAATGTTACATCATCAATTAAAAAACATAAATACTTGGTTAACGTTTCTTGTTTGCTGGGATGGTTTAGACCCATTGCAAGCTTACAGGGTTTCTGTAGGCTTGTTAGGCGCATTTCGCCAATCTGCGCCAATCACCAATTTCGTCTTGCGCCAGGCGAGGTTTCAATAAAGTTAACCAAGATTTTCTAAAATCTATTTGTTTGGTAGTTCTAGAAGAAAAGTATTTATATTTTTTAATTGATGATGTAACATTTCGCATCTTTTGAAAATATAATGCAACATGTTGACATGAGCCCACCTTGCCGATACGCTGATATTGGTGCTTTGCGCAAAATTGGAGCTTTGTGCAGCACCGATCTTGCCCAATTTGCAATTATGATTTATTTATCTACAGGTCGATAATTCTGGATATTGATCCAATACTTCTTTACGCAAGATGCGAATAACATGTCCCTTTATGATGATTACACAATTTATTTATATGAATGGATTTCTAAATTGAAAACCACTTGGTGACTTGGCACAAACATACCTAGGAGGGTGTTTCACCACATAACATACGGCCCCCATATGTCATATACGGCCCCCATATGTCACATACGGCCCTTTATCTGTTTCTGTTCAAATTTCCACATCCTAGAATCATGGATACGGCCCTCCACATGTGGATACGGACTTTTACCTGTTTCTGTTCAAGATACGGAAATTGAAAATTCCACATAGAGGCCACATATATCCTTCTGAATGTGGAGGGGTAAGGGGGTACCCTGTATGTTGTATATGGGGGAAAATCAGCTATGTGGAGATATTTTATGCCCACATGTCAGAAATACAAGGTATATTGGGAATGAAGGGGGGGGGGGGGGTTGGGGTGATTTACATGGTGTCAAGAAGACCCCCCCCCCATGAACTTCTCATTCACGAGCCTCTCCCCATTTCTGCCTATAGGAGAGTGTACACTTGGCTGAATGTTACCATGATACCCCATGTAAAGTGTGTGCCCTAAAGTCTAAAGAGTCTATTAGAATTGCAGGCCCTATATCTCAACTCCCCCCCCCCCCCACTACTTTTTCTTGAGGGGGGGGGGAATGGTTTTGTAGTATGCTACAGAAGTGTTTTATCATCTCTATTTTATGTGGTCATTACTGTTGGTATAATCCTCCTTTATTGCATTGTCATGCCTCAAAAGTATATTTGGCCCTTTCTTTGGGGCTTGCCTTTCATATAATCCCACCCACTACCATTTCCATAATACAGCCCTGAATGTCTTTGCACTCCCACTTGTGCCTATATACACAAGTTTACCCTCCCCCCCTTCACTCTTTCTACCAACATACGGCACTTTTTTAAGATTATTTCCACATAGATCACATGACCCTGCATGTGTGACATCATATAGGGAATTCCCAGGGGGTTTCCTGGAATTTGACTGGAATTTGCCCATGTTTACCTTTAAGACAACAAAAAAATCCGTATGTGGAATTCAAGATACAGAAATTCCATTATAACATACGGACAGGACACGGCCACCTATCTGAAACACTTTTTTAAATAATATTTTCTTTTTCCACATAAGGGCCGTATCTTATGGCCGTATGTGTGTATATATATAGCTATGTGGTGAAACATCCTCTAGGTAGGGCCCATCCTGCCTACGTAGGCCTGATGGTGCCAACCAAATGCCAACATAGGCCCAACATTGGCTTTTGGTTGGCAAACATCGGCCATTGGCAAATGGTTGGCCTTTGGCCACTCGTTTGCCGATGTCCTGCCAACGTTGGGCCAATGTTGGCATTTGGTTGGCAAATGCCACTGGTCGGGCCTACGTAGGCCTGATGGCCAGCCAACGTTGGGCCAATGTTGGCCCGATGCGTCGGGCCAACGTCGGCAAATTTTTGTGTGCTACCTGGGTATGTCCTTCATATCATGCTATAACTTCTGGTTAAACATATCTTGACCTCGCCCAAATGATGCACGGTGTGGGTGCATCATTTGGTTAATGAGAGCTCTGAAGACAGATAACAGACAACCTTAGGACTGAATAAGCTTGGCAAACATCGACTAAAGTAACTTTCTAAAATGAATGTATTCAGCGCAGGAAGTTTTCTGATCATGATTTCAATATTTCAAGGTAATGTATACCTGCATTTGCAAATCAATGTTGAAGCAGTGTTGAATTAAGAACAATTGTCCAATGTTCAATGTCCCCAAAAGATCAAAACATTGACATGTTGACAACACCAAAATGGCAATGTTGAATCGGCTTTGACAACAGGTTGATCAACATCATCAACATAATCTAACGAGATGTCAGCTTTGGTAAAGGTCACGTGCATGCTGGTAATTAGATAACAGAATGTTTGGAAAAAGCTCTTCTGATTCTTACTCTTTTGCATGAAAGTTCGGCTGTTACTTGATGTGGCATATATCTAGTTTGGAAACCCAGGAGAAAGTAGGGCTCGCATTCACAGTTATATTCCCCACTTGGCAAAAAAAACAAAACAAACACACACACGTTTTTAAACGTGTTTTTTTTAAACCAATTTTCAATCAAATGACGCAATAAGGAAACCAATTGCATAAAAACGTTGAAAAAACGTTTTTATCCCAAGTGGGTCATTACATTTGAATGGTAGTTACTATATATAACTTATACCCAATTAGACATTCTGTTTTCTTCGTGCATTAGTTTGGTCATCTGTTTTGCTCTAGGGGAATACATTTACACGGATACCATTCTGCTATGTTTTTGTGTACTTGTGAATATTTATCTCTATCAGGTCTCAGTCCCAGCATCTGCGACGTGTGTAAAAAAGACGTTTACTGGGAGTGGTCTGACTTTAGATGCAAAGGTATGCATTTTGGGAGATATTATTTCATAATGTGCGTGAGCTTGCACTGATAATAAAACCCATAGTCAGTAGTGACTACACTTACGTATTCTGAGCCCCATAGTCAGATGACTATATACCTTAGTCACATATTAGTCAGAAAGATAGTCATTGATGATGTCACAGGTTTCTGTGCACAAAAAACGTCACCCAGAAAGAACACATATGTATGGTTGCCTGGCCTAAGAGGAGACAATTATAATCAGGCCAAATCATCATCTTAACCTGTCCAACCATAGAAACTCAATATGTCTGGCCATTAATGGATAGGTAAGTATTCTATTTGTTGTGATATTTATGGCCATTGCAGTATAACAATAGCTATTTTTAGTTTAAACTGCTCATCAATAGGAAGGCATATGACAATCATCTTTGATTGGGTGAATGTCTGCTTGCAGGTATAGTCAGTATTGACTATACATATTAGTCATATTTACTAACTAAATGTTGCTTAGCAACAAAATGATAGTCATCTGACTAAGGACTATTTCAATAGATTTAAGGGATGACTATCTGTTGGCTATATGACTAACTTAAGTTAGTCACAGGTTACTATAGAGGGATAGCCAAAAGTCGCACTATCATTTGACTATCTTAAGTTAGTCACTACTGACTAAGATATTAGACTCTATTTTTATCAGTGTGCTTAGGAAAAAACAAACACCAAAAACATAGGGAGATTTTTTTTTTTATCGAGGGTAAACAAAAATAACAAAAGCAAAATGAAAAGAATCATTCAAGTCAATATTAAATGTTTCTATGGATAGGGCTATGTGTGAAGCGTTTTGGGGTTTGACATTTAAAAAGAAAAAAAAAAGAAGATTGATATTTTGGATACATTATATATTGAAATCAAGTACACAAAGACATAATAATCTATACATCTATTTCAATACAGACATGATTGAATGTAAAACTGACGGCAGGTGTCATCCACAAGCTAGATGTACAAACACACGTGGGTCATACTTCTGTACCTGTAACAGTGGCTTTACAGGTAATGGGAAAAGCTGTTCAGGTAGGTCACACTTTGACTAATCAACTACATAGTTCTCCACCAGGAGGGTATTTCTCAAGATGGTACGTCTGCACTACAATTTGAAACCCTGAAAATTAGAGTAGTTGATCATAGGTAATGCGCTACGACTACTCTGTATGATCAGTACTTACTGTAATACATGTAATTCCATACAGTTTGGTCAAGATGTTGTGACAGTGCAATCACTAGTGACCACTAGATACATGGCTGTAATGGCATAAAAGCAAGGGATTCTACTATGATTGGAAGAGGTCTAGTCGTACCATCTTGAGGAATACCTTCCAGATCAAAACTTCCACGGTATTAATGGTAACACAAGTATATCGGTAACATGAAGGTGTGAGTGCCGTTAGTGTGAACTGTAAATAGTGATTATGTAAGTTATTGTTTCAGATATCAATAAGTGCGAGATATAGGAGCTGTATATAGGAGCTGTATATGAGTAAGTTTATTTTTCAGACAACAATGAGTGTGAGATATGAGCTATATAGTGATAAGTAAGTTATTGTTTCAGATATCAATGGGTGCGAGACAGGAGCTGTGTATAGTGATAAGTAATTTCTTGTTTCAGACATCAATGAGTGTGAGACAGTAGTTTGTCATAGTGATGCCTTCTATTACAATGGAGTTGGCATCTACAACTGTACATGTAATCCTGGCTACAGCGGAGATGGATTCAGATGCTGGCGTGAGTTCGATCAACCTTTTAATGGATAAAACCTACAGGGAAATGCTAAGTAGACATTAGGCCTACTCAATAACTGCTCTGTATAGATATACATTATGTATTGGAGATGTTCATAATCTTTCTGGTGATAAAGAGTAAAATGATGCCCTTTTCAACTCAACAAGCCACATTCAAGGCAGCCTCTATAGTTGAGTATTATAATTGTGTACACAGTGGAGTAGATTTCCATCACATGACATGAGTTGGACTTTTATATTTAACATTCAGAGACTGGCATGGTGCAACAAATAAATAATGATGAATATGTATCCTGATGATAAGGGCTATGATTTTCAAACATGCCACTGGACCGCCTACAATCATTATTGTATATATATTAGTGCCGTTCATCCGAGAGACGTGTTCGTGTGGTGCTCGTTCCTTCTATGCCAGCTAGGTGTCGCTTTGCGATACCCCATTGGTACAAGAGGGGGCAGCACCATGCCTCGCGTCCAGCTTCTACTAAGAAGCCGGACGAGCGGCAGAAGGGGACTGGACGTGGTCCAGTCAAGACGCTCAGTTATAATCCATTGAAACTTAAATAAAGTCCTACCCGAGAGGTAGGGGTTTCCGGGGCTTTGCCCAACCCGAACTACTCGTGTTGTGTTGGTATCTCTAGTGATAAGCGAGCCAACGAGCCACCCAACATATAAGTCGAAACGAACCATTACACTGGTGCTGTGACCAGTTGGTTCGGGGGTGGAGCGCGGCCATATTGGCCGAAAGCCTCGGGAAACCCGATGCGGATCCCCCCAGCCCTGGGCTAGAGGGATTCGAAGAGGATGGCTTTACATCCCAGCATCTGTTGTTAGACTGGAAGCCCGGTCAACAACAAATGTACAATCCAGAGGGTGTCCGGACTGTTTTCTCGACACCCGGTTTGATGGACGGTGCCACCAGTAATGGAGGTGACATCGTAAGATTGTATCCGGGTACACCTCAAACGGCGGCACCGGATACAGGATTGTTTAGGGGGGTATTAAGACCCCCAACTTTGGACTTGAGCGATTGGTCCCAAGTTATAACTAGCAGACGCCAGCTGGGTCCTATTGTACCAGCAGGCTCGGCTAGCAGCTTGGGTACCCCAATGGCACAAAGCCCTATGCAGTGTACCGCGATCCCCCCGGAAGCGGTACCAGAGGGGCAAACGGAGTAGCCCCATTAATGACATCGTCGGACCATGATAGCGATGATGGCAAAGCTATAAAGGACCCAATGGTCCCTAAAGCAACCCCGAAGACTAAGCCTCGGGATGCCGAACCGAGAAACTCGGAAAGGCATCACCTAGGCCTATCTTTGGACGAAGGCTTGTCTGACTCCATGTTCAACCCTGGAGGCAGCCGCAAGTCGATATACGGACGTCGGATGGGTCCCGGGTATAAAACTACCTCGGCCTATTTGAAAGCCAAAGAGCAGGTAGAGTTACAGGCTAAGAGGCAACATGAACAATTCATGGCAGCCCAATTGAAAATAGAAGAGGAGACTAAATCTCGGATCGGCAAATTACGATCCGTTGAACAGGAGGCGATTCTAAAAGAATCAGACCTAAAATATCGTCTAACTTCCGTAGCCCATCGGTTGGAGCGAAAGGAGAAAGACGAACGGGACAAAGAGAGAAGATTGGCCGAGTTGGAGCTCGAAGAAGCCAATAAACTCAGAGCAATCGAAAAGGCTAGAGGCGAGGAGGTTGCTAAGGCCCGGGATGTTAACAAACTACAATCCAAGTTGCATGCCATGGAGGAGAAGTTAAATAAACTTCAACTCCGAAAGGCAGAGACAGAGGCCAAGTTGGTCTCGGAACAATCCGAGATCAGGAGAGAGACCAACGAATATCAGCGGTCTCAGAAGGAGAAAGGTGAAAAGTACCGTCTACTTAAGGATACTTTTAAGCGGGAGGCATTGGCCGCTCAAGAGGAGCGAACTACTCGTGTTGTGTTGGTATCTCTAGTGATAAGCGAGCCAACGAGCCACCCAACATATAAGTTGAAACGAACCATTACACTGGTGCTGTGACCAGTTGGTTCGGGGGTGGAGCGCGGCCATATTGGCCGAAAGCCTCGGGAAACCCGATGCGGATCCCCCCAGCCCTGGGCTAGAGGGATTCGAAGAGGATGGCTTTACATCCCAGCATCTGTTGTTAGACTGGAAGCCCGGTCAACAACAAATGTACAATCCAGAGGGTGTCCGGACTGTTTTCTCGACACCCGGTTTGATGGACGGTGCCACCAGTAATGGAGGTGACATCGTAAGATTGTATCCGGGTACACCTCAAACGGCGGCACCGGATACAGGATTGTTTAGGGGGGTATTAAGACCCCCAACTTTGGACTTGAGCGATTGGTCCCAAGTTATAACTAGCAGACGCCAGCTGGGTCCTATTGTACCAGCAGGCTCGGCTAGCAGCTTGGGTACCCCAATGGCACAAAGCCCTATGCAGTGTACCATGCCATGGAGGAGAAGTTAAATAAACTTCAACTCCGAAAGGCAGACAGAGGCCAAGTTGGTCTCGGAACAATCCGAGATCAGGAGAGAGACCAACGAATATCAGCGGTCTCAGAAGGAGAAAGGTGAAAAGTACCGTCTACTTAAGGATACTTTTAAGCGGGAGGCATTGGCCGCTCAAGAGGAGCGAAACCGAGCTGTTGCGGATAACGAGAAGATTCGATCCGAGATCTTATCAGAAAACGCACAGCTAAGAGAGGAACAGCGAAATCTCACTACGGATGTAGCTACCCTCACAATAAATAAGTCTGCTATGGAGAGTTATTTACATGAGCAAGAGCAGGCGAATGCTCCTCCTGCGAGTAAGGACGCAAACCCAAACTCGACGTTTGTTAAACAGGGCGACCCAGTCTCCTGTTCTACACCTAAGCATCCGCAATACAATCCTTTTGTCAATGACAATGCGACGTGGAATGTAGATCAAGGGAGAGTCTATATCAGAACCCAGGATAAGCACGGCCGAACTAGTAGAGTCCGGATAAGTGAGGTCCCCATAGTCCACAACTTAGACCCGGACTATGTACCCCGGGATGCTTCCGACAGTAGCGCGGAGACTAGTGGTTTCCACATACATGTGGATCAGACAGAAAGTGTTGGGTTGGGAGCTGGTAATGACAGCAGCCAACAAACTCCATCAAACGATGGTAGTCAACCAACGGGGAACCAGCCATCCGATGGCGGCCACCAAGGTGCACAAGGGGGGGGGCGGTGCTACGGGTACTACAGGTAGCAATAGTACCTCGGGTACCGGCCCTAACCAGGGTGGTGGGGGCTATACGAATCACAGTGGTTCACAGTGGACGTATACCCAGCCGCCACTACCACCTCCACCGGGCAACACAAGCTTCGGTGGAATAGGAGGCAATCGAACCTTGAACGAAACCAAGGCGATTGAGTGAAGCAAACAGCAATGCACTAGATTGATGTATGCTCATAATTCTGCCCGAAGGGTAGCCGTGATTCCTAAGGAATATGACGGTACTCGACCATGGAAAGAGTGGTTTGAAGATTTCATCAATGTGATGAATTGTAATGGTTGGACCCCATACGAGGCCAAGCCGCATCTAGTGAGATGCTTGAAAGGCGGGCCGGGTCGCATGGCTGTAGAGCAATGGCGGACCTGGTACAGTCTTGCGGAAAGTTTCGAGCAGTTAGTGGAATCTGCTAGTGGACTGTTATGTAACATGGTCAAGGAGGATCCGATGGTCCGCTTTAAAAAACGCACGCAGAAGCCTAATGAAGCTTTTAGAGCATACGGTATGGAACTCCATGCCCTGCTAAGCAAGGCCAGGCCCGGTACTGAAAACCAGGACTGGTATATGGACGATTTAATTACACAATTCGTTAAGGGTCTGAGAGACCGGGACGAGCAGATTGCTGCGAGAGATGCCTGGAAAGAAGGCATAACATTGCACGGCATATTTAATGGTATAGATATGGCCGTGAAGAAGCGAACCATGTTAGCCGGGGACATACCGAATGCCAGCGGCTCGGCTCCCCTAGCATCAGTAGCCCAGCAGTCTGAGGTAAATAGTACCTCGGACGACTTTGAACTGATTGAAATCGAACAGGAGGACGGCACCTTCTGTTCGATGCAGCTAAGGAAAAATGCTTCAGGTAGGAAGTATATTCCGAGGAAGCCATTTAATAAGGCAAGGGATTCTAGACCATCATCCGAGGTCAAGAGTGACCCGAAAGTTGGTGAGAAGGCAGCCAAGCCTCTTGTAAGCACTGATAAAGCGAAGGGCCAGTCTCCGGACATGACCAAACTTATGGAGGATATGTGTAAGAAAATTACAGATGCCCTCCAAGCCAGTCGGCAAAGACCCAGGGTGGATCGCCGAACGGTTAAGTGTTTCAGGTGCCAGCGCATGGGACACTACTCCTCTGAATGTACCGCTGCTAAGCCGGTAATGGCTGCCTTCTATGAAGCCGATGACAACGGCGAAGGAAGGGAGAACGCTTCGGATTCCACTGATGTGGAAAACTAGTGGGGGTTGTATCCACGGCATTGGGTATAACCCCGGGGAGGAACGAATGCCAAAAAGCTACCGGGGGTGACCCGGTGGAAGATTTCGAATCAAATTCACCTGGAGGCCGGGTGGCTGTGGGTGCGCACCCCTGCACCTTGGCCGGGGCCAGGGACCCTAGTGCTTATGTGTACAGTAGTGAACATATGGAGGGGAGTGGCCGCACTGGGGGAGAGGAAGGATGGATCAAAGAGTTGATCCGAGTCTGTGGGACACGCCTTCCCCCAAGTCATCCATGTCTGGAATTTTTGAGAGGACTCGGATTGAATCTTGGTGATTCGGGAGACTTTCACCAGTTTACCAGTAACCCCTCTCCTTTAGGGGGAGATGGTGGTATGTACCCATATCTGTGGAAGGCCGGGTAGGTGAATTCTTGGTGGATACTGGAGCCAGCCACTCCTGTGTGTCCAAAAGATTCTTCGACTCGGTGGCCGGCAGCCATGAGAACCTCAAAACGGGGGTAAATGCTTGCACAGCCGACGGAAGCAGTATGCATACTTTTGGTAGGACGTTTATGCCTATCCGTATAGGAGGCAAAGAATTTGTTCTTTCGCCAACTATAGCAGAGGTTAGTGATGACGGAATCCTCGGACTGGATTTTGCAAGCTTATATGGGGCCGTCTTGGACCCTAGGGATGGTATGATGAGTATACGGAACCCGTATGGCTTGCATGTCCAATGCGTATTGAGACAGGTGTCTTCGGTTGCATCAGTGATACACACGGTGAAGATCCCACCGGGTACCACTTGCGATGTCCTTTGTGGCGGATCAATGGCCCAAAGGAATGAAACTGGAGTCTATGAACCCGACACGGTGTATCTGTCGAGTATCGGGTTGGACTCAGTGGATACATTGGTGGCTAATGCGGCTTGGACTGTATTACCCATGACTAACCGAAGTGGTTCAGTGGTCTACTTGAAGCGAGGCGACAGTGTGGGTAGGATGAGTTCGGTTGAACACGTCGCCAAGGCTAGGTTCAATAAACCACTAAACCCCGTTAGTAAGCATCCATTAGATGAAGAATTCCAAAAGCTGATTGACCAATCAGATTTACAGAATACGGAGGATAAGGATTGCCTAGCGAAACTCCTACAAAAGTACGAGGGTGCTTTTGGTAGGGAAGGAGGACCGGTGGGTAGATCCGACAAGGTGTTGCACACCATAGATGTGGGCAACGAGAAACCTTTTAAAATCCCGTATCGCAGACTTCCTCTCAAGAAGAAGTTAATTTGCGAACAGGAAATACAAAAACAGTTGGACCTAGGGGTCATCGTGCCGAGCTCGAGTCCCTGGTCCAGCCCTGTTTGTATGACCACTAAGAAAGACGGTACAATCCGCTTTTGTGTCGACTACCGGAAACTGAACGGTATGACAAAGAAGAACTCATATCCTTTACCAAGGATAGACGAGACATTAGATAGCTTGGGTGGGAACCAATGGTTCTGTACCTTGGACTTACAATCCGGGTATTGGCAGATACCGATGCACCCTGATGACATGGAGAAAACAGCATTCTCCAGTCATATGGGGCTATTCGAGTATAATGTCTTACCCTTCGGATTGTGTAACGCCCCCGCTACATTCGAGGCCATGATGGAATCCTTGTTGAGTGATCTTTTGTGGAAGAAATGTTTGGTCTACTTGGACGACGTTGTCGTGTTCGGCAAGTCGTTTAGGGAATGCCATGCAAATCTGCAATTGGTACTCGACTGGATACTATCAAACGGTCTAAAACTCAAACCCAAGAAATGTAACCTGTTTAAGAAAACAATTACATACTTGGGAAGGATCATCACCCCCAACGGAGTGAGCGCAGATCCGGAGAAATCAGAAGCTGTAGAGAATTGGGAAAGACCCACGAGTGCTAAGGAGGTGAGATCATTTCTAGGATTTTGTTCCTACTACCGTGATTTCATACCGAATTATTCTCGTGTCAGCTTTCCTATGCAGTGCTTAGCTCACTGGACCCCGGGTAGGGCACGGGACCCATTCCCATGGACCAGCGAGCAAGAAGAATCTTTTAATAAAATAAAAGATTTGTTTAGAAACACACCGGTGTTGAAATATCCCACTCCCGAGGGACATTTCATCTTAGACACAGATGCGAGCAATGATGCAATAGGGGCGGCTCTCTCTCAGGTCCAGGATGGAGTCGAAGTCCCATTAGCATTCGCTAGCAACACGCTAAGCAAGACCCAGCGTAATTATTGTACCACCAAGCGGGAACTCCTCGCGGTAGTGGTGTATACGAAGAAGTTTAAGCATTTTCTCTGGGGAAGTGACTTCACTTTAAGAACCGACCATTCGTCTCTTAGGTGGCTCCTTAACTTTAAGGACGGCGAGGGGATGATTGGACGATGGTTAGCTCATCTATCCGAGTTTGGATTAGAGCATAAACAAATAGAGCACCGACCCGGTGCTAAACATATCAATGCGGATGCCTTGTCGAGGCGACCTATCCGAAGGTGCCAAAATGCCACTTGTGAAGACTGCGGGGCCCACAATGCTGTGGTAGCCGGGTTGGTATTTAATTATACCACCCCCCGTATCCCCTGGGAGGAGGCTGTATGTAGCTACCTCGATTGGTCCCCGGAGACCATCAAGAAGTTCCAACAGTCGGATCCCACCACCGCGCGCATAATGGAATACCTACGGTCAGGTATTAAACCGGCAAGGCCGCTAGTATCCCTAGAAGATAGGGAAGCGAGGCGATTGCTAGCCCAATGGACCGAGCTAGAGATCTGAGACAGCATACTATGCAGGTGGAAGACAACTCCCACCAACGGTAGGCTGTTGCAAATAGTGATCCCCGCCCCGATGAGGAGGGATATCATGTATTATTGCCATGGTCACCAAACGAGCGGCCATTTCGGTAAGAAGAGGTCAATAGAGCGCCTACAAAGGCGTTACTACTGGCCTGGAATGAGAGGCGACCTGCTCCGGTGGATCGCCACTTGCCCGGATTGTTGTAAAAACAAGCCGGGACCTGGCCGGGGAAAGCAACCCTTATCCCAGGAATTGTTTGGTGTCAGGTTCGCTCGAGTGGCGATAGACATCATCAGCGGGATCAAGACGACGCCCCGGGACAATACTTGCATGATGGTCGTAACCGACTATTACACCAAGTACACCCGGGTGTTCCCTCTTCCTAATCACAAAGCCGCCACATGCGCGGAAGCGTTTGTGAAAGGTTGGGTGCTGCATTTGGGTGTTCCCCTTATGATGCACAGCGACCAAGGAAGAGAGTTTGAGTCAGAGCTATGGCAGGAAATGTGCCATTACCTAGCCATTTGCAAGACCCGAACAAACCCATACCGACCACAGTCGGATGGGCAGGTAGAGCGGTTCAACAGAACCCTGATACAAGTGCTAAAGCCCCTGGTTAATACCCACCAGGACGACTGGGATGAACAGTGTGAGTTCATAGTACATGCTTACAACAACACTGTCCATTCATCTACTAATTGCACTCCAAACATGCTAGTGTTCGGCGAGGACATCATAATGCCCGCCGACTTAGTGTATGGAGTGGTTGGGATAGACCCGGAGGCGCCCTGCACCGTGTTGTTTGTGGAGTCGTTAAGGGACAGGTTCAAACAGGCATACGAGGCCGTTCGGAAAGAGCTGCTGAAGAGTGCGAAGTGGCAAAAGGTGGGTTATGACACCAATGCCAAACGAATTCGTTTTAATGTTGGGGACAAAGTACTAAGGTACTACGAGCCGCTAGAACGGCTGAAGCTCGTAACGCCTTGGGAAGGTCCATTTAAAATCATTCGCATCATCTCCGAGTCCACGGTGATGATGGAGGACTGCCTAACTGGTAGGAAATGGAAGACAAATGTCGGAAAACTTCGGCCCTGGAAGGGACGCGAAGAGGCGGAGAGGGAGTTCGGTTACCAACCACCTGAGTCTGTTCCTAGCGGACCTAGCGTGGTAGTACCGATGAAGCGCCCTAGAGGCCGGCCGAGAAAAATGCCGGAAGATGAGGTAATAGTCAAAAAGAAGACGAAGGCCAGGAAACGACCTAATCGTAAGAAAAGGAAGAATGTCTCGCTGAGTGAAGGCACTACGTATGGGAAAGGTTTCGCCATGGCTAAGCGGAACCCAGAAAAGGCCGTACGTAAAGCCGGGAAGAATAAGAAGCTAACCGAAGGCGTTAGACGCAGTCCCCGGTTGAGGTCTGCTGTAACCTAACTCAGTACACAACGAGCTGCTGGGTGTTGTCCGCCGTAGGCGGTTAACATACGTTCCACGGCTAGAGATGCCGAACGCGCCCCCCCGGGTAGCTGTATCCCGTGAGTGGCAGACGGATTAACCGGTACATTTGCTTTGAAGCGTTGTATACACCGCCAAGCTCCAGACGATAGCACTCGGGTAGTAGGCCGCGTCTCGCATGTCGAGTCGAATGTTAGTTCGGATCTAGTTCCCTAGGTGGTGCCGCGGGTGCGGCGGGAAAGCGCAGAACTAGGTCACCGGATAGCCTTTGCGGGATCTCGCGAGACGAGAGGTCTGACGTCATATTGTTCATAATTAGAGCGGACTCGTGGCGGTAAGACGCCATCCGTTTCGCTCTGGTTAGTGTTGGCGGTAGGCAGCCCCTAGCTGTTGAGTTAGCTTGCCCTAACTTGTATCCTTTGTTGGACGAATCCTTCGGGAGGAGTCCAACACATTTGCCAATTTACAAATTGGAAGTCGTCCTCAGTGCCATGGCACAGGGGACGATCGACGCTGCGCGTCAAACCGCCAACGTTCTGTTGGAGGAAGACGAGGACCCGAAGATCCCGTCTCGGGTTGAGGAGTCTATGGACTCTTCAACTGAGGAGGCAACCCTGACGCTCTCTGCGATGGCCGAGGCCACCGACCGGGAGAGGATGCCACCTCCACCACCACCGCGCCCGGAGCCCGCGTCTACGGCGGCAGCTTCGGGTGATAGGATTGATGTCCTGGACATCCCAATGTATCCTCCGGGATACAAGACTCGCATCGAGCGTATGGCTCATGTCGATGACGAGGCCGGTGTCGTGTACACCTCCTGGGGGACTTATATCCCCATGCACGCCTCCATGTTCGGATACGGACCGCTGGCGGTGAAACCAGGCGTGCCCGAGGCCATACCAGACGACTTCAAGACTCTGGTCATGGACTCGTGCAGCGACGAGTTGGCTGACAGTATGCCAGTCTCTTGGCTCCGGAACTATCAAAAGTTGGTGGAGAAGATGGCGGTCAACGAGAGCTTGGCCCGAGCAGTACTGATCTCCGAAGGCATCACCCGGAAGGCCGCGGAGTTAAGAGAGTCTGAGTCTGACATGGATACAGACTCTACAGTCACTCTTTCCTCGGTGGAAACCGACCGGGTCAAGCGATTGACCCACAAGCCTGCACCAAAGGGTCCTCTCACCGAGAGTGACCTGGAGGTTGAAGACCTTAGGATCGCCATCGAGAGGTCCACATCCGAGAAGGAACCGGGTGCCAACATACCAGAGGCGCCTGGCGAGATCTCGGAAGAGGACATCTCGCGTCAGCAGGCTGCTGTTGAAGCCAAGCGAGCCGAGCTCGCCGAACAGCAGAAGGAGCTCACCGCAGCTCGTCGGGCCCACCGAAAACAGCAGGCCCAAAGTAAGGCGAAGGCTTCCTCCGACTCCGACTCCCCGGTCAGTAGTAGGAGAAGCCCTCGTTCAAAGGACAAGGATCCACGACAGTCGGATTCTAGTCCCGAGGTGCCGGCGCAGCCACCCAAGGTCGTGCGCCGGAAGAAGAAGAATGGAGCGAAAGCGTCTCCGGCGGAGCCCACGCCCCCCACCAAGTCGAGGGGTAAGGGTGACCCGAAGACGCCCGCCTCCAAGACACCAGCAACCACAGTAGCCACCTCGGTTACTGCAGCTTCCACTGCCAGCACCAGCGGGGCGAGCGCCAAGTCCTCTACCAAGGCTTCGTCTGGTACTACTACCACCAGCCGAGCCGGCCGTAGAGGAGAGGGCATTTACACGGACAGTGAGGGAAGCGAGAGCGACCCAGAGCTGCCCGAGTCAGCCAGATCTGATTTGGAGTCCGTGACAACGTGGGAAGAAATGACCACGGATGTCCCTAAGGATGACAATCAGAAATGGATGTGGAAGAATGCAGCCGAGGGGTTAAAAGAACGGACTCCCCGCTGCTTTGCGGACTGTGCTTACGACACAGTCCACTACATGTGCCCGGGCGCCGTCAATAAGGACGGTGATAGCGACGACGAGGAGTGGATGAAGTCCGGCCCCTCGGATACGCCAGTGGGTAAATTCTACCTCATTTGGATTGACCAGCTCAAATCCAAATTGGGGTCGATTTACAGCTATGAGGCCCGGACGAAAGTCCAATGGGCGATGACCCAATGGGGGCCATCCGGCAACCGCCGGAGGTGCCCATTCGAGTCGTGCCAGCTGGCTCTCACGGGAGAGAAGGTGTTTGAGACGAAGCCCCGCTTCGCTCGACACATAGTGGAGCACCACATGCACCACAAGCCCCTGATGATGTGTGTGCTCGGAGACCGTCCGAGCAAACTATGTGATGGCTCGTTCTCCACTCACCGGCGTCGGGACATGGCTCTGCATCTGCAGAAAGCCCATGGCACCGGCCTGGAAAAGATGAGGAAACGGGCCATCAAGTGCTTCAACGAGCTCCTGGCTAACTGGGCCTCGTTGAGTGTCAAAGACATCAAGGAGCAGGCATTCGAGACCGGATTCTGCTCGTGGAAGAGTGGCAACCTGTTGGCCTTCTTCCAGATCAACTTCTCCTCCACCAAGTTCGGGATGCCCAGCGAGGTGCACCTGAAGGTGAAGAAGTGGAGGGGAGATGACAAGCGGGAGAAGATCAAAGCCCGCTCGAAGGGTCCTAACGGAGGCACAGCCACGGCTACCGGTGCTTCCAAAAGGACCCGCGCAGACCGGTCCGTAAGCCCTTCGGGTAATAAGGACCAGCCTAGACCAGCCAACCCAGCTGATCGTCGCGAGTCGGGACAACAGGTCTCGGCTCTGGATATGCCTAGCAACCAGACCCGTAGGGCGGTTAGCCAGGCGGCCACTCCGGCCACATCCACAACACCTGCACCCACGGAGCAACCCCCGGGCGAAGCCTCTGGCAGCCAGGATGATGGGGGCGAGCTCTTTGCTCCCCCATCCGGGTACACATCTTGGTGGGCTGGTGAGGGATCTTCCGGCAAGCGCCCCACGTACAGTGAGTACGCGGCGAAGTTCCCTTCCATGGGACCAGCGGGACCCGAATCTCAGGTCCTAACCCCCTTGGGCCGGTCTAAACCCCGGGGTAGAGGCCGTGGTGGAATGGAGTCCACCCGAGCTCCCCCGGGCGGTGGCCGAGGCCGAGGAGGTGCTACGGTTGAGGGCCCGTCTGTCCCTCCAGCAGGCGCTCCGCCTGCCACTGTGGAGGCCGCCGCGCCCCCACCAGTTATAGTTCCACCAACGGCCCCTCGGGTGCCCGTTATGGAACTTATATCAGGTACTCTGTCAGGTCTTCAGGATCCGAACACGTTTGTTGACCACCGCGATGTCCAAACGGCCAAGATCCAGAATGACCTGATGGCGGAATGGCAGGCATTGCATCGCCAGAAGTCAGTCGACTACTGGCGTGTAATGACTGAAGCCACCTTCAACCTGGTCTATGAGGTCCAGAAGAGGGAGGAAGAGAAAATTCAGGTGCAGGAAAGGAAGAATGTCGAGGAGGCAATCCAATCCTGCCGGCGCCAGCAGTTGGAAGCTGAAAAGCTTAAAGAGTTCCACAGCGCTGAGAACGCCGGGTACATCCATAGGTACAAGGAGGCTGACCTCAAGTTCTTCCTCGCGTTCGGGAAGCACCTGGACGAGTGGGACGGCTCTGCGTCGTCCCTGTCCTTCGCTCCGGCTGCTCCACCTGTTCCGGCCGCTCCACCCGTTCCGGCTGCTCCACCCGCTCCGGCTGCTCTACCTGCACCCGAGGCAGTGGACAGTCCGTCCGCGGTGATGAGCGCGCTGAGCTTGGGGAGCGACACGCCCAGCGAGACCTCCACGCTGCTCTCTGTGAGCAGTTGCAGCAGCTCGGCTCCGGCTGCCTCAGCGGAGTTGGCTGAGAAGATGGACACGGATCTGGAAGATCTTTAAGTGTCCATCTGATGGTGATTTATAGTACCCGAGGGTAAAGGCATTTGTCATGCCAGAGGTACTTATCCTTACACTGGACTCGCCGATCTGGGACCAAACCTGCAGTGAAGATGGATGCTAACCCGAAACACAAAGAGGATTACTACACCTAACCGGGGCTCCATCTTCCCACCTTCATCAGGGCACACCATAACAGCAACGTGGCTTGCCACCACATATATGTCGCCGGGTGGAGCTGCAGAAACCAGTCGTTCCAGATTCACCGGAAGTCTGGTATTTTGTAAGGGCGATCCTGCTACCCTGGTAGGACGTCTATTATTATCAGTATTAATATTTTGTGTAAAGCTATTTTTATATAATATTTATATTCTTGTAATCAAACCAAACAAAATTTTTCTCGGGTTATTTACCCCACCTCGGGTCGGTTAGTTACTACTGTCAAATTTTGTTAATACCATTTCACTACATATCTACAACTTTTTATCGCGTCTCTATTACTATAATAACACTGTAACATTGTTAACATCTACTACCCTAGGTCGATGGTGCATAAGGCACCACTTCCTAATTGTTATTATTAGTTACTTCGGGTTATATGCGACGATGCCTCATCATGTACATATTATTTATAATGCCCCTTAATGTTCTATAATCTAGACGAACACTTGTGTATAGACTTACCTATGTACGTATAACTTATTATTGTATAAAGTCAACAATAGGTATTTATTAAATACACCCAACCCTAGGTATAGTCTAGTGGGGGTGGTGTAGGGGCCGGCATCGTTGTATATATATTAGTGCCGTTCATCCGAGAGATGTGTTCGTGTGGTGCTCGTTCCTTCTATGCCAGCTAGGTGTCGCTTTGCGATACCCCGTTGGTACAAGAGAGGGCAGCACCATGCCTCGCGTCCAGCTTCTACTAAGAGCCGGACGAGTGGCAGAAGGGGACTGGATGTGGTCCAGTCAAGACGCTCAGTTATAATCCATTGAAACTTAAATAAAGTCCTACCTGAGAGGTAGGGGTATCCGGGGCTTTGCCCAACCCGAACTACTCGTGTTGTGTTGGTATCTCTAGTGATAAGCGAGCCAACGAGCCACCCAACATATAAGTCAAAACGAACCATTACATCTGTATAGTGTTGAGTTTAATAAAGGTGCTTTATTTTCAGAGATTGAGATCATACAGGACCCACATGGAAAAACCATTGCTACAGAACTGCAGGATGGTGATTCAAAAACATGCACAAACTTCAAAATCCCTCATATCATGAATTCAGTGGCCATGAAGATAGACATCAGTCCATGGCCTGAAATAAATGGCATTGACACATTCCACATTAAAATCCACCATGGCAATGTCCCAATGAAGTACCAAGAATGGCTTGCTGTCTATGTCACCATCTCTGGCCTGCAGAGAAAATACATTGAGCCTGCAGTGTCTGGTATCACCTCCATGAGGGTGTGTGCATATAATGCTTATCTATCTGATAACAATGATACTGTGATGGAGTGTAATTGTGTGCAGGAATGTTCTGTTATCTTCCAATTCAAGCTGGATGTGATTCACAGCACCAAGTTGTGTGACATTGAGGTGGTAAAGGAACGTGGAATTTAGCCACTTTGTGCAGGACCTTACTAGGGCCTCCAGTCATAATGAATCTTCACCTGGCACTTGAATGGCATTATGTCCAACTGGAGCAGTGCAAATCTGATCATGTATAATTTGTATACCCTGACTGTACCTACAAAGTTAAAAGGAAAAAAGAAAAAAAAAACACACCCATTCTGGTTGCACCTGGACATTATCTAGCTTTATCTAAACATTATGACCGAGTCTCTTTTGTTAATTGGAAAATTGCATAGTCTATTGAGGCATGGATGCAATGACCCATTCAATTATTATTATGAAATAACAGTATGTCATATAACAAAAATTAGATATAGATAAGCTTGACTACTTCAAGTCCTGATTTGTCCTAGATAATAGACACGAATCAGACAATTAGAAACCTGGCCATATCAAATTAGATTAAACATCTGTATATTCCCACACCACATCAAATAAACATTATCTATAATATTCCTGGCAACGAAGAGCATGGTATTGTATTTAACCCATTGAACAAAATTATACTCTACTTGAGGGTTTTGGATAATTACATCTCAGATCCAGTATTAATATAAGAACAGCAGTTATCATGATTCTGCCACATCATTAGAACATTGGGTCGTTATTAATGTCTCCCTTTCGTCTGCATGTATGACCATGCAACTATCTATTTGACGTATTGCTCTTGAATCAAAAATAGCCACACTATTAATCTCCCACTGTTAAAATACTTTAGACACATCTATTCTAATCTGAAGAAACCCGGGATAAAAACCGAATTGCAATTATAATGACTGTTTAGGAGAATTGTAGCATCTCTTTCTTAAGTCGGTGAATCAAGGTGGCTGGCGGGTTTGGGTCAAACATGGAAAGAATTTCACAAGTCTTTACCAAATATTCCTGATAATGTGTACTTGTGAGAAATTTGAAAAAGGTGTCTTTTTTACATGTTATTCCCACATGTTTTAGCATATTGATGTACAATATATAAGAGAATGGCTAGAGCAATATCATGTTAGTTGTCATATCATTTTCGAAGTAGGCCTACCCAGCTACAAGGGCCCATGTCTATGATATCTGCCTCACAATCAGAAGGTGCAATGTGTCACGTGACCCCTCTTTCAATACAATGTAGATAGGACAGCCGCTGTCAGGACTTAGTGTGGATGTTTAGTGGAGCCACCATCTTGAATTTCGCTGGTTGAGGTTGAACCCACTGATAAGACATACCATGACGGGTACCTTGTCCCTGGTTAACACCCACTTCCAGGGACATGCTGGTCCCATCTTATCAGTTCTTATCAGTGGATGTCACCAGAACCAGCTCCAGACCCGCTTGCGGCCAATATTGAACTAACAACCCCCAACGGCCAGTAAGATACTTGCTTAACTTATTTTCGTTGATATGGGGGAGTGGTGGGATTTTAGATTCGAGGAGGGATACAACACATCAAATGATTGAGCAAGACGCAGTGAAGACGCAGTGAACCACCATGATAGGCCTACTATTTGATAGTAATCATACAAAGACCAAAGAACCATGCTGGTAGCCATGGAGACAAAAAGGGCGATGAGGCATCATATCACTAGGGTATTAGTTCAAGTTGGCATTTGAAGAATTGCAAATTCACCAAGAGAAAAGTGTATTTCTGCATGGCACACATGAGCTTCGGTAGATATTGGGCCCAGTGTGCATGTAGAGGGCCACTGAAATAGGTCACACATAATCAGTCTATGACTTAATGTGCTCTATAAAGTCCAAGTCTACTGATACATGGTACAGAGTAATACAGAGAGCCAGCATCATGGTGAAGAGTCCTCTCCGCGACATTGTTATCCCAGACAATGTGTCTTTGGCTAATTTTCTTCTGCACAGAATGGAACGTTATGGCACACGGACTGCCCTTGTGAGTACTGCTCAGTCAGGGTTTGTATTGGTATAGTGAGGGGGATGCACGCGGCCATGCACACGGCTAAGTGAGGGGGAGGGGCGTGCAGGGTGAGGTAGATGAAGGAAGGTACGGGAGTCCCTGTGGGCCATAAAAAAGACAGGGAAAGTCAAAAATGCCTGTCCTCAACTCAAATTTTCATTTTTGAAGCATAATTGTGAAATGATATTTGATAGTAAAACCTCACATATGTGAATAGATCAAATCATTATCATCTCAATTTTCTAATACCTTTTGAATTTTGAGCCTGTGGTAAATAGATGATTTTCTATGAATTTATTTCTAATGTCATCAGATTTCAGTTCATTTCCGAATGATTAATTATGAGTTGCCTTAAATATATGATCTAAATAGCAAGAATTATTTGCATTTAGATAGAATAAATGTACTTAGAGGATGCTATCCAATGACCCATGGCATTTTGGCAAGGCATACATTGTAAGTAATTCATGACCATACAAAGTTGTCAAAAAAAAAAAGAGATATTTTAAGGGTTTCATTTCCGAACAGTTAATTAAGGGCACATGCAATTATTTAGTACATAAAATTATTGTTATACAACTTCCCCTCAATCATATCTATCTGAAAAAAAAATATTAGAGGATGAAGTGAGACATTTGAATAACTGTATCAGAGCTTTTTCATAAGATTTTCATTTCCGAATGTTCATTTCCGAACATTTAATTATACCATATAAAAAATACACTTTTTCTTATGAAAAGGCTTCTAGAATGCTTAATATATGCTATACAAAAACAGCAGTGGTACCAAATTAAAGCTGAAGCATGGCTGGATCTGATGGTGTTATATAATCTTTGGCCATGATTATTCTTACTTTCATTTCAGGTCTGTAAACTCAAGTACCATATTATCTCTTGTGTTACACAATTTGGCATGCTGTGCCTTCAAAAACGACCCCCAAAAGATAGACTTAACATGGAATGTGCCCTCATTGAATTGATACATCAGAACAAAGATGGAAAAAATAAGAAATGGGGTATTTTTAAACCCTTCATACTTTATAGGCCCATTATGAGATGGGCATGCCTTTGATATGTCCTCCACAGCAAGTTTTGATGCAACCAACCTTGATAAAGTTGATGCAGTGTGCTCTTTTACATATATACAATTAAGGCAACAGCAGTATCAGTATTTAGAATAAATCATAAGTTAACGATACTGTATGAAATCTACATGACTGTTTGGCTAAAACGATTGTATTTCTCATGAATCATTATCAACTGATCACAAAATAAAATGCATAATTATATTCCTTTGACATAATTCTCTATTTTCAAGATTGACAGCATCAGTGGACGCCGTGTAACATACTCTGAAATTCGCCACCAGACGGCTAAGCTGGCTGGTGCCCTCTGGTGGCGGTACAAGTTAACTAAGGGCCATGTGGTGTGTTTCTTCCTGCCTAACTGTCCTGAGTACATCATATTAGCACAGGCTGTGCTGCTTACAGGGGCTACTGTTACTACTTGTAACCCTGCTTATAAACCAGGTAGTTGTTCACCGGGTCTACTGTTATCATATAATGTAAGCTTAGTGATATACCAGGGAGGTGGTCAAAGGGGCTAAACTGTTGCCAAGTGTAAGCTTTTTCAAAATGAAAGTGGACCACTTTGTTCCAAAGGCCTAGAGTAACTCACCATTTTACAAAGAACAGGTAAATATAATGACACACACGTGTAAGAATTTTGGTGCACGAGGTTGATAGTGACTATGAAATTTCATCTCTTGTAAAATCAAAAGCCAATCACCTGAAAATCGTATCATCAGGCGCCAGAGCATGTATACCTTCAAATAAAGTAGTGATGATCCTTCCAGGTGAACTGAGAACACAGTTGGAAGATTGCAGTGCATCCATCATCATAACTGACAAAGCTCGCCTTGATACAGTCACTGCAGCAACATCAAATCTCCAAAGTATAAAGGTAGCATCTTTGTCATTTTTACACATGTTAATTCTGATTTAAAATCTATATGAATCAATAATCAGGTCACCATTAGAGTTTTCTAACATCAGCTCCAAAATATCTACATTTCCAGAGAAGCTAGTGTCAATTATAGCCATATGGTACTACAAGTTGCCCTCCTACTGGAATGTTTGGCATACTTCTGGCATGCCTCCAGCATTCAAACATAAATTAATGAAGAATATCATCAAGATTTACTATTCTAATCTTTCTCTTAACACTACCCATCCAGGACATAGTGCTACTGGATGCAGACCCAGGCTCCTCCAGGCACCCTTCAGTGAGTGGTATAGTGAAACAGGCAGGTGGTGCCCTGCTTCCTCCTGTAAGGTTTAATCCACTGGAGGACATTGCAATGCTGCTCTACTCCAGTGGAACCACAGGGAAACCCAAAGGTGTAATGCTGACTCATCATAGTCTTATTGCTAACATACTCCAATTCTGGTAAGGCTTCTTCATATTTTGAATTTTTCTCACTTTTCCTTTTTTTTAAGTGGACACATTATGTTGAGTGATGTTGCATTGGCATATGAAATGTTTATCACTTAGTTCAATATCGTAACAGAGTATTATGCTTATACAAGTCCTATTTCAATGCAAGAGTTTTGTGTAGATATAGGAGGAAACAGATTAAAGTGTGGTCCTTTGATATCTTACACTGGCCCCTTGTAGCTATTAAGGGCAACATACAGGCAGCTATGTACCAGCATTGATACAAAGACATTCTACTAGTATTTCTGACTGTATGAAGGTTGAAAGCTAGGCTACAATTATAATTAATGTTACTCTTGCAAATACTCATATCTTTCACTTTTTTATTTCCTTTAGTTCCTTGAAATCCATGCAATATATTTGAGTACAAGTCATAATGATATTTTCATTGATTTTTGTCAAACAGTCACCCTATGATGGAGATGGGTGGGCCGAAGGATGTGTTCATTGTTAACACTCCAATGTTCCATATCTATGGTCTCAATGTTATACTCAATGGTGGATTGTACATGGGGGCATCCCTAGTCATCCTTCCAAGGTTTAAACCTGACATTTACCTCAGCTGTATAGAGAAGTACAAGGTATTGTATTATGTAGAAACATTGTCTTATTTGATTCTTGAAAAGAGTACCTCAATGTAATTGTGCATTCATACCTCTACATGTGTATTAGACATGATTGCAGTTCTGGTCAGTTACTTAGACTATAACTGCTAGGTTGAATATAGTCAGTATGAAATTCCATTTTAATGACAAGGGCTTTGTTGATAATACACCATGCCATCCTTAAAGGGCCGATTTCAATCTGTACTTTAGCAGTTAGCAAATATGGTATGAAACTAAATACCTCTCAGATTGCTATAGCATTGTCATTTATAGAAGGGGTAGGTTACTAGGTATAAAGTAGGATTGTTTCATCTCTCGGGCTCTTTCTAAAGTTGAAAAATACTAATCTAAAGGACATACGTCCATTACCAATACCAATCCAATGTTATCTCTGCTCTGGTTGCGGTGAATGCTCGGGAGAGAGAGAAGAGAAGAGACGAGAAGAGAGAGAGAGAGAGAGAGAGAGAGAGAGAGAGAGAGAGAGAGAGAGAGAGCGCTACTGATGAAATTCTACTTTCTATATACCATTACCATTACATCATTAGATTAGATTCAAAATCACAAAGCTTCTGTTTTATCACACCTAGATTACCTTCTTGCATGTCACGCCACCTACCGCCCTCTTCCTGTCTCAACACCCCCTAGTGGACAAATACAACACCACTTCTCTCCACACCATCTTCTCTGGAGGCGCTCCTCTACCTGAGAATGTGGCAGAGGCAGTGCACCGGAGGCTCAACGTTGAGGTCCGACAGGGGTATGGGATGACTGAGGCCTCTCCATGTATTATCCATACCATACCCAGGTCAAGAGCCTATTCCAGTATTGGAGTACCCCTATCAAACTGTGAGGTCAAGGTTAGTGTCTTCCTACCTTGCAAAAAAACCCAACGTTTTCAACGTCAAAAGAACGTTTGTAGATTCCACCGTCCACGTTTGTAGATTTAACCGTCAAAACATGTACTGAAAACAGTTTTCATGTCTATAAAACGTTTACATTAAAAGACCCAACTTAAAAACGTTTTTACAAACATTGAAAAAGGAATGTAAAAATGTCTTTCAATGTCAAGAAACCTTTTAACGTTTTTTTTACAAACGCTTCTACCAAAACCTTTTCCAAATATCTGCAAAAGTTAAAACAACTTTTCTTTGCCAAGGGGTATTGATAATGAATCAAAAGTAAGCCATAGCCACTGGCAAAACTTTCCATACTAAACATTTATAAATATGGTACAAAATGTATATTTGCATTGTACAGACTGTTGTTCAGCTGTACTAGGTGATAAGGTAATTTGATATGGTCGATTTTAGGTACATGATATAGAAACTGGAGAAGAGTTGAAGGCAGATCAGATAGGAGAGATCCTCCTCCAAGGTCCACAGGTGATGAAGGGTTACCTTGGGAACCAAGTAGCAACTGACCGAACAATTACTAAAGATGGATGGCTGCGAACAGGTTAAGTTGTGAAATTACATTCATCTCTTATTTCAAGTTTTGAAAATATACATCTCAAATGTTAATTTCAGAATTGGTAGAAATATTTCCGGGGTTAATTTTGGTGCCAGACACAAAAGAAATAAGTTGGTTGAGTTTTTACTGGACAGGGCGTGAAATATGAAATGAAATAAAATATTGTTAAATAGTAATTGTGAGTCTATGAGCCTCACTCAGAGTGCTAAAATGGTGTATAAGCCATGGCTTGATACGCAGGGTTTTGCATTATTATTTTCCTTTTCTCCATCAGAGGCGTAGGAAGCAAATCTTCATGGGGGGGGGGGGCAGCGGGTCCCCACCATAGCCACCTTGTAGTGTCGACTCAAGCACAATAGCACCTCATAAAATTTATATAAAAAAGTAATTTTTGATGAATTTTAGATCTCATTTTAGGCTCAGGCCCCCATTTTCCCTATCCCATTACTATATCAATCTACTTTGATAATGCAAAGATTTAGCTTCTAGTTCAATTCATAATGAATTCTTGGCAAATTTTGGGGGGCCCAGACATACTCAGGCCCTACTTCTGTTATGATTGGGGGGGGGGCAGTGTTGGAAAACTGATAACAACCATGTACAATACTGTGGCGGGAAGAGCAAGCTCCCCCTGGTGTTGGGTGTTAGAAACTGCTCTGCAGGTCGCACATGCGCAACTTCAATAAAACCCTTTTTGTGTCAACAGCACCATGTAGTCAGAAGTGTTTCTCTGCTCCTCTCTCCACCCTACACAGCCAATAGGCAGCCCCCCTGCCCCCCACTTTTCCCACGCCCCTGTCCAGTTATCCGACTGTTGGTTTGTTCTTCAGATGCCAAGGCCCCAAATTGTCTCAGAAGTATCCATTGAGTATGCTTATCGTTCCCGGGTTGTCAATTCATATATTCTCTTTACAGGGGATATAGGCTATTACAACGAAGATGGCATATTCTTTATTGTGGATCGTCTAAAGGAGTTAATCAAATATAAAGCATTCCAGGTAAATAGACAATATAGATATAATCAAGAGTTTATCAAAAGATGAAGAAAGGTCAAACCACAAAGCCATTACATAATGTTTTGAATGGTGTCTTTGATAGCAGAGGATTTGCTTCCTAGCATTGCCAATTGTTCAATTAGACCTATGGGAATTCTACATTGTATCAGACCCCTCACCGTTTATAGAAGGTGAGAAACAATGGTCTACAAATTATAATGCCTACCTTTTGGTCTGCAGGTGGCACCAGCAGAGTTAGAGAGTCTGTTACTCTCCCACCCAGCCATAGAGGACGCTGCAGTCGTTGGCAGACCAGGTGGAGCCACTGGAGAACTGCCAACAGCCTTTGTGGTTACCAAGGAAACAGTTACAGCCAGCACCATCTTAAAATTTGTAGCAGGTGAGAATTGATTTTGTCTTCTATAATAGTATTTTAACACGTTCCCCATTTAGGAATGACGTGTTGCTAAGTGCTTTCGCCCATGGGGCAGTCCACAGATGATGTCATATATATTTGACAATTTCTGACTAGCTCTCCTGGTCCCTTCCTAATGGTTTTACTAAAGAATTTTAAATTAAGCCTGACCCCCCCTCCCCGCCCCCCTCTCACAGAACATCATTACATTTTGTGGACGACCCCTCCTGCAAATTGCATGGCAATACCTAAAACCAAAGCATATTCCCATGTCACTAATCCATTGTCATTGTAACTATTTGAATAATATTTAGTATGAAATATGAATGAAGGGCCGAAGATGGTTACTATGTTCTTAGATTCTTATGTTCATGTAATACCATATATAGCTTGAGCTATTTCTCTCTTGTGTAAATTGGAGGTGAAACAGTGTCAGTCATATCACCAGAGAGCTCTATACTATTTTTCTGCATGGTTACACCTGCCATCTGTAGAGGGCGCTACTGAGTAGGGAAAGGGCTGATACAATTTATTTCTGATTATCTCGGTAATGAGGGCTGTTGTAAAGTTCACAGCAAAGATCAGCTGCATTGTGACACGATGAAACAAGTAGAATTACAACCTTTCATCTTCCATCTACTGCTACTGATGCGCAGTCATATCAAGCATGAGCAATCAGATGGCGCTTATTAGACAATTCAGCAATAACATTGTATACATAAATTTCCAGAGCTTACCCAGATTTGCATCTAGATAAGTACACAAACCCAATACGACCTTTTTGAAACACTACTTTGAATTTTCAGACAACGTTGCCTCCTACAAACAACTGCGCGGTGGGGTCATCTTTATAGACGTCATTCCAAAATCCCCAAGTGGCAAAATATTGCGGAGGATGTTGAAGGAAAGACTTGTTCTTAATCATAAACTATGATTTTCATATCTCTGTGATCATGTGATACATCAGTCTGATAACTAGCCTATTCATTTGCCAATAAGCCACGTCTTATAAATAAGGATAGATCCTTGATCTCTATAGAATTTACCTGAAGTTAGGGTGTACCATATAGGCTAAGAGTTCTGTTATCACACAGTATTAAAGTGACCAACATTTAGTCCCAGGTGCGCCTTATATAAGTCTGGTATAAACTCCTCCAGGGTGCGCCTGAGTGATATGTAAGATGTGATGATATTAGTATGGTAGTATGTATTCTATTGGCACATTAGCGCGTCAATATCTACTGTGTATGATCTGTGGCGATGGTTTATCTATGGAATAGATTCCCACAAAGTGATGTATGTTGTACATTTTAGCCTTGTACTTTATTGCTATAAAGTAGATATTATTACTATTATTCAGTTACATTTTCGGATTCCAGGTGCTAGAAAACTCAAGTTACCAAAGCATAAAAAGGAAATCTGGGAGATGCTGAGGTGACTCAGCGTATCCTATTTCTTCTTTTAATGACAGTCAGGCATTTACAAAGAATAGCATGGAAGGATTTTGAGTGTCGATCTAGATGTTTATCATACCAAAGTTAACACTTACCCTTAAAGGAAGGCAAAACTGACCCTTGCTTTCTGTGACACGTTACATGAACTGATGAATATATCCTTCCATAATTTTGTCTTATTAGCGCGGCGACTAGTGAGTACTACTCGTGAGATGAGTAGACTAGTGTATGGTTCACAGTCGCCACGCTGTAAGGGATAGGGAGGCCTTGCAATCTATTTTTGTTTGTGGCTCCCCTGCTATGGACTATTCCTGCCCACTATTCTAATGTAATAACAACAGTGTGTGTACTTTACTTATCAGTGAAGGAATTTTCAGAATATATCTCATACTTTTGATTTTATTCGCAGATAAGACATTTCATCATTTGGAGCCCTATGGCAGATTAGCATTAGAGCATTTTAAGATTCAGAAATGCATCTCTGTAGCCTTTGTTTTAGAATTGTTCGTTCTGAAACTACTAGATATATGTAGTACAGGTTTCATCTCTGTGGGTTATGGTACAATTGGATCATATTTTCTGTTTTTGAACAAAGTATTCACTGTTAAAGGGATAGATTCCGTTGGTGTACATATGAACTGAAGTCCTGCTGTGCCCTTACAGCATGTGTATACTGCTTCCACACAGAGGTGCTAATTTTTATTGCCCCACAGGTGGTCCTGTTTGAAGTTTGGTCTGTGTGGGGTCACTAGGGTTTGGGGGTGGAGGCTGGAGCAGCTCCATAAACTGACCAACAACCCAACAGAAGTGGGTTGGTGTCTATTGATGGAACAGCCTGATTTCAAAATTCTGACAGTTGGAGAAAATAAAATACTCAATTTCTGATTGTTTTATTCATCAGAAAAAGCTGATTTTAGCTATACCTATCATTGAGGTACTCACACATATGGTATGCGCTTTGCAGAAAATAGTATTCACTAAAGACAGAGATATTTAGGATAACTTGGCATATTTGACCAGAGCTCTTTACCCCACCTTATATGAGACCCCCTGTGGGATCACAGGCTGTTCCGTCCTGTTTATAGTCTTCGTTCCCCTTTAAAGATCTCTATGGAGAAATCAGTGCTAAAGTGTGTGTTGCCATATGTGCATTTTTGTAAATCAGAGGAGGTTGAAGTGTAAGGTCACCTTGTGGTACTGCTACATTCTTTTCTGTGTAAACTTTTTTAGTTTACATTGAAATAATGCTTTCTCAGAATATGTATCTGCTATCGGTGATGAGACATTAATTTAATTACTCCTTTCATTATATAAACGATTTTGTGGAAGACTGAGAACATACATGTACAGAGGTACTTGCACTGTGCTCCCCCTCTACAGAGAGGTGGAGTTATCTGGCCGGTTTGCTGACCACTGGCCCGTGATGAGGTACATACCTATTATAAGGTGATTGGCAGTTGGGTGTGTGTATGTGGGGGGGGGGTGAGACATAGCAGGCTCCTGGCGATCTGAGACAGTGTACACTCATAATGACACACCTGTTGACTATGGCATTGAACATTGAATAAGACAGGTCCCTGTGACAGCTGAGTGAGGTGCATGCAGAATGGATAGTCTACAGGTTATTAGTACATAGCTGCAGTGGGTAGTTCAGGTTGAATTTGTTATATACTACCAAAAGCCCAGGTGATAGTATGCCCTATCTATCAGTCTCACCAACTGAAACCAGACACAAGATTACAAGTCGCCGCGCCATGTCTCACAGGACTATTCGCTACTATTGTATTAAAATCTACAACACTATGGTTTTATCTTAAGATGATTATGAATTGTTTGTAATGAAGCTATCAGAAATAAAGCACATAAAAGAGTCAACATTGTTTTATATATATTTTATTAACATTATGCATATAAAGACACTTTATTTATGCATGGTTCTTCTACCTTTGCTTACATTACGATCTCTATGGAAAGGACTCAGTCATGAGTTGCTATTCTTCATTTATGCAAACTATTCATTTCAGGAATTATATATTATGCACTCAAAATCAGCTGCCTCTGACTCTTCCTTTTTGCCATATTAATGTATATCAAATGCTTGTCCCTTTTTGTTTTAGAGGTTTTGTGCTTTGTAACATGACCAGAAACATTCCATTCTAAGTCTTTCATGTATCTAATATGATTAATTGAAATAACGGTCTTATTGGGATGAAAACACCTTTTGCATCGATGATGTATAGCATATGATGAATTTGTGTGTCTGAAAATCAAATCTAATGCTTATAAAATATTTTCTGCACAAATTGACACTTAGTCATACAATGTTTTAGAAAGCATGTTATAAACATGTACAAATTATGCCTGCCTTTTGTCTTCTACTTGATACTCTCAGCAAGTGCTACTATATATACTACATAAAAATGAATCTAAATATATATAGTATCATGCCAATAATAAGATCTACAAATCAAATGATATTAACTTTGATAAAATGACCCCCCCCCCCTAGCCTTGAACGTTGTCTCTTATGTGTATATGCGAATTCTCTGTATGTAACATAGATTAATGTTGATTGTACTCCGATTTTATGATACAGGGTAATGTATAGTTAAATGTTGGTATAATTAGATTATGTTCAATATCTCTTTACCAAAACGATGCAAATACACTTTGAATGCCTTGAATGTGATGTGTTTTCACAAAAGCAGTCATAACGTTGAATACTCCACTGGGGAAAATATAGGAAGATTTAAAATGAAAATGAAATTAATTATGGTGATTCATTCATAAGGAATGATACATTGAACTGGAGCAACAACTATATAGATATACATACAGTGAATATATGTTTGATACATTTCTGAAAATTGATAATTGTGTCATATGACTGATTTCAACCAGACACGTCACATTTATCCCATTTGTGAACCACACTCAGAGGTAGAAAGATAAGAAGGGAACCTCATCCTTAATTACCCATCACTTTAACACTAAAATGCACTGTTTAACAGAAGAAGAAACAAGGGTCATCATAGTCTTCCTCCACTTCTTCCTCGTCCTTTTTCTCATTTGCTTCCACCGTCAGTTCGAAGCAGCCCAGCTCTTGATCATCTTCAGGGTCAAAAATCTCTGCCTTGATTTTGTATTTGCCCTGGAAAAATTAAATTATGAAATATGTATGATTTTATGATGGAAGTCTTGAAGAAATACACACACACACACACACATACATACATATATATAGAACTATATACACTCGTGTATATTTATATAATTAGCCGCAAACGGTTAGGGGGACTATTTTCCTCCAGGGCGTATCGATATCTATGACGTCATACCATGACGTCATCTATACAACTCCTCCAGTATATAAGAGGTCGCATTTGGATTAACCGTCAATTGGCAAATTCCCATTGTACAGGTAACACCACGCCAGGTGGTTACCTGATTTTCAAATTTTTTAACCGTTTTGAGGGGTTCCTGGTGCCTTATTTACCATTGAAATGGGTAGAAAGGCTGCTAAAGGCTCGAAAGCCAATACACCAAATGGAAAATCGGTTAAATCGGTGGAAAAGACGAAAAAATCGGCCAATTTAGGACTTGCGAGTAGTTCGGCTCTCTCACTTACTGATGATACACCGTCAGTTTCCCGAACTGATACAGGTGTTGTGGGTGAGTCGTCTATTGACCAGACGAGGCTAGATGTACTAGAAGACGAGCTGTCGACCATCAAATCACTTCTACAAGAGGTCGTCAATGGAAAGGACGATCGGGATGGAGGATTCGTCAATGCGTCAAGTCGTTCCAGCAGAGCACGTGCGGATGTTTACAAACAGAGAGGTATGACGTCACGTAGTCAAGGACGCGGACCGGTTGCTAGGGCGACCCGCCAAGCGTCGCCATGCGAAATTTCGTCTGACGGCGGAGACGAGTGGGTGCAAGTCGATCACAAGCGACATAGACGACCATCAAAATCCAGTATTTCTGCTCGTCAGTGCAGCCCGAGCACATCCAGAGGGTCGTCATTGGATTCAACGTACTCTAGGCATCGTCACCATGTAAAATCGGGTGAGTTTGATCATTCTCAATTCACCAAACGTAAAGAGAAAATTGACACTATTGAGAAACTGATGTCTGTAAATTTGCAGTTTATTCTGAAGTACTACAAATCAGGTGACGATGTTGAGGGGATGCTTAAACATCTCCAGGTTCTAATTGAAAAGTCTGGCACTAAAATATATACGGTTTCAGCCCTGGTAGCCTATGATAAATCGGTGAGGGACAGGGCTAATGATAGTGGAATAGAGGCTTTTTCAACCATTGAAAATTCAGATATACTACGTCATTTAGCGTATGATGGGACCGTTCAGGCCCAGAAAGCTTACGGTGCTAGACCTAAGAATGTAGGCAAACAGAGATCGTCTAATAATCCTTGCTATGCATACAACAGGGCGGAAGGTTGCTCGAAGGAGCCATGTAAATACAGACACGTTTGCAGCGTGTGTAATGGTACGAGTCATAATAAGTTGGAATGCTCCAAGGCTAGAAGCGAATAGGAAAATGACGGTGATTTAAGTCCTAACTCTGTAGGTTTCGATATCCTGGTGCCAGAAGCAAAGTTAGTAAATGTGGTAGACTTTAGATTACCCCCACCCAAAGTTTCAGATGAGGGTGTTGTAAATATTAATTCTGACCATAGTGACCATAGGTCTAATCTCTATGACTTGGTTAATGAGATTAATATTGATGTTAATATTAACTCGAAAATTGTAAATGTTACACATAGTCATCCGGTACAGGATGAAGTTGAACCATTATTTACTGTTGTTGTAAAAAATTTACCTAGCATCAGAGTATATGACAGTTGTATAAATGGTGTGTGTGAGTGTGTACATTATATTCATGGTGAAAAAGCCCAAATTTTGCCTTGCAGAGTGGCCCCCTTTTTGACTCAGGAAGGTATCATTAGTATTAACGATGTAGAAGCAAATTTTCTATGGCAGGGCTTTGTTCAAGGTTTTAAAATTGTTGATCCTTCTTGTAATACGTCTTATGACTGTAAAAACTACAAGTCTATTTTGGAAGGAAAATTTTATAACGAAATGTGTGGTATTTTGTTAGAGGAAATTTCTGCTGGTCTGGTCTCAAAGACAGAATTTAAACCCCGTTGTATACATTCTTTAGGGGGTGTTGAGAAATCTAATGGCAAGTTAAGACCCATAACAGACTGCAGTATGCCGGAAAAAATTTCTATTAATAATTTTATGGATACTACTAGCTCTTCATTTTCTTATAATAATATTAGCACAGTAACTGCTCAATTGAATAAGGACGATTTCATGAGTGTGGTGGATTTAAAGTCAGCTTACAGGTCTATAAATGTGTATGCACCTCACACGACCATGCAAGGTTTCAGATGGGATTTTGGACATGGTGAGGATTATTATGTAAGCAACAGGTTAACGTTTGGCCTGAAATGTGCCCCGTATATTTTTAATAGAGTCTCTGACTTTATTGTGGAGGTGGCAAAATTCTACGGTGTAGAAAAAATTGTAAATTATCTGGACGACTTTATCATAATTGCTGAGACTTATGATGAATGTCTTAGACAAAGGAATTTATTGATGGAATGTATGACCTACATGGGCTTTGTAGTATCCAAAGAAAAGGTGACCGACCCATCTCAATTTTGTAAATTCTTAGGCATTAACATAGATTCAGTTAAGTTGGAACTGTCTTTACCTATTGAAAAGGTTGGAAAAATGGAAAATCTCTTATTAGATAACGTTAATAAGAAATTTATTTCTAAAAAGAACTTAGAGAGGATAGGTGGTTTCATGTCGTTCTGCTCACAGGTGGTTAAGGGTGGTAGAACGTTCAGCAGGAGGGTCTTTGATTTGTGTGCTCGAGCTAAGCCTAGGGGCTATATAAGGGTTTCTGAATGTACCAAACGTGACCTCCAGTGGTGGTTGGATTTTTGTAGAGTTTTTAACTGCAAAAATTTAATTCTAAATGATATGGTCGATACACCTATGTACTCTGATTCGTCTATTAAGGGCTTTGGAGCATGGATGGGGAATGATTATTTATATGGTGACTGGACATCTCATGATAAATTCAACCTAGGTTCGGGCCATTTTTCCTTCCCTCCTGTATTGGATAATTTAAAAATTCACCATAGGAATATAAATGTATACGAGTTATATCCGGTCATGGTTGGTTTGAAACGTTGGATTTCTAGTTATAGAAATAAAAGAATACATTGTATTACGGATAATATGCAAGTTCTAGCTATGATAAATACCGGTAGGTCAAGAAATAAACTCTGTATGGAGTGGCTAAGAGAAATATTTTGGTTGTGTTTCTTGAACAATGTTGAAATTTATGCCACATATATTAAATCCGAGGATAACATTCTAGCTGATCAATTGTCTAGATTGCCATACAGGGGTGTGCTTGATAAATGTAAAAATACTTTACATAGTAAGAACATGTGTTGCTTTAATTCCAGAGTGGGAAAGGTTACAAAGCAGAAAAAGGTCACTTTTGAGGAAGTGTGTATCAGAAAATACGAGGAGAGCAAGGAAACAACAGCTCAGAAGGTATAAAAAATTTTGTAAAAAATTTAGTTTACAATCTTTTCCTTGTTCTCCATCTCAAGGTTCAATATATGCTGTATATTTGTCTGATCTTATGAAGCCTTCGTCTGTAAAGAATTACATGTCTGCAGTTTGGTATTTTCAAAAACTTAAAGGTTATGTAGACTATAGTAGTAATTTTATTATTAAAAAAGTCTTAGATGGTATAGAGAGAGATTTTTCTTGTGCAGTCAGGAAAATTCATCCACTTAATCCAAAAGATATGTTGAGGATTAGGTCCAATCTAGACCTATCCAACATGGCGGACATGAAATTCTGGTTAGCTATATTATTGTGTTATAGAGGTGTACTCAGGGTTGGACATGTGGTGGCTTCTCCTCATACTTTAAGAGTAGGAGATGTAAAAATATTTAAGAATTTTGCCACAATTCGTGTTAAATCTTCTAAAACGGACCAGCTGGGTAAAAATTCCTTTCATGTGTATTTGTATAGAAATGATACCTCTTTGTTTTGTCCATGTAAAGACTTAGAAAGTTTGTGCGCAGGTAGGGGTGTGAGAGATTTTTTGTTCAAAATTCATGGTGTACCTCTGCAATATCAATTTGTTAATTCAAAGTTGAAATCTTTATCCTTACGAGCTGGTATCAGAGGTCGTGTTTCCACTCACTCCCTTAGGCACGGTGGTGCCACTATGTTAAAGGATGCGGGTCTTAGTATTGAGTCTATTAAAAAGAAGGTTAATTGGAAATCTAATTCTGTTTTCACTTATCTACATAATTATAAAAATGAACTTTTGGAATTAGATAGACTTTGCCAATCTCAATTGCATTGCTGATTGGTATTGTTTCACATGTGTTTGGCGTGTTTAGTTGTTTGGCATGTATGGTGCTGATAGCCCCAAGGTCAGCAACCCACCAAACTCATGTGTCTGTGATATGATCATTTATTATATTACCATATCGTTATTATTACCACTCATATATAACATTATTATATTATCGTTATACCGGTATTATTATCCCCTGTTATCGAGATAACTTATAGAACTATATACACTCGTGTATATTTATATAATTAGCCGCAAACGGTTAGGGGGACTATTTTCCTCCAGGGCGTATCGATATCTATGACGTCATACCATGACGTCATCTATACAACTCCTCCAGTATATAAGAGGTCGCATTTGGATTAACCGTCAATTGGCAAATTCCCATTGTACAGGTAACACCACGCCAGGTGGTTACCTGATTTTCAAATTTTTAATTTTACTATTGTCATTCATTGTACTCATTATGTTGACTCATGTCTTTTTGTCAACTATTATCTATTGTTATTTATTAATAAAGGCATGTATGGTGCTGATAGCCCCAAGGTCAGCAACCCACCAAACTCATGTGTCTGTGATATGATCATTTATTATATTACCATATCGTTATTATTACCACTCATATATAACATTATTATATTATCGTTATACCGGTATTATTATCCCCTGTTATCGAGATAACTTATATATATATATATTGAACTAACCGTCAATTGGCTTCATATACTCGGACAGCATACACCACGCTGGGTGGTGCTGGAATTTTTAAACGGTTTTATCCGGTTTTTCGAGTTAATACGGTATTCACCCTAACACTATGGGTAGGAAAGGAGCAGCTGGTAGCGGACCAAGGTCTAAAGCCATGAAGTCGCCTAGAAAATCTAGGAATATAGCCAATTCGAGGAATTCGAGCGGTGTGAGATCCAATGGGGTTGGTCAAGGACCATCTTCCCCAACTGCTACAGGGGTTGCATTGGACTCGGCCGTTGACCAGGCGACGATTGGGGAGTTGGAGGATCGTACTGCTCGTATGGAACAGCAGCTAGTTGATATCAAGTTCCTATTGGAGGGGCAGGCGTTTAGTCGTACAGCTACTACAGCAGCGGGTGGCGAGACGGGGACAGCTCGAACACGTGGCGATGTTGGTAAACATTCGATTGACAACACAGTAACCAAGCAACGGGGGCGTGGCCGGCAGCACTCGCCTGACTACCGGGGTCTCCACGGCGACAAGAGGACACATCGCCATTTTGGATCTTCGAGCAGGTCGTCTTCATACCGTAGTAATTCAACTAGTTCCTCGGGTTCTATTGGGTCTATCTACTCCAAGAACGGTCGTCGACATGCACAAAAGACTAGAGGTATGTTTGATCAGAGAAATTTCTTGAAGAAGGGGGAGAAATTAGATAGTATCGAGAAACTGCTGCTTGTCAACGTAAGAATGATGAAACAGTTGATAGAGGAGGGAGAAGATGTTTTCGATGTAGTTAAACATATAGAAGTGTTAGTGGAGAAATCCTCTACTAAAATATACACTCTCAAAGCTCTCGTAGCATACGACTCATCTGTTAAGAACAGGGCAAATTGTGAGGGTGTTGAGTCTTTCGGGGACGTTAAAAGTGAGGATATTCTTAGGCATTTATCCTATGACGGAACGGTGCAGGCTCAGAAGGCGGGTGTGGTAAAAACAAAGTCGTTCAAGTCTAAACAATCCAACCGAACCTGTTATGCTTTCAACAGGGCCGAGGGTTGCAAGGAGGACCCGTGTAGGTATCGTCATGCTTGTGATGTTTGTGGCATGTCAAACCATGGCAAGGACAAATGCCTGAAAAACAAGAAAGATTAGGATTTTGTTCTTAGGCAGGGTCCTATGTTAGAATCTGATATTTTGGTGCCTGATTTTAATGTAGTACATGTGGTAGACCTTCCTGAGCCCCCCGTTCCAATCAGTTCGGGTGAAAATAATGAAAATGATGTTAATAAGTCTTGTAACAATAACAAGAATCTTTTTATGTCATATAGTGGCCCAGTACAGGGCGAGTTCGAACCACTGTTTACTGTGGAGTGTGATAGACCCAGCATCAAGGTCTATGATAGTTGTGTCAATGGTATTTGTGATTGTGAGCATTTCATTTATGGTAGGAAAGCTCAGATTTTACCATGCAGACTGGCTAATTTTTTGAGGCAGTCAGATATTATTAATATAAACCAGGTAGAATCTGATTTTCTATGGTGTGGTTTTACTGAGGGGTTCAAAATAGTTGACCCGGGTTGTGATACAGCATATGACTGTAAAAATTATAAGTCTATTTTAGAAGGTAGATTTTATAGCGAAATGTGTGATATTATTAACCCATTGAGGGCTAGCATCGACTATAGTCGACACCATGACAGGCCTAGCGTCGACTATAGTCGACACCATGGTAGGCCTAGCGTTGACTATAGTCGATGCCCATTATATAGGATTTGTATAGGAATTGAAAATAGGCTCCTCCTCTAGGAACTATACTTTTTTCAGAGGCCGTCCCCATGGCCAGGGTAACCAATTTTGCTTCTGCCCTCAAAAGGTTAATGACGAGTTAGCCCAGGGCCTGGTCACAAAGACAGATTATAAACCTAGGTGTATTCACTCTTTAGGTGGTGTAGAGAAGTCTAATGGTAAACTGAGGACTATCACTGATTGTAGCATGCCTGCAGGGATATCTATTAATAATTTTATGAACACTACATCTAAAAGTTTCTCTTATAACTCTATTAACACTGTTACATGTCAGTTGGATAGGCATGATTATATGTGTGTGGTAGATTTGAAATCCGCCTAGGAGTATCAATGTGTATGGTCTGCATGTGGGGCTTCAGGGTTTCAGATGGGATTTTGGTAGTGGAGAGGAATTTTTTGAGAGCAATCGCTTGACTTTTGGGTTGAAGTGTGCCCCATATATATTCAATAGAATATCTGATTTTTTGACTGCAGTAGCAAAATTTTATGGTGTGGATAGGGTAGTTAATTACCTAGATGATTTCATTGTCATTGCTCGTACTGAAGAGGAGTGTTTACGTAAGAGGAACATCCTCATTGAGTGTATGGAATATATGGGTTTTGTTGTATCCAAGGAAAAAGTAACTGAGCCTAGTCAAGTTTGTGTATTTCTAGGTATAACCATTGGTTCCACCTGTATGGAGCTGTCTCTACCACAAAAGAAATTAGATAAAATGAGTCTGGCTTTGGATGAATGTTTGGGTAAAAAATCTAAGAAAACTCTCCAGAAGATTGGTGGTTTAATGTCCTTCTGTTCCCAGGTAGTACGTGGTGGGAGGACCTTTAGCAGGAGATTGTTCAATCTTTGTGCAAAGGCTAGAAATAGAGGTGTTATTAGGCTAAATGAGGAAACCCAAAATGACCTGTTGTGGTGGAGGGATTTTTGTAGAATTTTCAATTGCAGAAGTATCATTTTGAATGATAATGCATGTACCCCTATGTATTCAGATTCATCTATACAGGGCTTTGGTGCCTGGTTTGGTAAAGATTATTTGTATGGGACTTGGAACGATACTAATCCTATGTTAGACTGTGTGGATCATTTTACTCATGCACCCAAACTGGATAACCTAAAGATTCACCACAGGAATATCAATGTATACGAGCTTTACCCTGTGATGGTGGGCCTGAAGCGCTGGTTGAAGGATTTTAGTAATACCAGGGTTCATTGTATCACAGACAACATGCAGGTCTTGGCTATGTTCAACACCGGTAGATCCAAGAATAAGTTGTGCATGGCTTGGTTGCGAGAGATTTTTTGGCTATGTTTTATCCATAATATCGATATATATTCTACATATATCAGGTCGGAGGACAATATTTTAGCGGATCATTTGTCTAGGCTAAATTACAAAGGTGTTCCGAATAAATGCAGGAATGTTTTGGTGGAATATAACATGTACTATTGTGGTTGCAGGCCTCAGGGAGCTGGAGAGGAGAAGGAGAAAATTCTTATATAGGGGTGTAGCTGAGTCTACTCGTAAAACTCGCAGACAGCAATTTAGTAGGTATAAAAAATTTTGTAAAAAATTTAACTTTACTCCTCTACCTTGTTCTCCTTCTTAGGCTTCCTTATACTGTGTTTACCTGTCTGATTTTATGAAACCTATTTCAGTAAGGAATTATTTGTCTGCTGTGTGGTATTATCAGAAGCTAAAAGGTTATATGGATTATAGTAGTAGCTTTGTGGTTAAAAAAAACCCTGGATGGGATAGAGAGAATGTGTAAGGGGTCTGTTAGTACAACTTACCCTCTGAGTCCTAGGGATATGGTTCAAATTAAAGCAAAACTGAACCTTAATGTTATGGAAGACGTGGTGTTTTGGTCTGCTATATTGCTATGTTACAGGGGTGTTTTTAGGATTGGACATGTAGTCCAGTCGCCCCATAATTTCTTAAAGAGGAACATTAAAGTGTCTTCTGACTGTAAAGAGGTCAGAGTTTTTTCATCTAAAACTGACCAGTGTGGCAAGTCTCCTTATGTTGTGTATCTAAAAAGAGATGATAGTTCTGATTTGTGCCCGGCTAGATATATTAACATGTGTGTTAGAGCCTGTAAACATAACAGGTTTCTATTTTCTTTTTAATCTAGACCGTTGCAATATAACTATGTGAATACGAGGTTAAAATCTATTGCTTTTCAATGTGGTTTGTCTGGTAAAGTTTCAAGTCATTCTCTTAGACATGGTGGTGCGACTCTGTTAAAAAATGCAGGTTTGAGTGTTCAGGATATTATGAGGCGAGCCAACTGGAAATCTAATGCTGTTTTTAACTATCTACATGAATCAAAGGATAGCTTGCTAGCTTTAGATGTAATGATTTAATGTTTTTACTATGGAATGTGTTACATTGTGTTTGGCGGTTGTTGGCATGTATAGGATTGGTATTGACAAAATCAATTCTCACCAAACCCAATGTCTTCTTAATTATTCCATATCTATTGTTATAATGTTTCTATTAATATAACGATATAGTTATTATTATTACAGGTACTTCGGATCAACACATTAACTTATATATATATATATATATATATATATATATATATGTATATATATATATATATATATATATATATATATATATATATATAGTACCTAATCCACTCAGTTCAAGTATGCAGCATGACATGTTTTTAAACAGGCTTGTGACTTGAAGAGGAGAGATATAAATGAGACATTTTGTAATTCTTTCACCCCCCATATTTCAGGTGATTTAGGCCAAATATTGGTCCATATTCACTATCAAGTGCATCTGATACAATTGAAACAGTAGACGTTATTTTGCATCAGTTTTCGTTAAAAAGGCTGGCAGTTGCTAAAATATTGTGCTTTGAAGGAGGAGTCATGCATGTTACATCCATGATTGGAGAGAATACTTTTAGGTAGCACTTGGTGCGGGCGATCCATAAATGATGTCACACTGCAGGGGGAGGGCCCATGGTCCCTATACATAAAAGTGTGATGAAGGGGGGGGGGGTCAAAAATAGCCAAAAGTGTCTGACGTCATTTATGGATGGCCTCTACCAATTGACATGTAAATATAGAGGATGAAAAAAAAAAAAAAACTGAACTTACAGCAGCGACCATAGCTACCAATGGAGGCAGCTCAGGCAAGTCGTGTGAGACATTCTCAATCTCAAAGACATTGGGTAAGAGTGGACACTTCAGGGTATGGTTGGCCTTCTTGAATAGCTCCTTGACTTTCATCATGGGCTCCTCAGCATCCTTAGGGGGGTTATCCAGGTACTCACACAGGTTCTCGTACAAACTAAGATAAAAGAGATATTGTTCGATAATTAGTAATTAGAAATGTCTTATGGAGCTTGCCTACTCATTCTTACAATTATAATGTCTTTACATCCCTAATAATCTAATGGTTATGCTGATTTGTTGTTCACAGTGTACATAACATTCAGAGATGACAGTATGCGAGCAAAGATAAATCACTGGAATGCTCTATAAAACCCCGTTGATTTTATTTTATAAACTACCGTATACGGTATACCGTATACGGTTTATAAAAAAGGTGTTTAAAGATACACACCAAATTTTCCCAACATCAATATTTAAACATCTAAACACTTGAAGTGTTTAGGTGTTTAGCGTTTAAACACTTATTCTCAAACACCTAAACACTGAAGTGTTTAAGTGTTTAGCATTTAAACACTTGGTTAAACACTTCCTAGTTAAACGCGTTTAAAATTAAATGCGTTTAACACTTAAGAAGTGTTGAGAAAAGTGGGACAAATAAGTGTTTAACCAAGTGTTTAACTTCTAAAAACTGGTGTTTAATCCCTAAACACTGTTTTTACGGTGAACTCCCGTGTATGAGGCGCATCTTATATGCAGGGTTTTAGTTCCCTGGATCCGCAAGGGGGACACCAATCTTCTTTCTTTTGATATATTATACATAAGCCATAATATAGATTAGTGGGACCATGGGGGGCCCGGGGGGGGTAGCTACATATAGGTTCATGAATTTTGAAAATCCATTCAGTAGAACAAAAGCTATGTTCTACTGTGTCTAACAGCTTACATCCATTTGTGAAGTGAGCCTAAAGGCTCCACTTTATTGGTGAGAGTGGCATCAATGTATTTCATATATTCTAGTAGTCTGTATAGGCGCCTGGGCACTAATGTATCTCAAGCAGAGGGTTTGTTAATATTACCGGTGTGTATAATAATACAAGAGCAACTCTCATGTCGTACTTATGGTGTCACCACCCCAAAAGCCATCCAAAAAATTACAGGTCTTCCACCTTTGACCTGATATTAAAAATACTTAAATTTCTCACAGTGCTTAGCAACCTACACCACATTTTAGCTTATGAAATGGAAAAAAAAATAAGATAGGTCCACGTAAACATAGTCGGGCTAGATTTTGCGCAAATTGCCATGGTAACCAGGTAGTGATTTTTGCATAGTGAGGCCTGATCAGCACATGAATACACATCAGGACCCCTTCACCCCCATAAACTTCCACTGGATTTATGTTTTGAACAAAAAATATTTTGGGACTATTGAAACCCTCCTACTCATCATTCTGATACCAAATAACAATGGGTTTGGCCCCTCTTTCCCTCCCCTTGGGGCCAAATTCCTTAAAATAACTAAGTTCAGAAGGGACTATTTGGCCAGTAAACCCGGAAGTGGTCCGATTTAGGGTGTTGACACCTTATAATGTGTATGAGTTCATAAGCGCTTGTGTAAACTACTACAGCACATGAAATAAGCCTACATTAATGTCACCCTCATAATAAGGTGGAGATTTCCTTACAATGAGATTTTACTGTATTTTCTTTTTTAGAAATAATCTTTTATTAAGGAAACACCTACCATGATCCATAGTTGTTGGTGCAGGGGATCTCCAGGTAATAGTCCATCCAGATGTGCCTCTGGATGGAGAGTTTGAGGGTCATGTTCTTGATGATCCTGGTGTTCTCAGACAGCATACTCACACTGACTGTACCTGGCAGCACAACAGGGTGTGGAGTCACATTAAAGTGCCGCAGGAACAGGGACCTGTTTTCATTCGTACCTGGAAAATGGAGACCAAGTATTAAGTTGTGCCTATTATAATTTTATATAGTAATATATAACATAGACACTTCAGAGTTCAGGAAAAGTGTTAGGATACCATGGTGAAATAATCTCAAATTACATGTAGTCAGTGGCAATGTCCGTTTCCGCAGCCAGCGTAAGACATATTCACGAAGAGAGGAATATACCCAGCCCCTGCACTTCATACCCTTAGGGGACGTCACCTGCGTTCCAAAAATCACAGAATAAGGGTCAATTTTCAAGCACATCCAATGTCCCTGAAATCCAAAATAACGGGTACTTTTCTCTTAAAGTCCCCATGAATTTTCAGATAAGGGGTCAATTTTATATAAAGAATCTCTGGATTTCAAAATGAGGGATATTTTTTTTTTGTAAGAGTGTGGTTTTTGTGGGAGAGAATTCCACTAAGTCAACAATGCTCTTCATCCAGAATAGTATTTTATCTACAAATCATATGAAAGATATCCCACTGAGCTAAATGAACAAACGTGGATGCTTTCATTAGGCTAAGACATGTCAGTGTTTCTGAAAATAAGGGGTATTTTTTGGGCCCAAAAAGGTAGCGTTTTTCTTAAATAAGGGGTGTTATTTTGGTTCAAAATCAGTAAATAAGGGGGTAACCTTGAAAACTGGAATGCAGGTGACCCTTTTAGAAAAGGAACTGGCAAGTGAAGCTCAATGGCTACATATATAGGGGCTCTGCATGGGGGGGGGGGGCGATGTTACATGTCTATTTTAAGAAATGCCCATGATATACACTGGAATCGCCATGCCTGGGGGGGGGGGCACTGAACCTCGGTTTGGGTACTAACTGTGATACCGACCCTGTGGAGTGGTGGCTGTCATCGAGAAGGTGGGAAGAGGGGCTGTCAATCATTTTAGACTATAGGATCAGGGGCTTTTGATAACTGTTATAATTTGTGTGGAATCAAAAATGTCTATAGATTGCATAAAATCATCCCAGAGCTGTGACACAACATTATTTCAAATTGAAGAGGGCCCAAAAAAGGGAGCGGTTATCTTACTAATCTGAAAAAGGGGGGCTGTAAATATTCCAGATATTCAGCTTCTTTTTAAGGGGTTGTCGAATGGTCAAAAAGAGGGGATGTAGTTTCACAGTTAGTACCAAATAATAAAGAGTCAGTGCCCCCCCTCGGGTCCCCATGGCGACTATCACCTCAAAGAATTATGTCTCATGTCGGAATCAAGAAAGCACATATCTATCATGTCACTAATTTCTTTGCCTAATGTCGATCGATCTTAAGAAATGGCCATGTCAACATGTTGAATTTAGTGGTTCAAACCCATTATATAGAGATCTGTATTTGGTTCTTAGATTAATTGACTGAATGATTGTTTTATTTGGCAAATAAATATCATATTACTGGTACACCACACACAGTATATATGGCCTGTCATGGACAAGGAAGATATGAACACAGACTTGCTCTTAACAGTATAAACAGTTATTCCCTGTACTTGACTACAAAAAAAAGCGAATATAAGTCATGCACAAATGTAATGTTACCACAACAGTAACAGTGTTGAGGCCAGCATGAGAAGTAAACTCCATGAAAGAAAAGATCAATGTTTGGAGGAACAGTAACATCACTCAATGGTACTGTATTAAAACATACCAGGCATCCACCTGTTGTTCATATTCACAGGGCATGCTTTCAAACCATCAATCACTTTCAAAACCTGGCTCTACTTCTCAGACACAAGGCATAAACATAAACATGTGCACAGATTTGTCATTCTATTTTAAGAAATGAAACATTACAGGAGTGTCTCTCCCTATAAGTTGACAAAATATAAGAAATCTTGTAGCTCCAATAACTGTAAAAATATTGTCTAACTTTCTATAGATATATCTATACACAAGACGAATAATGCCTACAAGGCAAGTTAATGTTGATATCTCCTTCGTTATTTTCCCACGCCTCCTCACCCTGTGCACAGCATACTCATTTTCAGCAATCCTTCAAAAATGGAATAGTGCATGGCAGGGTAAAAAGGGAAATGTAACGCGTCCATTTGGTAGAAAGACCTAGGTACTTTAGGTATAAAGTGTAACCCCATATGGTACCAATATTTGACACATGGTAAAACTCCATATAAGGAAGTTTACAATATAAGGAAGTCTATAAGGGGACGAAGTCTGTTTAATTCAGCTGCAAACAAAAGTGCAACCCCTTGTCATCAAATTAAGCACCAATTTATCTCGTAATCAAATTAAACACCAATTTATCAACAATAATGTCAGTATTTCATTTTGTGTTTTCCAGGACCCACCCTACCCTTTGTCACTGTTTTTGTATGGAACACATAACATATTTATGGCCAAAGACCCCACCCCTTGAGAGGTGACGTAATTATTGAACGTTCCCTTATATAGCCCTCCTTCTCTGTGACTGTGTTCATATTTAAGCCACCAAATATATCTTAAAAATGCATAAACTAAAAAGGAATAGACGCCAATAAAAACGGCACAAATAACAAGTAACAAATCACTAAAAACCTAACAATCTGTTTTTTTTTCGTAGCTGATAAGGAAATAGCACTGAAAAGATACTTGTTTATATGTATCCCATTTTGTGTTATCCTTCTCATTAAATTGTATGAATTTGCCTTTTCCCCGGCCATTCCTTTTCCCCTGGCCATTAAGGACCTCCAGTTGGAGCAGTAGGCTTTCTGTGAATAAACAGATAGAAGCATAAAGTCTTCTTGGCATCCGGCATCATGTCGGTTTGTAAACTAATGGTACTAGTATAGCATGGGTCATTTCATATCATTCCACGTGGAGGTCGTCCATAAATGATGTCATGCAGCAGCGGGGGTTCAAGCCCTCTATATTCATTTCTACAGTAAAATCATGACGGAGGGGGGGGGGGGACGTCACAATGGTAAAAAAATTGCATGACGTCATTCGTAGACCGGCCCATATTTTGTATGTGGGAGTTAGATTGGGAAGCAGTACATAGTTCATGAACATAGCTTCTAATGCCAACATAGTGCACTGATGTCAGTTAGGGGCGAATACTGGGATTTTCTAATAAACCAATATGGGATTTGTTTATTAATTTTGAGTATGATTATTGTATTTTACCTGTTGACTCGGTATTCAGTTGGGCCATAACCATTCTAATGAAGCCTATACATGTATTTTCTATATCGCAATATAGCAAAATGTGTTAACACACAATGATTTCTCCAAATTAGGAAAGTATAGAATTTCTTTTGTTGTTGGTTTTTTTCTAAAGATCACACATGGAGGACGGGGTTAAGTGGAGGCTTCACTACGCGATTTTTTGGCACATTCTCACTAACTGTTATCCCTATAGTGCCTAAGCTATAGGGTGTTGACATTCCTATATTGTAAACATGAGACTCAAAAATGTAAACATCAGATTTCAGGGGTCATTTCATAGGTGATCTCTCTCCTTGTGTGTCATATTTACAAACTAACCTGCACCTGCATAGACTGTGATTGGGTGGGAGTTCAATATATAAACATCAACACAGCAAAATATAAATAACAACACAGCAGTCACACAGATCGCAGGGTCTTGTACTGTAAAAATCAAACCTGTCTGATATTGAGTTGCAGAGACTCCCCAATGTGAAAGTCTGCAATGTTTACATAACATCAGCTTGATTTAGTAAACAAAAACATCTCTTTGACAACACAAGCATGCTTGAGATCGCACACAATCACATCCCCAGATAAACAAATAGCTCCATCAACTTACACATTCTACCTTGTAATGGTAAAAAGTACTACTCTTTAACCCATGTTTGTCTCCCATTTTCTGAGAATTGCTGCGATTCTCTGCAAAAATCGCATAGTGGAGCCTCACCTTTAGTGGAAATCCCTTTGACCTGGACACCCCATGTCCCCTCCCCCCATGTTTCTATGAGTAAACATTAGGCACAGATATGAATATCTCATCTCTATATATTTGGCATCATCTTTCCTTTTAGCCTAATGCTGTTTTGCCATCTAGCCCCCGCCCAGAAGCACCACCTTTCTGTACCATCTGAATGATTAGGGTCCCTATAATTAGTTAATTAATTTGACCACCGCGCCAACTTTGGTCATTAATTGTGCTTTAATATCAAGCTACATTGTATTTGTCTTGTTCATCAGTAGGCTACAGTAGGCTACGAGGCCAGAGAGTGCAGAATCAGATTTTGCCGCTTTTCCCTTTTTATCAGTTCCCAATTAGTACTTCATGTATATATGATTAGTCTTTATAAGGAACGTTCAACAATTATGCCACTGTTATTTAGGTATTTTTCAGGACCCACCCACCACATTGTCACTGTTTTTGTATGGAATATATAGAGGAACTCAAAGAACCCCCCCCACCCCCTAAGCAGTGACATAATTGTTGAACGTTCCCATACATGTATATACGGCACATGGCTATTGTATTATTGACCAATGGGAGGCATCCCTGGCATAAACTGCGGAGTCGGGGGCTGAAGGTGTTAGTCATAGTGGAGTCGGGGTCTAATGGCGGCCCCCAGCTGATAATGGCTATGTAAGCTATACGTGTAAATGCTTAAAATTTATAATCTCAGCATATCTATAGGCAATGTTCCACTCTCTCTCTGTTTGCTCCTCTTTGTCTGTCTACCTGTCTCTGTCTGCAGTGGTCTGCCTGTCTCTCTTTTTGTTTCTATCTGTCTGTTTGTCTGCCTGTCTGTCTGTGTTTCTTTCTCCCTCTGCCTGTCTCAATGTGTCCGTCTCTATATATCTCTCTATTTGTCTGTGTGTGTGCCTCTCTCTCTCTTTCTGTCTGTCTGTCCATCTCTCTCTTTCTCTATCTCTGTCATCTCTCCCTCTCTTTCTCTCTCCATCTCTCTGTGATAATTTCACATGGTCATAGTGCACCATCTACGGAGCCTAGTCGCAATTCGTGGTATCAATTATGAGCTTAAAGAGAGATCAGTCTTCCAGCACATCTCCCTTCCTCCTGTATTTGTTTATTTACATCTGGTTGAGTGATTTAAGGAATACGCCTTGTTTATACCAAATGTCAGCTCACCCAGTGTGTTATGGCCATCTCCCGTTGTCTCCTGTCCATGGGAAAAGTGCGTCGTAAGGCAAACTCAGGAGGAATAGAAGTAACCCTGCCATAGACTTGCCTATGACAAGGGAGAGGAAATTCCCGACGAAACATTACTATGGTTATATATCGCGCAATGAGGATAATCCAATATATCTTTTTAAAATGAGTGAACTCTTAAATGTTACAAAATTACGCAGATGCCTCCTTATTTTTTTTAGGGAATTTGGGAAAAAATCTTTTGAGGTAAAAATCGCCAATATTTGAGGACCCATTTTTTTTGGAGAAAATAATGGCATTTCGACCCATTCTATTCTAATTTCCACGGAACTTTCTTGCAAAACTAGATTTTAAAGTCATTCATAATAATTCAGAAAATACACCTATATCGATGTTTTCATAATGATGATGGTGCTGTTTGACTTACAATAGAACACTACAGAGTACAGGGAGTAATTGGAGATCACTTTTTAGGAAGGATGGAACAGCTCGGTATGGAGCATCACTCTCACTATTTATGAATATATGCCGATATATTCAGTGCTATTGGGAACTACGTCCATCAATTTTCCGTCGGATATAGGTGTGGTGCTTCAGACAGTGGGGTATGGTTCATAAGTGTATTTTAATGAATTAATTTTATATAGTGAGCCTAGATCAGCACTCGAACATCAGCACCGTTGACCAAATGCCGACCGAGTAAGAATATTAATCATAATATTATAATATAATTATGAATAAATTTGATTGAAAATAACCCTTTCCAACCCCTAGACAATGTTTTGATCAATTAGTCATGGGACTATAGTGGATGAGTTGTAGTTATTAGATGTTAGAGGTATTTCTGACACCTGGCATAACCTTCACAACAGCTTTGATTTGATATCACATTAACTTTAAGGATCTCTGGGAACTTCGGAAGGTTTCAAAGGTGTTCGTTAATAAAAGGAGGATATAAAAACTCCTTATAATGTGCATGTTTCTGATGTTACTATAAAGGCCTAATTATACTCATCCTAAATTGGTTTGATATTTGATGTTAATCTAATAAGCCCCCAAGAAGTAGTACTGATACTAGGTAGTTCCATCCACACGTGAAAATGGATACTGAAATCATAGTATCGTATTGCTCACAAAATCAAACAATCAGGTTTCTTCATCATTTATATGGGTAAATTTGGATAGCATTACCAATGCTTTAGTATCACGCACCTGCACCTATAAAGAGGTTTATTTATAATTAAAAAAAAACATTGAATTTGTAAAAAGATTCTTTTTCCAATATCTACAATTACCTACCACAATCTTTCCACATGGGTTCAACGGACAACTTTGTCGGCATCGATGTACACAGGACCACCAGGGCAGCTGCAGCTAGAGCCAAAAACGTCCACATCCTGTCCAAAATTGAAGGTGCAAAAATAGTGGAACAAAGTGGTAAGCCGATGTGTTTAATGTGTCCTATCTCCAAGAGCGTCTGAACCTAACTGAAGTCTTTAGCGTACTGTCCAACTGGCGGGACGCTGGGTAACTAGACTCTACTACTGCCGTAAGTATTAAGGTTGCCACAGCAACAGGCTTAGGCGGCCAGGTCTTAGGCCAAGTATTAAGATTTCTTAGATTCCTCTTTTTCCTAGGATGGTCTAAACACTTTGTAGGATTACCACGGGCGGATCCAGAGATAGACTATAGGGAGGCACAGCCAGGATAAAATTGGTCTAGAGGGGAACAACCAGGGTTGGGACCTCATTCCATGCTTTGCCAAAATCTTCTTGTAAAAGGGTTTTTTTTATATTAGAGAAAATCTAGATGGACAAACCAAAGATCACATGTACAGGAAAAAAATCGAATCATTAAAATAAATAAATGAATGGATGAATAAATAAATACCCCCCGGAAAGTAAAATGTTTTTTTTATGTGCTTTGTTATGAATGACACGGCTGTTTATTTTGGATTGTCTCAGCGTTCTACGAAATCACTATCACCCATCCTCTATGTCATAATTTTTACCATTTATGATAATAATACCCCGTCAATTACTTGCGTCACAGCCACGGTCATCTGTTACCATTGTTTGTTTTTATTACTAGCTCACTTTTTCTTTGAAGTAAACATCGACATGAGTCGACTCATATGTAACATATTTTGCCAGTTTGTTGTTGGCTTACTGCAATATCATGAGGGGGGTATAAAGGTTTACTTCTCATAAATGTGTTCTCAGTGTTTACATTATTTTAGAAGACTATAAGGGGCGGCGGAACATGTTTGAAGTTGGGGGGGGCAGGCTCCCCAATCATGGGTATGGGTTTGAAAAATATATAGAAATTTTTGGAATTTTTATTGCTGTATTCTTGAAGAATTTGAGAAAGTTTTGGAACTTTACCTTGATATTCATACATTTTATGCTATTTTGAGCCACTCCCATAACATTTTTTTTTTCTTTTCTATCCCAAACGTTGGGGAGGCCTAAACATACTTTGGGGAGGGGGCTGCTAGGCCCCCAGGCCCCCCTGTTCCGCCACATATGCAGTGTCTTTAAGTTTAACAAGAGAGAAAGAGAGAGAGAGAGAGAGAGAGAGAGAGAGAGAGAGAGAGAGAGAGAGAGAGAGAGAGATGAAGAGAGTAAGAGTGGAGTTAGAGAGAGAGAGAGAGAGAGAGAGAGAGAGTAAGAGAGAGTCAGAGAGAGATATGGAGAGTGCAGTCTTAAGTAAAACCCCACGTATAAGCCATACTCTGTTTTCCGGAAGACTGCAAGCCATGTCATACATTTTACGGTAGATGGGGGAAGGGTCAGGACAGCAGACCTCTTTTTCTCCATTTTCCTTTTATTGTGGTTATCAATATAAACAATTATATCTGTCCGAGTACTTGCATGTACCCGGTAGCCTGTGTTACAGATTGTCCCTCTGGCAAAGGTCCAATCAAGACCAAATCAGGGTCATGCAGTCACCTTCCCTACCCTGCTGTACATGCAGCAGTGTGTATGGGGTGAGTGGTCCTCTATTTCACATGCCGATTTTAAGAATTTTTTTACCTCATGTCACTAAGGCCCATGCCATATGTCAATTTTAAGAAATAGCCATGTCACCATGTCGAATTTAGTGGTCCATACCCAATGCACCCACTACTAACCCCGACCTCACAATCCAGGGGCTTATTTCAACATTTCTTACGACAATATATCTGTCAAATCGTTACAAAATCCCCTCAGACTGTTACATACAGACCAATAGTTGTGCCTTACCTGCTACGACCTTTCTATCAAACCCATATGACAAGGACTTAGGGAGTATTGCTCAAGGCACATGGCAAGCTTATTGCAAAGTGCCAGCTATCTCTCCATGGATGTCACACCCCCAGTGCCTCAACATAACTTAATGTAAACATTATAGTATGATTAAACGGAAAAAAGCATCATTAATACAAATAGAGGAGCCTTCTCGGTGCGACATAAACTCGACTGTGCCATACGACGTCATGTTAATACGATACAACATCTTGACGTTTGTGGGGGAGCTGAGGAGAGCGGACTACTGCATAATTGGCACAATTATCCCAGGGGTCTGTCTGAGGGTGTCAGTGGTATTGTCATACTCATAGTGGATATAAACTTACTGACCTTTACTATGGGATTATATGTAATACATATTAACCGTGTTCTGTCTCGGTGATGGGGGAGAGGAGCACTGATTACAGAGAAGCATAATATTATAGGCCCTAAAACACATTTTGATATAATTATTATATAAAAAGGGACCTTATTTCAGGGGACACTACGTTCCCTTTCCCCAGCTAGTACACACATGTCAGTGATGTCACATATTCTGTATATATGTTACTTTGTGTAAAGTATATTTGTACCATTTCAATATAATACGAGTATCAAGGAAGAAAAAAACCTTTTTTTTTTCCCCAAGAATTTAAATATTATGGCCAAGAATTTAGTTCTGAATAAAGCTGTAGAAATATATATCTTGGAGTTTCCAGAATCAGTAAATCCATGTTTTAATTGTACCTGTGTCTAACATTATACAATATGACCGGTTATGGAATGGTGGTGTAGTTATGGGGCATAAATATGTGATATTCATAATGGTGTTAACTCTGTAAACTGCACTAAACACAGCGGCATGCAGTTTTAGCACGTGCCATACATGTGTAAAACACGTGTGTAAACTAGGTCTGCTATATAGTGTGTAGAGGTTAGACTTCAAGGGCCGCGTGATGCTTCAATGCACCATAATTCATTTATTTATCATATTGTCCTCTATCTAAGACCCGTGTATTTAAACAAGAACAGTCTTGAATAAGCGCAGAGGCCACTCCAAAATTAAGGGTAGACACAATGAAAAAAATACAGCTCTGTCCAGTAGACTTGCCACTGGAACTTGTCAACGCTGCATTGGTAGGTGCATTATTCTAGGGAGCAGAGCTCTGGTTACTAAGGACCTGGTAAAAGGTCAGATCAAAAAGGCAATGTACTTGAAAAATCATCTTTTTGCTGTGTTTCCCCCTAATATTTAAATTAGAAGAAAGTGCATGCTTCAATATTTTAATATCTTTTAGAATATGTAATGTATTTTGCTATAGGTGCACTAGATCTTTTCCGATATGGGTTTTAACACCCTTTACTATTATTTTCCCATTTAATTTTACCCTTGTGGAGAATGACGACAAAAGGAGCATGGCCTGTAGGCATCATAATTATACATGTGATCCTTAAAGGGTTATCATAACTTTACCAGGTACCTACTTGGACTAAGTCCTTCCTGTGGGTGTTAACTCCATCTGGGGTTTGTTGTTCTTGTCCTTTCCATTTGTGTTGTCTAGGCACACCAGGCTTCTCCTCCTTATAAACTGCTTGTATGGCTTACCCGGGATGCATTATTAACTTATTAACATTCTTCACTGCAGAATTTTTTGGGTACATTATGTAACACCTGGTACCCATCATGCTGGTTCTTATCAGTGCTCGCCAGGTGCCGGATTAAGCAATGGCCGTTCCACTAGGCCTCTATACAGGGCCCTATACAGGAGCGGCCAGAAAACACGGAACACTGCGTGAATTCCATCAATGTTCATATCAGTCTCGGACGAGCCCAGACTGTACTATATACAGTCTGGGAGATTCATTATAGATCCATTGACGTTGCAACAGGTTGAAGCAGGTGTCAAAAACTTACCTATGTTGTATCCTGACCCTTACCCTGCAACCAAGAAAATATGCTGTTCCCTTGGCTGCTGGTAAATCGATTGGCTGGCTAGCTCAGTTGGGAGAGCAGAGGTTTCCAAATCCAAGGGTTGTGAGTTCAATCCCAGCCTAAGCCCAGATTTTGTAGTTGTATTGAGCCTGCTGGTTCTTGTAATGAAGTTGCAACAGGTATGGTCACAGGGGAACAAGCTTCATTCATAAATATTCATTAGCACATAGGGGAATGCACCAATCAGTGAGACCACTACCTTATGAGAAAATGATCCAGGATCCTGGATCATTTTAGAGGAGGCATTGCAGTGATTTGATAAGAAATCTTCCAGGCCCACTATAGGGCCTGGAAGATCGAGGCTGTGTTCATATAGGCCCTTTGCTTAGAAGCGGAACAGTCCCCCTGAAATTTTTGTTTCCCTTGTATGGTCTTGAGGTAGGATAATAGCAGAGATATATGTATCTTCCCGTCTCTGATAATAGATTCTAAATCTCATAGCACATTATCAATAATGAAGACAACAAGAAACATTCTAGAGCTTTTTATAATAAGACCTCTTTCTATTATTTTCTCTATCCAAATTTCATTATCAAGCAATCTGAGACATTGGCATTCTAAAAAATGAGGCAGGTTGACTGGTTTGTTAGAGACCCAAGACAAAGGTCATTTTCGAATCAATGAATTAAGGAAATGTTTCATGACCCTCGATCTAGATACTGTAATTCAGCGAGGATCTATGCCTGATACACTTTACAACAAAATTTCACTTTTCGAAAAAGAAACGGAGCTGAAACCCACTAATTCCTATGTATTTTGACCTGGGGAATTCAAAAATAATATTTTGCTGGTGGCTCTCAATTTTGAGATACCCATAATACCTAGAATTGCCCATTTTCATCCTCAGTAGCCAAATCCATATTAGTGCAAACTGTACAAACACCAGATTTCACATCAAATCTGGTTTATTTATTTTTGATTACCATTTACAAACCCATATCTAATGAATTATTCATCCTTTGACTCAGTAATATGCAGTAAAAGTAGTAAATATGCTCAAACCGTTAGCTAGATGACACTTCATTGGGACTGCCTTGCCTGTCTCTTGTACACAATGTATGGGCTCATCCAACATCAGACCCCATTACTAGCCTGCTAGAAGAAAAGGTAACCACTATCTTTGGTAGCATTCTCCATCTCTGAGAGGTCCCATTAGAATCTCTCCCCATGTATGTCACTTACCTATCCACAGTTTTTTTAGAGGATGGGGGGTCAGATGCAGAAAGTGGATCTTCAAGGACATCTTGCATTTGAGTTTCTGATATGTGGCAGCAGTGTATCCACACATGCACTCTACAAAGTCCTCAGCCCTCTTGTTTCCAAGAAATCCTGTTATGACTGCACTGAGGGCAAGCCATGACTTCCATTTCCTATGTAGCCCATTTTTGGTCATAATATCAAATTACCCTCACTTTAACCTCATGATTATGGATAATCCTGATGTTTAGATGCAGCCTTACTCACCATAAATCATGGTTGGATCCTCTAAATGATCCAGAAGTCAATGTTTCAAGGAAGTAAACATGGAAATTTGGCTGTCTTTTTAAGATGACTGCCCTTGTACCAAAATGAAGCAATATATACCTGAACAAGTGCAATGTACATGAGATCAAACCTAAATACTGTGGATATTATATACATCTTGACCCATTTTGGCATTATCCAAGATGGACTCTTGCTTCTGAACTATCAAAACTGCTACAGCCATGCATAGGGAGTGTGCTTACATTGAACACATAATATTCCATAAAACTGGTTCAGACGCTCAGAATGATAGAGGCCTAGGAGCCATTTTTGGGTGAAAGATGTTTTGCACAAGTGCCAAAGCTATTGATATTACCCAGACAAATACCAGGAGAAGGTTCTTGTACATGTTTGGACTACACTATATAGGTGAACATAGTGAAATCATTGCCCTGGGAGGTAAATTTCAGCATATATGGCACCCTATGGATATATCAAAATTGAGAGCCAATAGGCATTTTTTAACCTCATTTCAGATTCAGCAGTCTCAAATTAGGTATAATCGGTATGTTTGGTTTCCGTTTTTTTTCGGCCGTTGTACAGTGATATTGGTCAACTCCCCAGTGCACCACCCCCTTTACTTTCTCTCCTTCACCCACCCTTCCCAGACGCATATTACATTTGTATCTTTATTCATAAACAATCATTGCAATGGAATCACTGAGACTAAGTTAATGGTCAACAGTAGTGGGAATTGGTGCTAACTGTGAAAATATTATGATCTTTCAATTTATAAAGAAAACCACTCCCTCAGTGACCTGTATTTGAGTACAAATGATCGTATGGTATGACGCAGTACACGAGCACTTAGCCTTGAATTAAAAGGGCCTTTCCCTGACAAAAAAACCAACTGAGGGCCCTTATCCCCTGACCATTCTGTTCTGTAATCAAACTGTCCATGTGTTCATAAACAAATCTCACACGATTAATTGATTCTTGGTGCAATCCTTTTGGCTTTCTGCACCCGGGACTTTCCCACCATCGCCATACTATACTGTAATACTACATGTAACTTTGTATATACATGTAGAGCACGGGGGGAGGAGGGGGGCTTTCTTGTCCTTCTAATACCCATAGTCCACTTAGGCTTTGTCGTCGTCGGATGCTTAAGTAGCATCTGTCGAGTGGACTAACGTTATACAAGCAAAGTGTTTGTATTTTTAGTATATATTGTATCAATCCAAATGTACGTTTCGTTCTGTCATTCTTCTATTCATGCATTTTGCTTCACTCACATCGTAGCCCTTACAAAGATCAAATATAATTGCATCCAGGATTACAAAGTTAAATATCCCTCATGTCTTTCCCAAAACAATTATTCATACTCAATTTACGAAAAAAAAAAACCTCTATAGATCTATATACGGGCCTATCGGCACATATAACCTCTGCATAGATTCTAAATTGCCTTGGCCTAACCTCTCAGATTGAAATCCAAGATATTGAAATCCAAGACCCCGGGATCCAAGAATGGCAGCAGTAATCAGAATTACACATTCTTAATGTCGGAATGAGAGTCAAAGACTAATCATAACTAATTAAAGTAATTATAATCATATAGAGGCAGATATAGATCCCTAAGGCAGCCCACCTTTTTTCTAGCAAAGTCACAGATAGTTCACCATTCTTTACACTCTAAGAAATAACTGTTGAATCTACCATGGAACCCCTTTTCAGTACATACGAAAACCTGCCAGCTGCCAGCTATAGACGGCAAAATATCTAAAGGACCAGCAGAAGAATGAGGACTGCCAGTCCAAATGACTGGCTAGACTTTGGGATATAATGCCGGTTTTACGGGTTGTAATTTGGACAATTATTCTGCAGTGTTGAACAGAAACCATGTTTGTTTTGAATATTTCCATAGCCTCCAGTGAAAATTTCCTCAAATTGTGCATATCTAGATTATTCCAATGATTAAATCATGTAGGACAACTAGGAATTATTATCACTGATAAATGAAGGTAACCAGTCCTGTAGAAATTGTGCCAGGCCAGCTGAATGAAAAAGCTACAGGACCAAATGTCCTGCACACTGAAAAAACTTTTCGTATGGACTGCTTTTTACCGATTTTCACGGGTTTTCCATAAAAAAAAATACCCCTTTTTCTCAGAATTCAGACTTTGGCCAGACTGCGGGGACCAGGCATGGAACTGAACATTGACCCACCATTTCACCGTTATTTTGACAACATTTTTTAACAGTGTAAGAGAGCAGATTTGGCAACGTTGAACTTATGGTCTGGGCTCGACTCCATTGTGTTGAAGATCCAATTAAAGCAACCCAAACTTGCCATTAGCAACTGTGGAAGACCTAACCTTTTAATTAAAAGCTACCTGAATGATAGCACAAAGGACAAACAATCCGTGAGTGCACCTGCACTAACCAGCTGCTAACACAACCAACAATGCCAAGATGCCAATCCCAGCAGCTTTTGGGGAAAAAAACAACAACCAGTGAATTATACTCTCTTCAATATTTCACCTACCAATATATTGGCCTGTATAAGTGCTGGGTCTTAAATAAGCGCCGGTCTTGAATAAGTGCAGGGGTATTGAAACCATTGAAATCTGGTATTTCACCATACGTAAAGTCTTGAATAAGCGCCGGTCTTGTATAAGCACCTGGGGTAGAGCGAGGTTGAAATCAAAGAGCGCCCGGGCGCTTATACAAGTCAATACAGTATGGAATTTGGAAATTATATTTGTTTTCAATGAGATGCAAAACGATCAGGGTAACTATGATTATTCTATTATAAATCTAGATATTCCTGTCTTGCGCAATGACTTGTTATTCGCTTTATTACAATATTTAGAATATAAAGAACAAGAAGAATAACACATTCATAAACTACCTCAGCAGATGTAGAAGACCTTGAACATGATGAAGAAACGGTGAGGCTTAAAAATATATAGATTTTGAAAAAAATATTCCCCCAAAATTATCAAAAAGTACTGTAAAACTTTTTTTTTCCTAAAAAGGTGATGGCTAGGGACAGACAGTAGTAAGCTTAGATTTTCTCACATTTACAGGTTCTATCTTTCCACATACATACATACATACATATATATATATATATATATATATATATATATATATATATATATATATATATATATAGAGGGAGAGAGAGAGAGAGAGAGAGAGAGAGAGAGAGAGAGAGAGAGAGAGAGAGCTTACACTGAGGAACAAATAGAAATAATCTACACCTAAACCCCCTGTATGTATACAAAAGCGTTTAAATCCCCTCCCCATTATCACCAACCCCCTGAATAAGCCCCATTTAGGGCCCACCCCCCAGTTTGTTTACATTCTGGGTCGTCTGGTCATCAACCCTGCCAGCGTCCTTCCAGCGTCCCACGCCGAAACATAAACAAATGAAGGGCTCCTACGGCGTCCCAGGGGGTCTCCAAATGAGGACCAGGGAGTCCCCAAACGAAGACCAGCTGCCTCCAACAGAAACAAAGGAACCTGCGTACAAGAGCAGCTCTCCACCGCCAGAAATAGATAGGACACTCTGAGACACAGTGTGATACCATCAGCATTGACTAAATCACTAAAAATGGCATTTTAACGCATTCCCTCTCCCCTTCAATTCATTTTCAAACAAAGTGTGAGGGGTTCCTCGGTTTCATCAGACACTGCGGAAAAGTAGCAAAAGAGAGATGATAAGAAGTTAAGGAAATGCCTCTAATAAGGAAAAAAGTTGAAGTTGATGGTGTCCCTTTTACCCCTAAAGTGCAGGTATTGGAGATAAACATGTAACGGGGAACTGTATAATAGCATACATAAAGCCGCATCCATCATCTAAAGGTGAGGATGGATACCGTTTAAATCCATGATCCTAACGATGAGGGCAGGGCTATGGTAAAAAACAAAACAAAAAAAAAAACAGCTCCCTCCTCTTCATGTCACTTTTTGCTTGTGTATATATACAAGTTCTTGTGTAAGTGTAAACGTATCTGATATATACCATCACGAACTAGGATAATGAATCAGTGCCTTTGCGTGTGAGCCAATTCTTGGACCATTAGATTTCAAGGCAGAAATTTATCTGAAGCTCTAAATACATCGTTTGGCCTTGTTGTTGACATGATTGTTTTCTACAATTGCAGTGTTGTTTTTAAATGTCTGCAAATGTCACTGTGTAAAAGCTACCCGACTCAGGCAGTGATTCCATAATTAAGAGGCGGATCTGGAAGGGGGCTAGGGGGCACAACCAAGAAAATTAATTGGTCTAGGAGGGGGCACAGCCAGGGTTCGGCACAACATTTCCTATAGTTAAGAGTTTAGCCAAGCCCCAATTTCAGGGGATGGGGGGGGGTTACATGCCCCCAGGCCACCCCCTGGATCCGCTACTGAATATCCTTTCAATAAGATTTATCATTAATTCCTAATTAAGGATGAAGATCGTATGGAAACCTAGCCAGAGGGTCTATAGGGGTACGTCCACTGCCGACGCATGGACCATCCGTCGGTTTCATCCGTATCATTTATTATTGATTTCTATGGAGAAAAATACGGATGAAGGGAGACAGATGGTCCATCCGTCGCAGTGGACGCACCCCTTAACTGAACACAATTCTGTGTGTAATGTAATACACACAGACCGAACTGTGTCTAATGGTAACCTCATTAGTCGTGCACTAATTAAAGGTGAGTTGGTGACTTTGTTATATTATGTACTATATATATATATATATATATATATATATATATATATATATATATATATATATATAAAATAAGCCGCTACATGGATATAGCAAAAGATCAGATATTCTACTAAATATATATGGAGCACACTTTAGACCAAATGTCAACCGGTTACATCTCCATTACCAAAATTCCACCTGAAGCCTTGATAGCCTACATGTGGACCATACACACTGATACTCCTGTAAGCAGATTTCAAATCCACCACACACATAAAGTCGTTCCTATCTAGTTGACAAGTAACAGTGTTAATAGAGTTATAAGAGAAACTTCTAGACGTGGTGCTCATAAAGTTATTAATAGATACCTCCGCTGGCATGCTACAATCCGTGATAGGTCTTAATTTACCATTAGACTTCTCCACACCACCTAAAGAATGGACACACCTGGGTTTGACATTTGTCTTTGTAACCAAGCCCTGGGCTAATTCATCCTCAATAATACCACACATCTCGTTATAAAATCTATCTTCTAAAATAGACTTATAATTTTTACAATCATATGTTGTATCACAACCTGGGTCAACTATTTTGAACCCCTCAGTAAAACCACACCAGAATCTGATTTATATTAATAATATCCGACTGTCTCAAAAAACTAGCCAGTCTACATGGTAAAATTTGAGCTTTCCTACCATAAATGAAATGCTCACACTCACATACACCATTGACGCAACTATCATAGACCCTGATGCTAGGCCTATTAACACACTCCACCGTAAACAGTGGTTTAAACTCGCCCTGTACTGGGCCACTATAAGACATAAAAAGATTCTTGCTAACATTACAAGATATATTAACATCATTTTTGTTATTTTCACCCCAAATGACTGGAACGGGGGTCTCAGGAAGATCTACCACACATACTACACTAAAATCAGGCATCAAAATATCAGAATCTAGCGTAGGACCTTGCCTAAGTGAAATTTCCTAATCTTTTTTGTTCTTTTGACACTTGTCTTTGCCATGGTTTGACATACTACAAACCTCACAAATGTGACGATACCTGCACGGGGTCTTCCCTGCAACCTTCAGCCCTGTTGAAAGCATAACAGGTTCGGTTGGATTGTTTTGATTTGAACGACTTAGGCTTAGTCCCACCCGCCTTCTGAGCTTGCACCGTTCCGTCATAAGACAGATGCCTAAGAATATCCTCACTTTTAACATCACCAAACGATTCAATACCTTCAACATTAGCTCTGTTTTTTACCGATGAATCGTAAGCTACAAGTGCTCTCAAGGTATATATTCTGGTAGAGGATTTTTCCACTAGAACTTCAATATGCTTAACCACCTCGAAAACATCCTCACCCTCCTCTATCAACTGTCTTATCATCCTGACGTTAACGAGCAGCAGTTTCTCGATACTATCCACTTTTTCACCCTTTTTCAAGAAATTTCTTTGGTCAAACGTACCTCTAGACTTTGTAGCATGTCGACGACCGTTCCATGAGGCATTAGTCCTAATAGAATCCGCTGAATCCGTCAAAACACGGTATGAAGACGATCTGCTCGATGATCCAAGATGGCGACGTCCTTTCCTGTCGCCGTGGAGACCCCGGTAGTCAGGCGAGCGCTGCCGGCCCCGCCCCCGTTGCCTGGTTACCGTATTGTCTATGGAATGTTTATCAACACCACCACGTGTACGACCCGTCTCCGCCTCGCCAACCACTGCCGATGCACATGTCCGTTTAACCGCCTGGTCTTCCAATAAGGACCGGATATTTTCAAGTTGCTTCATACGAGTAGTCCGTTCCTCCAGCTCCCCGATATACGTCTGGTCAACAGGCAGATTCAACGAAACCCCAGTAGCAGTTGGGGAAGATGGTCCTTGACCACCCCCATTGGAGTCTGCACCGTTCCAAATCCTAGAATTGGCTATATTTCCTGTTTTTTTAGGCGACTTCTTGGTCTTGGACCTTTGTGTGCCGCTAGCTGTTCCTTTTCTACCCATAATGATAGGCTTGACACCATATTAATTTGGAAAAACGGATAAAACCGTTTAAAATTTCCAGCACCACCCAGCGTGGTGTATGCTGTCCGAGTACATGAAGCCAATTGACCGTTGGTTCAACTGCTGGAGCTTATATACTGGAGGAGAATGTTATGTGTGACGTCATAGAAAATCATGCGCACAGACAAGTAGTACCAAAACGTATCACTCATTAATTATATATATATATATACCTGGGAGTATATAGTTCCATATATAAAATAAGCCGCTATATGGATATGAATGGTTGCCATTCCTTGACATAGTCTATGTGAAACCTCTCATGTGAGCCACACCTTAGTTGAGAAAGATCATACAAGCGACAGTATTCCTCTGAATGGTCTATAAGTAGCATTACCACACCTGATTTTCAAATACATGAAGACTTTGTTACACTTCTTTGTGCTAATGTACAATGTAATAGGGATGATAAAACTGAGAATTTTGCCTGTACCCAAACTAGAACCGAAATTATTAAAGATTATAGGCCCTGAGAATTTTCCAAGTATACTGATATGATGCCAGTGACCTTATCTGAGTGGCAAAATGATTGCGATAGTGTATGACATCATGAAGAAACCCCAGGTGACAGCATTTGAAAAACAATTTAATGACCTATATAAAAATAGAGATAACGCTGAAATAACATGTGCCACATACATTGATTTCAGCAAAGCATTCGATTCTATTCATCACACCCTGTTAATTAAAAAGCTTGTCAGCCTGGGCACGGGTGGTATAATGCTGAAATGGCTAGCCAGCTACCTGGGCCATAGGAAGCAAGTTACCTTCCTTAACTCTACGACATCTGGCAAACTCCAGGTTAATCATGGCATCCCCCAGGGCTCAATCCTAGGCCCTTTAATCGCTCTTCATCTTATATATCAACCAAGTTACGACAGTTGTTGACACTGATATCTTGTTATATGCTGATGATATAGCTTGTTGGCTAAAAACAAAGAACAGAGAACAGGCCCAAGTGGTTTGGTACGGCCATAAGTCTCAAGTTGAGAAGGCCAAGGAGATCCCAATTACCATGGGTAACACTATCTTAGTGACACCCAACTGCTATATACTTGGGCATATGGATAGATAGCGACCTGACCTTACATGAGCATCTAAAGTCACTAGAAAGAAAATTCCACCAACTGCCCAGGTAGCAAACATGGTGTGGCCAAAGTCTGGACCATAGCGGGCTCCTGATGTGGGCCACACTGGGTTAACACAGTCGGCGCCCGATGGGTTTTGTCCTCAGCAAATGGTCTGGGCCACACTGGGCTAACTGATTTGGGCACAGATCTGTTTGAAAGTGGGCTCACCGATTTGGGCTCAAAGTGAGTTTAACATGGGTTTTTGGTGTGGCCCAAAGTGGGCTGCCCAATTTGACGAAATATTAGTGGTGACATGGTAAAAATTCTTTTTGAAAAATTTATCCAATATTTATTCTTTTTTTCCAAAAGTCAATGAACAACAAATCCTTGAGCTAATCTCACCCCCCTCCCCCAATCACCAAAGCAGTAAATGCAATATCTACCTGAGTGGAAAGCCAGAGCAGAACCATCCATTTGAATCAAACTCATTCAGCCAACAGAAGGCACTTTGATTCATTAAAGTGACATTCTGGCCTCAATCTTCCCCCACTACTTCCCTATGTAGGAGTAGAGAAGAGAGCCTTCAAGTTCATAATGACTGTACCTCTGCATATCTGCTCTTGTTCCAAGTTCAGTGCAATAGAAATGGTGTTGCCATTCCACTACTACTCAGATGACCTTGATTTGCACTTTTGACTAGAGACATCTAAGTATTTCCAGACTATGAGAAAGTCTGCACATTATTACTTCATATCTAATATAGTAGTCTATTCCAGTTGTCCTATGTCTAAAAGAAATAAGTTTTGTATGGGTAGTAGAATTCTGCCTGGAGTGCCGTGAAACCACTTTGTAGTGAGTCTGCCATGGACTGGCCTACAGGGGCATGGGATATTTTTGGTTTCTCAATTGCCTCTATATATAGTCCTCTTATACCCGGCCAGGTGTGGGACCTGTTTGCCCCCACACCACAAATACACCTTGCAAGCCTACTAGTATAAAGAAAGACATGAAGCTGTTATTTAGTCAGTGTTGCATTTTACATGAAATATCTGGATCCCTACTATGAACCTACCTGTGTATTAATGATATAGGGAAAGGGGGACTACGGAGGGGAATTCAATAGGTGGCACGCCCAGCCATCGGCGCGCGCCCGGACCTGAACGTGCTCGCACTCCAGCTAGAGAGGAGGTGCGCCTGTGGCGCCCGCCGCGTGGCTGGCGTGCGGCTAATGAATACCGTGCCGATCTCCTACAGCAGTGGTGGAGGGAGGGGAGGGGGGCAGGGCAGGGCAGGGTAGGGTGAGGGCAGGGCAGTGTGAGGACAGGGCAGGACAGGACAGGGTGGGGTGAGAGCAGGACAGGGTAGGTGAGGGCAGGGGATGGCAGGGCAGGGTGAGAGGAGGGCAAGGGAGGGCAGGGCAGGGCAGGGTAAGATGAGAGGACACCAGGGCAGGGCAGGTGAGGGCAGGGGATGGCAGGGGATGGCAGGGAAGGGTGAGAGGAGGGCAAGGGAGGGCAAGGGAGGGCAGGGCAGGGTAGGGTAAGAGGAGGCCAGGGCAGGGCAGGGCAGGGTGAGGGCAGGGCAGGACAGGGCAGGGTGGGGTCAGAGCAGGACAGGGCAGGTGAGGACAGGGGATGGCAGGGGATGACAGGGCAGGGTGAGAGGAGGGCAAGGGAGGGCAGGGCAGGGTGAGAGGAGGGCACAGAATGGCAGGGGATGGCAGGGCAGGGTGAGAGGATGGCAAGGGATGGCAGGGCAGGGTGAGAGGAGGGCAGGGGATGGCAGGGCAGAGTAAGGGAGGGCAGGGGAGGAAAGGACAGGGCAGGGGAGAGCAGGGCGAGAGAAGGTGAGGGGGAAAGGGTAGGGCAGGTTGAGGGGAATGAGGAGGAGATGGAAGGGGTAGGGGATGGGTGGGGAGGGCAAAGAAAAGAGGGAGAGGGAGGGGGAACACTCATCACAGAGTTCAGAACAGTCCAGAATATGAGGCTGCCCTGTCCAAACCCACTCTCACCCCAGACTGAGAAGACTTTATGCAGCTAAGCACCCATCTTGGGATGCCCATTTTGAAAGCATCCTGGGCCCACTGTGGTTGCCCATTTTAAAGCTGACCAGTGCCCAAACCGGTCAGCCCAATGTGGCCCAGACCATATGCTGAGGACAAAACCCGTTGGGAACCCAACGGGCTCAAGTCGGTTTGCCTGATTTGGGCTGCCCTGTGTGGCCCTGACTGGAAACCCAGCATCTGCCGAACCTAAAACCCATGTACCGAATGCTGCCCACTTTGAACCACCTTATCCCTGGTTAAACCAATTTGGCCCCGAGTGGGCTTGCTACATGGGTGATGTCTCAGTCAGTTGCCATAGCCATATATGAGCAGACAATCCTCCCTTATTTTGACTACTGTAGCTTTGTGCTAGAAGGTGCTACACAGCAACATATTCTGAAGCTGTAATGGTTGCAAAACAGGGGCTTAAAAATTTATTCAAAAGCATACGGCCAGAGAACTCCCACAGATGAAATACATATGGCCACCTCAACCCAATTGCTTGCTGACAGAAAAAATGAGCAACTTGCCATACACATGTACAAACTCTCTCTGAAGCTTGAGCTGAGACCAACAGAGAACCCCAGAACTAGGGGAGACCGGACGGTCAAGTTCAAAGAGAAATGACCCAGGCTTGAGAAATACAAGCAAAGTCCTATATAAAGAGGTATCTCTCTTTGGAATATAATTAAAGCGGATGTCCAAACTGCAGCAGATCTTATTGAATTTAAATCCAATTTCAGCTCAACAGCCCTTGATCCGCCCAGTAGTTTAGTTTAAACTAGTCTACCTTATAACTACGAAAGCTTGCTTCCTCATGAATGTATACTAACCATCCTGTCCTCCTCTATCATAATTCTGTGCCTATACAAGGTGTATACCCCTTCTTCCCCCGATGGAATGTTTTCTCCTCTTTCCCTCCTCAGGTAACCTAGGCGAATTGTATTGTCCCTCTTCCTTCACCTAAATGTAACTTCATCTTACCATAAAAAAACCTACCCTTGGCAAGGTATGGTTTTGTCCATAACAACACCGTCCTTAAACTTTTGATTTTTTCCTTATTTTTCTCAATCTGATACAATCTCATGACATGGTTTCTAACCTTGTATTCCTAGTGTTTATGCCAAGCGATACATTTGACAATATACCACAATTTTATGCAGTGATAGAAAATCACTCACATGACAATAAATGACGAAGTCTAATAAACAAAAAGAGAGAGAATATCTGGCAGGATGGTGAAAAAGTGCCCATGTGGGAGTACCAATAGTACACTGGATATGATCCAATGCACACGATTGGGGAGTGTGGTAATGCTACTATAACCTGTGGCTTATACGCAGGGTTTTACGATAGCTGTCTACTTTCCTTGTCTCAGCCTCACAAACACAAAGGTTAGATCAGTGCCTCCAAGACCTACACGGGGTCTCTACTGAGCTATTTAGTATTGGTGGAAAGTTTAGTACTTCGCCACGTTCAGATGTTAGGGGCCAGCACTGAAGACACTCCCTGATAAAAGCTGCAGTTGATTGACTCCAGGTGGTGCTCCAAATGACACAATATTCCGTACACAATATTCTACTCAATGCAGCATTGAACATAAAAGGTCTTGTCCGTCCAATGACATTGAAATAATCATTGCACAGGATACCAAGACCCATCAATAGAAAGCTTAATATGTCCGAAAGACAACACAGTAATTACCATGCTAATATCTTTTCTAGTTTTTGAAATTTTGAGAGAAATACATGTCCCATGCAAAGTGCAGTCAGAAAGTGGTCGTTCTATGCACACAATGGCACTGTTCTGAGTGGTACTACAGCTGTACATTATGGGTGTGGACCACTAAATTTGACATGGTGACATGGCAATTTCTTAAAATCGACTTGTGACATGAGAGGTTCTTAGAGGTGACATGGGACATGGGGATTTAAGTGACATGTGACATAACCATTTCTTAAAATTGACATGTGACATGGGGGACCTCCCATCCACACCCCCTACATTCAAGTTGTATAAGTGGAATGAGAACATGCTAAAGTATACATTTTATTAATCCCATACTTTTTTTGCAACATACCTTTGACATATCAATGCACTATGGCTACCTCTTGACATGATAACATAGAAATTAACATGTAAATCAGTCATCTATACATAGATACGCCCCTACATAGCATAAAATCCGTTCATAACTACGGGGAATAGAACTAGCATGTAATAACGTTTTTATAGAAAAAGATTTGGGTTTCAAGATGTGCCTACCTCCACCTCAGTGATCTTTATTTTTCAAGTGTGGACAGATGAGGGGAAAGGGTCCTCCGAGGTAAAATGGGATATTTAAAACTGAAGTCATCGGCTTTAAAATGAGGGATAACACTTGCAGATAGCTTCTATGGTCTGGGAGATATTGCTTCACGAAAACGGAATGACATAACTATACCAATACAGCCAATAAGCTCTATTATTCATTGTTTTAATTAAATCAGGTATCTAATTAGCATAATGATTTAAACAATCAATTAAAAAATGGCGAACCCTTTCCATACATTTGGGCATAACTTTGGATCAAATATGGTATCTTAATACTTTTTTCTGCATATGCATCTACATGAATCATTCTATCGATTGACATTAATATTTGTGGATCAACAAGGTAAAAAGTACCTTTGTGAGGGGCCTCGCGAAGGTACGTTTTACCTTGTTGATCCAGATTTTTTCTATTTGGAATATAACTCTGGTTGCCATGGCAACCCATATATCTGAGAATCTGCTTATTTAAGCCTTGTTTTGGATTCAAAACGTTCCATTTACACTCCAAATACACAGGAAGTGCTAGAAAAAAGAACGTTTTTGAGAAAACCATCTTTTTCTGTATAAGAAATTATATGTGCCATGGACTGGGAGAAGGGGTCTTATGGCCCCTTGCACTAAGCCCCCTTTTCGCAGATCATGTCACATATGATAGCAGTTTTCGGTCTATTTTTTATGTTTTAAATTTAGCCTCTGTAGCTCCCCTAGTGGCCAAAACTAGTACTAAAAACCCCGCAGGGAGGAGCCTTTCCCCTCATCTGCCCACAAGTCATTATGAGCTGCTCCACCCTCTGGTGCATGAGCAATTACACTACTAGTAAAGATAGAAAAATGGAGGACAGCCTCAAATGTAGCTTAATGTGTCCCCTGTGACCTTAGGGCATTAGAAGTATTGATAAAAATGCCACAAGACCATGCCCCACACTCCCCTACTATTTAGGAAGGCCTATATTATGTTACTGCTGGCTTTATGGGGACCGTTTTCGCGACACTCAGTGGTGCAAGTGAACGGCCTACATTGTGCAGACAGGGTAAGGGTGAGGGTAAGGGTTAGGGTTAGCTTTTGGCCGCTCAATGCCATGAGGAGAATCCCATTGAGCGTTAGGTTCCATTGTGTGGAAAATCCTGTCCACTAAAGGCTCTATTGAGCAGCAAAGCCCTTAACCGCTCAAAATGTAGACTTGCTAATGTCTATTTGTTTAAATAGAAGAGAAGCAGAATAACATGATAAAGAAAGATAAAATTACAAGACTTCTAACGGTGTCTAATGTGATTACTGGACGGTTGGCGGAGAGGTAGGCGACTGGGCCACAGAAAGTTGGGCGGGTGGGGGGGGGGGGGGGTCACCTTTACAATGCCATATGTTTACATCAAGAATAATGCACAAATTAGCCCTCATATTAACCTGCTGGCTTTTCTATTATTGCTTTATTATATTTTCATTATAAAATGGGCACAAAACAGCAGCGTGCAGTCATGCATAATTACTATGTATACGCTCACTTTATTTTCCACGTGCAACGATACCTGTGGCACATCCTACGAGATATTGATTTATTTATAAAGAGTAATTTGACTCAATAGGTTTTAAAATAGAATGATAAAAAATGGGTTATTTACCATCCCTTGTCTGTTGCTCCATAATGGTCACTCCTTGGGCCAGCTCCCTTTATTGGCTCAGATCCAAAGATTCTTGTAATAAGAAGAGACCGGCCCAATCATCAGTCAGGCTTTATATGGATAATCGCCTTTAGAGACCAGGTTCTATAAATTATTCACAACTGGTAAACTGGTAATCACTCACTCGTTCTCGCACTATAGACATCTACGTAAGGATACTATTATGAGTTACTGAGATCTCGTCTAGTTCTGTTCTCATTTCCAATTTCATCCAGTTCCAAAAAAATGCTTAGTTATTGAAATTCGTCTAATGCAAAGTGTAGCTATTCCTAAAAAGGCAGCCATAAGTTGTATTCTGAAAAAGCAAAGACTATAGAGTATAAAAATGACTAATGATACAAAATAACCTTAATTTTCTTGGGCGTTATGTTCACAGTGATGCTCAATCTGGGATATGATTAAATAAACATTACTTCACAACATAGTGCCGTTACCCCTATGAAATGATCAACAGGTACAGAAAATGCTTCGATAGACCCCCTTTGAGATAGTAGACTTGGTACCTGGATGCGTTGTATTATTGATTTCTAATCAGTTCTGTTCAGCCTCAAACCCCCTAATCTAGAGTAGCCAAGGTTGTTAAGTGCTAGCATTCAGATTAACCATGCCCCGTGAAATACACATTGGTGCATTCATTAAAAAGTGAACCCAGCGAACCCATTGCAATATGAGTTATAATTTATCATGGGCAAAAAGCAAACAATTTGATAATCTCAATATGGAGAAAAATCAGAAAGATAAGCACGTACACCAATTTATTAAGATTATATCCACAATATCAACTTTACAGGAAGGATGTTAATCGCCCAAAGCGTTTGTGCAATTGATGCCAAAGGCATATCTATTGTTGTTGTGCCAAATTGGTTGAGAACTTCTTCACAAAGTCTGCACGGCCTATACCTTAGGCTGAACCAAGGCCCACGTCAGATGAATATAAAGCAATCCATTTCTGCATAATACCATATGACCAAGATTGCATAGAACCTTGGTCATGATATTGTATTGTATTGTATCTAAGCATGGGCTATGGGCATGGAGTGACTGATGGGTTCGTAGAATATCTGTCCTATATCCATTACATGCCATCATGTTGGGGCCTTATGTTAATGCAATTAGATTTATATAATTATTGAATATGACTATAGGGAGGCAGGAGATCAGTGAAGCCTGTCTATAACTGCTGAATGTATACACGAATGTCGGGAGGTTATCAAGAAGAGGTGGGATGGGGGGGGGGGGGAAGTGCCTGATTATTGAAGTTTGGGCAGGCAGCCCCAGGACTTCACAGATCATTAGCCGCCACTAGTCTTAACCTCCCATGACCTCTGGTACTAAGGCCACCCCTATCCCTTGGGCTCATTTCAATATACCTAATGATTTTAGAAATCACTGAAGATCAGACGATATTTCCTTTACCATAGGGATTCGCGGAATAGTAAGGATATAATTTCTCAGTAATGAAAGTTCCATGAAACAACCAATTTATTGAACCAACCTATAATACTAGTAGCCGCAATGAAGGCCAAAACGCGAGGCCAAATAAATAAAATGCTTTAAAAAGCAATGAAGATATGAATATAACAAAGTCACTTGTAGATTAACTTAAAGACGTCCACACACCTTTAAGCGTCCACTCAACGAAATGACCATAAAATCGCTTTGCTACCTGGATCAACATTGCTTAATGATGCCCATTAAATTGACCAGCAGGTTATCTTGATCCAGCAGGAAACCCCATATAATTAGTGATTTTGTTGGTTGGACGTCTCAACGTATTTGGACGTATTTAGGCTAACCTACCCTTAATTCATTCAATAACATTCCTTCAGAGGTCAACCATTGCATCGTATGTCTTGAGTATTGAGGCAGTTGTTGCTGTGGTTGCCTGGTTACAGCTGACTGGCTTGGCCAATCACCAATCAGTCCTTGTGTATGGATCATCTGTCCTAGAGACCGGAATCTATAAATTATGTACGGTGTACTGGTTGAAGTACACACTGTGCTCACTCCCACACTAGACACCTTGAGTCTAACTGTGCCAAGAGTACCTCCACTCCCTTTACCTTAATCCTCGAATCTACCAATCTACTAGAAACATGGTAAGGTACTGCTTTATATTGTAATCTGTGATTATTTTTCCAAAATGTTTATTGCAATTTGCTCTTTATTATTTTTCGTAATATCGAATAACTGTGGAATTATCAAGGTTTGAATGTTTAATACTTGGATTGACTGCTAAATAGTGTAAGTAGTGCCACAAATGCAAATAAATGTAGTTTACTGAGCGTGCAATGTACTTGATCTTATCATGACCTAGGGCAAATGCTCAGGGGTAGCCACGGATGCCAAGTCACCTGTATCAAACACAGTAGCAGAACTATTTAAGCTATGATCCATAATAGATTTATCTCTCAACTTAGTGTAATCCATATATAATACACAATTTAGTCATATGAAACATGTGTAGGGGCCGGCATCGTTGTGTATATATTAGTGCGCTTCATCCGAGAGACGTGCTCGTGTGGTGCTCGTTCCTTCTATGCCAACCAGGTGTCGCTTCACGATACCCGTTTGGTACAAGAGGGGGCAGCACCATGCCTCGCGTCCAGCTTCTACTAAGAAGCCGGATGATCCGCAGAAGGGGACTGGACATGGTCCAGCCCAGACGTATGTTCTGAGACGTGAATAAAGGCCTACCCGAGCGGTAGGGAGTCTGGGGCTTTGCCCAACCTGAACTACTCGTGTTGTGTTGGTATCTCTAGTGATAAGCGCGCCAAAGAGCTACCCAACATATAAGTCAATACGAACCATTACACATGTATATACACATGCAGTCTATCATAAAACTCAATCTGGTAAGCTTTTGAAAGAATATCATTGAGCAAGGAAAAGCAAGAGGAATTCTTAAAAAGCCTAGATGATGAAGATCTCAGAAACTTGGAGTGAGTGTGTTATGAATCGGGTAATTTTTGTGAAGAACTATGACTTGAAACCTAATGGGTAATTCGATCACTGTTATATTTGATGTAGTTCTGTTTGCTAACACTGAAAATATCCCCATGTATGTGATATGTTTGCCAATAAGAATTGTAAACTCAAACCCAACTCTGCCAAACAAGACTATGCATTATTAATCAAACAGGCCAATACTGTATTGTAGCACGCCCATGCATTTCTATACTATAGTTACCATAACAGCCCAATGGATGCAATGCCACATATCTTTAATTATCATGGCTGTGTGCCAGAAAGATCTGTATTGTGATATCTGACCCTACAATTTATAAATTACCATGGGATATAAAATTGTTGGCACATACATATACACAGGGGACAAGAGTCAGAAACTAGATGTAAGTGTCATACCGTAAGACCTTGTATCTAGGCTACGCCCTGCATCTAAGGTACACCTGGAGTTTGTGGATTTAATGGATAAATATATTCAAAAATGATATAAGATGATAATGGGTGAAAATGAAGTATGCTTACAAGTATATGATTTTATCAGTTATATCTTTTCTCCACATCTAGCGTGAGTGCATCTCCATCCATGTTGGCCAGGCTGGTGTCCAGATTGGAAACGCCTGCTGGGAACTTTATTGTCTGGAACATGGTATCCAGCCTGATGGCCAGATGCCAAGTGATAAAACAATTGGAGGAGGTGATGATTCCTTCAACACATTCTTCAGTGAGACTGGAGCAGGAAAACATGTGCCTCGGGCTGTGTTTGTTGATTTGGAGCCAACAGTGGTGGGTGAGTAAAAGACAAACTAAATTTCAAGTCCAAAAAGGAATTGAACTGATTGCCCATAATTACATTAATTAATACTTTCAGCACTACTGTGCAGTTGCTATATGCTCTAACAATTATGTAACTATGTTTTATGTAATAATAGAGGTTTTCATTTAGTTTTTCCTCAATTGTAATACATAATACATGTATTTTATGCTGTTCCAATGGAGTTCGAGAGAAAATTGCATGATAGTAAGGAATACAATTTATTGTTATTGTATAGAATGGTAAATTGTGAGGGACACAATGACATAACCTCTGATAAAACATAAATTAATTACCATTTTTCCTTTCAGATGAGGTCCGTACAGGCACATACCGCCAACTGTTCCATCCAGAACAGCTAATCACTGGCAAAGAAGATGCAGCTAATAACTATGCCCGTGGTCACTATACCATTGGAAAGGAAATTGTGGATCTTGTCCTTGACCGTGTCCGCAAGCTGGCTGACCAGTGCACTGGCCTGCAAGGCTTCCTTCTGTTTCACTCCTTTGGTGGTGGCACTGGGTCTGGTTTCACTTCTCTCCTCATGGAACGTCTATCTGTTGATTATGGAAAGAAGTCCAAGTTAGAATTTGCTATATATCCAGCTCCACAGATCTCCACTGCTGTGGTCGAGCCCTACAACTCTATCCTGACCACCCATACTACCCTTGAGCACTCTGACTGTGCCTTCATGGTGGATAATGAGGCCATCTATGACATTTGTCGACGTAACCTTGACATTGAGCGTCCAACCTACACCAACCTGAACAGACTGATAGGTCAGATAGTCAGCTCCATTACTGCCTCTCTAAGGTTTGATGGTGCTCTGAATGTCGATCTTACTGAGTTCCAGACCAACTTGGTGCCCTACCCACGTATCCACTTTCCCCTTGCTACCTATGCCCCTGTCATCTCTGCAGAGAAGGCCTACCATGAGCAGCTGTCAGTGGCAGAAATTACCAATGCGTGCTTTGAGCCTGCCAATCAGGTAACTAATTCAGTTTCATGATTCAATATTATTTTTAAAGCATTTTATTTAAGTACTATAGAATGGCATAATTGCCTGATTACAAAAAAAATCCATGTACATTTAGAGGATAAGTTGAGAATTATAGCATGGGTATTCTTATTATTATTATCTACTACATAATAAAACTGCATAGGTAGTCTGTGCTTGGCAAAACTAAGTTTTCTTACTCCTGTGCCCAAAACAAACCTATTTCAATACAAAACATAATTTCATGATTTGTCTAACAGATGGTGAAATGTGATCCCCGTCATGGTAAATACATGGCCTGCTGCATGCTGTACCGTGGGGATGTTGTTCCTAAGGATGTAAATGCTTCCATAGCTACCATCAAGACCAAGCGTACCATCCAGTTTGTCGATTGGTGTCCAACTGGTTTCAAGGTCGGCATCAACTACCAGCCACCAACTGTTGTCCCCGGTGGTGATCTAGCCAAGGTCCAGCGTGCCGTTTGCATGTTGAGCAACACTACCGCCATTGCTGAGGCTTGGGCTCGTCTTGACCACAAGTTTGATCTTATGTATGCCAAGCGTGCCTTTGTCCACTGGTATGTTGGAGAGGGTATGGAGGAGGGGGAGTTCTCTGAGGCCCGTGAAGATCTTGCTGCCCTTGAGAAGGATTATGAAGAGGTTGGAGTTGATTCTGTTGAAGGAGAGGGTGAGGAAGAGGGAGAGGAATATTAGATGGCTTTACCTCAGGACGAATAACCTTTTTAAGTGTGAATCAATCAACTATTTAGGTATTACATTCTATGAAGACTATGAACCCTTAAGGAAACAGCTGAAATAAACTTAATGCTGATCTTTTTTATGTACAAATCAGCTTAAATTGGTCAATGCCAATCAATAGACCATAACTGGCTTTTATTAGCCATGACTTACCACTTTAACTCATTTATTCTTTGTAACGGTAAGCTATATTCAAAGATTGACATTTGGAAAAAAAAACTAGTGAATCCATTTGTGTCTTCCTCATGTACAGAATAAATGCAACTGAATGTAGCTATAATTAGGGAAATAAATTGTTGTGAACGTCATTGAAGTTTGATTCTTTCAAGTCAGAGGTTTTATATCCTTATTCAGGGACTACAAGATGAGGCGCAAATGGATGGTCCTAGGGAGGGGGTCTGCTATTTAAGAAGAGACCATAATCATTTACATATTTCAATAGTATAAATCATTATCAGTAGAGCAATGTGCCTTCCTGCTCTGGTCTTTATGTCACCGTGTCAGGCGATTTGATTTCAGTTCTCTGGCCCAGGGCTAATTTCAGTTGTATGAAAATTGAAATGATACTGTTAAGTTTCAAGTAGAAGTAATAGTTAGTTCTTATGTAATCATCACCTCTTTTAAAAGGTGAACATTTAAGGCTGCATTGGAGCAAAGAGAGCACATCTATGGAAAGCAATATATATTTATAGCTTCTCTTTGAGGTATTACACCCAATAGTCTTTATAATCGCCCTGCCTCTACAAAATCTTCCAAAAGCACTTCGGATTGGAAAATGGAAATAGCATATTCATACTCCACAAGAAAATAGTATTTCTTTAAGACAAACAAAAGGGAAAAGGGAAGACTCTAACTCTAGCATGGCTGCAGTTGCCGTTCTAATGTTGATTGCACTCAGAGACCGATTTCAGTCAGGTGCATTAATAGGCTTTCCCTATTAAGGCGAGATACCCTGAAATGTCCACCCAACTATGTGGCCATCAGAACAGCTTAAGTACTAGAATCAACAGTGGCAGCTTATTGAATTAATACTGATTAAGCAGTTTACAATGAGGCACAAAATCTCATGGCCAGTGAGTTGATTGTGTAGATCTACAACGATGGCAGGAGAGTTTCTCAATAGCTTCATCCTATTTCCACTAGAGGGCTCCTTTGATAACAGAGTATAATGAAGAGAGCATTACAAGAGAAACGATTTATTGTAAAGTGAGCCCTAAAGATAAGTATGGAAATCCTCCACCATATTCTGTCAAAATCCTCTTCCATTGGCTTTCTTTCCCCCTTTTCCTCTGACTTGACCTTTCTATAACCTCTCTCGGACTCCCTTTGGCATTTGAGCGGGACAAAACTTTTGTAATTTATTTTTCTTCGCCCATCTTCACCTCCTTCCAATGCATGACATTCCATCCTGTGGCCTACTGTCCCTAGACCTTCATTTTACCTGATCTCATCCTTTTGTCTCCTTTTTGCCCAACCTCCTTTCCCTGGCCCCATATCAACCTCCCCCTAAACAAAACTTGGCACTCGAACATTTTTAAGGAACATGCTCATTTCCTAACAAGAATTATCAACTCAAGACTCATAACTTGTAAAGCCAATCACAATGCATATAGTATATAGTTCATGAGAATGCTCAAATCCTGGGAATAACGGGAACTCATGATCTCTATGGTTTTGCATCATGAGCAAACTCTGACTCTTTTGAGATAATTGAAAAGGTTTGCAGATTGAAACAACAATCTAAAATAAACGTCTTTTTTTAACGTCAATTAATTAAGTTTGTGTCACGATAGGATGAGTTGTTAACTCCTGCGTATGAGGTAAATTCATGTGTATATAAGCCACACTGATGTTCTTACACGGTCCTATGAGCCACATCTGGAGCTTGAAAAATACATGTTCAATGCTGTTTCCTGTTCTTTAATAAGCTAATAGATGATGCATATCGGGGCCCTAGGGCTGTATATGCTGTATATACCTGAGCCGCGGAGCGGCGAGGGTATATACAGCATATACAGCCCGTGGGGCCCCGATATGCATCACCTAATAGGTTTATACCACCATTTCCTCCATTTTGTATCAATTTCTTACCTGAAATCCAAAGAATATAGCCAGGCGAAGACATTTTGTAAGTGCTAGCGACACGGCCCGTGGCCGCCCTGCGCGAAGCCATTGTTTTTGTTCTGGCCGGGAGAGGTACCGCCGTGTTTACACTCACTTTTCGTATGGAATCCAGCCATGACATGTTATAATATTAAAATCCCAAGAAGTATTCAATCCATAGACGAGGAATGCGTGCTAATTTTCTCCATTTTCTTCAATATAAATAAGAATCCATTGATTTTCCAACATGGTCCGAAATTTTCGGCTTCTTCCTCGTACAGCGAGCGGATGACCTATATCTACATCCGGGCCACTGACACACTTTCGCCGGACAAGGAGGCGGGTGGGAATGGCCGGACCGCGACTCGCGTACGTTGGGAAAATCAATGGATTCTTATTTATATCGAAGAAAATGGAGAAAATTAGCACGCATTCCTCTTCTATGGATCGAAAACTTCTTGGGATTTCGATATTATAACATGACAAGCTTGGATTCCATACGAAAAGTGACTGTATACACAGCGGTACCTCTCCCGGCAAGGAACAAAAACAATGGCTTCGCGCAGAGCGGACACGGGCCGCGACTCGCGTACGATGGAAAAATCAATGGATTCTTATTTATATCGAAGAAAATGGAGAAAACTAGCACGCATTCCTCTTCTATGGATCAAAAACTTCTTAGGATTTTAATATAATAACATGACAAGCTTGGAATCAAGACGAAATCTGACTGCAAACATACCACTAGGATGTCAGGTTAGAACTTATTTATTTTGGCATTGTGTTTCATCACCGTTCAGTGTGGCGTAATGGCTAAGACCTTCGCCTACCACCACTGCGGCCGGGGTTCAATTCTCATACGAGTTGGCACGATTTTTCACTATGGAAAATGGCGAGACTAAATTTGTATGTCCACCAGCATTTCCCAAAATATTCTAAGTCCAACTTGACCCCGAAAAAGTATATACCAAAAATTTCAAAAATGCACAAGGGTGGTATATGCAGAATAATGCACGGCTAAACTGCATATAAACCCACCGGAAGTCCCGAAATCGTGGTATAATGTTAAATACCCACCTATACGGGACTAGCACATCGCTAGTGCTAGGAGGATCATCTAGGTGGCTCGAGCATGTAGTCGGGGGCTAGATCCACCTTTGGCCTCTTTATATAGTCTAATTTGACTACCTGGCAATTAATTACTTCACATTGGAATTTTCTATGAAATATATCTATGGGTTCCCCATATCACCTACCTACTGAGTTCACACCTAAAACAATAGAGAGGTACTTGGGGTGATTAAGATAAGGGGCAGGATGCAGCTTATCAGTCTTATCACTGGCCATTGTTCTGGAGGCTGATAAGAAATTTACCCAGAATACCCTGCTCTGGAGTCGGGGGCTAAACCAAGATAGCTACCTCCATAGCCTGATATGCTAATGTCCTATAAGCCGCAACCCTTGTTTGAGCCGATTCTAGAAGCTGTAGCTTATATATTTTATATGCAGGAGTTAACAGAATTTATCTAAATCTCAGTTCCCACCACTTTCATTTCAATGCATTTCAAGAGACTTTAGCTCTCAAATTGGGTGTGAAGCAACCAGACATCCATTCAACCAGCTGTGAGCAGGAACAACAGCAACAGACAAAGTGTTCAATAAAAAAGAAATCTTTAAAAATGAATAAGATAGAGCAATAAAAAACACTTTCATCCTTTCAATAACAAGTCTGTGGTTGCCTGGTTACTAAGACGCAGTTTGCCAAATCACCACTCGCTGCTCGTGTATGGATCCTCACCCTTAGAGAGGGGATCTATAGATTACCGTATTCCCCTGTTTATAAGGCATTAGAGGAACCCGGCACCATATAGAACAGTGATTAAATGGCCCATCGCGTGTAATATGAGCTGGATCTTGAATATTAGTCTTGGCTTTGGAAATGAACTAAGGTCATTTCATGCAATGTTCTCAATATTAAAGATTTTCAACATCTTAGCATGTAAACAAAGCATGACAATCGCATGTAATAAAACTCGTCTTTTGAGGTGGTATCTGAATAATATTTTATCAATATTCTAGCATGATATTTAGTTGATGACTCTTTTCTGGATAAACTAGAAATGTAGTAACAGATTTTCCCCAAATACTAGCTGATGAATAATTTAAGAATGTCTTGTTGATTGGTCTACTTTGTTTATGGAATTGGTCAATTATCGGCATGAACCCAGGCTTACAAATGAGGGAATATGGTATTCGCAGCATTCTGGCACATGCTGGCGCCACCTGCCACATTCCCACACTGGACACCTTGCGTCTAACTGTGCTCAGGGAAGCACCACTCACTTTATTCAACCCTTCAGTCAACCAACCCAGTGAGATAATGGTAAGTCTTTTGAAGCTTTGCCTTTGCATTATTATTTCTGACTAATCATGATAAATAATCAAAACACTTGCTTTTATCCATGTCTGTATTGAAGTGATTATAAGGAACTTGGTGTATCATGTTTGCTATGGGACTTTAAAGAGATAAAACAACTGACTGGCCACACTTGTATTTACGATCCAATGAACCTAAATATATTTCGAACTTATCAACATGCTATGTAATTATTTTGTTACACCATAAAATGAATTAATTATTAGAGTCTGACTGTGGCCAGTAATGATCTATTTTACGATCATTCATCACGGATTCGACATGTGTGACCAGGTGAGGGAAAACATGCCTCCTGGGGGGAAATGGCTTTTTAAGGTTTAAGTCATGGGCTTTAAAATGAGATATCTTGAGCTAAAATATCCCCGGTAGTTTTGCTGTGATTGCTTGTCAAACATAGGTTTGTGTGTACAAATGAAAATAGAAAATAAGCTCTAAATGCATTATATCCTATCATAAACACTAAAAATGCAAAGAAATACAGTTTTGTGGAAAAATAACCAAAGAAATGTGATGTTTTTGTCATAAAATTGGTTCTAGAGGGAATTTTTGAGTTCTGTTTTCAGTTCTGGGTTCCTGAAGGAATTTCAAAATGAGTTTGCGGCAAAAATTCAGAATTGGAATTGGGGAGTGGTTTCCATGGCAACCAGAAATTGCCTTATCTACCAATTTTCTAGGTTTCCATGGCAACCAATGTTCCAAAAATGAAACATTTTCATGGAGATGGAACGATTTTAAGCATACCACTGGATTCCTTATAAAAAATTGGTCTAAAGCTTTTTTTTAGCATATTTGTCAGTGTTTTACCCATATTCTGCCCCCTGGTGGCCAAAACCAGTACTAAAAATCCCCCCCGGAGGCACGTTCTTCCCCGTTGGGCCACATGTATTCTAAAATTTGATATAATTTGATATCAATAACCTTTTACAAGTTTAACCTTGTATCTTGGATGTGACCACAATTAAGTTGAGCAAGCCACTACAATCCTTGTCGTCATAATCACCAACAATTCACAGAAAGGCAAGGGACATGTAATCGATTAATAAACTTATGCAGTTTTAGGTGAAGCGAATGTTGAACACTGTTAAATATTCATGATTTTGAATATCGGAATGATATAGGCCCAATATAGATTAATTTAAGGCATGCAATTGCCCAGAAACTTACATGAGGCGCTATTTCAACTATGGTAATTATGTTTCATAGGTCCATTGGTTATTCACAATTCCTATGTAAATTTGTTATTCCTATATCAGCTAATTTTAATAATCCTTATAATATAATGCAAGTGAACAAGATTCAATTCAAATTTGAGCTACAGTAATGCCAAAGGGACATAACTGCACGGGTAGAAATATATAGTGTATGGCTCTCTGAAATGTTAAATAGAACAAGTATATTGGTATGTCTATTGTCAGAAAAAAAGTTAAGTAAACCCAAACATAAGAAAAGTAAACAGCTTTAGAAAATGTTTTGATAAACGTGCTGCAAAATTGAGCTGGTGCCAGCATTATTGATCTCTGATCTCTCTAGCTGCAAACACCCAGGGGTGATCAAGGTTGCTAGGCACCCTCCCTCAAAGTGCCCATCTGCTGTAACAAATTCAATGAAAGAATCAATAGAAACAACTTAATCATGAGAGACATGTATAGTAAATTATTAAGCTCGACCGGGTTGTATTTCAAAAGGGAAACCTCAGGGCGATTTACTTGAGTAGGCACGGTTAAACACTCTTTCAGTGGCTCCATCAGCCATGTTACCTACCAGGAACTGTGCACCACTGTTCCCTCATCCCAGACTACTAAAGTGTGCCAAACAGACACTACATGTGTATATGAGTTTAACTATTCGATGTCATACATAGACCATGAGAGAGAACACAACCCTCTACTAACCTTAGGCTGAAAGGTTCTCAGCGAAAGTTGTTCTCACAGGCACAAAAATGTGCATTTCAATTACTAAAGTGGCCCATTTAAGCGCCCAGGCGCTTATCAATGTCAATGCCTGGTAACCCCTGCCCTTATTTGATACAGGTGCTAATAAAAATACTGTCTTGAGTGCTTAATATTGAATACAATTCCCCTGTACCCTAGTGCTTATTTGAGACCCCATAATTTGGGGCTGCAAATGTCATCATGCAGCCGAAGGCACAATCTTGCACATAGTTACACTAAAGTACTACTGTGATCATGAGATTTTATAAAGCTAAAGCAAAATAAAGGGTTAAAATTACTCTGAGTCGACCAGACCCTTTAAAAAGTAAAGGTAGTGAAGCACAAGATTGTTTCCTTACCTTTCCTTTATTTTTAGCGTGAATGCATCTCCATCCACGTAGGCCAGGCTGGTGTCCAGATTGGCAATGCCTGCTGGGAATTATACTGTCTAGAACATGGTATCCAGCCCGATGGCCAAATGCCAAGTGATAAAACAATCGGAGGCGGTGATGATTCCTTCAACACCTTCTTTAGTGAGACTGGAGCTGGGAAACATGTGCCTCGGGCTGTATTTGTAGATTTGGAGCCAACTGTTGTTGGTGAGTACATTATTGTGTTTGTTCAGGCAGAATCACACAGAACAATCTCTTGAATTATGTTAAAAAACTTAATTTTTGTTGGTAAAAAATTATTTTAAACTTTGAACGCTTATGCAGTATCAGACAAAGGAACTACAAATATTGCTGGTAAAAATGGTTTTATGCGTTGAAAGTTATGTAATATTGGACAAAAAACACCTCTCATGTGTAGTGCCTAGTTTTGAATGGAGTTGAGAAGTAGATTGGTATCATGCATTAAACATGTAAATGTCATCTTTCCCTTCAGATGAGGTCCGTACAGGCACATACCGCCAACTGTTCCATCCAGAACAGCTGATCACTGGCAAAGAAGATGCTGCTAATAACTATGCTCGTGGTCACTATACCATTGGAAAGGAAATTGTGGATCTGGTCCTGGACCGTATCCGCAAGCTGGCTGACCAGTGCACTGGCCTGCAAGGCTTCCTTCTGTTTCACTCCTTTGGTGGTGGCACTGGGTCTGGTTTCACTTCTCTCCTCATGGAACGACTTTCAGTTGATTATGGAAAGAAGTCCAAGTTAGAATTTGCTATATACCCAGCTCCACAGATCTCCACTGCTGTGGTTGAGCCCTACAACTCTATCCTGACCACCCATACTACCCTTGAGCACTCTGACTGTGCCTTCATGGTGGACAATGAGGCCATCTATGACATCTGTCGACGTAACCTTGACATTGAGCGCCCAACCTACACCAACCTGAACAGACTGATAGGTCAGATAGTCAGCTCCATTACTGCTTCTCTCAGGTTTGATGGTGCTCTGAATGTGGATCTTACTGAGTTCCAGACCAACTTGGTGCCCTACCCACGTATCCACTTCCCCCTTGCCACCTATGCTCCAGTGATCTCTGCTGAGAAGGCCTACCATGAACAGCTGTCGGTAGCAGAAGTCACCAATTCATGCTTCGAGCCCGCCTACCAGGTCTTTTTTTGTTAACTAAATTGTTTCCCCATCATCCTATCATGCACATGGTTATTTTGCATTATTACTGAGATTAACACACAGAGATGAGGTACTGTATAATATTCATTTTTAATACCTTATCCTGATTATAGATTATCATATCAAGTGTGATTGCTGATTGTCAGACTAGAGTTATTACATTAAAAGGATTGATTTAAATGACCAAAATTATGAGTATTCAACATTCAAATGTCTTTATAATTTCTCATACAGATGGTGAAATGTGATCCCCGTCATGGTAAATACATGGCCTGTTGCATGCTGTACCGTGGTGATGTTGTCCCGAAAGATGTCAATGCTGCCATTGCCACCATCAAGACCAAACGTACCATCCAGTTTGTTGACTGGTGTCCAACTGGTTTCAAGGTTGGCATTAACTACCAGCCACCAACTGTTGTCCCTGGTGGCGATCTAGCCAAGGTCCAGCGTGCTGTTTGCATGTTGAGCAACACTACCGCCATTGCTGAGGCTTGGGCTCGTCTTGACCACAAGTTTGATCTGATGTATGCTAAGCGTGCCTTTGTCCACTGGTATGTTGGAGAGGGTATGGAGGAGGGAGAGTTCTCTGAGGCCCGTGAAGATCTTGCTGCCCTTGAGAAGGATTATGAAGAGGTTGGAGTAGATTCTGTTGAAGGAGAGGGTGAGGAAGAGCAAGAGGAGTATTAAATCGCTAAGCCTCAGGATGAAATATGTTTTAAGTGTGAAGCAATCAGTTGTTTAAATGGGAAAATCCATGAAGCCTATGAACCCCTTAAGGAAGCAGCTGCAATGAAATTAATGCTAATTTAAAAAATCAGCTGAATCAAGAGACTCTAACTGGCTTTTATAAGTCACGACCTATCAACTCATTCATGGGATTAAATCTTGACTGTACCCAGCAAATTGTCGTGAGTCCTTGTCAACCTGTGTGAAGTGGCTCACACATGTCGCTAGATGGAACACGACGTCGTTATAGCACAAGATCACCAGGAATAGCAATTGCTATGCCACATGAGTCTAACACACAGTGGCAAAAGATGACGGAATAAGTTATCACTCAAAAAGGAGTCACCATTGATGACCAATCATGGCGACAGATCACGACAATTTGCTGGGTAGACTTAAATTTGTAAATTTTGTAATGCCGCCATACATGTTGTCATTCAAGCGATGTCAATATTCTATGAACCTTTTTTACAAGGTATGATAGCAAGTGTCAGCCCAAAGCAACAGCCTTAGCTGAAAGGGTTTTGACACAGTCTTTAACTTAGGAATGATTCTATTAAGAAGCTTTTTGTCATTTTACTGATGTACTTAATTCCCCTGTAAAATTGAACCTGCCTCTATGAAGTCACCATAAACACTGCACAATGTACTCAAACCTAAGAAATAAAGATCCTTCTGTTCTCAAAACATTCTTTGTAATGGCAAGTTAGGATTTATCAAGAGTATGAAATTTAGAGTATAATCTAGTGAATATAATTATTTTGTCATCCTCCTCTACAGACTAAGATTAATTCAGTCAAATACAATTCTGAATGTTCCTGCAGTTTGATCTTTTAAGTCAGTGGTTTTGAATTTTTATTGTTGAATGAGTTCGAAATTATATTGTCACTATCTGGACAGACACAGATGGACCTTATATGGATGAAATATTTTGAATGATAAAAATCATGTCCATATAAAGTTAAACATATGGAAATTAATTGATACAAATAGAAAGCCATATTAGGTAGCCAGTCCCAATTATGAAATGGGGCAGAATCATGTCTACATTCAAGGAAACCCCATATATGCCAGTCATACATATGGAAATTACACAGGTATTTTGGGAGGTGATACGGAACACACATGGAATCATTACTATTATTATCGTTATTATTTTTATTTATTTGATCTTTTTTTTTTTTTTTTTGGGGGGGGGGGGGCGGGCGGGGTGAAGGGGTTAAGGAAAGCGTCATGGCAAAATAGGTCTGCATATTTTATGCTGAGTAGGTTAAAGCCCCTTGTATGTAGGGTTAACACACGGAGTATGGATGGATGTATATTTCATCATGGCTAATCCGTCAAGAGCTCTGACCACTCAGGGGCAGTATGCTGAAATGTGTCCCATTTAATGCCATTTTCAGCAGTATAGTAACCAATTGATTTGTCCATGTACCTTGCTTAAAAGGTGCAATCCCCGTCAATCTGCATTTGGATTAAAAATATCTTTGTCGTTGAGGTACAGGAGACTAAAGTAAACATCAGAAAGGGGAAATTCCAAACTTAACAGCTGAATAAACCAAACTAAAAAGACTTCTTATAGGACCGATGATATACGCACGAGGGGCTCGTGTGTAAAGCGTCACTATATGTGACAGGATCTGCGAAAAGGGACCTTATTACAGGGGGCACTAAGGTCCCTTTTCCCAGTACATGTCACATATGCATGAGGAAAAGGTGGTCACAGGACTACCTTATGTGGTGGTCACAGGACAGCATGAGGAAAAGGGGGTCATAGGACTGCATGAAGAATGGGTGGTCACAGGACAAACTGGGATGAGGTAGTCACAGGACTGCACGAGGAAAGGGTGGTCACAGGACTGCATCCTTATGGGGTGGTCACAGGACTGCATGAGGAAAGGGTGGTCACAGGACTGCATCCTTATGGAGTGGTTACAGGACAGCACAAAGAAAGGGTGGTCACAGGACAACACATGGACAACACGAGGCAAAGGTGGTCACAGGACTGCATGAAGAATGGGTGGTCACAGGACAACCTGAGTTAGGGGTGGTCACAGGACAACATGAGGAATGGGTGGTCACAGGACAACACAAGATAGAGGTGGTCACAGGACCAAATTGCTACATAGCATTTTGGTATGGTGTTTACTGGGCTGTGACCACCCCTGTGTCTATGTCCTGTGACCATCCCTCCTTTTGTGTCCTGTAACCACCCCAGTGTGTGTCCAGGAACCACCCCTACTTTTGTGTCCTGTAACCACCCCCTCCTTGTGTGTCCTGTAACTACCCCCGTCTGTGTCCAGTAACCACTCCTACTTTTGTGTCCTGTTACCACCCCCTCCTTGTGTGTCCTGTAACTACCCCCGTGTGTGTCCAGTAACCATCCCTACTTTCGTGTCCTGTAACCCCCCCCCCCCCCCCCCCCCCGTTGTCCTGTGACCTCCTTTTCCTCGTGCATACAGTGGCTCGTTCGTATATCGCTGGCCTTCTTATAGGCTAGGCCTATGTCAACACTCATTGAAAATGACCAGTATTTTGGCATCCATAGTCAAGGTCGTTTAAACAAATCACACTGCCACCTGGTATGAAGAAAACTACTATCCCTCAGACGAATTGGCTACACTCAAAACCAGCCATGTGCATAACAAAGAATTATTCCACATCCAGATGTCTTCTGAACATTTCAACATTAAGGGAGCCTTTATACCAAAATAATGTATGCAATATAATGGGGAAATGGGTATCATTGACCATTGTCTGGTTCATTGATCACTTTCTAGAGTGTCGTTTTAGGTGAAATTGCAGCCCCAGATGGCAGTATGGTGGTACCACTTGGGTACAAGGAACCTCCCTAAAATGATTCTGACAATCTAGGAAATGCGTCATTGAAAATCTGTTGAATGTGCCTCGACAAGAGAAAAAAACAATGGTGATTTACAAGAATCATAAATAACGTGACCGATCTGTGAAAAGGGGACTTAATTAGTGCATAGGGGGTAAATGACTCCTATATCCCAATACATGTACGTTTTTTATTGTGTGGATTACAGGTTAAATCTCATGAAATGAACGCATTGTGTCCGATTGTTAAGAGAATCACATGTCATGACATGAGGATATCTTTCTTTTAGCATCAAATTGTTGTTGTAGGATCAGGGTAGGCCCCATTTTGTTCCTCTTTTTCAGGTAGTTTCCATTTCGTTCCTCTTTTAACAAAATCAATAAAACTGAGCACATCTAAGGTTCCTCACAGGTGCAAGAACAACAAGAAAAGATAGGGGGGCTAGGCATATCTAACCCATTATTGTGATTATACATAGCAAAGTGATCTTTTCCTCAGTACTCACTCGGCAATAATACACTGCAAATACTAACTGTTGGATCTACCAGGGATCTTCATAAAACTGAAGAGTGAATCCCCATAATCATATGGCAGGGAACAGTGAAGTTTTTACAAGAAGTCTGGGGTGGCAGTACAGTGGTACACAAATATACAAGGAATCTCTGAAAATAACAATGGACCTCTGGCAATTTTGGGACGAGGATTCTGTTGTTATTTTGACGATATTTCTTTCACAGTGTACATGATTTGAGTGCATAGTCTGATTATATTGACATCCTTGAAAACTTTAGCAACACCTATTACATTTTTGCCAAATTTCATGATAAAGTAAATTGCAGTAATCCTAAATTCCCATATATCAGACACGCATGTGCATGTTTGACCCCATGTCCCTGACCTCTCAAGGCCCACTATGCCTCATCTCAGTTTCCAGTTCTTTCATTTTAATGGCTATAAAGAGACCATTCCTCACAAGTCAGGTGAGTAGCAACCAAACATCCAATCAACGAGGTGTGAATAAGAAGAACATGGACCAGACAAAGTGTTCAGTAAAAGAAATCATTAAAAATGAATCCGAGAAAGCAATAACATACTTTATCCTTTCAATAACAAGTCTGTGGTTGCCTGGTTACTGAGATGCAGTCTTCCAAATCACCACTCGTTGCTTGTGTATTGATCGTTGCTCTTAGAGATGTGATCTATAGATTACCATATTTCACTGTTTATAAGCCAGGGAATAAAGGAAAGCCTGCACCATTTAGAAGTGTGGTCAAATGGTTGACCTGATGTATAAGGTGGATCCTTGGTATGTGTATAAGAAAGAGTATTAAAAATATAGTATTGGAAATAAATCAAAGCATTTATTATTACTTAGATGGTCATTTCATGCAACATTCCCAATGTTAAAGATATTCAAAATTGTTTTAAGACTCAAAGCATCATAGGCTGTCAACAAAGTATTAAATCATTGGAAACAAAACTTTTCCAATCAGAAGGTATCTGAGTTCATATTCCCACATGATATTTTGATGCCACATGACTTTGCTCTGGATTAACCAGAGATGCACTTTTAAATTTCCTTTGAGGAGGAGATGATGGAAATGATCAGGGTGCCTTGTTTATGAGTCTGTCTTGTTCGTGGACCAGGCTTGTAAACGAGGGAATACTACAGTCTCTACGGTATTTGCAGCATGCTGGCACATGCTCGCGGAATGCGGCTCGTTCCCACACTAGACGCCTTGGCATCTAACTGTGCAAAGGGAGGCTACTATTACTTTATTTCAGTCCTTCAGTCTACCAACATACTAACAGCATGGTAGGTCAATGCATTCTATTGTGATTCATGCTTATCAAAAGAAAAGTTATTATAGCACCCTCTTTTATTCATCTTCATTGTAGCAATTATAGATCTTGAAGTATGGATGTTTGCTCTGACATGTTAAACAGCAGGTATAAGGATATTGCCTTCATTGTTACGTATAAACTGTCAGAAGGCCTTGTCAGAAAAGCTAAGCAGGCCAAAACATAACAGTTATGGAAAATGCCTTGATAGAGGTGTAGGGACCTTAGGCTATATACCTGCCCTACGGTTACAACAAAGTATGCATTGGTTGCCTAAGGGCACACCTCAAGACTACAAAAGTGGCATTACAGTACAACTGACCTTAAAATGGTTAAAAAATGGCTGTATCCTCACAATAACAAGCGATCAAAATGATTTTGTACTAACCACAAATTCAATGACAACATAGGCGTCCCAAGCTGATTTTTTTGGTACAACACATTCAAACTTATGAAGCATTTGTCACTTAGCGTTTTGGTCAATTATATCTTTTCATCAATCATTTTTTAAAAAGGGTTCTTACCATATTTCTGAGGCCTTGGGTCATTAAAGTAAAAGTTGACACAAAATTATATGTGACAAAACATGGAAAATCATAACCTTTAGGGAAATACCCACAAATGCTCTAAATGCTACGGAAACAATAATTCTTTTCCTTTCCAATAAAAATATACCCCATCTTATTAACCAGTCAATAAGGTTTTCAAAACTGAAAAAAAAATGAGATTATCCATTCTAGATCCAAAATTATTATTATTGCTAAAAGTTGTGTTATTCTAAAGAGTTACGCAGCAATACACCATATTTTTTGCTAATCCGACAATTTATGAACTAATGTCATATGTAGCAGTTGTGGAATAAGGACAGTTGTAGCTTAAGGGCAATTGTGACCTATGGGCAGCTGTGGCCTAATGTCTTAAGGTGTGCCCTCAGACAACAAATGTATATCCACTTGTAGCCTAATGGTAGATGTGTTGCCCCACGAGTGCACTGAGAAAATATTCTTACTCACATGAGTCTAGATCCAGACTCAGGCATTGTTGCCAAAATGAGTATTGTTTGAGACTCAGCCTAATCCTTGGATGTTACTAAGGCAGATCCTGAGGCTGATTCTGGGAAAATACTCTGGGTTTGCCTGAGTATCATCCAAGGATCAGGCCGAGTCTCAAACAATACTCATTTTTGCGACATTGCCTGAGCCTGGATCTAGACTCATGTGAGTAAGAATATTTTCTCAGTGATGGTGCTGCAAGATTCACCTGGTGCTTGCTTATTGATTTCTCAGCTCTATTGCTGCACCCCTGACGCTGCACCCTCTCAGGGGTAGCCAAGGTTGCTAGGCACTCTCCCTCAACACAGGGACCTAAAAGTACTCATCTCCTGTAATAAATGCAATGAACAATCAATAGAACAAAGGAAAACCAACCCAATCATGAGAGATTGAGCAGTAAATCAATCAACTCGACCAGACAAGATTTTAAAGGGACCTTAGAGCAATTTCATTGTGTAGAGAGTATTAGATGGTTTGTCAATAACTCAATTGAACATAACTGCATTTTCCTTAGCCAAAACAACTTAATTACCAATGCTGAATAGATTAGTAAGTTCCCCTGATGGTTAAAAGACTAAAATCTGGGCAACTAGACACCAGCCTTGAAGAAAATGAATACAATAAATCATATTTTTTTTCTGAAATGTAATTTATTGATAAGAACCAACTGTTGAGAAGAATAAGCTGAGAGAAAAAGTCTAAGAAAGATGGAAAGAAAAAGTAGCAAATATTATTTGGACAATTCCTTATGAGAAGAATTGCCATTCATTACATATTTTATGTTACTAAAGCAAAATTACTCTGGCAGATCACTTCTTTTAGAAAATAAAGGCAAAAAAAAGAACAACCAAGCATAGGAAGTTCCTGAGGTCATGGTATTGCTCATATGAAGCTATTTGACACTATAGAACTGTATTGAACTGCCAATTTGCAAGACCTAGGTGCGGCTTATAACTTATCCACAAATTCAGAGTTTGGCTCATGGCTTATATGAGAATTTATGGTACATTTTTTCCCTTACCTTTCCTTTACCCTTAGCGTGAATGCATCTCCATCCATGTAGGCCAGGCTGGTGTCCAGATTGGCAATGCCTGCTGGGAATTATACTGTCTAGAACATGGCATCCAGCCCGATGGCCAAATGCCAAGTGATAAAACAATCGGAGGCGGTGATGATTCCTTCAACACCTTCTTTAGTGAGACTGGAGCTGGGAAACATGTGCCTCGGGCTGTATTTGTAGATTTGGAACCTACTGTAGTTGGTGAGTCAATTAGTACCTTTTTTTTTCTTCAAGCAGAACCACATGTAACTGCCTGCACAATCTCTTTAAGTTTGCACATACACTGCAAAAATGTTGTTTAGATCCTAAACACAATGCTACACATATTCTTGCAACGTTTTTGTAATCACATTAATTTCCTAAACATGTTTAGCCAAACAATGTGCTTAGCTCAAGTGTTAAGAAATGTGGGTGTTTAGGTTAAAACTTTGTGTTTAGATATCTCTGAATATTTGTCTTTAGGTGTTTATGAACTTTTGTGTTTAGATGTTTAAATGATTTGATGGAGAGTTAAGGTTTGCATACATGTATGCATTAAAGAAAAGATATATTTTGTTTGTTTTCTCATTTACTGGGGGGACATCAGTAGGAATTTACTTGTCAAAGTCTCCAAAGATGTCAGCTACAGCTATATACATGTACATGCATTACACACTGCATCAGAATGAGAGACTTGAGAAAGTACAACAGCTTGGCAGGAAGGGCATCTATTCCAGAATAACATCAAATAGGTGTCAGTCATGGAGCTTATTGATTATTTTATGCTAATGATGATGGCGTATGGTGAATCTAGTCAATTTTCTATTGCCCTTTCTATTCACATGACATTCTATGAAATGAAACCATGATAAACATGGAATTTGGGGATATTTGTCACAACAATTGATTATAGCTGTGTGCAGATAGTCCATTCAAAGGTAGTGCTTCTACCTGGTGTGGATTCAACATACAAGTATCTAAACATATTGATGTTTAAATCTAAACACCTATTATATAACTGTTTCAACTCTAAACATCTAAACATGTTTAGCATAAACATTTATGCAGTTAGAATAAAAGTGTTCATTTCCTAAATGTGTAGTCAATGAGACACCTAACTGACCTTATGTTTAGGTTTTAAACATGTTTAGAACTAAACATGTTCAAAATCTAAACACCATTTTTGCAGTGTAGTTATGTGAAAAGATAACTTTGAACTTTGAAAATTAATGACAAAAACAACTGAAGAATTAACACTTCTCATCTGCAGTCTCTAGTTTTGAATGGAGTTGACAAGAAGATTAGCATCAAGGATTAGGGATGATTATATGTTATCTTTCCTTTCAGATGAGGTCCGTACAGGCACATACCGCCAACTGTTCCATCCAGAACAACTGATCACTGGCAAAGAAGATGCTGCCAACAACTATGCTCGTGGTCACTATACCATTGGAAAGGAAATTGTGGATCTGGTCCTTGACCGTATCCGCAAATTGGCGGACCAGTGCACTGGGCTGCAAGGCTTCCTTCTGTTTCACTCCTTTGGTGGTGGAACTGGCTCTGGTTTCACTTCTCTCCTCATGGAACGTCTATCTGTTGATTATGGAAAGAAGTCAAAGTTGGAATTTGCTATATACCCAGCTCCACAGATCTCCACTGCGGTGGTTGAACCCTACAACTCTATCCTAACCACTCATACTACCCTTGAGCACTCTGACTGTGCTTTCATGGTGGATAATGAGGCCATCTATGACATTTGTCGACGTAACCTTGACATCGAGCGCCCAACCTACACCAACTTGAACAGACTGATAGGCCAGATAGTCAGCTCCATTACTGCCTCTCTCAGGTTTGATGGTGCTCTGAACGTTGATCTTACTGAATTCCAGACCAACCTGGTGCCCTACCCACGTATCCACTTCCCCCTTGCCACCTATGCTCCAGTGATCTCTGCAGAGAAGGCCTACCATGAGCAACTGTCTGTTGCAGAAATAACCAATGCATGCTTTGAGCCTGCTAACCAGGTCAGTTATTTAGTGACCAATTTGTTTTCCCGTCATCCTATCATACAAAAGTAATGGTAATTACATTTAGGTCACTTAAAAAAGATTATCAACTTTGCAGATACCGCCCGCATCAGCTTAAAGGGGGTGAATTTTTGTTTTTTATTCCTTAAAATCTTAAAAAATGTTGAAAAATTCTGCATCCCCTGAAATAAATTCTCCCAAAACAAAAATCTCAGCAAGTATTTTGAATTGAAAGGTTATTTAAACAGCATTTTAATCCCCAATTCACCATCTACAGTGTGGACCTATTGAATCCATGATCTTAGTAATGGTTCCATCAATGAAAATGTATGGGAATAGTGTCTTAGGAAAAATATTGTGCAAATCCCTTGTCACTTCAAACCCAAATAAAATAAAAGATTACTATATGCAGATGATGAGGCACTGCATAATATTTACTTCCAATACCATACCTTAATAGTAGATATTGATTGTACTTGCAACAATAACTATGATATCTTTGGCATTGGTAATAAACACACTAGATTGATGTCTTTATAATTTTTCATACAGATGGTGAAATGTGATCCCCGTCATGGTAAATACATGGCCTGTTGCATGCTGTACCGTGGTGATGTTGTCCCAAAAGATGTCAATGCTGCCATTGCCACCATAAAGACCAAGCGTACCATCCAGTTTGTTGATTGGTGTCCAACTGGTTTCAAGGTTGGCATCAACTACCAGCCACCAACTGTTGTCCCCGGTGGTGATCTAGCCAAGGTGCAACGTGCTGTTTGCATGTTGAGCAACACTACCGCCATTGCTGAGGCTTGGGCTCGTCTTGACCACAAGTTTGATCTGATGTATGCCAAGCGTGCCTTTGTCCACTGGTATGTTGGAGAGGGTATGGAGGAGGGAGAGTTCTCTGAGGCCCGTGAAGATCTTGCTGCCCTTGAGAAGGATTATGAAGAGGTTGGAGTTGATTCTGTTGAAGGAGAGGGCGAGGAAGAGGGAGAGGAGTATTAAATATTCATGGTTTACACAAAAAGCAAACAAGCTATAAAAGAAGCAATCGCTTGGAGAGATCTGCATAAGAAGCCAATGCAATGAGCAAAATTGCTACTCAGTTTTTACAAAGTCATCTCAAGCTTCAAACGCCAATCATGAATGTACTTTAATAAAACCATGCTATAATCATAGATAATTTCTTCACAGAATGAATGTGGCAGACTTTAGCACGTAACATTTGAAATAACATGCTGGGAATATTCTTTTAGGTAGGACTCTTACAAGTTAATCAAAATCGTACATCATTGTGTCAAATACTGATAAGATGGGTTGAGGCAAGCTCTTGATTCATTACAAATGTTGAAATAAGTTGCTGTAAGTAGATGAATGTATCATGATAAATAATTGCTTTTTTACCACAATAAACATCGAATTTGTCTTCTCATACAGTCTACATGGGTATTCATTCTATTTTACCTAGTTTTCGTTATTTCTCAGTGGTACTGTCTTTGTGCCTAGATGAATACAAAGTCATAAGCATAGTCTATATTATCAGACTAAAATAATTTGATTAGATTAAATATATGTTATACATATTGGGGGATTCCTGTAAGGTGCAATCATATAACACTTGAATTAGCATCGAGATGGTTCTAAATGAAGATTTATTATCGGTGACAACATGTTTCAGAGAGTTGGGTTGTCTCTACAGATGTCCACGACCATGACCATGGGATATTTTTACATCATACTCCCCGAGGTGGGACTGGTGTATCCCACGAAGCCATTATATGGCTGAGTGGACATTTGCATTTATGTCATGGTATAAGGGGTTATTTTGCTTTCAAATAAAGAAAAACAGCTCAGATCTGTTCAAAATCCAAGATGGCGGACACCCATTAAATATGGACACATTGTATTCAATGCCCCCCATTGAATACGGCGGTTCTAGTACTAATCTATAGTGACATTTGTATCAGCCATGACATAAACAGACAAATGTTCACGAGTAGTGAGAATGACTAAGAGTTATTTCATAAGGTGAAGCTGTGTGCCCACTATGAGTGATCCTTTGTATTTATTTCATGTTATCTTAGTCAGATATGTTCAAAAATCATTTAAAATGACATAAAAAGATGATAATTCATCTATATTATGATCATTTTGAGTGCTTTTACTGGCCGTGAGATATGGGCTAGCTTTATTTCACGAGGTGTGTGAGATACGGAGCTCTTATGTTATGTCTGTATTCCACTGCTTCCAACCTGAAATAAAGCATGATACGCATCAATCCATAGAGGGTTGCTCTAGGTCCACGTTATCTGCTGAGGTTCATATCTTTCCCACTAGGGGGCTCTTTCACCCCACAACTGCCCTGACCAGTTCTGGGCGGAGTGGGTTCTGGTGCCCTGGGGTACATGTATACACTCTCAGGGCACCATAGTTCCGGAAACCCAGGAGATGCCGGTTAAATCCAGATGCATAGTGAGCCTTATGACAATATCACTCAGCGTGAAGAGCTGGGAATACTATTCACTGTTAGAACAGAGTTGTTATTTTTGTATCTAAAGTAATCTGATATTGTAAAGGTCATCTATGCGTCTTATACAAATTAACATTCTAATTTGCTAACCAATAGTGATCAGTATACATATAATTGCATGTAAAGCTAAAGGGTCACCCCGCCCTCCCTACATAGGCTATACCTGTAACAACTTAAACCCACCCACCAGACACCTTGTTGTAGGCCTACATAATGTTAATAGCGTGAGTTACAGTAACTGTTAATAATTGCTACTATTTATGGGTGTCTGGGGGCAAACAAAACAATGTGCTGGGTTGACCTATGGGTGCATGTAGGGTAAGATGACTATGTCTCATCTACATGCAGTTTACCCAAACATGCTACTCTTGTCTTTGGGAATCATTCTGCATGTGAAAATGTCATATTCTTACCTTACAAATAAGACAATATTGAATGCACGATTGTATTTTATATCTTTATCTATAGACTATACTATCTGACACAATTCAGGATCTCAAGGGTTTGAACTCATGGTACATCTACCTGACCACGTATAGGCAATATTTGCCTGCAGGTAACCACCCTCTGACGTAGCAGAGACCCAACCCGGTCCGTTCGACCCCTGGCCAAACTGACGTGCGTAAGTTACTTGAGTAACCTGCCGGGTTATCGGATTGGCTACCAGTCTGTGACATCATAAATGGGTCAGGGCAGGTTGTTGAGTAAGTTACAGAGCCTCAGGCCTCTGTTTGTATCCCACAGTGCACCATTCCTATGCTACAAACAGATGTCACATGACTTCCTGTGATACATGTGTCTGGGTCTGGCCTTACTCAAGTAAACCCAGTTGGTAATTGGAGCGGAACTCCGTAAGTTACGAAGCCAGGGGTCGAACGTACCGACTGTAACTCATGCTACAGCCAATCCATCCTACCTCACAACTCTTCATTTTCTCTTGGCTGTAATGTCAGCATACACTTACAATAGCGTGAGTTACAGTCAGACCTCTGCTAAGTTACAGGGTTGTCTCCACGTGGTTAGGTAGCTGTACATACCATAAGCAGAAACTCTTCAATACATTAGGTTATCTTAAATAGCATATTGTTGAATAACTGTATGAAATGCCCCTTTATATTCTATTCTTACTATTAAGTGAATTGCATGATTTAATTGATATAGAAGAGGACCTAGACATAGAATTCTAATGTTAGAAAAAAGTGAAACAATATCACATTTAATACCTGACATAACCCAAGGGTTCAGTTCAATACAATGGTCTGTTACAACACAGAGACCCTTAAATAGTAACAATTAATGTGACTCACTCTATAGAAAGGTAGATGATTTTGATTGAGTGCCTATCTTATGAGGTGTCTAGGAATTAACCTCTTTGACTGCCCTGGTAGGTCTGCTCTGAGGTTAACTGGTACATGGATTGTAATAATTGACTTTTAGTGAGTGATATATTCCTATCTAACACTTTACTGCATACCCACTTTACGAGGGCTTGAAATTGATGTTGGCTTTGCATATTGCAGGTAAAAGTGCTGGTCATTAATAGACTGCTTCATAATTTTACTAGCCAAACTATTTCTGGTCAGACCATCAGCTTATATGGGGATCAAACAACACACCCTAGGCCACCTTCTGCCCTCAGCTGGCAATAACCACATGGTCCCAGGCACCCCCCATGGGGAGCAGGGGTAGTTTCAATCCATATCATACACCAGATCCCCCTATGAATGAATGACTACCAGATCATTGAATGCATATATTTGTGAAATAATTTGGTTGCAGTCATACCAAGATAAATTTCTAAGGTAGATTCATACAAACATAGGGTTCCTCTTGTTGGTGCCATGGTCTATACACAGTGTTGAGTTTTAGCTGAATAGTACAAGACTTTTAGGTGAATTTTGCAGTCAAATGATTTGCAATACCCCTTCACTTATATGTGAGCCACTAATTCACTCCATAAATCCCTATGGAGTGACACCAACAATGGTATTAGCATTTGAAAAAAAAACTACAATTGCTACTAATGGTTTGTCCAGGGGTAGACACTAACTTTTTTTTAGCCTGGGCCAACAGCCCAAAAAATCTATTAACCTGCAACTAAGGTTGTTGGCCCATGGTCTCTAAACTATAGTAGCCATGTTTGTACATCATTTGGATTCTTTATAGAGGGGCAATTTTCCATTATTTCTAAGACAGCTCAAGATTTGCAGTTTCTTGAAAAAAAGGACATGGTTTCCATTATTAATGTGAAATGACCCAACCCCCATGGGCCCACTGGCCACCTGGGCCAATAGGAAGCTTGTTTTTGAGAAAATTACTGGCCCTCACTGAAAACTACTGGCCATTGGCCACCATGCCAGTGTTAATATCTACCCCTGGATTACCTTCTGTGAAATATAATCATCATTTCTTGTTATCAGTTGCAGTTGATCTTTCATAGTGATAAAGACAGTAGCATCCAATGGGCTAGTATTGTCTTTTGCATGCTATTGTCTATCATGGGATGTGTATGCACTGCTCTAAATATTTTTTCTTTTGATAGGTATAGACTTTGCTTTGAAATTCACATGCGGTCTGTTATAATAATCATGCTCAACCTTTGAAAGACATTTGGCATGTGTGCTCTACCATAGTGCACAGAGGGAATAATAGCAGATTTCTTATGAGTCTGAAGTAGGTCAAATGCCTATATAACTATTTGGAAGATATCACTTGGAAGATAATGGTCCTTCTCTAGGTAATGTTCCACTATTGATGATGATGTCACTTCCGGTAATACAACGAAGTGTACGCATTTAGGACTTGGAGGGCTGTGATTGGTCTATATTAGAGTTCAAAATCATTGCAAACTTTTAAATGAAGCATAGATAAAATGTTTAACCTGTTGTGATTCAGAATATATGGAGTACAAGGGACAGCTCCTTTGTCTAGGATCCCAAAATATTTATTTAAAAAAAGTTTGGGAATTATCACTAATTGTGTGCAGAATAGGCCAAAATGGGGATGGGTTCAAACATATGCTCGTACAGAAAAACTGGGTTGGTGAACGGCGTCTGGATCTGGCATCCAGAGAGGGGGAAAATGTGCCTCTTCATGATTTTGAGTGATTTGAAGTGTTTGAAAGGTGAAATTCCACTTTTACGGGTGCATGAGTTATATTAAATTATAGTGCAGAATGTTTTGGTGGTCCGATACCTCTAGATGGACTTTGCATTTCTCCCGAGTTTAGCAGTTAAAATAAAAGCTTCTGAAAGCATGCATTTTCTCTATAGGATAAATACTCTAGTGGTTAATGTTGCCTTGCCTCTTCAACTACCAGCATTATACCGTTTACCACTTGCAACAAATCATATATAGCCTGCCAACATATTGTACTATGCTTAATATAATCCTATTAGCTCTGCCACTTAGCTCCTACCCATATGCCTAAGGTATCGAAATTTGCAGGGCATGTCAGGTGTATCATAATCATATTTGTGCAGAACTCTGAAACTGAACTATAGCTATGTATACAAGGAAATACTGACCCTAGTACTAGAGAGGAATTTTTAGAAAGGCTTAAAAATATTGCAAGAATATTCCATGCTTCCCGTTTTATAGGGATGGTAAAATAAAAAAATAATTAGGACCAACTCTGTTGCAAGGAAAATGAATAGTAGGGGTGCATGTCCTCAAAATCTTGGAAACTGGTATTTTGGGGCTTATGCTTTAGATATCTGCTTCTAGGCATGGGTTTCTAAGCCAAAATACTGTTGCTACACACCAATCACACCAGTAGATTCTTTGGAGCCAATTTAGTGGGGATAGGTGGTGTTTTAGTCCCTCAAAATCTTGCAAAGTGGCAATTTCGGTCTTAAAATTCCCTTGTAAGCAGTGGTTGCTATGCAAAATTGATGTTGATAAGCAACAACTTTACTTAGCAACAAACTAATCACACAAGTGGATTTTTTTGCACACAACTTAGTGGGGGTAGGTAGTGTCTAGGTCCCTCAGAATCTTGCATACTGGCGTTTTGGGGCTTAAAAACTGCTTTTGCTAAGCAACCACTTGGCCTAGCAACAAACCAATCACACCAGTGGATTCCTTGGACCCAATTTATGGGGGAAAGGTAAGGTTAAAACCCTGTTTGGAGCAATATTTTTTGGTTTGGGAGATAAGGTTCTTGTTATTTGTCAGCCATATTAGATTTTGCCCATTTTTAATAGAAGCACACAGGGGAGGAATCGGGACTTTTAGTTTAGTGATACCCATATCAAATCCATTCACTCCTGCGAATTTCAGCTTTGCATTATTTTATCCCGGGTAAAAACCTAAAATTCCTGGACTAGAATCTATCCCGTAGACACTAGGCATGGCCCCAGAGCAGGCCTGCTTGATACCCAATCAATGCCCAATTATAATGACCCATGAATAGAACTACGCAGAACCCCCATTGTGATAGCATCTATCTTAGTGCATATGAAGGGCCATTCACGCTCAATTACAATCAACACATCATAATGACTCTGAACTCTAAAGAAGTGTTTAGGTCCCCGCTGACAGGCAGTGGTGCCAGAGTGTTAGTTCAACCAGTATACCACGAGAGTAATGCAGATTCAACCATACAGGAATATACTTTTATGGATAATGCAGCAGCGAAAAGTATTTTCACATCACAACATAATGAGGTAAGTAGCAGTAACCAAAATACTATAGTGTTAACGGACTTGGGATAAGGGGGGAATGAAAGGGACATTCTGCAGTATGTCTGGCACCAAGAATTTGCCTGCACATGTATTTATTATATATGGACTCGAAATTTTGCTTTCCAAAGACATATTTTCTTGCATTTTCTCAATTCGAGGAGGTAAGGGCCGACTGTATACATCGTGACAGACCCTGCCATTTTGATATTGAAGTATTGAAATACCCAGCACCTTGACCTACATACAGAGTAGGTGGGCAGATGAGGGGAAAGGGTCATCCCTGCGTGATTTTTAGTACTAGGTTTGGCCACTAGGGGAGCTACCAAAGCTAAAAATGTGAAGAATAGGCCAAAATGGCTCTTATATAGGTCTACTTTTTTACACAGAGAAAGATGTTTTATTCCCCAAAAAAACGTTTGCTGGCACTTCCTGTAAATGGAACGTTTTGAATAAAAGACAAGGCCTAAATAAGGGTTCTCAGAAAAATGTGTTGCCATGGTAACCAAAGTTATATTAGGAAAGCGTTAATGTCAATTGATAAAAAGATTCATGGTATTCATACACAGTTATGTCGTTCCGTTTTCGTGAAGTCATATCTCTAAGACCAGAATGGCTATCTGCAAGCATTATACCTCACTTTAAAACTGATAACTTTAATTTCAAATGTCACATTTGCCCTCGGAAGACCCTTTCCCCTCATCTGCCATATTTTGTCTATGGGTCATATAGCACTAATGTAAAGTCATCTAGGATTGATCACGTTCTGCACAAAAATATACAATGCTGGCCATATTCAAGTTAGTTTAAGAGAAAAAAAAGTGATATACAAATATGAAGAGTTTGGTTCCAAAACGCAATAAACGCCATTTTGAAAAAAGAGGCCAATGTTTCAAATGCCTACAGGGGCCTGTCTTTCCCTATGTTAAAATATATAAAAATGATACAAAATCATAGCAGATACGGCTAATACATACGGACCTCCATATGTCACATACAGAGTATGTGACATACGGACCTCCATATACGGAGGTCCGTATGTCACTTTCAGGATACCACCTGGTACCCCCCCCCCGGACGTCCGTAAGATAAGGAAAAACAGGGCCCGGATTAGAGATACTTGAATGTAATACAAAAATTATTTTCTTTGAAAAATATATTTTTCGGCTGTCCAGATTTGGATTAGTAAAGATTTCATCATGATAGCACGAAAATTAACTTCAGGGGAGCACCACAAATGGGTATATGCTGAAGATCTGGAATGAATTTATATTGCGTTTTGGAACCAAACTCTTCATATTTACAGTTATGTCTCTATAAACTGCCCACCTCCGTTTCAGATAAAAATTGGGTTGTTCCTGAATCAGCTGGTTCTCTGAATGACCATTATAATAAAATGCAGTGGCTGTTATCAAACCTGTTAGCTGAGATAGCTGACTGATAAGTGAATCAACCAGCTTATTGAAGACCGATATATCTGGACTTGACTGTATAACCCATACAATGAGAGAATGGATAAAACTTTTGTGATAGTAAGACGGTCCTGATAAGGACCTTACTTTTTGTTTTGTTATTAGCATAAGCCAGCCAGAAAGGATAGGCTTATGTAGCCTGAATGCCCCAGCTCGGAGCATCCTTCCCTCGTGGCTACTTACATTTGAGGTTGCCTCTGTTTGTATACACGTTCGAAAGCGTTACCTCCCTTTAAACTTTCCTTGAATACCTTCATATATGGCTTCAAGCTTTTGGCATTTACCTTCAAGGTGTCGATGAATGTGACATATTCCTCTGCTACAGGCTTTGCCTTTGTTGTCTCCCTCTTCATGGCCCTCTTCCTTTTCCATGAATTATTTCTTGCTGTGGTATTCTCCGTTGACATACTTAGCCTTAGGGATAGGACTCCCTTCTCAGTCCTTTTGGCTTTCTTGGATTGCGTAGAGCCCGTCTTGTGTAACTTCAATTTCTTGGTCCTACTGATAACCTTCAAAGCCTTGACTTTCTTTACAATTTTACAAAGCTTGAGGAGTCTTGATGGGGTTATTCTCTTTGTGTGCTTGAGTCCCCCAGAGTTGACGATTGTCTTGAGATGCCTTGTGATAGAGGGGGACGATTTTATAATGTCCAACATAGGGTTCTCAGTGATGCCTTTCTTAATGGCAGCCGTCCTGTCCTCCAGGGTGTCCATGATATTATTGATACCCATGCTCACTGGAGATTGAGCATGCACTGGTCTAGTTATGTGGACATTGCGAGCCATTCTGGTGTAAACCTACAGGTATGGATGATGTGTATCAAACTTAATGCAGGTCAGTGAAGCAGGTCTGCAAAAAAAGGCAACTCCCTCTCTGGCCATATGAGTAGAGGACAGTCATTTTATAATGCATAACCTAGGCTACATGGGTGTCACGTATAGAGAGTGCCACATCACTAAAGTTTACTTCAGCTTCTGACACGGTGTGAATCTCTGTGAGACACGACTGCAGAGGCGACACCTGAGACTGAGTACGAGCAACAGATGCATGATCCCAAGCCTGTGCCATTACTTTGAGCAGCAGAGGTGTGAACGCTCTTTGACAAGTTCCCCTCACAGCAGCATCTTGGTGGCGCCATGTGGTGGCCCTGGGGAGTACTAGGTGGCGGTCATGTGACTACTGATGAGCTCGGTCAAGCAGTGCATATCTGCATGTGGCATGTTTCATTTTAACACCTTTGCACTTTCAACACCCCCAGAAAACAGTAGCAGTTTCAGGTGTGGCCCGTGGGGGTGCCTCGCCCTCGCCCTCCCCCAACCACCTCTGAAAATGATTGATAATGATATCTGCACATATGCCATTTTGTACTGCTCCTTAAGTTTACTGCCAATATTATTAGCCTAGTTATAATTGCTCATTAACGGGTCTGATTATAATTACCTCTCATAATTATACTCTTATATGTCACTTATACCAGAGACGAAGAGGAGCTTGCTAAGTTATACTCAATAATTGACCTCTTCCGCAAGTGATGTAGTAATTGAAGCACGTGTATTTCTTTTTGCACATTGACAATTACTACTGTGTATATCACTCTGCATTTTATTAGGCAGGCGAGAAGACACATGCAGGGAAATAATTAGGAGAGGAAGACAGGGAAATAATAGACCTGGATGAGCTTCAAATAATCAGAGAAAACAAAACGAAAGAAACCAAACCAAACAGAATGAATAAAAATACAAACAAAAAACAAAAACAACAATAAGATCATAATCAGGATTAGTTTTTAAACATTCTAATCGACCCCTACAACCTTCTCCCACGTCAGTGTATCATGTAGGCCTCATTATGACTCATTCTCTTACCTGGCCTTGTGACTCACCCTCCCGAGACAATGACCAGCTGTGAGTTGCTCCTGCTAGTGACCTTGAGCATCACAACATGTACAATGTAGATAAAGGGTAAGCCCCCCCCCCAAAAAAAAAAAAAAACAACAAACAAAACAAAACAACCCAACAAAAACCAACAAAAACACACAAAACAAGAAAAAAACAACAAACAACCAACCAACAACAAAAACAACCAACCAACAAAAAACAACAACAAAAATCTAACTTAATATCTGAAAATCTATATCTTAGCTACACAGGACGATCTTTGTCACTTACCGGGTAGTTTGCAAGAGTTATGTCGGTAGGTAAGTACCATACTCGGAAACTGCGTGACGTGCCAGAAACACGTTTGGCTCTGAGGCTAGAGCTGGGAATCGTATGTGTCAGTCTGATCTGTAAGGTGCGCCCCAGGATACAAATGAATTTACGAAAGATTATTTTAGAAAATTAATACCCATCAACCGAACGTTAACACTAGTTACAACACTAGCCTCTACTCTCTCTCTAAATTGCCGTTGTTTTCCCTTGTTAGTACTTAAGACACATATTTTTATTTTCTTGGGCTTCCAGGTTTACATGGTAGCATGTGGATCAATGATATGACATGCTACAGTGCATGTAGGCAGTGGGAGCAGACGTGCAGGCACCAGCAGGCGTGCCGCATGCCTGTTGCTCTGTCTGTACTACTATAACACCCACCCTGGAGGAACACTCGGACATGAACCTGAAACTACAGGTATCTAGGGGAGTGGTCATTTGTTTAACAACTGGCGGAAGGTGGTGCCCCCCCCCCCCACGAGGGTTACATTTTTTTGCCATCCCCTTCCACCGAGAGAGTCAAATAACATGTGCGGACGCGCCCTCTTGACCTACAGTATTAAAAAAAAAAAACAACCAAAAAAAAACCCCCAAAACAGGTAAAATCATTTTGCCCCGTAGACCTCAGATTGGCTGAAAAATGTTGCCCCTCACTGGTCACGGACATGGGGTCGCAAAAATGTCGCCCACCCTCAAACCGACCAACCCCCTGTTGTTGAAAATGATCACTTCCTTTTGGTCACTGGAAGCTTTGTTAGTGCCAGAAGGGCCGAAAGGCAGCTGTACATGCACGTAGCCCTGCTATGGCAGGTCCACTTCCCTTGAACAAGAGATGCTATGGCAGATTCTAGAATCCACCCCCCTCCATTGCTTAGACACTGCTTCTGATAAAAAAAACAACAAAACTGCCAAGAGCACATCTTTTTCTGTTTTCTGCGTCGCACCTCTTCAGTGGTCAGCCCAAGGATCAATAAGGAGGGAGGTAGCAGGTCTATCAAATAAGAATTCATCAAAAATCATGTATGCTTCAAGTTGTAGTGGAAAGGGAACTAAAATAAGGTTAGAAATCTTCATCCACATCGAGGGGTAGTGGCACCCAATATTCAATTCTCCGGATTAGACTCTGCCTATTGCAGTTTAACCTTCTCCCCCCCCCCACAAGTCCCGCTTGGGGGAGAATACGGGGAAGTCGATGAGGAGAAGGTTAAGTATATTCACATGAATGAAATGTGAACATCATCTAACAATGGGTCCTACACAATCAATGCCTTGTATTCCCATTTGGAGCTGTACACATTCATTCTTCTAATAGTGACATTGAGTTGGTTTCTTATGGCTTGGTTCTATTAAACATATGTGTTATCCAAGCAGTTAAGTTACATTAAGTATTCAGAGAGAGCCCACTTTGCCACTGCCCTCTTTTATGCATTCACAACAACAATCTCCATTCCAATCTTTGATGAAAAATATCACCACTGGGCCTAAATACCATCAATCATATCGAGATTTTATAAAAAAAAAGATCTATAAGAGTCCTTTGGGCAACATTGGCCTCACAAATCTAAACTTTTATAAAATTACGAGAAGAGCTTTTATGTGAAGCTCAGTTTATTGTGGAGTCAAAGAGTGCCCTTAGGACAAGCCATTTTACTAAATTAACAGATGGCTTGTTGAATCCAGCAAATACTTTTTAAGTTAATGCCCCCAAATCACACATACCAATTTAGAATCTTTTACATAGCCACCCAAGTAATGACGCCCGACTGCCCCACATCCTATTCAGGTTTTCATGGTTTGTATTCTATCATGTGGTTGGGTTCCATTTGTTCATGAAAAAAAAACCCATAAAATCTATACCAACCAAGCTCCAGCTTGGTACCAATACATGACTTATCTTTCAGATGGAGATTATCAGTGCATGTTTAGCTGATATACTAGGTCACTTCCACAGATAGATTATATTGATCACAAGAGTTTTTTCCTTTCAATATCTAAATTGGAAATCAATAGCCACTCCAGGTTCAAAATATTCTGGACTTTCTCACAAATGTGCCATTAAATTGTACTCACCCTGCTATCAGTCCAAGAACTTGACAGCTGCAAAGCTCTGGCTCTAAGTGTCGAAAATAGAACATTCCACTTAAGCTGTCACAGCGATAGCAGAGATCAACAAAAATGCATAGGACATTTGGGTGTTTCCCCGCTAAAACGGTCGCACCGCCTACAGTCCCCAGAGAGAACTAGTAATAACAACCCCTTAATGCAGGATGAAAGTGAATAATGTGAATGCAATAGGGTATCCCGGAAGTCATGCATTTTGGTCATTATCAGTTTGTGACATGCTGTTACAAAACCATTCTCATGCCACTACTATAAATAATTATAAAATGACATCATGTTTAATAATGAACAGAGAAACCAATTCTTAGCATTTACACCACAATTGCATTTCAAATGATTGGAAATCACCATATTCTGTCATTCTGCCAATGTTGACCCCTTCCTAGGATGTGTGATATTCAACTGATTTTGTTCAAACATGTCACATTTTAATACAACTATATTTAGGATTGTGGCTCATGTGACTGCTTTTGTAAGAACACACCACACATTATGGTATATTGGATATGCCATATGAACATCAGTTGAGCTTGGGTGTCCAGAGGGTTGTAGATGTAAATGGGTGACATGGGAATCAGAGAGGCAATGGTCTGGAATGCACCCTGTCATTTGTGGTGTATTGACATGGTCTGCTGATCATAGCGTCCCCTTACAGGAACTCTAGGAACCACTACTGGGAATGTCAGTGGTGGTGCTGGCTCTGGGAGGGTGGTGGTGATAGCTGCACCACCAGGATAAAAGTACAGGAGGATAGCCCCTCCTCCAATAAGTCAGCCATCCTCCAGTGTATCTATAGACTGACCCACCTTCCTCGAGCAGGCCAGCTATCCTGCTGTGTTACTCCAGACTTAATAGGAGGAGATATACCTCTTCAGATCACCCCTATATAAAACTACCCGATTGCCTGATGGCCCCTCCAAAGTTGCATTAAGTGTAGCAAAACTGGTGCCCTGGAGGAGGCACAGGAGGGTTGCCAGCCTCCAGACTGGAGATACCAGCTGTGTAGTAAGTACCACAGAGGATCTATAACGTTGTCACATCCTCAGTCAGCCTAAATCCACAGAGGGCATCGACCCAGCAGGAATAATATTCCAGCAGGTGACAGACACATATGACATATATACACTATACCTAGCCATTAGGGCCTGGAGTTGATATTCAGGGATACCTTGCAGTCTAGGAAGGGGGCCATTGTGACTTTGCCTTTGTCAACTTCAGGGAGACACCCCTACTTATGCAGCCTGAATATACAAGTGTGTCTAAAATGACTGTACCTCAGTCTCAATTGTATATAGATTTGTAGACTTTGGACGTGTAAGGTTGAACTTCAATATCTAAAAGAAACTCACTGCTATAACAACTGCAAAAAGAACCAGTAGTACATTGACACATATACAATGGCCATGGATATGTAGAGTTGTCCATTCAGGGATATATTGAAAAGGGGCACCAACACAAGGCAGCAAACAACATTTTTCTACACAGGGAATAACTATACTGACTGAAGATGGATTTTAAGTGCAATACTCTGCAATTAAAAAAGGAAAGAAAAACTGCTACCATTAAGTGATGAATGAATCCTCCACACTTTCTGCTTACTGCTCCAACTGCCCAGGGCTCCACTGAAAGATCTTCCACTGGACACTGTTAGGATGGCCCAGAGGTAAGGGCACAGAGGAGGTAGTGCTATAGGGTTGTAAACAGTCTGCTTTGGAAGACTGAAGTAGCTGAGTATTGCATAAATTCCATTTGGGATAAATGCCTAATGGCCTTCTCACTTATATGCCCACACTTGCAATTTCTCTAGAAATACCCAAGTCTGACTAATATTGATAACAATCAAAACTAGCAATTAATAATGTTCAAAATATATGTGAACATTTATCTATAGGATGATGACTGGATATTGATGCAACAGTATCGTTTACCTTATATTACCTAATACTGACTTCCAGCTTCTGGCATTTTAACCCATTCTTCCCAAAGTAGTTCTTTAGTATAATGCATTATCATACCAATCAATGTACTCTAGATGTAAAGGGGATGTTTAATATATGTTTAGATGTTATAGATATGTGATAGACTAAATGACTGTATGAGTGTGATATGATCCTCCAGAAGGCTGGTTGTCTCCTGTGTCTCCTAGTGATGATCCAAGTTGTGGTTTGTGATGATATATGTGGATGTGATAATTGCCAATGTCATATAAATATCAATGTAGCATTCTGTGGATAATTATATAAGTGTCGGAGTTCCATATAGAGTGAGGCTCATCGGAGCCTATTCAGATACTGTTTATATAAGTGCTTACTCCCTGGTAATCCCAGCCATGATCAGAGTCAACACAACTCTCTAGTGAGAGTATGTAGATCAACTATTATTCCTCCAGTTTAGAGGTAGATAAATATGGAAGTCTTACTTGATGACACTCAACCACCTATCCAGAACCTTAAGAAAATATAAATTGATACCTCTTCCAGCTCTTCTCTGTAACCTTGAGATCCACTGCCAGGTTCCACCAGTCAGCCTGTGTCCCCTACCCAGGTGTGATGGCTCCTTATATAGCCCACCAGGTGCTGACAAGGCAAAGTGGTGCAACCTGCCATCTAGCCTATTGGAGATAGATGGTGCAATGTATTATGATTGATGGTTGATGGTGACATGGATGATCCCTTTATTTCCAGTTGGCATGATGCCAACTGGCCTTTAGCCAAAAGGACTGACTATTTTAGGTGGGAGGGGGTTCAGTGTAGAGCGGGGAGAGGTAAATCTTGACTGTAAAATGATTATGTAATATAGTCTAGACCTTCCCTTATATAATATGACCCCTATTCTGGACGTGTTACTCTAACAATGACATATGCCGGTATAGGATTTTGATTGATAACATCATGTACAAAATTGCTCACACGATAGCAGCATTAACTCTCCCTGATGAATGATTCGAGGATAGGTAGAGAGCCTGGAGGAAAATAATTAGCAAATCACCATTAAGTGCAGACAATGATATACGCCCCTTTCCCTGTACACAATATACCACAGCAAAGCCACTTAGCTCTCTCTAGCAGTGACTACTGTTAATACACAAAAGTTAACTGGTAGATTACTGATAGTGCATAAATGCATTTGGAGGAGGGAATTGTTGGATTAAATCATGTTCCACTATTCTTATCACTGGTAATTATCGTTACTAGTATGATAATAAGGAAATTAATTGCTTATTTTGACTTAATGATTTTGTAAAAAAAAGTGAATTATGATTCACTGTGCAGCTGCAAACATTCCATCTCTTCAATATGGGTGGCTATGGGGTCTCCTAGCCCTGTATTTTGATCTTATAATCATGGAACTGTTAGAGTTATGATTAAAATCTGTTTCTCTCGAGTAAGAACAATTCTATATTCCTTTGGTGACTTTTAGAACAGAGTAACATTTAGGAAAACTCTGGACATCAATTTATTCCTTCATGTACTGGTGGAACCTCTGTAAAAGCTACGAAAATACATTACAGACTTTGTAAAGGGAATAGAATTAGGCCCATTATAACACTCAATGGAAAATAGACCTATAAGACCAGGTATATTGGTTTGGAATACTTTATTGACAACACAAAGAGCTGTGACACTTATAACATTTTAAGTCTTTAGTGGGTTACTGTTACTACTATAATACTGTTGATAGTATACCCATACTACTGTCAATACAAGCAGGAACATATTAAGATCCAATCTGTTCTGCCAAAAATGACAGATTATTTCAGTGTAGGTGGATAGTGATGAGTCAACGGCTTATCAGCCTATTGTATAGTGGCAAATGGACTCTCTCAGCTGGTATCTGTACAGTTAGGGGCATCTGGGCTGGTTTAACATGGAGAATGGTACAAGTAATGTTGTGCTTACTGTGGTCTTGTATCAAAGTGCCAAACAATCTTATTTCTGGAATCTATAAATACCAAACTATATCAAGCATCTCTTTTGTAATGTGATATAGTGAGCCAACCATTCTTTGTGGACGAGAGTGGGGGGTTTGGGGAGTTTGTTATAAGAATTTAGTGGAAAAGCTCCCTCACCAATATCAAAATAGGCATACATTACTTACTGTCAGGAAAAAAAAGAAGATGAATATAATATCATATGGAAAGAATTTGATTTAACACAATACACCATCGAATCTGCCTGGCAGGCATCTAAACTGAATAACAATTTATACATGCTGATTCTAAACTATGAATTTTGTGAATAATGATTCATACATGCTGAATATAAACAGGTCACATGACACCTTTCTGGCAATCTGATTGGTTGATGTTGTTTATCAGGTCAGTGATAAATAACAGAAAATGGTCCTTAGATGCAGCAGTATTTAACAATTTACTTAGTATAACCATTCAGGTTATCTAGACTTCAACTATGCTGTGATAGGAAATATTAGAAAAAAAAGTCTGGTGTCCCAGACTGCATCAGAGTAGGATCCAATATGGCTCCCTCCATGGAGGTGAGTTCCCACAATAGTGCCAAGGTGTTTCAGAGTGTTTCAGCCCTCACGGGGCCTCATCAGGTGTAATCTCAGGGATTTTTTTATTTTTATTTTTTATACCCCAGTGATGTCACTGTGGTCTGGCCTCAACTCCAAGACTTACTGTCATTAGAGTAGGTATGCCTGTCATGGCAGAGACTTGACACTTTTATAAGTGCCTTACCAATAATTTTTAAAATCTTTTTTCCCACACTCACTCTTAGTGACGATACATACAGCTGGGGGATCAAACTTTATTTCTTTTAGAAAAATAAGTTGAACTACCAGTATATGTATCACTACAACTTTTAGTCCTGATAGGATCGAGTTGGAAAGAAAAAACTCATAAACTGTGTATCTTGTCAGGTTAATAAGACCATGCATTAACATCACTCCCATCATCAAAGTTGAATTAGGGATTGGGGAATAATAGTGTGGATCTCATACCTTCTTTTACTTTGGAACAATGAAAAAGTCCCTCCAAAAAACAACAACATTTTATTCAGCACACACCTACAGACCGTTAGCTCCCATCCAGTCTATCGAGGGAAATTAGCCAAAGTAGGAGAGTCTGTTCTGGGCAGGAGTGAAGGTTTAGTGGTTCTGATGGTGGAAAAAGGTGCCAGAGGGCAGACAGTCCCAATGCAAATAAGCATATGTAGCAATGCATTGTAGTCTCAAATGACTTTGCGCCCATAACGAGTGCAGCTATGCCATTCCTCCATAAACAATAATATTCCCAAGCCTTTTGTATGTCTTATAAATATATCAATGTTCTCTGTAAATCACTCCCGGAATCACTTCGTTCTATCCACAGTAACCCCCCCCCCCTGGAGGATATTGCACAATATGCTATTTCAGCTCTCTGCCCCTACATTTTTGGTTGGTAATGGGTATAGTGACCTACAATTCATCAGTACCCTTAATGCCTATGTGAAAATTATATAGGATTGTAGACCTGTCATAATGAAGGCCGCTATTTAGCTGCTTTTACAAAGTTCAATTGCAGGATCTTGTGAAGTGCCCTCTTGGCTGGCACCACATTAGTGAATGGTGCATGGTAGGATAGTGTATCCTGATCATAGCTATTGGCTTGTTCATGTACTGCTTACTAAGACTCAGCTCATGGTAAACCTCCTATGCCAATAATGTAAATAATATAATCTATACCAATATCTGCTTACAACTGCAATCCTCTGGAAGAACTGTTAGGTTAAGAGGCTAAGATTGAGAAAAAATATGTGGGCTGACTGTCTAAAATGAAGAAATGTCTGGCCAAACGAGATGACTAAATCTAATTCTGGTTTTAGCAAGCTATGACCTTTTAGATTGCACTTGCATTAAGAAAGGCTGTTCTGAATGTCTGATCGTACATATTTCATACCATTGATAATCAAGCGCATCAACTATGGCATATATAAAATCGTCTCAGGTTCACTCTGTCAGTGTTGCTGACATATTTGACAAACACCACGCTCCATAGCTGTAGGTCTCAGAGACAGGTGTTCAGCCAGTCTTGTCAGCCAGGAATGGAATGAGGCTAATGAAGTGCTACATAGTTGCAGAAGGAATCACCAATGAGCTCCTCACTGCCAGCCTTCCTACAGCCCTCATTGCTGCCCATCCCTTTGGTACAGACCAGGGAAAGGTCAGTTGCCAGTTGCATCCTACTCCCGTGTAATAAGGCTGCCCTGTTTTCACACTTCCTAGTTCTATAGTAGAAGTGACTTAACTTTTGTGACAGAAGTTTCTTCCTGGGTATAATGAATGGCATGGACTACTTTTGAGTACTGCCTGTTTGAATAGGATTTATATAAAGACAAACCCTTTCTTAGCTGATACCACGCTTACATTGGTAAATCTGATTATTATTCTTTGGGCATAGACTGCCCAAAGAATAGTTACAAGAACCATGTTCATCACCGATGTTGAATCGCCCTTCTAGTGTAGACTTGCTAAGTCAAATCTATAGCCTAGCCACATATTGCCCTTTTTTACTCATAGGATTACACATAGGGTTGCACAGGGACCAACCTATCCTTTTAATATTGGTTGTTAGTGCTTGGACAAAGAAAGTCTACTCACCCTGGATATAGCTGTGAAAACCCATTTTAACCCTTTAATGCACTGGTGTCTGTTTCTATAGGGGTATACATAGGGCAGTGCACAGGGTTTATGATGCATTGATTCACACTGTGATCCTTAAAGGATTAGCAGGCTGTCCGGGGGCCGCACATACTTCCCTATGGCCACTATCTAAGAAAGTTCTACTGAGCCCTAACCACCCCACACAGTTTAGTACCTGTACAACGTCAATAGACCCCTCTGAAGCCGTTCTACTGAGCCCTAACCACCCCACACAGTTTAGTACATGTACAGCGCCAATAGACTCCTCTGAAGCCGTTCTACTGAGCCCTAACCATCTCACACAGTTTAGTACCTGTATCACTCCAGATAGAGATACAGCATTGTATTTGGCCATGAAATAAATTATTTGTCCTTAAAAGATCACTAAATAGGCCTAAAATATCGCTAGGTTGGTATAATAGACTCTACACATTTTTATTAGCTGAGAGACCCTTAAACCACCTGTCATTTTATTCCATAAGGTCAGCATGATGCACCAATGCATTTATTTGTCCTTAAAAGATCGCTTAGTGGTGATAACTTTGTTCCCATTGTGCATATTTGAAAATAAAGACCGCCATGATGTTCGCCAGCTCGAGCTACCCTTTATCTATAGGTCACACAATAGGAAACTTCTATTATTAAGCGAGATACGATTTATTTGGTAAAACTGCCAGTTCTTGGACCTCTCTGCCAGTGCCTGGACTGGCGTCTGCCCCCGCGTCCTAAAAAAGCCTATATTTCAATCCATTCCTTCCTCAAACCTGCCCTTTTGCGCCGGTGACACTTAAAACAGATAGGTTTTGGCTGGAGGTAGGGCGCAGGTGGACAGGCTCAGGCTGAAAAGGCCGCTAGTCAAAAAAATTATTTTGCTTATTCTTTTCTGAAACAAATTTTTTAGGGGGGCATGTCCTTTAGGGGGACGAAACACCCCAGATTGATACCAAACATTCCATATCCATGCATATTATTTGCATAATTAGCATAATTATGCAGTATCTTGGTACTTTTCCATATATATATATAGATGTGTGTCATTGCTGAATGGATGTCTTTCCATTTCTCCATTCTCTGGTGTTTGATTGAAAATGTTGACGCCATTCTGTGTGTTAATCTGTGTTTTTATGGTACATGTATTGAGTTTAAGGCTATAACAGGTTAGTATTAGTGCTATGGTAGGATTTGTCAGCGTTTAATCAATATATGTTAGTAATTAATCACCATTTGTAAGCAATTAGTCAATATACGTCAGTACTTAGTACCAAGTAACACAGGGATCCAGGCCATATATATGGTGAATTTTGATCTTCAAAAGTTATCAGATTGATGTTAGTGACCATTAGGAAACCTCAACTTCCCAATTCTATTGTTTTCCATGTGTGTCGGCCATCTTGGTTTTCGGAAACACAGGGATCAAAGGCCATATATCAAAAGTTATCAGATGGATGTTAGTGACCAATTATTATATACATATATTAGTAATTACTCACTATTTGTCAGCAATTAGTCAATATATGTCAGTATTTACTCACTATTTGTCAATATATGCCAGTTCTTAGTCATTATATAACAACACTTAGTCCACATATGTCAGTAATTACTCACAATTTATCAGATATTAGTCAATATATGTCAGTAATTACTCACCATTTATCAGCAATTAGTCAATATATGTTAGTAATTACTCACCATTTGTTAGCAATTAATCGAAATATGTCAGTATTTACTCACAATTTGTCAGCAATTAGTCAATATACGTCAGTACTTAGTCACTCTATATCAGCAATTATCAATACATGTCAGTAATTACTCACTATTTGTCAGCAATTAATCAATATATGTCAGTATTTACTCACTATTTGTCAGCACTAGTAGTTGTTCACTATTTGGCAGCAATTATTCAATAAATATCAGTATAATTTTACTCATAATTTGTCAGCAATTAATCAATATATGTCAGTACTTAGTCACTCTATATCAGCAATTGTCAATACATGTCAGTATTTACTCACAATCTGTCAGCATTTAGTCAATATATAACAGAGAAATAGCCAATTGTGCATCCTGCCTTGACTGGTATGTGTCAAAATATGTCAGTATCTATGGACTATTTGTCAGCATTTAGTCAATATATGTTAGTAACTGCTCACTATTTGTCAGCAATTAGTCTATATGTCAGTAATTGCTCACTATTTGTCAGCAATCCTTCAATATATATTAGTAATTACTCACTTTTTTCAGAAATTAGTCAATATATGTCAGTAATTACTCACTCTTTTTCAGCAATTAGTCAATATATGTCAGTAATTATTCACTATTTATCAGAAATAGTGAATATATATGTCAGTAATTACTTACTCTTTGTCAGCAATTATTCAGGATATGTCAGTACTTAGTCACTAGATATCAGAAATTAGTCAACACATGTCAGTATTTACATACAATTTGTCAGCAATTAGTCAATATATGTCAGTATTTACTCACTTTTTGTCAGTATTCAGTCAATATATGCAAGTACCTCCTCCTATGTCGGTAATAATGCAGTATTTGTGAGCAACTATTCAATATATGTCAGTAATTACTCACTATTTGTCAGCAATTAGTTAAAGCATAGTTTAGCATAGCACATAGAACACAGTTGCCCATAGATCATTTTAGGGCAATGCCCTATCCTTAGACATTTTTCTGGCTTTATTTTGAAGGTTAGAAAGAAAATTTCAATGGTGATACAGTAAGGAATAGGGTCACGAAAAACAACAATCTCGTGCTAAATGTAATTTTTATGGAGGCTAGAACTACAGCCACAGGTAGTGCCTTAGGCAGGGACAACTTTCCACATACTACAGCTGCTACCATTACCAAAGGGCCTCTCACACTGAGCTTACATTATTTACTTATACTGGGAAAGCTTGAGCAGAATACCTTCAGGAGGCATCTACCAAAGCCACAGAGGGGCACACTGCTAAGATGATAGAATCATTGGCATTTCTGTTAAATGTACATGGTCATACAAACTCAAAACATGTTTATGTTTGCACAGAAGTGATAGATACATCCCTGTCCAAATAGTGAACTTTCAAAGCCTCCCTGATGGAAGGTTGAATAATTCTAAAATGTCTCATTTTAAGTTTTCTTTTCTTGCAAACACATGTCCCTTATCAACTTCTTGCAGGAATAAAAGTGGTCTCTGCTTTTGGCACTGTATCACAGAGACACTAGTTCTTGTAGAGTATATTGAGCTGCTGCATAAACTACTTTGATCTCATGCTGCTAAGTATTATAGCAGATACCTGTTATACTACCCAACCACCTCACTATTTTAATTCTTCCTTTACCGATTATTGATGATAGGCATGACTTGTCATCATTTGAGCTGGGTGGGGGCCAAAAATAAATAGACTAGCAGATGTAAAAAAAATTGGGTGTGTATACTACAGTGATTGGACGATAAGATCCATATATGGGGGTAGGTTAAATATGAGAACTAAAGGTACAGTACAGCAGCAAACTTTGACTGAAAAATGTGTGAGGGCGATTCGTGTCACGCCCTACCCTTGTGTTCAATGGTAGCCCTCTGCATTATCCAAAATTAAATTTATCTTCAATTTTATTAATGTTAATGAAAATAGACACCTTACTCTTTAATATGAGCCATAGAACACCTACATTGGCTAATATTTTCTTCATTTTCTAGTCTGAGAAGAAATGATATGATTTTGTGCAGTATAGCCAGGCCGTGAGACGAATCTCCTGGGCATGAGACGATTCCCCCTTTCATTGTGATAGCTATATCTCTCGCTATGGTGGTAGCAGGAAAATGGCATTCATGTATATTAATCCTTTATTATATAGGTACTTAAGCATCATAATGAGCATTATTAATTGTGATGTCCTTGTACTTATATATACCTGTCTATACAGGGCGTGAGATGAATCTCTGGGCGTGAGACGATTCTCCCTCCCAATAAAAATGTGTATATCTCTGGTCAAGGTTGTAGTAGGAAAATGCCATTCACAGGTCTTAATATGTAGGTACTCATTGATGACGGGCTTCCCTAGCCCACTTAAAAGGGTCTACTTCTCATCTTTCCTATCCCCTCAGGATGTGTGTGGTGCACATATGCGTGGGCACTGACACATTCCTCTGTGAAATTGTGTAATGTAGTTCTCGCCATGAATATGACCTTAGCTGTCAAAATGGCGTTAAACATCTATTACTCACTCACTCATTGATGATATTGAGGATGGTTAAATATAAAAATCCTAACAGTGATATGTGTATATATGGAAATACAGGGTGTGAGACGATTCGCCCCCTAAAATTACCCCAGCATGCTTTCATCCATCTGTACGGCTCTATATAAGACTCAGGATCCCAAATCTTTTTATGCATAATAGGTAGATATTCAGGATAATTATGTCATATTTCATTGGTCCATTTAGTCTATTTATGTTAGAGCTAGAGCCCATTCTTTTGGTGTGAGACGATTCGCCTCGAAAATTAACCAAACACGTTTTTACTTACAGCATAATAATAAATCAGTCTATACACATCCACAACAATTCCTCAACTAATTATAATCATACCTAGAAATATATATCTGCCCTCCTACTATACCTTTTAATTTTTTTTTATTCATTTGTCTATGTGGGTTTTTTGATTTTATCGATAAAAAATGAGTCTTTTCGGATAGTTTTAGGCCCCTCACTCCCAAAATATGCTTCAGATGTATGGAAAATCAGGGTTCCCGATGTAGCCCTATCCGAGGGCTATCAGAATAAATGATAATAACAGATATAAATATATATATATATATATATATATATATATATATATATATATATATATATATATATATATATATGGGTGTTATAATTATCTAGCCTACTAGTTATTATAATGGTATATATTGTAGCAGTTCTGCTACTCAGGTGTCTGCTACACTGGGACTCACATAGGGGGCAGGCCTGCATAGTCTCATCTAAGTCACCTGACCCCCTCCCAGGTAGCCACCACACACACAAGGAGGCCACCATATTGTTTTGGTTGGACCCCAATTCATATATATATATGGCTCATTCCAAGATTTACTGGACATGGGGGGCCTGGGTCTGGAATTAACAAACTCAGTATTTCTTAATAATATTATTTTTTATTGATAGCCCTATATCTTGGCTTATTAAAAAGTTTCATTCAAGGATCAAACTCCTAACATGTCAGTTTTTATCACAGATGCCGTAAAACCTTCTAAAAACATGAGGCATGAGTGAATGGAAACAGTTGCAGCACGATTATAACTACTAAATATAGGTCTAGCTGCACCAAATTTTGGTTACAAACTGGTACAATATATATCCTTATGTGTACCAAAAAGTTAGAGTAAGAGTTGGAAATTCTTGAAATTACATGTCGGCGAAAAACTTTGGAAATGCTGAAAAATTAGGAATTATTTCTCCAATTTCCTAATTTTAGCCTAGCTCAGTAACAAACACTTATACAATCATGATAATAGCTCTCCATTGTCTCCAATATATGTACTTTATATAACAATGGCAGTTAACTCTATAAAATACCAGTACTGTGTCTTCAGCACCTGCATTAAGACTAATATATTTAACGAAATTCACTCATGCCTCACGTCTCATCAATCTTTACGAGAATGACCACAGCTCAGCAATACACTATCATATACCATTAGATACACTCAGACAATAAGTTAAGAGGTTGTACTACCTATCTAGAGGCATTTAAACATATATAAGGACCATCTTCAGTGTCCTCCATGACTTTGAAGATATAAATTCACAAAATTTCTACACTTCTCGGAAACACGCGCTGGACATGCGGTACAGAATAATATCTTAACATACACCAAATAATATTTTTTAATAACTCACATGTTCCTATATATACTTAAAAATGATGGTCAACAACCCCCCCCCAAAAAAAAAAATCACAACCAATTGGGATATTATGGAAATTTTTAGTGACCGCATATATATCAGAACCATAGAATTTCAACCACCATAAAAATTCTTTCAAAAAAAAATCATGAATCTAATCATTGACAATTGTGTGAGTAAGGGGTACCATAGGGGCATATCATGGTGAAATATGATAGAGCTGTGTGCATTGGATGTGCCATTCCTGGCCAAAATACAGAAAATTAGGCGTGAGTGAATTCAAGAAATATAGTATTAGAGTAGTGTAGGCTTTGTGCAAAGGTGAACTCACCTGGTTAATATAATAGAGGTAGGACATATCTAACATACCAAACATAAAAAATTTCCCTCAAACCTACATGAAGACCAGTGCACTGCGAAAATGGTGTTTAGATCCTAAACACAATTCTAAACATATTCTTGCAACGTTTTTGTAATCACATTAATTTCCTAAACATGTTTAGCCAAACAATGTGCTTAGCTCAAGTGTTTAGAAATGTAGGTGTTTAGGTTAAAACATCTTTGTTTAGATATATGAATTTTTGTGTTTAGGTGTTTATGAATTTTTGTGTTTAGATGTTTAAATGATTTGATGGAGATTTAAGGTTTGCAGACATGTATGCATTAAAAAACAGAGATATATTTTGGTGTTTTTTTTCTCATTTACTGGGGGGGGGACATCAGCAGGTATTTACTTGTCAAAGTCTCCAAGTCAGACACAGCTATATACGTGTACGTATATTACTCACTGCATCAGAATGAGAGACTTGAGAAAGTACAACAGCTTGGCAGGAAGGAAATTGCCTTATCTATTCCAGAATAACATCAAATAGGTGTCAGTCATGGAGTTTATTGATTATTTTATGGTAATGATGGTGGCATGAGGTGAATCTAGTCAATTTTCTATTGCCCTTTCTATTCACATGACATTCTATGAAATGAAACCATGATAAACATGGGATTTGGGGACGTTTGTCACAACAATTGATTATAACTGTGTGCAGATAGTCCAGTCAAAGGTAGTGCTGCTACCTGGTGTGGATTCAACATCCAAGTATCTAAACATATTGATGTTTAAATCTAAACACCTATTATTCAACTGTCTCAACTCTAAACATCTAAACATGTTTAGCGTAAATGTTTATGTAGTTAGAATAAAAGTGTTCATTTCCTAAATGTGTATTCGATGAGACACCTAACTGACTATATGTTTAGGTTTTAAACATGTTTAGACCTAAACATGTTTAAAATGTAAACACCATTTTTGCAGTGTGGGTGGCCATCTTGTCTTGTCATGAGGCATGAGTGAACGCGTGAGGCGTGAGTGAACGCGTGAGGCGTGAGTGAACGCTACCACTAAAAGTGGTCAATATGGCTGTGTTTTTGATCCCAGAGGAGGGTTAATACACTAAAACAAAGAAATAATGGCAGAAAAAGGAATATGAGCTCAGAAAACCATGGAAAAAGGCCAAATTTGGCCGTCAGAGGGCCTTAAAGTTCATGACGGGGCCAAAATTTCACCGTGCAGACCCGTATTGGGGGAGGTTATCTCAAAACACCCAAACATGGCCAAAGATGCATCTTACACACATAGGGGACTCTATTCTAAGGAATTATCATCAATCTAGACCCAAGGATAAATGAATTGGACCATAAGAAGGGAAAATCTGGCCAGGGAAACTATCGTTCACTCACACCTCACTTTTCCGCAAAGGAAAAAATCTAGCCCTGATGGATCCAAAATGACCCAAGACGTATCCCAAGTGTCTCTCAGTGGCACATTTTACCCCCTAGCACCTAAAATACATCGTTTCGGTACACAAAAAGTGATCTAAGGACACCCACACACATCTTTAACAATATTTCGGGGCAATTTCATTGAATTTCCTTAACTTTTATGTGTAATTGATGAACAATTTGCAGTGAAATTCTGCGTGGACTTTTCTTCAAGCTCCGTACGAGATCCTCTGAGTTGATTTTGCTGGGACCCGGATGTGGGCCACTTCCGCCAGAGAACAGGAAGTCATCTACCTGTTCCCGCGCTGTTTTTCCTGCCGGGGTTCACTCACGCCTCACTTTGCAATGAGACACCCCATACAGCCCAACCAGGTGGTATGTGATCGTAATTAGTTTTCAGAGATGATACATACAGGCTAAAAGTGTGTATAGAGTACAGAAACTGTATGTAGTAATGAAATTTACTTCTGTTTAGAGGTAAAAGACCGTGAGGAATCAGTGAATTTGGAGTACATTGAAAATCAGTATTATGTACCTGGCTTGGGTAATTCTCGAAGTACATCAAAAAAATTTCTATGGAGGTTTCCCCCCTAGGGTACCTCTTGATTGTATATAATAAGAAAAATTGTGCTCTGTTGTGAGGGTCTGGAAGGTCACTTTGAAAAAAAATTCACTCACCCCTCATTGTGTAAAATTCATGTTTGAATGCACATAGAAGATAAATTGTGCCCTAGGACCCACCCAAACCATATGGAAATCTTAGCTATGACCCACCACTGAGGAATAAAAATATTATTGGTGGTTTAGAGGTATTTCCCTTGCTATCATATGCCCAAGGAACCACATGTCCAGTAAATCTTGGAATGACCCATAAATATATATATATATATATATATATATATATATATATATATATATATATATATATATATACACTATTTTGAATGATATCACATGTCTATCATCTCTAGATAGTATTGGCAAAGCAATATGTGACATGTACTGTAAAACGCTGTGTACAACCCATATATAAGCAGCACCCTGACTTTGGGAGAATGCTATCAGTAGCACAATGGGGCTGAAATGGTTCTCATTCCTTGCCTAAGTCTATATAAGTAAAACCCCTCATAAGCCGCACCCTATGTTCAGGAAGGTGACATAAGCTGCATCAGACCTATGAAATGGTCTTTGAGCCATGGCTTATACACATACTTTTAGGGTACTGGGAAAATGGGCCTTATTGCACCCTGCACTAAGGCCCCTTTCCGCAGATCGAATCAAAGCTCTTTTGATTGGCTGGGACACTTCATTTTATATTTCCAACCCAATAGACTATTTTACACTGACTCACTGACATGGTAAATGTGTGTTTACCTATAAACAAGTATGACATAATGGCTGCTAGTTCAGTAAAAAAAAAAAAAGTCCCACAAAAGAAAGAAAATTACATATGATGATCATGATTATAAACACTTTGAATAGTGTCATGAAGGGTTTGGCTTGAATGTCAAGATGAACAGTTTTGACTGTTCAGCATGGGAATTCAAGCCATGGTTAATGGTCTGGAACTGTACCCTTTCATTGCAGGGTGTTTACATGCATGACTGACAATAGCATTCACTTTCAGCGACTCTGAGTTGACATTGGTGTGTAGATATTGTTGTGTAAGTGACGAGCATAAGAGGATGGTAATATCTGAGGTAGCATAGTACCCAGGAATGGACTAATGTGGCAGGCCTTTCAAAGCATAGTGAAAATTAATCTCTCAATATGGCAGACTATATTGCCATAAAGGCCTAGATTAGTAGGAACTTTGACTTCAAGTGCTAAAATTGCTCTACCAAACCCCATGTGATTGATTACATAGGGTCAAATATACTAACTAATTGTAGCGGAATTTTTACAAGTACTCACTATGATCTGACACGTCTCAAATCATATTGGAGTTTTATACATTAGTCCATTCTGAAAAAAACCCCTCCAGGCCAGTCATGTCCAGCAAGCAAGCCATCCTCCAGTGTAACACCAGACCGCCCATTCTCGTCATCAGTGTGAAACTATTGCTGGGCCAGTGACAGTTGTACTGGCTGCATCCCCAGACTGAAAGCATAAGAGGATGGCATGAATAAAAGATGTATGGAACCCAGACCACCCTTGCTAAGCAGGCCAGTTAATCTCCAGTGAAACTCCAGACCCACCCACACCAAAACCTCTTGCCTATACAAAAGTGTCCAGTGGTCCCTTCAAAGTTTTCTTATATCAAGTAGGAGGGTTACCATGGGTTAAACTTGATGCATAGTGTACATTTTATTATGACTGTCACTTCAGCGGTCTACCAAAAAATAAGCGGAAATAACAGGTGATATACTAATGAAATTATCTACTGACCTACAAAGATACCTCCAACACTGATAATTATTGTTCCTAGTACAATGTATGATAAGCAATTATCTTTTTCAATATATGTGACTGGGCTTCCCTAGCCCACTTAAAAGGGTCTACTTCTCATCTTTCCTATCCCCTCAGGATGTGTGTGGTGCACATACGCGCGGGCACTGACACATTCCTCTGTGAAATTGTGTAATGTTGTTCTCGCCATGAATATGACCTTAGCTGTCGAAATGGCGTTAAACATCTATTGCTCACTCACTCACTCAATATATGTGACCACTACTGGGAATTTGACTCTTATGGGTAAAAAAATCAATTTCAAAATTACATTCTATTCTGAAAGCAGACTGTCTAAGCTTCATAAAACTGGTGTGATTTTGATCATAGGGCAATAAAATTTACCTTTTGTATGAGGCTTTTGTTGCTCGTTGATATGTGACTTTACTCTAGTACAATCTTATTCACTACACTCCTCACTCACATTCCCTGTACATAAGCATGTTCTGACCCCCCAACACTACCTAAAAGACTCTAAGGACTAGCAATTGGTTTCAATCTCCACCCACTCCCATGTCACTGGAAGGAAGGGCCCACGAGATATAGTTCAACTTATGTGAGGCTAATTGGAGAAGTACAGAATCTTTAGAGGTCTCTACGTTAGTGTGGTTGACTCAGATGTTGAAGTGCTTGTGAGGAAAAGAATTCTTCTGTCTGGTAAATGCCATCCCAAGCTACTGAGATCAGATCATTGCAGCTTTGCGAGACAGTTTTATTTATGTCGATGGAGTGATTACTTGCTGAGATATGAGGCAAAATGCAAACACATGAGGTACATTTCATTCTCCCCAGTTTGAATGGGTTTGTTCCGGGGTTGTGGGCATGAACAAATAAGACTCGTTTTCCCAGTCACTGTCACATATTATGACGATTCACTACAAAAATTGCCTGCAAATAATTCGAATTTTTCAATATGAGTGGCTATGGGCTCTCCTAATAGTGTTTTATAAACCTATATGGTACTGGTTCCAAAGCCTTAAGTGACTGTAAGCCCATTGTTTTGATCTGTTTCCCCAGCATATTAAACATCTATATTCCTTTGGTGACCCTTAGGACGGAGTAAAACTTTAGGAAAATCTGGAGATAAGGCTAGAAGGACCACTCTTTAACATCACAATATATTTCTTTATTGTACTGACCGAATTGCTGTAAAATCTATGAAAATGTATTACAATTTTTGTAAAGTGAATATAATTAGGTCCATTAACACTCACTCTGAAGTAGATCTAAACTCATGTTACTGATGCTACTACTATTGGTTATGGTATACCCATGACCAGATTTCATGAAAGTGATGCATCTGGGGTGGGTGGGGGGTCCCACAAAATGTTGCCTTAGAATGATCTCCCTCTTTGTGGGTATACCAGGGGTGTAGGTGGTTACTACTGCATGGGTGATTTTTTCTTAAATATATGCACTGTTGCCATACTAACCATTGCAAGTTGTTTGTTGTCTTCATGTCAACCTTTGTCTCGGAAAAGGTCGACAGTGCAAACACAGGGATTCTGATAGTTTTATGTAGGGATGGATGCATTTTTGCTGTTTATGGCCAGCGTACACCATTATCCTTTGTATAAAACAATTTTTTGGTGGGGTAGAACCATAAATTACAAAGCTAGACTAAGTTTCATGTGTCAAATGTTGTCCAGACAACGATTAACAATACAGAACAACAATTTTATCAAATATTGTGTGGGTTGTGTGGGTAAGGATGGATATTTGGTGCTAAATGATAAAATATACTGTTACTCATACTGTAGTGGTACTTCTCGTTGTGTTCTCGTTGGTTTCTAATTGCGACTCGTGACTTATAGGGTTCAGACCACTGGATGGCATTAACACTAGCAGGAACAGATGACAACAATTCAAATACAGTTCAACTCTTTATTATATAAATTGTGTTATAGAAATGTACAGATATGCAGATGTTGTGAATGAATAAATGATTGAGTGCTTAAAGTTAACGGTTAAATAGTGACCTAATAATGAAGGGTCAGCCACTCAGGTAGGCTGCCAATTTAGAATAATTGTGAGAATTCTTTAATAAAGGGATAGCCGCTTGGGTAGACTATCTTTCAGACGAAATGTCTCTTACTAAAGGCATAGCCGCTTGGGTAGGCTATGTTTCAGAATAAATGACTCTTAATAAAGGGGTAGCCGCTTGGGTAGACTACTGGAGTTTGGAATAAATGTCTATGATTGAATGATATGACTATGAGTGAATAAAATGTCTCTATAAGTGAATAAAATAGCCAAGATGGCTGAATTTAGTTATCAAAAGGTGTGTCTCTTCGAACTACTTCTCCTAACTGACTGGAAATAAGAAATGTTAAGGGAGTCAAAGAGGGACTCTCACCTTGGCATAGACAACCTGGACTAAAGTTGATCCCCAGTCCAAATTAGGGGCAGGTTCTATGAGGGAACAGGACCTGGACTAAAGATGTCCCTAGAAAGGGCAGGTCTTGTTGGAGGTTGAAGAAATTTGGGAACAGGAACCTGGACTAAAGATGTCCCTAGGAAGGGCAGGTTCCTGTTGGTGGTGTTGAAGATATTGAAGGACTGAAGCCCTAGACTATAGCTGTCCCTGGATAGGGTAGGTCCTTACAGTGTGAGAGCCTGGGAGGTTCTGCCTGAGCAGCTCACATCTGCTGCTTATATAGGGGCTGGTTGCTGGTTCCTGGCTGGCTGGTCAGCTGATCGGTTTCAGCCAATCACCAGCCAGGATTCTTGAGGCTATTTGGTGCTAAAAGCACAGAAAACCCCAAAATAATAAAAAGGGCTTAATCTCGCAATTTCTAAGTATCGGGAGAGGAATCTAAATTAATAAATTAGTGGGAGACAAATGTCTAAATGTCTTAAATTGTCCAGTTAGAGCAGAAAACAGAGATTTCCTATGGGCCTGGAGGCAAAATGGCCATTTCCCACCAATTCTATGGAAAGATCTAGCTCCCACTCTGGCTCAAAATGCATTGGTTTATAATAAAGTTTAGAATAAATGCATGGTATGACTGGGTAGCCAAAGGTCTAACCTAGGTGGTCTAATAATTTAAATTATATGGCCCAAAACACCAAAGCTGTATTTTGGAGCAAATTGGTTTGTTTTGATAAGGGGAAATAAACCAGGCCAAACTGGCAAAGTTCACTAGGTTACTGGGTCAGAGTCCCTCAAATACCACAAAAGTTAACTGGGGACTTTTAAACCTAATTACGGTCACCAACGGAAAACATTCGTGGCAATCTATTGATGAAATTCATTAATTTGGACGATCAACCTTTAATTCATAAGACGAGGGCAAAGTAGATGTTAACATTGAAATCTGGGAAAATTGTGCGTACGGGAGAAAGCACAGGGAACCGAGCTGTGCGCATCTGTGCCACCCCCCTGACAATGAAAATAAATTTAGAACTAAGCCTGGAGCCATAAAACAGCCTAAAACTTGGACTAAACTGGGATAGATCTCTAAGATTAAATTATATTAGGTAGGCATCCACATAATTTCCATCCTAAAAGCCATATTCGTCATTATCTAATTAAAATCAACAAGTGGATAAGGCACAGGGCCCCATCAGCATTAAAAATAACTAGTTTCCGGTTCTGACACTAGGTGGCTGTGGCCAAAGTGGCTTTAGCCAAGTGTAGATTCTGCTCTTTAACTTCATCAAAATATAAGGAAATTAAACAGTGTCAAGTGCTGTCTTCTATACACATATCTAGGTAGGTGACTAAACTAAGGCCTGACAAAGTTTGAGTGTGAGAATCCTTCCAGGATTTGTACTAGGTGCAGTTTACAGAACCCAACATGAGGGTGAGTGATAATGTAAGCAATCTCCATAGAGTTCTGGGCTTTCGCGCGCGGTGCGAAAGAACTCAATTTCGGAGATGCTACAATACCATAGAACAAATTTGGGTGGGTTTCTGCCATAAAGTACAAAGTTAAGCCATGTTAAGTCTGCTTGTCAACATTTGTTGGTTGACAGTACAAAAATGGTAATTCTGATAATTTCTGCATTTGGGTAGGAGTATTTTCAGTGTTTGAGATGGAGTACACTAACACTCATCCTATAAAACAGTTTTGGAATGAGTTATGACATAAAATAAAAAAGATTAATGTCAAATTTTGTCCGAACAAAGGTTGACAAGATAACAACCACAATTTTGAAGAGCTTTCTGTGAGGACTGAGTTTATATTAAATATTATTAAATCAAATATTGATGAATATATAAAAGAATACAACATAATCCATAACACAAAACAGTCTGGGGTGGTTTTTGGCAATGGGAAACAAAGCTAGGGCATGTTTTGTGATGCCCAGACAATGGTTGACATGGTGTCAACCGTTGTCTGGATAACATAAGTGGTAATTTTGACTAATTATCTGTGGGGATTAGGGCTTTGATTGATGGTTATAGATAGAATACACCATAACCCATTGTACAAAATTGTTTGGGTGGGTTCTAGTCATGGGATACAAAGATAGGCCATGGTTTGTCATGTCAACCTTTGTCTGTCAACCGTCGTCCAGGTAATGGATGACAGCATAAAAATGTAATTTTGACAAACTTTGTTGAGGATGGGGGTTTTATTTGATTGTTATACAGTTTTTCATGGGTTTTAGATGACACAAAATGAAGTAAGACTGAGTTTTATGCGTCAACCTTTGTCCAGACAAAGGTTGACATGCCAGATAATGTGATTCATAGCTCTGTTCACATTTGTGTTAGATATTTTGAATATATATGGTAACTCTATGGGGATTTTCTTCAAGGTTTGGGCCTGAATGAATCATGCTGGAAATGTTGTGCTTACCATGGTCTTGCACTAAAGGGCCAAACAACCTTATTTCTGAAATTTATAAACACTAAACCATATGAAGTAACTCTATTGTAATGTCACATAGCAGACCAACTCTGACCAGCCCACTCAAAATATTAGTATCTTTTTAATCCAATTATTCTTCATGCATATGTGGGGGATGGTAGTTGTGGAGAACTCATTCACAGAGCTCAAGATAGCTCAATCTTCAATGCAAAATGGGCTTACATTACTTTCTGCCAGGAAAAAGGAAGGTGAACATGTGATATATATGGAAAGAACAAAATCCAGACCTATATTTTTCTCACTTGAATCAGCCAAGCAAGTATCTGAACTGAATTCATGCATTCTGAATCTAAACTATGTATTTTTTGAATAACAATCAACAATTCATTCAGGACTGTTGAATCAAAACTATTGTCAGGTTAATAACATCATGCAAGCCAGTCCCAAGGTCAAGCTACCTCACCATCACATTCATCACCACTTTGTATTAGGTATGGAGGAACAATAGTGTGAATCTCATACCTTTTTTATTCTAGAATGAAGAAAAAATCCCCCCAAAACAACATTGAACCAAGCAGAGACCCTGCAAAACATTAGCTCCCACCCAGTCTATCAAGGGAAATTAGCCAATGTAGGGAACAGTCTCTGTTCTGGGTCGGAGTGAAGGTTCAGAGATTCTGATAGTGAGAAAAAGGTGCCAGAGGGCTGCCAGCCCCAATCGAATAACATTATACCTTTAGTGAATGATTTGGTGGCATCTGTAGGGTTTTTAATGGAGGACCCTTGGCTATTGGTGGGTGTAGGCCTAAGCAATGATACTGACACCAGGTTATTGATAATCAGTGGTATAATACTACAGGAATTACCCTGCTGGAGTTACTAAAGAGGCCTACAGCTGAAGCTTTAATTACACAGCAACCTGTGATTCAAATATAATAGGTGTGTGTTTAGTATGGTTATTATCTTCAGCCATAAAACTAAAGACAATGACCATTTCAATAGAATCCTGATTGACTAGCCTATAAATAAATCACCTTTATAAACTATTTATCGATCAATATGGCTCTACTACTATGTTCAACCTCATATGTCAGCCCCACCCAAACGTTGAGAAAGCTGCATCACGATTTTAAACACCTCATACAAGCTAGTTTTCAGATGAGGCTCATCCCATAATATGCTGTGGGCATCCTCTGAGATGGTCTATAAACCACAGATTATACACTAGGCTCTACCATTATATGCAGTAATCCCTACAAAATTGGTATAACAATGGTATGTCCCTTAAGCTGTATATATAGCTTTATGTCAAGGTGAATATCGTAGTTCCATAGAGAAAGCACTGAACCCCCGTATTGCACCCCTGCGTTAAATAACCCGCGGGAAATCTGCACGATGACGTCATAGGTCCACCGCGCATGCGCAGCATTTTTGAAACGTAAACATTCAAAATGGCGTCGGTCAGGATTTCGCGATGAAGAAGGGTAAATAAGGGTTTAATTTCAATCTTATTGATGAAATATTGATTAATTATCACCCCAAACACCTTGACATAAATGTAAAGATGAACTCTGACCAGTTTGAGCTTCCTGTTTCTTAACTCGCGTGTCCTGCCCGCTCTGCACTCGGCCTACCGGCCTCGCTCACGCTCGTGAAGAAACGGTCAGCTCAAACTGCTCATCGTTCACCTTTACCATTATATTATACTGTAGTAACAAATTATGTTGCATCCATAACTAGGGCAGCCATGCCATTCATCCAGATATAATAAACAATAATATTTCCAAGCCTTTTGTATTATACCAAGGTCCCTGTATCTCTAATACTCTGAATACACTCTATCCATGTTGCTGACATATCTGACAAGCCCTGCATAGGGGTAGGTCTTAAGCGGGTATTTTACTGCTGTTGGTCGGCCCAGTTTCATTAATCCGACCAATTTTTTCTACACTTTTGCATAATCAAAAATAATCTGATTAGCAAAGTTTCGGCCAACCCATGGCAGCAGAATACCCACTTTAGAGACAGTTGTTCAGCCAGTCTGATCACCCATGCATGGAAGGATGCTTATGAAAATGCTACATAGTTGAAGAAGGAATCATCAATGAACTCCCTACTACCAGCCTTCCTGCTGCTTTCCCCTTGCCCATCCCTATGGTACTGATGGGGGTCACCTGTCCATTGCATCCTTCTCCTGTGTAATAAAGCTCACCTGTTTTTGCACTTCTTAGTTCTAGTAGGAATAACTTTACTTGGGTGAAGTTTCCCTTTCTTTCTGAGTATACATAATGGCCAGCACTACATGCCTATTTGAATAGGATTCATGTAAAAATGGAAAACACTTTTATTTGAGCAAATTCTATTGAATTCAGGCTATGTCTAAAAGGTAAATGCTTGCTATTTGAGCAACCAATTCAGCTTAGATTAGCTTATTGACCCAATCACATTCTGGATTATGAATGGGAGTATATTAAATTGCAGTTATTCCATATTGAAAATATAGACAGGATCACAAGAGTGGCTCCAACTTGTGTGTTTCTCCATGTTGGAGATGTGTGGAGTCTAGTGAAATGGACGCCAAGGGCCAGAGAGAAGACAACATTTATTTTGAAGTAGTTTGGGTTTCAATATTACGGAAAGAATCGCTCAGAAATCAAATTTTGATTAGAAAATTTCGATGGCTACACAGTAAGGAATATGGCTGTGGAAAACAACAATCTCATGCTAGATGTTATTTTGGTGGAGCCTCAGGAAACCTACAGTCATAGGTAGTGCCATAGGCATAGCAGGGACAACTTTCCACATACTACTGCTGCCACCAATGCCTGAGGGGCTCTAGCATTAAGTCTGCATTATTTACTCAAACTTGGAAAGCTTGAGCAGAATACCTTCAGGGGGGCATTTACCAAAGCCACTGAAGGGCACACTGTTGAGATGACAGAATCATTGATGTGTCTGTTTTATATTCACTCATACAAACTCAAAACATGTTTATATTAGCAAAGAAATGGTGAATGCATGTGGCCTAGTCCAAATGGAGAACTTTGGAAACCTCCCTGAGGGAAGGTTGAATAGATATTTCATTTTTAAGTTTTCTTGTTTGTTGGGAATGCATATACCTCTTATCAATATTCTGGTGGTACACAGATGATGCCACCAGGGGCAGGGGTAGAAGTGACACTGTATAAGAGATATATTAGGTCTCTGAAAGTATATTACTGCAACATGAGCCATTTTGATCTCATGCTGCTAGCCTTTATTCCAAGTACCTTTCATACTATCCAACCACCTTACTACTTCAAAGTAGTAGAGGATGGTCAGTGACATGGGTAGGTGTGTCTTCTCTTGATAACATTGAAAATATAAATGTGTCATTCTGCCGAATTCACTTGGCTACTCTGAACAGTCATTAGTACTATTCTCTCTTGAATCATCCTATTGGTCGGACTAGCTACACTGAAAACCCCCCGCTATTGGAGAGTTGTCATATATGATGATTCCAGGGTCATCGGACCTTCTAAATTTACCATAAACGTCATACTGAACATCCTGGGTTTACTCGTAGTTTGTGTATACGCCATAAGAGGTCCCCACTCTGTATTTCTGCCATACATATGATGCACCCTGGGTTATGCATAAGCTCATGTCAATAGATTGCACAAGTTGTGTTGTCTACTATGAAGAGGGAATTTAAGCATTTGTTACATAAGTACTTGTTAAAGAAAGATGGGAATGTCTAGGTAGAAATGTAGGAAAGACCATGATATACTCACAGAGTACTATGTATTGAATGTTCAACTGAACCCATGATAGTGGGTTGCGAATTCCCCCCAACCCCATTAAGACTTATTGGTAGATAAGGGGATGAGCTATGTTAAAAAAATATCAGTGATATCAGAAAATTGTGAAAAGTAATACTAGGATATATCATGACATGACTGGACGATATGGCTTTAAATGGCAGCCAGAGTGTACGACTTTAACCCTTAGGTGCCCAAGCGCGCATTTAAGCGCGATTTTGTGCTTAAATGCATGTATATTGAAAGAAATTTTCATCTAGACACTTCTACTGGTCCAATCTGCAAAGTTAGACCCTCTATGGAATGCTTATGACCTCCCGATTATGATACAACCATTCATTTGGCTTCATCTATTCAGGCACAGTGAGTCCAAACTTGAAAATGAGATTCATTAACAGGAAACCCTCCAGCTAAAATCTGATATGGTATCAAAATGATGATGGATCGATCATACACACATAGGTTCCAATATTCCAATTATATTTTACAGCAAGTGCTCCTATCCTAAAGATAAGCCATGCACTGTTTCTAGTACAACATATCATGTTTCCTGTGTGCCAGTACATGTAGATGCATGCAGGCATCAGCTTTGAAAGGTCTCAGGATTGGAGGGATTATGGATATATATATAGAGACCAAATACCACTAAATGACAACAAATGGAATGTTTTGGTAACTATGGTTACTAGACCTGACCAGTAGTATTACATCCTTAACTGAAAGTCTTCAATGAGTTATGAGAATTAAGAAAATGTAATATGCCAAGCCCTTATCAAGGAAGAGGATCAAAATTACACATGGTCTTATAAAACAAAAAATGAAATTGTGAAATAATGTAAAATATTGCAAAATCTTCAAATAATTCTGGGCACAAAAAGGTTAAAGTCGTCATATGTGACAACCTCATAACGACCTAAAGCTCTAGATTTAAAGATTCAACCTGACGACCCAAATTCGTTGGTATTGACGAGTTCTTAGTATAATGAGGTTTTCAGTGTACTGTATGGAAGCAAACCTCTTGATCTGCCAGAACACTTCACTTTATATTTCATACCCAATAGGTCATTTCACACAGACATAGTAAAATATGTTTATCTATAAAAAATAAATGACACTATCGCTAGTTGTGAACAATAGAGATCAACAAAAAAACAAACAAACAAACAACAACACAATCCTACACACACAATATAACTACACATTATTGATCATGATAATATTATGGGCATTTTAAATAGCACCATGAGGGGGTTTGGCTTGAATGTCCAGACAGACTGTTCAGGGAATTTGAGCCATGGTTAATGGAATTGTACTCTTTCATTGGAGGGTATTTACATGCATGGCTGATTGTAACATTCACTTTCAGGGACTCTGGGTGCCACTCTAGAGTTGAAATTGGTGTGTAGATATGACTGTAGTCAATGACGAGCATTTGTGAATCAACATGGTAAAAGGTACGCCCGTGCACCCCCTCATGGGCGTTCCTTTTACCGTGTTGATCCACATTTATAAGAGGATGGTGCTATGTGAGGTTGCATGGAACCCAGGAAGAATGTACTTCGTTAGCAGTCTTTTCGAATCTTAGTGAAAGTTCTCAATATGGCAGACTATGGTGCCATTAGAAACCTACATAGAGGCACTTTGACTGTTAGTGCTATTATTGCCTTACCGAATCCCATGTGGTTGATTACATTCAGCCAATCATACTGATTAGTGAGCCAGCAAGCAGATATGGGGGTTCTTGCAGGATTTAGTACCTGTTTTAGCCACCAGGGGGCACCACTATGGGCTAGAATAAGAAAAATATCCCTAAAACTGATATAAGCTACTTTTTTGTGGAGAATTTAAGGATTTTTGATTAAAGGGGAAAGGTTCCATATTTAGCATTAAAAAAATGTTTTTGGGCCAAAATAGGCATTTTTGTTGATTTCTGTTGCCATGGAAACATGATATTCATTCTTGATAAGAGAATCCATGGTCCACTATGGTGAAAACAGAATGAAAATATGATTTCTAGATCAAAAGTTATGGGCAAAAGAATGTTTTGGGCCAAAATAGGCATTTCTGTTGGTTTTGGTTGCCATGGAAACATGATTTTTATTCCAAATAGGAAAATCAATGATCCCATTTGAATGAATGTTTTACCAGGTTTACTATGGTGAAAACAGAACGAAAATACCATTTCTAGATCAAAAATTATAGGCCAAAGAATAACAAATTATGCTAATTTAGCTAATTAGCATAAATTATGCTAATCATAGATGTATCTCATGACCAATTAGACACAGAGCTTATTGCCATTCAGGAAATGGTCATACCTACCCATATTTAGCAAGCCATTCCTCCAAAACTAACAAGAGTATCTTATCACACAATCTATCGCTGTAAAGCTAGTGATCTGAATTTTAAAGTTGACTTTTAGCACGGAGCACCCTTTCTCCTTGCCTCTAAGTCTTACTGTTGTTGAGCAACTTCGATGATTAATTATGCTAATTATAGTTGACCATGTAGATGTAGGGCTTATTGACATTCACAAAATGGTCATTCCTACCCATATTTAGCAAGCTATTCCTCCAAAACTAACAAGAGTATCTTATCACACAATATATTGCTGTAAAGCTAGTGATCTGAATTTTAAAGTTGACTTTTAGCACGGAGCACCCTTTCTCCTTGCCTCTACACAACTGTTGTTGAACAACTTCGATGATTGCCCACCATGATTTGGCAAGTCTCAAATTATAGTGGAGTTTTCAACATCAGCCCATTCTGAAATAACCTCCTGGTCACTTGTGTCCAGAAAGCAAGCCATCCTCCAGTGTAAAACCAGACCCACCCATCCTCTGTAAATAGTCTGGTATTGCACCCTTTCATTGGTGGGTATTTACACACTTGACTGATCATAGCATTCACTTTTAGCAACTCTGGGCACCATTGTGGGATTGTCAATGGTGTGAAGCTATTGGTGGGCCAGTGACGGTTGTACTGGCTGCAACACCAGACTGAAAGCACAAGAGGATATCCTGAGTAGAGGCTGTAGGGTACCCAGATCACCCTTGTCCAGCAGGCCAGTTAATCTACATTGAGACTCCAGACCCGCCCACCCTTCTCTAATATATCACTTGCAAACCCTACAGCATTACTCTAGCCCCACCCTGGAGGAGATGCTTAGACGTCTGTCTAAGCATACCTCAACCCCTTGCCAGTACAAAAGTACTCAATGCCCCTTCAAAGATTTCTTCTATCAAGTAGGAGGGTTACCATTAGATACCAGATTTCATACCAGAGGCATATTATACATCTATTAGTCCTGTTGCTTTAACGGTCAAAACCAACATAAGCAGGAATAACTCTGAGGCAGGTGACATACTACTGATATCATCTACTCTCCCTATAAAAATACCTTGCTGCTGAATAAGGGGCCCATTGTGACATGTTTTTTTTAGTCTACTTCAGAGATACCACACAGGTCTAATGCAGCAAACATCCATATACATGATTATTGTACAAAATGTGTCATATGCATCTTGGAAGTATATGGATAATACACTGACCTGGGCAGTAATTTGTTACTACATTACTTTTAGTTTGCAATAGGAAAATGGATATTGATGCTCTGTTACTACTATCAATTCTCCTGTTAGGGTAGCCATACTACTATAGATATGAAGGTAGAGATCTAATCTGCTGAACTGAAAATGGAGGAGCATAGCAGTGAAAGTGGTCACTCGTGAATTAATATAATTTTTCATGTATTGAATAATGAAAATTCGGCTGTGGTAGCGCCTGTACTAGACTCGTAAAATACTGTAAAAGACCACTGTACTAAGCATATTGTAGGCATATCAAAGGTTAATATCAATGAAAGATGGAAATGGAATGATGTACTCTTTTCATGAGGTGGCTAACCCTTCTTTCTTTTGTAAAGGTGCACTTTAGGTTGTTAAGGAAATGAATCTGTAGCCTCTTAAAATTGATTTGTTCCATATTATCTTTTGATAAATTCTTTGTTAATTCAATTCAATTGAAGTCACTCTTCAACCACTATCAAATGCAAATTCATACTATTGAACGAAGTTTAAATGACTTTATTCTAAATCTTAAACATATCCTGCACCTTTCTGGTAATGATTCAAACCAGAGCTGCCAAATACCCTTAATGTATTGGATGCAAGCTGAATTTTAACCACCAGTTCATAATCTCCCTCTTTTTTCCAGGTTAATGAAGGCCAACCCTAGATGAAGGTAAGTTGTCCCTTGGATTTATATCAGCTCCATCCTATAAGTGGAATATTCATAAGGGAAACAATAGTGGTGATCTAATGCTTTTGTACCCTTTTTTCCACCCCCATTTCTAGCCAAGGACTTGCAAAGCAGGTCTCCTGGGACAGGCAGGGGGTAAAGGTCAGGCTGAATGTAATGCATGTAGTGGAAAGGTGCCACAGGGAGGATAGCCTCAAGGCAAATAGCATTATACTTTCAGTGAGTCATTAATTGTACTTATTCCTGGCTTGTAGGTTTTATGAAGGACCTAACAGTACTGGTGTATGTGAGTGATGACCTTGCATGTTCGATGTACTGTAACAAGTAGGATTGTATCGTAGCAAACTAGTATGCTTGGTGCACTTCTGGGATGAAGAGATGCTGAAACAATTCTTAGGTAGGGTCTACTGGGAACGGGAGTTAATCTAAATTATACCCTTTTTGTATAAAGGCCGAGGGGACCTACAAATCTATAAGTGCATAGGAATTCATTACTTATGATACAGTGAGGTGCTGCTGATGCAGAGAGAATTTACACACTTTTATTATTAATATTATCTGCCACAATGCAAAGCAATTTTGTGCTCTAGGTCTCTGCAGGGCATTCTTTGCATCATCAATCTATTACAGTGAATATCAATAGTTTGACTTTCTACTTTATGACTTTATAAATGTGTGAATCTTAAATATAAAGGAAGCAAAAGTAGGAATTTAAAGCAAGGAGCCCTATACAAAATCTCATACCAAATAGAGTCACCATTTCATAGTGCCCAGGAGAACCAAATGATAAGGTTAGAACTGATTACACTGAGTTCATACAAAGAATTGCCTAGCCATTTCTCCATAATAAAGTGATATTCCTCAACTGCCCAGATGACATGTAAAATAAAAGTTCCTTTTCCAAAATCCCTCACAGATCACCTCATCTCTGCCTGAAAACCTTTTGCAGAAACCTAGATGCCTCTCACCTTCTCATTTGGCTTTCCTGTGGTTTGATGGTTATGGCTGGGGCTGGAACATAACCGAGGTCTACCCTATTGTCATCAATAGTGAATGGTGGGCGAGAGCAGTATCCAAAGCATGGCTTGTGGCTTATACCCCTGCTCCTTACCAAAGCCAAGGCTTATTATGAGCCACTTGTACCAAAAGAAAAAGAAGTGGAGGGCTTGATACACCATCTATCCTCAGCTGCAACTGAGGCTTCCCAGTCATTTCCTTTGTATCAAAGTTGATTTGAATAAAAAAAAAAATACAACATGTATGAATCTTAGAGTATAAAACTGGCCTGTGTGATGTATCTTAGCCTTCTCTAGTTTTTATATGGTTTCCTATACCTTAAGGGTTATTATAAATCAATCTTCCCTACAAATTGGACACACACTACTCTCCATAGCCACAGGCCCCAGAGACAGGTGTTCAGCCTTTCCCGATTCCCAGGCATACAAATGATGCTAATGAAGTACCCTGGTGCTATAGAAAGAATAACCAATGCATTTCCTACCATCTCTCTCCCTTCAGTTATCCCTCCTGGCTCTTTCTATGGCAAATGACCACCCAAAGAAAAAAGCCAAATGGTCATTGTATTGTGATCCTCAGTCTCAGTCCAAATGACATTACTTTGGATAAGAAAGTTTTCCCTTTTCCTGCACATACTCATGTGCTAAACTTCATCTAGTATTACCTGGCAGAATTACCATATGAAAAAAATATTGTCAATATCTAGTTCCTACAGTCAGACCAATAAGAGAAACAATGATTTTTAGAGTTAGTTATAGCACATAAGGACCATGGCAAGGTCTTGCAAAAAAATAAAGGTTCCAATACTAAAGAACTCAAGTCAGGCCCAATGTTTTAAACCTATCATGGCTCAGTTGCACAGTCCCATGGTTGATGGTGCTTGTGCTAACAGAAGCAGTGCAATAGCCACTACTACTAGTGCCCCTAACAATAGCAGGGCTATCAGACTAGTCCTGCATTATACACCAATACTAAGAATCCTCTGTGGAAGTTTCCCAGGGAATTGATGTCTATGACCAGTGCCATCAAGGTAGAAGTGAAGTGACATTACAATGCATTTGCAAAGACCAGTAACTGTTCAAAGTTGGTTTTCACCATGGCTGATACATGGGAAGTAACAATCTCTTGTAGAGGTGTTACCCAAAACCCCTCTCTCCTGGTCTGCAGCACTATTGTTATTATTCAGTGATATTAGTCACTGAATAATTGATTGTACGGAGGAACAACGAATTTCTACGACGTGCTTCTGGCTCTTGAATTATTTTGTTTTTGTGGCACATAGGCTTAACCACTGCAATAAAAAATGAATAGCCATAAAAAGCTAGTCGTAGTCTAGTCTACCCTAGCTGCGACGCACGGCAGCCAAGGGCAGTGCCGTCAGAGGGTGGTAGTAGGGTAGATTACCTTAATTTGACCATTGTGAGTAATTTGCATTGATATTATTGTATATAAATTATTGTATACACATTGAATTATTTTGTTTTTGTGGCCCATAGGCTTTTTCCGTGACAGCAATGCCATAAAGTTAGCCATAGATCAAAGCATGTCTACCACAGCTATTAACAAACTGTGAATGGGACATCACATGACCAACAGCCTTGTTGGATGGAATCTGCCCACTGCTTTTTTTTTTAGGTTTGAAAATAATTTTATTGACAAATCACAGGTTACATACTTGTGGTATAATTATGCCAATTAATGGGGTGATACCTTACTTTTCCCTTGTTTCAATCAATTCTGGTACACATTTTTATGATGAAGTAGATGAAGATACAAAATGAGATGAACGCTGTACAATTAAATATATATACAAACATACATATTATTTTACATGTGGACGACACTTTACACGTTGCTGATAGAGCAACCATATCATACAATAACCCACTACAGGCAACATGATGGTTTATTAACCCTTTAAGATCCGCAGATACAGGAGTGCATCATGCCCATGGTCGTCATGATGCACTAATGAAGTGCTGGTGAGACTGCTTTTATTACTCATTAGTTGTTAGGAAGTAGTCAATATTATTATGTCAGCAGTTACTTACTATTTGTCAGCAATTACTCAACATATATGTCAGTATATATGTTTAATAGCATAGTACATTGTATATAGCACATTGAACATAGACGTGTCACTGAAAGCCTCAGGTTTAGCCTGTGACCTTAACCGTTTTAATTGATAGTTACATAGCTTGGGTGTAAAATGCTAATGATACAGCCTTTTATTTAAGCTGTCATGCAGATGTCAAAGATCAGCAAAGACCAAGAAGGCTAAATCACATCAAATGATAGCCCAGTCTGATCACATGCAGACTGGTAATTCTAGTTCCAAATCAGAACTTTTGTGTGTGGCATTGTCTCTCATCAGACTTACAAGGTAAAAAGAATCTCCATAAGAAAAATGCTGAATCACTGTAAATATACGGTGAAGTACCGTTGAAAACTGCAGAGAATCCCTGTACAGTGAACCTTAGGAGGGTGACACACTTTTACCAGGCAAGTTCATCTCAAGATCTTTAAAGTGAGACATCATTGGCTTAGAATGTAGATATTCCTGGTAGTTATTTCAGAACCCCTCCTTGGACATCTATAGGTCGTTATTCATATCTGAATTCAATGATTAAGCTCTAAATACATTACAGACCATGATAATGTCTAAAGTCACAATAAATCAGCCTGTAGATTAGCATTTAATGCAGCTGAATATTAACCACATCTATTTTCAGCTCAATTATATGATATACGCTAGTCCGTAGGTTCCCTGTACATTTGCATCACATCTGTCATGATAGCTGGAATATTTATAGGGTTCAGTAGTTCAGAGGTGCAGTAGTGACTACATAATCTTATTCTCTTCTTTTTTTTTTTTTATCTTACTCAGTTCAAGGAATTGCCTGGGAAATAGACATCTGGAAAGGCTGCAAAAGACCTCTTTGAAAGTTGGAACCCCTTTGAAGCTTTGATCTTTTCTCTATCTGTTTTATTCAGATCTGGGAGTGGCCACCCAGAATGGACACTCTGTGTAGGGACACATGAATAGTCTTGAATAGTCCTTGCATACTATCAGGATAACATGAGCAGCCAAGCAAAAGCAATAACAACCAATGTTGGGCATCATGTCTGTGTAACGGCTCACATAATTCATCCCTTGCTTGGACAGATTTGCCACCCACCTCTGGGCATGTCCAAATGACTCATGTCAGTAAATATCTTTCTTGTGGAGAGAAGACCCTATGTCCACCTACCATGTAGAAATAATAAATCAGGAACACACCAGAAGGCAAATATCACCTGTAACTATGGCCACAGGGCCAGGGGCCAGTCTGCAGTAAGAAGGGATGAGGTCTAGGATATCTGAAGGTAGCAATGTATATAATGTAGAAAGTTAGCTCATCACTTAAAAATCTGATAATTGTATGTGTAAATATAGTAATATACAGTTATTACATCGGCAATTTAAATGCTATTTGTCTGTTTGATGTTCTTGATTAGATTATGATCATTGTTGCAGAAATCAAATTCATCAACGGTCAATACATATATTATTATGTCAGGTTTTATTTACTGTGCTTGGGGAGAATAAAGGGAAAAGGAGAAATCTTTTTAGACCACTTTTTTTCAAACCATGTCAGATTATGTACAGCAATACACAACTTATGAGCTAAAGTTTTTAGTCACAGTTCACAGAGGACAGCTTCATGTCACGTACAATCACACTGAATCACTGTGCACTAGCACTGCTTTCGACGGGAAAGAAAATATTCTCAGCATACCACTGGATTCCCCATAAAAACGATCTTCAGGCATTTTCTTCAGTGTTTTACTCTCATATTGCCCCCTGAAGGCCAAACCAGTACTAGAAATCCCTGGAGTTACGTTTCCAAGTTGGTCCACAGTTATGCCTACCATAGGACCTCACTAGTTAAGTGAGTGAGTGAGTAATAGATGTTTAACGCCATTTCGTCATCTAAGGTCATATTCATGGCAAGAACGACATTACACAATTTCACAGAGGAATGTGTCGGTGCCCGCGCATATGTGCACCACACACAGAAAAGGGACAGGAAAGAAGAGATATAGACCCTTTTAAGTTGGCTAGGGAGGCCCGACTAGTTAAGAAAGACATGTGGAGGAGTCATCTGTCTATCTTGATTATTTCTCAGTTGCAATGGAAAATATAGGTCTTTATGACCATGCACATAAAATTTCATCATATAGCTATGGTTATTTCTTGGAAAATTATTATCATGAATTTACATTGTAAAATCATAGTTTTCCTAATTGCCACTATATTCATTTATTTTAAAATAATAGTGCTCATTGCTAAGCAACCATTTGTAATAGAACAAAATGAATTGCACCATTGGATTCATTGACATCGATTTAGGGGGGTAGGTACTTTTAGAATTTTCATGGGGTTATTAGTAAGGAGGATAGGGCCTACCATCTGCAAAACCTTCTCGAGCTTCATATGGCTTCATATGACCCAATATCACCCCATATGTCATAATTGACGCGTAACAGACGTCCTTAACAAGGACGTTTTGTGACATTGACTTTAAAACCTTGTAAATATACCTAAAATACATATTTTTACGTTCTGAAAAAATCTATCAATATCCTCATAAAATTTCCAATCGTTCTCTGTTATTCATGAGTGTGTGACTATCTGATTTATATTTTTAAGGGATTTTGTGAGAAAAAAAGTGAAGTATAATTATTTTATTTGAATTAACAGGGAATTATTGTGGGAAACACAGAAAATTAGAAAAAAATATCATAAAGATTATTTTTATGACATCGTTATAATGTTAAAATCATCAACTATGAATATGGATATGAATCTAATTTGTAACTACAACAATTCTAATCAAATTTTCCCAATGAGCCTTTGCCACTGCTTTTGTCACATCTTCAAGGATAGGGCCTGTGGCACTCTCATGAGCTTCACCCCTCAGCTGTACAGTGATTTTTCAAAATCAATTTATTGGAACAATGGTTATGCCATCGTAACGTTTTCTAGCATAGCTTAAAAATATCATTGTGCTTTAAATGGCGGATGCATGTTAGAAGCAGGCTATTCTATCAACTAAATCTTCCCTCTACATTACATCCGGCAGCTGTCAGTACCTATTAATTTTGCCCATTTACTTTGATTTATACCACGATTTCGGGACTTCTGGTGGGTTTATATGCAGTTTAGCCGTGCATTATTCTGCATATACCACCCATGTGCATTTTTGAAATTTTTGGTATATACTTTTTCGGGGTCAAGTTGGACTTAGAGTATTTTGGGAGACGCTGGCGGACATAGAAATTTTGTCTCGCCATTGTTTCAATGTGAAAAATCGTCCCAACTCGTATGAGGATTTAACCCCGGCCGCAGTGGTGGTAGGCGAAGGCCTTAGCCATAGCGCCACACTGAACGGTGATGAAATCCAATGCGAAAGTAAATAAGTTTTAACCTGCTATGTTTCCAGTCAGTTTTCGTCTTGATTACAACCTTGACATGTTATAATATCGAAATCCCAAGAAGTTTTCGATCCATAGAAGAGGAATGTGTGCTAATTTTCTCCATTTTGTTTAATATAAATAAGAATCCAATGATTTTTCTATCGTAAGCGAGTCGCGGTGCAGCCATTCCCACCCGCCTCCTTGTCCAGCGAAAGTGTGTCAGTGGCCCGGATGTAGATATAGGTCAACTGCTCACTGTACAAGAAAGACGCCGAAAATTTCGGACCGTTTTGGAAAATCAATGGATTCTTATTTATTTTGAATATATTGGACATATCAAGCATGGAGTACTCATCAGGAATGTCTAAGGATATGTATGTTTTAATTTGAAAACTTGTCATGGTTGGATTCAATACGAAAAGTGACTGTATACACAGCGGTTCATCTTTCGGCAAGGAACAAAAACAATGGCTTCGCGCAGAGCGGTGACCGGGGCCGAATCGCTTGCTTTTACAAAATATTTTCTCCTGGCTATATTCTGTGGATATCAGGTAAGAAATTAATACAAAATGGAGGAAATGGTGGTGTAAACCTATTAGGTCATGGATATTGGAGCCCATGGGGAGTCTATGCTGGATATACCCGAGCCGCGGAGCGGCTCGGGTATATCCAGCATGGACTCCCCTAGGGCTCCAATATCCATGATCTATTAGCTTAGTAACCATCAACTAAGTCCACTATAAACTACGGGAACTAGAATGTCAATGCCTAAACAGTTGGCTTTGTATAAGGTGCTGAAGTACAATATGGGGTAGGAGAGTGAAAAAGAGAAGTGTCAATATTCCTTTTCAGGTTTTACACCATGCCAAACGGCATGTTTCTTTGAGTGTGAAAGTCTTTGTGTTTTTAATTGATGGAGAGGAAGTGTCTTGGCATCCGCTCCATTGTGTGGTTATTTATCCACAGTTGGTTTATTTTCAAAGTTGACAAAAGTTCTGAAATAATTCATCATGAACCTGCATCTGCTTGTTTACAAAAGGTGATAAAATTTAAAAGAATGCGGCATTTAAATGTTTAGAGGAGAAATTGAGTTAGGCATAAAATTTGATATAATTTGTTATGTACTTCCCCTAGATTCTATAATCTTTGGCTCACCTTCAGAGCAATTTAACATTTTTATCATGGACATCACGGAGATTTTCTTCTTTGAGGTTTCCAAAAATGTTTGTTTGCTTTTCACAAGGCATGATTCATTAGAATAATGGCTCATAGTAATAAAATATTGTCCAAATGATTATAAATATGGAAGTAACTTTCACTGGACACACTCATAAACAAGAGTACAATGTACAGCATTACAATGACCATTGCTTTATAATTATGCCTGTCTTGCCACACATGTGAAAGCACACATAAACTTACAGTGCTGCTATTTCAGAATTAAAAGGGGCCATGAGAAAACCACTTGAAGTGGAAGCAGATGGCTCCTGTCCCTGCATCACACACAGAAAAGATGATTAATGCTACAATATAATATCTAGTTGATAGTCTTACCCTTGAGGGAGTAAGATGATTAATTATAAAGGACATATTTGCTGTGCACAAAGGGAATCTTTTATGTGGATATGATTGATAACCCCTGGTGGGTAGATTATGTTGGAGATTCTCAAAGAAAGGTTAGAATGGCACTGAAGCTCTGCCATAGAAAGGATACTAAATCTGCTGGAAGGGGCTGACATGAGTCAGTGGTGGTCTGCTGCCCCAGGGATATTCAATTCTTTAGACTTCATATTTGGCATGGTATCAAAGAAGGTCCATTGTCCACTGGCCACACCGGCATTCTCCCACTTTAAGTCGCTAAAGAATAGATTAAGTCATGATAACTCTTGAAAACTAAAGAAAATTAGAGGGTGAATGGAAAAGAAGGAATCTAAATGAAGGAAATGGAATGGCTTGTTCTGTGTATTCCTCTTTAATGTGAATGTGATAGTGGTAGAAGGGCATTCTTAACTGAATAAGGGTCATCTTGACTATTGTAAATAGTTACTGAATAAGGGTCATTACCCTTATTCAGTAAATGTTTGTAATCATGAAGATGACCCTTATTCAGTAACTAAAAACCCATGATCTAGTTCTATTTGAAACATTTTTTATCATCCTTATTGAGTTGCACATATAAGATAGAATGGAAGCTTGCCTCGCAGGGCTATCAAAATGGTATAGAATAGAAGCTTGCCCCGCAGGGCTATCAATATGGTATAGAATAGAAGGTTGCCCCGCAGGGCTACTAATATGGAATAGAAAAGAAGCTTGCCCTGCAGGGCTATTGAATTTGAATGACTAGCCCTGCGGGGCAAAATTCTATTCTATTCCATTAAAGTAGCCCTGCGGGGCAAGCTTCTTTTCTATTCCATATTAGTAGCCCTGCGGGGCAAGCTTCTATGCTAATCTATTCTTCTGTTTAAGTTTCTTTCTTTCTTTCCTATATATTACTCCTGTTTTAGGTCGCTATTAAATAGGTCGCTTTGTGTATTGAACCTCTACATTTGCCATGGGTAGAACTTTTAAGTCACTATATACACAAGGGGTCTACATAGGTCTAGCATTTTTCCAGTTGTGCAAAACACATTCCTTATTTTCCATAGCGACCTAAAACAGGATTAGGCCGGATCTGGAGCTTGTAACTATTGATATTCTATGAAAGTGGCCAATCATAAATGTTGAATGTGGATATTTTTTAGGTTAATCCTGTCTCTAAGTGTACTCGCCATACTAGATTTTGGCTATACCACATCCATCATCATAGATTTAGGTCTACAAGGAAAATAAGTGAGGAGATGCTGTGCATTGACTACCTTCTTTTTCTTTAACCAAGGCCTTCCAATCAGCAAGGACATTAAGCCAAGGCCTAGGTCAATACTGATCCCCATGCTGATCTCTCTTCCAATGTAATAAAAGTCACCATTGCATTGGTGACTTTTATTAGCACGGTGACTAGTGAGTACTACTCGTGAGATGAGTAGACTGGTGTATGGTTCACAGTCGCCACAGTGTAAAGGATAGGGAGGCCTTGCAATCTATTTTTGTTTGTGGCTCCTCCCCTATGGACCATTCCTGCTCACTATTCTAATGTAATAACAACAGTGTATGTACTTAACCAGTGAAGGAATTTTCAGAATATATCTCATACTTTCGATTTTATTCGCCAATTAGACATTTCATCATTTGGAGCCCTATGGCAGATTAGCATTAGAGCATTTTAAGATTTAGAAATGCATCTCTAGCCTTTGTTTTAGAATTGTTTGTTCTGAAACTACCATATATATGCAGTTCAGGTTTCATCTCAGTGGGTTATGGTACAATTGGATCATATTTTCTGTATTTGAACAAAGTATTCACTGTTAAAGATCTCTATGGAGAAATCAGTGCTAAAGTGTATGTTGCCATGTGTGCATTTTTTTTTAAATCAGAGGAGGTCAAAGTGTAAGGACACCTTGTGGAACTGCTACATTTTTTCTGTGTAAACTTTTTTAGTTTATATTGAAATAATGCTTTCTCAGAATATGTATCTGCTATTGGTGATGTAACATTAATGTAATTACTTCTTATAAACGATTTTGTGGAAGACTGTGAAAACATGTATGTATGGAGGTACTTACACTGTGCTCCCCCTCTAAAGAGAGGTGGAGTGATCTGGCCAGTTTGCTGACCACTGGCCCGTGATGAGCTACAGACTATTACAAGGTTATTGGCAGTCGGGTGTGTATGTGTGTGTGGGGGATGGAGTAAGGCAGAGCAGGCTCCTGGCTATCTGAGACAGTGTACACTCATAATGACACACCTGTTGAGTACGACATTGAACATTGAATAAGACAGGTCCCTGTGACAGCTGAGGGAGGTGCATGCAGACTGGACAGTCTACAGGCTATTAGTACTTAGCTGCAGTGAGTAGTTCGGGTTGAATTTGCTACCAAAAGCCCAGCTGATAGTATGCTCTATCTATCAATGTCACCAACTGAAACTAAACAAGATTACAAGTCGCTGCGCCATGTCTCACATAACTATTCACTACTATTGTATTAAAATCTACAACACTATGGTTTTATTAACCAGATTTAAATTCAGACGTGCCTTGGCATCACATTGTGTTGCAGAAAATAACCTAAATCCGAACACTTTCAAGATGGACTTTCAGAAATGCATAGAAAAATATTTCTGATATTTCTGTTTTAAACAACCCATTAGATGTACAAAGGCCATCAAATAGAGTGCCATACATAGATGCTTTCTCAATTGTGGGAGAATGGGTCAACAAAATGTTAAGTATCAATGTTATGACTTAAGGTTGATATTCCTGTAAGAGTTGCAATATAGAAAGACAGTCTATTCCTGGGGGTATATAATGAAACCTGCATCTAACTGGTAAGCAATGATACATCTAGGTTTAGAGAAGTCAGGTAGTCAAGTTCATAACTTCCTTACATGCAAAGGCAATTTTGATAATTGAACACAAAATATCCCTCATGGGTACATTTTAGCAGAGCTTTTACACAATGACACTATAATTATCCTAATTAGTACGATTTGAGCACTATGTTGTCATCAGCTGTTACCATGGTTCCTAGCCCATCTTTTTTTGTGCACCAAACAGCTGCTTGATGCTGTCTGGTTAGGCAACATGACTGTGGAACAAGATGTTCTCTCTACACATCGTGTCAAATAGACCACACTCTAAAAGTTAGCTGTTGAATCTACCAGGGATCCTCATAAAACTAAACAGTGAACCACTGTTATCGTATTGCAGTGAAGCAATGTAGTTCATGCAAAGAAACCCCAGATGGCAATACAGTGGTACAAGGAATCTCTATGAAAATAACAACAGCAACTTTCAGACAAGGATTTCACTCTTATTTTGACAATATCTTTTACAGTATAGATAGAACGTGCATTAGCAGAATGACAATTTTGGATCTTCTTGTATGGATCTGTATGGCTTTCCTCTTTCTTGTTGATGGATAATATTGACTTTTCAATGGTTTCGGGCCTTCCCTAGCCCACTTAAAAGGGTCTATTTCTCCTCTTTATTATCCCCTCGGGATGTGTGTGGTGCACATATGCGCGGGCACTGACACATTCCTCTGTGAAATTGTGTAATGTCGTTCTCGCCATGAATATGAGCTTAGCTGTTGAAATGGCATTAAACATCTATTACTCACTCACTCACTCACTCACTCAATGGTTTCAGGAACCATTAAAACTGGGCTTCTGTAAATACTACAGTGAAGAAAATAACAAGCTTCACTGTCTGTCACAAAAAAGTCTCTTTGGGACCGGCCAACTGACTCCCACTTTTTATATGAAGTGCCTCAGTCCTAAGTGCCCTGTGTAGCAATGCTCCTTCTCTGCCACTTGATAGGCCGTTCACCTTTGCGGATGACCAGCGCGAAAATAACCACCATAGAGCCCTGCAGTGGCATAATATAGGTTACCTGCGTGTCTAATTTCAACTAAATGATCTACTCATCCATGTTTTGGGGCAGCACTAAGGCCTATGCCCTCTGGATGGAATTTATGTATATATACTACCTAGGGTTCTGGAGAGAAATTCTATGTATAAGATTTAATATAAGTTTTATTATTGACTATGCACATGTAGATGTACTCTACATGAGCATTACGTATGCAATACAACTCAGTTGATCAGCTATATGGCACCAGAGGCCTCAGACTACTACATTTTAATGCTAGGAGTATTAACTCAAATTATGCATCTATCTGTGCAGAATTGTATCCTGCAAATTTAGATATATATTCTTTCTCTGAAAATGTGAGGATGATGAAAGTAGCTGCCAACTAGCAGGTTATGTAAGATACAGATTGGATAGGCAAGTGTTAAATGAAAAAGGGAATATCAAGACTGGAGGTGGAGTTGCTTTATACATTAAAAACTCGTTGATCCATGATTATCAAATGTATTCTCATCTCAATATATCTGATGAAAATATTGAAATACAAAATATTGTAATATCAAAACTGCATATGAAACAAATCATCCTGTTAAATGTGTATAGACCACCGGATGGCAACCAAGCTGCCTTTATTGATTCCCTAACTGATGTAATCTCAAAACAAAAATAACATTGAGATTATTTGTATGGGTGATATGAACTTCAATGTACGTGAGGATTCCGATATGGTAAATAATCTTTTAAATAGACTAAAAGGGTTTGGTCTTAAACAAGAAATTAATAATCCCACAAGGAAAAATGCAACCTTAGATATCATTTTTACTAATATACGTCCAAATTTCATAACTACTGGAATTACAAATAACTTTATTTCAGACCATCTCCCTATCTTTCTCATAAGAAAAAAATGGAAAACCAATGAAGAACTTACCTACATTGAAGGTAGATCTTATAAAAAACTACCTGATGAGTTATTATTAAATGAATTTGATGCATATGATTGGTCAACCTTTGATAATACCGAAAATGTAAATACTGCTTGGAATGAAATGGAAAATACAATAAGAAATATACTAGACAGATTTTGTCCCCTACACAAATTCCCTGTAAAAAATCATAGAGATCCTTGGATGAATCAACACGTATATGAATCTATTAATCCTTTACGGTGAGAGGGACAAGGGAATAATGCAGTGATGGACTTGGGCCAGTTTAACAGAACTACCGGCCTATTTATTGAAAAAAACAAAAGAAAAAGAAAGAATTTTCCCAGCTGTGACCAAGCACCAGACCCCCCAGCATGAGGGTTGGTAGCAGCAATGTAGGTCAGCACCTGACAGGTAGCACACCTGTAGTGGTAGCAGTGGCTCCACCTGAGTATCAATACCGGTAACAATATAATCGTTCCCTTACATTAATCCTTTACGATGAGAGGGACAAGGGAATAACGCAGTGATGGACTTGGGCCAGTTTAACAGAACTACCAGCAACTCCAAGTAAAGGAATATAACATAATTATAATTAAACATCATGAAAAAGAAACATGGCAAATATATTATGCCTATTTGATAGTCATATCCTAAATAGACCACTCTTTCCCCAAACAGCTTGACACTACCATGTCCGTCTCAATAAGTGTGTGATAGGGTTTAGTCAGATACAATAAAGCGGCCATACTGGCCCAGTCCCCGGCCTGGCGTATGTCCTCCAATGTGAGTCCCATTTGGTACATGTATAGAGCTCCCGCTCTCCTGAGGGAGTGCATGCCAGCACGTTCTGAAGGCAGGTCGGCCAAGATCATCAACCTCTTCAGAAATTTCAGCAATTGACCGTAAGTGACTGGTACCAGTTCTGAGTCCTTGGGAAGTACAAAAACTGGAGCTGATGGGTCAGAACTGGGAAATTCATTCAAATGACACAGCAGCACATAGAGGAGAACCAGGGGCATAAGTGATTGGCACCTTGTGTACTCTCTGGCCGTGCTGAATAGTCTTAGAACTAGACACAGCCAGCTCCATGCCCCAGTCTGTGAAACTAACTGCTCCGCGCCTGAGATAATGAAATCCAACAGCTGCGATAGAATCTGGGACTATATACATTTCCTGAGTAGTCCTCTAAAGCTTAGTGCCAGGCAAGTCCATAGGACTCTGTCACGAGTTTGACTCATGTCGACAAATTTATACATATTGAGTATGTCTTTCAAAGTGAACGATGGGCGCACTGGTTCCGGATCACCTAAGACCCTGTGAACCCCGCCTAGAGTCATAATGAATTCAAAAGAAGAGCGGATAAACTTGACATCATAACCATAGTACATATTCAATGAGATCACTCCGCTGACGTAATTTTGGATAGTCGAGTACTTAAGACTTCTCGCCATGTCTATGACATAACGGCACATATGTTGAGCATCTGTGGGGAGCGCTGGTCTGAGGATCGAGTTACTGAAGCTTATGTAACGCTTCCACTGGGAAGCCTTTGTCCTCCACATACTGGGGGCCCATGCCTTGGACCTATACTCGGCTGCTTCCAAGTCTACTTGGCGCACTCGCTGACTAGCATCTACAACAAAGAAATACGGGCAAATCTTTAGAGCATGTGGCCCTTGAAATCGCGTCTGCTAGAACATTCTGTACACCAGGGATATGAATACTCACTAAGTGACAGTTAAATATAACACATAACCAAAAATTTTTTCTCAACAAAATCATTGAGCACCAGACCCTCCAGCATGAAGGTTGGTAGCAGCAATGTAGGTCAGCACCTGACAGGTAGCACACCTGTAGTGGTAGCAGTGGCTCCACCTGAGTATCAATACCGGTAACAATATAATCGTTCGCTTAGATAAAAACAAATTACTCTGGTCTGCCAGAAAATCCTTAGATGAACACAAATGGATCCAAGCCTCAACCTTTAGAAATAAGACAAACAAAATAATTAATAAAGCTAGAAGAAATTTCTTTGAAGAACAAATTGAAGAATACAAAAATGATCATAGAAAATTTTGGCGAACTATTAATAACCTCATACCTGGACATCCTAAAACGAAACAAGTGATCAACCTAGTAGACCATGAAAATAATAATACCCCCATCCCTGCTGATCAAGTCCCAAATTTCATAAACAATTACTTGTCCCACAGTACTGGAGGGTCTTGTAGATAAGCTAAAGAGAGTATTGAGTTGTGAATAGCTCACCTTTAAAGTCACATTCTTTCTCACTTCAACTTCCACTCACCACATTAAGCCCCACTTCCATTGCCGTCACTCTATTCCATCTGTATCATTCTGTCAAGATTCCGTCACAACTTTGGACAGATGGTGATGGCTTACTATTCCGTCACGGTTCCACCACCATTCCATCCAAAATTGTGATGGAATTGTGACTGATAGAATAGGGTGACAGCAATTGAAGTTTAACGTTAGAATAAGAAGCCAAAAGGCTTTCTCAGAAATAGTCTGTATTGCATAAAGAGATGTCATTACATCTGACTCCCTCTTGCATGCTATCATTTTAGTTGTGGGAGGTATTTGACTACTCTTGAAAAGTGAGCTACTCACATTACTCTTTTCTGGCATCTCACTTCTTGACCACTTCTCTTCAACATGAACAAAGGTCAGGACTGAAGAGAAGGTGACTACTGTTTCTTCTTAGACAAAGCTTCCTATTTCCTACTGTGCAAGACCCTCCTGGTCCACAAGGGGCCAATTCACAAAGCACAGCCAGCCCTCATGGAGCACAAAAGAGAGCCAATGGTCCAACGAAAATATTTTGCATTATCATTTGAATTATAGTGCACATTCATTGGAGAAAGGACTGGTAAATCTGTTAGTAGAATATCTACTGGAGAAAGCCTTTATCAAGCCTTTTAAGATAATTGAAGTCGTCTACACATAATTGAAGTCCTCCACACATATTTGTGGAGAGATGAGGGGAAAGGGCCCTCCCTGCGGGATTTTTAGTACTGGATTTGGCCACTAGGGGAGCTACAAAGGGTAGGAATGTGAAAAATATTCCAAAAATAGCTTTTATGTACTTTTTTACACAGAAAAACGTGGTTTTCTCAAAAACGTTCTATTTCCTGGAACTTCTGGTCTATTTGGAATGTTATGGAACGTTTTGAATTCAAAAGAAGGCCTAAATAAGGGTTTTCAGGGAAAAATGTTCACATGGCAACAGAAATTATATTCCAAATAGAAAAAAAATAATGTCAACTGATAGAATGATTCACGGAGATTCATACACTGAAAAAAGCATAAAGATACCACTTCTAGCTCCAAATCTATGCCCAAATGTATGGAAAGGAATGGTCATTTTTTGATTGATTATTTAAATCATTATGCTAATTAGATGCCTGATTTGATTAAAACAATGAATGATAGAGCTTATTGGCTGCATTGATAGAGTCATGTCATTCCATTTTCATGAAGCAATATCTCCAAGACTAGGAGGGCTATCTACAAGTGTTGTACCTCATTTTAAAGCTGATAACATCAATTTTAAATTTCATGTTTAAACTCGGAGGACCCTTTCCCCTCATCTGTCCACATTTATCTTTTAGATTACTGATATTATGTATAAAACATTCTGGCCGTAGGGGTGTCTGTGTAGAAGGCTTAGAATAAAGGAATGCAACCTAAATGAAATGTCTTGGATATAATACAAAATATTCTAAACAGCCTCATTCAAATCTTCCAACTGCCTTATAGGTGTTGGAATACTGTTTAATACACAGGGATGAGCTGTATCTAAAGTTTCCTTTCAAAAGTGTTCAGTTATTGAAAAGAAAAGAAATCTAAAGTTGTGAAACGCTTATAATAACAGATTATAAATCACTACAACATAATATGGAAGAGGAAAATCCTAAGCTACCTTTCTATTTTCCTTACTCTGTTCCATTAGAAACCCTACTTGTCTATTTTCCTTACTCTGTTCTCTCATTCGGGGTGTAGTGCTGGGTCATACCACTGTCACGTCCACCACAACGGAGAATCCTAAGCTAATTATGTTGAAATGGATGGTGACAGCATAGTCTAAAAGATACAGCGAATGTTTTTCTGACACCACAGGTCTGTGATGTAAAGTATATATATATATATATATATATATATATATATATATATATATATATATATATATATATGGTGTGCACCGTGAGGGATCCACATTGCAAACAGAAAGAGTTCTAAATTATTATTATTTCCACATCTCTTTCTGAGAAGTTAAGTTACATCATTCTAGGTTGTGAGATTAACATTTAATCTTCATACAGAAAAACCTTCTTGTATCCAGCTCTTCTTTTGTCTTCTGAGATAATCACACTATTTAGGCTCACATCACGATGATAAGCCTGTTGAAATAGTGCATAGAACTGGCTATATTCGTCATGACTGACCCAGTAATATTTGCATATCAAAAACTTAAAATTGTGACCCACATGAGCCTCAAGTGTTACAGATTCACATAATGCAAGAATGACCTTATTCTGTTATACAAAATCAATAACTCATGAATGCAGTGACCTATTATAGGATTTAAACATGTTTAGACCTAAACACGTTAAAAACCTAAAACCCCATTTTTGCTATGTATTCTTTCAGTCCAATTGGCCGGGTTAGCTAGTGCCGGGAATCAAAGCTCTTTGATTTGCAGGGACACTTCATTAATTTCATATTTCCAACCCAATAGATCATTTCACACAGAGTATGTGTTCACCTTTAAACATGAATGGCATTATGGAAAGTTAAGACCCACAAAAGAAAGAAAATAAAAAAAAGAAGACTAAACATTAATGATCATGATATAGGCATTTAAAAGAGCACCATGAATGAGTTTGGCTTGAATGTCAAGACAGACAGTTTGACGTGTTCAGCATGGGAATTTGAGCCATGGCTAATGGTCTGGAATAGTACCCTTCAATTGTAGGGTGTTTACATGCATGGCTGATAATAGTATTCACTTTCAGGTACTCTGAGTTGACATTGGTGTGTACATATTGCTTGGTCAGTGATAAATATAAGCGAATGGTGCTATCTGAGCTTGTATAGAACCCAGGAGGGCATTTCAAAATAAATTTATATAGCAGGCTTTTCAAATCGTAGTGACAGCTCTCAATATGGCACACTATGGTGCCATCACAGACCTACAATAGTAGTACCGTTAGGCACTTTGACTGCTGGAGTTTTCTAAATCAGCCTATTCTGAAATAATCTCCTGGCCACTCTTGTCCTGCTTGTCCAGCAAGTGAGCCATCCCCCTGTGTAACATAGGACCCACCCATCCTCCTCCCATATATATCACTTACAGCCACGAGGGGTTAAAATACAAGTCCAGGCATGCAGTTGTGGCTGTTCAGCACAAGAATTTTAAGCCATGGAAAATGTTCAAGGACCTGTCAGTACTTACATGCTCGACAGAGCATAGCAATTTTTCTTTCAGTGACTCTGGAAATTATTGTGGTGTTCTCATTGGTGTGAAGCATTTGCTTGCCCAGTGGTGATTGTGCTGGCTCTACAGCTAGACTGAAAGCATAAGAGGATAGCAAGAGTAGGGGATGTATAGAACCCAGACCACCTTGTCAAGCAGGCCAGATTATCTCCATTGAAACACCACACCCACCCACCCCTCTCTCACATCACTTGCAAACACTCCAGCGTTACTCTAGTCCCACCCTGAAAGATGTACATTTATCTAGGCACACCTCAACCTCATGCCTATGCAAAAGTGCAAAAGTACCCATGATGCATAGTTTGCAGCTATTAGGACTGTATACATTCTCACCAGTCAACCAAAACCAACATGAACTGGAATAACACAAAGGCTGGTGACATACTAATGATATCATCTACTCCACCTATAGACGTAACCTGCTGGTGAATGAGGGACCATTGTGACTAAGCTCTCTTGGTCAACCTCAGAGAACCCCATGCAGTAAACATCTACATGAATATTGTACAAATGCATCCAATTAAAATCTACATTGAATTATATACTATTTTCATGAGGTGGCCATCCCTTGTATCTATAATAAGTTTCAGTTTATGTTGTTAATGACATGAATCTGTAGCTTCTTGAAAATGAAAATTGAATTCAGTGGGAGACTCACTTTAACCAGTCTCAAATTCAAATCCATACTATTGAGGAATACCAGTAAGAACCATGGAAAAACATCAATCATGGAATGGATTTATCTAAAATCTTAAACACATCCTTGACATTTCTCAACTGATTCCAACCAGAGCTACCAAATACCCTTACCATATTCTATTATAAGCTCAATATTAACTACCACTACATAATCTCCTTCTTTTTTCCAGGTTGATTAAGTCCAACCTTTGGTTGAGTTAGGTACTCATTTAGATTCATATCACCCTCATCATTATAAGTAGAATATTCATTGGGAAAACAGAAGTGGTGATCTAATGCTTTTGTATCCTTTTTTGTATCCTCTTCTTAGCCCAGTGCTTGTAAACCATTATAGGAAGGACAGAAGGCAAGGTTCAGGCTGAATCTAATACATGTAGTGGAAAAAGGTGCCACAAAGAAAACAAGCTCAGGGAAAATAGCATTATACTTTCAGCAAGTCATTAATTGTAGTTATTCCTAGTCTGTAGGCTTCTCGATGATATTGGTCAATGTGATTAATGATCTACCATGTTTGATGTACTGTAAATCAGCCAGATTGTATTGTAGCAAAATAGTATGCTCAAACTAGTATGCTTGTTAGAGAACCACCAGGATGAGGAGTGCTGAAAAGGCACTGTTAACTGGATTTGAATCAGAGTTTTGTATCAGAGCTAAGGAGACCTACAAATCTTTAAATGCTTGGGAGTTTACCTATTGTGATGCAATATGTGAGGTCCTGCTGATACAGAGAGAATTTGCATATGTACCAGGGTATCCATAATATCAGATGCATTTTCAACTCCTTAAATACTTAATTTGATATTTTCTGCCACAATGTAAAGCAGTTTTAATGTGGTCTAGGTCTCTACTGGATGTGTTCTCTCTATCACAAGACCATAACAGTAATGTTACTAACTGCTTGACTTTCTACTTTATGACTCATGAATAAAATTTCTTGAATCTTGAATATCAAAGAAACAAAAGTAAGAAAGCAGGAAGGCCCTATACAAAATTGCATACCAAATAGGGTTACCATTCCATATTTCCCAGGAGATCCAAATGATAAATGATATACACACATCTTTTACTGTAGAACTGCTCTGAAAGGGTAGCCTAGCCGTTCCCCCATAAAAAATAATATTCCTCAACTGCCCACATCACATATTCAGTGAAGCTTCCAACACCAAATCCCCTTCCAAATGACCGATCTCTGTCTAAAAGCCTATTGCAGAAGCCTATGCCTCTCACCTTCTGATTTGGCTTTCGTGTGGTTTGATGGTTAATGCTGGGGCTAGAGCACAACTAAGGGTGAAAAATCATAGAAAGTTGGCAGATGGGGCCTCCCGTAGAGTTTGGGGGCCTGAGATTAAATGCTGGAGTATCTGAAAGATATTTTTTGTGGATAATGTATAGGTGTTGGGGTAACTACCCACGAAATATTTTCAGTTAAATATGAAATCCGTTGCTCTGGCAACACCCTGAACATCTATACTCTGGAAGACCCTGGAAAGGTGTCTTGCCGAATGACATTAGGGGGATATTTTCCCTTAAGCCATGCAAAATTAATTCTTTTATGTATTTGGTCAACTTTTATGTTAACTTTTGTTGACTACTGGGTCTAAGGGTAGGATTCAGAGAGCTGCAGCTTAAGGACTTGGACTTTTGTCCTACACTTGAATCCTTTTTCTTCAGGCCTGAAATGGCATTTTCACTGAATTCCTTGAAATTCCTGGTTCAGGAAATTTCAAAACTTGCTGGTATACATAAAAGTGAAACAGTCTTAGGTAGTTACTTTTAATCATGTGGAAGACAATGCCCACCATGTGTACTTTCAGGTGATATATAGCTTAAATGGGCTAAAAAATATGTGAACACCTCACAATCGAGGTCCTCAACATGGCATGTAACTCAAATGTCATTCGGGAAGACAGATTCCCAGAATTGTGATAAAAGTTTATCACAAAAACTTTCATTCTAGGATAGGAAGATCACATAAATACTGACACAAATACTGATACAATTTCCATAATCTACAGGTCAAAATGGTCCAGACCACAGATTTCCATGGAAGTATGATGATTATTTCTCTAGGAAACCAAGTCCTCACCATGGCTGTACCTCAAATGTCATTCAGAAAGACAGATTCACAGAATCTTGATAAAGGTTTATCACAAGAACATTCATTCTGTGAGAAGAAGAACGGATTCAATTATAAGAAGAACGCATCTGACATAAATGCAAATAAAATTTTTATAATCTACAAGTCATAATGGCCCAGACTAGAGATTTCCATGGAGGTATGATGATAATATCTTTAGGAAATGAACCACTCAACATAGCATGTAACTAAAATGTCATTTGGCAAGACATGTCATTCGGCAAGACAATTTTTTAGACTTTTTCCCCTGCTATTTCAAACCATGAGGTTAATTTATCTGTTTTACACAATGGCACTTAGATATATGTGGGGGGTAAATAACTGACATAGTTAATATAGTTGAATATGTAAACCCCAGCTAGGATGAGAAGGAATGTGCTATTTCGGGAAGACACCCAAAAAAGGGCTGTCATGGCTTGCTCACAGCCAAGATAATAGAGGAATTCCAATTATTTTTCCAGATAACTTTAGCATGGGACTGACTCTAAATGTTAGCACAGAAAATTAACCCATATACATCATAGATATTTTAGGAGGGGGTCATATGCACTAAAATGTTCGCCCAGACAAACTACTTTACAAAAACAGTAAAAAAAAGTTAATTTCTCAAAAAATATAGACCAACTGCCCCTAGGAAGGCAATCTTAGGTCCAAAATTTCGGTTTCCCTTCAGATTTCAGTGGTCATAAATGGAAGGACCCATTCCTATTGTCAAATTTCTAAAGAAATATGAAAAATTTCGGAATTATTGATTTTTCCCTACAAAATTGGTCATTTTGAGCCTATTTTAACCCCATGGTGCCCAAAATATGCATATTGTACCATCAAAACCCATATGTAACATGAAGATCTCAATGAGCTCTACATTTTGAGCCAAAAGAATTAGGGGGGAAACTAAAATCCTAAGTGTAGGAGCTGGAATACAAGTCATCTAAATTTGTCATATGCAAACCTTCTATGATTTGTGACCTAAGGTCTACCCTATTGTCATCAATAGTGAATGGTGGGCGGAAACAGTATCCTAAGCATGGCTATTGGCCTATAAATACCTCTGGTGCTTACTAAGGACAAGGAGTATGGTGAGTCACTTGTAACCAAAAACCAAGTTGAGGGCCTGTTAAACCTGTCTGTCCTCGGCTGCAACTGAGGCTTCTCTACCCATTTTTCTGGATGATCTGAATAGTAAAAATGTATAAACCTTAGACTATAAAACTGGCCCTTGTGATGTATTGTAGCCTTCTGAAATTTTTTCTTTGTTTCATATATACTAAGGGTTATAGATCAATCTTCCCGACATATCAGACAAACACTACTCTGCATAGTGGCAGGCCCAAGAGACAGGTCTTTAACCATTCCCAGTGGTCAGGCATACAAATAATGCTAATGAAGTACTCTGGTGCTATAGACAGAATAAGCAATGCATTTCCCACCATGCCTCTCCCTTCAGTTCTCCTTCCTGCCTCTTTCTATGGTTTATGTAGATCAAATGGTCATTGTATTGTGATCCTGTCTTAGCAGGAATGTCATTACTTTGGACAAGAAAGTTTTTCTTTTTCCTAGACACACTCATGTACTATACTTCATTTAGCAGTACCTGCCAGAAATGTATATTGTCAATATCTAATTCCTACAATCGAACCAATAAGAGCAACCATGATAATGGAAATGACTTTCATTGGAGACACTCCTAAACAGGAGTATAGCCTCGAGCATTACAATAACAATTGATTTTTATAATTCTGATTGCCTGCCACTCATACGACAACACACATCAATTTACAGTGTTCCTATTTCAGAATCAAAAGCAACATTTTCATGAGAAAACTGCTAGAAGTAGAAGCAGCTGGCTCCTGTCCCTGCATCACACACAGGGAAACAGAAAGATGGTTAAGGATACAGTATAGTATGTAATTGATAGTCCCATCCTTGAGGGAGTAAGATGATCAGTGAGAAAGGCCATATTTGCTGTGCACAAAGTGAATATTTTATATGGATGTGATTGATATCTCCTGGTGAGTAGATAATGTTGGAGATTCTCAAAGAAAGGTTAGAATGGCACTGAGGCTCTGACATAGAGAGGGTAGTAGATCCACTAGAAGGGACTGATGTGGGTGTGTAGTGGTCTGCTGCTGCAAGAATTAGCCCTAGGGATATAATTGACTGTGTATTTGGCATGCTATCAGTGAAGGCCCACTGTTGACTGGCACACCAACAGGTAAGAAATATCATTGCTGTTGATAATCTTCTTAGCCACCTTGCCTAGTCTTGTATGATGAACACTAATTTATTGTTGCCCATCCAGGAGGTATTCTATAATTCAAGCATTACTTATCTGCAAATATGTGTGGTCTATTACTAAGAAGACTATTGATTTCCATAATGAATAGTTTCTGATACCATTTATTTGTTCCAATACAATCCATAGGTATTCATTGGGTGACACTAGTCAAATGCTAATGTACATGTGTGGCTGGAATCAGACGTGTTTCCAACTGTCAGTTTCCATATAGTATGCTCAAAAACATTTTCATATTGATTTTCCAGATCACAATCACATGGGATATATTTTTGTTACCCTACAGTCACCCTAGTTGTATGGGGATCTGGAGGTAGTAACTATAGATATTCCATGAAAGCAGCCATTCATACATTGGCTATTGATTTTAGTCAAAGCCTGTCTCTAAATAGACTTACGCTACTAGAGCTAGGCTACATCGCATCCATCCCCATAGAATTAAATTCCTGGGGAAAAAGATTGAGGAGGTGCTGTGCATTTACTACCTTGCTCTTCTTTAGCTCAGGTAGATGTGCCTAAAGAATCTTGAATGACAGACCCTGAATTTGTCAAAATAGGATTGTGCCTGGTCTGACAAGTTAAATTAGAAGGTGTTGTCTCGTTATTTGAATGCTGCTCAATTTAAAGACCTTTATTTTTTTTCAGTGTAATAATGCTCTCTAACTGATACCAGGCCCAACGCATAAACTACACACGCTCATTTAGCGGCAATTGCTATTACTTAGTAATGTCAAGTAAAGTAGCACATATAGTAGCAGCTACATTTCTTTTTAAGTACAAGCATCAGCGACACATACAGATCAGTGAGACTACTGGATAAGGGCATCTGAATTATTCAAAAGCATTCTGTATTGATTCATTAAATTATCATCTTCTACAGAATGCTAGAATCTACTTTATTAACCAAGACTGAAACACTGATTAGTGGTGAGCTGTGGTTAGATAGAAACATATATGGTCACTTAACATTCATTCAACAGGAGCGGGCGCTCTGCAGAACATCAAACACCCAATGACAGACCATAAATGGGGTACATCCATCAGAGATAAAAGCTTGTAAGTGATGAGGAGCCACAGTGTTCTTCCAATATCAGGCTATTAGGGACTTCTAGGTCAATTGGTAGCAGTATAGAAAGGACTAGAAAGGATGTTTTAGTTTACATGACCCCATCCAGCAAAGATATAACCTCTATAAAACTGGTTATTGAAAGAAAACAAAAGAGGCAATCTTCAACACACTAGGGTGTTAATTCCTGATGCTTCAACTTCTGCAATATTTACATGATACATGAGCATCCATGTGAAAATGATATCATTTGGCAAGCATAGACACTCTTTTCAGCATGGCTGTTGTCATGTATCTTATGACCAGACACAGAAGACCAACATACCCAAGGCAGGGGACCCTTCATGTCTGGTTTCTCACACACTCTTCCCTGGTTTGGATGGACTTGCCACTCAGTCTCTGTCAATAGACCTATACAAATGTTTCCTGGCTGGTCGTAAATATGTCTGGTTGGGTCCAGTTCCATGTCCATTTACTACATAGAAATAATGAATCAGAAAAGGTCCCAAGAGGTAGACATCATATGTCGCCATGGCTACTAAACCAGGAGCAGGTAACAGTGGGTGGGGTTGAGCGTATTTGCATGGACGGGAGCAAGTCCCACTCGATCATACGCACCTGATGGCTAGCACTTCAGAAATAAATTCTGTACATTTGACACCACATTTTGCCACCTAAGGCTGTTGTGCATGTATATCTCGTTCACACCACTATGTTGCAGAATTCTGATTTCAATTGCTATTATAAGCCATTTTATCTGACCCCTCACTCACTCTACTCTGCCAGCACAAAGGGAAGTTAAGATACACAACCAGGGACCTTTTTCTGTCTTTGCAACGATTATTCAAATTAATTGGGATTATTTGACAATCATCTGACGATTATTTTAAAATCTCACGAGTTTTCTTTTAGAAGCCATTTCTAAAAGCAAAATCATGAGAATTTCTGAGAGATAGCTTGAAACACAATCTCACGATTTTCTTTTTAGAAATGGCTAGTCGTGGAGGTTTGGAGATAATCATCAGATAATCTTTAAATAATCTCAGTCAATCCGAAGACATTTCCTAGAATGTTTTACTATTGAATCAATTATTTCACGATTATTGATTGTTTTTGTCACGATCATAGAATGGTCCAGTTTTAAAAACAACATTGATAGAATGAATAAAATTCAAATTAAATTCATGTTGGGCTATTACTATCTATCTTGAAACACGTAGTAACTTTTTTCTAAAGATAAACCAAATAGTTAAAAAAATGAGTCTCTTACTTTTATGTCAGAGAAAAAAGTAAGCCCCCTCCTTCAGCACTGTACAGAAAGACTTTAAAGTCGTAGAGTAGTTATCAAAGATTATCTGGAATGCTCAGTATTATCGTGAAAACCCTTTCAGAAATACAAAGGTCGTTTACTTTGGAGACTCTCCTTAATATTGTTTTTAATCTCCTTAAAATCGTTTTTGAGATTATATATAATCCCCAAACTGTCACAATTTCCAATATAGAAACACTTTTCCTATACGACTTCGTGAAAAATAATCGTTCCTAAAACAGAAAAAGCCCCCAGGACACATAGAAAATAAATAGCAGTTCTATACCTGAAGTACATCGGTTATGCCTATAGATACAATACTTATTGAATGTCAGTGGGTGAAAAAAGTTCAGTGAGCACACTTTCTACATCACATACTTGAATGTGTTAGTATCTGCCACGCAGAATACCATTGTACTTCAGTGTCCTTCTTTACTTGTAGTTGTGTTTTGAAATGTTTCACTTTCTCCTTCTATATGCATCTACTTCCAACTCATTGTGTGTAAATGCCCCCGCTCTTCCTATCTATCCCCTCCATTGCTCCCATATGCCCCTCGCTACTCAACTATGCTTACTACATTATATAGCACTGCTTAAATCTGTACTAATGGTATCATTGGTACATGCTTCAGAATATGCTGCAATTTAATGCAATAACCGCATTGACATGCATAAAAATGTTTTAAGATGTGAAACAGAGATTTTTTATCTTGTGTAGTGGTTGGATGTTAAAACAAAAGATATATCATGATTAATGCCATAACACTATCCAAGGTCTAATATCAATACTAGGGTGTTAAATCCTGATGCTTAATTACCTATTGGAGGCGTGCACGGTATTTAGGGAAAAAGCTGACTATGATCACTTATAGTTGTATCGATTTTGCATTAGAAAAAACAACAGACCTCATATGTGATGAATTGGCTGTTTATTAGGACATCAAATAGGTGATAAACCACGGTTAAATAGATGGGAATTATAGATCTCTCATTTAAAGGCTGTGGGCAATTAGGCATGTCATCTAAAAACTAACTGTCAATGCTGGACATGCCCGAGTTCATAAGGAGTACCAAACTTGAACCCACTCTCCCAACATTTAAGTATAGTTTTTTTTCAACCATGGTACCTAAGTAACTGGCTTTAAACCGTTAAACAGTATAACTTTGATGAATATATACTACATTTCATTATATGGAAGGCCTCTAACCATAACCGTCTTTATATGTATAGATAGTTTTATGAGGGGAAAAGGGACAAAATCTCTATATCCGCTGTTTTTTTGTTCAATGAGTCCAGTCGAGTTACAGAGTAAATGTAATGTTTTCATTTGTTAACATAACCAAAGGGTATGTCAATAAGAAATAAACAGTTTACTCATTTATTGAGTTAAATATAACCAATGATTTCATGTAAGATTCTTTACATGAATTCTTGTCTTTTATGCTCTATATTATGACAGAAATTGGCCATTGCATTGGAAACCTTTATTGGATGTAAAATCCTTAAAATTCAGGTTGGACAACAAAGGTTACAGCCTTGCGGCGTGATACATTTCCATGCATTTACAGAATAGCATCACTATCTAATCACCACGTGTCTGAGTTATGCTTTCTCTACCTAATGGTCACTGAAAACAGGTGAAGTCATGATTTGACTCCTGGTCAAGGGATTGAAAAGATTTTGCCCACCCAAACCCACCAATTTCCATTTAAATAATAGGTCACTTCCTTAGCTGCACATGAGACATTATTCTAGTAAAAGAAGTACGCAGGGACAACTTTCCATAAACTGCTACTGCTCCCACATTTGGGATTCTTCTATTGCTCAGACTAGGTATCATACTGGATATGTGGGAAATTGTCAGGAAGGGCTTATTCAGAGACAATCTAAGGGAGACTACTGCCATCTGTCAAGGTTAACTCATAAGGTGCATCAAGATAACTCCACGTTAGCAAAGGTTTAGATAATGCGCTACATGGTGGGTACTGAGGTATTTTCACCAATGAAGGGTAATGAATCTCCCTATAGGAAGCCTGACACATTCCTCTACGAATTGTGTAATGTAGTTCTCGCCATGAATATGACCTTAGTTGTCGAAATGGCGTTAAACATCTATTACTCACCCACTCTTTGCAATCAAATTGTTAAAAAATGCATGCTAAACCTGGTTCCAAAGGGGATTTCATGAATTTTCTATACTGTCTTTGAACCTTTACCCAGCACGTGTTGTCTCTGTGGGTACCCACAACTTATGTAAAAGTAATAACAGTAAGGGTAGGCATTGCATGGTATCTATTGACTCTCAGTAATACGTGCCTTGGGCACTGCAATGTTGGTTCACTAGCTACTGTGATCTCTTCCCCATATCCACTATCTCATTTCGCAAAGCTACCTAGTATGATTACTATAAGCTAGTAGTCAAATGGATGGTTGACAGTGGGAAAGGCCACTGATCCATCTGACATCTCTTGAGTCAGCAGCATGGTTTTTTTTATCAATGTCAATGTATCTGCTTTCATCACCCTGGCATTTCAGGTCAGGTAAAATGCTGGCAAGCTAAATGTTAAGGCTACCAATATTCCATTGAATAGTTCAACGAATGATATGGTGTCATTAAAGAAAATTATCAATGGGGGTGGGGTTGGTGGATGGGTTTTTGTACGTATGAGCAAAATAATTTTACACCCTGTTAAAAATGGCCAAAATTTGTTTGCCCCCGAGGCTACATTTGTTACGCTCCCCTCAAGAGGGGTCAAAAGCTTTTACACCCACCCACCCAACCCACCCCCCTTATTGATTGACCACTCCCTAATGTGAGACAACATTTTATGTTCTTTCTCACATATTTCCCATAGATAAGGCTCCCCTCCCCACCCTCACCCCTATCTATCTACGACCAGAATGACATGTGATAGAATATGATATATGTGTCTGGTGAACTCCAGGACCCATGTTCCCCTGTCATGTAGAAATAACGAATCAGTGTAGAGCAGATGGCGATCATAATTTGTCACCATGGATAATGGACCAGTGTGAAGATGAGCAGTGTGGAGACTCCATATGACATCAAGGCCAAGGGTAGCATCTGTGCAGTAAACAGCATTTTCTCTTACCGGAGGCTGAGGGAGCCTATTAAGAGATCCCTTTCAGCATGGAATGTTTTCAGTTGAGTTGAGAATAATATCTTCGGACTGACATTGAAGTATAACTTCTATCGTGTCACTCTGTAAGATTGTTATTGTGCTTCTGCCATATTTGTCTCAGTGAATCTGTAATTTACTCACCCTATCTTTTTTTTTGTTACTTGGTGTCTCTAACACTCCCACTTGATATAAAAACGTTTTTAACATAAAAATAACATTTTTATTAGGTTCCTGAGTTTGCCAAACATGTACTCAAAAACTACGTTATTTTACGTTCTATCTAGCGTTTTTATTTTAAGTTTTTATATAGGTGTAAAGGCAAGGAGAAAGGGTGATCCCTGCTAAAAGTCAACTTAAAAAATACAGATCACTAGCTTTTCAGTGGTATATTGCAAGAGAAGATATTCCTGATAGTTTTAGAGGAATGGTTTGCTAAATATGGGTAGGTATGACCATTTTCTGAATGGCAGTAAGCTCTATGTCTAATTGGTTATGAGATACATCTATAATTAGCATAATTTATGCTAATTAGGTAAATTAGCATAATCTTTTTATTCTTTTGCCTATAACTTTTGATCTAAAACTTGTATTTTCGTTCTGTTTTCACCATAGTAAGCCTATAGAAACATTCCTTCAAATGAGATTATTGATTTTCCTATTCAGAATGACAATCATGTTACTATGGCAACAGAAATCATCAAAAATGCATATTTAGGCCTTAAAAGTACCCTATAACTGTTTTAGGCATATTTTTCCTATTCTAGCCCATAGTGGTGCCCCCTGGTGGCTAAAACAGGTACTAAATCCCACAGGAACACCCATTTCTGCTTGCTTGCTCATTATTAGGTTGAGAAAAACGAAAAACGTTTCTATCAAGCGTTTTATTTTAGGTTAAAAGATATAAATTTGACGTTTCTACATAGGTTGCAAAAAAAAAAAATCCTTAAGAAACGTTTTGTTATGTTCAGAGGGTTTTTGATGAAAAAAACCCATGTTTAAGCAGTGTTTAAAAGAAACACCTAAGAAAGAGGTTTTTCACAAACGTTTATAAATTTACCCAAACCTAATAAAAATGTTTGCAACTGTTAAAAATACATTTTCTTTGCCATGTGGGCTTCTTCATCTTGCCAATCCTGCATCCAAATATCCATTCAACTGGTTACATTTCCTCCCTGTGTATGTCCCTCTATGAGTGTGAGTTTGAAACAGGTTTATTGGCCAACAGTATCTTAACGTACTGAAGCTTTTACAATTATCAGCCGAAATAAAGAGAATACATTCAAAGAGGTAAATATTGTATAATTACATTCAGTGTTAGACAAGTGGTTTCCATGAACAGTCACATACCAAAGTTTGTCATATACATATTATATTTCAACATAGTTCTGATCTCAGATTAATAACGCTAGGGTCATATTATCATATCACACAAGTGTTTCTTGAACCTTTGTAGATTGTCTACGGTCTGTACATGTACCGGTAGATGGTCCCAGATAATACTGCCTCTATACAGTGGGCTTGTTCTATATAACTCAATTCTAGGTCGATTTACCTTAATTTTTATTTTGTCATTACCCCTGAGGGGTCTTACTGGGACTATTCTATTCTCTAGTACCTGTATATGTCTAAACATTATACAGGCAATCACCTGTTTTCTTCTTGTTGCAAGCGTTTTGACCTTACATGATATCAATAGATCATCGACATGGATGTCTTGTGGTTGTCTCACCTTTTTACATGCTCTTAAACAATGGTTTTGTATGGTGTCTATATGATCTACTAAGGTAATAGGTCCAATTTCCAATATGTAACTACAATATTCTAACAATGGAACTATCATAGTTTTGTAGATTTTAAGGCTGGTGTCAACATCCAAGTATTTAACAAAGTTTCTTAGTTGCTTTAACTTAACAGTACCTTGTGAGTCCATTTTCTTACAGTGTAGCTTAAAGTTTAAATCAAAGTCAATTATTACACCAAGGTAGTTAAAATGTTTGACACAAGCCAATTTGGTATTGTTCAAGGTGATATCATATTTGACAATATGTTGCATGTTTGAGTAACACCATAGTACCTTTGTTTGTTTTTTTGACATTCATAGTTAAATATTTTGTCTGCACCATTTCTCAATATTGACAACATCATTCTGCATTAGTTTACTCATAATCTCCATAATCACCATTCAATACTAGCGCTACATCATCCGCATATAGAAAAAATTCACAATCTTTTATTACTCTGGTTATATCGTTTATATATATATATATATTGAAAAGCAACGGACCTAGTACTATTCCTTGGGCTACCCCACAATCCAGTGATTTTTCATTTGATTTAATATCATTGGCTACAGTTATTTGTTTTCTATTATATAAAAACTTTTCAACCACGTTAGGCAGTCATTATCACAACCAATATTACGTAGTTTACTCATTAATATATTCAAATTTACGGTATTAAAAGCTTTCTTTAAGTCTAGGAAAAGTACCAGTGAGTAATCGCCTTTATTTCTAGCTTCAATCAAATACTGTATTAACATAAAAGTGGCATCAAGTCTCTTAGACCATGACCTCTAGGTTCTAACACACATGTGACCAGGCAAGCAAAAACACCCCTCTGCAGGGAAATTTATTTTCAAAGTTCATCTGAAGATCTTTAAAATGAGACATCATTGGCTGAAATATTCCTAGTAATTATGTCAGAACCCCTCCTTGAACATAGGTCGTTATTTATATCTTAAATCGAGGATTAAGCCCTAAATACATTATAAACTGTAATAATGTCTAAAAACACAATAAATCAGTCTTTTTCACAAAAAGTGAATAATATTATGGTGATTTTTATCATAAATTTTGATCTAGAAGGAATTTTGCATTTCTGTTTTCAGTTTTGGGTTTTTGGTGAGTATCCCCGAAAATTTGCATAAAAATCTGCAAATTTTGATAATTGGAATGGTTGCCATGGCAACCAGGAACAGGCATATAGGTCGATTTCTCATGAAAAATGTTCATTAAACCATCCAAATATGGGCCATTTCTACTGGAAATGGTGCATTTTAAATGAAACCATTGAATTCTGCATAAAAAAATAGCTTAATGTATTTATATAATGATTTTAGAGTAAGGTTGCCCCTAGTGACCAAATGGGGTATTAAAAATCCCCCGCGGAGGGGTGTTCTCCCTTGATGGGTCACACATGTTCATGGTCTGCTGTACCAATCTCCTCAACTACATCAAAATTTAATAGATTATCCCTCAGATTCATCTTCTCAAAATACATGCAGATACATGACTCTGCATTGCAATAGGAATCTAGCAGTAAGTGGTGCTTCAAAGCCTTATTAGAAACATGCCTCTGCATCCTTGATGTCTCCCTGCAAATAATATTGATGCCATTTCAGCAGAAATTATTTATTTTCAAAGTCTTTTGGTTACCCTTTTTTACCATCAATGTGGTGACTGTAATCATCTCAATTTAGATTCAGACGTGCGTTTGCATCACTTTATGCTGCAGTTTCATAGTGAAAATAAACTTGAATCCAGACACTTCTTAGTTGGAGTTTCAGAAATGCATACAAATATTTTTTTTTAGCTTCTATTTCTTTGAATTGCATTATGGGTGGGAAATTTCATAATTATTAGTTCTAATGATTGGAGAATTATCATAAAGACATTTCCTGGAGACCTTTTTTTTATTTATTTTGTCAATATTCCAATTATTAAGGTCAGGAGAACTCTTCAAAGTTGCATAGTTGTGAAAAAAATGGTTAATTCCCAAGAAAAATGGGTGAAAATCACACTTTTATTTTAGTAACTAGGTAACTTTGAAGAAAATGACTTCATGATAATTCTCCAATCACTGGATCTGAAAACCATGCTAAATTTCCATCCCATAAAGAAAAAGAAGCTAAAAAAGAACGTTTTTGTTCCATTTTCATTCCATGCCTAGCAATGCCTTATAAAATGAAACTTATTTGAATGAGACATCAACTACGGTCATATTGGTGTATTTTACATGCAATTCCATCATACCTGTGACAAACAATGCACTAAAATGTATTCAGCTGTATTACCCTGGAACCCTACCTTAACCCGGTTACTATCATTATTGGGATGAATCTTTTTTTCTGTACCGAACAGCTGCTTGATGCTGTCTGCTTAAGGTGGGTCGCTACCATTGAATCAAAGATCCTAGATTTTCTTCATTTTTCTCCCAGAAGTACAAAAATCATCTAGAATAAGAATATCAAAAGAAAAGTAGGGGGTCCTAAGCTACTTTTTTTCTACAGATTTTTGAAAAATAAAAGTATTTTAATCTTCACCTAGAAATTAGAGAAAATGGGTCTCAGATTTGAGAATTTTTTTCTGTCATAACTATTTAACACAGAGATATGAAACCTTGCATGGCAAACGGTCTGATATACTTATTCATTAAGAATTTTTTATTTTAAGTCCATAACATGGCATTCTGGGTAAATTTCTCATTTTTCGGAAAAGAGATGGGTAAATTTTCTATTATTCTATAACAAAAACAAATAAAATTCATATTTTCAGCCACTAGATTTTTCTTAAACTTCTTCAGAATATTGTTAAGATAATTTGCTCTTCAATAAGAGTAATTTTGATATGGCGTCCTATGCATTATTATATAGTTTTGGCCATGTGAATTAAAAAAGTCTTGGAAAATCTGTCAAAAATCCATATTCAAAGCACTGCATGATGGGAAAATGTACATATTCTTGGCAAAAAATTGCTCCATGATATGACCTCAGTCACTGTGAACGGCCTACCATTTCTATAGCATTGTCTTGAACATATCGGGGCTATAATTAGAAAATACAAAAGATTGTTGGAAAAAATGAAAAAAATCTAGATGTAAATATGCCAAAAGTGTCATTCTGATGGAGTAATCATATATGCGCAGGGACCTGCGCAGTAGGCTCAATTTGAATGGTAGCGACCCACCTTAAGCAACATGTGGAACAAGATGTTATCTCCACACATCATGACATATAGATGATGTAGAACCTGCATTAGCCAAATGGAGGTGTTTAATCCTCTACATCTAGTATGGACCCGTAAGGCTTTCCTGTTTCTTGCATTGATGGATAATATTTTCAATGGTTTCAGAATCCATTGAAACAGCCACTGTTGTAAATACTACAATGGAGACAAATGAGAAATATCCTTCTCTGTCACAAAAAGAAGTCTTAATGGGATCAGCCAAATGACTCCCACTTTTTAGTTGAAGTCCTTTAGTCCTAAGAGCACTGTATTCCTCCTCTGCCAATTGAAAGGTCCTACACTGTAAAGAAATATTGTCAAATATTGTTGCAATATTTCCAGAGGTTTGTCATTATTTCTTCTTTGTCGAGATCCCTTGTGCCATTGTAATTAATAGTACTGCCACCTGGGGCTTCGTTGTAGAAACTACACTACTTATTATTATAGTGGTTCACTGTTCAGTTTATGAGAATGCCTAGGTTCAAAAGTTACGTCTTAGAGTGCACGCTTCTGGTCCACACGGGGCCAATTCACAAAGTTGAGCCAGCCCTCATGGACCATGGGAGAGAGCCAATAGTCCAATGAAAATTATTGGTTTTAATATTTGAATCATAATGCACATTAATTAATTTGAAAAAAGATTGACAATTCTGCTGATAGGATAATTACTAGGGGAAGCCTTTATCAAGCTTTTTGAAGTCATTTGAGTCATCCACACAATATCTATCCATCAAAATATTCTCCATGGGCCCGGGACGTCCATGGAGAAGGGTTAGAAATATAGGGTCACATTCTAAATGAATCTTCTTGGACATATACAGAATATTTCGAACAGCCTGAAATTCCGAACAGCCTCATTCAAATATATGCAACAGCCTTGGGTCCTTGAATGCACTGTACAATACACAGGGATAATCTACATCTAAAGTTCCTATCAACAGTGTTCAATTTTATGGAAATATTCAAAGTTGGTGGAACCCTCATGGTAACAGATCAGAAACCACTACAGTGTGATCTGAAAGAAGAAAATTCTCAGCTCATCAGGTAGGAATGGATAGTAACAAGATAGACTCAAAAGTGCAGCGGAAGTTGTCATGACATCACCAGATGCCAACTAGATATGGGGGGGGGGGGGTCCACATTCAAAGAGAAGGAAGGTCTAAGTTATTTCTATATTTCTTTCTGGGAAGTAAAGTAATATCATTCTAGTTTTAAGGTTGATATTTGATGTTAGCACAGCTTACAGCTCTTCCTTTGTACCCTCCTCCACTATTTTGGTTGATATCATGATGATGAGTTTTTTGAGACACTGTATAGAATAGACCTAGTTATACATCGAAATAAATATATATGCATAACCCACATGAGCCAAATCTTTCACAGATTCACATTATTCCAGGATGACCCTATTCTGTCATACAAAATCAATAACACTTGCATGCAGTGATAACAGCATTTGAATCAATATTGTTATAACAACAGGTTTTGACAGTTGATGAGATCCACATCCAATTGACTGTTGTCACTCACTGTGTTTACCCATGTCCTCTCTCCTAATATCGATTGCAGATGCTTCTGGGCTTTTATCACCATCCCTAGGGCTTCTGATAGCAGCATACCACAATCGATAACCATGTTTTATGTGGTACCTATAATACCTTTGCATACTAATAATGTGTATTTTACGTCTTAGGAAGGTTTCTGTTTTAATAAGTAAAGCTATTACTCTATACATGATGGAAAGTCCAATTTTTCAGATATGCATTTAGGTACATTAATCTCTTATAATCCCCAATTACTCGCACAACAAAAACCCTCCTTACCTATCTTCCCTGTCCTTCTTCCCTCTATGTTAAAGCATCTTACCTGTCTTCTCTGACTTTTCCATCCTCATCTTACCTGTCTTCTCTAACTTTTCAATCCTCCTCCCCTCTATGTTAAAGCATCTTACCCAAATTCTCCATCCTCCTCCCCTCTATGTTAAATCATCTTACCTAACTTCTCCATCCTCCTCCCTCTATGTTAAAGCATCTTACCTATCTTCTCCATCCTCCTCCCTCTATGTTAAAGCATCTTACCTATCTTCTCTGACCTCCTCCCCTCTATGTTAAAGCATCTTACCTAACTTCTCCATCCTCCTCCCTCTATGTTAAAGCATCTTACCTATCTTCTCTGACCTCCTCCCTCTATGTTAAAGCATCTTACCTATCTTTTCCATCCTCCTCCCTCTATGTTAAAGCATCTTACCTAACTTCTCCATCCTCCTCCCTCTATGTGAAAGCATCTTACCTATCTTCTCTGTCCCCCTCCTCTCTATGTTAAAGCATCCATTATTCCTTCACCTTTCCCATTATACATCTAGTATCTACCACCTACATCTTTATCTCCGTACACTCTTTTTACGGTAGTCTGAAGTGCTAACAACACAAGGGCACACCAGTGCTGTCTATCCAGTCTTAGAAGTAGTATGTTTAGATGGCCAGTGTATGTAGGATGCCAATGCCAGGCTAGAGAGCAACTACACCTAGGTGGCTCCACTAGAGTATACACTTTTTGTATGGTTCCATCTACAATAGTAATCTATACTTAAGATCGCCCTACTTTCTATAGCCTGTTTCTTTCTACCACTTTTATGCCATTTACTTTTAATAACTTGAATTACAGAATATTTGAGTCTCTATCTTGGCCGGCTAGAGGCACATAAAAAAAAGTTCCAAAATTAACCCCAAAAATCCCAGCGGCCAGATGAAAAAAGCAGTGAAAAGTCACGTTGCTGGGCAACAAATATACCTTTCAGCTAACAAAGGTATATATGGGGCTTTGCTTGGAATTTATAAATTTCCATGAACATTTTTAACTTTTTTTACCCCTAAATGTTGAAAAATCCCGTCAGCCAGAGGTAAAAAAAAATTCTTGCCGGCAGATCCGTAATCCAAGTTGTTAAAAGAAACAGCATAACCTTGTGTTTGTATCATTCATTTTATATCCTTCTCATATCTACCTCACTGTAAACAGGTTTACCCTTTTGCACAGGGGCTTAGTATATATATATATATATATATATATATATATATATATATATATATATATATATATATAGGCCAATCCACTGAAAGTGGGCACTTGTCCATGGTAGAGGGTCATTTTTGAAAACTCAGAATTAGATCATGAAACTTAATTTTATTGATAGCCCTATATCTTGGCTCTTTGGAAAGGTTCATTCAAGTCACTAACTCCCAAGCAGTCAGTTTTTATTGCAGATATTCAAAATTATGAAAATGTAATGGGCATGAGCAAAATGAATTCTTCTCTAAATCACAGAAATATTTGTCAGAACTACATGATTTTCAGTTAGCATATTTGACAAAAGGTCCCAAAGAAACATGAAGAAAAATAGGAAAAAAAATATCTATATTGACAATACATAAGGAAATAATATGAATGTAATGGGCGTGAGCGTAATGGGCGTGAGCAAAACAACTTTTCCAGACTTCAGACAGCCACTCAGTAATATAAACTCAACCAGCATTGATCTAGGTAATAGAAATAATCTAAGAATACATATAGGATGCATTTGGAATGCATCAAGCCTGCCAACATTCTTGCACTGCATTTTACTCACGCCCATTATGCTCACGCCCATTACACTCCTGCCCATTACATCAGTCAGTTGACCCCTCTGTTTGGTATAACCAAGGCATGTAGAGACTCCATTATTTTTTTAAAATGACTTATTAACAATAGATATTTCTGTTAGGCTGGTTGAAAGAAAGAAAACTTTGATAGTATTTGTCCTGGATGCAGAAATATGAATGTAATGGGCGTGAGCACAATAGACTTGAAAATACTTGAATATCTATTGCATAGTCATGCCTGCAAGTAGACCCTAAACTTCTGTACCAGAAAAACCCCTATGAGGACCCTAATCTTGGTGGGAAATAAGAAGATTGAGGAAAGTGTTTTAGTAGGCATACCAGTGTACTTTTATTTTGATCACGCCCATTACATCAACTCTATTTGGTTACAAAAATGAACAGGGGAGAAAGAATGCCAACCAGAGCACCTCCAAACCACATGAAAATGTTAGATAGGACCCCCCACTAAGGAAGAGATAAAATTATATCAGTCTGTTACTGCTTGGCTTGATGGTATAGAGCCTGGAGTGAGGTGGAAATTGAAAAAAAGGCAACTTTTGGCATTTTTTCAACTTTGGGCCACTATATCTGAAAAAAAAGAAGGCCGACATACGTAAAATTGCCCTTCTTTTGAAGCCCAAGGTGTTTTCTTTCAAATGAAACAAGATATAAGAAGAATGGTTAAATAATTTTTATTCTATAATCCCCTGTATCCAAATATATGTATATATATATATATATATATATATATATATATATATCCCCTGTATCCATATATATGTATGTATATATATATATATATATATATATATATATATATATATATATATATGTGTGTGTGTGTGTGTATGTGTGTGTGTGTGCATGTACACTAAAGAAAATGGGATCTCTAAAGTGAGAAGCATAAAACGCAAAGCAAGACCTGTCAGATTTAACTTGTCAGAGCTGGCACTGTTATTAAATAATACTAGTGTGCTACCTAACTAGTGAAAAAAAAAACAAAACAAAAAAGCCAACAAAATTAATGAACAATACCAAGCATAAGGGTCATGTGACCATGTAGAATACACAGGGAACCTTGGTCTCTTTTGAGCACCACTATGGAACCATGGGGATGAGTGACTGTTTGATAAGTGTGACAGTGCAATGCTATTGCTACACACAAAACCATACAGAGTCATTAGGGTCTTCCAGGTGAACAGTATGAAATAACCAAGTCAAAAGCTGTCAGATGTACCTTGTCAGGCCTGGCTGCGCACATACTCTTCACCTTGAAGACTTTAGACAGTCAAGGCACATGCCCCTACGTGATGACTGTATAGAGTAACAGGTCATGAAATTGTCAGCATAAATTATGCAGAAACGTTATCAACATGACGGGTCGGTGCCAGGTCAGACAAATAAAGACTTCAAACTGAGAAATGGCTTCTATTTCATATTTTTACTCTTTATAAGTACATGGCTGCTTGGGGGTTGAGGTCTGTTCCCTTTTGTTATAATACTGTATTGACCTGTATATACGTGCTTGGGCGCTTATTGATTTAAAGTAGGGTTTATCCCCGGCCCTTATTCAAGGCCAGTAATTATTCAAGTCTTAAATTATAGTGGATTTTCAAATTTTAAAATCCCTGAACAGCTGGCACTTATTCAAGACCGGTGCTCATTAAAATACCTGGCGCTTATACAGGCCAATTCGGTGTGATATGAGACAGTGGACTGGGACTATCATAGTGTTACAAAGCCACCAAATGGTGATTCAATCTTCTTTAGTGTGTACTCCCTTTGGAAAACAAATGACATTCCCGCAGAGAATTAATAATGAAATAACATGCTATATTCAGACAAAGTCCGTTAGATGTGCAAACGCAACAACAGAAGCATAGAAAATAAGGGAAATACACTATTTATACTAGAGGGCATTGACATAGGCTCTAGTCTATGACTTTGAAAGCAAGCCACTGGCTGATGATTTTTTGTTGCTGGTCTTTGATTCTGATCCACTCTCATCCCAGATAATTGCTTGATGATTACTCTCATATAGATGGTATAGTCCTTCCCTTATCCAATCTTCAAACCTCCCTCCCTAAAACCTGTACTGTGTACCTCTCAAAAACATACTTTTTGGTATCGGCATGAACCACAAAGCTAGGTAAGAGGAACGCTTGTATGTTAAAGGTTAAGTGGTGTAAGACTTATGCTTCACAACACACATTAGATCTTGTGGTGGTTTCATTATTTATAAGCTGGTACTGCGTTCATGCTGGCAGGGTGCTATAACACTTTTCTGCCAAGAATATATAACTTTTTAATTTTGTAATGCATTCATGTAAAATTGCTTCAGTTTAGGTACACTTTTGAAGGCTAACGAGGTATACCGTTTTAGGGTTGATTGAAATTTGAAGATACAGCAATTTATACTCTTCTTCATAAAACATTCTTCCTAATTATACCTACGCCCCAAATCACAACAACCTATGATATTCAATACAGCCAGTGCTTTTCCCACAATAGGAAAGGAACTTTTCTGTCACTAAAACAAGGCTTATAGTAGCATTTTAAAGATGGCTCCATTCGCGACTGCAACTTGTACTCTCCTCGCATGTACACATATATACAGAGGTACTGTATTAGTCGTAGTATGTTAAGAAATAGCCTCCAGTGTTTAAAGACTGTCTAAACCCAATTTTCCATACCATGTCTGAATTGTAGCCCTTGTCTCCTCCCTTTGTATATGCCCATTAAAGAGTCTCCACCTGTCTCATTTCTACCTCAGTGCTATTATGTTTTAGGCTTATGCTTTTCGGCAGGGTCTTGGTATAAATGTGTATGTGGGACAAGAGTGGCGATAATCTATATGTCAGTATTGCGTTGTCACAGCCATCAAACAAGCAACCCCTAGGTCCATAGCGGCACTCAACAACAGCTTACCATGACCCTCTTCCCTGTGTATTCTACATGGGCACACATAATCGTTGACATTAAATGTATGGATTCCTTACCTATGAGGTAACAGATATTGGTGTATAAGTAAGGTGATATTCATTAGATACACTTAGTTTCTGCCACCAGGCCTTAAATCTAGCCACTTTTGCATGTAATTAGCTTATGCCATAAATCAGTGTATACCTTGCTGGCTTTAGATACTGTGAAAGGTCTATAAATTCATATTGTATTAGTAAAGCAAATGGAAAGAGTTGAAGTAACCAGCCTATAATTATTTTAGTTCCTACTGCACTATACCTGAGGCAATACACACTAACACTATGTAGTCCATTAAATGCAGAAATCATGATGCATCTGCATTTTTGTGCTCATAAGAAAAGCCATAAGTGTAAAATGTTTAATAACTGTATAGCTAAGCAGGAATAGGGGCGCACATCCATGAAAAAATGAAACAGTGGAACACATTCAGGAAATAAGCTGTCTTCCTTCCCTGCCATGAGGGATGATACAATGTTGTGGAAGATAAGTTAGACAGGCGTGTCACGTACAGTTCAAAGTTAGGGCACATGTTTTTGCTTGATGTATACATGGTAGGTCAGATTAAAATTTTGTAGACCATAAATATACCATCTCTGTGCAGTATATAACTAGGCTTTCCGGGAGCTTTAGATATAGTAACCACCCATGGCAAAAGATGACTCTAGACCTGTTATTCAAAGTCAAGCTACTTCGTTCTATGGAACTTCCAACTGAGTCATCGGAATTTGCTCTTATTCTTACTTTTAGAGATGGTCCGAATAAATAGACTACGGCTCAGTAATTGTGGTGCCCATTCATCATTTCAGGGTTGTTCTCTTGTAATAATGCTGCAGAGAAAAGAACCCAATCATTCGTAACAAATGAGTTTTTTCAGTTATGGCTCTGCTTAGGCACCAAGTGTCATTCCCTGTGGAAATGATATAATGTCAATCTGGATTAAGACTCAGGCCCTGAGTAGTCCTACCTAACACAATAGAAGCAATGGCACTAACAGAAAGACACTGACAATGCCAGTGGGAATTGACTGGAAAATTTAGTCTCTAGCTTTGAAAGAAAGCAGCACTATTATGTTTCATCTCACTGGTCTTTGATTCTGATCTGCTTTAATTCCAGTTAATTACCTTAGAAGTCCTGTTACAAATGAGGTAGCCATTCCTCACCTAATCATTCAAGCTTTCAGATGAGCTTCCTTGGCTGACTTCTTTACCAAGCAAACATTTTGATGGATTGCACCTTAATGCCTGCCTCTTTCACTTCCTCAATGTCTTCTAGGTGGAAAGTTTTTACTGTTCTTGAAATTGTATATTCTATTTAATGTCATTATCGACCATTCAAGCCAATGAAAACTGAGTTTATGAGATTCATCATCTGAGTGATTGTAATTGTATCTTGCAAGGAAAAGATAACACTCTAATAAAACAGGGAAAAACCAAGGCCCTGAATGATACTACCCTCATGCTGTTTGTGAGTCTGCTGAGTCTTTGAGTCAGCAATGAGTTGGCATCAGTTTGTTTTGTTTTATCATCAGGCTCTGGTGCTAACAATTTTCCCATTGCCTTAAGCATTGTAACATTGTTAGTGGCCCCTGCCTGAAACTCGCTAGGTATCTTTTTTCATAGGTCCTCACATTCTATGCACACCCTGAGATGATACCGAACCTAAACCTAAGTGCACATACATATTTTGGCCACTTAAGTATTCTTCTTAAAAGAAAATGACTATTAGGTGAACCTTGAGTTTAGGGGGATTCTATGAGGCACCCTAGATGTCCATCCTGACATGTAAGGTGCTTTATACACACTGCATTAAATACAATAAGACATGTCATAGAAACATAACTGCAATAAGACTTTCATAAAGTTACTATAATTTGAGATTCACTTTAGATCAATTTCCTTCAGATTAATAAATTATTGGATGCCTCCACATTCATGATATTAAAACTTGCCATGGCTTTTTCTGCTGTAATACCATCTTATCCCTATCCACCCCACCCAAAATCCATTTATCAGATCTCTGGATCAAGAGGACGCCAGTCTTTTATTTTCTCCAATTTTGTTTTTCACAATTATGATCCAATAGAAAGGCCAGTTCCAATATAAAAGGAGGGATCAGACTGGGATAATCCACACACCAGCGCATTTGGTTTATCTATCATGAAGGACAAAATAAAACTTATAAACATAAAATGGTCTGTTCTGGTTAACTAAAATTTCCCTCTGAAATGATTTTTTTAACACATTTAAACTTTATTTGCCTTTTATCATCAATTGATAGTACAATGCATTCATATCACAGAACATGTTCATGTCACGCAAAACTGTTCAATATACCAGGTATAATGCGGCTGTAGGGGCCGTTGAAAATGTTTAGGGAAACCGTGAGTCAAACCTGGGACCTCTCAGCCTTCAGACGATTGCTCTACCTCTGAGCTACTTCCCCATATAATGTTTCCTACCTTCCACCCATGCCTGGACTAGGGTGATACAGAGAGGGGACATGTGATTACATGACTGGTCCCTGAGAGTCAATGCATTGCCCACAGGGAAATCACATTCCTCTACACAGCCCCCAACCAGCTTCGACCACCAAATTAACCAACACTGAGAGACACACAGGGGCTAGCTAAACCCTGCATGCACCCCCAGCACTAGCAGGTCGAAGCGCCTGCCGTATCACACCAGCCCAGGTACCGAGTTCCGCAGCCCCCCCCTTACGCGGGTCAGGACTACTCGGTTTCCCTACCATTGTAGGGGTTGGCAAAAACGTTTAGGGAAACCGGGAGTGGAACCCAGGACCTCTCAGCCTTCAGACGATTGCTCTACCTCTGAGCTACTTCCCCGTATAACGTTTCCTACCTTCCACCCACGCCTGGACTGGGGTGATACAGAGAGGGGACATGTGATTACACAAGGACCAGCCCCTGAGAGTCAGTGCATTGCCCACAGGGAAAACATATTCCCCTACACGGCAATAAGTTAATGAGATCCACCTGTCAGTAGATGGTGGTCCCATATAAAAGTTAAAAATCAACATACCATCATGTGAAAAAAATAATGATAGTAGATCTGAATAAATCATTCATTAGGAACAGGCAACAGCTCTTTTACTTTAAGACTGGGACAATAATATCCCCCCTGCCATTCCCCTTGACATTAGCTACAGTTTACTATAATGATAATACACTTGTACAAGTGTAACCAATTTTAACAATACCCATTGATAACCTACAACACTCATTGAAAATTATACAATGTCATCTTCATCAGGCTTTTGAACTGACAGTGTTCTTTTACGTTCCTTGATTTTACTTACAGGCTGTTCAAGCCTGAGCACACGTTACTCCGAGGCTATTCTCATACACTTTGCATTTTGGGATATCATATTTTAAGACAGGTGCAGCATTCAACCTGGTTTCCCTTGCCTTTTCTTTATAAAATGAAGGGTCCAATGACCTTTTATGTGCATGAATCTTTAAATTGCACTCCCTCCTTTCATCCAGTTTTGGAACTTTTGTTAGGTAATGAACCAAGTCAGTGAGTGTGAGTATATATGGAAGTTCATACAGGACTTCAAGCATTTGTTTTGTAAACGCTGTAACTCATCAAGATTATTAACATTTGCTGTATGATAAAGGATGTCACAATAGTCAATAGTGGGCAGTACATGTGGTTTGTACATTTGGAGCCTCACCCTAGAAGACATACATTTCCTAACCTTATATAGCAAAAGTGATTTATATACACTCTCAATAACAGCTCTTAAGTACATATTAAAATTTAGTTCTTGATCAAGTAAGACTCCTAGGTATTTATAAGATAACACATTCATTATCGTCTTGCCATTAAACACTATTTTGGCTTTTTTTTCAATTTAATAGCAGAGGCAAAGGTCATAACTTTGACTCATTCATAGTAAGTTTATTTGAGGAAGCCCAAACAGAAGAGGAGTGTAGAGCATTTTGTAGTTGATTAGCTAAGACATTAATGTCTTTACCAGATACATACAAAACAGAATCATCAGCATAAAGAATAGTATGGTGTAGATCATTATCATCAATAGTCATTTATGTATAATAGAAAAATAAAGGACCTAAAATAGATCCTTGGGGAATGCCACAGGTTAATGACCTATTTTCAGATCGCACATGATTTGCAATCGAACACTGCTGCCGTCTTGATAAGTAGCTTTCTATCAAAGTTAAATTTCTTATCCCATATTGCTCTAATTTGGCCTGAAGTATTAAGTAATTTACAGAATCAAAAACCTTTTTGATATTTATAAAGGCTGCTAATGTTATATTTCCTTGGTTTCTGTTTCTTAAAGTATGATTTTAAAACTTGGCTACTGAATCCAAAGATGATTTACTTTTTTTGATACCCTCCCTGATTTTTTTGATAATATATCATAATTTTGAAGATGATCAGATATTGTCGTATGGATAAGATGCTCTAAAATCTTTCCAGGAACTGGTAAAACACTATTATTGGTCTATAATTTGAGACATTAAGTAGTTCCCCTCCTTTGGAAGTGGTGTAACAGTGGCTATTTTAGGTATAATCCCCATCTCGACACATAATTTAATAAGTTTAATAAACTTAGATGGTAAATGAAGCATGGCTTGTTTAAATTTTTTTTGTAGGCAAGTATTCAATGGCAGACAACTTAGAAATGTCAACACCTTGTAAGGCCTTGACAATTTATTCATCAGTAAACTTCATATCAGGCATGTCCATCATACATCTTTTACCATTAAATCTAAATTCTTTATCATGTAACCTGGCTAAGCGAGGTCCAATCCCAGTAAAAAGATCATTTATAATTTTTAGAAGTGTATTGTAGGGAAATTTCATTACCATCCTCATCAATTAAGTTTATGGTTTTTGTAGCAGATTTACCAGAGGGAAGAAAATCCTTGATACATGACCAAAATCTTTTCAAGCCCTTAACTAACGAGTCAGATAATTCCTCAAAATAGGATTCCTTTGCTCGTTCTATTTCATTGTTAACCTCATTTCGTGCTACACAAGCTCTATGCCGAGCTACAACACAGGCTGATCTCCTAGTTTCAAATAATAGATTATTTTTATCATTAATTCTTTCTAGTAATTCGTTTGACATCCATGGATAGGGCTTTTCCCTAACTTTGAAATGCTTAACTGGGCATTGAGCATTGAGAAACCTTTTAAACACATTTTCTAAAATATTCCAACATTCATTTGGATCAATACAGTTCATACATTTCCCAGTTGAAATTACTTAATTCCTGCAAATATTTGTTTAAATCCAAAAGTCGATAAGACCTTCCCAAAAATATAAGGTAGTTTGGTTTAATAAAGTGAATAGGAAGATGATCACTTAAATGCACATTTAGAGGTCCACTAGATACTATGTTATCACAGTTTGTAAACAATAAATCTATACATGTATTCATGCCTGATGTAGTAGTGTAATGGTCGAGTGTTCCTAGTTTGTATGTCGTATGCGGAAAGAACTACCAAATGACAGTCTCCGGTTACATAATAGGCAACAAGGTTTTATTCCTAATTCCTAATTACAGACCAACTAAGGGTTTCCGAGTTCCGAATCAATTGTATCAAAGTGTTTAGCTACCTATATAAGTTCTTGGAGCCAGGGGAGAGAAAGCACTCCTTCCCATAGAGAGTCCTTAAGGATTTTGTCTCCGCCAGTCACCGACCCAGCTTTATATAGCCACAGGGGTTGGGTGGCGACCCCTTGAGTCTAAGCCGGGAAGCCCAAAGAGCAGTGCTGCCACCACTCACCCAGCGCCCAGCGGATCCAAGTGTCTGCCCCACTCGGGAACTCACCAACTCATATCTATGTAATGCTATCACAAACCATGCCCCTACAGTAGTAACCCTATTTATCTTCTGTGCAATATAAAATTCATCAAAAGCCTCATAGAGTCTATTTTTCTCAATGGAATTTGTCAAACAATTTACATTGAAATCGCCTAAAACAAATACATCATAATCTACCAGTTTTTCAACTTGTATAAACAATGCTCGAATGGTATTACAAAATTCTATCAATGAAGCGCTAGGGGGCCTACATAAATTTATAATAATATTCTTTTTTTACCATCACCAAGCGAAGAGAACAACCATTGTATCTCAATGTCAGGATTCAATCTATTTAACACTTTAAGCTTTGAAATTGAACAAGAAAGCGATTCATCCACATGAGTGCACAGATTGCTTTCATTTAAAAAGGTCTCAGAAAATAGAATTATATCAATATAGTTTCAGCATAATTCAGTTGTAAGACTAGACATCTCATTTCTTATACTCCTGGCATTCAAATGAACCACAGAAAAGCCTCGTCTCATATTAGGCATATCCCTATTTATCATTTAAACCTAAACAAGTATACATTGCATTCACATCTGTCAGTTTTACACCCGTGATATGACTCAATTTCTAATATGAATCATTATACAGAATAACCCCATCCATATCCCCCTTCCTCCCTACAGCTCTTATGACTACGAACATTAACCTTCTAAGTACATTTATGTATGTGCCAATATTAACTCATAGATCTTGTGCTCTGAATTCAAACCCGCGTAGGTCTTTTCCCATCATTGTACAAAAGCTTTACACAGAAGACCATACATATTCATTAATCTATAGGAAGGTATATGAATGGTAGCCACGTACACCTCCCAATCCAATCCCCAAGTTTCCATATCTGGCAGGGCTTTTAAGGCAGTAAGGACTGTAATATGCTGATGGTAAAATGGTGTAGGGCCTACACCTCACAAGATACAGACCTCCATGGAGATTTTCATCTCTATGGACACATAGTGTAGCTTGTCCATAGCTTGGCTGGGTGTGCCACTCATTCATTCCTCATGCAGATATTAGAACATCAGGTGGCTACTGCAGAAGATCATATGGCCACACAATACCCCAATGGTTTGCAAACAAACAGACAATTGGAGTGGGTGTACCTCATTAGGAAAAGTCTGTTATGTAACCTAGTTGGATCTTGTATCCCATAAAATAATAGAAATAATATGCTGAAACTCACACCATTATGTACACAACAGTTCATAGAGTGAAGACAAAAAGGTCAACACCTTGTTGTCTTCTCAAATTCCTCCAAGTTATTTATAATATTGCTGCACCTAATGTACATATATTATGTATTCATAAGCAACAGTGCACCAAGTCTTTGGTTTCTATGTCCTGATGCATGGTTTCTATGTCCTGAGCATGGTTTCTGATTCAGTGCTTACACTGAAAACCAACGAGATCCAGAACTCGTCAATAGTGACGACTTTGGGTCCTCAGGTTGACAATACCCAAAACTACAGCTTTAGGTCGTCAGGGGGTCATCATAGGGGGCGACTTTAGGTCATCAGTGATGACCTAAATTCGTCACTATGGCAGTTATTTATAGCTACATAATCCTGTGTAGAAACTACATATATGTATAGTATTGTCCCAATTTTCCCAACATTATTTCTTTATTTATAATTCGTTACCTCATCTACCATTAAGGAGTATATTGTAGGTATTCCCAGCCTACCATCATGGGTGCACTGGGAAGTAGTACATTGTGAGTACACTCTTAGATCTACATGTATTATACCATAGCCACACTCAAATAAGAGGTCATACTCTAGCAATATCCATGAGAGAGGTGTCATTACCAGAATGATCCATTTTTTCTTACCTTTACTTCTTAGAAATTATATTTTTTTATAGGTACATTTGTGTCAAACATTGGCCATATTTTCATTTTCATAGTAGACTAGAAAACAAGAATAACGTAAAGATAAGGGTCAATATGCATCCCAAGTCACATCATTTGTATCATAGAATTGCATAGTGGTGACCTCGTATGGCAAAAACCCAGACTTAAAGTAAAGGAAAGGATGGTCAGTATGATGACTTAGGGTAGTCATAAATGGGCTGACGACCCTCTGACGATCCTAAACTCGTCATATATGACGAGTTACCAATAATGGCGTGTTCTCAGTGTAAGGGAAATTCTACAAGGGAAGTTACATGACATTATTATAACCCCCCCGTTGCCACACCACGTTGCCAGACTTGCAGGCTTGTTTCCTAAAGCAGACATGGACTATTGAGGCAAAAGATTCCCAACATGGGGCAGACAGGTAGTCCTAGTTATGTCAGACTCATGCATACATTATTGATGAGTCACAGTGTGTGGACATAGTTCATTGAGGACAGCTTTACATCATGCACACAATGCCTTTCACATCCATCAAGGCCAAGCAAAAGGGTTTCAGGGAATATTGCCTGCATGCAAATATATTGCGCAAATATTTTGTCACTGACATTCTAAAAAGGAGGAAGAAACCCAAAGGCATTTGCATAAGTTTATATCAGTTTCAGAAAATGTCTGAAGAAAATCAATATGAGATCTCCTGCGAAAGGTGATAACAGGTTAAAGCATGGTTGGAACACCTGACACTAACAATCTAAATTTGCCTGGTACTCCAGTGCCACATACAATAGCTTCCAGTCACCAGTGTAAAGCTTTACTTTGATGTTTGCAGCATTGATCTAGTCAACTATCCTAATGACTAGGGTGTTCCACAGCCTGAACACCTGTTAAACATCGTCACAAACAGAATCGAGTGGGAGTGTCTGGTTGGAGAGTTAAAGGCAGAAATGTCAATATTCCTTTTCAGATTTCGAGTTCATATGGTGAAGGAGAGGTGCTTGGGTGGTTATAACGTTTTGTTAGAGCTGTATTTATATTTTACACCGATCTTCAAGCTGTGAAACGTTCTGAAATTATCAGTAAGTACCCACTGCACGTTTACAACAGAAAGGTCTTATTTAAAGCAGAATGGTAGCCATGCAGGTCCTTTGCAGACCTCTCTCATCTAAAACAGAAACCTGTGTGATATTAGATGGTTTAAAATGGAATAACCTGGTAGTAATCATTGATAAATCATTGATGTCTGATAAAAATAAGCATATTAGTATTTTAGAGCAGATTTGTTGATCTACAACTGAGTACATGCAACATTTTAACTCTGTTTGATTAGTATTTGGCTTTATGCCATCCAACTATAGTAAGTGATGCTGCTAAATGGATGGATTTCATAATGAATAGATCTTCACAATGTGTAGTGTTGAATAAGACGATGTGTATGAGTTGACACTATAGATGTTGCTGATCCCTATCCTGTAGCCTTTTTGCCACTGAAGGACAGGTGACAAGCAGCAACTATGCACCCATTTTATTGGGTAGGGTGGATATGTGTACTCTTTGTGAAACATAAAATGTGAATGTGGTACTGGCCACAAGCCATACATCTTGTTCTAGACAGAGATTATCTGGTATTCATGATTATATATATATATATATATATATATATATATATATATATATATATATATTTATTATATATATATATATATAGCTTTTGAACTAGTTAGGCTTAACCTCTTGTTAGAGTAAGACCCTCCAGAGTATGGTATCAATGACAATTACAGTACGAATAATGTAAAGCAGAGGTAGGTTTTGGCAATAAAAACAATTTCAACAATTTGCACCATGTTTACTGTGACAGAACTTCTAGATCCAATGCTCATTAAAAAGTACAAAACTTTACTCTTTAGATTAGCACCTTAAGATCTAGACCTTATATTCTAGATTTAGTGTACATCAAGTTCCCATTTATCAGTGCTCCAATTGCCCATTTTGTTTGTCTTATAAAAGGTATATTGTTGCAATGATTTATTTTTGGGAATACCATCCATTGCTGAGGGAATACTTGGGGAACATACTAAGAAATGACCGATATATTTTTTTATATATTTTTGTTATCAAATCACAATTTTCAGAAGGCAATAGTATGTGGCTATAGTATTGTACACTGATATCCATGATATAGTTATGGTTTGTGAAGGGACATGGCTGTGAAAAGGTGGTGTATCCCCAACACTTTCCCGTGCTTACCCACAAAAGTAATACTGGTAGTATACGGTACCTACTTTATGGCAATAGCCATAAGTAAAGGAAAAATCAATTGATCCATGATAGTTGTGGACCATCATGAATAGATTTTTATTGTGTGGAAGGTATAATGTGTGTAGAGGCAAGGAGAAAGGGTGCTCCTTGCTAAAAGTCAACTTTATGATTCAGATCACTAGCTTTACAGTGATATATTGCATGAGAAGATACTTCTGTTAGTTTTGGAGGAATAGCTTGCTAAATATGGTATGTATAATTTGGTAAATTAGCACAAATTTTCATTCTTTTGCCCATAACTTGTGATATATCTAGAAATGATATTTTCATTCTGTTTTCACCATAGTGGACCTTCTGAAATGTTCCTTCAAATAGGAATATCGGTTTTCTTATTTAGAATGAATATCATGTTTCTATGGCAACAGAAATCAAAAACTTTCTTTTTAATCCCAAATATGGAACCTTTCCCCCCAAAATAGAACGTTTTATCAAAAACCTTTGAATTCTCCATAAATAAGTAGCCCATAGCAGTTTTAGGCATATCTTTCCTATTCTAGCCCATAGTGGTGCCCCCTGGTGGCTAAAACAGGTACTAAATCCCACAGGAACCCCCATTTCTGCTTGCTGGCTCACATAATGTCCAGGCCAAACAATGCCAAAGACTTTTAAGACTAAACCCATATCCTGGGAGAGGTCTTCTGGTTGATTGCTATCATTCATACTAGTCAATAAACAATAAGAGCTTATCATGCAGGGTCTATACCTGCAGAGATCCCAGAGACAGAGATATTTTCCTGCATATACAAAGAGTTGTATACTTACATGCATTATCTAATGTAACATAATAGTGGGAGATCACTCTTATCATTTAATAACATAATTGTCAAAGCATTTCAATGTTGTGGCACCCTTATTGGGCTGAGAGACCCTGGTCTCTTCAGCCCATTTTACGGTGTGCAGGAAAGGAGGTCTCCATCCAATAACAGCCAAAATGCTGTGTAATATAGAACAGCTACAGAAATCATACAGAATAGACTTAGCCCAGTCAGTTTTCTATTTTGTTTTTCATAGGTTGTATACTGGTTGTATAGCAATAGTACTAAGTCATTATAAGTAAATAGTCAATAACAAATCTGGTCTATATAAGACCTATGGAAATCTATGCCACAGAGGGCTGCATGCGGACCTGGTTCACAGCTTCATGAAATCAACATGCCCGCATATAGACTGGGGAGCCAGCTACCTGCCCTACCTACTTATACCTCGCCTATAGCCCCCATAATAAGCTGGAAATAGCTAACTTTTTATTGTCCATGCTGTATATAACACCTCAGAAGCCCTACCTACTCAGAGCTCGCCTACAGAGATGCTACAGCTTGCTCTCCCTGCCTACAGTTCCCACCTGTCTCCACTAGCCCCTTCAGCACCAGTAGAGACACCCAATACCCCCCCCCCCCATCTAAGGCGTGTTTTAATTGTGTTTTTCACACCTCCCAGAGCTCACATTACCTATACAGGCTACCAAAGCAGTAAAAATGTCCCATGTCCCAAAATGTCACATGTCACATTGCTATTAGATAACTCCCAGAGCCCACATTACCTGCAGTGCTCAATTGGCAGTGCTGTCTTGAGCTGTGTAAACACTGTATATTATGTTTGATACACCCCTACAACATTGTATTTGGCCATTAAATAAATTATTTGTGCTGAAAACATCACTTAATAGGCCTACAGTATCCCTAAGTTGGTATAATAAACCCTAAACATCTTTATTAGCCAAGAGATCCTTGGATCACCTGTCATTTTATTCCATAAGGTCAGCATGATGCCCCAGTGCATTTATTTGTCCTTAAAAGATCGCTGAGTTGGTGTAATAGACTAAAATTATTGAGAACTTTGTTCCCATTCTGCAGATTTGGGTATCTCTTTGGGGCCTTAGCTATTACTTATCATACCATGTTTGGACTGAACTTTAGATTATTGACGTGGACTAAACCAATAGAGATGATGGATTAGATTCTCAAGAGATCAATTCTGTACTTTTCATACTTTCCTTACCTGACCTCCTATGTTATGCTGTTCTGCCTATCCTTAAATATTGACTTGTCTTTGAGCAAGATCATTTTCTGAGTATTGTCCATGTGACCTGGTGTGTTGTATTGCTATAATATCTACCCCCAACAATAATGTTTTCTGCAGGGACTTGGTACATGTGTTTGTGGGACAACAATAGTTATGTATGTAAGTATTACATTGACCCAGCCATCAAACAAGCAACCCTAGGTCCCATAACGGTACTCAAAAACAGCATACTGTTCCCTGTGTATATTACATGGTTACACATATCCTTCTCATTGAATGTATGGATACCGAACCTAAGAGGTCACAGTCATTGGCGTATAAGTATGGAGATATTCCTTAAATACACTTAGCTTATGTATTCAGGCCTTGAACCATTGGCTCTGAAGCTGGCTAGATAGGTTAAAACAATCCATTTATTAATATTACAAGTATGTACTGCAGCGGACCTATTAGTTACCTTCAGCACTAATTCCAGCGATTGCTGTTCAAATTTAGGGCACATGTTTTTGCTTGATGTATATGTGGTAGATCTTTATAGGCCTAGCAATCTTCAGAAATGTTCATGAATTCAAGATAATCTAGCTTCAGATCTGATTTTTGTAGACCATGAAATTAAAATTCATGTACAACACAGAACTAGGCCCTACACAGCTTTTACAAAATACTAACTTTAGTCATGGTGAAACAGGACTCCCAGCTTTCACTATTCAAAATAATGCCACTGTGCTCGATTGAACTTCCAACTAAGTCAAAGTAACTACTCATAGTCCTTAGGGTAGGTTAACCTAAAGACGAGTACATACCTTGAGTTGACTACCTCTTTTTCTCACTTTTACATCTACTTTATTGGGCTGTACCTCTAATATTCCTGAAATAGAGGTGTTATAGTATCCCATGGACTGGCCACCTATGATATGTTGAGTAGTTATCATTGTATAACAATATATCAAAGTACCCATGTTTGACTGGTTTCTATCATGGCCAACTGATCATTTCTCCAGAAATCTTTAACTTTGGTTGCAGATTCTGAACATTGAGATTGTTCACATGTACCAAATATTGATTGTAGACATAGATATATATCATAAGTAAATGATGACATAAACAAATGTTCAGAAATGTTAAGTACTTTCAGTTAAAGACTCATTTTCCCAGGCATGCCAATTTCACCATGAGATGACCATCATTTCACCTTGAATTGACCACCACTAACAGAGAGAGTTATTCCTTTAATTGAGTAGAAACCACCGATTATATAGGATTACATCAAAAGATTCATATCCATAATATTTTTGGACATTGCATTCTCTAGATGATATCTCTATGCATGGGTTTCAAACTTTGCTGTTTTCCTATTATGAGTAGCATGCAAAGGAACCATATGACATCAAGAACATAAATTTATGCTAAGTCAAGCAAAATGTTACTGTGGTGGATATTGATAGATAATCATAAAACAAAGCCTTTTTAATGCAGGGCTAGGATTATTACCTCTAATTGGATGGGAATGACAACTACGATGAACATAATCTTTACTGAAATATCCCTTCCAATTTAGCTGCTGCAAAACATACATTTTCATTACAATACAGCACCATCAACAGTAACATTATATTGTATATTTATGTAAGACACTTATTCCTTTTTGAAATTATGACTTAATGAAAATGGCCCCATTCAAAGGCTGTGTATCAAATTGTCATCTCAAGGTAAAAATAAACTAAATGGAATGTTCTCAGTAAGGGTGATAAAATAGATATATATTATACACATGGATTTTAAAGATATAGCAGGTAAAAAGGCCTAAACAATTATTTTTTCATTCAGTGCCTTTTGGAAGTCTGAGGACCTAAAACTCTCAGAGATATTAGCCACTACAAATCCCTCATTGAAGACCTGCACAGCAGCGGTCGTCTTTAGGTTAATCTACCCTACTTCTATAGGTCAAAAATCAGTAGACTACTGGCCAGTGATTATGGTGTCAATCTACCATTTAGGTGCTGTTCTATTGTTTTGATGCTGGAGAGAAAAGAACTCAATCAATCACGACATAGGCATTCTTCAGTTTGGGCTCCCCTTGGACAATAAGTGTCATTTCCTACAGAAATAATATAATAACAATCTGAATAAAGACTGGGGCCCTGAGTAGTCATACCTAACACAATAGAAGCAATGAAAATGAGAGAAAGACACTGACAATGCCAGATAGGAATTGACTGGAAAATGAAGTCTGTGGCTTTGAAAGCAAGCAGCACTGTTGTGTTCAACATCGCTGGTCTTGGATTCTCATCTGCTTTAATTCCAGTTAATTGCCTTAGAAGTCCTTTTACAAATGAGGTAGCTATTTCTCACCTAATTATTCAAGATGAGTTTCCTCGTCTGAATTCTTTACCAAGCATACTTTTTGATGGATTGCACCTTAATTCCTGCCTCTTTCACTAGGTGGGCAGTGTAGATTGTTACTGTTCTCTAAATTACATATTCTATTCCATGCCATCATCTATCATCCAAGCCAATAATAACTGATTTTATTAGGACTAAACATCTGAGTAATTATAATTATACCTTACAAGGATGAGAGAATGCTCTGATAGAACTAGGAATTCAACAACGTAACCCTAAATGATACTGTCCCTACACCATCCATGAGTTGGCTGTGTGAGTCAGACGTGAGTTGGCATTGGTTTGTTTTGTTTTACTTAGCAGCTATCAGGCACTCGTACTAATGATTTACCCATTGCCTTAAGCATTGGAACCTTGTTGCCTGAGGCCAAGCTAAGTAACTGTTCTTAAGGTCCTTCTGCATGAGGTGCATCTCATTGCTATATTTCCTTCAGCTGTCCGTGATTGGCTGAAAGACCGCCGTCCCCTTCTTTGATTGGCTGTTGGTAGTGACCTGACCCAGTTAGGCACGCCCCCAGAAGCCACGTGTTTTGCTGGTACCGCTGCAAGACTGCTGCAGCACCACGGTACCAGCGAAAAATGTTGTTGTTGCCGATGTCGGTGTTTTTGGCCCAAATGTGTTGTTATTTGAACAGAAACTTGCTTTATTGTCGCAGTACACATAGATTATTGTCACAACTCGTCCTTGTTTGGATTTGTTTGACTGGCATGATGCACAAATGGCATAGTAATCCTATGAGGGTATGCACCTATTCTTATTTTGAATGACCTCAAGCTAGTGGCACTACTTCTAGCCTACATCACATATAGAATATACCCAAGCCTTCCTCGCATGCTCTGTGACAAAAATGTAATACCATGTGTTTGTATAAGCATAGGCTTTGGTAAAAATAGAATAATTGTAAGGACTATGCAAGTCTAGGGACACACTGAAACCCCACAGTCCCTGTCTTTGGACGCATTGACCCCGCGTCCCTTTCTTTGATTGGCTGATGGAGTGGGATGATCCGTCACCCGGAAAATGATCATATGAATCATAATGAAAGATGGCACTGCAGCTCTGCTGCATTTTTTCCTTGAGAATGATCATATGAATCATAATGAAAGATGGCACTGCAGCTCTGCTGCATTTCTTCCTTGAAAATGATCATATGAATCATAATGAAAGATGCCACTGTAGCTATGCTGCGCTGCTTCATTTAAAATGATCATATATATCCAAATGAAAGATGCCACTGCACCTCCTAATATAAAAATCATAACATAATCTCACAGGCATTACGGTATGCATTCTTAGAAGTTTGATCTCTTAATCTTTTAATCCTTTCCTATTGTCCCCTCGTATATAAGGCGCAAACCAGTATTTGAGTTAATACCAAAACTAAAGGTATTTGAATCCGGGATGATATCTTTACCACTCTAGTACTGTTTTTAGAAAATAAAATGATTAGGTGAACCACAGCCTTGGCCAGCAGCAATTGATACCAGTTCAATGAATGAATATACATAGTTTTTCGGGTTGGATGTGTAGGGGCATTATTTCCCTGTGCTCGATTGGCCGACCTCCAGGGCTGGGTCGCTGGGTAATCACTGTCCCCTAGTGTGTATCATACCGATCCAGGTGTGGTTGGTCAGTTGAAGATGGCAGGTCAGGGCTTGTAGCTCAGTGGAAGAGCATCTGCCTCGTGGTCAGGAGGTCCCGTTTCCAAATCCTGGAAAGTTCAAACACAATTTTCGCTGTCCACTACAGATGGATCAAGACTGGGTGAACCATGACCATAAGTCATGCCTTATACACACTTTATTTCATGTTGAAAGCATTGGAACATGGGCACCCCATAGGAATAACCTTCATATCTCATACCCCCTGTGATATAACCCTAGCCTGTATCTCACGTCCAGTAATTTTAGCATCCAAAATGATCTTAAAAGACATAGATCCTCATATCCTGAATCATGATTCAAATGGTTTTTGAACATTTTTGACTAAAACAACGTGAAAGAATTAAAAGGGTCCCAATCGTGTTGGGTCTGACTGAGGGTTATCTCTTCTGAATCTTCATCTATGTATTACAGTACAACAGTAATCATGCCATAGAAACATAAATACAATTAGAATTTCATTAAGTTACTCTAATTTCAGATATCCTATTGATCAATTTCCATTAGATTAATTGGATCTCTCGTCAATCATGAAAATCTTATTAAAGCCTTCCATGGCTGTTACTGCTTTAATCCCGTCTTATCCCTATCCACCTCACCTTAATTCCATTTATCAAATTTTTGGATCGAGAGGATGCCAGTTTTTTATTTTTCCCCTATTGTGTTTTTTTTTATACAATCATGATCCAACAGAAAGCCATGATCCCATTGTAAAATGAGGGATCAGACTGGGACAATTCACACCCCAAAGCCTTTGATTTATCTATCACGAAGGACAGAAAAATGATTTATCTTATTGTGAAGGGCAAAAAAAGTGAATGGTCTGGCAAGAAATGAAGCAGTAGCTTGTGTGTCAGGTTTTCACATCTGCCATGGGATTTGGATGTCATTATGTAGGGTATTAACCTTTCTAAATACTTAATGCTTACTCAAAATAGTAATAGAATATCAGCTCTACAATCAATAGGAAAACTTGGCTTCTACAATGTATTATTTAGGAACCTATGCAAATTGCATAGGAATGTTTGCAGATTACCCCTAGTCTACATTCAACTGATGAACATCCATGACCATTTCATGAAATGGTCTGCTCTGTTTAAATGAAATTTCCCTCTGATTTAACCTTTAACATGCCATGTATCTGCTGGTATCAACTCCTAGATCTTATGATCTTTATTTGAACCCTTGTCGGATTTCCCATCATATATAAAACCTTTGCATAGAAGCACACACATAGATGTTGATCTATGGAAGGGTCCCTGAATGGTAGGCACAAACACCTCCCTATGCAAACCCCAAGTTTCTGTATCAGGCAGGGCTTTTAAAGTAGTAGGTCCTGTAGTATGCTGATGGTAAAATGATGTAGGGCTTACACCTCACAACACAGGCACTTCCATGGAGGTATTAATCTTTGGCGGCACTGGGTACAGGTGGTCCATAGCTATATAGGATTGTTGCTCTACTCACTCATTCCTCAAGCAGAGATTGGAACTCCAGGAGGCTATTTTAGAAGATGTTATGAGCACACAACCCCCAAAAAATCAAAACAAAAAGACCAATGTAGTGGGCGACAGTACAGCCTTATGAAACGCTGTCATGTAACCATGCATGCCATACCTATAAGAATGATAGATGTAACATGCTGAAACACACTGAAACCCAGGCACCATATAACCAGATTATGCACACAACAGTTCATAAAGTAACAACAAGTTCATTACCACATTCCTTATACTGCATGTTATAAGCCACCCCTCCCTTTCCCCCCACACACACACAACCTTGCCAGACTTACCAGCTGCTTTCCTGTAGCACACATGGATTTCATTGACAAGAAAAAAACACTTCCCACGGAGGAGACAGGTAGTCCTAGTTATGTCAGACTCATGCATACATTGTTGATGAGTCACAGTGTGTGGACATAGTTCATTGAGGACAGCTTTACATCCCACACAATGCCTTTCACAGGTTCCAACGCCAAGAGAAATGAGAGCTTCAGGAAACATTGCCTGCATGTAAAATAGCATTTTGTCACTGATATTTTTAAAAAATGAAGAAGAAACCCAAAGCGTTTGTTGAAGTCTGTATTATTTGAGAAGGTTTCTGAAGAAATACGAGAGCAAAAGCTGATAACCTAGGATGAAGCATGGTTGTAACACCTGGCACTAATAACTTAACATTTTTCTGGTACTCCAGTGCCATATACAATAGCTTCCTGTCACCAGTGTAAAGCTTTACTTTGATGTTTGCAGCATTGATCTGATCAACTATCACCATGACTAGGGTGTGCCAAAGATTGAACACCTCTAAAACATTGTGGAAAATGGAAGTGAGTAGAATGGCTTAGTTCCAGAGCAAAAATGTCAATATTCCCTTTTAGAGTAAATGCCAATGTGAAGACCCAGTTCGGCTTTTTGAATGTCTTGTGGGTTTATCTGGTGAAGGAGGGTGCATAAGTGGTTGTACCTTTTTGTGCCTGCTGTATTTTTAATTGACACCCATTTCCAAGCATCATATCAATATGATGTTCACCTTAGCAGATCAATTCCATTCAAAACAGAAACCTGTGTGAGATTAAATAGTTAACCATTGAATTGTATACCTTATTATGATATTAATTAAATATAACATAGATATTAGGGCACATAGTTTCCATATTGGGGAATATATCACAAGCCGAATATTACCCCGTATATTACGTTTTAACCCAATATATTATGTTTATACCACTAATTCCTTCACTTTGTTTTAATTTCTTACCTACATTCGAAATATAGAAGGATTTCATAAATTTTCATAGCGATACATCTCGGCACATGCCATATTCTTGGGTTACTTTGATTGAAAATACTCAATTCTCCTATATAATCAAATGTTATGGACCAAAGAGGCATGCTATCATCATCTATGGATCATATATTTGTTGGTGTTAGGAGATATTTGCATGGCAAGGTTGGATTCTATGCAAAATATGGGTGGAAAGCCAGCGTTACTGATACCGGGTAGGTTCTTCTTATGTTTTACATTGGATACTACTACCACTCGGTGTTGAGTAATGGATAGCGAGTTTAGCTTATGGCACAGAGGCCCGGGTCCGGTTCTATATAGGAACGGAATGGTTTTAACATGGGAAATATGGCGAGATTGACTTTGAATATCCACCATCACCTTCCCAAAAATCTCAATGTCAAACTTGACCTCAAAAAGTTATATCTAAAAATCCACAAGGCACCCAGAATGCTAAAACAGTGCCTATATTATGTAAGTAATATGCGGATCAACGCGGTAAAAGGTACGCCCGTGACGGGGTTCGCGGACGTAGCGTGTTGATCCACATATAGATATCAGGCACTGAGTTGGTTGTATGCTAGGATATCACACAAGGGTCCACAGGCCCTGAGTCTGATATCCTAGCATAAAGCCATACCTTACTTGCTTTATTACACGATTAATCAATAAATAATCAATAGAATATCAATATAATATTAATAAAAACAAATTCGTTCACCTCCGTGCCATGACCAGGACTCGACCCCCCCCCACCTTATAAGGCTTCTGTTTACTCACAGTAGACGTTATCTTTGGTAAGGTTTGACAGTTTGCACTGCAAAAAAGATGAACCAGGCTGGGGCTTGAATGTCTGCACCTGTTATGGTGTAAGGAGACTTATAACCATAATGCCATTCTCACCTTGCGCATGTGACAAAGCTAGGGGTCGCTACTAACCATGTGAAACCTATGACATTGTATATATACAGGCAAACACACTCTGTTTCTCATCAGTCCCTGTGGCGCACTGCATAGGGAGTTGGATTTGCGATCAGTAGCGTATGAGTTTGACCCCTGCCCTTGGCAATAGAATTCTCGTAGGTTTTAACATGTGACATATGACATGTAAGGTGTGCTGATATCCATGGATATCAGGCACCCGGTCATGATGCATGAATCATGGTATGCAATATCGACAGGTATCAGAATGGGAATATCCAGGAAAAGCACCCTGAGTCACAGAAATCATGTAATAAGCTCTAGTAACACACGGTAAAATCAAGGCATAACAGTAGGGGAATGGCCAGAATCGGGTTATAATCTTGGATATGTGATTGAGGGGAAATGTTTTATAACATGAAAAAAAAGCATTACCACCTTTTCAAGGCTTTGACAAAGTACTATTATTAGAAAGGACAAATTGTATAAATGAAGCAAAAAATACCTCAGTCGAACCTCTTGAGCTCTTGTTTCAAAAGTGTCGACACCTACATATACAATTTTTGTTTTATTCAATGCTATCAATCTTACATTATATGTATTACAGAGAGTTGATATATAATGTAGAGAGCTTCCTTTCTATCATCTTTATGTATGTTTTCAGATGCATCACACTGGTGTCTGCCTAGTTGGCAATGCGCATGAAAACCATGAGCAACACTTCTCCATGTATCCAGTCCTTCCCAATCACTACCCAGTTTATGCTATTTCTGTGTCTGTTATTACTAAGTTTGATTCTTATTTTCTCTTTCATATATACAATAGTCGCTACAAGTACAAACATGACAATACAGTTCATGATGAAACATTTAACATTATATATATGATGTTCATCGACTGGTAAAAAATAAAAGTGAAAGTGGAATCTGTCTATATATATATTCTCATTAAGTGTGCTACAGCTCTAAACCAATGGCCCTGAGTGAGTAAAAAAAACCTGGCTTGAGCAATAGATGAACAGCCTTAACTTGATAAATTTCCTTGTCATAATTCTTTATGGCCAACAAACTAAATGGACTTCCTCATTGTCATATTTCAGTAAGCATGTCAGTGAACATCAATCATTTGCCCATATTATTTGCTTCATTTATATTATTGTAATTAACCTGATCACTCTTTACATCAGATTTTACACTTTTAGATGCTGTCTGCCATTAGGTACATTTCTTCATACACATGGGTGCTTATAGCTTCATATCCTTGATGACAGCTAAATACCGCTTTTCTAATTGCTCTTTGAACCTGTAGAGGCTGAGGTCTTCTACCCCATTATCCTTAAGCTCCTTGCAGTTCTTCCACTTATTATCGAGTCTGCTATAATGGTGACTAAGGCCAAACTCTGTTTTAACATCAATAGTGAATTTTTTACAGTGAGTTGGAAACGGATGATAACAGTAGTGGTTGAATACTGACACACATGTAAGCGGGCTAAATATTGTCTTAACTGCCCGTGGACATGTATCCATTAGCGGGTTCCCTGTGGACATGCCTGAGCATCACTGATTTGTCAGGTTTGTCAAAATCAGGGCTCCTGCAGCCAACCCAAAAATAGGCATTTCTGAATGTGAAGGACCTAATACCAACATGCTCACCAGTGAGGCTATTGTTGACCTCTTTGATTAAATCAGAGTAGTTGAGGACCTTAGTTGGCACAATAACTTCATCAAAGTCGACGACTATAATCCACTTATAACGGTACATATTATGGTACATACATTCATTAAGTGACACTGCACTGCTCCATGAATTGCCATTGAAGGTGTTCTCCCAGCGAGGCACTGTAGGAATGTTATGGAGTTTGATGACACCTAGTTTCTGATAGTAGCGGAATGGTGCCAGCACGTCATCTGTCAGGTTCACATAGTAAATGTTGATTTCTGTGACACCAAACATGAGATGTGCCTCCACCCACTCTATCAGTCTGTGTGCATCAATTTTCCTGGGAGAAAAAGAAGGATGTCAAGATCAAGGTTAGTGGCTACTCATCAGGTTTGAGTGGGGTACACAACAGAGGGCAGCACCTATGATAAGTAACTCTAGATGTTTCATGCCTAGTGGTCATCATGATGCATAAATGCAGCCCTGGCAAATGAATTTGAGAGGGCTGTATTCATGGGGTTGTTACTGTCCCGGAGGGTCTATATGATGCTCCAACAAAATACTGGAGAGTAGTTTCACCAACACTTCATTTGTGCATCATGAAAACAAATATGCATGATGCACCCCTACATCATCGGCCTTTAAAAGGTTAAATAGGTCTTTGAAGTAGATGGCAGGGGGACATAGACACACGTTGTGTTAAAAAATCCACAGGTGAACACTGGTGAAAATGGAAATCATTCCCTAAAATTGACAGTCGGATATAGGCATTTTTTCATGAATTGACAAATGAACATGTCCATTTCTTAAAATAACTGTTGGACATTGGAGCTTCTTAAATTCAAAAACCCCTTCCCCTATGAGTGCCCAATTAGAATGATGAAAAAGAGTGCTATAATATTAGGATTTCACTGGAACATCTTTGCATGTTAAGGAGTGTATGCAGCATGGCTGTAATCTTAATGTCCCTTACTAGAACTTACCCATAGGTGTTGTCCACACAAACCCCAAACTCATGTTCTACACCCTGTCTTGGGTAGGTGACAGGAATCAATGACTGTGGTCTCTTACATGGCTTGGATGTGACAGAAACAAGCACTGGCTGTGGTCGTGTAACTGGACAGGAAAAGTAATATTGTGCGTAATGCACCCCAGTGATCCTACGTCCACGACCATTCTTTTTTATCTCCAACCTAGTCACCACAGGCTCCTCCTCATCGTCATACCATAACTGTGGTGAGATTTCAACAAGAACAAGTTATCTATCAGTAGGCATGCATATATGGAAGCTTGTTACATATGGGATCTATGTGAAAACCACCTTTCTACATCCATAATATATGTGGGTGAAAACAATGAATTATAGGAGTGCCACTTACAAACATTGTTGTCCCATCTAAATGTGTCATGGATGCCACTATGAGTATGAATATATTTTCTTTTTATATACAACCTGATGATAAAGAATATTGAATTGAAAAATCTGCTAATTTAAGTACATAAGAAAATACCTTTTTGGATATTTCCTCAAAAAAAAAAAATTGTAGACACGAAAATATGTATGTTTACTATATACATATAGGGTAAAGTGACCATGAGTCGTCCACCTGGGTCATCTCACCACCTACTAGTTATTCTAGGATCTTTGTAATAGTTGAAAAACTTGCAGGGGTCATCTAAAAATGGATGTAAATATTACCCAGATATCTTACTCTTTCCATCCAGCAATGTTACAACTTTCATACCCATAGTCATGGAGCTCTTTGAGCACCCATTATTCAATAGATGTGAATTTTCTTTCATGAGTACCATGAGTCGGCCATTGTTGTACCTTGAGTCAGCCACATCATAAAATGACTCAACTAATTCATAGTATAGAGTGTGCTTTTGAAGCAAAACAAGGAAAACTTATATTCCCGGCTGAGTGATCTTTGTCAGAGTTTTTCTGGAATGATTTTACTAATTATAATGCTGATTAATACCATTCCTTGGGTAAACATAAATTATAGCAAACTTATCCCCATTTATCAGCTGTCCATCATTTCAGAGTGGCTGTCAATCTATCAGAAGACCTCTCTACCTAATTGGTAGAATATAGTTGATTTTGTTGAACAAGAAATGCGGTTGTGACCGCGTAAAAAAACGCCTCCCGCCGTTAATGTCGGTTTTTAGTAATTTTGTATTGTGAGACCTCATCACATGGGGCAAATGAAATCATCATAGCGCACTCCTGTACCGCTTCGCGGTACCGCCGCTACGCGGCGTGGGAGGCACTAAAAAATAATGGATAGTGCTAGATTCACTTTCCCAAAGATGGAAAGATAGCAGGTGCCACAGCTCAAAATATTCTAGCAGTGTAAATAACTTAGAACCCAATGAAATGGTCACTACTAAGTTCATTTTGGACCAAAAAGCAATAGTCGCCGACTCAAGGTACTTGTATAGTGGCCGACTCAAGGTACATGTATTGCTCAAAGACACCTTGGGTCAGACTTATCATACCACGAGTCAACTTCCATACAGCAGATTGTTGACTTTTGTACCAAACACTATAAAAGGAATAATTTCAAGTTAAATGATGTTTGACAGAGTAGGAATGCAATGCTTTTTTTCCAATTTTAGTTAAGTTTAACCCTGTTACTTGGTCAATATCACATTATCACTCATCTATCATTTTGTTGCTGGAAAATCATCGGAAACCTATATCTGACTACAAGAATAATTCACAAACTCTAGTGGCATTTATAAAACGGCAGCCCATGCACTGCTGCACAATAGAAGTGACCTTAAGTGCATTATAGGAGTACAGTGCACACCTGAGCAAGGTCACAGCTTCTCTATCATTGCTGTGGGATATCAGAGGCTTTAGACTTTTGATCAATCTGATGAAAATGGTAACATGTTTTATAAAGACAATAGACAACTCATTCTTCATGTCTTGACTCTCTGTTGGACTACAACACACTCTGGTCTCAGGCCTTATAAAGGCCCTCGACCATTGTGTGTTATTGTCCAACAGAGAGTCTCGACATGAAGAATATTGTTGTCTATTCTCTAACTAGAGCTCCTGAAAGGTCCTAGACTTATATTCCAAAAGATTCTAAGATAGCTTATAGCATATCTTGCCATATATCACTAGTGCAAATAGCTTAGAATCCACTAATAAATATTCATTAACCCATTCATTTTGTGCCCAGAACCAAGCAAAATGGCCGACTCAAGGTACCTGGACGACTCAAGGTCACTCTACCCTATGGCTAAATCTGAAATTTACAACTCTACATCCATTGTATTTCCAATTAAATATAAGATTTTACTAGACTTTATTGCCGTTCATTCTTAGGAATGAACGGCTATAGGAGGGGACCCATTCTTAAATACAAGCTCTCATAGTGGTGCTTCCTCGCTCTCCATGTATAATCCTGTCTCATAGGTACAGTATTGAGTATGCCTATACCTGGATTAAAATCTGCAAATCAGTCAAGCATAGAAGTGGTGGCAGTGGTGGTGTTGGTGGACCTGTTATTGTAGACCCTGGGGAGTGGTGGTAGCCCTGGACAGCTCAGGCAGTGCAATGGTATATAGTATATATAGCCCCCCCCCCCCACCCACCTCTGAATGGTGGTGGTGGCTGTGCTCCTGGGGTGGCCCCATACCTGCCTGACACCACCTCCCCCAGCACAATGTTCTCTTCTGCTGGTGGTGCATTTCTCAGCACCACTGACTATTAACCCACTAAAGGCCACCTACATGTATATTTATGTATACATGTACACATAAGTATGATGCACTTTTTTAGGAGATTTAAGTGGCGTGGCATTGGATTATTTGGAGTCTTGGGACCGTTTTCCATGTGTGTCGGCCATCTTGGTTTTCGGAAACACAGGGATCCAGGCCATATATGGTCAATTTTGATCTTAAAAAGTTATCAGATGGATGTTAGTGACCATTGGCACACCTTAACTACCCAATTTTATTGTTTGCCATGTGTGTCGGCCATCTTGGTTTTAGGAAACACAGGGATCCAGGTCATATGTGGTCATATTTTGATCTTCAAAAAAAGTTATAGATGGATGTTAGTGACCATTGGGACACCTCAACTACCCAATTTTATTGTTTTCCATGTGTGTCGGCCATCTTTGTTTTAAGAAACACAGAGATCCAGGCCATATATGGTCAACTTCGATCTTCAAAAGTTATCAGATGGATGTTAGTGACCATTGGGACACCTCAACTACCCAATTTTGTTGTTTTCCATGTGTGTCGGCCATCTTTGTTTTAGGAAACACAGGGATCCAGGTCATATATGGTCAATTTTGATCTTCAAAAAAAGTTATAGATGGATGTTAGTGACCATTGGGACACCTCAACTACCCAATTTTATTGTTCTCCATGTGTGTCGGCCATCTTTGTTTTAAGAAACACAGAGATCCAGGCCATATATGGTCAACTTCGATCTTCAAAAGTTATCAGATGGATGTTAGTGACCATTGGGACACCTCAACTACCCAATTTTGTTGTTTTCCATGTGTGTCGGCCATCTTTGTTTTAGGAAACACAGGGATCCAGGTCATATATGGTCAATTTTGATCTTCAAAAAAAGTTATAGATGGATGTTAGTGACCATTTGGACACCTCAACTACCCAATTTTATTGTTCTCCATATATGTCGGCCATCTTTGTTTTAAGAAACACAGAGATCCAGGCCATATATGGTCAACTTCGATCTTCAAAAGTTATCAGATGGATGTTAGTGACCATTGGGACACCTCAAGTACCTAATTTTATTGTTTTCCATGTGTATTGGGCATCTTGGTTTTCGGAAACACAGGGATCAAGGTCATATGTGGTCAATTTTGATCTTCAAAAGTTATCAGATGGATGTTAGTGACCATTGGGACACCTCAACTACCCAATTTTGTTGTTTTCCTTGTGTGTTGGCCATCTTGGTTTCAGGAATCACAAGGATCCAGGTCATATATGGTCAATTTTGATCTTCAAAAGTTATCAGATGGATGTTAGTGACCATTGAAAGACCTCAACTACATAATTCTATTGTTTTTCATATGTGCCGTCCATCTTGGTTTTAGAAAACACAGGGATCCAGCTCATATATGGTCAATTTTGATCTTTCAAACTTATGAGGTGGATGATAGTAGTCATTGGGATACCTCAACTACCTAATTCTATTGTTTTCCATATGTGTCGTCCATCTTGGTTTTCGGAAACACAGGGATCCAGGTCATATATGGTAAATTTTGATCTTCAAAAGTTATCAGACCATTGGGAGACCTCAACTACCCAATTTTATTGTTTTCCATGTGTGTCGGCCATCTTGGTTTTAGGAAACACAGGCATCCAGGTCATATGTGGTCAATTTTGATCTTCAAGATGGATGTTAGTGACCATTGGGACACCTCAACTACCTAATTCTTTTGTTTTCCTTGTGTCGTCCATCTTAGTTTCAGGAATCACAGGGATCCAGGCCATATATGATCAATTTTGATCTTCAAAAGTTATCAGATGGATGTTAGTGACCATTGTGACACCACCGCCACCAATACCATCACCACACTACTCCCAACCCTCACACACATTCCTTATTTGCATATTTTAATCCAGGCATAGGTTTACTCCATACTATAGCAATGGGACAGGATTTTACATGGAGAGCGAGGAAGCACCACAATCAGAGCATATATTTAAGTATAGGTCCATTCCAAAGGCCATGGAGTTCATATATAATGATCTTTTTTCCTTGGATCATAATAGGAATATGCAAGGCATTACAGCATTGCTGTGTTTACTTTCCTGAAAGTATGTTATAGATTAATAAATTACAAAACACACAACATATGAAGGGCTTTTAGATTCCGTATTAAAATAATATTTGTTCTGAAAATTTTGATCTAAGATCATATTAAAAATGTTGTAAATCAATTCTATACTTCTTAGAACATGATATGAATATGCACGGCATTACAGCTTTGCTGTGTTTACTTTGCCGAAAAAATGGGATAAATTTCTAATCCGGGAAACGCACTGCAATTTAACTGCTTTTAGAATTGATATTAAACTCAGAATTGATCGTCAAATTTAAATATGAAATCCTAATATCTTGATCATAGATGACAGATCCTAAATTGAATCCTCTCAATTGCATCCTTAACACGGGCCTCTTGATCATAGATCTTAGATCCTAAATTTTCAATTGAATCCTTAACATAATCTCCTAACCATTGACCCCTTGTAATATTATTATATGTGAGGCCAATATTGAGCCTAGACCATGGGGCGTCATGATTAAATGAGTTATACACATCACTTGTGGCCTACTTGTTTGCATTTGCTTGCATGTCTACATGTGAAATATTAATGGTCCCTAGTAATGGGATGATAATACATTGTGTTCTGTCTGAATATACAAGATGAGTTCATTTGATTTTATTGATTATGATTAAAGATCTCCCGCTTGACTTATTGGCATTTAAAAAAAAAACGTTTTAGCTGCTGGCAACATTCAGGGGTAAAAAAATGAATGTCCATGGAGATTTATCCTTTTACCAGACAATTGTCAGAAATTGACTTTTTGTGGCTACAATGTACAATATCATGTCATTTGGTGCTCAAAAACGGGCCTCTTTGTATTTCTCTCTTCCTTTGTAGATGGGAACTACATTAGCTAGTTTCCAGCTGTCAGGAAAAAACTGCATGTGATGAATGGTGTGTTGAATGACTGATGATTTTAAAGTATTGATATTTGTATTAAATTTATCAATCTCATTTTCGCAGGTTCTGATTGATTTTAAACAACTAGAATTATTCACTTTGCCACTATAAATCCAGTCATCATTCAACTTAGATGCAAGATCATTTCCTATATTGGCAAAGAAATAATTAATGTAAGACGGAATATTCTTACTATCTATCATCTCATCATTATAGTCTTGTAGTGGAATATTTTTGTCTTTACTTTTTTTATTGGGTAAGAGCTTAGAAATTCTTAGAAAATCTCTTTGGATCATTAATGAAATTGTTAGTGACCCCCTCAGCAAAACTCTCTCTTTTTTATTTTTGATTTTGACCTTTAAATGTTTCCTAAACTGGAGTTTTTGTTTTCCAGGCTCTGGCCAACAATCTATCTTTATTACCAATATCTTCAAGCAACTCATAATCAACCCATTCCTCCTTATTTGCATTCACGTTAAATTAAATCTAAACAAGATTCTTTACCGACATTTTTAGTAGGAGTTTTAATTCAATTTAGAAAACCGTGTTGCATCATCATATTAATTAGCCTATTAGCAGTATTTCTCCAAGCAGGGTCTAGTAAATCAATATTAAAATCACCTAGAATGTAAACCTTTTTGTAATGCCTATCTTTTAAAACTCCAACAATTTTTTCAAGGTTAATGAAAAATGTGGAGGTCTATAAATGGTAAATGTTACTCTAGTATTTTCTGTATTATTTTTTAATACAACACACTGTGACTCAATATTCTTTTCAGAAAAATTTAGATGATTCAATGTGTACATCAAACATTTTATATCATTCTTTACATAAATTTAAACCCCTCCACCTGACTTTAACTTTTCATCAGATGAATTGTCACTCCAGGCTCTATCAACCCTATAAAGATTGAAGCCAAATATAGTGTAAGTAGAATTTTCATCTTATGATGTAAGCCAAGACTCAGTAAGGCAGACCCATATTTATTGAGATCTGCAAGTACCAACCTAAAGTACACAACTTGATGCAAATATAAATAAAGAGTAAAATGTTGACAATATACATATAACACTGAATAATACATTAAAGGTATCTCTTGAAAATACAGCATTAACCTTTCAAAGAAGTAAAGAAAAAATGATGAACATTACATGTAGGCTCCACAGAAAATGACTACTTGAATTATTGATTTTATGAATAAGAGCGACAAATAATTATATCAATAAGTTTGAAGTTTTAACACTGTTTATTGGCTAAAGATAACACTACATGTGCAGTTATTATAATCAGTTGCCAAGATACAATATATCATATAGACAGTTTATAGGGTATGAATATTATGCAAGACAGATGGTTTCCATGAACTATCGTGTACAATGTTTTCCTATCTCATACATTACTGATATAATTCACATTCTGCCCAGTATTGCTAAGATGTCTCCTTTTAAGCTCGATTTAAAGCATCCTATATTTGGTTTTAATTGTAATTCTGCAGGTAAAATATCCCATATTAGGTTTCCACGGTACAACAGACTTTTCCTATAAATTTCCCTATTGGGTCTACTCACTATAATTTTCTTCTTATTAAATCCTCTCAATTCTCTGGTGGGAACCATAATATTTTCTTCATTTCGAGCATACTTGTACATATAACATGCTAAGGATTTTTTACGCCTGGTACTGAGCGTTTCCACTCTACATCTCATCAAAAGGTCATCTGTATGTATATCTTGGGCATTCCTTATTCCCAGACATGCTCGTAGGCAATGGTTTTGTATTACATCTATATGGTCTACAATTGTTTTTGGTCCAGACTCATGCACAAAGCTACAGTACTCTAGTATAGGTACAATCATTTGTTTATATATCTTAAGCGAGTTTTCTGTATCAAGGTATTTTACAATATTTCGTAGTTGTTTCAGCTTTGACGTACCCATTCCATCAATTTTCTTACAGTGGTTTTTGAAGTTAAGTTCTTTATCTATTATAACACCTAGGTAGTTGAATTTATCCACATTTACTAATACGGTACTTTGCATGGTGATATTACTATTGGGTTTATGTTGCCTTATAGAGCTACACCACAGGGTTTTTGTTTTCTTAACATTCACCGTAAGAACATTTAGTCTGCACCATTTCTCAATTTCATTTACATCACTCTGCATCAATGCGGTCATTATTACCGGGTCTTTTCCATTTATTACCAATGCCACATCATCAGCGTAGAGAAAACATTCACAGTTTACCACTTTACTAGTAATATTATTAAGATAAATATTGAACATTAATGGACCTAATACTGTGCCTTGAGCCACTCCACAGTCCATGACCTTTTTATTAGAAGACATACCGTTGACTTTTGTAGTCTGGTATCTATTTAATAGGAAACCTTTTAACCATGTTGTACATTGTTCGTTACAGTTGATATTTTGTAGTTTTGTTACTAATATATCCAAGTTTACAGTATTGAATGCTTTTTTCAGGTCTAAGAATAGAATCAACGAATACTCGCCTCTATTACGGGCCTCTAGTAGATACTGTACCAACTTAAAAATAGCATCCGAGGTTGACCGACCTGGCATGAAGCCGAATTGATTTTTATTAATAATATCATTATCTAACAAGTGTTTCATTATTTGTATATGTACACATTTTTCTATAAGTTTAGAGAATACATTGGTCATTGTAATCAGTCTCCAGTTTGATACTTCACTTAGTGATCCATCTTTTGGTAGTGGCACGACATGTCCTGTCTTTAATACTTCTGGTATATTCCCACTCTCAAAAGATTTATTTACAAATGTTGGTAATAATATATCATTACTTAGAAGGAATTCTTTTACTATCTTACACGGTACTTTGTCAATACTTGTACTTTTGCTTACATCAATTGTTTTAAGAATTTTATTACAATCTGCTGCTGTACAGTTTTCTAGTGTAAGTACATTTTCGCATATCATCCCTTCATTGATATATGCTATGTCATCAAACCGTTTTGCTAGGTCCGAACCTATATTTATATAGTAGTCATTTATATAGTCTGGCAATTGATCAGTATTTACTACTGTACCGGTATCATCTTTTAGGCTAATGCTAGGTGTTGTATTTTTACCTTGCCATACCATGTTTAACATTTTCCAGAACCGTCTAGGGTCTTTTTTGTACTTACATAGTAAATTCATTGTTACATTTTTCCTTTTAATTCTTAGTCTCTTGTTAATATCCCTTTTTAACATTTTCACTCTATCAAGTAGATGGTTTGTGTCTCCTGGTATACATTTTTTAGCTCGTCTAAACAATCTTTTCTTTTTGGCAATTAGTTTGCCTACTCGTTCATCGTAGAACATATCATTTTCACGTACTTTATATTGTACTATGGGATGATATCTATTCAAATATTCAATAATATGGTATATAATTTTATTATACACGTCACTTTCATTAGTATCAGGCAATATACAAGTATCCCAGTCTATATCATTTACATAGGATTGTAATTTATTTTTGTTGAAGTTATTCATATTTCTCGACTTGATAACCTTTAGTGGTTTTTTAACCTCTTTTACCAGTTTTCTAGTAACAAATACTGGGACATGGTCTCCACAGATGTCATTTAGTAGCCCATAATCCTTTATACATGTACAGTTTGTATAATAATGATCGAGCGTTGATTTCCCATATCTATGAAAGTATGTTGGTTGTGTTCTTAGATACCTTAAGCCTGTGTCCTTTAGAAAGTTGGACATTCTTCTGAATTTAATACAGTTTCTACTACGACTGTTTACATTGAGGTCTCCCATGATCCATATTTCTTTGTTCTTATACTTTTCACATGTTACTATGGTATTTATATGATTGTAGCATTCCGCCACATTACCTTTAGGTGGTCTATATATCACTGTTACTACTTTCTGTTTATGTCCAGGGTAATTTATAATTAGGCATATACATTCTATGTTTTTATTTACCACTGAATTGATGTTATCGATTTCAATATAGGGCATATAGATATTGTCTATGTAACATGCAACTCCACCTCTTTTACCACGTCTTCTGTCATTCCTGACCAGTGTTTTATTATACATATGGAGTTGACTACTTGGTGTATGTGGTTTTAACCATGTCTCAGTTATACCTATGAAATCGAAACCATTAAATTCTCGTCTGATATAATTGTATTTATCCTTTAAACTCTGTGCATTAAGGACCAGGAACTTAAAACCATTACCTTCTTGTACAGTCTTCGGGTCTTTACTCATTTATTGCTATACGATAGTTCCACCTGTCTCCATTAATCCCTGCTCTGAACATACATGATATCACATTACACAACATATATACAAGTGTAGGTATTGTAAGAACGCTAAATAATCTAGGGTCCATACTGAGAGAGTCGGTTGAGGTTGACACTCTATACCGTGTGTCCGTAATGTCCATTGGTGGTATAACAGAACCACAAATAAATAGACATTGGCACACTTGGTGAAAAAACAAGATTAGATACATAGTATTGATTCAATGCATGAGTTAATTATTCCCTACACCCATAAGTTTTAGTACGGTCAGGACTTTTCTTTGTTATGTCCTATATATATTTAATTTCTCTATACAAAGGAAACTGATACCACATACACTCATTCTTCAACAATGCAACCGGAAAAAAGGACGGTCCTGTGAGTCTGTTTGTACCGTCTATTTTTCTATATACTAAACATAGAAAGATATACGTATATTTTACCAAAAGGGACGGTCCTAAGGACATGTTTGGACCGTCAATTTATTTCTGTATATTATACCACTTAGTGAGTATCATAGTTCAAAGCTAAACATTTGGCTTTATATATCTAGTCCCCTCCTTCATTTTCGTTGGGTTTGTCCATACTCTCAGAGCTTTTTGGGTCATGTTCCTCTTGGAATCTAGACCTCAGCTCCTCTAGGAGAATGCCTAGCATGTTTTCTCCTTTGTATGTGTCATTGTCCAGGCTACTATCATTATACCCCACACCTGCACTCCAGAACATTTCAGTCTCACTTTGAACTAGGTTCAGCTGATTTGTTTTCTTCAGTAGTTCCCGTAGGAATCTGTTCTGGTAGAATTTCTTGCTCAAACACATGTTCATGATTTTGAGTCTCATCTTTCTCCATTTCATCCCTTTCTTACAACCTTCACCTTCTTTACGAGCATCTGCTGCATCATTTGCCTTCATTACCTTCTCAGCAGCCTCAAAATCACCCATCTCAACACAGCCCACCCATTGAAACATGTGTTCTGCAGATCCAAAGGTTAAACCTTGGTGCTCAATCTTGATCTTATATAGGTTACTGAGATAACATTTCTCTCCACAAAATACGATACTTGTATCGGTTTGTCTCATATAGAGTTTCCCTATCACATATCCTGGTCTCTCAGACTCAATGGGGTCTTTGGTAATGTCACTTTTGGTTGTGTCCTTGTTTGAAGATTTTTTCTTTGTCACTGGTGTTGTGTCCGTACTTGATGTAGAACCATTCCTTGGGGGTGTCTTCTTCAGTACTGTCATATTGCCCTTGTACCCGGACATTCTCTGTAGTCTCACATTTATGGGCGTCATTTCAGGAGATGATCTTGTATTCCATCCACTTTTCTCTTGGCCATCATCCTTCTGTGGTTGAGGAACATTCTTACTGCTTACTGTATCTTGGTTGCCTCTCGTTGTTCCTGAATCTGTGTCTGTGTTCTTCAATGACCTTGTCTCTGTCCTAGGTGTTCTTCTTATGAAGTCTTCTACTGGTATATACCTTTGGGGGATGGTGTTGGGTTTATATCCATCATATAGTACATTGTCTATCAAGATTCTTGTTCCCTTGGCCCATGCATCAGCTAGCCTGTTTTCCCTACAGTGTTTTGCAATGCGTCTCATGTATCCTTTAACTTGTCTCACTTCTGGATCCTCATCCGGATTCACATACACAGTATTATATTTACTACCATGTTGCGCCAGTTTGGCCTTAGCCCTGAGACATGCATCTCTACGCCAGGTCGTAGTAAAGCATATTAGTAATGCCCTAGTACTTCCATCCCTAGATGTGTTCATACGTGTTGTTAATTTTATTTCAGTCCTATCCACATCAACTCTCATAGCTCTCATCAGTGCCATAGCTTCTTCTATAGGGTCTTCATCACAAGCTTGCTTTACCTCATCATGCATACGTCTTAGATCTTCACTATGCTGTACTGTAGTATCTTTGATTTTCTTCACCTCTCTTGTGACATGTACGAATTGGGATTTACTTTCAGATTCTACTTGTTGTAGACGGTCCATGATAGACCTGTTTGTACCTTCTACTTTTTCTTTCAACTCATTGATATCACTTTGTGTATTTGCTCTATTTTGGGTTAATAATTTCATCATATCATTGAAACCCTTCCTTAGAAAGTTCTTAGAGCCTTGTTTCTTCTTGGTACTATTTAGGTCTACCTTCTTCATTCTGGACTGTACCTTGCTATCCTGATACTCTTCATCGCTGTTCGATGCCCAGTCACTATCAGAATCCTCTGTATCTCGTTGTTCTTCTACAAATACCATGTCATCAGCTTCATATGTACCTCTAGTAACTGTGGTATCCTTGTCCTTGACCCTCCTCTTCTGTCTATAAATATCAGTAGTATATCCCTGGTCATATATACAATTTTATGAATATATCAATAAATATGAGTGGTATATTTCTGTACATATAAATAATTTTATTCAATCTTATAAATCATATGAAAATTATTTACAATATAAATACACTAGATTCAATAAAAACTTTTTATTTCACTGAATATGGATAAATTTAAACAATTGTATCATATGATACATCAACATATTAAGTCATTAAGGTTACTGTTATCTCCAATATCAGAAAAATAAGTTGGACTGGAACTAGATGATTTTGTATTAGCTTTGTAGATGACGGTTGGTTGACAAGTAGAGGTATTTGTAGGCAGTTCTGAGTAACGTTGTTAGATCATGGCACTTTTACTCAATGTACAGTCAACACGACTAACCACTTTTCAGTTTTTTTTTTCTGGAGAAAATATGAGCATTAAATGTAACCACATAATATGTTTGAGGTATTATCAATGTTAATTAATATAGTTAAATTATGGTTCCAACTCAATAATAAGTTGATGTGGTGTGAATTCCAATATGGTAGGAACTCTATGTCCAAAACAACAAGACTTATGGTCAAGGGGTACATGATAACTAGTATAAGGTGAAGTTGAGGTGAGTTGGGACACAGTCTGTTAAAATGAACCTGACCAATATTATTAACTTGAAGGATATCAAATAGTCCAGCTGACATATAATAGATTGCTGTAGGATCATATTCAATGGCATCGTCAGCAATAAATGTTAATTCTTCAACGTTGGCACTGGGAATATTTACTACCGTAACTTCAAGGTTCCAGATCAGGGAGCTAAAATAAGGAAAATCTTGTGTGTAAAAAGTAGAATTTTTGTAACATTTAGGTAAATGTTAGATATCTTTCATTTTGTAGAAAGAATACATAGATATATGTTGTGGTCTTTTATTGATGCCACTAACATAGATAGCAAGAATATGACCTATCACACTGTCCAGACATTGTTACATAAAAATCAGTGTGAAATCAAGTGGAAATGGGTCACTGTTTTTTATGCTCTACATGGAAGTGTTTGTACCCCCTACTGCCACCTAGCCATGACTGGGTGGTTTTGGAAGGGAACTACTCTATTTCAAGCATTTTAAAACACTCCACAACCAAAAGAGTTTACTCTTAATTATAAAGACGTACTCACACTTAAGGATGCCGCAGCAGGAATTCAGGATAGATCCACAAAACTTATCCAACAGTTCAATAGCACACTTGGAATATCACTTGGAATTTTAAAATTCCAATTTGGAAATTCCAATTTGGAAATTCTACTTTGGAAATTTGGAAATTTCCGATTCATTGTTGGGTACTATATAAGACATTGTGGTGTGTATATATCAGTTTTGTGTCACACTTTTGGGTGTTTTAACCATGTTCCTAGTTATGTAGCTGGTGAAGTAGGTTTATTAATCCTGATGTGAGTGAGCAGTGTAGAAGGCTATAGGTGTAATGGTGCTACTTTTTTCTTGATCTTGAAGGAATTTCCACCATGCTGATGGAGAAAGTTTCTTTTAATAGCCTTACCATAACCATAGCGCACATTACCGAGTCGACGCCATAAAGTTGACATATATGGAGGGATCACCATAGAGTTAACATAGGGGCAAAATACGCAGCGGGCGCCATAGACTAAACATTGCAAAGAGGTTGTGATGAAAAAATGGTATGATTGAGAAGGACTAAAGGTAGGAGGGGGTTAAATCCGATGACTAGCTTTGATCCTGGAACACAGGTACCATTGGGTGTGGGTCTTTTGATCTTTGGAGAATGTATCACAGATGGTCATGAACAGCTTGTAACATGTAAACAGCATGTAAACTGCTAATTTGTACATGGTGATATGCAAAATGCAAGGGTTTATTTTTTTTAACGGTATGGTAAAGAGAGTGTTATCATGAGAGAGTGAAATCCAACAGATTTACGCCTAGTCAGACGTATTTTTGGTTGGGGGGAGGGGAAAAAAGGGGGTTTGTGGTAAAAGAATGTTATGATGAGTGGGACTAGAGGTAAGAATGAAATCCACACTCCTCTTTTTGATCCTGGAGCACAAAATGGTAATGTCAGTGGATCCATTCCTGAATTTATTTTTGTTCATGACTAATAGTGATGATGATGAGTGGGGCTAAAAGCTATTACTTGGAGTGCTGCTGTCTTTTGATCTTTTGGAGCATGTAACACAGATGGTCATTAACAGGGTGTGACATGTAAACAGCATGTAAATGGTAAAATGTGTAAATTATACATGGTGATATGGGGCATTTATGAGTAAGCTCAATCCCTGCTTTCTGCCAATTCTTACTTTTTGTGATCAGTTATTTTTTATGGATGGACAAAAGGAGTGTTTGCCATTCTTTATCAAAGGTGCAGTGATTTTGTGAAGGAAACACTCTCTAAAATTTAAATTGGGAGGAATAAATCTGCCACAGTTGAAACAGCTTACCTTGTTCTACACCATTATGTCTGAAATAAAAACCTCCGTTTCTCTTTTGTGAGAAGTGGATAAGCTCAGAGGTAGTGAAGCAGGAGTCCTGATCAGCTGAGCAGTGAGTGAACCTTGCACTATCAATGCTCATAGTGGCAACTCGGTGGTCAGTTTAGGTGGGGGTAATACTGGGAAAAAAGGGCCTAACTATGATTTAAAGGTAAACTAGGCTAAAGTAGGTAGGTAGGTAGGTAAAAAAGGGTAGGGTGAGTAAAAGAGGAAGCAGGGAGTACAGGGACATCAACTTGTTGATGGGGTTTAAATAAGGGACACAACCTAACTGTAGCCCCTCCCCTCTCTGGGGTGGAGGGCAGGGGAAAGGGGTAAAATTGGCTGCAGGGGGTGCACTCTCACACTGCCCACTCACTCAGTCAGTGTCCAGTCTGCAGCAGCAGCAACTTTGAGGAGCTCACCTCACCATGAATCAGCAAAGGGATGATAACCAAGAAGGGGAGCAAGCCCCCTTCAATTTAACTGAGGGAAAGAAGTTGGTCTTAAGAAGAATTCCATGGATTTACTGAGAAAGCAAGAACTGGATTCGGAGCAGGTTTTGACTACACTCCTGCCTGCTGATGTAGCAGCCCTGGACATAACTTTAGGACAGTCAATGCTCCTCAAGTGTGCACTGGGACAACTGGGTAACACCCACTTCACTGAAGATACCAGTGGGTTAACAGCCAGCCAGGGACCTACTGTGCCTGAAAATGGTCAGGACATAATCCCTTCTGGCCAAAGATCAAGCAGCCAGACAAACCAGGCATTATTAGAAGCAGGCATGGTTCTGAACCAACTGTTAAATGATCCTACTAACTCTGCAGCACTAGGTGAGCAGCTGGACAGTGGTGCCAAGGAAATGTCCATCCATTTCCACAGGTCCATGACACATCACTTGGATTTACTGGCAGCAAAACAAATGGGGCATAGGGTTACAGACAGCCGTCTGCGGTTACATGAACAAGTTGCCAGTGGACAGAAGAGCTTAAACAATGGAACCCATATAAATTGTGATATTAGGTCAAATGGTGCCTCTAAAGACTCAAGCACAAACTAAAGTTTACACATCGCCATATGCAAAATGGATTAGAAAAAAAGTGTTAACATTTAGCACCTACATCATAACATTCTTCCACCACAACGCAAAAAATAAATAACCAAAGGTAAACTAGGCTAAAGTAGGTAGGTAGGTAAAATAGGGTAGGATAGGGTAGGGTAGGGTAGGCTATGGGATGGGGGGCATTTTGTGGGGGGAGGCAGCACACGCACGTGTATAACATGCACACCCTATATAAACCTACCTACCCTACCTACCCCTACCTACTTATTTACCTACCTACCTTCCTTCCTACCTACCTACCTACCTACCTACCTACCTTCCCACCACCCCTGTTGTTAATACATTTTCTGGTGTGACGACTATGTGGTCGGTTTTGTTTTTGTTTACTTTTTCTGCTGTGATCACGTATTCATCATGTGATGTCATACCTCTCAGCCAAAAACACTAGGTCACATGCCCATATATGACCAATAGTCATGAATCCTCTTCAAGTTGCCTGACCAAGGGGTGCCAAAAAAAGTAGCAGTAGGATATATTCCTTTTGCACTTATGAACTACTAGTGTTGGTGCCTAGGGCCCATATATGAGGGAAGGTTAAATATGTATAGTATTTCTCCACCAGCCTGCCAAAGTGAGGTATGTCAAGTACCATGTGGTCACATCTACGACCTTATCCCTATGCAGACATTGATAGGATGTACATGTACCACAATTATTATACCTTAATTATTGTTTATAATATTAAAGAAAACACCCATAGCATGAAGGGAAACTACTTTTCTTGTAAATTTTTGGCCAGGCTATACTGCTTTTGGCTTGGGAAAGAATAATCTTACTTGGGAAAAGGCCTAGCATAAACTAACATGCTTCTTTTTAGTTACCACCACTTCTTGAAAAGAGAAGATAGGCAATATATTTTATCATTAACAGATAGCATACCCCTTCAGCTTCACACTGGTATAGATATTGGGGTCTGGGATTGATGTCTGGGTGCTAGAACTAACAGAGAGAGGTCGTAGACGTGACCACATGATCACTGCAAGGAGGCAAAATTGAGGGAAATGCTTATAAATGACTCAAAGAATTCTTTAAAATAAGAGATGTAGTGGGTTTTTTTTCATGTATTCTAGTCCATATGGCTTAGGGCTCCTAGGGGAACCAGGGTTTTGCCTATCTGTGAGGCATAATAAGTGAGCTACAGGGTTGTAGACGTGACCACGGTCGTAGACGTGACCACGCATTTGTTATCTATGCCATAGCTCAGAGTTGCATTAAGATAGAATAATCTCATTAGCTTTCAATTTTCCTTTCATAATAAGGTTTATTTCAGACATAACAAAGAGAGCCAAGTATCAAGCACCTTTTCAAGAAAACTGTAAACATATCCATGGTTGTAGATGTGACCACGGTCGTAGATGTGACCACACCTATACTTTTCTTATAATATCTCTGATGCTATATGAAATATTTTAACCAAACTTACAGGGCGTATTGCTTACATATAAAGGTATGAGGCACACCTAATAAGGATAGTTAAATACTAAACACCAAGCAGTAGGACAGCATTTATGGTTGTAGAGGTGACCACATGTAAACTACCCCAAAATCAGATCATAGCCTCCAGGCCATACAGTCTTACAGGTAGGTTCAATATTTTTTTGTGTGCTAAATAGGTACATGTAAGGTCTCTACATAGTAAATCTTATTAGTCTATGTACTGTGTTTTTCCTAGTGTAAGGGGACATGAATAAGGTCGTAGATGTGACCACTCGTTGATTACACAAAGGGTTTTATGCACCCAGTCACCACAAAATATAATGCATGGACCATCAACTATTACAAAAAGATGCTCTACCCTAGGGGGGGATATCCCAGATGAAATAAATAAGGATTTGGCCATTTATTTTTTCTTTGCCAGCAAGGGAAAAAATTGGTTCCTCGTTTTTACCCAAAAAATAAGCCTTTTTGGCCATTATAACCCCTGTAGCTCACTAATTATGCATCACATATAGGTAAAACCAAGGTTCCCCTCAAAGCTCTAAGCCTTGACAACAAGAATACATGAAAAAACTCAACTATATCTATTAATTTGAAGGATTTAATGAATGGGAAGCACAGACAACCTACTTGACGACGATCCATGGCTATTGGTCATATGGTCATGGGCATGGTCACATGTGATGACGTCATAGCTCTCAGCCAATCAGAGCTTGAGAAAGTCTTTCACATGCCCATATATATGGTCACTTCGGGTCTCAAAACTAGGTCACATCTGGGCCGTAAGTAGGTCAAATCAATTTCAGTAGCTGTTCCTGAAACGTGCTGAGTTTGCCCCTATATACTACTTCCAACAACCGAACATCATCCTTCCTAGATGATATACATAAGATACATTAATTTTAACCTTCTCTTACAACTATTTTTGTGTACTGTCTTTGACTATTAAGTGAAATTTTCAGGAATCATAGAGTAATAATCTCCACCACAAAGGAACCATCAACTACTGACAGAGGGGAAGCATTTATTTTGACTATTGATTCTTGGTAAAAAGAAATTTACTAGAGGCAGGTTGATGAAAAAAGATCTCTCAGAATAATTGATAGAGTAGTAAAGATTAGAGGGCGTCGAATGATGAATTAGCTGTCAAATAGGACATTGAATATGTGATAAACCATGGGAAACTAGATGGAAATTATAGATCCACGGTTAAAACTGCTTTGTGCAATCAGTTGTGCTATCTACAATCCACTCTCTTTAACAGCTGAGATGCTGTGAAAGGTGTAACTATTACCTAGCTCCCTAATGGTTACCATTGTCAACAGACACACTTTTCTTCACTCCAGGTCCAGGTCAGCATAATCCAGTGCTTGTTCTTTTTCAGAAAGTGCTCAAATCACGGAATGAGTGGCTTTGATGTCCATTTCTTCACTGAGACAAAGAAAGGTGCATGGAAAATTAAAGGAAAATAGAGATCACTGTGAACCCTATACAAATAGGAGGTTGCAGGACTTCAGTTTCAAACATTTAAACATACTGAAGTTGGCATCAGGATAGTAGATTTGAGTAAGAGGTGGTCACTGGTGATAGCTGTCAGATGTCAAAGCAGTCCAAGATTAAGCTGTTCAGTCTGATTATGATCAGCATCCTACAGATCTATATGACAATAAAGTGTTCTTTTTTTTTGTCTGGGAATAAGGGTCTACAATATCTATACACCAAATAAAATTATGAAAGATCGGTGCTGATATCATTATGGCTCTGTTATGGTTATCGACATTTTGCACTGATTTTGGTTCATATTTATAGCTAAATGGGGTGGATTTAACCATGGCTAGAAAGAATGATGTTGACACAAGAAAGAATCATACTATGACAGTGAGTTGACAGCAAAATATATCCATCAATTTTAAAGGTAAATTAATGGTGAAAACCATAATATAAAGGCAGTAATTATGTGACAGTTATTTTTGATGCACTTGTTGATTTTAGCCCCTTGATAAATCCACTTGCCTAACAGCTCATGGATTGTATCTGGGGCTAAAATCAACTTGTGCATCAATAACTGTCATGTGTCCCCTCATTTATACAGTGTCTGCTTAGTTTATTGGATAACTGTAGTTAACTGCAAAACTAAAAGTGAGGAATAAGCTAGAGCTACACAAAACACCCTCGCAAATAGACCCAAGTCGTATGCTGAATAGCATATGGTTATCTGCCAGATGGATCTAGTCTGTACTTGAAGCTCTCCCAGCTGGCAATGTTAGCTAAATCAATATGCTGTGTGTACTGAATGCCCTCTGGTTATATAATATACTAAGGTATAAGTTAGGTTTTTTCTTCTCATACTATAAAACCTGCTGCTCTCTTGTATGCCTCCTCTATATATAGGGTCAAAGGTAGAAACTGGTGGCAGGACCCTGTGGACATTTTGAGACCTTTACATGCTTACTAACTCCACCTGGTGTGTAGTATCTTGCACACTAGCTCCACCTGGTGTGTGACACCTTTGAGAAATTTTGGTTGAAAGGCCCGAGAGAGGCTTGAACTCCCGACCTCCAGATTTGGAGGCAGCCTTTCAACCACCTGAGCTAACCAGGCAGGTGCTAGAAAGGCATACTGATATAGAAGTCAACAAACCATGACTGCAGTATAGGGAGTCTAAGAGGAAGGCAGAAATTCTTCTAATCTATCGTGGAATATTATGACAACCCAATATCGTTTCCTACACAAAGACCCCAATTATTTGGACAGCTGTTATTTCAGTATCAGACAGTCAATCATGTCCATTTTTGGTTTGAGTACTGGATTTTGACTGTAGATGATATGTAAGAAATCTTATATCATTTCTATACAAAGTTTAGATAGTATCAATTATCCTTAAAAATAGGGAAGTGTTTTTCTTTAAGGGTAAAGTAGATGTAATACAATGCAAAAAAAATCTAAACATTAAAATATACCTAAACAGTTAGATTTATGACTTTGGATGCTCTTAATCATGTTAAGAGTTTGCTTTTTGAGCAGAGTCATATTCTTTTTCCTTTTCAATTCAACTTGCACAGCACATTCAGCACACAAGAAGCAGTCCATTTGTTCAACACTCATTTAAGGATTTGTAGCACCACCCTAGGCAAGGCTCTGTCTGGCTTCTGTAAATCACTATAGGCAACTTGCCTCAAGCAGTATGGCAAATCCTTCCTTATCATTCTCCTGTAGCAGAGCCACCCAATATAATACAATATCCTTCCTTTAAGCAACGTGCCAATGCCGCACTAGGAAATGGTGTATCTACAGTGTCAATAATTGTGACAAAACTGGGGAAATCATAACATTAGGGGGAAATTCCTTTTCTCAAACTCATGTCTTTAGCTACATTTTGGTACTTTACATGATGAAATACTCCAAATAGCTAAAGAAATATAAGATCTCAAACATGGAATGCCAGCAACATAGAGAAATTCAGGATAGCCCTTAACTCAATTGTGTATTGAAATATTGGGGCATAAAGCATAAAAATGCCATTATTGGAAAAAGTGACAATTTTTAAACATCATCATCCATAATTTTGGATCTAAGAGGGATAGTTCAATTCTGTTTTCAGTTATGAAAACCTTATGGACAGGTTAATAAGATACAGTAACTTTTTAGTCAAAGAGAACAAAATTATAGTTACCATGGCAACCAATGTGCTAAATTTAGGAAAAAACAATCTTTTGGGATTTTAAATAAGGTCATTTTAGAGGGAAAATATAGTCTTGCCTACATCATAATCAGATTCTTCAGAAAAAAAGTAGACTTGTTTTCACTTAATATTTTACTCCTTTGGCCATATCTCCTTAAATATTGTATCTAGAGCACTTGTGGGTATTTGCCTTAATGTTATGATTTTCCCTGTTTCGTCACAGATATCCTCTGTAGTCCTCACACTAAGATAGCAATAAGAATAATCTGATGGCAATTATTGATACGAAATGTATTCATTATGGATACATAAGCAAAATGTCCACGACCAGTGAATAATTTTACAGCGTATTCACCAAGGTGGGGCTGCCCGTATTCAAAGAAGCCGTTATACGGCTGATATTGTTACTTTTGAAAACCTTTTTTTCCCCATCCATTACACTTGTCAGATAGATAATTTCTAACAGGAGCATCTAACAACAGTTTAAGTCTACCATATTAAGTCTAACTGGGAATGGCAGCAATATTACCTACAACTGCTTATTGATTTCTCCCTTATTCAAGATAATAAATTGAGTGTAGCATTTATAATCGCCTTTCTCACAGAGGCTGAAGATGTTACACAGTGTTGATGCATGCTAGTACTTTCTTTATAGTACATTCCAGAATGGGAGATACAGTTAAGGACCTGGAATAGTCTTCCTTTTCACTCTTTTTCAAAACTTTGTCTCCCACTTCCCAATTCATCTCTGTCTCCCAGTACCAGTAGACCCTATGGGAACAGATGGTCAAAGTATTCAAGTACCTTAAGCAAATGGGGGATACCAATTCAGCACAAGTTACACTTACTGGACCACTTTTGATTAGGTCTACAGGCATGCTGACTTTGTCTCAATTGTTATAATTTATACACACATGTGACAGGATCTGCGAAAAGAGCTTTAGAGCAGGGGACATTAAGGCCCCTATTCCCAGTGCATGTCACACATGTTAATTGTGTCCTTTGGCCCTATTTCCTAAATAAGACCACAGAATTTAGAATGTACCTGACCATACATACAATGTTGGACATACCAGACAGGTACAAAATATAATTTTCGTTATTTCCTAGTAGTCTGGAATAGTAAATTCTAATGAGTAGTTAAATCATTACTTGGAGCTATGTAGAGTTTTCATTTGGGATGGAAGGCAGTTTCTTATTGCTCCTTCAATACCTGGTTAGTTAACCAAAGGGACTTAATGATCCCACATTGAGTGTTAGTAATAAAATTCAGCTCATGACAAAGCTGTTGTATTCATTGACATGACCATTTAGGGCAAGAAAAAGAGATTGGCAAGAGGAAATGAATGATAAAGTAATCATTAGGACTGTTGGTGATGGGAATGCTAGCCAATCAATCATACAGAAACAGTGGAAGTGTATAATTAGCTGATAAATTTGTTGTCTGGAGGGTCTGTCGATAGCTGTCGTGATGGACAATTATGTCATGGATGATTGGTAAGATTGCAGGCCCACCTGCAAGCCAATGTAGAGTCAAATAGGTGGTAAGGCCATTTGGATATAGAGTTTTGTGAAGGCTTAATGAAATGAAGGGTACAAAGTTTATTAAACTGGAAAGCTGTGCAATGAATCAATGCCATGGTGTTGTTGGATGCGCAAGTTACTCCTAATGGACTGTTTTTGTTTAGATCTACAGGCATGTTGACTACAGTAAAACCTTGTGTATAAGGTGCAAGTTGTGTATGAGGATGGAACCCTAAGTAATGCCTTGTAGAGGAGCAATTTTAAGCTGATAGTGCGCCTTACAGCCGAGGATACAACACCAAAGAGCAGTACTAAGCTGCCCAAAATATGACCCCAAAGAACCTTATAAGTCTTGCATGAACCTCGGCCGTACCTTGGATGGGAGGTATTATGGGTAGTATGATATACCATTTTATTATTCCATAAATTCTAACATATTTTGTATTAATCAAAGAATATCTATGAAATTAATACATAGGTTGGTTCTAAGAGCTATAAGAGCGCTCAAACTTTGTATAAGAGCGTTCATGCCCCACTGCACACCAGCCAAGTCAGTTACAACACACCTTATGACATCAAAGGCTCCGACCTAATGGTTCACTGCACAATATAATAAAAATGAGGGTCTCAGTGTGCGACCTCATGGTTCAGTGCACAAACTAATAAGTTGTAAGTGAATGCAACCGGCCGTCACGGGTGCCTGAGCACCGCTGACGCCGTCATGAGTGTCTGAGCACTCTAATAACTGAACAATGGGTTACATAAGCACAACACCATAACCGTCTGGTCGCTCTAGCGTCGCTCCTGAGCAAGCTAGGTCAAATATCAAGGCAGTTATGGAAAGCTCATAATTAGACGGTCAAAATGAGCCCAAGATCAAGGCGTAACTTCCATTATTAAGGAAGTTATGCCAGGGAGAATGAATCAACCTCCGAGTGCACTACAGACGAACCAGCGCAAGTTACGCGCCTATCAAGCGGGCAGTTTAAACTTGGCATATTCAACTCCGCGCATGCGCAAAATGGCGGTTGTAACTGCGTAAACTTCCGAGATATGGGGGTTTGAAGTTACACAACCGACCAAGACAATGGGGGACACAGCGGCGCCCATGGGGGTACTTTGTGCACCCAGTGACACATGAAAGACTCCCCTCTAACAATTGCAGAGTTAGGCAGATGCCACTGGCCCCAGTCAGTCTGGAGGTGCTTTTCCAAGATTTGCTACAAATAGCCTGGCTGCACCTCCTAGAGGACAGAACACCAAGAACCGCTCTAGAGGTAACATCTCCAGTCATCTCCTGCTACCTGCTATACCACTGCACTATGGTGAAACTATGCTAGACAGGCATTGGTTTCTATCATTAGTGGCCAGAGGGTATCTTCCTCAAGACTTCCACCAGAGGGTAAAGTTATTCATTATTACATTATTCCTCTAAGCACAGGTCAGGAGCTAGGTGTGGGAACCCACCTAGAACTATGCTGGACATTGTATTATTATTACCTCACAGGTGGAGTGGAACAGAACATTATACCTTATAACTTACTGTATATTTACTGTATGTACAAATTACCTACATACTAACTACTGTATGATTGATATTTCTTACATGTTGCCTAAAGCTGAATAAACCAGTGACAACTGGAAATAACACTATTTCATGAGAGCTTAGTGTAATTACTCCATACACCACTAGTCATATGATATTTCTCATATGTGAGCCAGCAAGCAGAAAGGACAGTTACTGCGGGATTTAGTACCAGATTTAGCCACCAGGGGGCACCACTATGGACTAGAATAGGAAAAATATGACTAAAACTGTTATAGGCTACTTTTTTATGGAGAATTCAATGGTTTTTGATAAAATGTTCTATTTTGGGTGGAAAGGTTCCAAATTTGGCATGTAAAAAGAATGTTTTTGGGCCAAAATAGGCATTTTTGTTGATTTCTGTTGCCATGGAAACATGATTTTCATTCTAAATAGGAAAATCAATGATTCCATTTGAAGGAACATCCCACAAGGTTTACTATGGCGAAAACAGAATGAAAATACCATTTCTAGATCAAAAGTTATGGGCAAAAGAATAAAAATTTATACGAATTTAGCTTATTAGCATAAATTATGCTAATTAGCTATATATCTCATGACCAATTAGACATAGAGCTTATTAACATTCTTGAAATGGTCACACCTACCCATATCTAGCAAGCCTTTCCTCCAAAACTAACAGGAGTATCTTCTCATGCTATGTATCACTGTAAAGCTAATGATTTGAATTTTAAAGTTGACTTTTAGCATGGAGCACCCTTTCTCCTTGCCTCTACACATATGACAACTTGATCATGCACAATTACTAGTATGACAGTAGTACACTACCAGGAATTACTCTAGTAATCCCATATCAAACATTACTTAATACAACATCTCACAATCTCTGACAATAGAAGCTGTCATATTCATTGTCACAACCGTTAAGGCAGAATGATTTTCTGTGTCTGGACAAAGAGATTGGCAAGGGGAAATGAATGTTATTTTAATGTCATTACTTGCAGCAAATAGACCATTATAGGCAATATAACAATTATTTACTCAGTGATAGCCCCATACATACATTAATTGATGCATTGAAAGTAGGGAAGTGATTTTCTGGATGATACTGTCTATATCTTTAAAAGGAAACAGAGTTATTGCAATCCATTCGGTTGGTCGTTGGTTCTTTTATTGATCATTCCATCCACCTGATTAACATAACCTTTTCTTTCACAAAAGAGGAAATACAGATCTGTGTACTTTGATCCAGTCTTATTGAATTTGCGAAGTTGATGACATGTACAGCACAATTTATCTGCTGGTCTAGACTTTCCTAAACAAGGCTCACCATAGCATGTTCAACAGGACTACCTTACAGGAGACACCATCCTATTGCCCCAGACTCATCTTGTAGTCCTCTCACGAACGCCAGAGGGTGACTTATAGGGCAGCTTCCTACTGTACACATTCCCAGCTGATTCACACTTAGTGTTCATTTTCACCTCACCCTACCAGGCATGTGGTCCCCAGTAGCGCCTATTCAAATAGCCCCTTATAAGGAACTTATTTAGGGAACTGTAAACTATGGATGCATTTGTCCGAAATTTTTTTTTTTTCACTTTTCAAATTTCAAATTAGTCACCCTGTCAATCACCATATCCATTCAAGTAACCACCCTGACATCTCCAGTAACCTCCTTGTCCTCTCGAGTAACCACCATTTTTATCCCAGAAATCAAAATCTAAAAGCCAAGCATAGTTATAGATCTGCTAGGTTTCATTTCACCGGACTAGGCAAAACTCATTGAGAAGACATTATATCACATTGACCACAGTTTTATTTGATACCCCCCCCGCCCAATATCCATGAACATATATTTTGTACAACTGTAATCAGGATTTCTAAGTCATGTGCATGCAAAAGCACACTGCCAATTAAGTAATTAGAGTAAATATTACATGGAGCATAAAGTATCTTTCCCCAGTACAAGGTACACATCTCTATTGCATTTTCCTTTAATTGTGTAAAAAGAGTGCTTAGTTTTTCATTATTTCCAGTCTTTTTTATTGCTTCCAAGGGGCACTAATGAACTTGTCCTTGTCAACACCTACATAAGATGGTAAACAAGTTTAACAGCCTACCCTCAAGTAAAACACTGAAATCAGATATCTTTCTTTATTCCAAAATGGCTCAATGGGTTCAGCAGAACAGTTCCTACTCTTTCAGAGTAAATTGATTGAACAAAGGCAGAACTAGTTTTCTCCGCCAAATAATTGGATAGGCTAAGAGAGGTCAAGCTTCAGAACCCTCAAGTGACCAAATTACAAAAAAAGGGGGGGGGGGGCTGAAGGCCAAATGGAAACATTTTAGATATATTGATACTTCTATCCTTAATACTAAAGCAAGATATAACGACGCTAAATTGCAGATTAAAAGTATCAAAAGAATGAGTTGCAGCTTGAACAAATTGCCAATAAAAAGAAGAATATACCATGCAACATATTTTGTCAGATCTAAAAACATCGCTGGTATTATTTTGTTGATTAAATTGTAGAGAATAAGCAGTAAAATACAAGTACCCTACAAAATGTAGAAATAACACAACAGAACGCTAAATCAGTATAGAGTGTGGCTCCCTATGGTGGGAAGTACTCTCTCAGACCTCTGTTAGCCCTTACAGATGACTGATACATGTCAGGTTTCATCTTGATACAGCCACATCTGTTTTCCTGCTCACCACTGACCTTAGATAGAAAAAAAGCTGCTTTCCCTGCCTATGCTGTCCACAGAGAGATGTGTTCTAAGTTGAATAATGTCTCTCCACTGATCCCTCTGACCTGCTCGACTTTCAACTACTGGAGAAGTATAGTATGTATCGGAACAGGACTAAAGCTAATCTAAGGATATTACTCACTCGGCATGCAGCCAAACATAGGCCTCCATTTGGTCATGTGACCCATTGCCATGGTAACATGACCTACTTAGGGGATTAGCGACCACCTCTCAGCCAATCAGAGACCAGCATTCTGGTAACCATGGTGATGTGACCTACTTAGGGGATTAGCAACCACCGCTCAGCTAATCAGAGGTCAGAATTCTGGTAGCCATGGTAACATGACCTAATTAGGAGATTAGTGGGGTCACATGACCCATTGTTTGTAAAGAACAACACATGGTGTAGCCACGTGTTCACTTGTTTGTAAACAAAGGGGCGGGGCTAATTATGCAAATAGGCGGTCACATGATTATTACATGGACAAAGTTAGTGATGTAAATGAGATATATCAAATACATTTCACTTTTTTTTTATATTTTATTTTATCAAAATATAAATACAAGTATATACATTCATCTTTAAGCATAATCCAGACTGTACATAGTGTAATCTTTGTATATGGTTTTCATGCAAACATTCTTTCGAAATGAAGGAATGGTGTGAATCATACCCCCTGTCCACAATTCATCTAAAATACAATAGAAATCCGCTGAAGTATAATACCAAGTACGCCATTCAGTTTGTGTGGACATGACGCTTCTCAGTAGAGCGCTCTGTATATTTTCAAAATGAAACTCTCTACAGAATATTCTCTCAGAGTTATGACAACACATATCCCGTAAAAAGTCTGAGTTTTTCTCAAGAAGAAGTATTAAAGTGTGGATCAACACAGTAAAAGGTATGGTCGCGAGGGGGTGCGTGGGCATACCTTTTACCGTGTTGATCCACAAGTGTCTGCGAAGTCCCTTTCCAGAAAACATCTTTGAAACACTCTTTCAATGAATCCAATGTCTGATTAGAAATGAGACCTTTATGAACATTTTGTTTCAACAACGGTGCTTTAAAGAACAGCACATCTGTTGCATTGATTATTTCCCTTGTGTAAAACGGTTCGCAAGTGCACATATTCTCCTTTAACAATATACGAGTAGGCGAGGTAGTACCTTGAACGTCAGAGGTTCCAGCCAGAAGAGTTATATCTATGGGCGATGGGGTGGTGGTGGTGGTGGTAATAATGTACCATCTTGTACAGCATTCATCTCCGGCGAGGTTACCCACCTCAGCATCTTTAGCCATGGGTTTAGGTGTGAGCAGCAGCAGCAGCACCACCACCACCACCACCACCACCACCAGCAGCACCGTCCAACCATCCATACGGATTGAAATAAAATTCGTTGTTTGCGTCACCTGTATACAGATCAGCAAGGATCTCGATGTGCGTGGGGGAATATGGTGATGGTGTAGTAGTCTGTAGAGAGGTCGGTGTTTCAATGATGAAGCTGGCAGAGAAAGTGTGAGGGAACAAATTTTTACTCTCCCTTATGTACCCGTCAGAGATAAGCCTCTCAACTGTAGGTTTTAAGTCGATCAAAATCTTAAAAGAGATTTAAGCTCATTTCACAGAAACCTTCGCTCGGTAGGGTATCTGTCTGTTTTGATTTTCACCTGCCGTTTGCTGTAGGCATGGATCCCTTAGATCATTAAGTGTGGTCAGGGGATTAACTTGTTGATTTTGTTAGACTTAATCTACTTACCGTATGCGCGCCTTTGTAGTCACAGACAGAGTGGCAGATACGCCCCCCGGGGTATTTTCCTGTGATACACAGGTAGGTAGGTAGGCGCCATAGTACCTCGCGTATTAGGCTAGGTGTGACCCATGAAGTTTAAGGATGCACCTTATAGGTGGGGGTTACTATAAATCACTACTGAAATGTCCAAAAAATAAAAGCTTGCAGATACACTTTATAGCATTCCCTCAAGTTGGGGGGCTTGCCTTATACGCGAGGTACTACAGTAGGTAGGTGTGCACGTGTCCACCTTTTTTTTTGGCGCCATGTGCGCTGCTGCTGCTAATGAGCGTGAAAACAAGAACGAAAAACTCTTTGGGAGACGAGAGCAATTTCACCATCAGTAAGTCCCAAGAGTACACAGACCTGAACAAAAATTATGACGCACTGGACCGACGTGGTGGCTCCGGTGAACAACTTGGCTCACTCGCTCTTCAAGGATGTCCAATTTTCCATCAGAGGCTTCAAAGTGTCTGGTAACACCGAGACCTACTCGTACAGAGCTTACCTTAAAGGTTTACTCAACTACGACAAAGGCCTCAAGAAGAAAATCATGAGCGTTCAAGGTTGGCATCAAGACAGGGCTGTTCACTTCTACGCCTTGACCAATGACAACGGGGTTCAAGGCTCGCCAGAAACTCATCCCCAACGAAGCTTTTCGCTGATGTCGAGACTCCACTTTGACCTAGCTCATCAACCAAAGTTCATAGTTGGAGAGACGGAAATCAACCTCACCCTGAAACAAGCTGCCACCGGTTTTTATCTGATGAGCGGGGGCACAACCGCATATAAACTAAAGATCCAGAAAGCTAAGCTCTACATGCGCCGAGTGGTCGTAGCTGATTCTGTGATGGAAACACACAAAAGGTTAGTGATAGAACAGGGTCCCGGACATGGAAACGGGGATGTACGAGGGTTCACGCTACTGCTAAATTTCCTATGACGATTTCCTGAATGGTTACACGCTGTTCCCCCTGGATTTAACTCCGGACAGATCGCACGATGGGGTAGAGTGAACCTTATAAAGGTGGGTCAGCTGAGAGTGCAGCTCAGTTTTGGGTCGGCGCTGACGGAGACCACAACAGTACTGCTCTACTTGGTGTACGACAACTTCGTTGAGCTGACCAGAGATCGACATCCCTTCACAGACTACCACATGAACTGAAGAGAAGGAAAAAAAAGTGCATGAACACACTTGAAATAGACAAAGTATTGAAGGATAACATTCTCTTGTGACACTATCCCCGAGCACCCTATCAAGAACACTTGTTTCGTGAGTAACACGGATCCTCGGCATTTCCCAGGAGAGGTGTACTACTTTGATTCAATTGGCTTACCTCTGCTGAGCACAGAGTTCTTAGCTTTCCTGTAACTTTCTGCTCCATTCAAGTGGTGAAGAAACCGCGTTCAACTCCAAGACACTACTGCTGACACCTGTGGCCCTCATTGCATCCATTTCCTGATTGAAGCATGTCGAACAAGAAACCCCAAGAAATGCGTCATGAGAATGAGCAAAAACCCAAAACTGAGCGACTGGTCGGTTAGTCAGAGGCTCGCGATGGATTCGGAAAAAAAGGAAACAGGATGCTGCCATTGTCTACAATTCATGCAGACAAAAGTCTTATATCTGGTCGAAATAGTGTTAGATTTATCCAAACTAGTGCAATATATGATGGAGAGAGTCAGTGACTGAAACTAGCAAAGTGAGACTTTGCAGTCTGTTCGGACAAAAGAAAAAAATGATTGATTAAAAATGATGATTCATGAAAATAAAAAAAAATGAAAATGATTTATTTTGTTGTGTTTTATTTCATACATAACTTTATTTTAAAAAAAAACTAATCGAGTTATCATTATCATCACGCGCAAAAAATTCAGGAGTATCTCATTTACATAATTAGCCCCGCCCCTTTGTTTACAAAACAAGGGACCACATGGCTACACCATGTGTTATTGTTTACAAACAAGGTGGCCATGTGACCACACTAATCCCCTAATTAGGTCATGTTACCATCGTTACCAGAATGCTGGCCTCTGATTTGCTGAGCGGTGCTTGCTAATCCCCTAAGTAGGTCACATTACCATGGTTACCAAAATGCTGGCCTCTGATTGGCTGAGAGGTGGTCGCTAATCCCCTAAATAGGTCACATTGCCATGGTAACGGGTCACAAGACCAAATGGAGGCCTCTGATTGGCTGCATGCCCAGTGAGTAATATCCTTAGATTAGCTATGGTCCCATTCCGATACATACTATACTACTTACTGGAGTTATATTGGGAAAGGTTAGAAACACACATTGAACAAAAGTCAAAGAGCCCTCAGTTTCCAAACCTAGGTTAAAGGGATGCCATGTAGTATAACAATGTATTAATATGCTACATTGTGCATACAGGCATTATGCTTGGATAGAGAACTACATTTTGTATTAAAATTATCCGTTAGTTTGATGCTACCTCCCAGTAGGTTATGAATGGTGCATTAATGTGGATAACAATGTCACAACATTAGTTTTGTGCCCACAGGGAATGGGTTGCACTTCAAGATAAAGTGCTGTTTACTGGAGAAATCTTCCAATCCAATTCAAGAAATTGGAACTCAAGACCTCAAGGAATCTGAATCAAGTTTCTTTTTTTTTGTGGTTAGATTCACCCCCTAAGGTCAAAAGAGATGAAGACATGACTAATGGTCATTTGCCGGTGGATCAATGCTCCAAACTAAGGTTCCCCTGTAGAAGTTACAACTGATAGAAGCAAAAACATGGCGAATTTAATGGTAGGATTAGAGACAATGGATAGGGAAAACTCTGTGACTTTGAAAGTAACTTGCCATTAAAGGTCCATTATCTGGTCTTAGATTCTAGTCCTCGCATCACTATCAACTTTGCTACTAGGCCTGACTTAAGCTCCTTTATTTAAATACCAAGGATAATGTGAAGCTTTCCAAGTGCAGTAGAAGTAAGTATAATTACAATGGCTAGATATATTACCGTATGCACGTAATCTAAAACAGACCATGCTTACCTATCTCATGTTCAAGTTATCTACTAGTTCTACAGCCATAGATATAACTGTTTGATCTACCAAGCTTCCCATAAAATTGAACTGTGAACCACTGTAATTGCAATCCAGTGAAACAGAGTACATTTCAGGTCCCATAGAAAGTATCTTCTCTGCCATATCCCTTCACCCCACAAGGATCCCTAGGCCAGGATAGGAGAAAGCTGCATTCTCATTCTGTGCGTTAACCCCTTTGAGATGTGTAGGAGAAGTTGATTATTGTCTCACCCGATGCTCTAGACTTTCCAAGAGTTGATTGTAAGGAAGGAAAAAAATGCATTTAAAACCTAGTAAAGGACGGCCAGAATATACATGGCAATGTTTCTGTTTTTCAGTTCTGACTCAATCTCCATCGATGGATCGTAGTGAGCAAATATGCATACAAAAAGTACTTCTTTGTGATGTGATCACCTTTCTCTATAGAAGAAATGACATTGGGAAGAGAGGGAGAATTATTGTTCTTGGCAGTGTGTTTGAAGTGTTAATCTAAGACCAAAACTGCTACATTCTGTTAGGTTCTTATGGTGTCCGTTTGCCATGTCTTTATTGACCAAAGTTGATATAGCAACAGAGAGAGAGAGAGAGAGAGAGAGAGAGAGAGAGAGAGAGAGAGAGAGAGAGAGAGAGGAGGGTATTTTTCGGTTAGGACAGAACCACTTCATGATGGACTTTCAGTACAGAATGACAGTTATTACCAGTGTGAATTAAAGGACTACAAGCTTCACCACCTATTGTTTCCAATGTAACCAGAGGCACACTAAACACAGAAATTCTAGTCTTGTCTCAAAATGACCCTGCTGTATGTGATCCTGTAGCATGAACTTGGAGAAGAAATCATTCAATTTTTATTTCAATTGTTATCCTTGCAATACCCATTAAACAAATAGAGAATTCTTTAAGGAATATTTTGGGAAAGCGGAATAGGTGTATAAACCTGATAGCATTAGGGAGGAAACACTAGGGAAGAAACCCTAGACTTGTCAGGTATAAAATCTTTTTTACCGATATGGATTCGAGGTGGAAGCCAGAAAAACAGTTGGTATCCATTTCAGGTCTATTTGGTTTTAATTACTATCTATCCTATTCAAGCACGGTACAATTTCCTATTATGAGCAACACAGTTCATTAATTACCATGACACTTTACTTATCACCTTTGAATCCATGATAATGACTGTGAGCTTTGGCATATGGATGCACTAGTTTATTCTCCATTCATTCCATCTATACCATAACTCAAATCCAATTTCAATTGTTGACAGTTAGAGCTCTAGACCCATGTGTCAATAATAGGGAGGCTTAGATCCAAAGCCACTGAAGAAACCTAAGCATAATCATCTTGAATGTTATGCCCTTCAATCAAATCTAGATCTCGTAAGCCAGGGTATGGGGGACTTTGCATGTGGTGATAGTGAAATGGGGTAGGGCTTATGCCTCACTAAACACACAGCCCTCATGTTGCCCTCACCAAATCATACTGTCAATCTTTATAATGTGCCGTTCACAGATCTATGCCTAATGCTCGTATTTCTTAATACTCTTGGTTGATGAATACATTTGTTCCTGCAGAGGGTTAGGAGTAACTTGACCTTACTGGTAGAGAAACATAGTAACATTATGTTTCATTGTTATAAAGCTTGCTTGGCACCACATGGATCCTTGTCATTCAAGAGTATTGTTAAAATGCTCTCTTTCATCCTACAAATTGCATTTCAATATCCATAAGAGCTTTCAGTCTAAACAACCTTTGAGTCAGTTGGGATCTCATAGCATATCCCTGTAGGCACCAATATGTGGGTTGCCACATAATGATACATCAATTATGCATGGTACCCAACGGAACCCCAATATCAGAAAGTAGGTGTACAGAGCCATATCAATATGTAAATATATATAGACAGAACTAAGGATGACAGATCTATAGTTGAGGCACTGTGCATAAGTGTTGTATGGTGACACATTCCTGAGACAAGTGCACGTTGGGGGGTCAAGTGAAACCAGCATAAGGGCTCTGTGTCTGCCATTATAGAAACATCTTGGATAGATGGAAATGTATGGAAGAGTTGATTTAACAGAGTAATCTAAGACATAGTGTGACTTCTGAACTTACTTTATACTTTGAGTATTGAACACTGATGTCATGTTAAATTTCTGGAATAACTGAAACACTGGGCACAGGTTGAACATTCATGCATCAGCTGTCTAGTGTTCTATTGAATAGGTGATGGATTAGGTTCAAATAGATGGGATTATAGATCTGTCTCTTAAAGGTTGTGGGCGATGAGGCATATAATCTAATACCAATCCATCTAACAGTACCTTAGTCAGTCACTTCCCCATTGCTAAAACAAGGCACCAAGCCTAAACGCGATTCCTACTGCAGGTATTTGTAGTCTCCAAGCACAGAGAGTGTAACTCTGCTGAAAGTGAGAATAATAATATAACTAGGACTCAGGCTACAGTATGATGTTTGAAACATGATAGTCTTGCCTATTATTAGTTCATTGTTTCCCCACTTGAGATACTTCTTCATTGTTTACTACCTTGCAATGTGAGGCTGGATAGCAAAAAATGCGAAATGATGACAAGAATGTTTACACCTCTAAATACTCTCGTTTCCCTTCATGGTTTCAGTAGTGTGGCCAGGCTTTGTGGGTGGACCGAAGCCATGCCAAATGTACTGAAGGAAATAAAACGAAAGAGAAAGAGAGGAAAGAGACAACTTTATAGATGGGCCTGTTGGCTCAATGGCGGGGGCTAGGTGGTGATCTGGTCTCTACTTAAAGCATTGCCATGGTACTTAAGCCAGCTGCTCTTACTAAAAGGATCAATATTTGTGATAGGTTAATGTCCTATCTTGAAATTTATGCTGTGCTAAACCATAGGTTAAAAGGGTTGGTATGTTTAATACTGGGTGTTCAAATATTTATGTATTAACAATTATGGCCAAAATATTTCATGTGGTTTGATGAGTCTAGTGTTGTCATACATGTTCCATGTAAAATGGTTTGAAAACTAATGACCGATATTTGCCAGATATTTTGCAGATAATTCAGGTTAAATTTTAGTATCGTTATATATTTATATAGATTTCTGACTATTTCAGACTGGTATTCCAGCGTTATCAATGAAATCAAATCAATAAACATATATATCATTTCATAACATGCCTACTGTAGAAGATAAGAACCTATGTAGTCACCACTCTGGTAAATTCAACCTCTCAAACGTCTAAAAACAATGGTTTTGATACCAGAGAATATTTCCAGTTTCTTTCCTTATTCAACAGTCGCAATAGAATGAACCAATCAACTCAGCCTATTTCGGATTGAACGGCCTGTTTGTATTATTAAAGAAACAAGAGCCTGACAAGGCCTACCACAACCACAGATAACATGAGAGCCTTAGACTTAAGTGGGCATTTGACAAATCTAGTCACCGCATCCCTGACCACAAGGTATATACCTGAGGATACAGGAAAAGATAACTTACAATACTATCGAGAAAAAAAAACAACCCAAAAAGTTGCAGTCAGTCTGCTTTGAATAGAATTGGCTATTTTCCAACCATACTCTTGGGGATTATTGAGCCTGGCTAAAGGATTTGTATCACATCATGGCAATATGACAAAACAAAGACATGAATGAATACTAAATCAAGATGTATCTGCCTACCGTCTCTATGGTACAAGGTAGGTCTCTAGGTCCCTGACAGCCCATACAGAAGACTGATACACAACAGATTTAACCCTGATAATTCTGCACCAGTGGCCCTGGTCACCCTAGCCATATGGGGAGAAAAGAAGCTGCTCAGGGTTGTTCCCTCCAGTGTGCCTGACAATGGCACCACCACCCTGGAGACCATAGAGTTGCAAAGTTCTGATGGATTTGAAACGAAAAGGACTATTCTCCATTTTAGGGTTCACAGACTTTCCAATAGGATGATCCAAGGCCCTATTCTAAATAACATAACACGGGATATTGGGGAACCTAGTAGCAGCTATATACAAAGAATTGAACTGCTTGTTCAGTAGCAATATAGCTGTTTCTGTCAAAGTAGCATCTGCAAGTCAATTATATCATCGTTATATCATCATTATACTTTGAGCTGCCTCATACAAAAAGACATTTTTTTTTATTTGTATCATGGACTCATGTATACTCCTGCTCCTCAGTATGTGCAGCAAGACCAGGCTGAGTACTGCAGGTGGTTTATTGTTTGGTACTGAGCCAGGAATTGGACTGACAATTCCACAGACTGTAGATAGACTTAATGGTACCCCTGTGGACCAACCAGAAGTACAGCCAATCTGCTCTCCCATAGAACTGCAAGTAATTTGGAATATGACCTGAAGGGCATTTTATTCACATTCATTGTGATTGAAATTTAATTCGTGAAGTACTTAGCAATGACAGTGCCAGTCAAAAGCACAATTTGCACCTCTTCTCGTGAAATCCTGAGTATTAGCACTTTGTGATGAATGTTTCCGTTTATCATGGAGATAGCTCCTCTAGCCATGGCAAATCAATATCACAGAGTCCATGTGGGAGAGTAGAATATGTGTACCACATACTCTACTGCACAGTTCTTGCTGCTCCACGACCCAATTGGGACACTCTCTTGCCCGTATCCTTGCTTCCATAGAAGGATCCTTAATATCAGTGGACTACCACTATAGTATACAGTGTAGGGTGGGGATTGGCCATTCTATATGGGATAAGATGGAAAGATATTTATCCTGTGGCAAGTAATTTTGCTTTTGCGGCTAGGAAAGGAAGATCAATTTTTAAGAAATTGGATATAGATGGGTTGATTTAGCACATTGGATATTGTTGGGATGATATACGGTGCCAAGTGAAAACCTCAAAAAAATGAAAATAGAACTCCTATAGTAGTTGGCCATAGAGTTCACGCTTTATGATGACATATAATTCTAAATCCTTTTCAGAACAGCTATAATCATTCTTTTACCATCTGTAAAACCTGACAATTTATCAATTTGAAACCTGTATTGTTGTAGACATAGATAACCATAGGCTAATAAGTAGGTATACTGGGACAGATTTAAAAAGTGGAAGAAGAAACAGGGGACTTTAAAAATAATGTTTTTTTACTTACCTTGTAAATAAAGATAATTTGAAACATAGTCAATAGAGCAATCCAAATATGCAAACTGATACACAATGTTTTGTATTCTGGAAAATTAAATGGTTCATTTATGGCCTTTGTGGTGGGAAGTAGGGCAAACATAGAGTTGATAAGATAGTTCCATTCAGGTCCTAGAGATAGTGGCACTGCAGTTTTCTCTGCTTGGAAAATGTTGAAAACCTTACATATCTGAACTGAAATTAATATCTATCCACTAGGATGTAGCACCTCCCAGGAGACCCTCTTTATCTATCTCTATGAGTGTTGGTGATATACTCTCTTCCTAGTGATAATGGAATGATAATATTGGTATACATGATTTCAAAAGCTTTTCTCTGATTGAAATGTGCAATTTGATCAGTTGGCCTGACCTTTGAACTAAAAATGATAGAAGCTATCTCTTAATGAGCTAAAGATGGGAGTATACATACTGGCACAATCTATTAAACATCTTTTAGGAGGTGGGATAACATAAGGCGTCTGCCACATTTAGAAGTATGCCTGTGTGATATACCTCCTTGAGATATTTGAAGAGAAACTTGACTATTGAGCTTGACAAAATGCTATTTTGTCTCTGCTTAATACTAGTCACATTTGAAGGCTTTCAGATCACCTTAACATGTATGCTCAGTGAACATTTCTAGTAACAAACACTGCATGCATTGATCTTATATATTATGGTTTCAGACATATTGCAAAGAGTAGACTTTAAACTATGGCAATTAGCATGGAAGATGGATGATCGCCTAATCCATTTAATAGGAACAGATGGGGGACGCACAACACCCTAAAGGCATGGAAGTTGTCCTGACACCAACTGCTGGTGAGACAAGTAAGAACCAGTCTTTCTGTAGGTGATTTAAGAATATTTTAACTGATGGGCCACCCGTTGGTTACACCTGTCAGGTTAACTATCGATATGATATTGATACTATAAGATACAAAACACACAATCAAATAGGGTTTCCCAATAAATGACTTTTATTACAGTTCTTAACAACAACTGTCAGTATGTGTATTGATATTTGTATGAACTCTCGATATCACCTAGAACTAAATGAATCTACATCATAGCAAAGTCAGACACACAAGTCGTCTTAAAGTGTCTAAGATGTACTAGCACTATACACAAAGTTGAACGCTTATATATAGTGCCAATTAACACCACATGATTAATTAGCATAGAAAAAAAAAACATCACAACACCTGCATGTGGCGGGAAGGCACTTCGCGGTGAAGTAGTAATATTAATACGATTAAAGTCGACGGAGTGTGAACAACAATAGAGCTATGTGAGTTCAGTAATATACCTGGTCAGTATATAGTGTTTTAAATGGTAAGTATACCGGTAGGTAACTATCGATGAACAATAGCGGAGGCGCTTAACGCCCAGACCACTACACTATTATATTGATGCAAGAATTGAGAAAGCACAGTTATAAATATGATAAATCAGACTTGAGCAGTAGAATTGTCATATTAGCAGTGGTACGCTTATAGATTACACTAATAGATATTCCATGTTAGCTTAAATGAACTCATTAAGAGGAAGGTTTTTTGCATAATCAAATTTCATAATACAAAAGAAAAGATATTATTAATCTTTTATTTTTCTAAATTCAATCATGTGCTAATAGAGTAGTCTAACTTGTGAGGAGACACTTTCCTAATAGCAATAATTGCTTTGACTAATTTTGCATTATTCTCACAGTCCTCTTCTAATACAAAATGCTCTTCAGAACTCTTAAAGGTAGCTCTTTCTTCATTTTTCTTCCCTTTCATCAGAACAGGAAGAAAAAGTAAGACTAATTATTGCTGCACATCATGATGAACTATAATCTGGTAAGATGCAAGGCTCACACGCTGCATAAGGAATCCTATAGCTATAATACACTATCCCACTGCCTAAATTTGCTTCCCATCGGATGTGATCAATTTTCTAATAGCTTTTCCTTTAGCTCTGACTTTAGGTGTGCAAGCAGAATGTGGGATGTCTCTTAAATAATTTTGGCGTATGTCATAGGAATCCAAAGCAATCAATTGAATCGATTGCCTGATGACTTCTGCCTGTTTTCTAAGTTTAAAAAGAGTAGTTATTGAGGCACTTCACGGATTGAGTACCATAACTGGCTGCCTCCACAGGCAGCCCTTTCCATGCACATCCCCTTACTCCATCAGACCTCGGGCTTCCCTAGACCACTTAAAAGGGTCTATTTCTCCTCTTTCTTATCCTCTTGGATGTGTGTGGTGCACATATGCGCAGGCACTGACACACTCCTCTATGAAATTGTGTAATGTAGTTCTCGCCATGGATATGACCTTAGCTGTCGAAATGGCGTTAAACATATATTACTCACTCACTCACTCCATCAGACCTAAGTACCCCTTAGAGGTCACAAAACACAACTAATGTTTAGTTGGGCAGAGTTGAAAATACCACAATGGCACTGCACTGGATGAGTGGTGTAAACTTCCTACATTTTACTAATTCAGGATATGGGACATTGAACAATATTAAAATTTGTTAACTTGCAATCACAAAATGAATTACTTGTGGTCAAGGGTTCCTATTTCCCTTATTCTCCCCAGTCTACCTAATCATATGTGACCAGGCAAGCAAAACCATCCCTCTACAGGGAAATTCATTATAGAAGTTCATCGCAAGATCTTTAAAATGAGACATTATTGGGTTAAATATTCCTAGTAGTTATGTCAGAACCCCTCCTTGAACATAGGTCGTTATTCATATCTGAAATCAATGATTAAGCTCTAAATACATTATAAACCATAATAATGTCTAAAAACACAATAAATCAGCCTTTTTCTTAAAAAATACATAATAATATGGTGATTTTATCATAGATTTTGATCTAGAAGGAGTTTTCCATTTCTGTTTTCAGTTTTCGGTTTTTGACGAGTATCCCCAAAAGATTTGTATAAAAATCTGCAAATTTTGACTATTGGAATGGTTGCCATGGCAATCAGGAACAGGCATATAGGTTGATTTCTCATGAAAAAATGTTCACTTTACCATCCAAATATTGGCCATTTCTACCAAAAATGGTGCATTTTAAATGAAATCATTGAATTCTGCATCAAAAATTAGCTGAATGTATTTTTATAATGATTTTAGAGTAATTTTGCCCTCAGGTGCCCCCTGGTGGCCAAATGCGGAATCAAAAATCCCCCGCTGAGAGGTGTTCTCCCTTGATGGGTCACATATATTCAGAACACAAAAGTTTTCCAAACTCCAATGGGTATGACTAGATAATTATCTGCAGAGTTGATTAGAGTAGTTGAAAAGTCATTATTCTTTGTACACCAGGTAAAGAATTATTAACAGTCTGAATTCTTAAGAATTTGAAATAAGAGGCACGCAATCAACCATCAGGTTGTGTACACAAAGACCATGGAACGGGAATGAATTATACTAAGTAGTGCAGGACACTATGGGGTCAATTCATTTATACCTGTCTAATCCACCTTTTACCATGACTACAATTGTTCAGCAAATTATATGTCAATTCCATATTTGGATCTAGTTGACCTAATTCTGAATAGTCCTGGTCCCAGAAAGAGGCTCCCTGCTTCTTCCTGATTGGTGCAGAGCTTCATAACCATGGTTACTACAGTGGATGCTCAAGTCAAAATCTCACATTAAGTGGTAGCGATTCATAGGGTGCAGACCCATTCTCGCTCTGAAGGACACTACGGGACATATTGATACTTAGGAGCAGTATTTAAAACCTTTAAGTTGGCAGTGCCTTTTGGGAGCATCATATGGTGACAAATCAAAGTGTGCATATGGGGCCTTACATGTCATTCGCCCAGACATGTGCCCAGAAAAAGAATTCTTATAAGTATGCTTCTTTTACAATAGCAAGGACACATCTGACATAAATGATAATGTGATTTCCTACTCTACAGTTCAAAATAGTCTGGACCTGAGATTATCATGGAGGTATGAAGATTGTTTCTGTAGGAAATTAAGCCCCCAACATGGCTTGTAACTCAAATGTCATTCTCCCAGACACAATTTCGCCCAGACAATTTTGGTCATTTTGGGCACATTTTACCCCCCTGGAGCCCAAAATATGCATATGGGACCATCAAAACCCATATGTAACATGAAGATCTCATCCAGCCTGACACTTTGAGCCAAAGAAATAGAGGGGGAAACTAGAATTCGAAGAGTAGGGGCTGGAATACCTCCAAATTCGTCATATGCAAACCTTCTATGATTTTCGACCATATTATATCCAGATTAGTGACAATTGGTGGCAGAAATATCAGAAATGAACATTGGGGTGTAGCAAATGTACAGTTTTTGTGTTTCATCCCTGTAGTTTGATGTTGCACTTCACACCATTCAGGAAATCAACAAGATACATTAAGATGATGTTTTGTTAACTTAAACAGCTAACCACAAGGAATACCATAATAATTATATTTTGTCATCTAAAGCAAGACTATAATAGAATTTCATTAACATCTGCTTTCATACCCTTTTTTTACAGGTGAGTAACTCCGCTCCTCCTGCCATTGCTGCAGTCCAGATAAGTAAAAGATCTCTATCCTATTCACCCATTTTCAGTGAAAATCATTTGATTTCTGGTAAACTGTATGCATTATTTAGCATGGCTCTCATTTCCTTCATGACAAAGGTAAACCATCTGATTGAGGTAGACGATGCAGTACCTTCTTTATGATTGTTTCTTTATCAATTCTAATCCGTTCAATTTATTGCTAGCAATGATCATTTATTTGCAACATTGCATTACAAAGTACTGGGGGTAAACACCCGACCTTATAGATGTTTCCATAGAAGCCACTCAGATTGGATATAAACTGATTTTCAGATGAACCTTTGCATTCAAGGGGATATATTTATGTTGAATTGACAAAGCATAAAACGTGAAGGAACACAGGTTGTGGGGAGAACGATCATTTTACAGACAAGGCTGTAAAAGCTTTTATTGAACTTTATCATAACATCTGTCCGTGCAGTCTTGAAAAAAGAATATATAACTGTGTACAGTCATTTTTACATCTACATATAAACTTAGCTTTACACACTAAATGTGAGGTGTATGCCATCTGGCAGTCCATCAATTTGATCTGACAGATGGCCCATTTGATTTACGGGCAAAGGCTTCCTACCCTCATGAGGATAAATAAGAAGCAGCACACTAGGGACAGCAGACAATCTATATCAGAGTTAATAAAGAGTCAATTGGTACTGATATAATATTCTAGGACACTAATATGATATGCTATCAATGGCAAAACGGGTTATTGGTTGTCTGCGAGAAATAGATGATGATGATTTATGTCAATCTCAAATTGATGAGCTATATTGCTGTATATAAATAATGTACCGACATGATTTATTTTCTCTCAAATGTCATTTAACTCTTCCTTCACCAGCCTATTTCAGAGCAAATCTTGGGTTGTAGTTGGTGACATAAGCTTTCAAAAACTGTTGGAATTCCAATTAGAAGGCATATGGTGATGGTTTAGGCTAGGCTAGTTGATCAGAAATTCTGACATCCCAGTTTTCTCTATCTGTTATTATTAGTGGGATAGACCAGAGTAAAGGTAATGTTCTGATAGAACAATTTGACAATATGGATGAACTTCAAATTGTAATATTTCAGCATTGCCTTTATCAATTCTGATGAAATAAAGTGCATATTGTAGGAAATACAGAAAATTTGTGGGGGAAAGTCACAAGGATCAGCAAGGGCACTCCAAAACCTGGATTACATGGCCAAAGGGCTAATATACTGTGACTCCTAACAACAACATCATCTATCATGTCAACACCTAGAACAATTAGAAACTGTTGCTCACAGAGCAGAGACAATACCCCATCTCAATCATGGATTATATACCATCAACAGATGCATCGCAAAGGATATGGGTGAAAGTACCAAAATTTCTGTTGTACTTTGCAAAATGGCTGTATAATTGCTAAATTGTATGTAAACCTTGACACAAGTTGTTTGAATGATACAGATACAATAGCAACCTGTATCAAAATTGGCCTCAAACCAAATCAAGTCAAAAAGAAAAAAACTCCAACTATGCTACTTATAACATTCAAAATTACTGAAGTTCAAAATTTTCAAATCCCATCAGAATCTCGATCGCATTTATTTCAAAAGTCTCACTAACCCACTATTCGATGATTTTGTATGATTTTTAAGAAAGAATTGGGTCCTAACCATCATCATAAAAAGGGACACCATACCAAGTTTATAAACATGTGGTTACCCCCACAAAATGAAACATGCACCTCTAGCAGCATTTATCATCCAAAACTAGAGTAGAAGGGTGTAATGATTGGTTAGACAGATGCCCAGCCCATAGGCTGATACCCATGAAATTGGTGTAAAAAGGATAGACACATCAAAGGCTTCAATTATAGCCAAGTTATAGATTATTATTGTGACGTAATCAATGCTGATTTAGAATATACAGCATAAGACATGACAACTGAACACCAGGCTGTCATGCACAGATGAACACCATTTCAGAATTCCCTATTCTTTGAGTACCATCAGACTATGACAAGTTTTGTAAATCAATGAATTCAGTACTGACCCAGTACTGAACCAAATCATTTTACCAAAGTCATAGGTCAACAAGACAACATCAGTCTAAATTATAAACCCATTTTCATATATTTATATGGACAATGGACAAATTGTTACCAGCCTTTCCTCAGGTTGAATAATCCATCAAACAATCTACTAGTTCCCAAACCAGTAGATATTATTTGATTTCAAATTTTACAAACATATTGAGAAAATGGAATTGCCCCAGGGCTATTTCCATATACCTCAAATTAAGACTACAATTCAACAGTGATAGTTATCCCTAAAATAGGGGCACTATCCATATTGGTCATTATCTTGATGTATTATGGTTAAATAGCATTTGTCTATACCTATTGTTATAAACATAACCATATAACTATTCATCTCTTATGACAAAACCATTAATATTATGGTTCAAATATTTTTGACCAAATATCAACCAGGATAGGTATCCCTGAGGAAGGGACACTTCCTATATTGGTATTTAACTTGATTAAATGTTATCAGGTTTGGTAAAAGCATACTTTTTCATGTAACATGCATAATCTAGCACCTACTGCCAAAAATGGCAGTAGGTGATCTACACCTACTGCCATTTTTAGCAGTAGGTGCTAGATTCTGCAGTAGGCATTTTAAATTGCTATTTATATGAACTAAACATGTGTATTCTGAAGATCATTCATAGACCTACATATTTTTGTACACTTCATTCCTTATGATATCTATCATCACTCTATAAATTCGGCTTTTGTGATGGAAATCTGGGTAAGTTTCGTTGATCCAAAAGTGTAGCCAATTTGTGGTGTCTTAATCATAATTTGTGGTCAAATTCAGGAGTAATATGTGCAAGGTTGTTATCCTATCTACACCCATACAGGTTCTCAGGTATCTAACTTGGTGCATTAGCAAGAAAATCTCAATCATTTGATATAACCATCAATAAATAATCAATAATTTTCATATCATCTGCTAAATATGCGGTATACGCCATATTTGATAGTACCTGCTATATCTAGGGTACATGTCATATTTTGCAAGGAAGACCTACTGTGTCTAGGGACATACGCCATATTTGGCAGTACCTGCTATATCTAGGGTACATGTATGCCATATTTTGCAATGGAAACCTGCTGTATTTAGGGATATACGCAATATTTGGCAGTACCTGCTATATCTAGGGCACATGCCATATTCCACAGGTACTGCAAAATATCACAGAGCTGCAAAAATTCGTGGATTGACCTAACCTGGTTATGGTTAAATAACATACACTTATTCCCATTTGCTAGGATTAAGGAGCCATACAAACTATTCACATTTTATTAGAAAGAAAAACCAAACAAAAAAACTTTGATTGAAAAGCTTTACCAAAATTCCAAACCAAGGACAGTTATCCCTGAAAAAGGGACACTATCCATAGTGTATATTATTTGGATTATATATCATGGCTAAAATAGCATATGTATATCTCTATTGCTATGGTCATTAGCCATATAACTATTTATCATTTTTATAGAAAATCATTGAAATCTCTGTTAAATAATCTTTGCTAACCCCCCCAAAACATGTAATCTGAGCGAAACCATGTAAGTAAGGAGGGATAGTAAAACAATATACAGGCAAAAGATCATGTTATGTGTATACACAAAATTCTCGGGCTAAAGTCTGTGCCCAAAACATACAGTCTATCTTAGATGGAACTAGCACTTTGGAAATGCTTGAACCTTATCCCCACATAGAAGAGCGTGCTATGCCGACATAGAAAGATCTAGAGAATACCTGACCTTATAAAGTGCTCCTATATAGCTGTCTAGGGGTCCAATAGGACTGCCCTTGGATGACAGTGGAGCCTTATACCTTATCACAGTTCACACTTTACTACCACAGATGCCAAAACTGAAAGTCTTAGGCCAAGCTTTCAGGGAAACAAGGTTCCAGCCAACAATGGATGTTGGTGGTACTATCCACATTGGAGGCACTGTGGTCCATAGGACAGAATTAGTTTCTCTCTTGCTACAGTCAGGAATAAAAGTCTTAGGACCCCATTGGGGAATTAGCCACCCTACTTCTCCAAATTAGGAGTGACTGCACAGAAAGAAGTATCTACCCCCAATCCATAGTAAACCCAGATACTTACATTATTGGTCAGAACTCTAGGACTCACTGGACATATATGCCAAGACAGGTCAACTTTGCAAAGGTACAGTCCAAACACTACATTGATTGACTTGCCAATATGGGAATGGCATATTCTAGCCTTCAAGCAAGCAAAACAGCCAGTTCACATAATAAGATAGCTGACTCAGCACCAAAATATTGCCTACAAAGAGTACATTGAACTAAATAGTTGTATTTTCTTTCGTGTTCCACAAGCTAGGCAAAAGAAAAATTGCTTATTGCAAAAACAAAAAAGAATCTTTGAAAAAAAGGTATTTTAGAAATTCCTTTTGACTACTAAAAAGAAATAAATTGTTTGAAAAAAAAGTGTATTATGAAATTCCCTTTGATCATCGAAAATGTTTAAAAAGAAAAAGTTGAGGAAATGTTTCCAAGTATCTCTTTTTGAAAGATTAGGAAACAAAATGTGTAGTAAAATCCTCTCGATTATTGAAAGGAAATTGTTAAAAAAAAAGGTATTGAAGAAATTCCTTTTGGCTATTGAAAATAAAAATTGCTTGAAAAAAAAGGGTACTGTAGAAATTCCCTTTTCTTTATCAAAAACATGTAGAAGGAAATTTGTGGAAATATTTGAGAAAGAAAACCTTCTATTAAAGGAATCAGCAAATCAAAAAAATGATTATATTGGAATTAAAATCATTAAAATTCTCTTATTATGGAAAAGAATGAAAAATGAAGAAAATGCTATTATAGAAATTCCTTCAAGTATTGAACGAAAAATCTTTCTTCGAGAAAAATCCATAAAAAATATTTTAAATCTATTTTAAAAAAAACACACGAGGGAATTCCCCAAATATTCTTATTGAAAAGGAGAAATAATTCATAAATATCTTTGTTGAAGAAAATCTTTCTAAGAGAAAATTAATATTTAAAAATTTCCAATGTGAAAAAAGAAATTAGAAAAATGCGAAATTAGAAAGAGAAGAGAAGGTTAAGAAGGAAAACTATTAATACTACTCTGAACCTGAAACTTAAGAACAAAGGTAACAAACAAAATTTATGTACACTGGTAACCTTTTGCAAGATCTATATGGACAACTTTAGTCTGAGTTATACGAAATCCAATTTTGGAAATCAACTGTCTCAACACCACAAAATACGACCTGAGATTTTCATGGAGGTATGAAGATTGTTTCAGATTGCTACAGTCAGGAATAAAAGTCTTAGGACCTCATTGGGGAATTAGCCACCCTACTGAAAGATTAGGAAACAAAATGTGTAGTAAAATCCTCTCGATTATTGAAAGGAAATTGTTAAAAAAAAAGGTATTGAAGAAATTCCTTTTGGCTATTGAAAATAAAAATTGCTTGAAAAAAAGGGTACTGTAGAAATTCCCTTTTCTTTATCAAAAACATGTAGAAGGAAATTTGTGGAAATATTTGAGAAAGAAAACCTTCTATTAAAGGAATCAGCAAATCAAAAAAATGATTATATTGGAATTAAAATCATTAAAATTCTCTTATTATGGAAAAGAATGAAAAATGAAGAAAATGCTATTATAGAAATTCCTTCAAGTATTGAACGAAAAATCTTTCTTCGAGAAAAATCCATAAAAAATATTTTAAATCTATTTTAAAAAAAACACACGAGGGAATTCCCCAAATATTCTTATTGAAAAGGAGAAATAATTCATAAATATCTTTGTTGAAGAAAATCTTTCTAAGAGAAAATTAATATTTAAAAATTTCCAATGTGAAAAAAGAAATTAGAAAAATGCGAAATTAGAAAGAGAAGAGAAGGTTAAGAAGGAAAACTATTAATACTACTCTGAACCTGAAACTTAAGAACAAAGGTAACAAACAAAATTTATGTACACTGGTAACCTTTTGCAAGATCTATATGGACAACTTTAGTCTGAGTTATACGAAATCCAATTTTGGAAATCAACTGTCTCAACACCACAAAATACGACCTGAGATTTTCATGGAGGTATGAAGATTGTTTCAGATTGCTACAGTCAGGAATAAAAGTCTTAGGACCTCATTGGGGAATTAGCCACCCTACTTCTCCAAATTAGGAGTGACTGCACAGAAAGAAGTATCTACCCCCAATCCATAGTAAACCCAGATACTTACATTATTGGTCAGAACTCTAGGACTCACTGGACATATATGCCAAGACAGGTCAACTTTGCAAAGGTACAGTCCAAACACTACATTGATTGACTTGCCAATATGGATTTTGCAAGATCTATATGGACAACTTTAGTCTGAGTTATACAAAATCCAATTTTGGAAATCAACTGTCTCAACACCACAAAATACGACCTGAGATTTTCATGGAGGTATGAAGATTGTTTCTGTAGGAAATTAAGCCCTCAACATGGCTTGTAACTCAAATGTCATTCTCCCAGACACAATTTCGCCCAGACAATTTTGGTCATTTTGGGCACATTTTACCCCCCCCCTGGAGCCCAAAATATGCATATGGGACCATCAAAACCCATATGTAACATGAAGATCTCATCCAGACTGACATGTTGAGCCAAAGAAATAAAGGGGGAAACTAAAATTCGAAGAGTAGGGGCTGGAATACCTCCAAATTTGTCATATGCAAACCTTCTATGATTTTCGACCGTATATTGGTTCACTTATTTGTATGTTGTGCTTCAAGTTGTATGTTAACACCCCAATTTTGCATATTTGCACGAAATTGTACACAAATTTGTATTTTGTACCCAAATTTTGCACACCTGTACGCATTAACACCCATTTGCCGGAAAATAAGGCAACTTCAAGCCATGTTGTACGTCAAGCATACTTAGGTCTGTTTGGCATCCAAACCAGAAAGTTGCACAAACTACGGTTATACGCCTAGAGTTAAGGAAATGCAATTTTTGCCCAAAAACAAAACTGTTGTACATACTGAAAAAGCTCTACCACAAAATTTGTATTTGAAGCACTTTATTACTTCAAATCCTCTTACATACAGTATAAAATTAGACATAATGTAAAAATATGTTATACATTCCCTCTGCTAAATGACAGAGTTAAGCGTCTCTTCATGGGAGGGGGAGTATTCTGTCATATACATTTTACTAATGCCATAAATTGTAACATATGATTGTATTAAAGCATATAAAATGAGGCATTAATACAAAGAACTCCATATGAGCGTTCACGGTCCACTGACCACCAGTTATGTATTATATAAACCTCCAGGCACCCGCTAAGGTGCAATAGGGGGACAAAGGACGGTAAAGGTGATATATTGTGAACTTTGGGCGGCTCTCAAACTGCCCCACGGCTGCCCAGCCCAAATATTGGAGCAGTTCTGTAATTACTGGTTCATGACGAACCCTATGGGCTTTATCTGGTTGCTTAACTCATTACTATGGGAGCTAGGTTGTCCAGAGTGTTTTGAGCTCCGGATGCGCCACAGACGCGCTTATTACAGATGGATGCCCCTCCAGCTGGCATGTGACAGCTGACAACTTTCTCTTTGCGCATGCGCAGTTACTAAGCACTAGACGCACAAACCGTTGAGATACGGGTGTCTGAAGATGCGGTACTGAGCGGGACAATGGGGGCCCCACACTGATTATAGGGGTGCTCTATGTACCCCCATGAACATGAAAGACTCAGCACTAATGGACAAAGGCAGTGGCAGTTGCTGCTGGCTCCAGCTAGTCTGGGGTTGGAAGCCATGGGTTGGCTCCTTAAACCAAACCACTGGCCTCCATTTAGGCAGTATCCAGAGAACCACCTCAGTGACAACATTTCCAGTCCAGCTCTCCTGCAGCCTGCTATGCATCTGCCACAAGAACACTCTGCCGGGTTAGACTATGTCAGACAGACATATTACTACACCGCACTTGTGGCCAGAAGCTATCTTCTTCCATCTATCTACAAGAGGGTAAAGTTACACCTTTATATTATCCCTCTATCAGTAGGCCAGGAGCTAGGTTGTGGGAACCCACCTAGAACCTATTGGACAATGTATTATTATTATTATCATTATTATTATTATTATTATTATTATTATTATTATTATTATTATTATTATTATTATTATTATTATTATTATTATTATTATTATGATTATGATTATGATTATGATTATGATTATGATTATGATTATTATTATTATGATTATTATGATTATTATTATTATGATTATTATTATTATGATGATGATTATGATTATGATTATGATTATTATTATTATTATTATTATTATTATTATTATTATTATTATTATTATTACACATAGGAGAGGAACACTTACTTATAAATACTCATATTATATTTACTGTGTGTGAATTACCTGTGTATTGACATTTGTATTACTGATATAATTTCTGCCTAAACCTTGAATAAACAAGTGATAACTGGAATACACTGATAAGAGCTTGATATCCTTACTCCTTATAGCCACTGGTCACATGATATTTCTCATATGCCAACTTGATCATACACATATACCTAGTATGACAAAGTGGTGGATTACACATAGGAGTGGAACACTTACTTATACCCATATACTATTTACTGTGTGTGAATTACCTGTAAATTGGCATTTGTATTACTGATACATAAATGCTGCCTAAACCTTGAATAAACCAGTGATAACTGGAATACAAAGATAAGAGCTTGATATTGTAGGGGATCGTGAACTCCCGCGCACGATGTACCGACTCTCAGGAGCCGGTCATCGGGTAATCCCAGTTCCCCTCTCTGTGTCACCCCAGTACAGGCCTGTGTGTAAGGTAGAGAACGTCAGACGGGGAAGTAGCTCAGCGGTAGAGCTTCCACTTGCAAGTTTGAGGGTCCCGGGTTTGACTCCTGGTTTCTCCAGAAACGTTTTCGCTGACCCCTACAATTGTGGAGAAACTGAGTGGTCCTGACCTGCGTGAGGGGGGCTAAGGAACTCGGTACCTGTGCTGGTGTAACACGGCAGGCGCTTTGACCTGCTAGCACTGGGTTGCCCACAGGACGGTTCAAACTGTGTGTGGCTCAGTGTTGGTTAATTCAGTGGTCAAAGCTGGTTGAGGGCTGTGTAGGGGATCGTGAACTCCCGCGCACGATGTACCAACTCTCAGGAGCTGGTCATAGGGTAATCCCAGTTCCCCTCTCTGTGTCACCCCAGTACAGGCTTTGTTGGAAGGTAGAGAACCTCAGACGGGGAAGTAGCTCAGCGGTAGAGCTTCCGCTTGCAAGTGTGAGGGTCCCGGGTTCGACACCGGTTTCTTGAGAAACGTTTTTGCTGACCCCTACGATAGTCTTACTCCTTATAGCCACTAGTCATATGACAACTTGATCATACACATATACCTAGTATGACAATAGGCTGGTCATGTGTGTAATATAACCATTACTTGTCATGCAATTACATTATGATAAGTAACAAAATAATGTAGTTAAGCATCATTCAAAATACTGAGAAAATAAGATTCATATTATGTGCTCACTCATACTAGGAAGAGGGCCAGAACCTTCTGCACAGAATGTTAAGATAGGCCTATTGCAGCTAGTTAGGAAGTGGAACCATTCTGGCAAGCACACCGTCGCACTTTACATGTTTAGACACTGTAGATCACTGGTGAAATACAGATCAAAAATCAAATTTGTCAAATGCCAGCAATCAACATGGGATGATACAGCCTATGGAAATATATAAGCAAAGGTTCACGAGTTGGAGGAATGTCGGGGGGTTATCGCACGCGCCGGTCAGGTGCCGTATCGCACGACGTCCGCAGGGCGGAGTGCGATGCGGCTTCTGATCGGCAAGTGCGATAACCCCCCGACATTCCTCCAACGAGTGTGCCTTTGCATTTATTTCATGTTATTTTCATCTAAATCAGATAAATAGAATCAAATTTACCAGAATGACTCCCCGTGCGCACTGTTTACATCGCCATCTTGGAGCTATGACGTCACTAAATGGTCACGTGACCTCGGCGTGTGATATTTTCGCGGGTTATCGCACGGGGGTGTGCGATACGGCTGATCGAGTGCTAGAGCTATGGGCTGTCAGTATCTCGGGCATATCAACATGAAATAAAGACCCTTTCCAACGTGGATGTGATTGGGATTAGCTTGGTCAACATTTACTAACATAAAAACATTGACTGATTCGCTCTTGGGAACAATCTCACCATCCCTTGACTGGGCTCAGAAAATTGGTCCTCTATAGGCAATATAGAAACACTGCACACAGAAATCCTGCATGCATGTCTGCTAGGCAATGTTGGCCCCTTGTCACATGGCTCTCTGTCACATGGTCGCCATTTAAGGCCCCTTATAGATGGGGCCCCCTGACCTCCGGCCTGAGGATTTTGGCCATACTACCTTTGTACGACTCCTGTGCAGTCAATGTATGACCCCTGTATGACACCAGTGTGATCCCTAGTCCACTCTACGATTTGTATGACCTTGTATTGCCTGTCATATCTGAAGATATCACAAAATTAATATTGTTTATTTAGAGGCAATTTCGTTCCCATTACGACCTTGTCCCTAGATACACCCAAAATATAACTGCCATTTCCTTGAAGCTGGAATAGATTTTAGGATGCATAATGATAATCTTTTCCTTTATTAAAACAGAATCACAGAACACTGACACAGGCGAAGCATCTACCTTGACTATTGATTCTTTGTAAACAGCAATACGTAGAGCCAGGTCAAAGAGAAAAGTAATGAATTATTAGCAAACACTATTACTCCCCCCCCAAGCAATTTGCTCCGGGGCTGATTCCATTTCAGACCCTTCTTAGATCATGAAATGAGTTTCTTTGATCTCCATCATTCACGGATATATCAAAAGTGACATGTACTGGGAAAAGGGGTCTTAGGAACCCCTGCACTAAGCCCCATTTTCGCAGATCGTGTCACATTTAAAGGAGGCACATGAAACACTGAGACATATAGATCACTGTGAATTCTATGTAGATAGGAGGCTGTGAGACCTATGTTTCTTTTATGTACAGAAGTTGAGAGTCATGTCAGTAGACAAAGGTAATCTTGGACTCTGCTACTGGTGATGGTAGCTGTAAGATGTCAAAGTAGCATTAGAAGGAGATCTCCAAAGGTATTATGAATAGGTCTCATAGAAATGATAATAATGTCATCTAGGAATAAATCTGAACACCAAGTTTCTGAAGAGATTTAGTGGTGAGATTATTGTCATGGCTCTGTTGATTACAATGTCTGCAAGTTATATGTAAATACTGTGGATAACTGCCAAACGAAAAGCAGGAAATCAGCTACAGCAGTACAACTACACGAAAACCCCTTACAGATAGACCTGAGCCTGTATGTTGAAAAGCATATTGTTATCTGCCAGATGGATCTAGTCTGTACTTAAAGCCCTGCCTGTATTCTCTCCCAGCTGGCACTGTTAACTGGATCAATATAGTGTGTACTGAATGCACTCTGGTTATATACTATACTAAGCCATAAGTTAGATCCTCACTGCCTACATTATATAGCTTATGCTTATATGCATAGCCCCTGGATAAATGCTGTCTTCTCGGGTTATGAAAAAACTTATTCTTATTGTTCGTTGAATATCTCAGTCTTTTAGTCTCTCATTGACTTCCAAAATAGATGATGATATCTAAAAAATCTTTAAAAGCTTTTTACCCATTGAAGACGGAAATTAAGCTTTGATGATCTGCATATGATTTTACAATCAATAATTCTACACAATCACACCTAGGCTTAATATGTGAGCCAGTAAGCAGAAAGGACAGTTCCTGTGGGACTTAGTACCAGATTTAGCCACCAGGGGGCACCACTATGGGCTAGAATAGGAAAAATATACCTAAAACTGTTATAAGCTACATTTTTATGATCGATGACGAAGCTAGACCATCTGTTCAACTCAAACAGCTACCGCTCAATGAAGGCTTCCAATCAGATTGGGCCCATTTATAGTGCACCCCCTCTTTTGCTTGGATACCTTAGCGACCATGATGTCACAGCGTATCATGGATACTCTGTTGCCAGGTAAACCAAATGAATCAACAACAAGATTGTTGACAGGGCTTGGTGAGATTATTTAACATAGAGAGATGTTAAAAGTGAGGGAAGGCGGTTTCATCATGTGAATCCTCAGGCTGTGTAAGAGTTTAATGACTGTAATACCTAGTTGGTACCACAATAAAATTAAACTTGGCAGTGTCATGAATTGATGATTCAAGAACTTGTTATTTATTTTAGATAGGGTTGAGAAACAGTGTTCCCAGGTCCTAAATAAAATATATTGGTACTGTAGTGGTCTAAAACAAAAATCTACATTTTTATGGAGAATTCAATGGTTTTTCGATAAAACATTCTATTTTGGGTGGAAAGGTTCCAAATTTGGCATGTAAAAGGAATGTTATTGGGCCAAAATAGGCATTTCTATTGATTTCTGTTGCCATGGAAGCATGATTTTCATTCTAAATATGAAAATCAATGATCACATTTGAAAGGACATGTGATTTGAATTCCTAAGTTCCTTTTGCAACCACACCCTGATGCAGGTGGATGAAGGAACACTAATCACTTAGGTTACCAGAGCTTTTTAATTAATCAGATGAAAAGTGGATGATAGAAGCCTATATCTAGGCTAATAAGACCCCATTCTCAGGGACCTATTAAAGGTACCTCTGATATTGCACCACACAACCACATATACAGAACATGGCATTATTTGATAAATACCAACACTGAGTGCTCACCTTTTGAGGAGACAACAGAAGTTGTTTTGACACTACATTTTTCGATTAATGAGAGAATTAACCGAAACAAAGGAATGAGCATGAGGGAAGAAGCATGATCATGGCTATTGTTCTAGGATAATAATCATACATTAAATAGATTTCAATTTTAACAAAGTATGGTAGATGTGCACAGTTAGATCCACAACCTTTGATGATCTTAATCACGCTAAGTGTTTGTCAGCAAAGTATGTTTCTTTATTCTTCAATTTACCTTGCAAGGTACATTCAGTACAGGGGAAGCAGTCCATTTGTTCCACACTCATTTACGGATTTGTAGCAAGGTTCTGTCTGGCTTCTGCAAATCACTATACAACTTTCCCCAAGCAGTATGGCAAATAATTCCCTACCACCAGTTTCCCTGGTAGTCAATCAACCCCATATATCATGATAATCAAACAGCAGCTTCTTACAAGCAACAGTACCAATAGCCTTCAGGTCCCCACTCAGGAAGGGTGTACATATATTTCCTCTACAGACCTAGCAGTAGAATAACAATAAAACCAATTATTGATGAAAAAATAAATTCATCATAGACTCATTCAACTAATAACATTCAGGATAATCACATTCTGAAATGAACTGGAGGACATTCTTTTGTTTTTTGTTTTGATAGACTGGGCCCTCTGCTGCCTTTCTCCATGGTTACATTCTGATAAACAGTCCTTCATTTTGATCATCCAATCAGGTCATACCTAGTAGCAATTCAGGTCTGCAATGTCAAGTCAGACTGAGAATGGCGGCAAGGTTCTAAAAAGATCTACACCTATTTATTGATTTCTCCCCACTTCAATGTAATAAATTGTGTGGTGCATATTTCCCTTCCTCACGGAGGCTGCAGATGTTGGTCAAGGGTTACATGCATGCTAGCTTTTATAGTACATTCCAAAATGGGAGATCTTTTTTCATGACCTGGAATAGTCTTCCTTTTTGCTCTTTCCGAATGATATCCTGTGTCCAGATAAAAGGTTAGCGGGGGGAAACAAATAATAAGCTCATCATCAGGACTGGTTGTGATGGGAGTGCTCACTCATAAATCACACATAAACACAGTGGAAGTATATATCTGATAAATATGTTGTCTGGAGGCTCTGTAGATAGGTACCATGATGGATGGATATATCCAGAATGATTGATAGGACAGGAGACCCACCTACAAGCCAATATTCAGTCAATGTGTGTCTGTTTAGGCTATCTGTAGACCTTCAGAGAAGGCTTAACAAATTTAAAGGTTAGAGAATTGATCAAATGTTTGAGAACAGAGAGTTTAAGAAATGCAAAGCTGTGAGGGTGGATTGTTAGCTGGGAGTCACAGACTCCCAGCTATTAGTACAGCGTTCCAGAACAGGGAGAAATCGTCGTCCATTTGTCGACCAAAAATGGATACAATAGCTCAGCTACTAAAATCCTTGCTAATGTCCTTTCAGTTATTCATTTTTTTTCTGTCCCTGCATAGGTATAGTATTTTAGACATCGCCTCAGACTAAATGGCCAATAAGAAAACGGATTTATATAAGACCTATGCAAGTCTATGTTTGTCACAGGTCGTTCTGGGCCACCTGGTCATCATGGGGCCGCCTGTCTCCACTAGCCCCTTCAGCACCAGTAGAGACACCCAAAACCCCCCCCCTCTAGGGTGTGTTTTAATTGTGTTTTTCACACCTCCGATAGCCCACAATACCTGTAGAGGCGTCCAAAGCCGTGAAAATGCGGCCCTAAGACGTCTGATTGCTATCCAATCACTCCCATAGCCCACATTACCTGCAGTGCCGTCCTGAGCCGCGAAAACACTGTATATTCATTTGTAGGGCCAGACATATACCCTTCTACCTTGCTATAGTGGTGCATTGACACTAGGAACTCAGTAAGACTGTATATTAATTTGTTAGGTCAGACTGATGCTCCTTTACCTTCCTATAGTGGTGCATTGACACTAAGAACTCAGTAAGACTGTATATTAATGTATAGTGTCTGACTGATACTCCATTACCTTGCTATAGTGGTGCATTGACGCTAGGAACTCAGTAAGACTGTATATTAATGTATAGTGTCTGACTGATACTCCATTACCTTGCTATAGTGGTGCATTGACGCTAGGAACTCAGTAAGACTGTATATTAATTTGTAGGGCCAGACTGATACTCCATTACCTTGCTATAGTGGTGCATTGACGCTAGGAACTCCGTAAGACTGTATATTAATGTATAGTGTCTGACTGATACTCCATTACCTTGCTATAGTGGTGCATTGACGCTAGGAACTCAACAAGACTGTATATTAATTTGTAGGGCCAGACTGATACTCCATTACCTTGCTATAGTGGTGCATTGACGCTAGGAACTCAATAAGACAGTATATATTAATTTGTAGGGCCAGACTGATACCCCTCTACCTTGCTATAGTGTTGCATTGACATTTGCAACTCAAAATTCCCTTCATGGCTGCATTTTGGAAGCTCACTTTATTAGGCTTGGGCATAGGTGAAAATGAACATCACCATGATGATACGATTTATTTTGTAAAACTGCCAGTTGGACCTCTCTGCCAGTGCCTGGACTGGTGTCTGCCCCCGCGTCCCAAAAAGACCTTTATTTCGATCCATTCCTTCCTCGAACCTGCCCTTTTTCGCCGGTGACACTTAAAACAGATAGGTTTTGGCTGGAGGTAGCGCTACCACACCCTGGATAGTGCACAGGTGGACCGGCTGGGGCCGAAAAGGCTTCTAGTCAAAAAAATTATTTCGCTTATTGTTTTTCGAAACCGATTTTTTAGGGGGGCATGTTTTTTAGGGGGACGAAACACCCCAGATTGATACCAAACATTCCATATCCGCACATATTATTTGCATAATTAGCATAATTATGCAGTATCTTGGTACTGTTCAATATAATATAGATCTGTTCCATTGGTGCCTTATAGAATTCATATGCTTACAAGTATAAACTACTGACTGCACCTAGTGACTAGTGGAATCTGAACAATAGAAAAGAAATACTCCTACCTTCCTATAGCATCAAACAAGTTATTCAATGGAGGCAGCCATTGCTTGATCACATGCTTAAACCTTTTAGATCCAGATGCTAGTTACCAGTGCATTATCACTGTTTATAAGCTTTACACATCAATACCTGCACCCACCCAGGGCACATGCCCAGTTTGCACTGAATGGATGTCTTTCCATTTCTCCATTCTCTGGTGTTTGATTGAAAATGTTGACGTCATTCTGTGTTTTAATTTGTGTTTTAATCTGTGTTTTTATGGTACATATATTGAGTTTAAGGCTATAACAGGTTAGTGTTAGTACTAAGGTATGATAGTAATTACTCACTATTTGTCAGCGGTTAATCAATATATGTTAGTAATTACTCACTATTTGTTAGCAATTAGTCAATACTAAAAAGCCACTAGTGTTGGATGCACATGAGGGGATAGGAGAGGGGGTCTGTCCGTAACTGTCTGTATGCTCCTTTGTCCACACAAATGACCCCTTCCCATTGACTTTTATAACCTCAGCTAAGTCTAAGACGGACGGAAGGCTGTACCGGATTGGTTCCCAAAGATAGAATTGCTTTTCGATACCTGAGATCACACTATGCCCCTGTGGGTAGGAAAGATCTATGATCACCCCGAGCTTGTCTGAGTCTTTTTTTGGTCGGTCCTGATTTGGTTCCATCTATCAAATGGGGGTTCTACAAATGGGCCTAATTTTACTGGACTAGGCACTGCTTAACTTGGACACACCACATGCACCTACACCACCAGGTAGTGAATAAAGAAGAGACCATTGACCTTACAACTCCATTATACAACCCTATAGCATTGCCCCCTCGTATTATATCACATTATTTAAACCTAGCTCCTCAACCTAATGTTAGTGGGTATGCCATTTGGCGATCCATCAATCAATTCTTCCATCATGGGGGTTCTACAAATGGGCCAGTCATGGCTTCTAGACTACAATACTTACTACTAATGAAATTGGATACGTCTTGGCTATTCTCCAGTGATTACTTGTAATTTTCATATGACGAGGTGGGCACAGTCTCGGCTGAGTAGTTTAACGGCCATCCATATCTTACAAATTGGCATACCTCCCGATCGCTATAACCAGCCATGGCCTGGTCCCAATTGTCGCAGTTAAGCTGTGAGGGAATTATTCAACGTTACAACCTAATTTTACTGGACTAAGCACTGCTTAACTTGGACACTCCACATGCACCTACACCAACAGGTAGTGAATAAAGAGGAGACCATTGACCTTAAAACTCCGTTATACAACCCTATAGCATTGCCCCCTCGTATTATATCACATTATTTAAATCTAGCTCCTCAACCTAATGCTAGTGGGTATGCCATTTGGCGATCCATCAATCAATTCTTTCATCCTGACAGATGGCTACTTTGATTTATAGGCATGGAAAGCTCCCTGTGACTTGCTAACCGTATGAGGATAAAAAAGAAGTGCAATAGCAGGGACATCAGACAATCTATATCATCTGGAGTTGATAAATAGGCAATTGGTACTGGCATATTATACATGGACACTAACATGATATATCATCCATGAGAAAAAGGGTTATTGGCTAGGAGAAGTAGATCGTGATAAATGTCACTCTCAATTGAACAAGCTATATTGCTGCATGATTAAATGTTTTCTTTTTCTCTCTCGGGAATGCCATTCAAAGACTTGAATAACTGAAAAGAGAATAGTTCATTTTCAACCTATAAGGGTAATCTCACTACAATATATCCAATCACCATGCTAATATTAACAGCTCATTACCAAATTAATCACTAAAATACATAAGGAAGTTGCTGTTTCATGGTTAATATCCCAATATTATTATTATTGTGGCAAAGCTGCAAGAGGATTATGTATCAGATGAGAGTATACACATTTTTAGCCTACCTAGTTTGATCATCAACTGATCGGACTTTTCACATTTATCAGTAAAATTAAGCATGATAATATTGAATAAATGTTGTCCTTCCTATATTCAGTGTACCCTTCATTATGTGGGGCTTTACCTCTTTTAAACCCTATTGTAATGCTGGACACAGGAGTCATACAGAGAGTACACTTCTTTTAACAATGAGGTAATTACTGAACGGGTGCACAGATGTCAATTACAGATAAGTAAGTAAGTACACAGAGAAAAGAAGACTGATCACTTTGACACATACTGCACAGGTCATGGTTGTCTCCCACATGACATGCGTGAAAGGCATGTTGAATGAGGTTGACACTCTCACATTTGTTTCGTCAACTCCATTTGACATGCGTAATGAAGACAGTTTTCATGGTGTCATATGTGCCATGTCCCAATGACATGTGCTCTATGTGTCAAATCAAATTGACATGGATATACATGTCATTTTGTCAGGAAGACTTTTTTCAGTGTAGGGTGAATAGAGCAAGGGTCATTTTCTGTTCAACTTAATTGCCTTTGAAGCCTTTTCAGAGAATGTACACCTACGACTAGCCATTTCTAACAGCAGAGGGTGGGATGGGGGTACTGGTTTATCACTGAGACCACTATGGTCTTCTCTAAATGTATGCCTTCATCAGGGACTCAGCACAAACACAGACAGTTACCAGATAATAGAATAGAAATGGCAATCAATGGCGCCATCAATTGGCTAGCCAGGTATAACATAGATATCGCCTGTCTGAATCATTTGGCTTGCACCCCAAAAAGTCATCATGTTTAATATAAGTATGGCTAACAAGTGCCTATAGTTAAAGCTCATGAGTAATGCTGAGACAATGATAGTCATATCATGAATTTATTCATAGTAGGTAGACGATTTAATTAAAACCCTCTGCATGGAAAGATATGCTTAATGCAGGGAGTGAGACCATTCTGAGCACCACACCACTTAAGTTTACCAACTTAAACCTTTGAGACCACTTGTGAAACACTGATAAATATTGTATTAATCAAAAGCCAGCAATCAACATGCGGCAATACTGCCCAGGGGAAAGAAAAGACTCTTTCCAAGTGGAGTGTTTGGGATTAGCTTGCAAGTCCAAAATAAGAACATTGATTAATGCTCTCTTTTGAACAATCTTACTATCTCTTTCAGTCAGCTGAGAAGATTTGTCTTTTAGACAATACTATAGAGACATTGCATACAGAAATTCTTCCATCATTTTGTGTTCATCCCATGCCACCCTATCTTCATATTGCTATGAAAAAAATACACAAAATACTGACAAAAAATAACCACAAATAGGAGTTGAAGTATAGAGTGCTGATCTGTGGGACCAGTGCTTATTCCCTCACCAAAGTGGAAGGTTTGTTGGAGGAACCTTTACTTTTCCTCTGGTTGCTGTGATAGTATACATGGTAAAAATAATGTTGTCACAATAACGAAGGATTCCTCGTTGCCAGAGATTTCACAGACATGTTGTTATTTTAACAGAGGTCCCTTTATTGCCGTTCATTCTTAGGAATGAACGGCTATAGGAGGGGACCCATTCTTAAATACAAGCTCTCATAGTGGTGCTTCCTCACTCTCCATGTATAATCCTCTCATAGGTACAGTATTGAGTATGCCTATACCTGGATTAAAATCTGCAAATCAGTCAAGCATAGAAGTGGTGGTGTTGGTGGACCTGTTATTGTAGACCCTGGGGACAGAGTGGTGGTAGCCCTGGACACCTCAGGCAGAGCCCCCCCCCCCCTACCCACCTCTGAATGGTGGTGGTGGCTGTGCTCCTCGGGTGGCCCCATACCTGCCTGGCACCACCTCCCCCAGCACCATGTGGTTCTCTTCTGCTGGTGGTGCGTGTCTCAGCACCACTGACTATTAACCCACTAAAGGCCACCTACATGTATATTTATGTATACATGTACACATAAGTATGATGCACTTTTTTAGGAGTTTTAAGTGGCGTGGCATTGGATTATTTGGAGTCTTGGGACCGTTTTCCATGTGTGTCAGCCATCTTGGTTTTCGGAAACACAGGGATCCAGGCCATATATGGTCAATTTTGATCTTAAAAAGTTATCAGATGGATGTTAGTGACCATTGGGACACCTCAACTACCCAATTTTATTGTTTGCCATGTGTTTCGGCCATCTTGGTTTTAGGAAACACAGGGATCCAGGTCATTTGTGGTCAATTTTGATCTTCAAATGTTATCAGATGGATATAAGTGACCATTGAAAGACCTCAACTACCTAATTCTATTGTTTTCCATATGTGTCGGCCATCTTTGTTTTAAGATACACAGGGATCCAGGCCATACATGGTCAATTTTGATCTTCAAAAATTATCAGATGGGTGTTAGTGACTATTGGGAGACCTCAACTAGCCTATTTTATTGTTTTCCATGTGTGTCGGCCATCTTTGTTTTAGGAAACACAGGGATCCAGCTCATATATTGTCAATTTTAATCTTCAAAAGTTATCAGATGGATGTTAGTGACCATTGGGACACCTCAACTAGCTAATTTTATTGTTCTCCATATATGTCGGCCATCTTTGTTTTAGGAAACACAGGGATCCAGGCCATATATGGTCAACTTCAATCTTCAAAAGTTATCAGATGGATGTTAGTGACCATTGAAAGACCTCAACTACCTAATTCTATTTTTTTCAATATGTGTCGGCCATCTTTGTTTTAGAAAACACAGGGATCCAGGCCATATATGGTCAACTTTGATCTTCAAAAATTATCAGATGGATGTTAGTGACCATTGAGAGACCTCAACTAGCCTATTTTATTGTTTTCCATGTGTGTCGGCCATCTTTGTTTTAGGAAACACAGGGATCCAGCTCATATATTGTCAATTTTAATCTTCAAAAGTTATGAGATGGATGTTAGTGACCATTGGGACACCTCAACTAGCTAATTTTATTGTTCTCCATATATGTCGGCCATCTTTGTTTTAGGAAACACAGGGATCCAGGCCATATATGGTCAATTTTGATCTTTAAAAAAAGTTATAGATGGATGTTAGTGACCATTGGGACACCTCAACTACCCAATTTTATTGTTTTCCATGTGTGTCAGCCATCTTTGTTTTAGGAAACACAGGGATCCAGCTCATATATTGTCAATTTTAATCTTCAAAAGTTATCAGATGGATGTTAGTGACCATTGGGACACCTCAACTAGCTAATTTTATTGTTCTCCATATATGTCGGCCATCTTTGTTTTAGGAAACACAGGGATCCAGGCCATATGTGGTCAACTTCGATCTTCAAAAGTTATCAGATGGATGTTAGTGACCATTGGGACACCTCAAGTACCTAATTTTATTGTTTTCCATGTCTATCGGCCATCTTGGTTTTCGGAAACACAGGGATCCAGGTCATATGTGGTCAATTTTGATCTTCAAAAGTTATCAGATGGATGTTCGTGACCATTGGGACACCTCAAGTACCTAATTTTATTGTTTTCCATGTGTATCGGCCATCTTGGTTTTCGGAAACACAGGGATCCAGGTCATATGTGGTCAATTTTGATCTTCAAAAGTTATCAGATGGATGTTAGTGACCATTGGGAGACCTCAACTACCCAATTTTATTGTTTTCCATGTGTGTCGGCCATCTTTGTTTTAGGAAACACAGGGATCCAGCTCATATATTGTCAATTTTAATCTTCAAAAGTTATCAGATGGATGTGAGTGACCATTGGGACACCTCAACTACCCAATTTTATTGTTTTCCATGTGTGTCGGCCATCCTGGTTTAAGGAAACACAGGGATCCAGGTCATATGTGGTCAATTTTGATGTTCAAAAGTTATCAGATGGATGTTAGTGACCATTGAAAGACCTCAAGTACCTAATTCTATTTTTTTCAATATGTGTCAGCCATCTTTGTTTTAGAAAACACAGGGATCCAGGCCATATATGGTCAACTTTGATCTTCAAAAATTATCAGATGGATGTTAGTGACCATTGGGAGACCTCAACTACCTAATTCTATTGTTTTCCATGTGTGTCGGCCATCTTGGTTTTAGGAAACACAGGGATCTAGGTCATATGTGGTCAATTTTGATCTTCAAAAGATATCAGATGGATGTTAGTGACCATTGGGACACCTCAACTACCTAATTCTATTGTTTTCCTTGTGTGTCTGCCATCTTGGTTTTAGGAAACACAGGGATCCAGGTCATATGTGGTCAATTTTGATCTTCAAAAGATATCAGATGGATTTTAGTGACCATTGGGACACCTCAACTACCTAATTCTATTGTTTTCCTTGTGTGTCGGCCATCTTGGTTTTAGGAAACACAGGGATCCAGGTCATATGTGGGCAATTTCGATCTTCAAATGTTATCAGATGGATGTTAGTGACCATTGAAAGACCTCAACTACCTAATTCTATTGTTCTCCATATGTGTCGGCCATCTTTGTTTTAGGAAACACAGGGGTCCAGGTCATATGTGGTCAATTTTGATCTTCAAAAGTTATCAGATGGATGTTAGTGACCATTGGGAGACCTCAAGTGCCTAATTTTATTGTTTTCCATGTGTGTCGGCCATCTTTGTTTTAGGAAACACAGGGATCCAGGTCATATATGGTCAATTTTGATCTTTAAAAAAAGTTATAGATGGATGTTAGTGACCATTGGGACACCTCAACTACCCAATTTTATTGTTTTCCATGTGTGTCGGCCATCTTTGTTTTAGGAAACACAGGGATCCAGCTCATATATTGTCAATTTTAATCTTCAAAAGTTATCAGATGGATGTTAGTGACCATTGGGACACCTCAACTACCCAATTTTATTGTTTTCCATGTGTGTCGGCCATCTTGGTTTAAGGAAACACAGGGATCCAGGTCATATGTGGTCAATTTTGATGTTCAAAAGTTATCAGATGGATGTTAGTGACCATTGAAAGACCTCAACTACCTAATTCTATTTTTTTCAATATGTGTCAGCCATCTTTGTTTTAGAAAACACAGGGATCCAGGTCATATGTGGTCAACTTTGATCTTCAAAAATTATCAGATGGATGTTAGTGACCATTGGGAGACCTCAACTACCCAATTTTATTGTTTTCCATGTGTGTCGGCCATCTTGGTTTTAGGAAACACAGGGATCCAGGTCATATGTGGTCAATTTTGATCTTCAAAAGATATCAGATGGATGTTAGTGACCATTGGGACACCTCAACTACCTAATTCTATTGTTTTCCTTGTGTGTCTGCCATCTTGGTTTTAGGAAACACAGGGATCCAGGTCATATGTGGTCAATTTTGATCTTCAAAAGATATCAGATGGATTTTAGTGACCATTGGGACACCTCAACTACCTAATTCTATTGTTTTCCTTGTGTGTCGGCCATCTTGGTTTTAGGAAACACAGGGATCCAGGTCATATGTGGTCAATTTCGATCTTCAAATGTTATCAGATGGATGTAAGTGACCATTGAAAGACCTCAACTACCTAATTCTATTGTTCTCCATATGTGTCAGCCATCTTTGTTTTAGGAAACACAGGGGTCCAGGTCATATATGGTCAACTTCGATCTTCAAAAGTTATCAGATGGATGTTAGTGACCATTGGGACACCTCAAGTGCCTAATTTTATTGTTTTCCATGTGTGTCGGCCATCTTGGTTTTCGGAAACACAAGGATCCAGGTCATATGTGGTCAATTTTGATCTTCAAAAGTTATCAGATGGATGTTAGTGACCATTGGAAGACCTCAACTACCTAATTCTTTTGTTTTCCTTGTGTGTCAGCCATCTTGGTTTCAGGATCACAGGGATCCAGGTCATATGTGGTCAATTTTGATCTTCAAAAGTTATGAGATGGATGTTAGTGACCATTGAAAGACCTCAACTACCTAATTCTATTGTTTTTCATATGTGTCGGCCATCTTTGTTTTAGAAAACACAGGGATCCAGCTCATATATGGTCAATTTTGATCTTTCAAAGTTATGAGGTGGATGTTAGTAGTCATTGGGATACCTCAGCTACCTAATTCTATTGTTTTCCATATGTGTCGTCCATCTTGGTTTTTGGAAACACAGGGATCCAGCTCATATATGGTCAATTTTGATCTTTCAAAGTTATGAGGTGGATGTTAGTAGTCATTGGGATACCTCAACTACCTAATTCTATTGTTTTCCATATGTGTCGTCCATCTTGGTTTTCGGAAACACAGGGGTCCAGGTCATATATGGTCAATTTTGATCTTCAAAAGATATCAGATGGATGTTAGTGACCATTTGGACACCTCAACTACCCAATTTTATTGTTTTCCATGTGTGTCGGCCATCTTGGTTTTAGGAAACACAGGGATCCAGGTCATATGTGGTCAATTTAGATGTTCAAAAGTTATCAGATGGATGTTAGTGACCATTGGGACACCTCAACTACCTAATTCTTTTGTTTTCCTTGTGTGTCGGCCATCTTGGTTTCAGGAATCACAGGGATCCAGGTCATATGTGGTCAATTTTGATCTTCAAAAGTTATCAGATGGATGTTAGTGACCATTGGGACACCTCAACTACCTAATTCTTTTGTTTTCCTTGTGTGTCGGCCATCTTGGTTTCAGGAATCACAGGGATCCAGGTCATATGTGGTCAATTTTGATCTTCAAAAGTTATCAAATGGATGTTAGTGACCATTGTGACACCACCACCACCAATACCACCACCACACTACTCCCAACCCTCACACACACATTCCTTATTTGCATATTTTAATCCAGGCATAGGTTTACTCCATACTATAGCAATGGGACAGGATTTTACATGGAGAGCGAGGAAGCACCATAATCAGAGCATATATTTAAGTATAGGTCCATTCCAAAGGCCATAGAGTTCATATATAATGATCTTTTTTCCTTGGATCATAATAGGAATATGCACGGCATTACAGCATTACTGTGTTTACTTTCCTGAAAGTATGTTATAGATTAATAAATTGCAAAACACACAACATATGAAGGGCTTTTAGATTCCGTATTAAAATAATATTTGTTCTGAAAATTTTGATCTAAGATCATATTAAAAATGTTGTAAATCAATTCTATACTTCTTAGAACATGATATGAATATGCACGGCATTACAGCTTTGCTGTGTTTACTTTGCCGAAAATATGGGATAAATTTCTAATCCGGGAAACGCACTGCAATTTAACTGCTTTTAGAATTGATATTAAACTCAGAATTGATCGTCAAATTTAAATATGAAATCCTAATATCTTGATCATAGATGACAGATCCTAAATTGAATCCTCTCAATTGCATCCTTAACACGGGCCTCTTGATCATAGATCTTAGATCCTAAATTTTCAATTGAATCCTTAACATAATCTCCTAACCATTGACCCCTTGTACCACCATGCTGCCACCTTAGGTTTCTTGTAAAAGCCACACAGGTCCCCTACTATTTAATTATGGTGGTTCACTGTTCAGTTTAACAAGGATCCCTGGTAGATTCAACAGTTTTTTTTACAGTGTATGCTGGTAGAAGGATGTGTTCTGGGTTGCTCAAACCAAGTCTGCATGCATAGAGGGATGATCATCCCAGCTGAGCCTGAAGGATATGGAGATCCTCTAAATGAGGGATGGTTTGGCATGGTTGGTTTCTCAGGGAAGGGTATGGGACTGCTTACCAAGTTTGGATGGTGCAGGGTATACATATAAGGTAGTATATGGGTTTGCTCTCACTTTAGCTTTGTCTTAGTCAGGACTGTTGTGCAGATTTATAAATTATTTTCATGAATTTCAAAATTACGTATTTATAAACCAGTAGCAACATAAACATAGTTCAACGATGATTTGTCAGTTCAGGCTATTTCTCCACACACAGTGGTCGGGCCATTCCCAACAAGGTCTAGGCTGAGTTGAGAATGGTCCGACATCTGTAAGTGGAGAAAATAATAGACTTAACTGATAAATCTGAGTTGAACTATGTGTTTATTTCATGGTTTAACACTGTAAATTAGACAAAAACTTACATTTATTTAGCCTCCTTGCGCTTGGATTTCATAAAGAACCGTGCCGCGTATGCACAAAAAGACGGAATGTAAAGAATGGGTGAGTGTTTTCTCATGCCAACATCGAGAAAGGGATTTCAGTACGAATCTATAGTCGTTCTCAACATGAAATAAAGTGAATTATTAACTTTCAACATATTCAGACTGATATTGGCATGAAACAGATTTGGTCTTAGAACTGACTAGTAAGATTATCTAGTATCATCATACAGGTACAATAGCTCTATATCAATTTTATTGATCATTGCTTTATCACCTCTAGCCATTGTAGGAGGTGTTCTCCATCATATATATCAGTAAAAGATCAATCTCTAGTTATATTATTATGTTTCCTACAGGCATATGCTCCTTACGTTACATCAAGGAGTGACATCATACTTGGTGTGATATAGAGAGGTAGATTTATCAGTAAACTGATAAAACTGAGACAAAATGCTGGTATGACATATGGGCATCCATGTGTATGCCAATAGGATAAAGGGTACATCTTATACACTCAAGGATTCGTAACCATAGAACAGTAATAAATTGGTCAAAATATGATCCCTATAACCAACTTCAAATTCCTAGACAAAGGGTCAGGACAGAGGTTTCTGTGAATAAAAGCATTTCATTCATTTTTCCATTGGGAAAGTAGATACATGGATATGGCCCCCCCCCCTCCCAAGGCCAGGTGATTGCCATATCATGATAAATGATTCTTAAGTAAGCATGGAGGACTATACCATATCATAAAACATCAAAAAGGACATTAGCTATAATGCTCTTGTCTTAAAAGATGTCATGTATAGATTGCAAATACATTCACATGTCACATATAATGAACAGAGCACAGCTCTCACTTTGCAATTTGATACTTTATCAATTTCTTCCCTCCTAATATATGGTGAATTTGATGCACTTGCAAGGCTACATTCCATTACCTACTTAAATATAAAGATGAAAACTGATTGCTCCACGGCTGCATACAATCCATGGCAGGGTTGATAAACAGGCAACTGACACTGATATGCTATACATAGACATGAATATGACATACTATCCTGTAGAAAATAGTCTGTTAGTCGGGTGGTAGCCCATGAGATACAGATTGATACATTCCTGCCTGCACGCCATATGATCTTTTTACCATTCATAATCAGTTAATCGGTGTGTTCTGGGCATCTAGTAAAATATCATCTATTAAACTAATATGTTTCGAGTATCTTACAAGAACCTGTTAGGCAAGAAGAGAATTTGAAGAAAATGGAATTCCTAACAAAAAGTGATGTGACTTATTACTTTACTAACCAGTCATCCATATACTGAATCAATGACCCTCATCCAGAGCATATGTTGAAGGACATAAGCATGCAGGCAGCCCAATTATCAGCCAGACCCTGGAATTCCAGTTTCTGTGTCCCATATTGGTGTTTTACACTTCCTCTAGAGCCACCAGCCATATTTTCCTAAATGCTGTGTAAATAAAATGTCTGCCTTGGCAGCCATGCCTAAATATAATATTTGTGTGGGTAAAGTAGAGAGATGGATTCAGGAACTGGTCCGAATCTTTTTACTGTCCATTTCCAGAAGAAGCAGATGACACTTTCTCCTAAAAGTACTCCTCTCCTCCAATCACTCTTCACGCTGTAAATGGGTAGTTGGTAGTATCCCGATCAGTCACTCCCAAAGCACAAAGAGCAGTTGCTGTAAGCCTGTTATTTACATGATTGTCCCCTTGTGGGTGGTAAGTGGCCTTCAAACCTTTTTATGCCAACACCGAGAGTGTTATGAGTAAATGTGTGCAGACTGTTAAGTGTACTGACCATTTGTTATGCCAGATCTAAGTTTCCGTACTGCAGTTCATTAATTAGAGTTTAATCTCTTCAATTTTGTTCTAATTTTATCCAACAAAATATGCATTTTAGATTTACATCCTTTAATTGCACTTGCAATCCAGATGACATCACTTTACATCATGGTGGAAGGGTACATTTTCATATTCATATTTTTGTTCATTTGCCAACGCCTTTTTTTGATCAGGTAAAAACATCTTATATTTCTCCCCTGGTATGCATAATGATATTCAAACCAAGCTTAAGTATGGAAACCATGGCAACAGTTTTCTGAAATTTCACCTCTCTCACAGCCATTGAAGAGAAACATATTTGTGTGTGCACATGGGAAGTCTACAGAAGTTGCGAGACAAAATTCTGCTTCTTTTGAGACTATTTTGATAACTGAAGCCCCCTTACTTTGAAAAATATCAGTCATCAAACAGGCTGCCAGATTGCCAGAAATTGGCATTTTAGGAACAACACGGTAAAAGGTACGCCTGCGAGGGGGTGTGTGGGCGTACCTTCTACAGTGTTGATCCATATTTTTCACCTGCCCTGAGATCCATTCAGACTGTAGACATTCTCCCTCTAAAATGCATCAAATACTTGCTCAATTGATTGCTGAGACACTGAAAGTTTTGTTAAATAATTGCAAATATGCTGTACATATGGCAATAACAGAAATGTTAAAATCTCTTGAAGTTATACATGGGGACCGTTAAGTTGGTACAAATTGGTCAGGCTTCCCTAGCCCACTTAAAAGGGTCTACTTCTCATCTTTCCTATCCCCTCAGGATGTGTATGGTGCACATATGCGCGGGCACTGGCACATTCATTCCCCTGTGAAATTGTGTAATATAGTTCTCGCCATGAATATGACCTTAGCTGTCAAAATGGCGTTAAACATCTATTACTCACTCACTCACTAAACTACCTATATGCATGTACTGGGGAGAATGCTATTGCTAACCTCACCTAATAATGCACAGGGTGGAAATACCCTTACAGAGATTGAATGGGGGGGGGGTTCCAACAAGAATTTTAGTAATGAAAAAAAAAGGGATACAATATACGCCTATAGCATTATATCATAGTGAAAATGTGTTGCCGAAGTGACGACTTTAGGCCATCAGTGACGACCCAAAGTAATCACCTGTGACTACTCCATGATGACTTAAGGTTGTAGTTTTAGGTATTATCAACCTGAGCACCTAAAGTCGTCACTTCTGACGAGTTTCTGAGCTTGAAGGTTTTCAGTGTAGTAGACACAATAAGGAATGCACTGTTAACCATTAGGGCTCAGATGAACAATATAGAGTAAACATGAGGGCCTGAGGGATAGGCACCATGAGGGATAGGTAAACTGAATGATTGGCAGATAGAGGATATAGGTAGACTAAGAGAAGTAGGCACAGGGAGGATTAGTTAATGTGAGGAGTCAGCTTTAGCCTTTATGCCTTTTGGGGATAGCCATACTTAGCTCAAGGTGCTTTGAATTCAAGAGATAGGCAGTATAAGTGATAGGTACACTAAGGGATAGGCAGTATGTTGGATAGGCAGAGCAATGCACAGGCACAGTCCTTGCCAGATTGAGAGATAGGCAAACATCTGGATATGCAGATTGGGTATGAACTTTGGACTAGGTGTTGTATCAATAAATAGTTCCAATATTTCTCAATATTATTTTTGTACATTTTTAAAATATTTTCATCATTGAACCTCATTTTTGGGCAATTTTGATCAATTTCTGAGAAACAAGACTATTCTGGATTCAGAAGAATTTCTTGGTTTAGTTGGTTCCTTCTTGCCATCTGGTATCAACCTGATAAAGGCGTACCGCAGTTCCATAAACCACCTAATCCTCTATAGGAATCAACACTGAACACACAAAGCAGCCTACTTTTAAGGGGGGGGGGTAGAGGGGGGTAGCCTGTTACACTCTTCCAATAGACTATGCTTTCAGTAACTCATCATAGGGAACCTATACAATCCTTGCTTGCAAGACAATGTTCCATTACCTACCTGTTATGAAGATGAAAACCAACTGCTCTAGCAGCTGCATACAACCTATGTCAGGTTTAATAATCAGTGAATTGACTCTGACATGATATACATAGACACTGATATGACATACTATCCTGTAGAAAATGGTCTGTTAGTCAGGTAGTAGCCCATGAGAAACAGAGGTTGATTCATTCCTGCCTACATGCCATGTGATCTTTTTCAGCATCCATAATCAGATAATCAGTGTGTTTTGGTCATCTAGGAAGGTTGGATATCATCTACCACACTAATATATTTAGAGACAGTTACAAGAACCTGTTAGGCAAGAAGGCTAAATGATTTGAGAACAAGAAAATTGAATTTATAATTAATAAAATGATGAACCACACTGCAAAATAGGAGCTTTAGACATGTACAACAGAATATGACGTTCCTGTCATCAACCAATTGTACAATGCCTAATATAGTACTTTGAGGTGTCTTTCAGGGCCGGCAGAGGCAGATTTAATGGCTTAGGCTATAGTAACGAGTTGTGCAAAATGTATACTGAGATCAGTTTTGAAGAGCCATAATCCAAAGCAGAACAATAGCCCATGTTGAAGGACATAAACAGCCAGTCCAATGTACAGCCTGACCTTGGAATTCCACTTCTTTCCAGTATCAGTGTTTTACACTCTTTCTAGATCCACTGGCCATATTTTCGTGTGCAGATAAAATGTTTGCCTTGGCAGCCGGGCCTAAATATACAATTTGTGTGGATAGAATAATGTAAAGATGGACTTAGGAACTGTTGCTGATATCTTTACTGCCCAGTTCCAGAGGGAGCAGATGGCACTTTCTCCTTAAAAGAGTCCTCTCCTCCAATCACTCTTCAGGCTGTAAAAGGGGTAGTTGGTAGGATCCTAATCAGTCACTCCCAAAGCACAAAGAGCAGTTGCTGCAAGCCTCTCATTTACATGATTGTCCCCTTGTGGGTAGTAAGTGGCCTTCAAACCATTTTATGTCAACACAGACAGTGTTATGACGAAATGTGTGCAGACCGTCAAGTGTACTAACCACTTGTATTACCAGATTCTTACTTCTTCCAAAATACATTCTTTAAACACATTTACATCCTTTAATTGCACTTGGAATCCACAATACATCTCATGGTGTAAGGGTAGTCTAATGAACCTATTCATATTTCAATAATTTGCCAATGCCTTATTTTGATCTGGTAAAAACATCTTCCACACTTTCCTTGGTCTGCATAATGCTATTCAAAACATAAGCTTAATTCTTGTTGGAAGGTTGACCATGCAGGCCACAACTCATTTATTGCATGCAGATGAGGGTGGCTGTTTGCACAGACAAATTACAAATCACCAGTTAATGAATGCAATGAAAAGTAATTAAACGGAGTAAATGAGCCACAACTGGCTGTTGGCATCAATTTGGAAGTTGTGGTAGGACTGCAGAGATCATGCCTGTACCAATCACTAATTCTATTTTTTTTTGTTTGGGGAGTGTGCTGTGTAGGTATGCTAGTCCCATGTCCAAAGGATGCCAGTGGTGGCTAAGAAATTGCCAGCCAATAATTGTTATTAATCCAATCATAATGACAGTATATCTCACACTTGACCTTGTTCATGAAACAGTGCTACACCCTTTCTAATTAGACACATATTTTTAACCGGGAAATTAATAAAAAACACATTCTACTGTCTAGAATTCATACTGTCTCATAGACAGTTTTTGTTTGCAGTTTTGATACAATGTGATGTTGAACGCAGAGTGTGGCCCAATTAGACTGAGAGAGATGGTTAAATTATACGATTCTAGTCACACTTTGATCTTCTTTCCTCACCTGACACCTTCTAACACGATTACCCTGTAGGGGAACAGAAAGAAGAATGTTTGTTGTGGGTTCTTAGTGATAGTGTCTCACCACATGGTGCTGCAAGTATCAAGTCGGGTGCCTCTATTGATTGTTTATGGTAGAGACACTATTGGTTAAAATATTAAGTGTTTATTCACACAAATGGTAAATGGATCTACGAGGGTGAAGGTATGCACATTTCGTTGTTTGTTAAAATGCAGTTGGGCATCTAATAAGAGTCATGCAAAAATATAAGCTAGAATAGAAGTTGGATTTTGTTCAACTAACTGCACCTGTTATCTTAAACAAATAACATTGCTGTGGAGTTGAGCCTTCACAGCTCTCTTTTCATTTATGTTTACCTGATCATATTTAATTATGATTGTGATTTCTCTTTAGTTTTATATTTGAAAGAATTACCGGCCATATTATATGTGTTGCTAATTGGGGATCCAATAATGTCTGATTAAATATAGATGAATATTAAGTGTATATATGAATGGTGGATAATCTGGGGACACTTATCTACTATTATATTAAACATAGCAAAGTCCTAGGTCACTACTTTGGTCCTTACTGCATACTTAGCACTTTGCTGACAGTTCCATGGGAAGGGGCTATAGAAAACCACCTGCTGAGTGTGAACGGCAGGAGGTGAATAAGCACTGAGTGTGGATGGAAATATGGGATTGTATGCAGGAGGAAGCTGTCACTAAAGGCCAGCTCCAGGATATATGTGAGATGACTACAGGAGAGGTACATTGGCCAGATTGGATACAGGGTGGAAGCATCCAGTGTAATAGTCCCGTTAGATATTTCATCAATGTCTGACTTGCTTAAGGTGGTAGTAATGTCTGGCATGTTAAACCTGCCTTATTTTTGGATATAAAGGAACCATAAAGTCTGTTCTGTTCTAGATGTTAATTTGATGTAAGAAGATATGTGCTGAAGTACTCATGAAGGAGACATAATTAGTCTATAATTACATTTATGTAATTTAGTCACTACAGTGACCATATAGCTAAGACCTTATTATTAGAATCCACCCAAATTGCCCATGAATCTATGTTGTACCACAGATGTGAGAGTCATATAATTTTGTGATGGGTATAGTGAAATAACATATATAATTAGTGCTGTAAAACCCATTGAAAGGTGTTGTTATTATATAGATGCTGTTCCCATTCTATGATTGAAGGGAGGCTAGTTCTTAAAGGGCAAAATTCCTTCCTGAATAAGATGTCCTACTATGGTGCTGCAAAGTCTTTTTCGTGGACCATGCAGACTCTTATCAGGTTGGTGTTGTGAATTATGAGTGTAAAGTATTAGTTCTCAAAGACATAGGAAGAGGACAGTTTATTGATATCCAAAAGTCCTTCTATTAATTTATAACGCCCTTCTAAATACTTGATTGGCTGTGTTTGTTTCGATCTTCCTTTGGCTATTCATGGATTATGCCTTGGCTTAACCCTAGAAGACCTGTACTACTTACCATGGACTCACCATTTTATACTGACTTAAGCTTGATTCAATGAAGAAGGGATGATCTGTTTGAAATATTCACCAGACGAAAAGCTATTCAGAAACAATATCCATAATTCTCCTGATTGTACTCGTGTGATTTGATGTTTATTATGGTTAATGACTCCCCAAAATGGTTAATAAAGCACACATTTATGACCATTGGACAATGCATGTAGCTGTTGTTTTGTTGAGTCCTTGATTGCTGTGTCAATTAATAAATAGATAGAACTAAACGACCGTGGTGTACGAGGTGGCCGATCCACCACGAGGGGTGGATCGGCCACCGAGGACACCAGGGGAGTTTAGTTCTATATTTATTTTATGTTTTTAGAGTATTTAATTAACTGAAAATTAACAAATCCGTTACCGTAGTGCCCCGTACAAGCGCCGGTCTGCCATTTTGAATGTTTACATGCACCCAGAACGAGGCTGCAGTGGTGGATCTGCCGCTGTGGTGGATCGACACACGTTACGCCACTGGGGGTGTGGCGATCGGCCGCGCAATGCTATCTCTATGGGAAGAAGTTATTCACATAAAATAAAGAGCCTGTTGTGTATTCAATTCAAATATATAATTAGAATAATGTACATGATAATGGCCTTAATGAAAAAGACTAATGTGCCTTCTAGATAGATTCATCCAATTTACCCAACATACCATTAGACAGGTTTTTCCAATGTATTTTAAACTTATATAAGTATGTCCTACAAAATGGTTGCATCTCCCATTTTAGGGATGATTACAGGACACAAAACGACTATGCATGTCCAGACAGGTGATATTGTTCTTCTTTCCTGCATCATAAATGATTCCAAGACCTTGGCCTGTCCGCTCTCTTGTATGCAGTTAAGTGTAGTTTTATGATGGGCAGGTGACCCTTTATTGGGCATTAAGATGGTACCAACTTGTTCTTATTTTGTTCATCCGAGATGATGGCATACTTTCCTTTTCATTTTCTTCCCTTTGTGACCTATCAACAGACGAAGCCCAATTTCCAAATTGAAAACAGTAATTAATAATAGCCAAAGCAGTGGAACAACCACATGCAAGTTCAAATAAAATCTGTTCAAAGAGTAATTGGGCACTGGAGGGCAGTTATTAGAACTTCAAAGTGTAAGTGATTTAGGAATGGTGGGTGGAATCATTTGGAGGGGATACCATTCTTCTTTGAAATAGCTATTCCAAGGTCATTGGCCCTTTAAGCTGCAAGACAAGTTCATTATGTATACACCCCCTAGGATCTTCATCAACCTCGCCTGTAATCTTTCCTTCAATATAAGGCATTCTACTCTTGCTCAGGTCACAACCTATAGAATGTCTCCAACAAATAGAAATTGCCTTGGTATGAATGTGAGAAGATAGTGATAGGGCAACAGTTGATATCCATACTATCGTATCAAGAACCTTTGATCACGTTCTCATGACTTCTCTTTCCGGAAATTATAAAAAGAAGGAATTACACTTGAAAAGTGTGTGAGCCTTTTAGAGGCCATGTCATTAAGGATCTTACTCAAATACATTCAAAATTTTGGTGCACTCTCTTATAAGCTTATAGAGAGTGCGCCACATGCATTGGACTGATAAAAATTATGAAAAAGGAGACATGCATATATATCAGGTAGATACTTGTGAATAGCAAATTCTCTTGAAATGAAAGAACACATGGGATGTGATAAAACATTCCTCAGATGGGGCGTTTGTATTCTGCTCATGCTGATTGTTAGACACTAGGTCCCATTTTTATAATGCACTTTCTCAGGGCCTCCAGGTGCCTTTTCTCAATCTATGGCCCCTCCTGTCCTTCATATTTTGGCTAGAGTGCTGGTTGAGGTCTTTTACCACAAAAGAATGGCAGTAAATCTAGGTATAATAAATGCAAATGAGTGGGCCTCTGGTAGGATAAACAAAGACTGCGCTCCCTGCAGTAGGTTGTGATCAAAGTAGTGAATATCTCATTATTGCCGTTCATTCTTAGGAATGAACGGCTATAGGAGGGGACCCATTCTTAAATACAAGCTCCCATAGTGGTGCTTCCTCGCTCTCCATGTATAATCCTGTCATAGGTACAGTATTGAGTATGCCTATACCTGGATTAAAATCTGCAAATCAGTCAAGCATAGAAGTGGTGGCAGTGGTGGTGTTGGTGGACCTGTTATTGTAGACCCTGGGGACAGAGTGGTGGTAGCCCTGGACACCTCAGGCAGAGCCATGGTATATAGTATATATACCCCCCCCCCCCACCCACCTCTGAATAGTGGTGGTGGCTGTGCTCCTGTGGTGGCCCCATACCTTCCTGCCACCACCTCCCCCAGCACCATGTGGTTCTCTTCTGCTGGTGGTGTGTTTCTCAGCACCACTGACTATTAACCCACTAAAGGCCACCTACATGTATATTCATGTATACATGTACACATAAGTATGATGCACTTTTTTAGGAGTTTTAAGTGGCGTGGCATTGGATTATTTGGAGTCTTGGGACCGTTTTCCATGTGTGTCGGCCATCTTGGTTTTCGGAAACACAGGGATCCAGGCCATATATGGTCAATTTTGATCTTCAAAAGTTATCAGATGGATGTTAGTGACCATTGGGAGACCTCAACTAGCCTATTTTATTGTTTGCCATGTGTGTCAGCCATCTTGGTTTTAGGAAACACAGGGATCCAGGTCATTTGTGGTCAATTTTGATCTTCAAATGTTATCAGATGGATATTAGTGAACATTGAAAGACCTCAAATACCTAATTCTATTGTTTTCCATATGTGTCGGCCATCTTTGTTTTAGGATACACAGGGATCCAGGCCATACATGGTCAATTTTGATCTTCAAAAATTATCAGATGGGTGTTAGTGACTATTGGGAGACCTCAACTAGCCTATTTTTTTGTTTTCCATGTGTGTCGGCCATCTTTGTTTTAGGAAACACAGGGATCCAGGCCATATATGGTCAATTTCGATCTTCAAAAGTTATCAGATGGATGTTACTGACCATTGGGGGACCTCAACTACCCAATTTTGTTGTTTTCCATGTGTGTCGGCCATCTTGGTTTCAGGAATCACAGGGATCCAGGTCATATATGGTCAATTTTGATCTTCAAAAGTTATGAGATGGATCTTAGTGACCATTGAAAGACCTCAACTACCTAATTCTTCTTTTTTTTTTCAATATGTGTTGGCCATCTTGGTTTCAGGAATCACAGGGATCCAGCTCGTATATGGTCAATTTTGATCTTCAAAAGTTATGAGATGGATGTTAGTGACCATTGAAAGACCTCAACTACCTAATTCTATTTTTTTCAATATGTGTCGGCTATCTTTGTTTTAGAAAACACAGGGATCCAGGCCATATATGGTCAACTTTGATTTTCAAAAATTATCAGATGGATGTTAGTGACCATTGGGAGACCTCAACTAGCCTATTTTATTGTTTTCCATGTGTGTCGGCCATCTTTGTTTTAGGAAACACAGGGATCCAGCTCATATATTGTCAATTTTAATCTACAAAAGTTATCAGATGGATGTTAGTGACCATTGGGACACCTCAACTAGCTAATTTTATTGTTTTCCATATATGTCGGCCATCTTTGTTTTAGGAAACACAGGGATCCAGGTCATATGTGGTCAATTTTGATCTTCAAAAGTTATCAGATGGATGTTAGTGACCATTGAAAGACCTCAACTAGCCTATTTTATTGTTTTCCATGTGTGTCGGCCATCTTTGTTTTAGGAAACACAGGGATCCAGGTCATATATGGTCAATTTTGATCTTCAAAAGTTATAAGATGGATGTTAGTGACCATTGAAAGACCTGAACTACCTAATTCTATTTTTTTCAATATGTGTCGGCCATCTTTGTTTTAGAAAACACAGGGATCCAGGTCATATATGGTCAACTTTGATCTTCAAAAATTATCAGATGGGTGTTAGTGACTATTGGGAGACCTCAACTAGCCTATTTTATTGTTTTCCATGTGTGTCGGCCATCTTTGTTTAAGGAAACACAGGGATCCAGGCCATATATGGTCAATTTCGATCTTCAAAAGTTATCAGATGGATGTTAGTGACCATTGGGGGACCTCAACTACCCAATTTTGTTGTTTTCCATGTGTGTCGGCCATCTTGGTTTCAGGAATCACAGGGATCCAGGTCATATATTGTCAATTTTGATCTTCAAAAGTTATGAGATGGATGTTAGTGACCATTGAAAGAGCTCAACTACCTAATTCTTTTTTTTTTCAATATGTGTCGGCCATCTTGGTTTCAGGAATCACAGGGATCCAGCTCATATCTGGTCAATTTTGATCTTCAAAAGTTGTGAGATGGATGTTAGTGACCATTGAAAGACCTCAACTACCTAATTCTATTTTTTTCAATATGTGTCGGCCATCTTTGTTTTAGAAAACACAGGGATCCAGGCCATATATAGTCAACTTTGATTTTCAAAAATTATCAGATGGATGTTAGTGACCATTGGGAGACCTCAACTAGCCTATTTTATTGTTTTCCATGTGTGTCGGCCATCTTTGTTTTAGGAAACACAGGGATCCAGCTCATATATTGTCAATTTTAATTTTCAAAAGTTATCAGATGGATGTTAGTGACCATTGGGACACCTCAACTAGCTAATTTTATTGTTTTCCAGATATGTCGGCCATCTTTGTTTTAGGAAACACAGGGATCCAGGTCATATGTGGTCAATTTTGATCTTCAAAAGTTATCAGATGGATGTTAGTGACCATTGGGAGACCTCAACTAGCCTATTTTATTGTTTTCCATGTGTGTCGGCCATCTTTGTTTTAGGAAACACAGGGATCCAGGTCATATATGGTCAATTTTGATCTTCAAAAGTTATAAGATGGATGTTAGTGACCATTGAAAGACCTGAACTACCTAATTCTATTTTTTTCAATATGTGTCGGCCATCTTTGTTTTAGAAAACACAGGGATCCAGGCCATATATGGTCAACTTTGATCTTCAAAAATTATCAGATGGGTGTTAGTGACTATTGGGAGACCTCAACTAGCCTATTTTATTGTTTTCCATGTGTGTTGGCCATCTTTGTTTTAGGAAACACAGGGATCCAGGCCATATATGGTCAATTTCGATCTTCAAAAGTTATCAGATGGATGTTAGTGACCATTGGGGGACCTCAACTACCCAATTCTGTTGTTTTCCATGTGTGTCGGCCATCTTGGTTTCAGGAATCACAGGGATCCAGGTCATATATTGTCAATTTTGATCTTCAAAAGTTATGAGATGGATGTTAGTGACCATTGAAAGACCTCAACTACCTAATTCTTTTTTTTTTCAATATGTGTCGGCCATCTTGGTTTCAGGAATCACAGAGATCCAGCTCATATATGGTCAATTTTGATCTTCAAAAGTTATGAGATGGATGTTAGTGACCATTGAAAGACCTCAACTACCTAATTCTATTTTTTTTAATATGTGTCGGCCATCTTTGTTTTAGAAAACACAGGGATCCAGCTCATATATTGTCAATTTTAATCTTCAAAAGTTATCAGATGGATGTTAGTGACCATTGGGACACCTCAACTAGCTAATTTTATTGTTCTCCATATATGTCGGCCATCTTTGTTTTAGGAAACACAGGGATCCAGGCCATATATGGTCAACTTCGATCTTCAAAAGTTATCAGATGGATGTTAGTGACCATTGGGACACCTCAAGTACCTAATTTTATTGTTTTCCATGTGTGTCGGCCATCTTGGTTTTTGGAAACACAGGGATCCAGGTCATATGTGGTCAATTTTGATCTTCAAAAGTTATCAGATGGATGTTAGTGACCATTGGGAGACCTCAACTAGCCTATTTTATTGTTTTCCATGTGTGTCGGCCATCTTTGTTTTAGGAAACACAGGGATCCAGGTCATACATGGTCGATTTTGATCTTCAAAAGTTATAAGATGGATGTTAGTGACCATTGAAAGACCTGAACTACCTAATTCTATTTTTTTCAATATGTGTCGGCCATCTTTGTTTTAGAAAACACAGGGATCCAGGCCATATATGGTCAACTTTGATCTTCAAAAATTATCAGATGGATGTTAGTGACCATTGGGAGACCTAAACTAGCCTATTTTATTGTTTTCCATGTGTGTCGGCCATCTTTGTTTTAGGAAACACAGGGATCCAGCTCATATATTGTCAATTTTAATCTTCAAAAGTTATCAGATGGATGTTAGTGACCATCTTGGTTTTTGGAAACACAGGGATCCAGGTCATATGTGGTCAATTTTGATCTTCAAAAGTTATCAGATGGATGTTAGTGACCATTGGGAGACCTCAACTAGCCTATTTTATTGTTTTCCATGTGTGTCGGCCATCTTTGTTTTAGGAAACACAGGGATCCAGGTCATACATGGTCGATTTTGATCTTCAAAAGTTATAAGATGGATGTTAGTGACCATTGAAAGACCTGAACTACCTAATTCTATTTTTTTCAATATGTGTCGGCCATCTTTGTTTTAGAAAACACAGGGATCCAGGCCATATATGGTCAACTTTGATCTTCAAAAATTATCAGATGGATGTTAGTGACCATTGGGAGACCTAAACTAGCCTATTTTATTGTTTTCCATGTGTGTCGGCCATCTTTGTTTTAGGAAACACAGGGATCCAGCTCATATATTGTCAATTTTAATCTTCAAAAGTTATCAGATGGATGTTAGTGACCATTGGGACACCTCAACTAGCTAATTTTATTGTTCTCCATATATGTCGGCCATCTTCGTTTTAGGAAACACAGGGATCCAGGCCATATATTTTTTTTTTAGTTTTTTTTAGTTTGAATTTACTTTATTATCCCAAGATTTCTATACATTTGGTTGGTCATTTGATTGTTTGGTACATTGATGAAAGAAAGTTTCGATGCATAGGTTACCGGTAATATCTAGAAGTATCATAGGCATACAATACATAGGTATATATGTATTTTAGCTTATATTTTAGGAGTCGCCGAGTAACATAGCATATATCAAAAGTAATAATCAATACCATTGATAAACAATAAATCACAATAAGAGAAAATAATAGATAGTAAATCGAGATAATAATGAAGGAAGAGAACCTCATCCCCACAGTGATCTGTGTAAGGGTTGATTCTTCTGGTTCATCCTTTCTTCGGTTTATGGTATGCAAGACAGTTGACACAATATATTATATTATAAAGAAGATGAGATGGGAGGGGAGTATATAAGGATTAAACAGTGTCAAACAAATTAATGTAGGGTTTGATTCTAGATAGAAACATGGTTTTCAGTTTTGTTCACAAGGTAATGGCAAGTAACATATTAGTAATTTAGAGTATTATTAAGTAATAATGTGCTATGGTCTGACATAGGGAAAGAGTTCTGCCAAGTAGTTTCTAGATTCGGTTTTAAACTGGTCTAGGGTAGGGGCATTTCTCCTACCCGTTGTCAGAGCATTCCAGCTTATGGCACCCAGATATTCAACGCTCCGTGCATACATAAGACAGTTTGGGGTTATAACATTCAATGTAGGGGCATCGTGTAATCTGGTTCTAATAGGTCTAACATCTAGAAAGTCTTTATCACGAGACCGAATATACATGAAATTTAAGAGGTGAATGTATCGTCTATCATGTAGGAAGTTTATCTTATTCATATTATGTATTAGATTTGTACTAGTTAGATGAGGTACTTGAAGACATATTTTTATACATCTATTTTGAAAATATTGGAGTGGATCTAAATATTTATCATACGTACTCATAAAACATATGTCTGCATATTCCATATAGGGTAAAATAGTGGTCTTATAAATTCTTATAGCAAGTTTTACATCAAGATACTTGCGTAGATGACAAAGTTTGTACATTTTGTAGGCAATAGTCTTTGATTGATTATTTAGATGTATATTATAGTGCAATAGAGGATCGAGAGTTACACCAAGGTATTTATAACTAGGTACAACCTGAAGTAATTGATCATTCAAGGATATGTTAGCAGATAGGGTATTCAATTTTTTTGAGCTTGAAGAGAAGATCATTACTTTGGTTTTTTCCACATTTATGGATAGCTTATTCTGTATACACCAGGTGGAATAGACTTCGAGGTCATTTTGTAGTTCTCGCTTAGCGCTATCAAAATTATTGTGAGCTGAGTATATCACAGTATCATCTGCATAAAGCTTAATTTTACATTTTTTTATACAATTTGTTACATCATTAATATAGATTAGAAAAAGTAAAGGACCTATATGGTCAATTTCGATCTTCAAAAGTTATCAGATGGATGTTAGTGACCATTGGGGGACCTCAACTACCCAATTTTGTTGTTTTCCATGTGTGTCGGCCATCTTGGTTTCAGGAATCACAGGGATCCAGGTCATATATGGTCAATTTTGATCTTCAAAAGTTATGAGATGGATGTTAGTGACCATTGAAAGACCTCAACTACCTAATTCTTTTTTTTTTTCAATATGTGTCGGCCATCTTGGTTTCAGGAATCACAGGGATCCAGCTAATATATGGTCAATTTTGATCTTCAAAAGTTATGAGATGGATGTTAGTGACCATTGGGACACCTCAACTAGCTAATTTTATTGTTCTCCATATATGTCGGCCATTTTTGTTTTAGGAAACACAGGGATCCAGGCCATATATGGTCAACTTCGATCTTCAAAAGTTATCAGATGGATGTTAGTGACCATTGGGACACCTCAAGTACCTAATTTTATTGTTTTCCATGTGTGTAGGCCATCTTGGTTTTTGGAAACACAGGGATCCAGGTCATATGTGGTCAATTTTGATCTTCAAAAGTTATCAGATGGATGTTAGTGACCATTGGGAGACCTCAACTAGCCTTTTTTATTGTTTTCCATGTGTGTCGGCCATCTTTGTTTTAAGAAACACAGGGATCCAGCTCATATATTGTCAATTTTAATCTTCAAAAGTTATCAGATGGATGTTAGTGACCATTGGGACACCTCAACTAGCTAATTTTATTGTTCTCCATATATGTCGGCCATTTTTGTTTTAGGAAACACAGGGATCCAGGCCATATATGGTCAACTTCAATCTTCAAAAGTTATCAGATGGGTGTTAGTGACTATTGGGAGACCTCAACTAGCCTATTTTATTGTTTTCCATGTGTGTCGGCCATCTTTGTTTTAGGAAACACAGGGATCCAGGCCATATATGGTCAATTTCGATCTTCAAAAGTTATCAGATGGCTGTTAGTGACCATTGGGACACCTCAAATAGCTAATTTTATTGTTCTCCATCTATGTCGGCCATCTTTGTTTTAGGAAACACAGGGATCCAGGCCATATAGCTCACATAGCCATTATCAGCTGGGGGCCGCCATTAGACCCCGACGGCACTATGACTAACACCTTCAGCCCCCGACTCCGCAGGATATGCCAGGGATGCCTCCCATTGGTCAATAATACAATAGCCATGTGCCGTATATGGTCAACTTCGATCTTCAAAAGTTATCAGATGGATGTTAGTGACCATTGGGGGACCTCAACTACCTAATTTTGTTGTTTTCCATGTGTGTCGGCCATCTTTGTTTTAGGAAACACAGGGATCCAGGTCATATATGGTCAATTTTGATCTTCAAAAGTTATGGTTAGTGACCATTTGGACACCTCAACTACCCAATTTTATTGTTTTCCATGTGTGTCGGCCATCTTGGTTTTAGGAAACACAGGGATCCAGGTCATATGTGGTCAATTTTGATCTTCAAAAGTTATCAGATAGATGTTAGTGACCATTGGGACACCTCAACTACCTAATTCTTTTGTTTTCCTTGTGTGTCGGCCATCTTGGTTTCAGGAATCACAGGGATCCAGGCCATATATGGTCAATTTTGAACTTCAAAAGTTATCAGATGGATGTTAGTGACCATTGGGACACCTCCACTACCTAATTCTTTTGTTTTCCTTGTGTGTCGGCCATCTTGGTTTAAGGAATCACAGGGATCCAGGCCATATATGGTCAATTTTGATCTTCAAAAGTTATCAGATGGATGTTAGTGACCATTGTGACACCACCACCACCAATACCACCACCACACTACTCCCAACCCTCACACACATTCCTTATTTGCATATTTTAATCCAGGCATAGGTTAACTCCATACTATAGCAATGGGGCAGGATTTTACATGGAGAGCGAGGAAGCACCACAATCAGAGCATATATTTAAGTATAGGTCCATTCCAAAGGCCATAGAGTTCATATATAATGATCTTTTTTCCTTGGTTCATCATAGGAATATGCACGGCATTACAGCATTGCTGTGTTTACTTTCCTGAAAGTATGTTATAGATTAATAAATTGCAAAACACACAACATATGAAGGGCTTTTAGATCCCGTATTAAAAGCTGTGTTTACTTTGCCGAAAATATGGGATAAATTTCTAATCCGGGAAACGCACTGCAATTCAACTGCTTTTAGAATTGATATTAAACTCAGAATTGATCGTCAAATTTAAATATGAAACCCTAATATCTTGATCATAGATGACAGATCCTAAATTGAATCCTCTCAATTGCATCCTTAACACGGGCCTCTTGATCATAGATCTTAGATTCTAAATTTTCAATTGAATCCTTAACATAATCTCCTAACCATGGACCCCTTGTCCTAGCAACTGTGGATTTCTCCATGCAAGATAGGAAGATGATTCAAATAGATCTGAGAAGTTATCAGATAAATCTATATGGCCAAGCCATTCCATAAATTTCAAAACAATTTGAGAATTATATGCAAGTGCCTACTGATAGGGATATTACAGTGGGAGGCCTGCAGAAAAGGTCTACCAATCATAGCTTCAATGTTGGTGGAAGGGGGGTGGTGGGGTACAAACACTCATTGAAGACATCTGCCTTTCCCCCTATCTCCATTCAGAAGTGGCACCACAGACAAATAGGGATGTAAGGGGATGTTCCATCACATATTAAAGATAAGATGAAAACCTATTGCTCTAGTGGCTGCATGCAATCTATGTCAGGGTTAATAAACAGGGAATTGAGTGTGATATGATATACATTGACACTAATATGACATACTATCCTATAGCTGAATGGTCTACTAGTCAGTAAGTAGCCTATGAGAAATAGGTCTACAATGATTCATTCCTGGCTACATGCCATATGATCTTACAACCATTCATAATGGGATAATCAGTGTATACGTTCTGAGCATCTAGGAAGGGTTGATAATATTATTATCTATGTCACAATTATAATAAGAGCATGTCACAAGAAACTGTTGGCAAGAATTTCAAATCATTTGATAACAAGAAAATCCTGATTAATAAAATGTGTAGGCACGGTACAGAAAAGAAGCATAGGAACTTTACAACCAAATGTGATGTGACTTCTAAAGAGTCATCAATAAACTGAATCAATGGGTTAAACAATAGTAACAAGTTGTACAATACTAAAAGTCAGTTTTTAAGAGCCCTACATGTATACTGTTTTGAGAGCCCTCATCCAGAGCATATATGTTGAAGGACATAAACAGGCAGCCCAATGATCAGCCAGGCCCAGGAGTTCCAGTTTTTTCACATATTGGTGTTTTGCACTCTCTTTAGAGCCACCGACCATATTTTCCTAAATACAGTGCAGATAAAATGTCTTGGCAGCTGAGCCTAAATTATACTATTTCAGTGAGTAAAGTAGAGAGATGGATTCAGGAACTAGTCTGAATCTTTTTACTGCTCATTTCCAGAAGAAGCTGATGAGACTCTTCTCCTCCAATCACTCTTCAGGCGGTAAAAGGGGTAGTTGGTAAGATCCTGATCAGTCACTCCAAATGCACAAAGAGCATTTGCCATAAGACTGTTTTTAGATGATTGGCCCATTGTGGTCGGTAAGTGGCTTTCAGACCTTTTTATGTCAACACAGAGAGTGTTATGAATAAATGTGTGCAGGCTTTCTGTGATGTCCTCTTCAAGTGCACTGACCATTTCCTACTGCAGTTCACTTAGAGTCTAATCTCTACAATTCCGTTCTAATTCTATCCAATATATCATGTTCTTTAGACATATTTACATACTTAATTTGCACTCAATATTTGCAATACATCTCTTGATGGAAGGGTAAGATAATGTTCATATTCATATTTCATTCGTTTACCTACACCTTATTTTGATCAGGTAAAAACCTTTTTCTTGGTCTGCATAAAGATAATATTCAAAATATAAGCTTAATTCTTGGTGGATGGTTGGCCGTGCAGGCCGCCACCCATTTATTTTGTGCAGATTAGAGCAGCTGTTTACACAGACAAATTACAATAATCACCAGCTAATGAATGCAATGAAAAGTAATTAAGAGGAGTAAATGAGCCAAAACTGGCTGTTAGCATCAATTTGGACTCTGTGGTAGGGCTGCAGACAGCATGCCTGTACTAATCCCTAAATCAAATCTTTTTTTTTTTATTTTTTGTTTACAATACGGGAAGTATGCTGTGTAGGTATGCTACTCCCACATCCAAAGGATGCTTTTGGTGGCTAAGAAATTACCTGCCCAAAAATTGTTATTTTAATGTAATAGTAATGGAAATATATCGCACACTTGAGCTTGTTAATGCAACACAGCTTCACCTTTTCTACTTAGATATATATCTTTAACCATGCAATTAAAACAATAAATTTCCAGAAATTATACTGTCTCATAGACAGTTTCCCGTTTTAGTTTGCCAGGTTGGGGACGGGAATATCTTGTTTGGACACACCAGGATCATAGTACAACAGTCTGATTTTAGTCTGTACCAAGATTCTGGTACCATGCACAGTCTCAGGATGTACTGGGATCTTAGTACCCTTGTGTGTCCACTGGACCATGACACTAACCTCTGCAGGTATATGGGCCAATCAGAGCCCTGGACCATGACACCTACTTATGCATACATTATTGGGGTCAAAGGTGGGATGGTGAAACCACTCCGCCATTTGGTATTTATATTTACATACATATACTCCCTTATTAAACAGCACTTAGCTGAAATGAAAATGTCAGTTTGTAGGCATTTATCTATTCTTTAATCTTGTGGATTCATATTTATTAGCAAATTAAACAAAAAATTAACAAATCAATTTTAGTATAGCAAGACTGGGGGGAAGATTGTAAATATAGCCATTTCTCAGAAAATATTCCGATTTTAGTTCTGTAAAAGAGTGTATATGTAAAATATAGACATTTGCTACCTATGGTGAAATCAAATTTATTTATTTTGATAAGAAAGTAAGAGAAATTTGAAGATAAACAAGGGCATTAAGCTCTTAGTACACACCATGATCCAGGGACTATCACTCAATCTTAGGGCTTACTAAGAAACAGGTTAGTCTTGAACCTGTTTGCAATTTTGATAAAGTTTGTACTCACAGTGGGGCCCAATTAGGCTGAGAGAGATGGTTAAATTATGCATCATGTCAGTCAATTCTAGTCACACCTTGAGCTTAATTTAACTAACCTGCCACCTTCTAACACAGTCACACTCTGGAGGACCAGAGAGAAGAATATTAGTTATGGGATCTCATAGTATCTTGCCAGATGCTGCCACAAGTATGAACTTTGATGCCCCTACTGATTACTTATGTTAGAGACACTGTTGCTTAAATGATTAAGTTATGTTTATTCACTACAAATGTTTAATTGATCAATGAGTGTTAAGACATGCTTTAAAAGAACACTACAGGTTTTACTCTACTATGCAGTTCTTAATCTCAGTCCTAATGATACTTAGCGTGCCTAGTTTCCTTCCATTATATCTTACTTGCTTACATAGTTTTAGACAACCACGAGTGTCTGAGGGGGGGGGGGGTTGATGACCTTTCCTACTATGTCTGACATGAGACACCAGGAGAGTTTGATTAGGAGCATCTGATGTGGAAACCTATATAGATTTATAGACTGTGGGTGACTGTAGAGGTTATAGGCACATCACATATGGACGGGCTTCTATTGCTGCTACTGGTAGTTGTTATAAGGTTAGAGATAGTATCTGTTTGAAAGGAACAATATTTCACTTTAGGGGTCTTACTATCACATGAGAATTCCTTTCACTTCATTCTTTTGAGAGTAAATATTGAGATTTAGTTTTTCTACCTTTTACAGTTGATTTCTTTACATAGGAATAATAGCCCCAGCTATTATTAGTAGACATTGACATGCGCAGGTCTGCCTATGACTGTGTTAGCAATCAGACATAAAGTAAAACAGGGGTTCTACTGGGATACCAAAGGGACTCTATCTAATCATGACATTGGATGTGAGGACAATTCATAATGTGCAGCGTTTAAAGTTTCATTATTTTTTTTAATTGAAATTGAAATTGAAAACTTTTATTTATCCTGCTATGGGCAACGGGTCTCCCCTATCTTAGGTCCATAACAGCGGAAGAGGTATATATGGTTGTTTTGCATAGTCTTTCTCTAAGATTGATTTATTTCTATCTGATCATTATAATTGTGATTGTTATTTCTCTTTAGGTTTTTATATTTGAACTATTTCAACTGCCATATGAATGTAATATATCCGCCATCTTGGTTTCATGTTAACATATGCTTAAGCTGGCGACCTGCTGCAACTCCCATTCTCGTAGGCCTACTACCGCGAATACGTTGATACAGAGCTGTGCCAGTCTATAGCCTAATCCATTCTGTACACACCAGGCAGTGGCACCTGTAGTGTTGACAAAATGGTAAAGATGCACGGACAGTCGCTCGCTTCGAATCTTTATGATTATTTTATGTTAAATTGAGCCATAATATCAAGCAATCTACCCGACAGGGAGTTAAAATAACATGTAAAGGATATACTGCTGAAAGTATTTCGTCAGATTTGGTCTATAAGATTCAGAAATGGAGGGTTTACTTTAAATTAAAATTCGCCTTAGAACAGTACTACGGGGATGAGCACAAGGATTGCCCATTCCAATGTTGTACCCAGATGGAGGGTAAAGCGGAATTCTCCCTAGATAAAGATGTATTCTTGCACCATCTAGTAGAGTTTCATATGCACCAGAGGCCAGAGTACGTCTCTGACCCAGAGGCTGGCAAGAAATGTGCACAGGATGTGTCACCCTGGCAAGGAGATATGATCCGGCATTGGGAGAACATGGAGCAGTAAACCTGCTACATGTTGGTTAGACATAATTGAGTGTCCCGTATATATGGAGGTGAATCACCTAGTAATGTTAGATAGGAATTAATTTTTCTATCTAACTTGGTAATTATTGATTAGAATATATATTGTATTCTAATCTGGAAACTCTAAGCCGAAACATAAAACATCTGGAGAAGGAGTACAAATGTTCTATGCAAATATCCATGGATATGATGAAACCTATATTATAACTGCATAATGCTGTTGCAGTATAGATATGAAATACATCACTAGTCATGCTCTTATACTGTATTATTATGTATACTGTGTTATTCTATCAATATTGATCACTGGACCATCTACTTGATAACCTACCTATTCCTGGACTAAAAGCTACAGAGTCAGCTAGCGCTACAGGCATTCGGGTTTAGCTACGCCCACTCGTCTAAAAAACTCCACACCTAGAATCCCGCTAAAAAAACACCAGTTAGCTAGCACTACAGGCATCCAGGTTTAGCTACACCCATTTACAACAAATCAACAATCATGGAAATAGCACTTCAGGCATCAGGGTTCAGCTCCTGTGCCAATGTAAACCCTCAACCATGTGAGAAGACATCTTATTTATGCTTCATGTGTTTGATTTCTCTTTTAGGTCCTCGGTAATAATGAATTCACACAAACATATTCATGGCCCTATGATACACATGCATCTAGTCTGTTCATGGTAGCTCTCTTGCTGTTTGCTTTGAAACTCTTACTGTGGGGAGCCTTGAGCTATCGATCAGGCTTGTTTGGATAACATTTGTAGTGACTCTGATTGGCTTTCTCTTAGAGATGTTTGCAGTATTGTTGAGCATGCTGTCAAGATTCAAGAGTTCTGACAGGCAGTTGATGATGTCAGTGTTCAGACTTCATTTATAATGTCAAGTAAAAGCATTGGCAGCATTCACCTGCTAATTATCAGGGTGGCGGCTTTCGCTCCAACCAAAACAGCGATCTAAAAAAGGATCATATTTGCAGGAAATGGAATTTTACTTTGTGTGACTACACCGACTGCCGGTGGACTCACATTTGATATAACTGTCAGGGACCCCACAAGGGGAAAGAGTGCAATCTTAATTGTAATCAGACAGGTAGTCAAAGTCCAAACCAAAATACTCTTGAAAGCATGACTTAGGAAATTTTCTACCGCCTCAGAATTTCTGTCTTTCATTGAAGACACTTATAGTAGTAATCTCAATGACATTTGGCCCAACTTGTACCAAGATATTACTTGTTCCCCAAGTTTGAGCAGTTTGTTAGATGTTCTCACAGATTATGCCCCTCTTTGGTCAAGTGGTGGCATCTCTCATTGGGTGTGTTGTGTCAGGGCGCAACTTTCCCCTATTGGTTGGTGAGAAATGCTTAGTGGCGGTACAGATATGGTCAGGGGAGTTGGGACCCCGATGCCAACTTCATACTTGAAGGAATATGTCACTGCTTCAAACTAGTTGACCCAGAGGCTCAAATTGGTACATACTTTGGTTTCAACTACAAATCTGCTACTATAACTGCTAAGACAGAAATCGATAATCTGATCCATAAGGAATTATGTAATGGTAAATTGTCAGCGGTCGATCAGGTTCCAAAATTCATTTACTGGGTGCAGTACCCAAGGCCACAGGTGGTTTCAGACCTATCACAGATGCTTGCAGACCTGAAGACCTGCCAATTAACAGATATATGCAAAAAACTTTCTCATTATTTAGTTATAAATCTATTGACGTTGTATTCAAGTCATTGAACCACAACAACTTTATGGCAGTGACTGATTTAAGGAGTGCATATCGTTCAGTGTTGATCAGGCCCTGTGATAGAACTTTCCAGGGCTTAGCTTGGTCTGTCAATGCCGAGAGTATCTTTATACAAGACAATTTCCTGTCATTTGACACTCGAGTCGCCCCCTTTGTCTTCAACAGACTGACTGATGCCGCAGCAAAAGGATATTTCTGTTGTAATTACCTTGATGACATGCTCATTAAAGCCTTGTCCTATGGGGGCCCAGTTGGAGTTACACAGAGTTCTAAGATCCTTAGGTTTCCACATAGCATAAGATAAAGTTTGTTCTCCATCTCAAATTCAAACCTACCTGGGTATAGAGATCGACTCTGTACAAATGAAATTGAGGCTACCCGAGGAGAAAATCAGAAAGTTGCACAAAGAGTTTTTTTTCACTGTTTGGAGACTTATCTGAGCTAAAACAGAATTGGCCCTAAGCAGGCTTGCTACATGGGTTGCTGAGTGTGTGGGACATATGGGCTCGGCACTGTCACTACACCTAGTGTTATCCCTTTGGCACCTCAGGTCACATGTGTTTGTGATGTCACACTGATTCAAGTATGCTGTGAGCGGTTAGGGCTGTTATGCTGGACATTAATTTTTCTTTTCTATCTTTCCTTTATTTAATAAATAGGCCGTGTCTTAGGACAGCGTGCCCGAGTCCATATACTTGTCTGTCTCACTCTGTCCCTCCTCGGGCCAATATAATACAGAAGCATGTTGTGCAATATAAAAACTAAAAGTTAGATACTATTGACTATCATCTGAAGCAGAAATTATAACCTGTGCAAACAGGCTTCAACAGGTTTTCCCTTGTAGACCAGTGATAAATGTCCCTCTCTGGCCTTTTAAACTCTCCCAAGAGCCACCAGCCATATTTTCTCAAAAACAGTGCAGATAAAATGTGTGCCTTGGCAGCCACCCCTAAATATACTGTTTCTGTAAGTATAGGAATTTAGTGATGGATTCAGGAACTGGTCCTCAGAATTTCTGGTCCATTTCCAGATGGAGCAGAAGATACTTTCTCCTGAAAAGACTCTTCCCCTCCAATCACTCTTCAGGCTGTAAAGGGATAGTTGGTAGGAACCTGATCAGTCACTCCCAAAGCACAAAAAGCAGTTGCTGTAAGCCTGTCATTCACTTGATTGGCCCTCTGTGGGTGGTTAGTGGCTTTCATACCTTTTTATGTTAACATGAAGTGTGCTAGGAACAAATGTGTAGAAATCTCTTTGGTTTTCTCTACAATTCTAGGTCCACCAGCTATTTTCTGTGACTGAATACCTATACTACAATTTTAGCTTGTCCGCAAAGACTTTGGAAAGTGGAGAATTGTTTTAGTCATCTGCAACAAATGAAAAAGCAAAAGTTATTTCAGTATGTATCTTACATATTGGTACCATATAAGCATAAGAATCCCACTTACAATGTAACATATTCATTCAAATTAGTGAGCTTACATAGATCTATCAATGTGCAGTTTTGTGTCCTACCAAAGGGCCTTTATACACTGCAAAATAGAGCCACAGAAGGTGAACCCACTTTGTCTGCTGTGCCTGCTTAAGCTATGACTGAAAATATTATTCTAGTAGCTAGATAAATTTAATTCAGAAACCACATGATTAGCAAAGTGGCAGAGGCATGAGGCAATGTCACCTACAATACTCTTTTCACTTTGAGGTCTGAAATCACAGAAGGTGTGCAAATGGGAATTTTGGTGAAAGTCAGCCCCCTACACTTAGGATTTAGATTTTTCCCCAATTCTTTTGGGGTCATATTTTTGGGCTCAATGAGTTCTTGATGTTATATATGGGTTTTAGTGGTTAAATATTCTGGGCTCCAGGGGGTTGAACATACCTAAAATTGACCCCTTTCAGCTTGGAAAATCAATAAAATTGACAAATTTCATCATTTTTTGTAGGTATGTGTCTGTCCACTTTTATTATGTAAATTATAGAGTCTTGTGGTGAAATTGGAGCAAAAATTATGTTCCTGGTCAGATTTTTTCTATTCTTCTGGAGCATTTTACTTTTTGTAAAGTGGTCTGTCCGGGTGATAATTTGGTCATTTGGCCTCCCCCCATGAAATACCTAAAAGTGAAATGGGTTCAATTATGCCTTAAAAGATTTGCTAAATTTTGGGGGTAAAGTATGTTGAAAACAAAATTTGATTTCCTCCATAAATTTCACTGTGAGGGGGCAATAAGTGATTTCCCTTGAAAATCCCCCTTTTTCCTTGTTCGGGCAAAAAATCATGTTCCTTCCCCTCCTGTGTAGGATTAACATATTTAACTATCCTAACTAAGTCAGTTATTTACCCTCTACATATACCTAAGTGCCCAATGTATAGGGCAATGGATTACTCTCCATCCTTTGCAGTAGCAGAGATGGGAAGTGCTATTTTGTCCGGGTGAAATCGTGTCCGGGCGAGTGACCATTGAATAACATGCCATGTTGAGGGTTTGATTTACTACAGAAATTAAAATTTTATCTAAATGAAAATAACAGCTCTCGACCATTAACCTTTTTGTGCCCAGAATTATTTGAAGATTTTACATTATTTTACATTATTTCACGATTTCATTTTTTGTTTTATAAGACCATGTGTAATTTCCATCTTCTTCTTTGATAAGGGCTTGGCATATTACATTTTCTTAATTTCCATAACTCAGTGAAGACTTTCAGTTAAGGATGTGATACTCAGGTCAGGTCTAGTAACCATAGTTACCAAAACATTCCATTTGTTGTCATTTAGTGGTATTTGGTCTCTATATATCCATAATCCCTCCAATCCTGAGACCTTTCAAAGCTGATTTGCCTGCATGCATCTACATGTACTGGCACACGGGAAACATGATTTGTTGTACTAGAAACAATGCATGGCTTATCTTTAGGGTATGAGCACTTGCTGTAAAATATAATTGTAATATTGGAACCTACGTGTGTATGATCCAACATCATTTTGCTACCATATCAGGTTTTAGCTGGAGGGTTATCTGTTAATGAATCACATAAAATGACAACTCATTTTCAGGTTTTGACACACTGTGTCTGATATAAAGCAGATACAGCCAAATGAATAGTTGTATCATAATCTGGAGGTCATAAGCATTCCATAGAGGGTCTAACTTTGCAGATTGGACAAGTAGAAGTATCTGCATGAAAATTTCTTTCAATATACATGCATTTAAGCACAAAACCGCACTTAAATGCGCGCTTGGGCACCTAAGGGTTAAGACCTGTAGATTACAGAAATCACATTGTTATGTATGTCATATGTGTCTTTTATATCATGAAATGAGTGTACTTATAATAAATGTGTAGAGGCAAGGAGAAAGGGTGCTCCGTGCTAAAAGTCAACTTTAAAATTCAAATCATTAGCTTTACAGTGATACATAGCATGAGAAGATACTCCTGTTAGTTTTGGAGGAATGGCTTGCTAGATATGGGTAGGTGTGACCATTTCAAGAATGTTAATAAGCTCTATGTGTAATTGGTCATGAGATATATAGCTAATTAGCATAATTTATGCTAATTAGCTAAATTCGTATAAATTTTTATTCTTTTGCCCATAACTTTTGATCTAGAAATGGTATTTTCATTCTGTTTTCGCCATAGTAAACCTTGTGGGATGTTCCTTCAAATGGAATCATTGATTTTCCTATTTAGAATGAAAATCATGTTTCCATGGCAACAGAAATCAACAAAAATGCCTATTTTGGCCCAAAAACATTCTTTTTACATGCCAAATTTAGAACCTTTCCACCCAAAATAGAACGTTTTATCAAAAACCATTGAATTCTCCATAAAAAAGTAGCCTATAACAGTTTTAGTCATATTTTTCCTATTCTAGTCCATAGTGGTGCCCCCTGGTGGCTAAATCTGGTACTAAATCCCGCAGTAACTGTCCTTTCTGCTTGCTGGCTCACAAATGTTTGTAGAGATTCTTGGCATATGTCCGGGCGAATGACATTGTAATATGCCATGTTGAGGGCTTGATTTTCTACAGAAACAATTGTCATATTACCATGACAATCTCAGATCTAGACCATTTTGACCTGTAGATCATGAAAATAACATGTTTCTTTATGTCAGATGTGACCTTATTATCGTAAAATGAGAATACTTTTAATGGTTTTTATCATGATTCTGCCTACATTTCTTGTCCTCACACAAAATTCAATATTCCTGCCACTCCTCTGCACAATAGGGATATTCAAATATCCTAACTATGCCTGTTATTTACCCCCTACATATACCTTAGTACTCAATGTATGGGATAATTGATTGCTGCTAAACCTTTGCGGTATCAGGGATGGGAAGTGCTTTTTTGTCCAGGTGAAATTGTGTCCGGGTGAGTGACCATTGAGTAACATGCCATGTTGAGGGTTTGGTTTCCTACAGAAATAATCATTTTATCTCATTGAAAATCACAGATCTGGACCATCTTGAGCGGTAGATGATGGAATTCACTTGTTATCTGTGTCAGCTGATTCCTTGCTATCATAAAATGAGCCTACTTTTAATGGATTTTGATCACAATTCTGAACATAATGTCCAGGCGAGTGATGAACTACAAGGTATTTTGAACAGAAATTACAGACTTTTTCCCCATCAAAACTATATACCACCTGAAAGTACATGCTGTGGGCATTGTATTCCATATAATCAATAGTTCCTACCATAGTCTGTTCAGCTTTTATATAGAACAGAAAGAAATGAATATCTTAGAATCTGAGATTTACTTGAATTCAAGGCTAGGCCCTATAGGAAAATGACCTGAGGGAAAGGCAAAAAGCCCATTAAGTCTGATTACAATACTCCAAACCCAACCATTAGACCCAGTACTACAAGCAAAATCATAATAACAGTGGACCAGAAGCATATCATAGGTCATTTTGAATCAATAAATGGAAAATACCCCGAATGGTCACTCGGGAGGAGATCGTTTCCAGGTAGATAGGTTCTGGGCATTGCCATAGCAACAGTTTTCATATTTAACTCATAATATTTCATGTGCAGTTACCCCAAGACCTATACACTATCCACAAAAAATATTTTTGAGATACTCCATAATTTTTTCTCAGACCTCTCAAAACTCCACCAAGGCCTTTTTGCACACTTTCTATGGTTTTTGACCTTGATTTGGCTAGAATTAACTCGATCATGTCCCTTATATTAGTATGTATGATATTAATCAATTTTATGCTTGGTAAAAAACAAGGGCTGTATCCTGAATGATAATAAAAATTCACTTATTTTCTCTATTCTATAGGTGAGTGACCAATATCTGATATCTTGCCATCCTAAGTGCTACAGTCCAAGTAAGTTTAGAATCTCTTCTTATACCTGTTATCAGTTTATATATTTTGATAGAGACATTATAAAATGATCAGTTGCCTGCACAAATGGTTAGGCCATTGTAGTCAAACCTCATGTTGATTTTGCCCTAGGCCACCCTTAAATATAATCCCACCCTGTGGAATTGAGGGAAGACTGTCAGTGGTGATCATATTTATAGAGTGATATGCCCTGTAAGATCTTGATATCTTTGGGCATGAGGCTGCATATCCAAGGTATCAGATCTATAATCAAGCTCCTATTGGTGGTGGGATGGAAAAGACATTAGTTCCAAGATTGAATACAAAACATTAAATACTGAGATAGATAGTTGCAAATATACATGTGACCCTAAACTATGAAGAGGCCTAATCAAATACAGTCTATAAAAGCTTTCATGCCGCAGTTAGGTTTGTGATGTCATGTCAATAATACTTTTGGTCCACTCAGTTTTGTAATATTGTGCTGGTGCAACCTTTGGCTCCAAAGGTTCACTTCCAGATATTGAAGACCCTGCCAGAAAATAGGCTTTCAAGCAAAGATTACACCGACCAAATTGCTCTATTCACTCTGGACTGTTTTATGTAGGACAGAATAAATAAGTGACCAAGCAAGCAAAAACACCCCTCTGCCCGGAAATTTACTATCAAAGCTCATCTCAATATCTTTCAAATGAGACATCATCAGCTTAGATATTCCCAGCAGTTATGTCAGAACCGCTCCTTGTATATAGGTCATTATTCACATCAGATATCGATGATTAAGCTCTAGATTACATTATAAACCATAATAATGTCTAAAAACACAATAAATCAGCCTTTGCCATAAAAAAATACCCAACAATATGACAATTTTTATCATAGATTTTGATCTAGAAGGAATTTTCCATTTCTGTTTTCAGTTTTGGGTTTTTGGTGAGTATCCCCAAGATTTGGCATAAAATCTGCTAATTTTGAATATTGGAATTGTTGCTATGGCAACCAGGAACAGGCATATAGATTGATTTATCGTGAAAAATGTTCATTTTACCATTCAAATATGGACCATTTCTACCCAAAATGGAGTATTTTAGATAATACCATTGAATTCTGCATCAAAAAGTAGATTAATGTATTTTTATAATACTTTTAGATTAATTTGCCCCTCCAATTCCCCCTGGTTGCCAAATGGGGAATTAATACCTTTTTACCTTGATGGGTCACAGCTGCTTGATTTCCAGTTTTGGCAATTTTCACAGATTTTCGATGCCATGACAGTACTGCTTAGTAGTTCTTGTTTGATACTGTAAGCCAAACTTTCAATTTAAAATCTCCTTATCATAGATCTAAGCAATAGAAAATATTTTGTAATGGTTTAAAGTGAGATGAAAGGGGTGAAAAAATATTTACCTGTGCTACATTCTCTCACACCCACACTACTCAGAGGACCCAGGATATATGCCTACTTGCTGTGGTTGTACCACAGTTAGCACCCTAACGCACCACCACAGGTAGCCTGCAGCACAGACAGTGCATTGCAGTAGGGTACCCCATCCTGGAATCAAACCCAGCCAACATTGGATCAAACCATTATTGGAATGTACAAAGCTATAGAGTACCTACTTTATTGCATCTGATGAGACCGAAAGGTCTAAACTCATAAGACTGTAGCATCATAAAAGTGAGAGTAAATCCCTATAAAAGACTCTAGAATGAGGATTTTAAGTAGTGTTCTTTTTTCAGAAAAATATCTACAGAAGTGGCCACCCCCACAAAAAGTGGACCATTCCAAAGGAAGTTCCACTCCACTGGTTCCAATCAGTGCGGGGTGGCATAGTCTATAATAACAAAGTACACACTGGGACAAGATCAATCACTCTCACCTGGGGTCTATAAATACAGGTTAACACCTGACTGGGTCCTCAGTCTTGTGCAGTAGTGCCGTAAGTACACAAAGCCACGTCACCCCCGAGACATTTCCATGTATGTCAAAACATCTCTTTCATGAGCATTGTCAAAGAAATTTAGAATTATTTCACTGTACTCACCCCCTCCCATGTCCATACATCTCTTTGCTAGTCATATTAGGAATGTAGTAGATCCTAGGATAAAACTTACAGGAGGCTTCTTAACCATAAACTAGATATAACTTTTTCATGAAGGCAATGACCAGTCAATGACAATTGATAAACAAGGGGGTTCCTTCATAACTCTAAAAGGAAAATATGTCATTAAACAGATAAAATTTTCTATTGAGAATGAAACTTTCATTGAAACGAAAATCTTTCTATGAGATCATTCTTTCAAACCTGATCATTTCCAAACAACATTTCTACCTAATAATTGTCACACTCATGAATCACTATCCAATGACTCCCAGGGTCATGGATCTGAAAAAAAAAAAACTACCTTTGATTCTCTAAGCACACCTTGGAAAGGGGGGGGGGTTAAGCTTTTGTTGGATATAGAGAAAGTGAGGAGGATATTTGGAACAATATTATTGTCAGAATCTATACAGATGAGAAAGGCATTCCTCTCATCAAGGTGGTGATATTTGTGTTGATGGATGTTTGTACTCTTTAAATATTCACTTTCTATTTACCATACCTCAATAGAGGATGAATATTAGAATTGCATTGTGAGTGAGAGAAACTAAAAAAAAGAAAGAAACACAACACATGATCAATGTGAATCAATCAACTGAAAGGGGCCCATAAGCTGGGCAGCTAATCAATTTATTGTGGTCTAGATTATAACTTTGTATCAAATGGGCTAGTTGAATTTTAGATAAAATGCTATAGTCTAGTCCCCTTCTGTAGATATTTATAAAACATACTCGACCATATCCCCAGGCATACTATGCAGAGCATAAACTATATGGGCACTGACCCCAATTCTGGAAACCTACTTGACCAGTATGACACAGCCATGTATTTGTGAACATTACATTCTCCCTTTGGAACTAAGGATATGGCCTCTTCTCCCTAGTGGCTCATAAAACTGGAGTCATTTGACCAGCAGAACACATAGTCTGCTAGGTGCCCTGTCCTCTCTCTCTCTGAGGGGCTCTCAGGTCAGTCCCATGGCCTTTGGCAAATCCACTTCCTCACTGTAACACAATTTACCTGATTGCAAATAGCTTGCCCCTATCTGCAATTGCCTGTAAAGCACAGTTTTGGTGGTGAATGACATGGGAAGAGGCTGATAGCTAATTACTACATTATCAGCTTGCATGGGCATCTGGACAACAGCAATTCTATCTGTTCAGGCTTATCAGTGATGTGGAATAGATGAATAAGTTATTAATGGATTGTATAGGGTGGCAAACTCTGGTCTCCCTTAGTAACTTGTTGTGCTTACTGAGGGCCAGCATTGAATATAGTCGACACCATGGTAGGCCTAACATAGACTATAGTAGATCCTCATTGTATAGGAATTGGAAATAGACCCATCCTTCTAGGAAAAATACTTTCTTCGCCAAACAACTTATTTTTGACTAAACTCATTTGCATCTGATTCTCAATGATAACAAGGGCCAAATGATAGGGGATAGGCCTAAGCAATAAACACAACATTTTCATCAATTTTGATTCAACTTTTAGGATATAAACATAGCTAGTTGTATTGCGAAGAATGGGTTGTAAGCTTCAACTCTCCGCAATACATATGCGCTAACTTTTCTTATTACTTATAAAATCATTAAAGTCTCGGGCTGATGGCACTATTGTATGATGTACAGAACCCCAGTGCAGACCATGGAATGCCATTAGCTAGGCCAATATAGAGCTTCCCAGAAGGTTTGCTGAATCGACCGGCAAAGGTTTTGTAGAGTACATGGCACATAAAGAGGTGATGATTAGATTGTTCAGCATGTTTATTGTTGCATTGAGTGGCCCTATTACACAGGGCCCATATGGCAGGGTATCCCCAATAAAGCACACTTTCCCCCTATCTTTCTCATATAGGTGCTTTCTTTATACTGCTGATTAGCACCATTCAGAAATAACCCTCAAAACAATGTAGGTGTGACCATTTCTTGTAATAAGATGACATGTTGGCTATCTGATTTTGTTCCTAAACCAAATTCCCCTCATACTTTTACAGGACAGAGCTTTAGAGAGGAAGTGGACTTAATTCTTTGCACTGAAAACCCACCGCTATTGCAAAGTCGTCATATATGACGAGTTTAGGGTCGTCAGAGGGTCATCAGGCCTTCATGACTACCCTAGGTCGTCACACTGACCACCTTGGCTTTACTTATCGTTTGGGTGTTTGCCTTAAGAGGCCCCCACTATGCTTTTCTGTGATACAAATTATGTTAACTGGAGTGTATATAGGCTCATGAATATACATTGTTCTTATTGTATTGTTGCTATGAAAAGGGAAATATAAGGATCATTTGATAAAAATTTACCTGTAAAGAGGTGGAAAAGTTTAAATGAAAATGTAGAAAGAGTATTAGATCATTCTGCTAATGACACCTTTCTTATGAATAGTGCTGAGGGTATAAGTCCATATCTATTGAGAGCCTATGACATAGTAGAAGGTTGTACTCACACAGCACTACATAAATTAGAACGGATCCCATGATAGTGGGTTCAGATTGGAAAAGTAAATACTAATTGATGGGTGAGGGGATCAGGTATATGTTACAAAAAAAAACATAATTAAAAGAAAAATACTGGCACTGTGATGTATGTAATTTCTGCACAGGACAATATGGCTGTAAAGGGCACCTATAGTGACGACTTTAGGTCATCAGTGACGACCCAAAGTTGTCACATATGATGACCCAATGACGACCTAAAGCTGTAGATTTAGGTATCGTCAACCTGAGGACCTAAAGTCGTCAGTATTGACGAGTTTTGGAACCTGTAGGCTTTCAGTGTGTTAAACACATCTCTGCTATTTGTTATGGAAATATATTTCCTGCCATGTGTTGACACATAGTACTGAACCTGGAGATACAATTGAACATGTCTATAGACAAATTAGTATCATGACACTCTATCTGTTTGCTCTGAAATGAGAAGAGCATCATAGACAAGTCTGTTGGAAGGTGTTAATTCCCTGACCAGTTCTATTACACTGTCCTTCCATTACTGAATGAGTGTTTCCTAAAGGACGACCATTCACGCATTGATGATCGGGGGTGCTTTTACATAGTTACCTGTATGAATCAGTACGGATTATTATTATAAAAGGTTTAGATTGAAGCCACATCATAGCCTTAGAAAGGCCTTATTGCAATTTTCAGCAATGCCTTTAGATAACTTTAGCACGTACAAATTATCCACGCAAAACTATCAGATCAGTTTCAGATTAAGTTCTAGAATAGACAGAAGGATAGAAAAGCTAAGATATAGAATAGACCTGGTGAGCCAGAATGCATTTCTCTCAAGTAATTTTTTATTTTAGTCAGATATAATCTCTTTTTTCCACAATAGAATCTATACTAAAAATTAGCTTAATAAAACAACCTACTCAGATAAGTAGTACTTAGATCAGGCACTCCTTTGACAGTTTAATACTTCATCTTCTTTGTTATAACAAATTCCAATATGACCTCAGAGAGCATGTCCCATTTGGACAAGCAGACAAAGCAAATTTTCTACTCACACTCTGACTTGATTCCCCCTCTTGCCAGCCTCTAACACAATCACACCCTGGAGGAATGGAAGGAGGAATGTGAGAGGTGATCTTAGCTGGAGGGGAGCCTCTTGCCTTATGGTGATGCAAGTGTCGATTAGCTGTATCCTGAGGTGTTCACAAATACCTTTGATCTGTGGTTCACCAGACTACATCTTCCTCATTGTTTACTTTGCAGGTTAGATAGTATCAACAGGAATGAGGAACAAGACAGATCTACACTAAAACTTTAATAAAGAGTCTGTGATACACATCTCAGAGAATACCATCATTTGCTACTGTGCATTCATATATATTGAGACGAATGCCTCGGTTTGAGTGTAAGTCAGTCAGCAATAGGCCAACAGTTGATATCCATACTATCATAATCAAGAACCTTTGATAAAATTCTGTCAAAACATTTCACAGAAATTAAGAAAGAAATTATATAAAGGGATGCAGGATTCGAAATACAACATGTGATTTGACATTTCAAGGTAAAACTTTCATCAAGAACCTCCAAGTCAGCTTTTCAACAGAGAAAATTAATGTATCCCTAACATAGGTGACACCTGGCAAATGGGTGAGCCTGCCACATTATATATAATGTGGCAGGCTCACCCTATATATATATATAATATTAAATATATATTTAATACGTTTCCTCACATTATCATTTCGACTGTCATTTCTACAAGGGATGGAGTGGGTCCCAGGTGCACGATGGAGATCATCATCACAGGGAGGAAAGACTTATTTATTATATTGTAAGTATTGTCAAGGGACTATTCTATGTATTATAATTATCAACGCCATACTCTAACCAAGCCGACCAAGCTTTCCCCTGTAGAACCGAAGGTTACCTATTTTTAGCCTACCGGGCTGAGTGACTCACTCACTCCAGAGTGACTCACTCACCCCCTCCCTCTCCCAGTGGGAACCCCCAGGCTCCACCTGTGAACCCCCACTGGAATGCATGACTCATACACTACCTCCAGGCCCACCTGGTTAGGTGACTCACCTTGGAGAGCAGCTCACCCCCCCCAAATCCGGATCAGACTGGATCTAACCGGACTGGGGCCGAGCTGCTCACCCCCAGACTGAGTCACTGGAAATGCCCTAATATGGAGACATGAGTCACCCTGAGCAGCTCCTTTCCCCCTTTATAAGCTGGAAGGATCCTGCTCAGATCATCTTATTCTTCTCCAACCTAGACCCTACGACACTCAGGTGCCTTGGCCCCAGGATATAGCTTGGTCAGACTGGCGAGTACCATACTGTATACCATATTGATTACTCTCATGCCAATCTTACAATAAAGCTGGATCATCAACTGAATTGTCTGGACTCCTGTTACCTCACTTCATGACATGTAACGACCTGTTGACAATGGTGGAGAACTCCAACTGTAACAATGCCATTGTTTTCACCTCTCATGAGCCATGAATCAAAGTGAGACGACACCAAAAGAGTTTGCTTCACAACGCGTCGTTACACCCCCGGGGCTAGACGCGCCTACCAGCAGCAGCAGCAGCAGCAGCAGCCCCAGACGCACACCAGCCTACTCAAACAGCTGACTCGTCACCTTTCTGTTGGATCTCATCCTTCCAGCCTCATTATTAACACCTAAACCAACACCTGTGAGTAGTGACAAAACTTTCTCGTCAACCATAGTTGATAATAATACCGGTACACAGACCAGCACACCCAGCACATCACAAGCACCAGGCCTTAATTTGACTTTACCTGATTTCTCAGATGCTGAGTCCCCAGTACTGAGACTTGCCGGTCTACCAAGTGAAATACAGTCTACACCTGTAATTAACTCTCCTAGTCACCTGGATTTAGACTCACATTTAGAGCCCAGGTCTCCTCAACTACAGGCTGCCCTACAGAGCATACCAGTTCCTACTCAGCAGCCCAGTACCGGTACACACCCCACCCCCAGTCAAGCAGGTTTTATACACCCAGACACCCCTGAGCTCACTTGGGATAATCTCATTGTCCCAGATTCTACTACTAATACACCACCCACCTTTGATCTCTGGAGACATAGAATAAGATCAGCTATCGCCAGGTGGAGATCAGCAGGCTCAATTAGGAACAACAAAGCTCAGCAAGCACAAACCTGCAACCCTGAGAACACACAGTGTGGTGAGAGCCCCTCAGCCTTTTTACATTGTGTCAATAGAATATTGGAGGAACGGTGGCCTGACGCCACAAACTTTAGGGATCCTTTCAGATCATACTTAAGTACCTCCACTCCTGAGGCAACCCCGCCGCCACCAAACACCCTCTCCCCAAGCTTGGAATCTGGAACCTCCACATCTGACTATACACCCTTACCTAGCCCCAGAAGAAGAAGGGCACAGTCTAGTTCACCTCATAGGAGACAAACACCTCCTTATTACAGACTGCTAAGAAGTGTAGAATAGGCAACAGCTGGAGGTAACATAAGGGCCACCTCCCATATCTTCAGCAGAAGACAAACCACCCCTGAATTTACATCAGAAGACAGCATCACTTCTGGAGAGGATTCTGAGATCTCTTTCCCTCACCTTAACAGGCACAGGACAGACAGCAGCATGGCTTCAGCACCCCTACCCAGATATGACCAAGATGACCTGGCCAGAAATCCGGTGAGAGAATGCACTCAGGCAGTCAGTGATTCCTTATCCAACCTACTGACTGGCCAAATTAATCTCCTGTCCGCTGAAATCAAAAGGGTAGGTCAGGAACACACCAGCCAACTATCCAGAGTCAATGACAGATTGGATAACATGGACACCTGAAGAGCTCAAATGGAGCGTGACATGATACACACACAAAGGAGAGCTGCTGAGGACAGTGCTGATGTTTTAAGAAGATCCGAAGCATTGGCTGCAGATATTTCTGAGAGAATAAACAGAAATATGAACGATGTTAGAAGGGACATTTATACAGCCTATGACAACAGAACACCTGCTTATGTCCCCATCACACACCCAACACCAGTCAGTACGGGGCTGATTCACACTACTCAGACCCCGAGTGCACCCCCTGCAGCCTCCAACCCACAACTAGGTACAAACATCAGGTTAAGCCCTCCTAGTGCTTTCCACAGCAACACTCCAACAGGCTTAACACATGCCACGCCCACTTCCAACCAGCCGACTCAAGGCGGAATTCCTGGTTTGTCCGCAAACCACCAGATGGCAGCACCAGCTCCCGCCCAAGCAGATGCTAGACCCAGCACCCTAGGCTCAGTGATAAGAGACATATACACTCCAGCACAAGGACACACCCCTGGTAACATGCCCATACCTATGCAAACCTTGCACTCCCAAAGCACGGGTGCACACCATACGGGCTATCGCCAGGCATACCCCCACTCTACACCCTTGATCCCAAACCTAGGGCAGTCCCACTTCACTAATAGCATGGGACAAATGACGCTGGAAAATGATAGACTTTCCTCAGCCCAGCTCAGCTCTTTCAATAAGCCTGAGACCTTTGATAAGCCAACTGAGTACAGATCTGCATCCAAATTCATCATGGAATTCAAATTCTGGATCAGGAACATGTACCCCCGCCATCCCCATCTTAATGCCTCATGTTTGTACACCTTCCTCAAGGAGAGAGCGGCCCAATGGTTTTTCTCTAATATATTTGAGAAGCCCATCATGTATGATAATGAGGCTGTATATGCTGCTTTCCTACAGCGTTTTGGCACCCCTGACCCTGCAACCATCATCAAAGGTTACAGGAATAGAAAACAACAGCCAAATGAAACTATGGAGCAATACCTGGCCGACATGACTCTCCTCTTAGCCAATAGCAGCCTAGAAGAATCTGTGCAGGTGGATTATCTGATCAATGGTCTAAAACCCGAGATTAAAACAGTAATCCTCCCCGAGGCACCCAAATCCATAGTGGAGGCAGAGCGCCTAGCACTCAAACAAGAGCTCAGCCTTGAAGCCAACAAAACCTCCCTTGCCTCTACCCAGCAGGCAGACCTCTGTGCCATTTTTAACAACAATAAAAATAATAGCAGGTCCAGAAAAGAAGCCCATTATCAGGACAACAAAAAGGAGGACAGGCTTCCAAGTGGCAACTACAACAAGCAGTATGATGCCAAATACAGAAGTGGTTTCAACAATCAATCTGAGTCCAACTTAAGGAAATATAAGGGCAGATCTAGGTCCCAAGACTCACCTGGAAATGGAAAAGCCCAGCCACCCCAATTCAGAAGGTCTTTGAGCTCCCACAAGAGCCCAAGCTCGGATGAAAATAAAATCATCATCACTGTAGCTACAGCCCCATCTGATAATAAACAGGTTTCCTTCAAGAAAACCTCCATCCCCCCTGATGGCTCCTCATACTACAAGAAAAGAAATAGGGACTCAACACCCGGCAGATACTCCAAAGGCAGTAAGGGTAATGAGCCCACTGAATCAGACAATGATGCTGATCTCAACAACATTGATGAGGATAATCTTGATCACAGTGATGGTGATGAAGATTTCATTGATAATGAGGAAAGCCACGACGATGAAGAATAGGTTTCTGGGGAAGGTTGCACAGCACCCTGTAACCCCGCCTCCACCAAAATGGACAAGAAATCTGGAACGCCCCCCCCCCGCCAGCCAACAGTCACCTGATATTCAAGGTGATGCAGAAGTCAACTCTCTCCAGCAGCCAGATATCAACAGCAAGCTAATCTTAGATGACAGCTCTTCAGACAGTAAAGACTGTTATGAGGATAGCAGCAGCAGAGTGGCACGCCTCCAACTGAGAATCAAGTCAGATACGTATGGGCAGCAAGGTAAGGTCTCTTACATTGGTACCGAGTTAACTAGAGGTGCAGTTTTTGTTGACATAAATGACCACCACTATAGAGCTTTGGTTGATTCTGGAACATCCTTGTCTTTTATCAGTCAGAAAATGGCTGACAAGGTTGTTAACACCCCAAACTTTAGACATGGTAGGAGATCACGTATGACAGTTCTCCTAGCAGACAAGTCCTCAGTACAGGTAAATCACTCTTTAAATATAAGTTTTCTAATTGAGGGACAAGAATTTATCACAAGGTTCCATGTAGTCCCTAAGTTAAACCACCCCCTCATCCTTGGAGTAAACTTCATGACCAAATACAAAGCCAAACTCAGTTTTGGCCCAAAATTGCCATCAATCTGCACATGCCTTGGTTAAACCCAAGACGACGAAAAATTTAATAGCGGTAACTGTGGCAAATCCAAATGATTTTCCTTTGCATTTAAAGAAGCACATGATTTTAGGTGCATTCAAGCCTTTTAACATCAAGAAGGCCATACCAATTGGCCCCCTACATAGTCATCACTCACTGAATCATGTCACCCCTGACCAGGAGCTCTTCCCAATAAATTGTGGTGAAGACCCCCTAGAGCAGCTCCCAAAGGGCTATGAACCTTTGAAATATAAAATCTGCGAGCAGCTTACTCACAGCCAAAAGGAAGAAATCCGTAAAGTTGTGGAGGGGAATAGACAAGCTTTTGTGATTAATGACAGCGCCATTGGCTCCAATGTGGAAAATGAAGTGAAGTTGGAATTAATCCCCGACCACAAACCCTGCAACAGGCCATCTTATAGAATGTCCCCTCACAAAGAAATCTTCCAAAAAGAACTCTTAAAAAAACATTTAGAGCAGGGAATCATTGAGGAATGTACCAAACCATGTGAATGAAATTCACCAGCCTTCTTGGTACCCAAACCTCAGGGAGACAGATCTGTAGCCTCTGGGTGGAGAATTGTAGTGGACTATAGATGGGTTAATCAAAACCTAAAATCTTTTTCATACTCCTTCCCCAGAGCGGATGACCTCATGCAGCAAATTAGCAGAACAGGCGCCAAATATTTCTCAAAATTGGATGTCTATAGCACCTACCACCAAATTCCCCTGGCTGAAGAATCAAGGCCCATAACAACCTTTTTAGCCAATGGAACCAGGTATATGGCCAAAGTCCCTCCCATGGGACTCAAAACCTCAGGTCTCTCCTTCATGAACATCATAGAACAGCTACTCATGAAGTGTAAATACAGAAATGCAGTAGCATATGTAGATGACATGGCTATTTATAGCCCCACTTGGGAAAGACATCTGCAGGACCTAGACGAGGTGCTAAAACTTTTCATCAAAGGGAATATCAAATTAAAATCAGAGAAATGTGAATTTGGTACCACCAGGATGGATTTCTTGGGTTTCTCCCTGGACCAACATGGTGTGTCGCCTTCCCCAGACAAAATCTGGCCAGTCAAAACCTTTCCTCCACCCAAGAACATTCATGATCTTAGGTGTTTCAATGGCATGGCACAGTTTTACAAAAGATTCATCAAAGGTTTTGCTCAAATCATGAAACCCCTATATGAGGCCACAAAAAGCACCTTTAAATGGACAGTAAACTGCCAGAAAGCTTTTGAAAAAATCAAAGCCTCGATTTGCACTGAAGCTGTACTCAAATTTCCAGCAAACCTTTTGTCATCTTCACCGACTCTAGTAATTACAGCTTGGGAGCTGTGATCACACAGGTGGATGACTATGGTTTCTACAGACCCATTGAATTCGCAGGCAGAGGTTTAACCCCACAGGAAACCAGATATGGAATAACAGACAAAGAACTACTGGGCATAGTCTTTGCAGTAAAAAGATTCCACCATTACGTGGATGGAACTCACTTCAAGGTCTACTCCGACCACACCACCCTAGTTTCCCTTTTCAATAAAAAAGAAAACATCACAAATGGGAGATTAGCCACGTGGGTGGACACAGTCGTGTCTTACGACTTTGAAGTAAAATACCTGCAGGGCAGAGCCAATCTCGTGGCGGATTTCCTCTCCAGGAGAACCTACCCACCAAGCTCTGATGACCCAATTCCCATCAGGTCACAGGGAAAAATCATACTTTCCCCCAAGAAGTTGTCTTTCTCTGACATAACCATAACCAAGGTTTTCAGATCCAATGAGCCAGTACCCAATCACCCAATCCAGATGGGACCTCCAAGATCAATCCTAAAAGAAGGCAAAATCTGGGGAAGCACAGGCAAACCACCAAAAGGTGTCATTGCAAAGAAAAATAGCTCTGAAAGAAATTACATAGCTTCACTCACACCGCAATCAGAGCTGTGTGTCTTAACCATGGCGCAGTCACAAAACTCCCAGGAAGACACACCCCCAGCCCCCACCCAATCACGGACCAGAACCACTGTTAACAAAAAGAGCCGACCCACAAAGGTCAAGCCGGCTGGTTCTAGGTCAAGAGGTCTACCCCCCAAATCCAGGTCACCAAGGGTATCAGTCAGGGCAGCCAATGCCAAAAGGGCTAAGCTCTCACAGAAGGCACTACCCATGGCTGAAAGGGCAATTATGAAACTTTGCAAGCACACCTCTGCCACACCTTCTAGAGAAACCTTAATTAAGGCACAAAAAGATGACCTCTTCGCCTCATCAATGCTAAATTACATTGAATCTGGAAAATTGCCAATCGACTCAGGTTTGACAACTCAAATTTTTCACAATCATGACCAATTCATCATACTGGATGAGGTCCTTTTCAGGATCACTGATACAGTGAAGGGCAAATCCCTAGACCCCACCCTTCAAATAGTGATCCCTGAAAAATGGGCAGAGTCTATAATTGAATCTACACACTGTTCCCCGCTAGGTGGACATTTGGGTTCAGTTAAAACATATGCAGCAGTCAGATCAAGATACTACTGGCGTTCAATGTTCAAACAGGTGTATGATTTCTGTGGCACCTGCCACACATGTCTTACAACCAAAAAGAGACCTAAACACCTAAAATCACCAATGACACTCTGTGAACCAGTGCGAACAGCTTACTCCCACATCACCATGGACACCATAGGCCCTTTCAATAAGGCCGTGGACGGTTCCCACCATATTCACGTGGTAACAGACCATGCCACTAGACATGTCACTGCATGGTGCACAGAAGAAAACACGGCTGCAGATGTAGCCCTGTAGTAATCTGTATCCATGTAACTCCCTCAGTCCTAAACACCGACAATGCCAGACAATACACTTCAAAATTTTTTGCATTATTCTGCAATAAATTTGGCATCAAACATGTCACAGGGAGCGCACATTAGAGCCGGAGCCAAGGTCTCTGCGAAAGACAACACCAGACAATAGAATCATCCCTCAGAGCCTTTGTATCCAAATCACAGAAGCATTGGTCTACCTTCCTCCAGGCTGTAATTTTCAGCATGAATAACACAGTCTCTAGCGCCCTGGGTTACTCACCCAACCTCTTGATCTTTGGTAAGCAAACACACTTACCCACAGAGGCCGCACTGGCGCTAATCACTTCAACTAGTGATAGTAAACAGAAGGAGGATATAGCCACCCACCTGTTAAATCTCAGGGATGATATCCAAATGAAGGCAGCAGAGAACATGGTTATGGCTCATAAAAAAAAAAGATGAAAGCCAAACATGATGCCTCAGCAGAGACATGCACCTTCAACACTGGTCAATTGGTGTACCTACACATCCCTAACCTTCTGGTTAAACACACAACCAAAAAACTGCTACCCACCTACTCTGGCCCCTACATCATAGTCAAAATGACCTCATCAGTAACTGCAAAAATAAAAAGACTGCAGGATGGAAAAGTTTTTAACAAAGCTGTACATGTATCAAGACTGAGATGACCAAACACAAGGGCCAGCGCCAAAGCTATAATAAAGAGGCTCCAGACCGGCCCTGTGTTGACCCTCTTTGACCCCGACTCAAGTACAATGCCTGTCCCCAGCACACCGACCCCTCCTCCCAAAAAGAAGAGAGGTCGACCCGCTAAGAAAGGCATTGTTATCTTTGCCCCATCTCCACTCAAAAAGGCAAAGAAAAAGAAAACAGCCAAAGTTTCCTAAAGTTTCCATGAAATATTCTAGCACCCCCCCACCCCACACGACCCACGGCACACAGCCTGCCACGCGCCTCACTGAATGTCTGAGTTCCTTGATGGCCCCCAGACGTAAAACTAAACAAACAAACAAACGCGCCTCACCTCTGTTATCTTCAGAAGCTCAACTCCACACACAGCTAGCACCTAATCACACCCACCTCCATATGACATCCTGACCTACAGTTCATACTGGCGATAACACCCATACAGCGGTTTCTCTAAAGAAACGCCAGTATCCAAAAAAAAATTTCTTTTTTTTTCCAAAATACTAGCCCATACACCATAATCCCAATCTCTGTATATTTCTCATTTTAGTATATTATTTTTTTTTATTATTATTATCTTTGTTATTTTCTTCTCATCAAGAAACAAACCTTTCTCAATTATCTTCACTGAAGCTGCGGCTTCAAAGACAATCTCAAGCCGCACTGCTAAACCATTCAAGGGTAGCACACACATATAATACTCACTCAGTAGTGGTTTGGTAGCCATGTATATTGTCCAAGGCAGCAGTGTATCCTCTGGTACATGTTTTTTTTTTTTATTTTAGAAAGCATGCATACCCCGGCTTGTTAGCTTTTCAGGGCTCCTATTTACCAGTGACATGCCTATTGTAGGTGTCTGTGTTCCCCATGCCCAATCCATGTTTGTACCTCTGTTTAGCACGAGGGCGGTGATGCAGGTAGAATACAAAATTTATGACCTGTCAATTAAAGACAGCTCACCTACTCATGCATGTTTCCACACATCATGCCTCCCTGGTCAGCGGCTTCTACAAACATAATGTTGACCTTACCCACCCCTCCCTTATCTCATACAACTGACCCCAAGGTCCCAATTATAAACCTTCCATACCTAGGCATAGGTACCAAAATTTGCATAGAGGGCAGCGCAGCCTAAACTGCATCCATCCAATAGAATTTGGCCAACGCCTTATAGGGCAAGACATACCAACATAGGGAGACCAGGAAGTGAGAAATAGCCACCCTCATGGAAGGGTTTATAAGCCTTAGCCCACCCCAACCTTATCCACTCTCACAATATTTCCTCATCCAACCACATCACCGAACCAAGTCAGCAAGTACCTGGACTGGGATTTTACCATGGTGTCCATGGCGTGCAACAAGCCCAGGTAGGCCCATCCTATGTGCCCACTCTAGTATTAGACTATCAGTTGTTAATGTATTGTCAATGGCAAATTTTGTTGTCATGATACCCAGGTACCTCTATTAACCAATGGCAGTGTGAGCCCAGATACCTCTAAAAGTTTGAAGTTACTTATACCTCTTTACATCCACACCTGAGTTGATTTTTATTTGCCTCTGTGTTACCCCCCTGTTTGTTTTATCAGCCTATTCAAAAAGTAGCTTACTCAAAATAAAACTTCTCTGCAGGAAAAATGCTCATGATTGGACAATTCATGACCTCCTGGGACCCATTGGAATATCAAATGGCAGAAGAGATATTGTAGGGACTAGGTTGCTCATTATGGAGCACCAAAATTTGGTTATCAATATGACTGAGGGGGATAAGAGCTTCTACCTGAATGACCCGGCAGTGTTAGAAGAACTGCCCCTAAATGACCCAACGGTCGCCACCTTCATCAAAAGGATGATTTACTACGTGGTATGTGACAATCCCACTACTCCAGATTGGAGCACTTTCTCTACCAAGGCAGCAGCTTACATAGCGCTGTTATGTGCGCGCGCACTTCTGGCTTCTGACAAGCCCCTTAAAGACCTTCCCAGATATTTCACTGAGATAGGCAGACTTATGGTCATCAGAAATACTGTAGAGCTCACCTATCAACAAGCCATTTTTGAAACCCACTCGTGCCCAATGGGCAACCTAGATTCCACCAGCACCAGCCACCAGAGCTGATTTTGAATAACTCAGCCAGGGTAAGCTACCAGTTTTCACAACTTAAAACCCCCCAACTAGCTTAGAACCTACTAATACCCTAGGTCATCCTGTCACACCAAAAATCTCACCTCACACCCAAAGCCAAGCAACCCCCCACACTCACACATACAATCACACCCAGCTAAGTGTACCAAAACCCACCCACCAAACCCCAAAGTAAAGATTTTTCACACTACTAAAACATTCTCCCTTTCTACCTTTGTTCTAGGGATGCAGTCCCTATGGCAGTCATATTCATCCTCATTGCTGCCACCAGTGGATCACAACATCAGGAGCCACACACAGGAAACATATTCAGACCCAATTACGGAGTCCTATTCACACCAATGCCCCAGCCCCTGCTGTCAAATTTCATGGACTACCCCCTGGTTTTCAGCCTAAATATATCCCTCACCCCCACCCTCCAGAAACCTGACAGAGTATCCCCCCTGGTCAGACCCAATGCCTCGCCCTACATCACCCACACAGCTAATAACTTGGACCTGATGATCAACACCCTTTTTGATAAATCCCAAAATTCCCTAGACCTCCTTTTCGATCTAATTTCAAACCCCAAAACTCGTGTCACCAGAAATGCCCCTGGGCAAGTCATTGGCCACATTCTTAGGGCCACTATAGGTCTAGGAACCCAACCCAAAATTGATATTCTAAATTCAGATATAACAGAAATAGACAGAAAGCTAGCCACCATAATGCATGTAGTAGAACTGGCCATCCATTTTCTGCTTAACATTTCAGAGTACAATTATAAATCTTTAAATACTCTATCTGAATTCCAGAATGACACTGATGATGCCTTGTCCATCCTGGCCCACAAACTTCAAAATTTAAACTCCAATTTTTCAAGTATTATTCTGAATTTGGAAAGCCAGGCCAGACAGGACAACTTCTACTCTATGCTGTTTTCTGCAGCAAATGCACAAATTGAGTCACTCATTGATCTCCAAGATGACTTAGATACCCTCCTAAAAGCCATCAATGATTTGATGGAAGGTGAGCTACCACCCACCCTAATTCCCCATGATACCCTGAGAATAGGTCTAAACAATCTCTCCAGCGCCCTCAGTAGCGCCCACCAAGGTATCAGTATCCTACAGGTACCGGTAAGTTTTTACTACAAGAGAAGGGTGAGCGCTCACTGGAGCGACAACTCTACCTTACTTATAACCATACCGATACCCATAGGCCTAGGGGACAACACCTATTCTATTTTTAGGACCGAAACCTTCCCAGTCCCTTTTGACACATCAGACCCAGGCTCCACAGGCTATACACTAGCACAAGCCCTACCCCCCTACATAGCCATGTCCAACAGCCACGCCCACTACATAGAGCTGCAGCAGGCTGACATGGACATGTGTACACAAGACTCCTTTATAAGCTGTAACCTACCCCTACCCCTGCTATCACCACTCCACCCCACTTGCACCCTATCCCTACTTTTAGATATACCTGATGCAGTCCATCACACCTGCAGTTTTGCTGCACACATGGCTGCACCCATTCCAAACCTAAATAAACCCATAGCTAGGGACACATACCTTTTGATCACCAGCACCTCACCATCCCACCTACAATGCCACAATGCTGGACAGATTACAATCAAAACTGCAGCTTACTCAGTAATAACAGTACCATGTCTATGCTCCATTAATAATGCTGGTATGATCATGATAAATTCAAACATGTCTTGTATACAAAACATCACCCTAGACCCCCTAGCCATGAGCCCCGTCAACCTCCCCCTATGGCGACACTTTGGATCTCCAGCCAATGTGTCAGGCGTCTCCATGACAACCACGCCCCGGCCCCTGAAACTACCTAACTTTCACCGTTTAAAATTCCTACACAATCAAAAAATAGTACCTTTAATTAAAGAGGTACTCACCCTCAGGAATGCAGCTGAAGGCCTGTCGGATGAAGCTTCCCTGTTGTCAGCAAGTTCACTAGGGCACCTCGGCCTCCACCTGGAGTACTCGCCCTGGTTACACCTGTTGACCCCGCTATTGGCCATCTTCTGTTGTGTAATCATGTGTCACTCATACAGGCGCATCACACGCCTTGCCCAGTTGGTCACTGTCCACTCTATGCTTAAGCCCTCAACCATGGCAGATGCAGCAGCTTGGAAGAACCTCAAGGCACTGATAAATGAGGCCAACAACAACTGGCCCTCGCCGCCTACAAGGATCCCTCGGGACGAAGGGCTTGATTTCATCCAGCAACCCAACAGATATGATGCCATGTGGTCCATGGCCGTGGTCTTGGTGGTGTTGTATCTGCTACGCCTCCTCGTTGCAAGATGCTGGAGACACTGGCCGTACGGCAGACCGGACGATTCCAGTGGCCTACCTCAGTTCGTCCTCAGGATTCATTCTGGGGACCGATGCTTTGAATTCGTGGTGGGAACCATGATGTTTGGACCCAACTTGTGGCCCCCCTTCATTAAGGCCCCCAAGATCTCCAGACCCTGCCTAACTAGCCCCTTTGGCCGCCACCTAGATGGCACTAGAAGGCTAAGGTTAGTTTCATCATCGCCGGACAGCTCAAGGTGGTGCAGCTGGAAAGATACCCCCGCTGCCCCCTTTTCTGGAGAATTCCGATCTATAGGATCCTAAACTCAAGCCCCCATGTCATGACCCTGGTCATTAAATCTAAGGACCAACCAGACTTCCAGTTGTCACCGGCCCTGGATATCTCGGACTCTACCAATCTACCGGAGTTATCCGAAATCCGACGCCCCAGGAGTCCCCTCTCACCACTGAGATTGTCCCATCAATCCAGGAGCTTGGTGGAACTGACTGGCTACAGACCAAAGGAGCTCCAGCCCTTAAAGGATAAGTTCCTGTACTACCCCTCCAAGCCTGATGAGTCCACCAGATTCCTCCCAGCCGATGGTAGGTCAATTTGGAATTTAGCCCATGATCAGGAATTATGTGGGGATACCCTCGTATATAGGTCATTTACCACAAACCCACCCAACCCACCTGGAGGATCCCACCGGATAGCCCCCCACTGTTATACCTCATACCTCATGTGGGGATGCCCACTATTATACGTTACTGCCCGGCTATGCCGAGCCATCCTGATTGCATTCCCCAAGTAAACACCGACCCCCCCCATACCTTATCAGCCGTTATCAGCTGACAAACAAACCCAACTAAAACAAACATACCGGCACATACCTATACAATAGCAGCCCCACTGACCCAATTTTGGACGTTGTATAGCGGATCGCAGATGTCAAGTGCTGACGCTGCATCTGGGCATTTTCGCGCCAAATGCAGCGTCATGACATCACCTGAGCGTCCCCAATACAGCTCCAAACGTCAGTTTTCACACGTTATAATGTGGGATTGGCGTCATCAATACACAATCCGACGTTCGCACGTGGTGCACATATCAATACAACAACATAAGCACGTGTTTATATTGACAATAGACTTGCAACATACCCCGACTTACCACTCCCCGATCACCATACCAATCTAATTCAGACAACACCGGCGCCCAATTTACAAGCCCCAAAATTTATAACATAACTCTAAACTGGTGGTGGACTTTCTATATTATTGACTAAAGCATCATCATCTGATCGGGCCTTCTGGCAGAGCATCAATCACATAAAATCACAGGAAATCAAGTATATTGCACAGTTATCACAGTTTGATCCAAGCCCTCCTGGCTGTCGATGCCACAATCACAAAGTCAATCACAGGTAGAGAATCACAATCAATCACAGTGTCGCATTAGGCCCCCGCCACCTTCTGGACAAGTCCTTTTCCTTTTCCTTGTCTACCGCTCCACCTCCTGTTTCTTTCCTTTTAGACTGCCTTTATGAAATATAATTCAAAATTTTCTTAGCGCCCCCCAACTTCAAATGGACTGCAAACTGGAAATTCAAATTCACAATCTCAGACTCTTTCATTACTTTCACCTTCCTCCACATAGCACACAAATGCGAAAGATCCTCAACCCTGACACATACCTCGAAAATCTCATCTTCAAGCCCACATGGAACAAGGGCCACTTGATCCCCCGGCAGGACCATCTTGCGACCCCCGGAAATCACGGCAGTGGTATTGGCCATAGCCCACCAGCACCCACATGGTGCAGACCCTGGAATAAAAGTTTCCTTGTCAAAATCATCCCTCACAAAATCCACACACTCGACACCCAATTTCGATCGTTCGTGCATTATCAATACAAAAACACTCACCAGAATGGATCGACCATCACGTACACCAAATAGATGGCCCCGGAACTCGCCGCATACACCCCAATGTAAAACTCCATTGTGTCTCTCTTTGCTCCGATCTGGTCTCTCTCGTTTTTCAGCAATTTCTGGCATCAAAAACGCCGTCCACCCCTTTTATAGTGGACCCTACCGCGGGAACCTTCATTCATTTTTCGGCCCAATTTTCGAACCTCAAAAATCCAAAAACCCTACCAAAATTTCTTTCTGTAAAAGATTTTTGGATCTTGGCCAGCTGGCAACCAAACACCAAAATCTTCAAGGTGCTACAGAGTCCCATTTTTCCTCATCCTTTCAAACCCAACCTTGCCAATGTATTTATGGGTTTTAGTCATGTAGTAAAACTTGTGTGAATTTTTATTCTTCTTTTCAAGGACACCACCCAGAACAACCCTAGTCACTAAAATTTCCCAGGACGATATTTTTCTAAACAGCTCGATGACCTCAAAGTCCTGTTGAATACCACCATTGAGGCCCATAATCACACTCCACCCCGGAGTGCAGAATTTCTTTTTATTTTATTATTATTATTACATTCAGAAACAAAATTTTCAACACTCAATTCTGGGTGGACCATTGATTATTTTTATGTCTGTCTTTTATTTTGTTTCCTACAGTACAAACTGTTGTCAGGCCCAACAGTCAGAACCTCAGGGAATATCACTGCTGTTGTTGCCCTGACTACCCAAGGCAATACATAAGCAGCGAATATCACTGTTGCCTACAGGGTCATTTTCAGGCCCTTACCTCACTGTATGTCAAGACGATGTGTACATTTTCATGTTTCCTTAACTTATAACTGACTGGTTGTAACTGCTGGTGCTGCCCTGATTACCCAAGGCAGCATGTAGCAGAGAGTGTCACTGCTGCCTGACCGACCTATTTTCGCATAAGCCTCAGGTAACACACATAACTTGCAGAGCAAGTACTGTATTCTTTTTTTTTGAGCATATTGTCGACAGACCAGACCAGTCGAGCCCTTTTTATTGCCTCACATCTGTCTCTGTATTTTTTTTAGAAAGTTTTTGTACCAAGTTTGCCTCACCCGCTGAGGATGCCAACTTTTACTCACTTAGTCTTAGTACAAAGTACCAGTTGTTATCCAAAAGTATCTACTCCACCTTCTTCTACCGGTACACAGACTGTAATTAAGTTACTCAGCAGCTGCTACACAGGTAACCTCAGAAAACCTATTTCCAACCCTCTACGAATTGTACCAGCTGCTTGTTTCATGTCAAAATCAGAATATGTCAATGCACTTGATGTATCCTTCCTTTCCTTATAATTATTCTCCTCTTTAACCTCGTGCAGAGACGAGTGGGAATGTGGGGATATGTCAAGGGACTATTCTATGTATTATAATTATCAACGCCATACTCTAACCAAGCCGACCAAGCTTTCCCCTGTAGAACCCAAGGTTACCTATTTTTAGCCTACCGGGCTGAGTGACTCACTCACTCCAGAGTGACTCACTCACCCCCTCCCTCTCCCAGTGGGAACCCCCACTGGAATGCATAACTCATACACTACCTCCAGGCCCACCTGTCCAGGTGACTCACCTTGGAGAGCAGCTCACCCCCCCCCCCAAATCCGGATCAGACTGGATCTAACCGGACTGGGGCCGAGCTGCTCAACCCTAGACTGAGTCACTGGACATGCCCTATTACGGAGACATGAGTCACCCTGAGCAGCTCCTTTCCCCCTTTATAAGCTGGAAGGATCCTGCTCAGATCATCTTATTCTTCTCCAACCTAGGCCCTACGACACTGGTGCCTTGGCCCCAGGATATAGCTTGGTCAGACTGGCGAGTACCATACTGTATACCGTATGGATTACTCTCATGCCAATCTTACAATAAAGCTGGATCATCAACTGAATTGTCAGGACTCCTGTTACCTCGCTTCATGACATGTAACAACCTGTTGACAGTATTATATGGAATCTCTTACAAAGGAAATGTGTATCATCTCATTAGCCAAGTGAGAAGTATTGTTCATGATGGAACATCAATTGTTAAGCCTACACAATAAAGACATATAAATTGTATCTACGGGTTCTTTAGTTATCTCTTCATCAATGTAATCGAGAATCACAATATTAAAAAGAATGTCTCAATCTGACAATATTGAAGTAGACATGTTACGTGTTACATTAACACAACCCGTGGGATTGCGCATGATCAGAAATGACAGCTCATCATGCCAGTAACATGTCTGCACTAATACCAAGGAGTGTCCAGAGCAGCGACGAGAATGATATCCCTCCTGTGCATGCATATGGAGGCTTGTTACTCTAGTGGTTCTTTGATAATATGAATTTGTTGTCAGGCAACATTGTCTCAATTCTCATCTTAGTTTTGCTTTAGCTATATCTGGCTTACGAAAACCCCATATGCAAAGCTCACCCTTCATGAATCTTGAATGTATAAACTAATAGGACAATGTGAGTTACCTGATATTGGCATGAATAAGTTCGGGTGCTAGCAAAACTGCATGGTATTACTATAGATGATGGAATATTAACTCAAATCTCGGTTAAATTGGAGCTTTTTTTCTACATTCTATTCCTCCTCTCTAATCCAACTCCACCTGGTACCCATGACAACCACATTATCAGGCGTATCTGCTACATTAGAAGTACATCTATCGGTACAGTCATATTAGGATGTTTCTCTCCATAATAATATTACGATGTTACGAGGTTGTGACATCATACATGATGTGGCACTGAGGTGTAGTGAACCATACATAAACCAGAGGTAAAGGGGATCACTTAGAAGAGGGAGAGGCTGCTGATTTAGTTGTCCATTGATACAATTGCATGACATGTCATGCCATGCGCTAACATAAGAGGAAGTGTCTGGATGCTGATACCTAGAGGAGACACATACAGGTTTCCACTGGGGAGAAAGTGCACTGAGGAGCAATTGCATTGATATACATTAATCATAATGAAACTCCCTCCACATATCTATACTCTTCTGAATAATTGTTTTAAGATAAATGGCTCCTGAGTGAGCCTGCTCAATTGGAAAGATTATAACATATTTCTAGAAAGCTAGGTTTTATACAATTGATACTAAATTGCTGCCTCACTCAACAATATAGATTTCTTACACCTGCATATACCTTTACTACACATTTTGGAAGCATTATGTAGTCCTAATGTATGTCAGTCTATCCAAGCACAACCTATACAACGCTTCTTACAGGCCCTACTGAAGCTTAGAGGATACCATGTACACAACGCCAATACAGACTATAAAGTGCCATTAGCTAAGCTCATTCTTCTTTGCGTGAGAAGTGTGCTGAAAGCTCAGTGAGAGGCTTGGGAGACTAAAAGACTCTGCAGGGACAATGTCGATTGTGGATGCTTAGATTGTTCAGCTTATTCATAATTGCATTTACCAGCCCATGCTGAATGATCACCTCTCACCATCTTGCAGTAGATCCTAGCACAATCATTTTATTACCAGGAGTGTTCATTATAAGCTTTCTGCTCAGTCCCCCACCAGTTCATAGATGTGACCCATCAAGGGAGAACACCCCTCCGCTGGGGATTTTTAATTTCCCCTTTAGCCACCAGGGGGCATTGGAGGGGCAAACATTCTCTAAAATCATTATAAAAAATACCTTAGGTTAATTTTTGATGCAGAATTCTTTGGTCTCATTGAAAATGCACCATTTTGGTCGAAATAGCCCATAACCCATCAAGAGAGAGCATCCCTTCGTGGGGGATTTTTAATTCCCCCTTTGGCCACCAGGGGGTATTTGAGGGGCAAGATTACTCTAAAATTGTTATAAAAATACATTAAGCTAATTTATGATGCAGTTTTCAATGGTCTCATTTAAAATGCACCATTTTTAGTAGTGGCCAATATTTCGATGATAAAATGAACATTTTTCATGAGAAATTAGCCTATATGCCTGTTCCTGGTGGCCACTTATTATCTGTTAGCAGTTAATTAATTTTGATTCCCATGTATGGTAGGGACCAATTAACTAACTATATATATATATATATATATATATATATATATATATCTATATATATATATCTTTATATATATATATATATATATATATATATATATATATATATATATATATATATATATATATAAGGATAAATGTCAATTGCACATGGAAAATAATTATGGCAGGGTTAATAAAAAGGGAATTGGCTGTGATATGATAATAAGTATACGTATGTGTATAGATACTTGAATGTTGTACTATCCTAATGTAAAGTGCAAGTAATGCCAACGGAAAAGAAATAAATAAATGACTACAAAACTGAATTTAAAATCTCGATATATAATTATTATAGTTTACACACTGGAGAATGACATTTCTTATTAAGCCTTGACTCAGCGATCATTATAATTATTGCATTGGCCTATACCTTAGCCAGGGTTGCAGACAGAGCCTATTTCTTGCCTGAAATACAGGCACATTTTACTTTAGAGTACAATTTAGGGGAAAACATCATCATTATACAATGATCCATTTTTGAAGGCCTAATTATCTAATCCACTCTCTACAATCAAGGAGTGCAAATGGTTTGATGATTGTAAATAGAATAATGGCAGCTCGATCAATCCAAGTGATGGCTCTAATTGTTTAACCGATATATACAGAAGCATAATATTGTGCAATTTGGGAAAGTGAAAGTTATATAAGTTTAGACCCATACATTGTTATGTACTGTCATCCATGATAATAACTGTGCTGACAGACTTCAACAGGCGGTCCAGTGTTCAGCATTCCCTAAAGACCAGCTATTAATGTCCCTCTCTAGCCTTTTACACTGTCCTTAGAGCCACCAGCCATATTTTCTAAAACACAGTGCAGATAAAATGTGTGCCTTGGCAGCCACCCCTAAATATTCTGGCCGTAGAGGCATAAGAATGTGGCAGTGGATTCATGAACTGGTCCTCAGCTTTTCCTCCCCATTTCCAGAAGGAGCAGATGACACTTTCCCCTGAAAAGACTCCTTTCCTCCAATCACCCTTCAGGCACTTAAGGCTGGTTGCAGGAAACCTGATAGGTCACTCCTCAGGCACAAAAAGCACTTGCTGTAAGCCTGTCATTTACTTGACTTGCCCTGTGTAGGTGGTTAGTGCCATTCATATACTCAAAATATTCACATACTCACATACTCAGAAAGGTGAATTCATATAGACCCATCAATATCTAGGTATATAGACATTAGGTATACAGTATACAGTATAGCAACAGGAAGTTAACCCATTTTGTCTGCTGTGTTTCCTAAAGCTTTGACCTAATCTAATCCCTCCATGAAAGAAATTCAGAAATCACATCATCAGCAAAGAGGCAAAGATATTAAATGATGCAACCTACAACACGCTTTGGTGTGGCTCAAATTAGCTTGATCAAGTCTCAATCATTGGTATGTATACTATCAATCAATTTTACACTTGTTAAACAACCAGGGTTGTATCTTGACTAATTATGATTCACTTCTTTTCTTCATTTCTATAGGTGAGTGACTCTTTCTGATATCCATATCCTCCCATGCTGACTACTGCTGTCCAGATAAGTTTAGAATCTCCTCTTGTTCCTGTTATCAGTTTAGGTAGTTTGACTTTGTTGCAGTCCTCATTTTATTTACAAAGCACCAAGCCCAGTAAGATCTCAAAAAAATCCTTAAGAGTTCAATTGTTACATACTTGAGTAAGTTTTTGCCTAAAATCAAGAGTATGTCCGAATGCTTGAAGCCTCATCTTAGTTTTTCATTACAAATTTTGAAATAAAGGTACTCTTAAGATGTAGCATGGTGGCCCAATCAGCCCTGAAAACAATAGAAAATGATCAATTACCTAAGGTACTCATTGGGCCATTCTAGTCAAATCATTTTGATTAGGCCCTATGCAATCATTTAACACAGTCACACCATGGGGAATGGAAGCAGAAGTGTTTGTAGTGAGCATAGAGTTATGTAGTTTCTTGCCATATATGGGCATGGGGTTGCAAGTACTAAGTATCAGATCAATCATAAAGCTCAGGACTATTGATGTGGGATGAAAAAAATATTAGTTCCAATTTAAAAGTTTGTATACTGAACACTGAATGCTGGGATAGATAGTTGCACATATAACATGTGATCTTTCACAGAACTATTAGGACTCCTAATCTAATATGGTTGATAAAGGCTTTCATGTCAGTTAGGTTTGTGGGTGTAGCGTCAATATTAATACTGATCCACTCAGTCTCAGAGAATTGTGTTTGTGCAACCTTTGGCACTGAGGCTCACCATTCCAGGTATTGAGTACCGTGCCATAAAATAGGCTTTCAAGCAAAGATTACTTACACGGACCATATTCCTCTATTCACTCTGGACTACATTATGTAGGGCAGAATCAATTTTGATAAATATGCTGCATTAGATAAAGATCGACACACTTTAAAACTATCCTATGAATATATTCTTTCTATATCAAAAAGAATGGAATATCTTTTTATAAATATGTCTCTCTGCCTACTTTATCCAGGGAGTTTAGTTCTGCCCTTATACCACCCCTTATGTATCAGAAATACAGAATCTAAGGTTTTATGTATTCATGCTTCAGACACCATGTTTGACAAGATGATGTGGACTCAAGATGGCGTTGTCTTAATATCTGCCATGGCTGAATAGTGATCATTCTAGAAGATATATGCATTACAGTATCTAAATCCTTCCTCAGATTACATTCCTACTCTTGTCAAAAAGACGATTTCGTCTCTTTCAGGAGCATTGTGAAAGCTTTTTAGGGTGAGTTCATTGTATTAATCCCTCCCCCCCCCACGTACATGTAAACATCACCTTGCTTGTGATACTAGGAATGAAGTTGATCCCAGATTAGCATGAATAGGACGTCTCTAAATAAAGACGTCATAAAAGAAACATACCTTTCCCATGAAGGCAATGGTTAGCCAATGAATATTGATAAATCAGAGTCTTCCAGGGCCAGTGCTGAAAGAAAGGCTACCTTTTATACGCTGAACACCCCTATGTTGATGGTGTGATGTCTTCGTTGGATATAGAAAAAGTGGGGATGATAAATCAAACAACATTGCTTGTGGATACTGTATATATACAAATGAGAAAAGCATTCCTCTCACCAAGGTGGTGATATTGGTATTGGTGGATATATTTACTCTTTGCGAAATTTCTAATCCACATAATGCATATTTTATTTGACCATGCCTCTGAATATTAAGAAGGTTGGACTGAAATAATCATTGTATGGTGGGCAAGAGAAACTGAGAAAAATACAACTCACAACACAAAAGGGGTCCTTTACGAGGGCACCTAATCAATCCATTGTAATCTGGATCAATTCATATTGAAAGTTTGTAGGCTTGTTGAGTTTTTAAATATAATACCTAGTTCCCTTCTATAGACATTTCTTGACAATACACACTCAGCCATTATCCCCAGGCATACTATCTTCAGCATGAAATGCATAGGTACTTACCCTAATCGCCTGGAAACCTACTTCACCTAGCATGACCCAGCAGTGTATTAAGAGAGTAATGAATGGGCTAATGGGCACCGAATTCAGTGTATCCTAGGATATTGTAACGAGTGGCTGTAGGCCAAGAGTTACGATATCCTAGGATACACTGAATGAGGTGCCAGTTAGCCCATTCAATACTGTTTTATTACACGATTAATCAATAAATAATCAATAGAATATCAATAAAAACAAATTGAAAACAAAAATCCTTTCCCGGGACTCGAAGGCTGCCATAGGCCTAGTGTGTGTACACACGGCAAAAAAAAAGACGCGCCCAGACCGGGACTCGTCCCCCCTACCTCGAGCAGCTGAGTGCAATGCGCTAACCACCAGACCACCGGGCTACATACCTCAGCGCCCGGCTTGGTTTGCTTTGAATGCAACCCGTGTCTCGTGGTTATGGCAGCGGACACATGGCGAAAAAAAAATGCGCCCGGACTGGGACTCATTTGAAGGTCCAGCCATTATGCATGCAGCAGCAGTGGTGCTGGGAGAGGTAGGCGAGAACGCGGACAGCTACTGGTGGCATTCTAACCAAGCAAACACACACCGTTTGTCGTCAGTCACTGTGGCACAATGCATAGGGAGTTGTATTTAGGATCTGAGACTGCAGGTTCGACCCCTACCCTGGCCATAAAAATTTCATGGGTTTTAACATGTAATATATGACATATGAAGACATGTGACATGTGACATGGGCAAGGAGTGCTGATATCTTGGATACCACCCTCCCTATCATACTCAGGATATGGCCTTTTCTCTCTAGTGGCTCATAAAACGTTTGACCACGGGCGTGGACTGGTTACCAGATTTAGTCTTGTGTAGGTGTTATCCATATGCTATAGTAAGGGTGAGAAAGTAAAGGGAACAGTGCTGCCCTCTGGTGCCTTTATTTGCTATGCACAGACCTTGATTACGGAGGTGAGTGGTGTCTTTGCCAAAGTAACTAGTCACCTCTGTAATCAAGGTCTGTGCATAGCAAATAAAGGCACCAGAGGGCAGCACTGTTCCCTTTACTTTCTCACCCTTACTATAGCATATGGATAACACCTACACAGACTAAATCTGGTAACCAGTCCACGCCCATGCTTTTGACCAGCGAAACAAATAACTGCTAGGCTCCTTGTCCCCTCTCTCTCTCTCTCTCTCTCTCTCTCTCTCTCTCTCTGATGGGGACTCCTAGCAACTGCTCAGGTCAGTTTAATTACCTCTGTTGATTTCCTCACTGTAACCTAATTAACCTTATTGCAAGTATCTACACCCTGTACTTTGGTGTACATAGCAAGGATGAGAGGTTGAGTAGAGATTATATACATTGGTCACTCAAGAAATTTGTGTCCTTGAAATATATCTCTGTTGATTATCATGTCAGGAGCAATTATTTTACTTTTGCATCTGATTTTAGGCATTATGGTTTTTTGTTTTTGAAAATTGGTGATCGAGAGATGATTGCACAGGTCTATTTAAAGACATATACCATGGGACTCTATCTGTTTGCTCTGCAATAAGGAGCCATTCGTTAACCAGACTGTGCTCATTCCCTGGTTCCATTATGCTTAACCTCAGTTTCAACGAACTGACCATTCAGACATTAAAGTGGCATAGTCCTTCCTCATAATTAAGCTCATATTTGAAAGAATTGTCAGATTTTTACTCCTTTTCCTACTGTTGGCATGCACGCCAAAACTCCATCGATTGGAAATACACTGTAAAAATGCTATGGCAAGGTCCATAGGACCCCTTTTTTAAGTACGTATCAGCTTAAGGCAACAATAAATTGTCCACAAACCCCTAAATATAGTGTTATTACATTGTGTAAAACACATTTGAATAGAATTTAAAAAAATGAAAAAAATCGGACTATGCTATGAGGGATGTTGTCACATGATTACTAGTATGAATCATTATGCATAACTACAGAACAAAGTTGAGATTAAGGCCATGCACTTGATTATGTACCTTACACTACTGCAGTTAATTCTAGTCAGTAATAGTAGTGTTATTTGCGAGCTTTTTCAGTGTTCAATGTTCAAGATCACCTTTCTAGATCACCTCACTAAGAGTCACCTAGGTCCATGATTTGTGGGTATAAATGATACAAAGATCAGCCATTAATTTGTTGGTTGAACTCTTCATAATCTACTGTTATTAAAGATTCCAATATGTGAAGGCAGGGAGCATGTCCCAACTGAGCAAGCAGACAAAGTAAAAGTACAAATTCCTACTCAGATCTTTCCAGTTCATTCAGGTCACACTCTGAGCTGATTCATCCTCTTGCTACGCTCTAACACAATCACACCCTGGAGGAATGGAAGGAGGAATGCAAGAGGTGATCATAGCTGGAGGGGAGCATCTTGCCTCATGGTGGTGCAAGTGTTAATCAACTGATACCTAACTAAAAAAAGAATTCTGCCTATGTGACCGATTGGTTAATAAGCCTACAGAAATTATGATTATGAAAGCATGAACCTAAGTGATTTTTTGAAAGAATATCTATGGACGAATATTTTTTCCATCCTCCAACCTCTGTTTACTCTGGCCATTCTCATCAAAGTGTATCCAGACCTCCCAAGACTCATGGCATCATGCACATTCACCTAATTCTCCATTTCTAAGACACCTGGCCCATCATGATAAAAGTAATAAAAGGACTTGCCTTCAGAGTTTTAATACTGGGTTGTTTCCCAAGGTGTTCACAGATACCTTTGATCTGTGGTCTACCAGAATACATCTACTTCATTGTTTACTGCTCAAGCGAAATTGTATCAACAGGAATGAGGAACAAGGGAGATCCACTCTAAAACTATAATAAACGGTCCATGAAAAGTCTGTCTTAATATGCAACCTGAATCTGTAATATATTCTTTCTATTTACGCTATAGCCATAGCCCACCTGTCTCCTATCAAACATATAAGCATAGTTCACCATTTTGTTTATCTGAACAATATAATTAGGGTTTGCACAATCATATCTACTGTAATGTAGTAATAAATAGATGAAAATAAAATTTCCAGTGCATCCTATCATCATAGAAGTGACTCAAAATCTTGGAAAACTCCTAACAAGACAACACTGATATTCACATTGGTGATGTTAGAAAAGAACCTATGCAATACATGAATGAGTTATGAGCAAAACAGGAGGCAGGGGCAAATGATTCTGATTTAATGTAGACTACTGTATTTTCCATAATGATAAAGTATCTCTTTTATCCTTCCCCAATGGATTTTACCACGTGGTAGTGAGCACTCTGGAAGTAATGATAACTAATGAAAACCTGCCTTGTACACACACTAAGAAATAACTGTTGAGGCATCCCTGTAAAACTGAACAGTGAAAAAATCTAATTGTAAAACAATGAAGAAACCTGGTGAAGCAGTGTCATTTCTACAATGAAGCCCCAGGTGGCAATACAGTAAAAAGGAATCTGTGTGAAAAGAACAGTGAAGGCCAGGTCCCAAAGTTGTCAGAAAACCATTGTTATTTTGACTGCACTTATTACAATGCAGCAGTATAGACTAAAGGGAAGTTGACATAGGGTATAAGTGATTCTCTATATGATTATGCACCAGACATACTCTTATTTAATGAGTCTCTGATGCTTTTAGCTACCATGATACATGTCACATACAACAATATTTTAGTGATGGGTCCCTATTGGAGTATTATCCTAGCACAAAGAGAAAGGTTTACATGAAAAACACTGTCGACTTAATAAAACTTTTGTTAGACCACTAGAGATACAGAATCATGCATTACAAACTAATCGAGTAACATACCCCAAGTTTATGAAATCCTTAGAGACAACAGAATAAGTTACCTAGTGCAGGTATGAACTGCTTCTCTAACTCATCTTTTAGATTGAATATATACTAGGAAAACGTTTATCATGATCATCTTGCCTAGAATCCTTTCAAAATTGTGAAAACATTTTACCAAATACTGCATCATCGTGTAAGTGAGCAAATTTCAAGAAAACCTTTTGCAGAATATAGGATGATTTTCTTGATTTAATGGGTAGAACCTTTGTGAAGTTCCCAACCTTCATTTAGTAATGGCTGCAAACTAGATACAGGATTTGGCTTGAAGCATGTCGTCAGCTACCTCAAACCATGTGATACCATGTGATGGCAGGTTACACATTGCCCATAGGGGACGGTCTAACCTCAATGAAATTCTCAACCTAAGTCATAATTTAGTAATGGCTGAAAACTAGGTACAGGATTCTAAAATGTCATGTGATTGTAGGCCATAGATGGAGGAGCCTCAAGGGGGTGAACGGGTTATTCAAAGAGTGTCCCTAAATTGAGCTAGTGTCCTCTATTCAATTATGATGTGGGGTGTTGACAGAATTCATACTGGGGGATCTCATCTTATTAATCAAATTGTTAAAAACATGTTTGTACAGTAAGGCCAGCATAGGTTGCGAAAGCTTTTCCTTGTCTATGGTTCTAAAGTTTAACTGCTCAACATTAGTTAGTCTAAGCTAATGCTTCTCTAAGTATTCTTACTAGACCAGATGTTTTATTGAAGGTTTTCACCCTAAAAATGGGTTGCCATCCTTAGAAGCAAACATTGGTTATTCATTGGGAATCTTATTTGATACTGGCCATCGTAGAACTATAAGGTGAAATCCCTGAAGCACATTGCTCTTTGAACTAACACACTGCTTCTTACTTGAACTAGTCTGTCTCACTGCATGGACCTTCAGATTTTCGCAGTGTAAAGTTGTTTAAACCCGCATTTAAAGTTGTTTAAAGTTGCATAATGGCCGTAGTTTTTTTAAGTTTTAATGAGCTTTACACAACTATATGTAGCTTCCTGCAGATTTAAGCATCTTTAAGCAACTTTACACTGCTTAAATCTGAAGATTCATGCAGTGTCTACAATGAGGGTGGCTCAATGTAGCACATTAGACACAGCTGGAGTTTGATGATACTGTCAATGGACCATTCTGGGTATTATTATTATTTTTCATATTTACTAAATTCTTCGCCATATAAAGCCCAAACTCTGCCCATGATCTACAATCAATAATCTCCTGTATTCCCCAACAGGAACCAGGATCCATTACTCATCACAAACACACTTCCTCCATGACACTCTGTGACATAAGGTACATGGATGTAATAACATTCCAACCTTATCTACATCCACACAGTCCAACTGGAGGAAGTGCGATCCACCTGTGGTGCCATATTTGGAATGAGAGGATATTTCACAATCTCCTCTCAATTCTCATTAACATAATCTACCCACAGGTGGCACTCTCTCTTTATGACATGTGTCACTATTCTATTGAGCCACATGTACAGAACATTTCACACACTGTGAGCTGCTCAAGCCCTTAGTATAAAAGGCAGCTTGAGCAGCTCCCAATCATCTATTCTAAGATCATCTCTCCCAACTTACACCTTACACCTAAACCTAGAACCTACGACAGGTTGAGCTATAGGATCGGAGGCAGAGCTTAGATATTGGCGAGTGTTATCATTCTTACCACCTTTATGAAACACTCATGTCAGCTATGCAATAAAAGGATCAAATGAACTTCTCTGGATTCCGTGTACATTCACTTCACCACTTGTAACCGTCCTTTGACAATACATGGGCACAATGTGTAACTCTAAATTAATTGTAACAGAGAGCTCAAACAATACACTGTTGTTAGGTATACATTAAATGGCATGCAGCTGACACATAGATGCAGATTTATGCAGTAAGAGGACAGTTCAGACAAAGACCTTGGATTAGGAACATCCCAGGAGGACGGGCTCTTTAATTTCTCCATCATTGACGAAAGTGTTTTTTTCATAAGGTATGTGGCCTAATGACAGGTAGTACCATGTTGATACACACTGTGTTTGAAATCATACAAAACAGAATCTCTCATTTGAAAGAATGAGGCAATACCTTACTGGCTTACTTAGAAAGGAACAGGAAATATAAAAACAGGGATAAGTGAGCATTTTCCCAAATGCAGTAATGAGCAAAAATAACATGTATTCCACTTTCACTTTACTGTAGTGGACTTTCACTTAACACATGCCTTCATACAATCTACAGTAATTATATCAGAAATGATGCTTAAACATACATAGACCCGTCTAACCTTTGCCATTATAGTTGATGCTCCTAAAAAATCTACTGCATCATCTGGGACATTTCCATCCATCATGACACCAGTTTACCAGATGTATCACTCTACAGTTTTTCAGGATAATTAGGGCATGCTTTTGTTACTATAACTCTATATGTTAGAAACAAAAGTATGCCCTTTGGTAGTTGGGGTCACTGCCATTCACCTCAGTGTTAAATCCTGAATATGTAATATTCTATATCTGTCTCCATCGACCTTTTCTCATTGATATATTGCCTAATCACTGCAATGCTGAATACTAGAGATAACCAGTTTCTATGCTGCTTTTATTTTTTTCATAAAGAGTGCAGAAAAAGTAGTTTAGGGGTTGTTGAAAAAAAGGTTTCACAAGGACATTGATTGGTCTTTGTAGCAGACAGACTGGCACCTCCAAACATGCCAGCCAATCAGATGTGAGGTCAGCTACGACATACATCCTAGAAAGACCTGTTGATGGCATTTACACTTGTAGACATGCCCTCAGTCTTACTGAACAATGAACCCACAATTAGGCTGAATGTGACAGACATGGGGGGCGTTACAGAAACAATGATTCATTGTTACGCCATTTCATCGCTGCAGGTAAGACTAAAAGAAAGTTTATTTTATCTTACCGTTACACAATAGCTTACGCATGTAACAACGAGAGTCATTGTGGTAACGATGATTTTGTGTCGTTATAAAAATACCTGCCCCTAACGATTCTCACTTTCCAAAGGCAACCAGTGTTACTTGACCTAGTTCTGTTACAATGTCACTTCCGGTACTATTCTCCGCCTTTGTTCAGCTCAGGCTTCACCTCCTTCTTCCATCGTCCTAAAGAAGTCTAAAATGGTAAATATCTTTTACTTTCTTCTGTCATATGACGTCCCATGCCCTTCTTCTCCTTATGTAGTAGCTGTTTTATCTTGATATTGCGCATCTTCCCTTCTTCGACGATTTTCTTCCCGGGTCGGCGGCGATAAAAGGGGAAAAACACTTATCCCTGTGGCGATTCAGTCAACTATATATGTTTTCTTTCCTTTTGTGGTGCTATAGGGGGATAGTTAAGGGAACGGTCCCTAAAGTTATCTCTTTCATACTTCTTGTCATGTTAAGACAGTACAATAAAGCTGATTTATTTTTTCTTGAGTCTAGACTCACATTTTTCCTCCTTAGAACATTATGTTTATCCTTTAATCTTTGTAACACAGATAAATTATTTCTTTCTTTTTTCTGCCTTTTCTTCCGGAGAAAGACCCGTACATCCTCTCTGAAGAAGAGGACGACCCGGAGAAAGAACTAGACGATGACAGGGATGTAGATTACATCCCTCCTCCACAGTCCTCTTCAGATGAGGAAGACTGTGATGACAGCGAGCTGCCTGATATCTATGTACAACGAGCTCCTATGTCCATTGTGGGTGGAGGACCTTGCGACAAAGGGAAGAGTACAGCCAGGAAAGAAGACCCCAATGAGTCGAGTGAATTGTTGGAAAGCAGTGGTGAGCAAGAGAAGCAATTGAAAAAAAGCCCAAAAATCAAGGTGGAAACCTCTCCCGAACCCAACCTGTTACTCAAGTTAAAACCCCACAAGCCACAAAGGTAGAGGCCAGTGTGTATTCTGGAATGAGTGATCTGGAGTTAAAATTAATTATGCACAATGCCACTCCCATCTTCAAAGAGACAGTTATGAGTGGCCGACTCAATGCAGTGAATAAAGACAGTACCGTAGTTTCACCCGCTAAGCTTACTCTGAAGGGGACGGAACGGTTGAGGGAGGAGTACTGGACTCGCGAGGAGCACTGCGCTCTGTTTTTCCAGCTGCTCCAGCAGCGACACCTGATAAAAGCAAAAGGAGCCGAATCCCATCGTAGCCGTAAAGAGGGATGGGACACTGTCCTAGGTACTTTTTTATCATATTATAATTTCTGTTTCATTACACTGAAATGTATGATGTACAATAAGAAAATGCGAGACACAAGTAAATCCATGTCAGAACAAAACTTTTCTCTTTTATAAATCATCTTGTGTGATAACTACCAGACTCCAAGTAACAGAAAAGCTTTGTTCTTCTAGCAATGAAATAATTTATTTGGTCCTTATATTACAAAAAGGAGTTTAAACTGTCACTCGAAATACTTTTTTCCCATATTGCAGCCACATTGAATAGTGTCAGGAATACAGAGCGGAAACTGGAGAACCTCAGACCACACATAAATGACTTCTTCTATAAAGCTAAGAAAAAGGTAAATTTTTTTTTTAACTTTTCTGTCTGACATCTAATTTTTTCTTATATCTTATACTTTTATGCTTTTGGGTATGGATGAACGCAATGTTGACGTCTTTTATAAAAATAATTTATTTTTTCTAACTTGAAATTTCTGTTTTCAGAACTCAGAGTACCTGTCCCTAATAAAGGTGGGAGAGGACTGCCCGGGCTTACTCAGTGAGGAGATGATGTGCCTGCGCTACAAAGGCGAACCTGAAATAGCAGGTATTTGAACTTATATTTAGGCCGTGCTTTTATAAACTATATTAAAGATATCTTTATACATTAATTCTATTGTTGTCTTTCATGCAGAAAGTTCTAAAAGTATAACACCGCCAGCGGTCATAAAGAGAATTCTGTCCCGTTTTAGCTTTAACTCCAAAATTTTTTTGTTTCTTCTTTCTCACTTAGGTCCTGATGGTAAAATCTTGAGCAGGATCCCGACAGCTGCTGCCAGCAACAACGACAGTGGAGGACAAGATGGACGGGCTGAACCTAAATCTTCCACTTCCTCCTACAAAAAATTTACAGTACCTAAGACTCAGTTTCTCGGACTCCATTGACAACAAAAACGAGGCTTTTACTCTCCCAGAGAATGACGATGGTCATGTACACAATTCTATGCTTCCGTAAGGTTCAGCTGTCGTCCCAGGGTCTGAGGACATGGATGTACAACTAGCCAAAGTAGAAGCCATACTATGCTCCATGGAGGTCGACAGGCGGGACAACAAAAACCAAACACGTGACTTAGTAGGAAGACAGTTGGACATCCAAAAGGAACTGACTGATTTAGTAAGAAAGCAGGTGGAAGTCAGTGGTAGGACCATGTCCTGCCTGGAACGGGTAGTCGGAGACCGTGAAATTTTATTCGCTAATCTTTCGAACAGCCACAACAACCAGCAGCAGTTAATTAAAGGTGAGAAATGGAATAAAATATTGTCCTCATGAAAATGTAAGATATGAAATCATTTTTTTAAGGTACTTCTATAAAATCTTTTAATGTATTTTACATTTATAACTTAAAGTAATATACTGGATCAAAGAGTGAGAGAACAGAGTTATGATTTAGACTACAAATACCTTAACATTTATTTTTACAGTCATTGCTACCTTGATCCATGTGACGGAGGGAGCCAAGAGAAGCAGGACGACGGGCACACAATGGCTGAGTCTTCCACCTTGAAAGGTGTCAAAAAAGGTCTTGCAAGAGCCTGCAGGAGATAGCAAAAAGGATCCCCAAGAGGCCACCGCAGAACAAGAGGATCCCCAAGAGGCTGCCGCAGTACAAGAGGATCCCCAAGAGGCCGCCGCAGAACAAGAGGATCCCCAAGAAGCCGCCGCAGTACAAGAGGATCCCCAAGAGGCTGCCACAGTACAAGAGGATCCCCAAGAGGCCGCTTCAGTCAAAGAGGATCCCAAAAAACCGGCTCCAGAGCAAAAGGATACCAAACAGACTCATGCTGACGATCCAAAGGACACAAATTACAACAAGGAGCCTGGTAATGTAGATGGTTCAGGTGAGGTTCTTGACCGAAATAAGAGCCAAGAGTCTGGTGACACTGGTGAAGGTAAAAAAATGGAGCGTAAGTCCCCCCCTGGGAACCCGATAGACCTCTCCAGTAGTGGGTACCAAGTCATAGACTTCAGTAAGGTGAAGGGGAAAAAAGTGGAAGAAGAACCAGCTTCTCGTAAAACTACCAAAAAGAGAGGGGCAGCATGTTCCAAAACCCCAGAACCGAAGGCTAAAAGACCCAAGAGAAAGGCTGAGTCAAGGAAGTAAAGGACGTTCATAAAATCAGTCTGCACACATTTTATTTTTCATTGTTATGGTATATAAGTACATGATCTTCAAGTGACGTTGGACCCCGAGCCCCTGGAGAACCACGCTTCACATATCATTGAACATAGAAATCGTTATTAAGTATTCTTTTAATTTGTCCTACCAAAGTGATTTTCTTGTAAAAGTAGGGTTCTAATTTGTTGTACTTTTAACAAGTACATGTTCTTAAAGTGACGTAGGACCCCGAGGCCCTGCAGAACCACGTGTCATATATCATTGAACATAGAAATCGTTATTAAGTATTCTTTTAATTCGTCCTACCAAAGTGCTTTTTTTGTACTAGTAGGGTTCTATTTTTTGTTGGCATAAAAAAAAAACATGTGTTTTTCACGTGCAGTACAAAGAAGATAATAAGGGCCTTTGAGCTATTTTCAGTGGATTCAGCCCAGATAATTCTCTCAAAATTGTTTTTTTTTTATTTTCTTTTATATCCAAGAAAGAAGCATGCTTCCCAATGTTAAAAGGGACTAAGATGTAAGAAAGATAAAGCAGACGAAAAAAAAGGAGAAATGAAGGCTGTATAACTAAATTAGGCACTGAAGTAACTCCCGTGCGCAGGTCTGCCGTGCGTGGAGGCCAAAAGTGTGATATAACGATACTGGGCCACTTTTTACCTCTCCAATATTAAAATTATCATTCTGAGCTTGTTTACAGGGGGATCTGGACAATTAAGGTACCATATTAACGGGCTTGAAGAGATCTATCACATGCACCTATTTAATCAGTTATTGTAAGAAGAGAACATATAGTATTTTTTCTGTATATTGTTAACTCAACTTTAAAGCCATTTTTAACCATGAAGACCATGTTGCACCTTAAAATAAATGGTTCCCACCAATTCTATGATTAAATATCTTCTAGAAAATGTTTAGTTTAGTTCATTTAGACAACCCGCAGTATGGTTTATAGACCCTGCAAAAGTAGTGACCCAACAGGAACTGGAGCTACCTGGAGGGGTGGTGTGAGATGTGGCACTCACACCTACCACCACTGCAACAGGCTCACCCCTCCAGGGTCACACCTGGCTCTTACTGGAGGACTGACTACCAGGACTTCTCTGTGACCTTCACTGTAAGACCTTTGTTAATATTGAAAAAAGTCAACTGATCGTAGATTCTATCATTTATCTTGCTAAATATGAACAATTGTTTACTCATTTACAAAAAGAAATCATCAATAAATTCAACCTTAAAATGACCTTGACCTTGATCAAGTTCAGGCCATACATCATTGGAAGCACCCCTTAATCACCTTTCCTCTACTTTTTATTTCAAGCTCCTACTGTTGATATCTTCTGAGCTGCTAAGCTGATCATTGATTCTATCCTCCATCTAGCTAAATATCAACAAATGTTAACTCAATTACAAAAAAAGGCAATTTGACCTTTGACCTTAAAATGACCTTGATCTAGATCAAGGTCATGCCAGAGTTCATTGGAAGCACCCCTTAATGACCTTTCCTCTAGATTTTATTTCAAGTGTCATTCGCCCAGACACAATTTCGCCCAGACAATTTTAGGCCCATTTTAGCCCCCCTGGAGCCCAAAATATTCATATGGGACCATCAAAACCCATATGTAACACAAAGATCTCATCCAGCCTGACACTTTGAGCCAAAAAAATAGAGTTGGAAACTAAAATTCGAAGAGTAGGGGCTGGAATACCCCCAAATTCGTCATATGCAAACCTTCTATGATTTTCGACCTTAAACTCTTAAGTATGGGTTATTGTGGCAGAATATTGGGGTCATTTTGTGGTCATAACATCACTTTGAATTAAGATAGAGACTTCATTCAAAAAGCAAATCCACTTGTTTTCTTGAGATCTATCCAATGGTATACAAAGTGAATAGATATTATATGGTTTTGAAAAATTAGGTAAGTGCCTAACTTAATCATATATCCCAGATAATAAATAAAAGTTTGAATTTTAATAACCTTTTTTGTTTTTGGTGTATGTTTTTTTTATGGGGTAGAAAAACAGGGGATAAATTATTCTTTTTAAAATTTAAATTCATTGAGAAAGAAAGAATATTAATTCGTAGTATATCCAATATCCAATAACCTGCAAAATGGATAACAACAGCTACATACAGTCTACTACTCTCTACAGCGATGTCTAGTTCATACATATAACGTCATAGTTCCCATGTATAACACTATGTGGCCTCACAGTCGTTATAGCGTTAGTGACGTCACCACATGCTGTCGCGCCTGAAAGAGTCTTGCGAAATAATACCTTTTTTGTCGTCCTCTATGCCCAAATCAAAGGACAAGGTAAGGTTTAATATGTTCATGGAAGACTGCTATACTGCAGTACAAAGAAAGAAGGCTCTAAGTCAAACATTTGTAGAGAAAATCAAATTCAAAATCTGTCTTTCATGAGGGTGTGTTACCTCATAGAAACATCGTTACTGATGTCATTATAACGACTGGCGTTGTTGTACCAGTATATGAAGAAATAGATTAAAAAAAAAATTAAAAACCATACACGCAGGAAAAAACATCTTCTATCTTTCTTACATAGGGGGCAACCCCTCGGCAAGGGAGGGTAAAGAAGCAACTGGTCTTGTCTCCTATAAACCAAAGTGTTAACTCAGAAGATTCAACTCTCCCTTGGGTTCCTTCTACCCTGGACTTTAATGACCATGGAATAGTGGGCCAGGAGAATGTAAATGTAACTTTGGAGAAAACTTTAGTAGGACAACAAAGATCTGATTCTGAAGGGAGCAATCTAAGTGATCCTGAGGATCTCCCTCTGCGGCCTGACCTGCCTGTCAAGGACGGCAGATGGTCTGACGATGAAGTAGATGCTCTTATGGATGCAGTAAATGTAAACAGGGACGCCTTAAAGTTCCACTATCAAGGCACAAGTGGGGGAAAGGATGTCAAGCGGCAAGGCTGGAAGGATGTGGTCAGATATGTAAACGACGTGGCAGCCACCCACAGGACTGTGAAGCAGTGCGTCAAGAAAGTGGGTGACTTCACTCAAAGCAGAAAGGAAGGGTAAGTGGAGTTCATTTGAATCATCATTTTTATTCTTTACTTAATGGACTATAATATGTGAAAATCACGTTCCAGTTTATAACAAATTTTAAATGAAAAGTGAATAAAAGGGTCTTCACTATGCACCTACTTTTATAGACGTTCAGGTAATAAACTTAATTATTTTCAGTTCAATCAGCTACGCAGGGAGGTATCGAGGACTGGGCGGGGAAAGATAGGAAAGAAGTACCTGCTCTCTGACATTCAGCAGAAGGCTCTCGATTACATAAAAGAGGAAGCAATAACAGGTAAGGAGATCCGTTGAGAAAATTATCACAGGTTATTTTATTTTGGCTCAATATCTCAACAAAAATTAAAATGCGACTCTTTACCAGGGTAAAGAAAGGTAACTTAATAAAAAGTCTTTCACAACTATGAAAGTTTTACTGTAGATATAATGCATATACACTTATTTTCTGAAGGTATACCAGGGGTCCCTGTTATGGCCACATCCCATGAAGCAAAGAAAACTATCTCAGAGGAAAATAAAAAGTTGCTGTGGACTGCAAAAAGAGAGCAAAAACCAGACTACAGCAAAATAAACATGCAGCGTGCGGGTGTACCATGTAACTACAAACAGAAGCAGGATAACAGGAAAGCGAGCTTGGATAAACTTCAGAGGAAAAAGGATCATGAGGAGAAAATAAAGAAGGAGCGCAGAAGGGAGGAGAAGGAAAGGGAAAGAAATGAAAAGGAATACAGGATAGCTGAGGAAAAGAGGGACAAGCGGATGAAGGCTATGGAGGGAGTAACAGAAAAGAAATTAAATGAACAGTTTGCAGTCATAGCTGAAAATAAAGAGTATGTAGTAGTTCAGTACAAAAAGAAAGATTCAGATCGCGAAGAAGAGGAAAGACAGATGGCCAAAGCTAAAAGGAAGGCTGATTGAGCAAGGATAAGGGCAGCGAGAGAAGAAAGGAGGAGACTAAGAAAGGAGAGAGAGGAAAGTAACTGATAAAAATAAACCTAACTTTTGTTCAACGAGAATTCATAGTTAAATTGCTTACATGGGTGTGACGTACATCATGTGAACAGGGTGACTATCAGAGTTATAAAAGATTTTCAGCTTAACTGACTTAGATGAACACATAACCACTAAGCATGTTTAACGTCATATTTTAATACAGATGAGAGGGCAAAGCCTGCCTTATTAGTACTATTACTAAGATATATGTCGTCATTGAAAAATAAGAAACATTTACTCAAAATTAATTACATCGGTCACAAAGGGATTTGACGCCGTGAGAACAGAAATACTCGTCAACATATGCCTGTCGGAAACCCCTTATCCTCTCAGCTTCTCTTCCCTCCTTATTGTCTGTACACCTTTGTCGCGGCTGTCGGAGTGGAGGTCTTGTGGGGACCCATGGGTCGGAGGGGTGGTCCACAATTCGCACTTCATGGTCCATTGCCACATTGTGCAGGCAGCAACATGTACTGATGATTTTGGCTGCTCGAGATGGCTTGTGCCGCAAATATCTGGCTGATGAATCAAGGATACTGAATGGATAAAAGAAAACTTTTTTTTTAAATTGATTTTGTCTTTGGAACAATATATGTAGTAAAATAATGTTATTGTAATGTCAGTTTCAGTTGAAAGTAGACTTGAAATAAGTTTCACTGTTTGAAAATTTGTGTTCCAGAAAAATTTTAATACTGACCGCCACCTTTGCTTGAGAATCCCTATAGTCTGCTCCACCGGCACGCGATTCTTGCGGTGCCACTTGTTATAGGACTTCTCCTTCGAGTTAGGGGTGGCAGTCCGGTACAGAGTGAAAATATTACGCTTCAGACCATATCTGCAGAAAGGATTAAATGGGTATACATAATTATAAAATATTTATGTGAAAGATAAAGAAATATCCTAATGAATTAAAAATAAAGAAATGTTTCAAGTGTAAAATAAAAAAGGTTAAAAAAAGAAATACATACCATCCATCTCCCAAGAGCATGTAATCACCCCATGTCTCATCTTTAATCTCATCACCCACTGGTGATGCGTGCAGGGCGTATGCATCGGTCACTGACCCAAGCCATCTTGGATCCACATGAACAATTCTTTTATCGTAGTCACAGATGATCTCTTTGAAAAAAAGCTATGGTTAAGATGAATTCTAAATAAATAAAAGACAAAAGATTATATGTTAACAGAGAAAAGCTTGACTTCACAAGAACATATCAGTTAAATAAATAGGAACCTAAAAAAGAAAAAAAATTATGTGTATTTGTTAAAAGAGGGGAAAACTTGAGAAAAAAAATTATTATTAAATTACTTTTATAACTTTTTTCATGACCATGAACTCACAGTGGTGTTGATAGAGTGGTACCCCTTGTGGCACACAAATGCAGACTCGTTCTGGGTTGGGGTTTGGAGAGGGATGTTGGTTCCATCGACTAAACCAAACACGAAAGGGGTGCACTGTTCTTGGGGCGGGTTGTCTCCCGAGCGCTTATTCAGGTGGTGGAAGAACTTCAGTGCGCCTTGCATCTTCTGGACAAAGGGCATCTGACTGTCCGCTGTCATGTAGTAAAATGAGTGAAGTATCGCAAGAAGAGACACAACTGGATAATAAAATAAAAATTGTCAGGTTAGACAAAAAGAAATAGGAGGAAAATATTTTTAAGTATAAGATTAAAAGCATAAACTACAAAACCATATATATATATATATATATATATATATATATATATATATATATATATATATATATATATTTTAAGGTCTTTCTTCTTTTTTTCTTGTCACAAAGAGACCACTATTAATACATATATAGCAGCAGTAAAATATTTTTATTGCTCTAACTTTGTAAAAAATTATACCAAAAGAAGAGGGAAAAGAGAGACATATCTTTTTATTTAAGTAAAAATTAAATTCACTTTTTTCAAAAAGAACTGTGATATGTAAGGCTCTTACCCTATCCAGGTGGGTAAGTCCACCCCCTCTGGTCGAACCCTTGAACATGCTACCCTTGGCATAGTCCTTAACGAGGCGTTTCACAACCGGCTTAGTGAGACAAAATCTGGCCTGGAACTCCTGGTCATCATACTGAGTTAAAGGGGACAGCCGTTCTTTTATCTTCCTAGTCTTATGACCCAAACTGTCTCTTCCAGCCATGTTTGAAGTACCCTCCTAGCTAGACAGGAAGTAACTATACACTGGTTCCACTCCTTGTAACGTAAAAACATATGTTATGGATCGTCGTTATCAATTTGCAGCACTCTCTTGCTGATCCGGCTGTTCCTCTCGTTGAAGAAAAATCGTTAAGGAAAGAGCGAGAAATTGTTTACGACAAAAAGATTATGTAACGCGGTTTTCCTCGTTTATACGTAAAGAGACATAAAGAGAAATTTTTATTTTAGATGTTTTTATTTGTGTAATGCACTTTTATCGTTACAACCATCGTTAAGCCAAAATCGTTGTTTCTGTAACGCCCCCCTGTCGATGGTATCAATTCAGCCTGCAAATAGCACAGTGTAGTTTTCATCAAAGACCTATCCAAAACTGCTATGCTGAGCAACTGTGACCTTGTGTCTAGGCTGGTATGTGGTGTTTTTTTATGAATTTTCTGGCCTTTTAGATAGGAACCTCACCCACGCAACTGTCACCCGGGCTGGGGTTGAGCTTTATTCATAGGGTTTTGCAAAATATGCATTCTGGGCCAGGTGCGCCTTATAGGAAATCAGGTTGGGGTGTGGCTTATACTTAGGTCTCCATATACACTGAGTACTACAGTAGCTCACAAATACCACCTGGAAGAGGAATTCAATCACCCTCTTGGAAATTTCGGAAATCAGCACCATGTCAGCAATAAATCAAAATATGTCAGTAATTACACATTCTATAACATTAAAGCACAAAAGCATGCCATATTTGTATACAAGATGAAAACTTATCAATCATCATCCCCTTTCCCACCTTTTCCTTTAGACACAAAGAAAATTACTCTTCAATGTGCCAGCATGGTCACCTCACTTGATCTTACAATTTCTATAAGAAAGGGTTGAGAAGGAAATGTGGTGGGTCAAGATGATAGGACACATGGGGACTGATAGGGAATTGAGGAAATATGATCTTCCTTTTGTTCTAATTTATAGCAGCAATTCATGCCTATTCTATGCCACAATCTAAGCCTCTCATTGTTTCTTTAATTGACTCCCATTCCAGATAACTCATGGCCTATTCACCAATGTTCACTTAAGTGTACAAGGCAGTGAGTTATCCCTTTAGCACACTAATATATCTGAGACATTGCTATATTAAAATGAAGGGTTGGTTCACTAGACCACATAGTCAGCACTGATGGCTATAGAAATGTTGCTGCACTGGAATTGATTGCATGTGCCCCTACAGTGTACCTCAGGTCCAAAAGGACACATTTTTACAGGCTAGCTAAAATGTTACATTTATATCTATTTTGAAATTAAAGATCTACACTTGTGTTTTTTTTTTCTTTCAGTCACTCTTTGGTAATCTGCTTCTGGTATCTGCTCTTTCATTTGTATTGACACCATTCCTTTTATAACAGTTTAGACAAACTGCCCCTCAAAGGAACATATTTCTTTCTGGCATCAAATGATTGACCAATCAGTATGGAGATAACTGGGGACTCATGGTTCATTGATGAGAGACAGGTTGACTCAGATTGGTTAATACACTGAGTACCCCTCAGGGAGGTGTGGTTTATTTGATATAGTCGAGGCGTTCGGGTAGCGATTTTTATTACATTTTGCAGTGCATTGTGGGTGGGGTGACCTCAAACGCTAACTACACCACCTCAGCTGGTTCCCTCAACCCCCTTCTGCCCCTGCCAGGTCTGGCTAGGTACCAGTTCTTAACTATGCTTGGGAGTGTAGTAAGTTGACTTGGGGATCAACATTGACCCACATGGGGAGGACCAATAGCGGATGGCCTTACAAACCAGCATTGATCCCTTGGTCGATCCACGAATGCCTTGAGTGTGAGTGACAGGATATAGGGGAACCATGAGCTCAAATTACTTTACATTTAAGTATAGGATTACCCTTCCTCAGGTATGGCTGGTCATATTGACAACTCCATTTTTACTCTACAATCAACTAACATGGGTGTGGGAAAATACTTGCTAATACCTCTTGTTAGTGTTTATGTGTCCAGTGAAAGTGGCATTTTCTCTTGTGAATCCAAGTAGCCAATTAGAGGTTGGCTATTTTTGTAGGTGCTGTCTCTTAATCCCATCATTAGTAATTTCTATCTACCATAGCCTCTATGGCCTTAGGTTAAGAAGGATAAAATGTATTGACCCAGTAAGGCTTAATGCAGTGGCTTTTACCTATTTCTGATATAGCCCAGTGCCCACCCTAACTGTGGACGATCCTTTGCGGTAGATTTGGGGTCCATCCTTGCAAACTAGCTGTGCCATATACAGGTGGTATTACAGTCATGTTCCCTGCCTTTACATATGCACAGCCATTTACAGACCCGAATAGTACCAAGGGTATGACCATATCTGTCCCCCAGTGGCTCACATAGCACCACTGTGGGGCCATTACGAAGCAGGTACGCTAGGTTTTCCTAGTGGATGTTTTTCTCATAATATCATAAGTCATATTATCCCTGAAAGGACCCATAGTATTAGACTCATCTTTAGATAATGGATTAGACAAAGGTAGTAAACTGGTAAAGAAATTTCTGGTTCATAGTGAGTGAGTCAGTAATAGATGTTTAACGCCATTTCCACAGCTAAGGTCATATTGATGGCGAGAACGACATTACACAATTTCACAGAGGAATGTTTACTAGTAAAATTAATGTCTGTTCCTCGTGATGAACATTGTACTGTCCCATTATGCATACTACTTTCCCGCTTTGTCAATAAAAAAGTTCCCTTTATTTCCCCCCCAGTAAATCAGACTTTTCAGTCACAAGGACTTCTTCAACATTAAGCAGATTGATACCACACAGTTATCCTGCTGAGCCCATCACACCCCATGGATATGTTTGCACAGGTGTCGACACTCTGCTCTATGTTGACAGTGTTACAGTACATGGGTGAATATTGGTGGATATCACCCAAGGGCATGATATTTATAACCTATTACGTTTATTCCACAATTCCTTCCTGTAGGTTGCATCAGAGTGCATGATTTCTGTTCGGGCACAGCTACTCATTATGCCAAGCAGCAGGCTGTAGGTGTGCTCATAGTAAGGTAGTACATTATAAAAGAAATTAATTATTTCCAAACTTTTTCATTTCAAAAAGCCAAAAAGGTATAAAAATGCACAGGACCCTACATTCATCAGAAAGTGAGTTTGATCTGGAACCTGTGGTGAAAATTTGATTACTCCATGAGCGTAAACCACCTTAAAACAATCATTCGCATTGGGTTCTATTACCGGCTTAATAGTCTAATGGCTATGGTTCTTGACTTCCACCAGCCAGGCCGGGGTTTGATATAAGGTTTGAAATGGTTTAACATGGCGAGGTGGTCTTTGTATATCCACCTTCTATTTCCCAAAGACTTCAGTGTTCAACTTGACCTCGAAAATTTATATCCGAAAATTCTAAAAAAGCACTTGTGTTGTATATGCACTGATAATGCATTGCAAAAATGGCCATAACAGCACTGAAAGTTCCAGGGTCGTGGTATAACAATCAATGATGACGAGGATGTGATTCTAACCTAGGATCATCATACCATCATTTTCTCCAAATTGCATTATTTTGCAAATTTTCACATTGATTACCAAGTACTATCAGGGTACAAGCCATACTTTGATATTTTTTTTTGTTTTTTTGTATGTTTCTTGTATTAATTTCTAAGTACTGTATATATTATATATGTTTATTAGGACTGTTATATAGAAGCCTACCTGCCTTGTTTGTGTCTATAAACAGTCAATGAAATTGAGACCGAAACACTCACCACACGGAGTGAGTTGTATACTTGGTTATACATTGAACAACAACTCAAAATTTCATCTTTTCTCTCATCTTGATGTGCATCATTTTCTTTATATAACAAGTCCTATCAATCAGGATGGGACTGTCATGTCTTTATATATGACACGATCTGCAAAAAGGGCCCTTAGTGCAGGGTGCATTAAGGTCCCTATTCCAAGTACATGTCACATATACACAAAATAACAAGTGAAACTGAGCCTACATTTTTTTGGTCGCAATATTATCACCTCCTTTGCGTAGTGGAGCGATCAATAAACACATTTGAAAAAAAAATTATCAGATCATGTGGATAATGTTGGGCTCCACACAGAGCTAGATCTCCCCCGACTAGCTAAATCACCATAGAGGGAGTAAATGTTAAATGATGAATGGTAAATGATAACCTAATGTGTGATAGGCCATTATTTCTGAATTGTTTTTTTCTTTATTTCATTTTAAACTCCAGACATCCACTCATCAGTATCATATTTTATATGCATGTCACAAATGGCCCATTCCTGTCACCTGTTTCTGCTGGGTATGGAGCTATGATTCCCTTTTCTCCCCTGGATTTTGTTGCAAAGCCAAGCAGGAAGTCTCTGAACCCTCAAAGCAAATCACCATTTCCTCCTGGGAGGAGCAATTGACCCATCAGGAGAGAGATAATACAGACGTCTAGGGCCTAAGATAAGAGTGAGGTCAACTGTGATTGTGCAACTTGAGTATTTGCTCATGGGTAATAATTGAGTAGGCCATCTAACTTTCCAATCTTTGACTTAGTGCCAAAGTACATGCACATGTATTCTCTTTTCTGTGTTGATACTCATGTGAAGAGGATCAAACGACAATACATAGATTTGATACAAGACAGCAGCCATCCTCAGATCCTGCCATCAATCCTGCAACTCAAAAGGGAAATTCTGTCATCAAAATTCAAATGGCAATGGCAATCTTCGACTGAGAATGATACTTTTATTCAAACAAAAACTGTTGTGGAGATTGGTTTGAGTGTCTATGATAAAATCAATAAACCCTGTTGCAAATTGCACCAAAACAAGAGTTTTTTTTTTCTCACAAACTTGATTGTTTCCAAACAAAATTTATACCTAATAATTGTTTGACTTATGAATCACCATCCAATGCCTTTTAGTGCCAGGTATCAGAGAAGGGCTAACTTTGATTGTCTAAGCACCCCTTTGGGGGAGGGGGTAAGGATATAGAAAATGTCAAGAGGATGATAATTGGAACAACATTATATGTAGATCCTATACAGATGAGAAGGGCATTACTCTCATTGTGGTGGTGATATTGGTGGTGATGGACAGGCTTGGGAAAAGGTAATACAGTGCCAACAGTGGACTGGGGGAAAATGTTGGCCATATCGCCACCAATAGAACTGTATGTGGAAGGGCCTTTGGCACTGTTGGACAACTCTCCACTGTTGGACAGTGGGGGCCTTTGGCACTGTTGGACAACTCTCCACTGTTGGAGACTGGCCCTTAGTGATTGTTCTTATCTCCTGGTTACCATAGTGATAGAGATTAGTGCAGGTGTTGGACCAGCTCCCAACAGTGGGGCTAATGCAGGTGCAGGCAGGGGGTATGGGGTCAACAGAAAATGCATGATTTGAAATTATTTTGGTACAGTAAATGCAGCATATCTCATCATGCCTTGCACAAATTGCCTTTTCTATTCTTAACCTTATGGTATATGAACTTCATCCAGAAATGTTGGAGAATAGGCCAACGTTTAGCCCTCCTCCTATGGTGGAGGGGAGTCAATGTTTTCCAAGCCTGATGGATATTTGTATCTTTGCAAGTGTTTCTAATCTGCATGTCCACTTTCTATTGACCATACCTCCATAGAGGGTGAATGTTAAGGAGGTTCCCCAATAAAATAAACACATGATCAACTGAAAGGTGCCCATAAGCTAGGCAGCTAATCCATCTATTGTGGTCTGGATAATTTTGGGATTGTTGTTAAAATAATAAACGGCTTTGGTCTAGTTCCCTTCTGTAGACATCGACAATACATGCTCAGCCGCACCCCAGGCAGACCAACTAAGATTATGGGCACTACACCCAATCATCATGAAACCTACTTCACCCAGTATATCACAGCCATGTATGTGTGGACATTATATTCTCTCTATACTACTTAGCTAGGATATAGGCTTTTCTTTCTAGTGGCTCATAAAGCTGGAGTCTTTTGACCAGCAGAATGCATAGTCTGCTAGGCTCTCTGTCCTCTCTCTGTGGCGGGGCTCTTGGGTCAGTTCTATAACCTCTGGCAAATCCAGTTCCTCACTGTAACCCAATGAACCTTGCTGCATGTATTCTGCTCTACAGCCCCTATCTGCAAGTCACTGTACAGCAATTTTTCAGTGGTGAATTACATGGGTTCGAAGTTGACAGGTAATTACTACATTACCAGTAGCTTACAAGGTCATCGGAACAGCGGCAGTCTGATCTATCTATCAGGTTCATCAGTGGTGAAGAATAGATAAACCAGTTGATAAGGGATAGCGTGGGGTATGAAATTCTGGTCTCCCTTAGTAACTTGTTTCTTTTTGAATAATTGTCATAATATAGCTCTGCTTTTTGTCTTATGAGCACAGAATATTTTAGGTATTTTTCATCTGATGTAAGGCAGGGAAAGGGCAGGAACCACACAAAAGAATATACCATGGACAAATGTTCATGACAATAGAAGTAAATCACAGAATGAGCTGGGGCAAGTACTGAAGGTGGCCAATAACCACAGGCTAGTGACAAGTTGTATTGTGATGCATACACTGCAGGCAGAAACTCTCCACAATACACACTATGCTCTAATCATGCTAACTTTTTCTCATTACTGCTGAAATTACCAAAATCTGGGGCTGATGGCACTATTGTATTATGTACAGTACCTCGATGCAGACCATGGAATCCCATTAGCTAAGCCAATATAAAACTGCCAGGAATGTGTGCTGAAAGGGCCGCCAAAGGCTTTGTAGAGTATATATGGTGCTGTACGAAGAAATGGTGACTAGAATGTTGAGCCTGTTTATTGTTCCACTGAGCAACCCTGTTTTACAGTACCCATATGGCAGGGTCTCTGTGATAGAGGGCACTTCCCCCAATTTCTCTCATAACATATGATTATTTGTGCTTTCTAAACAGATTTAAAAATGTTAAAGGGATGATACATGATCATTTTTGCACTTGTTCAGCAAAGCCCTTTAGAATAGCAATAACAGATACAAAGTATATCATGCAAAACCATCAGGTCTATTTATTTTCCTCTATCATGGCATTGTGATAACATCACACTATGGCAGTTTAAGTTAAAAGATACAGAATAGAAGTGCAGAGCCAGAGTGTATTTCATTCAAGCTTTTATGTAGGTCAGATATAATCTGTGTGTTATTTGCATGTCTTTTCTCTACAGAGTATCAATATTCAAAACTACCTTAATGAAACACCACACCTAACTCTGGTATTTCTCTGTCCATTAAACCCTTCATAATCTCCTGTTAAAACAAATTCCTATATGAAGGAAGGGGGCACATCCTAATTGGACTGGCAGGCAAAGCAAACTTACAGATTTTCCTAATCAGATCTTTCCAGTTCATTCAGGTCACACTCTGAGCTGATTCCCCCTCTTGCTACCCTCTAACACAATCACACCCTGGATGAATTAAAGGAGGTATGTGGGAGGTGATCATTGCTGCAGGGGAGAATCTTACCTCATGGTGATATGAGTGTCAATTTCATGGGAAGCAATTTGTAGCTCCCACTACACTGGTTACTGACTAGAGACTGGCCTGTATGGAAGATTGGATAATGGGCCTACAGGATAGGCGCTATTGTAACATCACAAAGTATGATTGTATGAATCTATGAGGGTAAAGTGATATTTGAAACAATTATCTATGGACAACTATTTTTTTCCATCCTCCATCCCCTTACACCAGCCTTTTTTTTTAAGCATACCCAAACCACCCAAGACTTATGGCCATCTTATATCATCACCTAATTCTCCATTTCTAAAACACTTGGCCCATCAAGGTGAAAGTAATAAAAGGTCCTGCCTTCAGAGTCCTAAAACTGTATCCTGAGGTGTTCACAAATACCTTTGACATGTGGTCTACCAGAATACATCTACTTCATTGTTTACTCTGCAAATGAGATAACATCAACATGAATGAGGAACCAGAGTGATTCAGTATAAAGCTATAATAAAAGAAGAGTTTAGTTCCAAAACACAACAAATCCATCCCAGATTCTGAGCATGTACCCGTCTTTGTAACAGTGACCTGATACTAATTTTGGAGTTATCAACATAAAACCTTTAATGGAATTATAGTAAATAGCTGAAAATCACACCTTTCAATGAAAAGCACTCGTGATTTGTATTTAACCATCTCTAACCTCTCAGCTTTTGAATTTTTGGTCTCTTTTTTTCAAAATGGCATTAATGGTCCATGATAAATATCCCAAGAATATCATAAGCTAATATAATTCCCTGAAATCTGTCTTCAAATGCAACCCAAATCTGCAATAGTATACTCTGTATTGATGTTATAGACATTATGATTATAGTCCACCCTTCTCCTATCGAAAGTATAACCATAATTCACCCCTTTACTTATCTGAACAATATTATAACAATTCATACAAGTATGTCTACTGCAATGTTGTACTATATAGATAAACAACAACAATGTACCAGTGTACCCAATCATCATAGAAGTAATGCTAATCATGGTATACTCATAGATAGACTACACTGATATTCCCTAAATACCATTCATATTGGTGATGTCAGTAAAGAAGCCCATGCTATATGATTGAATTATGAGCAAAACAGCTGCAAGGGCCAAATTATATATTCAGATGAAATGAAAAATACTGTGTTTTCCATTATGATAAATTCTGTCCCTTAGTTCCCTCCTCAATAGTTTTTATCATGTGGCAGTGAGCACTTTGGAAGTAATGGTGTAACTAATCACTGCCACTACCATAGCTGGAAAACCACAACAGAGGCATGGAAACCTGCCTTGTTCGCCTCTAAGAAAGAACTGTTAAATCTACGAGGCATCCCCATAAAACTGAATAATGAATCACCAACAATAAAGCCCCATGTGGCAGTACAGTAATAAGGAATCTCTGATAAAATAACAGTGTCCCAAAGTTGGCAGAGTCCCATCATTATTTTGACTACATTTTATTACAGTGTGTCAGTATAGACTAGACGAAAGGTGACACAGGCTGTTAGGTATTACATTACTGGCGGTTCTCTATAAATTATCATATATCATAAGGGATCAGACAGGGGAGGACTGCCTCATCTATATTAAGCCTATTCTTTTAAAATGAGTCTCTGATGCTTTTGGCTATCATGATACATGTCACATAGAACTATTTGCAGTGATGGTTCACCTCAGGTCCCTACCGGAGTATTAGCTTAGCACAAAGAGAACAGTGTAGATGAAAAGACACTGTCACCTTGATAAAACTGTTTTACACCCCTAGAGGTACAGCATCACACTCTGAATATCAATTAAGTAGCAAATCTAAGCTTATGAGATCCTAAGGAGCAACATAATATCTTACCTGGTGGAGGTATGAACTGCTTCTATAATATTCTTTTAAATAACCTTCACTTTGTAATGGCAGAAAATGTAAGTAAAAACGGAAACCATGTGATTGTAGGACATCTACGGAAGAACTTCAAGGGAGGGGAGGAGGTATTCAAAAAGCATGCCTCAATTGAGTTAGTATCCTCTATGATTCTAGTAAGGGATGTGAATGGAATTAATAGTGGGGGGACCTCACATTTGATTAAAATCAAAAAGCATGTTTGCAGAGTGAGACTAACGTAGGTTGTGAAAGCTTTCCATTGTCTTTGGTTGTACAGTTTAACTTCTCTACATCAGGTCAGCAATTTCCCCAAACTAATACTTCTCCAAGTATTCCTACCCGACAAGATATTTAATTAAAAGTTTTCAGATGGCATTCACCATAAAAAATAGATGCATGGGTTGCCATCCTTAAAAGCAAACATTGGTTATTCATTGGGAATATTAATCAAGTCTTATTTGATATTGACCATGGTAGCACTTTTAAGTGAAAGCCCTGAAGCATATTGCTTTTTGAACTAATACACTGCTTCTTACTTGAGTTGGTCTGTAGAAAATGGGGGTGGCTGAATGTAGCACATTAGACACAGCTGGAGTTGGATGATATGTGGGTACGATGTGTGACTCTAATTAAGGAGTGTGAAGACCTTAAACAATACACTGCTGTTAGGTATACTGTAAGAAAATATTGTTGAAATGATGGTGAAATCGTTGTCTCTAAGTTGCCAGAGCTCCATTGTTATTTTCACGGAGATTCCTTGTACCATAGTGTGTACTACTCTACTTCATTGTAGAAACTACATTGCTTCAATGCAATGATGGTAGTTTATTGTTTGGTTTAATGAGGATCCCTGGTGGTTTTAATGGTTATTTCTTAGACTGTATACATTAAATGACATACAGGTGACATTTGGATGTAGATTTATACAGTGAGAGGGACTGCTGTGACAGCTCAGACAAAGACCTTGGATTAGGTACGGCGCCATGAATTGTCACCAGGCAAGCAAAAACACCCCTCTGCAGGGAATTCATTATCAAAATTCATGTCACGTTCTTCAAAATGAGACATCATTGGGTTAAATATTCCTAGTAGTTTTGTCAGAACACCTCCTTGAACATAGGTCATTATTCATATCTGAAATGAATGATTAGGCTCTAAATACATAGGCAAATGTTCACGAGGGGGGAGAATTTTTGAGGGTTATCTCACTTGCCAATCAGGTGCCGTATCGCACGATGCCCCGTAGGGCGGAGTGCGATGCGGCACCTGATCGGCAAATTCTCCCCACGAGTGTTCATTTGCATTTATTTCATGTTATTTTGATCTAAAACTGCTGAATTACAATAGAATTTACCAGAATGACTCCCCATGCGCATTGTTTACATCGCCATCTTGGAGCTATGACGTCACTAAATGGACCTCGGCGTGTGATATTTTCGCGGGTTATCGCACGGGGGGTGTGCGATACGGCCCTCGAGTGCTAGAGCTATGGGCTGTCAGTATCTCGGGCATATCAACATGAAATAAATCATAAACCAAGATACTATCTAAAAACACAATAAATCAGCCTTTTTCATAAAAAAACACATAATAATATATATATATATATATATATATATATATATATATATATATATATATATATGGTGATTTTTATCATAGATTTTGATCTAAAAGGAATTTTCAATTTCTGTTTTCAGTCTTTTTTTGTTGAGTATCCCTGACAATTGGTATAAAAATCTGCAAATTTTGATTATTGGCATGGTTGCCATGGCAACCAGGAACAGGCATATAGGTTGATTTCTCATGAAAAATGTTCATTTTACCATCCAAATATGGGCCATTTCAGTAATAATAGTGTTATTAACAAAAATGGTGCATTTTAAATGAGACCATTGAACTCTGCATAAAAAATTAGCTTGATTTACTTCTATAATGATTTTAGAATAATTGTGCCCTCCAATGCCCCCTGGTGGCCAAATGAGGAATTAACCCCCCACGGAGGGGTGTTCTCCCCTGATGGGTCACAAAATTACTTGCATAGCACTGCTCCTGCATCAAGAATTAACTATTTTTCAACTCAGGCCTCTGTTGCTAATTTGCATTATTTCCTCTTTTATTTCTTAATTAATGACCATTTCCTTTTCATAAGGTATGTGCCCTCATTAAAAGTAGTACCATGATGATACGTGTCCAGCCAAGGCAAAAGGGTCCCCCAAGGGGAAAAGTCAATTTCCAAATTCCAGTCATGAGCCTTTCAATGATGTATTACATAAGAAAATATCTCTCCTAGTTTTTGAGTTATGGGTCTATGAATTTTGGTGATCAGTGACCTATCGCTATCCCAAATAAGTTGTAACTTGCATATTTCCTGAGATAACTCAAGATTAGTATAAGTATGCATTTATAATTATGCAAATAAGGAAAATTGTCATATTCTTCAAAATCATTTTCTCATAGAATTTGACCTAGAAATAGGATTTTTACCATTTTTTGAGTACATTCATCCCTGTGAGTGGGGCCATTAATGTTTTTTTTATTCCTCTATTTTGAGTGGAAATCTTGTTTCCATGGCAACACATATCAACAAATACACTGATTTATGCCCTGAAATTCCCTAAAAACGTTCTATTTGCATTCCAAATTTGGAAGGTTTGGACTAATAATGGAAATTTCCCTTTAGAACTATTGAAATCCTCATGAAAAACTAGTATAATAGGATTTTAGATCTAGTTTCCCCTTTTTAAGTCTTAGTTGTGTCCCCCTGGTGTCAGAATTGGTACCAATCCCCCTTGGACGGTCCTTTTAGCTTGCTGGCTCACAATTATTACACACTATGTTTAAAATCATACAAAACAGAAATCTCATTTGAAAGAATAAAGAAATATCTTTCTGGTCTATATACTTAGAAAGGAACATGAATTGTCCACAAAGATCTAAATAATGGATTAAGAAAGAATAAAGATAAGTGAGCATTTTCCCACATGCAGTAATGAGCAAAAATAACATGTATTCCACTTTCACTCTACTGTAGTGGACTTCCACTTAACACATGCCTTCATACCATCTACAATGAAGATATCAGAAACAACACTTAAATATACATATACCAGTCTAACCTTTGGCATATACTTGATGCTCCAATAGATCTACAACATCACACAAGACATCTCCATCCATCATGGTAGTGTTCCAAACCACTTCTAGACACCCGTTTGCCGGATGTATACCTCTACATTCTTTTCAGCATGATTGATTGTAAGAATCCTCCAATCACCACTAAGTGACTAACTTATCAGTTTAAGTAGCCCCTCCCCTCCCTGGCCCCTGACACACAAATTTTGAAAGCTAATTCAATTATATATGATGCGATAAACAAGTAATGAGACAAGAATATATATTTTAGGAAAAAATGGGTAGAACAGACCCCCTTGTTTATTACTAAATAACAAAAAACAACAACAAGATATTTCCCTCCTGGGACCCAAGAACCAATATGGCTACCTGTGGGGTGTGTGAGAATGTATGGTACTGTGAAACAGAGGTTGACCCCAAGGGGTCAGGAGGTGGGACACCTCCACACACACAGTCACCAGTGAGGTCCCAGGTGGGAGTTACATGTACTAGTAACCTCTGTCATGTATATAATTATAATAAATTTATGCACACATAGATTATAATACAAGAATACCTAGTCATCTCTGTCTTGATTCTATATGAAGATACTTCTTTCAGAACTTCATTTTGTTTCTCAATTTCTCGAGTTATCCCTTGAGCATACTCAAACCTCCTCAGACATTGCTATTTGTATTATTATTGAATTTCTACACTTCATGTGTTTCAGTAACTCTTCCCTACTTTGCTATTGGTATGCTATTGATATCCAGTTTTTTGGAACTTTTGCATTGACAGCATTCCTCTTTTATCACTATAGATAGACCGGAAGTTATCAGCCCCTCAAAGGAGCATGTACTCTTCGTTCCTGGGAGCAAATGATTGACCAATCAAGATGGGGATAACAGGGGCCTTGTGGGTCAGTGATGAGAGAAAAGTCGACTCAGATTGGTTGATGCACTGAGTATCCCTAAGGGAGTTGGGACTTTATTGGATAGAGTGTGAGTGGGGGGATGCGGGGGAGATATTAGCTAGAATTCCTATACTGATAAGTATAGGACTGTCCGTCCTCAAGTATGGCTGGTTGCATTGAAAACTCAACACTCAGCTAACATGTGTGTGTGTTTGAATGTACTTGCTAATACCTCTTATTTATATCTTCAGTGATACTGTTACTCGCTTTTGCGATTTCAAGTAGCCACTTAGACGTTGGCTGTTTTTGTATAGGGGCCGTCTCTTCATCTCATCACCAGCCATTTTTTTTTATCAACCAGAGCCTGCATGGATTTAGGTGAAGGGGGGGGGGTAAAATGTATTGACCCAGTGACGCATAATGCAGTAGGTTTTACCTGTTTTCTAGAATATCTGGCCCACCACTACCTAGCACCTTTGAATTCTATACTGTTCTATCGTAGTACCTTGTGCATTTCTTTTGTTTGTAATATTTATTGCTTTAATGCCAGGTCCCCAGACTTGTCCCATAATGCACATTACCTTTTCCCCTTTTTTTCTATAAAGAAGTCAATTCCTTGATTCCTCTAGCAAATCAGAATGTTCATTTTCACAGACATCCAATAATTATGATTATTAAGCAGATGAATATTACACTATAAATCAGAACGTTGGTACCCTGCTGAGCCCATCACACCCTATGAATATGTGACCAATAATCATGAATCATCCAGATTTGGCCTGTTCTTGTTCTCCCTTCAAAAAAGACTTCAAATAAAGTAATATATGTTTCTTTATCATTTATTCTGGTCAGGATGGGATAGAGCTACAAATGGTATATGGGTTTTGTCTATCTACAAGGCACATTTAGGGAGCATGAGGCCTAATACTGCCCAGAATGAGGTTTTTTTTCAAGCAAAAACATAAAAATCTGTTCTGCATTTTGCAAAAAATAAAAATAAAAGGTCAATAGGTTGCCTTTTGTGTTTTGGTATTTCCCCCATAGCACCAGGAAAATTTAAAGACTGTATAGGTGTATGTAGCCGAATTATTTTTTATGCTGGGGGCGAAAACGTATTTGGGGAGTTTTACACGGGGACCGAGAGAGACCCTAACATGGCACCCATGCTCTATAATTCATATAACACAGGGATGTAATAGATATACCATGCAAAACCTTAATATGTCCCTAGATGTGCAAAAAGGAAATTGGAACCCTAGCTCTAATAACATAGCCTGGGGACTCCATCCAGTTTTAGTGATAGGGTTGGGGTAGTTTATCGAGGGGCCTGAGAGAGACCCTATATATATGTGTAATGTAGTCCTACCGGCCATGATTAATATATGTAACTATAATGTCTTACACATTAATTGACCTTTATATCAAATTAACTTGGACTGTTAATACCAACCTCCTACTCCATTAAGTCCCAGACCTATGTTGTGATTACTAAAGATGGGGCCCTAGAAACCCTCTCATGGGGCCCGAGAGAGATCCTACTCTCACTCCCATCACCCATGTATAATAATATTATCTATAATGTCTTTTATGTTAATTGACCTTTCTATCAATTTAACTTGGCCTGTTAGTAGCAACCTCCTACTCTGCTAAGTCCCAGAGGTATGTTATCATGACTAAAGATGGGGCCCTAGAGAGACCCTACTCTCAGTCCTACCATCCATGTATAATATGTTTAACTGAACCCTCTTATATGTTAATCAACTTTTATATCATAGTACTAGAGATGGAATTTCACAAAAAAACTTTTGAGAAATCAGTCATGACTAGCACATATAGGAAGGGTCTCTCTAAGGCCCCATGCATATTTGTGGTAGTCAACTTTGGCCCTGTGCTGTGCATTTAAAAACGGTATTTTACCTGCCCGCATATATGGACTATAAGCCCCAAAACATGTACCATATGTACTCTAAAACCTTTTAGGCTGGTCCAAATCTTTTTTGACCCCCCTGGCAGCCCAAATCACGACGATTCATGATTATTGGTCATGTATGCACAGGTGTCAACACCCTGCTCTATGTTGACAATGTTACAGTGCACGGTGAATATCATTATAGATATTGATCAATGATGTACCTAGAATGGTATAAACGTATACAAAGAAGGTAAATACTACCGAGTCTTTGTTACTTTACCATAAGTTTATTATTAAATTATAAGATTATTTGGATAATGCTGGAGTCTACACAGAACTTGGACTAGGCCTTGTGGGAAATGTCCCTTGTGAAAACCTTATCAAGGCCTCGTACTACTGCCACACAGACGACATGCTCCAGGGCTATGTTAAACTATAGGAATTGCATAGTATCGTTGTGTTGCTTCCATGCTCCATTTCCTATGATTATGATCATTGTGAAAGAAGCATCAGCCAAATCGGACAAATCTTAGCATTCCTTTTCTTAGTTGTACCGTCACGTAATAAACATTTCATGCCATCAAATAAAGAAATCTGGGAATATCGCCATTGTGATTGAGTCTGAACTGTATCTCCTTTTAGATTAAATGAACATAGAAGAAGTACAAATGGCCACTAACATACATGTATACTATTAGATAGCCCAGAGTGCTTTCCAGACCGAGATATTTGTACAAATCTATACAAACTTTATTACCTCTATTCACTATGTACTCAAGCCTTCAGCCAAGATCGACATTGCACTGGAGGGCTTAGCATATGGCTCTACTGAGTGAGTGTTGAGTGCAGATTATTGGATTTTTCAGCTTGTCTTCTGTTGACCGTTGAAGGCTTTTCTGAGCAGAGGGCATTTTCCGCTGCTTCTGGCAAACGATGGAAATTTGTCATTTTTATATGAATGATGTCTGCACAGCTGCCTGGTGCTTTACCTGAAAGCACGACAATCCACTTATAACTCTGTTGATAATGTTGGATTTGAGTGTCTGGCAGATACTGGCTGCATATTACCATGATTCTATTGACTTGTGAACTGACCTATGACAATGTTATATGTGTGCTGCCAATAAAGTGTCCATTGGGATGAACAGGGGGTCGTTGCACAAACAGCGTGCCTTCGTTCTGCTTTTCTCTCTCGTTAGTACGACATTCACAAAGAGACTTATTTCTGACCGTTGCACAATATGTTCTGCCTTTTCACAACGAGAGTCGTTGTGACAGCGAGACAAAAAAAACAGTACTCGCTGTGCTTTCCTCGCTGCTGCAGCGAGACTCTAGCAGAGCGAGAAAAAACGACAGGGCACCCGCGTATTTTGACCCAGTTAGGCAGAACGTCACTTCCGGTGCCCGCGCTGATGTCAACAAGAGGCCGGCTTCGATCAACGAAACACAGGGATATATCATGTCTCACTACGCTTCAGAAGTAAGTTTTCTTTTAAAATAGTGTTCTATAAGGTAGATCTTGTTCATAAGAAGACAATGACATGCTGTTCTTAGACTGTTATTCCTTTTCCGTCGTTCTGTTAGCTTTCTTTCTATGCCGGGTCGGGCGATAATAGGGTAATTTGGTTCGCTCTAACGTCTTTTGAGCGTGTCTCTCTCTCTGTCTTGTTATTTCTTTACATTTTCTTTTTTTTTCTCCCTCTCTTCGAATTTTACTTCAAAGAAGAGAAAAAATCGAGTTATTCAGACATTGTTAGATTCATTTTTTCATAATTAACAGTACCTGAAAAAAAGTCCCCCTCTCCTCCCCCCCTAATTTTCTTTTTTCCTGAAAATAAATATTCTTTATTTTCTTTTTTCAGTACGACCGTTGTTATGCTTTGTCTTCAAGCGACGAAGACGATGAGGAAGAGGAGTACGATCTTGCGACCCAAGCGGGCAGCAGGTCGTTCGAGTTACCAGAAATTTTGAAAACTAACACCCTAACAGAAGGATCAGACGAGGAGGAAGAAGCACTAGAGCAAGGAGAGGAAGAAGAGGAATACATTTTAGAGGATTCTAGTGAACTCTCAGAGGAAGATAGCCCTGTTCGAAAGGGTAAGGTGAAAAAGGCTAAGGCAAAACAACCTAAGGCGGGTCCCTCCAGCAGGCCTGAAACGAACTTAACTTCCCGGGGGACAGAGAGGGCCAGAGACGTATACTGGACTGAAGCTGAGCATAGAGCGCTCTTCTTTGCCCTCCTCAATCAGAAGCCGTATATCAAGGCTAGGGGGAAGAATGGAGCACAGCTGAGGAGAGAAGGTTGGGACACAGTTCTAGGTGAGTTTTTTTTTATTAAGTTTGACATTATGACAGAAAAAAATCTTTATCTTTTCTCTTATCCTCAAAGTTAAACAGAACTAAGTGCCTTCTGTGTGTTTTTCATGAAGAGAGCTGTTCTTTTTCTCAGATATTCTATGTCTCCTTTGATCTCTTGCAGCCACAGTCAACAGCATCAAGAATGCGAACCGGGAGTTAGACAAAATGCAGCATCACGTGAATGATTATTTCTCTAAGCTTAAGGCAAAGGTGAGCGAACAAAAAATATATTATACTCTTCATCGTGATTTGCTACACCTTTCAAAATATAAGTTAGTGTAACTTAAATGGATGTCTTATTTCTTCTGTATCTTTCTCACCTCCTTCCCCTTTATTTTTCATTTTCTTGTCCTCATTATTTTCTCATGCTTTTCAGAACGAGGAATATCTATACCTGATAGAGAAAGGAAAACCATGTGAAGGATGCTCCTTGACCGACATGATGTTGTTGAAGTATAAGGGAGTCGAGAGAATTGCCGGTAAGACAGAAAGAAATTTCTTTTAAGAATCAAACTAGGCCCTATCTTTAACTTATTGTGAGCGTCCTGAATTTTACTTTTATTGATTATTGTGTTTTCAGCACAGGCATTTTTTTTCCTTTGAATAAATTAATGTTTTCAAGAAACATGCATCAATATTATGATGGGTCTACGCTTTCCCAAAATTCATAGTAAAACACAGCAGACCTAACATTGTTTGTTCTTTTGACCTATTTTCTTATTCTTTCTCTCCTCGATAGCGATACCTCACGTTGTTCTGTTCTTGACAATGTGTATATTCTTGGACCACAATTTCCCTTGAACAATAGAATTTTTTTTTTTTTTTCAGGGCAAGGAGGGGAAATAGTCTACTACACGGATCCCGTGGAAGAGGAAAAGAAACGAAGGCAACAGGCCAAGAAGTCCCCTGCTGTGCAGTCTAGAGTTAAAGCTAAAGGTGCTGCTCCGTCTCCCCTTAAAGTTTTGGTTGTGCCTTCAGAGAAGGAGCTGTTGGCACAGTTTCAGTGTCCCATGCCTAAGAAAGGGAAAGGACCTGTGTCTCCGGCAGTCAAGGTGCCTTTCAAGAAACCGGGTAAGGCTGCAGCAGCAGCAGGTGGGGCCAAGGTCACTGGCACACCGAAAGCGACAAAGGCCAAAGTTGCTGCAAATACAAAGGAAGCGAAGGCTAAACCTTCTCCTTCTCCCTCTCGAAGAGGTACCGCTAAGGCTCCTTTCAAGAAACCAGGTGTTCGGGCAGTCAGGAACGCTGCTGCCTTTGACGTTGATTTGACAGGAGACGACAGATCTGATGACATGCAAGTAGACGTTGTGTCAACAGACACCGACATAGTGGACTTGACCGGTATTCAACAGGAAGTCCCCCTCACTTCTACTCCAAAGTCGGAAGTCAAAAAGGAAGTACGGCGTAGTCCACGGATTCTTGAGAAGAAAAACTCTGGGGGCAGAGGAAAGAAATTAGACTTTGAATCAAAAACCACAGATGCCTCGAGTAAAGAAGAAGAAATAGCAAATCAGGTTAAGAACCAGGAAATCAGATTAGCCAATATCGAGTCTTTTATGACCACTATGGAAGTACACAGACGGGACAACGTGGATAACATGATGTCCTTCCTGAGTCGATGCACAGAGGTGCATGAGAGGCTAGGAACAGTGCTTGAGAGGATAGTGTCAGACAGGGAGTCCATCGTGAAAACGCAGGAAACTACCAGCCGTCACTTGCAGTCTATCATTGACACTCAGGCAACTTGCAGCCGTAATGTGGCTCAACTTATAAACGGTAAGGCATTATTTGGGTGGACATGTCATAAATCGAGAAAAAAAATATGTGTAGCAGTAAGTGTCTAGGTGTCTGGCATTTCCTTTTTTTATTTCATTTTCACTCTCATCTGAAGTTTTTCTTGACCAACAAAAATACTTATATTTATTTGTTTGCACAACGAGACAGATCGTCACAGCGTGACTTATACAGTAGGCATAAGTTTTTTTATTCGTTTCAACTTTTTATATCCTACAGTTTCCGGTAAGGTCATTCACATGACCGACGGGCTCCAAAGGAGGCCTGTCATGATGATGTGTGAAACCACGCAGACCCCGCCTGTTCCTGAGTTTCCTACTTTTCCCCTTGTTGTTAAACCTTCGTCTTCAGGTGCCTTGAAAGGTAAGTATTTTTTATTTTTTTTTCATAGTCTAAATGTGTCTTGTCCTATCCAATAAGTCTCTTTGTGAATCTCGTACAGACGAGAGAAAAAAGCAGAACGAAGGCACGCTCTTTGTGCAACGACCTCCTGGCCTATCTGTGCTTCTTCATATAGTTAGTCCAAAAGATTGGGAAGTTGTAAGTTATTGGAAAAACAGAATAAAAGAAAACACCGTAAAGACAGAGAAACTCACCTGTGTATAGTTTTGTATCACTCTCGTTCTGAAGAAAGCACAAAAAAAGTTTTTGCCTTTTTTTTCCACAGTTTTGACGCTCGATCCCTCTGCAGACCAGTCCACAGTGGCCCAAAACCTCCTTCACGTCAATGGCAATGGAGAACTAGTCACAGGTCCCACCGTAAACCAAGCTTCCCCTCTAACTTTGGTTTTAGCGGGGGAACCTGCAGCCCAAGAAGAGGAAGAGCAGCAGGGAGGATCGTATCCTGGTTGTGTGGTTAAAAGCGAGCCTCTAGAGCACGATCAAGGAGACGCGGGAAACAACGTCAACAGAGAGGTTGTTTACCAAGAGGTTCTTTATGAAGAGGAGGGAGAGGAAGGGACTCAACTTCCTTCTCCGCCAGGTGATGACCCTCAAAATCAGGTCACCCAGCCATTGAATGTACCGCATAACGAGCTTATTGAGCAAGGCAATCAGGGGCATACTGACCTCTCAGAGCCTGGAAAAGACTCCCATAGTGACGCGGGTGATGCAGGTTCTAACATAGAAGCACAGGGAGGTAGAGATCTTATGAAAGAGGGAAGCACTGACATGCAGGCTCATAACGAAGGACTAGAACAGGGAGGGAATGATGTCCTTGAGGATGGGGGTCAAGATGGCCAAACTCTCAGAGGAACTGACTTACAGAAAGAGGCGGCAGAAGGAGATAAAACTGTAAGCTGTGAGGCAGGAGAGGACAGCGAAGTAGTACCATGTCCAAAACTTAAAGAAGATGGAGGTGAAGAGACAGTGAAAGAGGTAGCACAAGACACCCAAAAAGAGGCTGGAAAAGAACAGCCACATTTGCAGCAAGGCGCTATTCAGACTAAAGAAGACCTCGAGGTTTCTCTCATAGACGTAGACGATGAAGTTCCAGAAGGAAGACTTGGTTTATGTGTGGTTCTTTCTACATGTGCCAGAACACACCCTCCTCCGCGTAAAATCAAGAGGGTCCACATAGATATATCTCAGGGGGGAGTAGTGCTCGACTGCAGTAACATAGAAGGGGTACTGAAGAAGGAGAAGCCTCTAGAGGAACTTACAGAGCCTGAACCTGACAAAGAGGTGATCACAGCGGCAGAAACTCTCCACTCCCTTCACCTGGCTGTTGATCCTAAGCCGGGTCCTGCGACCAGGAAAAGGGTAGCAGAGGCTACCAAAGGACAGCCTAAGAAAAAAAGGAAGGGCCCAAAGAATGGATCGAAAAAGAAATAGAAAATGTTACTTTCATGTGACTTTCACAGTCAGAGTATTCATGTTCGTTTTCCTCTTTGTTATGATACAAGGGTTTCAGATTAAGAAAATCTAATTTTTCAAGAGAGAAACAAACTGACTATGACGCTGTATGTTTTATGACTTCAACCTACATAGAGGAATCTTTTTATTTGGCCACAACGAGACTCCTTCTGTAATGCATGATGCGGTTGGAGAGTGGACAGAGATATTTTCATGTAGGGAACATTTCTTTCGGGTGAACAAAAGAGAACACCCACTTTGGTTTACTTTACTAGTACTTAAGCTTAAAAAAACAGATACTTCCTAACATAATAAGTCACTGATGTCTTATACCATCACCCCTTCACTAAGTAGTCTGAAAAGTCATGAGGTACAGTGTAGTTAAGAGTTTTATGCCTTTGAAACAGTTATCGGCTTTTCCTCGACCACAAAACCATTTGAAAAGAAATAAGGTGCTACAGTGGCCACACTATTGAAGTCCACTTTTCCTAGTCACTTTCTGGTCATGATATGTAATAAAAAGTTTGAAGTGAAAGCCTGTGTGACCTGTTGTTCCTCTGATAACGTACTGAATAGTATATTAGCTTGAAGTTAAAGAAGTACAAGACTGAAAAAGCTTTGTTTATCTATTCTAATGCTATGCCCTCCTTCACAACGACTTTTTAGAAGAAACGTCGTTGTGCGTAGGGGGCAGCACTCTCGATTTCATGTTATGACGTCATAATTGACAGAACGTCGTGGAACAACATGTCCAAATCTACAGGTGATATGCCTCCTAAGAAGCACAAGGTATGTAAAAAAGCTTGACCAACTTCAAGTCTGAATATCAGAGAAAGTCCTGAACACAAAGGAGAGCATGCAGAGCATAAAAAAAGGGCCTCAAAGTTAATTTTATAAGAGGATAATGGCGGGTCACGTACGACGTAGCACAACGTTAAAAGTTAGCCAATAGTCGCTGTGCTTTTTCCCTTACTTCTCTCGTTGTGACACCGGTGGGCAAAGGGTAATAAATAATTTTTTTATTCCATGTTATGACAGCAGGGTCAGGCTGATAAGAGACCTAAGAAAAGAAGACAAATGATACTGAAGCATAAGGATTTCTCGGTTGACTCAGAGGCCTCTACAGTCCTTTACCAGCCAGAAAATCCACATCGAGAAAAGAAAGCAAACGATACCTTGGTAGGAGCTTCTTATGCTGACCATCAGTCCAACGCCAGTGACTCCGAAAGTGAAGCAGAAGATCTCCCTATGCGAAACGACCTTCCTGTCTCCAGAGAAAGGTGGAAGACGAAAGAAGTCGAAGCCCTAATGGATGCAATAAACTTAAACCGGGACGCTATAAAGTTCCACTTCAGCGGCACAGGAGGAGGGAGGGACATAAGGCGGCAAGCATGGAGAGACGTGGCATGTAAGTTTATTACTTCGATAGAATAATCTTATATCTTCCCCTTTTTTTTCAAGGCAAGTTACTTCATAAAAAAAGAATTTATAAATTAAATACTTTCTTCTTAATTCTTTCAGTATACGTTAACTCGGAAGCGCACACTCACCGGACTGTCAGACAGTGCTCTGATAAGGCGTCTGATTTCACCCAAAAGATGAAGCAAAAGGTAGGAGAGAAGTGAAATTTTTCTTTTTCAACATAAGAATAAAGTTAGTGAAGAGAAATAAGCAAAATAACAAAATTTTTATGCTAATCTATTTACTTACAGTACAATACGCTAAGAAGGGAGATCAAAAAGACAGGAAGCGGACCACCTGCAAAGAAGTTGCTTTTGTCCAACACCCAGCAGAAAGCTTTAGAATATCTGAAACCAGAGGCAGTTCGAGGTGAGGATGGACTACCGTAGTCACTGTACCCTACCTTATTCAACCTCTTATTGAGTTTAGAATAAAAGACATCTAATGTTTTTTTCAAACACAGCGAGAAAAAAAACAATATTATGTACTTTTGAGACTCAGGAAACATCTGTATGTTTTCAGGTATTCCAGGAGTTACTCCCATGGAGCTGGACCCTACCAAACCAAAGACACAGTCAGGCATAACAGAAAACCATCTGTGGAGACCAGGTACTGCCGACTTCTCCAAGGCTAAGACCAAAATGAAGACCACTAAAGTACCAACAAAAGATAAAGACAAAGAGAGAAGGAAGGAAGAAAGAAAGAAGAAAGAGGAGAGAAGGAGGAAACATGAGGCAAAGATGAAGGAGGAGAGAAAGAGGGAGAAAGAAGAAGCAGTATTAAGGAAGAAAATGGAGAATTTTTCCAAACAGAAAGCAGCAGCGAGGAAGAAAGACGAGTCAAAGACTGCTCTACCCAAAGTTAGACCTAAACAAGGGCAGAAAGTTGTGGTTTGCACCAGAAGCGAATACCTGCAGCTGTGTGAGGAGAAGAAAAGGAGGAAGGCAGAGAGGGAAGCCATAAGAGCTCAGAGAAGGCAAGCCAAAAATCAGTTATGAAGTATGGATTAAATGTGACAAAGATATATATGATAAAGAGAAATGGACAATCTTATACAAGTTTGACAAAAATACAGTTTATTTACAGTTTATTATGTATATGTACATAAATAAAACTTTTTTTCTTTTACGGCGCGTGTTCAAGTTTTCTTTCACAAAAGGAACAGGAAAAAATGTCAGAGAAAAATATTTCATGTGAGGCCTGTCCGCCAGGTACATCTTTATGTACATTAAGGTAAATATCTCAGACAAGCTGAAACTCTCTCTTTGTGACATACATGTGTACCACATCCTAATTATAAGGTATCACAGACAAAGAGCCAAAGTACTTTCGTTGTAACTTGAAGCATGCAAGGTGCCACACTTTTCAGAAGTATTTGTTGCAGTACTCGTCCCGGAAGCACTTGATACGCTCCTTTTCCTGTTCTCGGGAAAGCTGTCTTGGTTGGGGAAGGGGAAGACGGACTGGTGTCCAGGGATCAGCAGGGTCATCTACAATCCTTATGCCATGATCCATGGCCACGTTGTGAAGGCAGGCGCAACTGGTTATGATGTCTGAAGACCTCTTTGGCTCGTGCCTCATGTAACCTGCGGAGGAGTCCAAGATCCTGAAAGACAAAAAAAAAAAGAAAAAAAGGAGCTTTAGACAGGGACAAAGGATGAGACAGAAAAAAAATATTGGAAGGTAATATGTTAAAGCGCAGATAATTAGTTCCTTTCTTTTTCTCATGAGTGGGAAAGAGTTACACTCACCTCCAACGCTGCTTCAGGATACCGATGCACTGCTCGACTCGAACCCGGCTCTTCTTATGCCACTTGTTGAATGCGGTCTTCTTGGGTGAAGTCTCGTCCTTATAGGGCGTGAAGAGGTGCCGACGCAACCCATATCTGCCAAAAGTAGAAGATAACCACATGTTATAGTGTTTTGCATGCTGTGAAAGAAAAGTAGAGACAAAGACTAAGAAAGGAAGCTCACCCCGAGTCTCCTAGGAGAACAAAATCCCCCCAAATCTCCTGGTCGAGCTCGTCTCCAACGGGGCTCGCCGCGAGACAGTAGGCATCATGCACCGATCCTGGGAAGCGAGGGTCTATGAACAATATCCGTTTGTCATAGTCACAGACAATCTGCACCAAGAAAGAAATAAAAATCAGGAAAAGGGAAATAAATTCCATCTAACCATATTCTGTTATAGATGATATGTTTCATTATAATTCTAGAGGTGCAGGACAAAAAAAAGAGGAAGATGAACCTTATTTTATTAAGGTAACAAAAATAAAGAGGACTCCACAGAAGGTAAGAAAAAGGTGAAAAACTCACAGTGGTGTTGATGGAGTGATACTGATTTCTGTTGACGTATGCGCTCTCGTTTCTGGAGGGGCACTTGATTGGGATGTGGGTGCCATCCACGTATCCAAATACAAACGGTGTCTCTTGTTCGACCTCTCTTTGGTTCCTCTTGACTTTGTGGCGGTATAACTTCAAGGCCGCAAGCAGTTTCGATTCAAAAGAGTGGGGCCACTTCACATACTTGTGCCGGTTCTTGACGAAGTATTGAGCGACATCTTTCACTGAATTACACACTACGGACTTGGATACCTTCTGGGAGTCCCCAGTCAGCACGAAGAAACTCCCAGTGGCAAAATACCGTAACACTAAACAGAACTGAAAGAAAAAAAAAGGAAATCAATGTCAGAGTATTAGGAAAAGGGGAGAAATAAATAAATAAATTAAGAAAATTTCTTTCTTCCTGATAAAAGGTCGTCTAGTGATGGGTGTGGACTACAAAATTCTACTGGTGACATGCTCATTTCTTGAAACAGACATGTGACATGGGATTTACTGACATGAATAAAAAAATCATTGACATAAAATTATTAAAATTGACATGTTGGGCCATGACAGAGGTGACATGTGACATCAAGTGATATGTGACATGACCATTTCATCGAGTCGAGATGTCAGAAGGGGGACCCCCCCCATCCAGACCACAAAGAAAAAAAAGAAGGTATTTCAGCTTACCCTGTCTATGCAGGAGAGGCCTCCCCCACGTTTGCTCCCCTTGAACTTGCTGTGTAGCCTGTAGTCCTGGCACAGCTCCATCACTACCTCCTTGCTGAGCCTGTACCTTGCTGTAAACTCTTCATCAGAGAATAAAGTGAAGGGAGTATCTCTTTTCTTGCACTTTCGCTTTCTTCTTCCCAGACTGTCTCTTGGGACATCCATTTTGACACAGTGTAGTTGTCACACTTTAAATTTCCCTCCAAAATGTTACTCTGGTTCATTCCAAATCACAGAACGACTGTCCCCATAGGGACCAATGTTAAAAACCAAAAAGGCGGTGACTCCAGAGTAACTGCCTTTTTTTTCTCGCTGTGCACCCAAAAATTTTAGCACAGCGACTTTCGCACAGCGAGGAAAAGATTGTGCAACACTTTTTTTCTCGCTCTGCTAAAACGGACCAAATGGCAGAGCGAGAAAACATTTGTGCAACACTTAGACACTAGCAGAACGAGGAAACCGGTTTTCACGCTGATTGTGCAACGGCCCCCAGAAGTGGGGTTGTGCATAATGGGAAGCGGGGGATTCACTGTATTATATACCAATGGATTTTGGGGTATTGCATACTATGAGTGCTGTCCATGTACTATACCTATGTTTCATAGTGAGGCATCTATGTGGCTTATCAAAGTGGATCATTTCCAGTCCTATTCTGCAAAGGGATACGCTAACTTTATCTTTTTCTGCTGGGTCATGAGCTACTACTCTTTTTTTTTCTCTCCTGAATTCCCTTACTTCTTGTAATTGTTGTGCTTGCTCTCCCCATCCAATCCATGCAGCTGTAAGTCTCTGAACCCTCAAAGCAAAGCACCTTTTCCTCCTGGGAGGGGCAATTGAACAATCAGGAGAGAGATAACAGGGACGTCTGGGGCATTAGATAAGAGGGAGGTTACCTTTGATTGGACAATGCTGAGTACCCCTGAGGGAGGGTGTCCTTTATCATAGACTGAGTGAGTAGCAAAGTCCAGCTAGAAAACTATGTCAGATTATGCTCCATGCCTCAAATAGAGATGGCAGTATTGACTTCTGAAGTGAAGTCAGATGAAAGTGCAAATAGCACTCATCAAGTGTCTTCAACTTATGATCCATATGTAAAAAGCACCCCCTAAAGGACCGCTTCCACTGGCCATGGATTAACCATCCTTCTCCCTTCATTCGTTTTTTCTCATAGAAAGCAAAGATAAATGAAACGAATGAAGCCGACGGATGAACCATGGCAGTGGATGTGGCCCTTAACTGTGGTTGCTTCTATAAGGCACACAATGGGTCCATCCTCAAATGTAAGCCATGCCTTATAAGCGGGGTTTTATGGTATATACATACATCTTTTATTTGAACCAAGAGAGACATGCAGCCTTCTATTCAGGATTATATGGGTTTAGAACTGTTTAATAGAAACAAAACTGTAATTTGCAGATTTATTGGTCCTTTTATCTAAATAACCGCCAATATTTAGCTAATATACCCTTGAATATGCCTGTGCCACAATTAACATAGATAAATTATACTGAACTCAGAAACGGGTTTGCCTACTTCATATTTTATCAATTATATATCCTGTTTTTTTTCCTCGATTCAGAGAATGTGTCAATTGGACCTTTACAAAATAAATGGTTCAGTCTATTCTAGTCATGTTTTGAGATGGTTCCTGACCCTGCTACCCTATCACCCAACTACACCCTTGGGAAATGATGGTTGGTCATTGCAGGGGTGGAGTTTCAAATGTAGCAAATGCTATTTAAGAGTCTCACTGATCGTTCACGGGAAAGAGATTTATATGGATCTGATTAGCTCTCTTCGTTGAATCATTCTTAAAATTCGACTTATCCCCTAAATTTGCACATACCCAATTTCTGTTATCAAAATTAGTGTTATTGGGTTCCCTATAGACTAACAATCCCTATATTTTATATATGCATACTTGATGTAACTTGACAGTTTGCCTTCATGATCTATTGTGTGAGTATGCCCCTATACAAGCTTGCCTATCCTGATATTACTCAACCTCTTAACACTGACTGTCGGGATGGATATGTACATATCTAAATGCTATGGAATCCTATAATCAAAGGCACTTCTCCCCCATTTGAAAGTGTGGTATTCCTGTTCTGAATGAAACAAATAAGACTAGTTTTAAGTGAGTGAATGAATACAATCAGCCAATGCTATGTATTGAATTTTTTCATACTCAAGATACTCCTTAATCTAATGGGGGTACACCAAGAGCTTTCGTATAGTATATATCTATATATCCCACTCCCACTTGGTCCCTACATAACAAAATAGGTCCAGATGGTCCTAACCATCTAAACATGACTTTTTGAATTTGGAATTTTCATTGAGTAGAATAGAAGTTAAGTCAATTTATTTCCTTTGACAAATCTACATTGTCTCATGTCTGCTCCTCATTTTCTCAGTTCACCCTTCGATAAAAATAGAATGCATGAAGATAATGAACACATTTCTTTAAATCTTATTCCCTCTATGATTTCATAATAAAACTAGCTGCTGCTGTTTTGATGGCCCTCACAGGCTGCATCACATCTGTCTTCCCAGCCTCTTTGTATATGTGGTGAACATTGGGCATGGCATTGAATGGGAATTTATCCTGATTATTCTCCAATTTGCCACAGTAATTGGGTTTATATGATTAGATTATGGTACTGTTGGTCTTCAGTTCAACACGAATTCGGATGGTGACCATGTGGAATGAAGATTAGATTAGATGATAGGCAACAGAGACTGGCACATGTGTGTTTTATCAGGGTTTTTTTCAGGGCAGGCATAACGAAATTAGAATCACTTTTTAAAGCACTGATAGAAACCTAACTGCAGTTGCTGAATGTTCTATAAAAAATACCTTCAATGCTAGAGAAAGGTAAATCAATAAACAGGCCTACTATCAGTGACTATGAAATAAGGATAATGACATTGGACCATTCCCTTATGGATGATTTTATTTAATAGATAGAAGATCTAGTTGCCATTTCCTACATCCTCTTTTGGTGATCAATAAAAACCCCTAAAGTGCCAAGATTAATCAAATCTCTTTCATTTCCATATAGATAAATTCCGTACATTATCTCTGACAGTTGAACTTAACCTTCCATTTCATCTCAAATACCTTATTCCCAAGCTATAATATCAAATCTCACTGTACATCGCTGTACATAACATGTACATTGCTGTACATAACGTGTACATCACTGTACATAATGTGTACATCGCTGTACATAACGTGTACATCACTGTACATAACGTGTACATCACTATACATAACATGTACATCGCTGTACATAATGTGTACATCGCTGTACATAATGTGTACATCGCTGTACATAATGTGTACATCGCTGTACATAATGTGTACATCGCTGTACATAACATGTACGTCACTGTACATAACATGTACGTCGCTGTACATAACATGTACGTCACTGTACATAACATGTACATCGCTGTACATAACATGTACATCGCTGTACATAACATGTACATCGCTGTACATAACATGTACATAACATGTACATCACTGTACATAACATGTCCATCACAGTACATTGCAGTATGATGTGTACAATGCGATTCATAACATGTATATAGATGTGCATAACATGTATATGTTATGTGAGTGAGCGAGTGAGTAATAGATATTTAACGCCATTTTGACAGCTAAGGTCATATTCATGGCGAGAACGACATTACACAATATCACAGGGGAATGTGTAATTGCCCATGCATATGTGCACTACACACATCCCCAGGGGATAGGAAAGAGGAGAAATAGACCCTTTTAAGTGGGCTAGGGAAGCCCGTATATGTTATGTACAGCGATGTACATGTTATGTACACCTTATGTATACATTATGTACAGCGATGTACATGTCTATGCAAATTAGCCATGTGTTTTTAGGATTGCACAATGATGACACAGAGATTAAGGTGGACAAAGTAAAGAAATGTCTTTAATGCACAAGTAACCAATATATTTTACAGTTATTGTAAACCTACATTATGCAGGGGAGAATGTAGGAACATAAGGTGGGATCCTACATCCAGTAGTGTTGTATTTAGACAGATCAGGCTACAAACCCCAGTGCAGAGATGACCGTGGACTACCTGTGGCTGTGAGTGTCCAGCCTTGTAGACAATGTCTACAAGGCTGGACACTCACAGCTCTCAGGTCATAATATAAGTACTGCCTCACTCTCCCCGCACGGTTCCCTTCCGCCTGTGGTCACCATAATGTCATTTGTAGTGATTTGATTTTCTGACTAAATTGAGGAGTGAGTGAGTGAGTGATAGATGTTTAACGCCATTTCAACAGCTAAGGTCATATTCATGGCGAGAACTACATTACACAATTTCACAAAGGAATGAGTCAGTGCCCGTGCTTATGTGCACCACACACATCCTGAGGGGATAGGAAAGAGGAGACATAGACCCTTTTAAGTGGGCTAGGGAAGCCCGACTAAATTGAGGCACTTGGTTTATAATATCATGTTGTTTTTTTTTCACCATCCCATTCCAGTTCCACTGTCAGGACAATTTGAACCCATTGCTTTCAAGTCCAGATTTCGTTTTGAACCTTTGGACATTCATGTGTATGTTGTGCTTTCCAAAAGTATTTTGTAATTTCACCATGAGAAACATTCCATTAAGTTGTATAATTTCTCTCTATGAAAGTCATAGATCAAATCCAAGTGATTCCTCCTCCTATTTCCCACATCTTCTTTAATTAATCATCTTTTTAATCTTAAGATATGAAGGCATCTTACCTCATATCATATCCCAATCTGGAAAAACAAAGTAAATACCACTTTGGAAACGGCCCAGTCAATCCTAGTTATATTCCGATTCCTAACCTTCCTGCCCTATCAGCTAATCACACCCTGGAGAAATGGTAGAAGAGCTTTGGTTGGTCAGTGCTGGAGCACCAGGAGGGGATTAAAATATCAAGATATCCTTATAGTTATGGATAGGGCCCCAATGTACTTTACAGGAGAGGTGATTTAGGATCTGGCTAGCACTCGTTATTGGCCTACAGTTGCCTTCTCGTCACCAAACATTGCCAACAGAAATTTAATTTGCACACTTACAGCTGGGCAGAATTCCTCATGCAATGACCCATTAATTCTCTTCACCATTTTATTTCATAATCTGGTTCAATGCAAATTAATGGATCAACTAATCTTAAAATTATAGATGAAATCATAGAATAATATAAAGTACAACTATTAGGAGGTCCAAATGAGGCAAGTTCCCCCTAACAATTTTGTGAAAGCATTTTCTCATTATTGAATCACATTTTATTAGGTAACTCTACCAAGAGTTTGAATGTGACATGAACATGCTGGTGGTGACCCATATCATAGCGTTACTTGCCTTGCCCAAAGGCTAAGTCAGCTGCTCTGGCTTTATCAAATCGACAAACAGAATAAAACAAGAAAAATGTGGCAAGGACCACGGGTAGGAGTTGCCACTCCTATCCATGGTCTAAGCCACATTTTTCTTAAGCTCTTGGTGGAAGGTCGTCTATATCATCACTTGATCATAACCAAAGGGCCGCGGGAAAAAAATAGACAACCCCTAAATCTGTTTAGAATCATCCAACATTGGCATTAATAGGTGCCGACATCACTGTGTCTGTTTTGGTTTTGATTGCGCTGTTTCTCGTCTGCAGTAACGTAAGTTATGCAACCAGCCACGGTGAGCTGGGGCTGAGCTGAGTTACATCACTGGTTGGATTCATGACGTCACATATGATGTCAGACACCATCATGGCGCTCCCCATTAGCAAAACCATCAGCTACGCAACATCACTGTGGCGCTCCGCACCAGGCAACTCCTAAAAAACTGAACAAAACTTTGTAGAGGCTCTATTTGGGTCCCTTGATCCTTGATAGCATAAAGAGGCTCCAATTAGAAAGAATCTATGTACAATTATTTCAACCAGAATATGCTTCCAGATTTGCATGGATGTGCCATTTAGAGACTCTCAGTCTATCAATCAACGCTTTACAATATTCACTTAATCATTAGCAGAGCTCTGTGTTGAGAATCCGTTATGATAGTAACAGCTCAACTGTTTTGTACTCTATTCTACTAGCCACCTTGGCAATTCTCTGTCTATCTATTCAATGTTGTCTGGTCAATATTTAGATTCAAAACTTTCCCTTTTTGTTCAAATATCAAATCTAAAATACCTGTCAATCACCATAATGAATTTGAACTGATTGTCTATTTTCTCAGTGATAGACATCATTTTGCCATTTCAAAATGGTTTTCTTTCACATGTTATCATCTTTTAATATTCAAACTTGACACATGTGGATACATTAATTAAACCACCATGTTGAAATTAAACAGAACAGCTAATGCATCATTAAACAGGCGGTTATTATACAAGGAGGGTTATTTAAATCCAGAATTTTATTCTGAATTGCTGATGTGGATTAATTGTGAGTCCACGCAGACAGGTTCTGATTACATTAACTAGTCAGTAGAAAAATTGAACTATTTACACTGAAAACATGGAAGATCTGAAACTAGTCAGCGGTGACCACTTTATGTCCTCAAGTTGACGATACCTAAAACTACAACTTTAGGTAGTCAAAATGACAACTTTAGGTCGTCATCCTGACGACCTGAGTCGTCAATATGACGACTCTGTACTGTCAGTATTGTCGTCCTGATGACTCAGGTCATCAGGATGACGACCTACAGTCGTCATTTTGACTACCAAAAGTTGTAGTTTTAGGTATCGTCAACTTGAGGACCTAAAGTGGTCACCACTGACTAGTTTCAGATCTTCCATGTTTTCAGTGTAATTGGTACTGCCTCCTAGAAGGGACTCATAATGCGAAAACCCTTTCTTACGCTTGAAAAAGAAAATCTGCATATTGGTATGTGTTTGACATACCTATGACCAATCAAGAACTTAAGAATCTGGAAAGAGAAGACCTATGAAGATGACCTTGCATCTCTTTTCATGATTTATTTTAAGTGGGAATATTCCATAAAAATGGATATGCTAATTTAATCATACTAAGAGCAAGCAGTAGAAGTCCAATCATCTATACATCATTTGAATTGAGCATTGAAAACAACTTTTTGAAGTTTAATTATTTTAATGACGGACCAGTTTCCTTAAGCATGGATGCTCATATTCTGTTTTTGCAGTACTTAATGGTTTGTTCTACAGTAATGAAATGCAATTTGGAGGAGAGTCAGTGAATCAGAACTACAGAATCTTGTAACCCTACTCATGGATTCAAAGTAATTATTTCACGAAAGAAACCCCATTATTCAAGTTCATGTTTTCAACTACAGTAACCTGGGGATGTGGATATAAAAATATTCTTCCTAGTCATAATTTTGGAGAATTTACATATCAAACATGGCACATGTAGCAAATCTCATTAAACTGTAGTTCCTTTAGGTGTCAACATAATATATTATTATCATGTAATGTACGTAATGACATTAGAAAATGAATTAATTAGTTAGTTTTGTTTATGATAGATTTGAATCTTGAAGAAATGAAAGGGATGAAAGATATGAGAGAATGTCCATAATGTTAAATCTTGACACTACCCTTTCTGTCCAAGATAAATCATTTTGTAATGAAAACAGAATCATTATTAAATTCTAGTATCATCAGAATCATTGGAAGTAAGCAATCTAAGGTGATTTTATATCAATATTTTACCCTTATACCCCCTTCTTAAATTTGGATATTTGCCCATATGCTATCCATTCACACGCTGTCATGCGATTGTCTATCAGCTGATCAGGTCATAATATTACCTGGAAAGAGTTAACATTACATTACAGAGATAACTGAGGATTGTAAACCTTATAGGTCCTCCTTGACATACTACTTATGAATGAGTGAGGGGTGGCTAACTGAAATGAATTAATAATGGATTATTCCTTGCATCAGGTTGCAAAAAGACCATAAACCTGAGCATGAGATGTTGAAAGAAGTTAGCCTGTGTGAGCACACTATGGAGATAAAATGTTTCCCTTAGATTAGTATGGTTTCAACGGGACGAAATGGTCACTCTTTCTACTGATTTCTATGTCTTTGAGCTTACTTCAGGATACTGAATCATTTTATGCTGATAATGAGTTTCAGATCATGATCATACTGCATCATTACCACATTCAGGTTAGAATGTGCCAGCAGGTAGATTGATTGATTGATTTGTGTTTTACAGCACTTTAGCGGCACTAAGTGGCTATCCAGTGCTTCACAGGACCAGCAGGTAGAGCCGAAGCAGAAGATAGATACTAATAAGCAATATATTAGATTCCTTCCATACTTTATAGGGATGTGTCTGGTGTGACTAGATCTTCTTCCCTCCTATGCATCGAATCTGTCAGTGCTAATCTATGTGATATTTCCTCTGCAAATGACTTTGAACCATGTACGTGAAAGGGGGCTTCTGACTAGCTGGATTGGCGTTTCCAATACGTAACATTTTCCCATCATGAAGTAATTTCTGAGAATGCCCCTCTACAAGCTTGCCTATCCTGACATTACTCAATCCTCTCAACACTGACTGTCTGACTGGATATGTACCTCCCTAGATGCTATGGAATCCTATTATCGAAGGCAATTCTCCTCTAGTGGAAAGTGCGGTGAAACCCCTGTGAGAGGGTTCTGCTTTGAGAGTGTTGAGTGGAGATTATTAGATTGTTGACTGTTATCATTGAACCATGGTAGAGAACATTTTTCCTACTGGTTCTGGCAATAGACACAATGGAGATTAATCATTTGTAGCTTCAGAATAAATAAGCAAATGTCAATGAGCATTGGATATTTTTGGATCGTATTCCCCAAGGTGTAGCTGTCCCGTATTCAACGACGCCTTATTACACTATCACTTGGCCCCTATGCAGGGAGATGGATCCAGATGGTCCTATCTAAACATAGGTTTTTGAATTTGAAATTTTGCCTGAGTAGAACGAAGGTTAAGTCATTCTGTGAGTGCATATTGGTTAGGTTGCTGTGTTGCTGTAGTATTGTTAGCACTCACAGTTTATGAGTTAGAGGTCTTCGACATTTTTGTTTTTGCTCCATCTAAGTCATTATATAACATTTTGGTTCTATTCTTTCACTATAGTATCCTATGGCTTTGTATCAAAGTGGATGCAAAGAAATACAATTATAGACCAGTATTTTCATGATTTTTGCCTAAAATTTTCCTCATTGCACCCTTTGTCGCCATACTTTTGCCATTCACTTCTATAGTTAAATCATGTCCGCTTTTTATAAGTGCTCTACAGTTCACAATTCTCATTTTTTGTTATATTTTTCTCCATATATGTGATGTCATTGAATGGTTCTGTGAGGGACTGTTATAATATGTTTATGAAAATTTTCGACTGAAATGTGCTTTTGAAGGATGTTAATATGGACATCATCAAGGTTTTGGTTTAGCAGTGGTGTATCCTTTTTCCTAAACATGTAGGTGGATCATCAAGGCAAAAGGATCATCAATGCCACCTCACTAGGGTCCCTTTTGCCTTGTTGATCTTCAATGTGGAGACAGAGCTCCTACATGTAATTCAAATGGGCAGACAGAATCCAAATGCCCCAGAATGAGTGGCAGCTCATATTACTGTAAGTAGGTGCAATAGGTTCAAGTAGTTTGCCTTATAAATTGGGTAAATAGGGTTTCATTGCGAGGGGGGAGGGGGACGCACTAACTATCCAATATCCAGGCCATATAACGACCCTGAACTGCTTATATAGTCCCATAAGAGGTACAGTATGGTATTTGGTCAGGAACTCGTTCTTTGTCTCTACAAGGTCCCAGTAACAGAATCAATTTCATTATAATCTCCACACTATACATATAGCCCCTACACATCGTCACAGTGCTTCACAAGGCTCCAGTAACAGAATCAATTTGATTATAATTATTCTCTACATGACGCATAATATCCCCTAGACATCGTCATAGTGCATTTAATACAGGGGTAGCTATACTATATAAAACAGGACCATGCTTGCCGCTATGAACTCCTGAACATCATCATACACGCATAGGGGACTGCTAAGGTGATCAAGTTGCCTTAAAATATTTTTAAATTCCCTTCTTGTCAGCAACCTTCTAATAGGTGAATAAACATCACCACGATGTTCGCGAGCTTGAGCTACCCTTAAGTTATAGGTCACACTATGGGAAACTCCTATCATTAAGGGAGATATGACAGTTTCATTCCAAGATTTACTGGACATGGGGGGGGCCTGGGTCTGGAATTAACAAACTCAGTATTTCTTAATAATATAAATTTTTTTATCGATAGCCCTATATATATATATATATATATATATATATATATATTGGGTTATTAAAAAGTTTCATTCAAGGATCAAACTCCTAACATGTCAGTTTTTATCACAGATGCCGTAAAACCTTCTAAAAACATGAGGCGTGAGTGAACGGAAACAGTTGCAGCATGATTGTAACCACTAACTATAGGTCTAGCTGCACCAAATTCTGTGTACAATCTGATACTATATATATATTGAGACTAATATATTCAACGAAATTCACTCACGCCTCATGTCTCATCAATCTTTACGAGAATGACCACAGCTCAGCAATAGACCATCATACACCATTAAATACACTCAGACAATAGGTTAAGGGGTTGTACTACCTATCTAGAGGCATTTAAACATATATAAGGACCATCTTCAGTGTCCACCATGACTTTGAAGATATAAATTCACAAAATTTCTACACTTCTCGGAAACACATGCTGGACATGAGGTACAGAGTAATATCTTAACATACACCAAATACTCTTTTTTGATAACTCACATATGTCTATTGTGGAATAGAAATGATAGGAACACCACACAAGATGATAGATTGGCCTATTAGCACTTTAACTTTAACCATAAAAAAAAAACATGAAAATGCACATGGTTCACTCATGCCTCACATTTCATTAATCTATACGAGAAGGGCCATTTCAGCTGTACATCATCATATACCAATGGGGTCGCACACACAATGAGAAATGAGGTTTTACTACCTATCTAGAGTCATTTATACACACATAAGGCCCATCTTCAGTGTCCACCATGATTTTGAAAAAATTCAAAATTTCTACACTTCTCGCAAATGCGCTCTTGACATGCGGTACAGAATAATATCTGAACATACACATGTTCCTATATATACTTAAAAATGATGGTCCATAATCCCCCACCAAAAAAAAAATCACAACCAATTAGGATATTATGGAAATTTTTAGTGACAGCATATATATATATCAGAAACATAGAATTTCAACCACCATAAAAATTCTTTCAAAATAAATCATCCAGAATCTAACCACTGACAATTGTGTGAGTTGGGATACCATGGGAGCATATCATGGTGAAATATGATAGAGCTGTGTGTATTGGATGTGCCATTCCTGGCCAAAATACAGAAAATGAGACGTGAGTGAATTCAAGAAATATAGTATTAAAGCAGTGTGGGCTTTGTGCAAAGGTGAACTCACCTGGTTAATATAATAGAGGTAGGACATATCTAACATACCAAGCACAAAAGGTTTCCCTCAAACCTACATGACGACCAGTGGGTGGACATCTTGTCTTGTCATGAGGCGTGAGTGAACGCGTGAGGCGTGAGTGAACACTTCCACTAAAAGTGGTCAATATGTCTGTGTTTTCGAGCCCAGAGGAGGGTTAACACACTAAAACGAAGAAATAATGGTAGAAAAAGGAATATAAGCTCAGAAAACCATGGAAAAAGGCCAAATTTGGCTGTTAGAGGGCCTTAAAGGTCACGACGAGGCCAAAATTTTGCCTTACAGAACCGTATTGAAGGGGGGGTCATCTCAAAACACCCAAACATGGCCAAAGATGCATCTTACACACATAGGGGACTCTATTCTAATCTAGACCCAAGGATACATAAACTGGACCATAAGAAGGCAAAATCTGGCCGGGGAAACTATCTTTCACTCACGCCTCACTTTTCTGCAAAAGAAAAAATCTTGCCCTGATGCATCCAAAATGGCCCAAGACGTATCCCAAGTGTCTCCCAGTGGCACATTTTACCCCCTAGCACCTAAAATACATCGTTTCAGTACACAAAAATGATCTACGGACACTCACACACATCTTTAACAATATTTCGGGGCATTTTCATTGAATTTCCTTAACTTTAATATGTGTAGTTGATAAACAATTTGCAGTGAAATTCTGCATGAACTTTTCTTCAAGCGCCGTGCGAGATCCTCTGAGTTGATTTTGCTGAGACCCAGATGTGGGCCACTTCCGCCGGAGAACAGGAAGTCATCTTCCTGTTCCCGCGCTGTTTTTCCTGCCGCGGTTCACTCACGCCTCACTTTGCGATGAGACACCCCATACAGCCCAACCAGGTGGTATATGATCGTACTTCTTTTTCAGACATGATACTTACAGCCTACAAGTGTGTATAGAGTACAGAAACTGTATCTAGTAATGAAATTTACTTCTGTTTAGAGGTAAAAGACCATGAGGCGTGAGTGAATTTGGTGTGCATTGAAAATCACTATTATCTACCTGGCTTGGGTAATTCTCGAAGTACATAAAAAAAAATTCTATGGAGGTTACCCCCCTGGGGTACCTCTTGATTGTATATAATAAGAAAAATTGTGCTCTGTTGTGAGGGTCTGGATAGTCACTTTGAAAAAGAATTCACTCAAGCCTCATCGTGTAAAATTCATGTTTGAATGCACATAGAAGATAAATTATGCCCCAGGACCCACCCAAACCATATGGAAATCTTAGCTATGACCCTTCACTAAGGAATAAAAATATTATTGGTGGTGTAGAGGTATTGCCCTTGCTATTATATGCCCAAGGAACCACATGTCCAGTAAATCTTGGAATGACCCATATAGATATGTTCCATTGCTCCCTTATAGAATTCATATGCTTTTAAGTATAAACTACTGACACCTAGTGACTAGTGGAATCTGAACAACAGAAATGGAATACCCCTCCCCTACCTTCATATAGCATGAATCAAGTTGTTCAATGGAGTTAGCCATTGCTTGACCAGGTACTTAGACTTTTTAGATCCAAATACTAGTTACCAATGCATTATCACTGTTGATAAGCTTTACACATCAATAGCTGCAGCCACCCCAGGGACAAGCCCTGTTTGCACTGAATGGAGGTCTTTCCATTTCTCCATTCTCTGGTGTTTGATTGAAAATGGTGATGTCATGCTGTGTTTTAATTTGTGTTTTGATCTGTATTTTTATAGTATATGTATTGAGTTTAGGGCTATAACAGGTTACTGTTAGTGCTATTTGTCAGCGGTTAATCAATATATGTTAGTAATTACTCACTATTTGTTAGCAATTAATCAAAATATGTCAGTATTTACTCACAATTTGTCAACAATTAGTCAATATATTATGTCAGTACTTAGTCACTATATATTAGCAATTATGAATACATGTCAGAATTTACTCACAATCAGTCAGTAATTAGTTAATATATAACAGAGAAATAGCCATTGATTCAATTGTGCATCCTGCTTTGACTGGTATTTGTCAAAATATGTCAATATCTATGGACTATTTGTCAGCAATTAGTTAATATATGTTAGTAACTATTCACTATTGTTCAGCAATTAGTCAATACATGGTAGTAGTAACTTACATTTTATCAGCATTTAGTCAATGTTTGTCACTATTTGCAAGCACTTAGTCTATATGTTAGTATTGCCCACTATTTGTCAGCAATTGTTCAATACACACACACACACACACACACACACACCCACACACACCCACACACACACACACACACACACATATATATATATATATATATATATATATATATATATATATATATATATATATAAATAATTACTCACAATTTGTCAGTTATTAGTCAATATATATCAGTATTTACTCACAATGTGTCAGCAATTAGTCAATGGACATCATTACCTAGTCACTATATATCAGCAATTATCAATACATATCAGTATTTACTCACAATCTGTCAGAAAAAATAGTCAATATGTAACAGAGAAATAGCCATTGATTAAATTGTGAATCTTGCCTCGACTGGTATTTGTCAAAACAGTTCAACACGGCTTGGGAATGATGGTCATGTGGGATGAATATTAGATTTGATGATGAGCACTGATACCTACCTGTAGTTACTTATGCAGGGTAAGTATGTTATTTAAATATCTACACTACAATGAATAAGCCTACTCTGAAATCTGAAAGTAGAAATAATAGTAATGGATCATTCCCCTATGGATCCTTTGATTTAATAAATAGAAGATTGCGTTGCCATTTCCGAAATCGATTTAAAGACCATTGAAATTCCTAGGGTGACATGTATAATAAAATCTCTTTCATTTCCATATAGATAGATTTCTTAACTTATCTCTGACGGTTGAGTTTACCTCCCATCTCATCTCAAATACCTTATTCCCAAGCTATAATATCCCATCTCAAAGTGACAATGTAAACTTTTCCCTTAGTATACACAGCTCATTAGCAATGCATTGTATGTGATGGACTACTGTACTTCATATTCACAGTTATCAGTTGTCTATCAATTCAATTCTAATAAAAGGATGACATAGTGATTTTTCTATAAATTGGTTGAAATACGTACATCAAATGAGAGTCGATTATCAGGATTTATCACACTTATGTCTTTATCATGTGGAATCATGATTGATGTCCCCTAAGGTTGAATGGGAGCTCAGAGTTTTTGTTCAATCCATGATGTAAAGGGTATCTATTCCCAGAAGCTAATCTGCATTCACCCAGGAGGAGTGCTTCTCAGAGAAGATTTGATAGACCATGCAGGAACCACTGCTGGGCTCACAATACAGGGGTGTAGGTGCTTTATATTATCATGCAGAACATATTCGTCTTAATTGGGTATCACTTGTATCATCTGTGGCCAGATGAGGGAAAACATGCCTCCAGGGGGGAAATTGATTTTTAAGGTTTAAGTCACAGGCTTTAAAATGAGATATCTTGAGCTAAAATATCCCTGGTAGTTTTTATGTAATCGCTTGTCAAACATAGGTTGCAGTGTGCAACTGAAAATGGCAAATAAGCTCTAAATGCCTTATATCATATCATAGATACCCATGATGCAAAAAATACAGTTTTCTGGAAAAATAACCAAAGAAATATGATGTTTTTATTGTAAAATTGGTTCTAGAGGGGATTTTTGAGCTCTTTCTTCATTTCTGAGTTCCTGAAGGAATTTCCAAAAAGGTTGGTGGCAAAAATTTCCATTTGGAATAATGGGGTGGTTTCCATGGCAACTAGAAATTGCTATATATGCCAATTTTCTATGTTGCCATGGCAACAAATATTCCTTTTGCAATCCAAAAATAGAACGTTTTCAGTGGAGATGGAATAATTCTAAGCATACCACTGGATTCTCCATAAAAAATTGGTATATAGCATTTTTGACATATTTTTCAGTGTTTTTCCCATATACTTCCCCCTGGTGGCCAAGGCCAGTACTAAAAATCCCCCCTGGAGGCACGTTCTCCCCTGTTGGCCCACAATTATTCTGTTGTAAAATGAGAACAAATAATGCACCAACATGTTTATTGTCTATCTATTCACTGGCTGCAAATGAGTGTGTATAAAGAGTGATTATTCAATTGGGACATTTTAAGATGATATAATATCTATCACAATATTTAGATTACCAGGAAATAGCTAGATGATATTTGGTTGGCATTTTCCTTATTTATATCATGTCGTATTAGTTGATGAGCTGTCAACATATGTCAATTGTAGTGATTTGATTTTCTGACCAACTTGAGGTAATTGGTTCATAATTTCATGTCTATCAATTAAATTACTTCATCATCCCATGCCAGTTTCACTGTCAGAATATTCTGTCTATATGGAAGTCAAAAATCCTGCTTCTATTTCCCTAGAGCTAGGGTTGGTCATTGCTGGAGATGGAGCATCTGGACTCCTCATGGAGATATTAACAAGATAGGGCCCCAGTATGCTTCTGAAGGGAGGTGATTTAGGATATTTCTAGTGCTCTCCATTACATTACAGTTATAAAGTTGGCTTCTGTCCTACAAATAATGTCAACAAATAATTTTCTTTCACACTAACGGCTGTGCAGAATTTTTCCCATTAATTCATTAACAATTAGGTCTCCGGTTGAATGCTGCAAATTGTCCTAAAAGGTTTGCTTGTATATTAACTGTCTCCTAAAATGGACATTTCACCTTTTCAGAATAGTCTAATTGTAACCCAACTTTAGTAATCTGCAGGGATAGGTTATTTTTTTTTTACATCATATGGGACGGTCATTGTAAATTTGGATTATTGAAAACAAGGTTCTTCCATAGAGTCTATTTCTGCACCATTTTATCCTGCTCCAGTTTCATGCAAATGTATGGTCCAGGTTTGACGCACTCTGTGGTCCAACTTTGGAGACTGGAGTCCAACTAAGGAAACCTTTTTAATTTTCACATATCACTCTGAGGCCAGAAATCATTTCCTTACAAAAACATAGAATACTATAATGTCGAAATTATATATTATGAAAATAAATCTAAACCATTCCTTTATGCATAAAATTAAAAGAATAATAGGATTAATAACCAAAGGCTCCAATAACAAAACATCTAACTATCATTACTCCAAACATAAGTTGCTTTCAGACTAACATGGTTGTGCCATCCAGAGATTTGGAAATGCTTGCTTTGTAAATCAACCTTTTACAAAATTCACCTTAACATCATGGGGTTTGAGGTGAGCAATTAAATGTGTCCATTAATTGAATGGTGTCAGCTAAAAATGTTTAGATTCACCACTTTACCCTTAAATTGTCCGGACGTCAAATCAAAAATACCTGTCAATCACCATGCTGAATGTGAACTGTTTCTTTATCCAAGTGATAGACACAGGCATTGTTTTGTCATTTCAAAACTGTTAACTTTCATATCTTATCATCCTTATTTAAACTTTATACCTGAAGTGTTTGAAGGATAGGAGCACTGGCGCTCTATTTAATTTGCTGGTGATAGACCTGAGGATAGAGGAAAAAAGGAAGCACATATTCAATGATTATTTATGGAGGGTATTTTACCTTTACCATTGCCATACTAGAATACTCCATTATTCTACAACTATACTAGAATGTTCTTCAAAACAGTGATACCTTAACTCATCATGTTGAAATTAGACAGTACAACTAATGTCTCATTGAACAGGCAGTTACTATGCATGGGGTTAATTAAAACCACAATTTTATTCTGAATTGCTGATGCAGAATACATGTGAATCCACACAGACAGGTTCGAATTACATTAATTAGTCAGTATATAAAAGGACTGTTTAATTGGTATTGGTCTCCTAGAGAGAACTCCATATGCAAAGGTTACATGTTCTAACATTAAAACACATCTACATGTTCGTATGTGTTGGACATACTTATGGCCAATTAAGACCTTACTAATCTGCAAAAAAAGCCTCGCATCACTTATCAAGATTTATAGGGGAATATTCCATGAAAAGAGGATATGCTAATTTAACCATACTAAGAGCAGGGGGTACAAGTCAAAGCACCTCTGCTCCACAACTAGAGAACCTTGAGACACAGGGCCATACCACATAACTGGATAGGTCCTACTTTGTGTCTGTTTTCTATGAAATGATATTGGAGGATAATATATCAGACTCGAATAAAGCTGGACTACATTGTTAATTTGCATACTGCTTAATTTAATGCCAATGGTGCAAAATCTGATTCTGTTCAGTTGTCTGCTACATAAGAATATTAAATAGAACAAGTAGGTGAAAAAGGATCCCAAATTACTATGTAGAGGCTAAAAAATGAGATGGCAAAGCAGAAACATTGACTTTGTGACAGATATATGCTAAGAGAGTAATGAATGGGCTAACAGGCACCGAATTAAGTGTATCGTAGGATATCGTAACTGAATGAGGTGCCCATTTGCCCATTCCTTACTGTCTTTATTACACGATTAATCAAAAAAGAAATCACTAATTAATCAATAGAATATCAATAAATAAAGTTGAAAACAAAAATCATTCCCCTTCCCCGAGACTCGAAGCCTGCCATAGTGTGTGTACACATTGCGAAAAAAAGTTTCTACCTGTAGAAGCTTAGCGCAATGCTCTACCCACTAAACCACCGGTTCACACACCTCGGTGCCCGGCAGCTGCTGGCTTGGGTTGAAAATGTCCAGCAGTCCTATAATTAGAATGCTATTCTAACCCTGCGCATGTGAGAGTTGCTGGGGTCGCTACTATCCAGGTAGGGGCTATGGCATTATACATTTTGATCCATATGTGTTGGTTTTTATTTAACATGATAGTTGCTGCTTTGTCGCGTGTTGATAAAAAATCTGTATTTTTTTTTACTTTGATGGTGCATACCCTAGAAGGTTCATATCTGTTATTTATTGGGTCCAAACCATGCCCATATACCTTTTGTACTTAGTGAGTGACTGCTGTAGAGTTATGAGGTGTTTGGAAGTTGTGGTGGTGGCCCTACTGAACTCACATCGAACGTGTCCATCAGACAGGAAAAGTCAGTGCCACATGGTGTTATGTATGAGGTGTAGAACTCCACCTGTATGCATATCAGAGTGCCAATGACTATTTAAATCGATAGCTAACCTGTTTGCCTTGTGATAGAAAGGTATTTTGATCCATATGTGATGGTTTTTATTTACCATGAGGGTTGTGGCTTGGACCTGTGTCGAAAAAAGTCTGTAATTCTTTTTTTTGGACTTAATGGTGCATACCCTAGAAGGTTCATATCTTTTATTTATTGGGTCCAAACCATGCCCATATACCTTTTGTACTTAGTGAGTGACTGCTGTAGAGTTATGAGGTGTTTGGAAGTTGTGTTGGCCCTACTGAACTCACATCGAACGTGTCCATCCGACAGGAAAAGTCCGTGCCACATGGTGTTATGTATGAGGTGTAGAACTTCACCTGTATGCATATCACAGTGCCAATGACTATTTAAATCAGTAGCTAACCTGTTTGCCTTGTGCTAGAAAGGTATTTTGATCCATATGTGATGGTTTTTATTTACCATGAGGGTTGTGGCTTGAACCTGTGTCGAAAAAAGTCTGTAATTTTTTTTTTGACTTGATGGTGCATACCCTAGAAGGTTCATATCTGTTATTTAATTGGTCCAAACCATGCCCATACACCTTTTGTACTTAGTGAGTGACTGCTGTAGAGTAATGAGGTGTTTGGAAGTTGTGGTGGAGGCCCTTCTAAAGTCACACCAAACGTGTCCATCCGACAAAAAAATAGGCATTTTAAGGCCAACTTTAGCCCCATATCACTGTGCATTAACTACTCAGTTGCATATCCTGGTGGTTTCCATGATGATTAAGTATGTTAAAGGTCAAGTAGATTGAATTTGAAGAGAATATGAGTCATTTTAGGGAAACTAGAGAAAAGTCAAGGTTGCGTTCACAATAATTCAACTTTTTCAGTAAGTGACTGAAATTGAAAATTCTGTATCTTAAAAGGTTTTTGAACAGTGTCATTAATTTTTGTCATGCTGAAAGGACAATGTTGGGGGAAGTTATTCACCAAGACAGCAGTTCCTATGATGGATGTAAGACATACTAGCCTTTGCCCTTGACTTAATCTGTCCGATGGACATAAAAATTGAGAAGTTATCATTGCACAGCTATAAAAACGGAACCGATAGAGATAAGTGTGTATAAATGGTGGTTCCATGGAGCAAAGATGTTGCTCTTTCAATGTAATAAAGTTATGAAATGTTATTCTGAGTTTCGTCATTCTTGGCCCCTGGGAGGGAATTGTACGTGCTCAGGGAATTGGCCCATATACAGGTTAACACACACACTTTCTCATCAGTCCCTGTGGCGCAATGCATAAGGAGTTGGATTTGCGATCAGTGGAGTGCAGGTTCGATCCCTTCCCTGGCATTGAAAATTTCGTAGGTTTTAACATGTAACATATGACATGTTAGGACATGACATTGTCCTAACATGAAAAAGTAACGATGAATGCATCATGGTGTGCAATATTGACAGGTGTCAGAATGGGAATATCCAGAAAAAGCACCCAAAATCACAGAAGTCGTGTAATAAAGCCCATAATAGAATTGCAAGGTTGCAAACTAAAATATTTTGAGACCATAAGCAAAGACTATAGTGGGATATAAAGCAAACCTCCCTGTTGACTCTCAAAGTAGCCCTCTCCGATGCCCTGCCACTGTTATTGTTAATGCCTTGTTTTTCTGGGCTCCCTCAATGTATTTGTGACCCGGGGGGATTTGTGACTCACACTGAATGAACACATCTCTATTTAACTTGTGATGGTCAAATCTGTGCAGGAAATGACTTGTGGTTTCTGTGGAAAGCCCATCCAATAGGCAGTGGGTTTTCCTGGCCCAAGAACTTATTTCAGCTTGGGCTAGATGAGGAATCAGATGACCTATTTTACAAGAGAACCTAACTAGATGCAGTGCATTGGTTTTGCAAAGATGAGTAGTACTTTAGAAAATTGAAATGAAGGAACAGGAGTGACTATCCAGCCTTCATTATCTCTATTGCGAACCAAACAGTCAAATATCCTCCAGTGAGAAAAAGAAAGGACCACAATGAATGTTGATGACTGACATTGTCATAATATGCTGTTCAAACCTCAGCAGTGTAGCCTTCTAGAGCTAGAAGACCTAGTCGTGTCTGCAATCTCCATATTTGTCAACACACAACTGACAGCAGCCATTCAGGATCGGATGTCAACAACTGTCACATCTTGTTGCCATGACCATATTGCATGAGTGCTTTTATTACTGTATTAAGGGATTGTAGATGTAAGCAGACGAAAGGAGGTCATTTCATCATCTCCCACAAACATGCTACTCTTGTGGGTAATACATCTGGGCCATGCTATATATGATACAGTTTCTACAATAAAGACCTAGATTTGCAGATGATACTACAGTTAGGCACAGTGGCACAAGGGATTTCTATGAAAATAATGACAAATATCTGCCAATTTTGGGACAATTATTTTGACAACTCTTTCCTTTTTTTTCTTTTGAAGTGTGCGGATATGAACAATAAAGGTGGTCACTAGCATGTTTTGATCGTGATAATTAAATGTACATATTTGAGTTATAATATTATTATTTATTTTGCAGAAACACTCATTTTCCAGATCCTAGTTTTCTGCTAATTGAAGGATAACCTGACATTCTGTGAGTGCTGGCTTCCATGACAAAAGTTCGGCTTTTGTGAACAAAGGCGTTTTGCTTTGCATGCCTTTTGTTGTTGAAGTTGACTTCTTGCTAATTGTATCTTTTAGTTTTAACTGTAATGGAAACAATGGAAGATGTATGAGATGTAGGTTTAGTGGTTCTAGGTAAGATATATACATTAGGTGAAACCTAAGAACACATGCTAACCATCACTTAACCTAGTAAAATGGATGGGGGTCGGACTGCTGATTCGACTATTGCATGAAATAGTGTAATTTGGATTCCTAGTAGTTATATGGATTCTATTACATTATTGAAAGCTAGGAGAAATGAGGTTTAGAGTCTATTCAAATTTACTAAACACTGCTTCTGCTAGGAAAATTGCATCAGCAAAAATGTTGAAAAATGTTAAATGTCTTGAATATTCAAATAATGAAGGAAATGATTATGGTGAGTACATGCAGCAGACATGCACACAGTCTTTCAGTAAAACTACACCATTTTCTATTGATGTTGTTGAATAATAGGAAAAATAGTTTACTTGAAACAACTATCTTTTAAAATTAAATCTTGGACTTAACTCCTCTTTTTTATTCCAAAAATCATTTTTATCTTTTTTATTCTTGCTTGTAAATTGCCAATAAAACTTGACAAATCTGTCAGAATGATAAATGAGTATGAGAAGTTTGGACATGCTAAAGGTGAAAAGAAAGCTGCAAAGAATGTGAGAACGTGTCATCACCTGCTCTTTGTGACAGCATCTACCTGGGTGTCAGTTTATAAACTTCTATCAAAGAATCAATTTAAATGGAGAGTCATTTTGCGTGGAGAAGTTGACTTGGATCAATGAAGAATAAGAAATGCTTAGTCCTCAAGATATCAAGTCTCAAAGAAAATCCCATATATATCCCTCTATAAAGGCTACGATTCAGAGTACTGAAATCAGCAGGATTTGACATCCAAACTAGACTAATTAGCTGATACTGTTGTTTTATACAGAGTACATATAGTCTTAGTTGTTGAAAGTACACAAATGGTATTAAAATGATTAAGTGGTCTGAATATGTTGTTTATATTACTTCCTTGCTTCTCTTTGCTTTCTCCTTTTAAACCCCTTTATACTAAGGCCAATGGTAAGGTGATCACATTATCCTCAGGAAGAGGCATAGGCAATGATGGTAAATTTCCTTGCGGAGCCACTGTGTCCTGAGGTGTAAATGTTTTGCCATAGCATTTCCCCAAGCCATTGAATCTGGGACTTTTACTAAGAATATAGATGCATCTGATGACAGTCATATTACTCCCGCAAGGGTCCACTTCCTAGACAAATTGTCCACACTAATAGTTCCATAGATCTAGGTTATTTAACTGCCTATTGTACTATCTCTATAGATATGACATGGTGCCACGAAGGCTTTGCAGTGTTTAAGATTTGCTATTACAACAACTGTATGTCTCACCACTGTGATGCAAGTCTGAATGTGAAGGTTTCTAACTGGGAGGTTTCTGCCGTCTGAATGGCTTCCGGGCCGACAGAAATTGTCAGACTGCAGGACCAAATGTCTGGCTGTCATCCTCAGACCTTAGGCTACATGCCATTTTTACGGCACTCAAATCGGACAATTATTAAGGGTTTTTACAGCATAAAACAAAAAGCATTGACATATTATGATTTTTTTCTCAGAACTTCATCAATCCTAATGGATTTCATGATAAAAATAGAATGTACATCCTCATTTTATGATAATTATTCATTCCCAGAAAATGCCCTTAGATACTCATTATGTTTCGGTCCTGAGAGAATTGAACCAGGCCTGCAGAATTAGAAATCTGCAGGACCGAATGTCCTGCATGGTGAAAAACTTTTCGCAAAGACTGTCATGGGCCTCGTCAAAGCGTTACTTGGCTTGCCTAAATCCAATTTCATAAAAAAAGACATCTGCTGTACATTTGCCAAACTGCCAAATCTGAGCAGAACTTGGTAAAAGCTCTATCTTACTATAATATTTGGTTATTACTCCTTGATAGCACAAAGGGGCTCCAATTACAAAGCATCTAAACATAATAATTTCAACCACAATATGCTTTCAGTTTAACATGGATATGCCATCTACACTGCAAAAACGGTGTTTAGATTTTAAACATATTTAGGTCTAAACACGTTTAAAACCTTAACATATAGGTCAGTTAGATGTCTCATCGAATACACATTCAGGAAATGAACACTTTTATTCTAACTACATGAACATTTTTGCTAAACATGTTAAGATGTTTAGAGTTTAAACAGTTGAATAATAGGTGTTTAGATTTAAACATCATTATTTTTAGATACTTGGATGTTGAATCCACACCAGGTAGCAGCACTACCTTTGAATGGACTATCTTTACACAATTATAATCAATTTTTGTGACAAATGTACCCAAACCCCATGTTTATTATAGTTTCTATTTATTGAATGTCATGAGAATAGAAAGGGGAATAGAAAGTTGACTAGATTCACCTTACACCACCATCATTAGCATGAAATAATCAATAAGCTCATTGACTGACACATATTCCATGTTATTCTGGAATAGACAAAGCAATTTTCTTCCTGACAAGCTGTTGTAAATACCCCCCCCCCAGTAAATGAGAAAACAAACAAAAGACATCTTTCTTTTTTAATGTATACATGTCTGCACACCCTAACTCTCCGTCAAAGCATTTAGACATCTAAACACAAAAATTCATAAACATCTAAACACAAAAATTCATAAATATCTAAACACAAAGTTTAAACTTAAACACCTAGATTTCTAAACAATTGAGCTAAGCACATTGTTTGGCTAAACATGTGCAGGAAATTAATGTGATTACAAAAACGTTGCAAGAATATGTTTAGAATTGTTTTTAGGATCTAAACACCATTTTTTGCAGTGTAGAGATTCTTAGTTTATTCATCAGCCTTTTATAACACCAACGTAAACATCATGGGGCTCTGAGATGAGAATCCACCATGACAGTAACACTTCCACTGTTATGTATTCAATTATAGTAGCAGTTTTGGAAATTCTCTATCTATCTATTCAATGGTTTCAGGTAAATGTGTAGATTCAGAACTTTCCGTTTTTGTTTTGATGTCAAATCCAAAATACCTGTCATCACCATACTTAATCTGAAAGGTTTGACTTTTTATCCAAGTGAAAGACAGCCGTCATTCTGCCATTTCAAAATGGTTTACTTTATCATTTTATTATCTTTATTGAAACTAGTCAGTAGAGAAAAAAAGGAGTGTTTAATTACTGCCTCTTAGTCAGGACACCTACGGCAAAAACCTGTTCTACCACTAAAAAACAACTGTATATTGGTATGTGTTGGATATACTTATGACCAATCAAGAACTTAAGAATCTGCAAAAGAAGTCCTATAAGGATGACCTTGCATTGCCTTTCAATATTTAAATTGGAATATTCCATAAAAAGGGGATATGCTAATTTAATCATACTAAGAGCAGGCAGTTGAAGCACCTCTGCATCATTTGAAGTGGACATTGATCATAAAACCACTTTTTTTAAGCTGAATTATTTTAATGACGGAGCAGTTTCTTTAAGCATGGATGCTCATATTCTGTTTTTGCAGTATTTAATGGTTTGTCCTACAATAATGAAATACCCTTCGGAGGGGATCCAGTAAATCAGAACTGCACAATTCGATAAGCTTACTTGTAACTTAAAAGTAACTATTTCATGAAAGAAAGCCCCATTATTCAAGATCATGTTCTCAACTCCAGTAAAGTAGGATTGTGATTATAACTATTCATACTAGTTGTAGTTGCAGAGAATTGAGAATTCAAACATGGGACATGTAGACATTCATATTAAACTGTAGTTATCCCTCGGAAACCTAAGCATTTCCAGAAACCTACAAGAGGTGGAGTCGCACATTTAAGCAGTCAGGATTTCATCGTGATAAACAATAGTCAGTCTGAAAGCTACAGCAGCATTTTCACCAGTTAAGTACTGTTTTCCTGCTTATTTCTCATCCCCCTTTCAAGTGGACCTTCATAATGTCTTCTGCAACTGTGCCCCCCCCCAGGAGACACTCTTGTTAAGTAGAATTCTAATTATTTGGGAGTTTTCAGGCCACCCGCCTTGGCCCTGGATCGACGCCACTGAAGTTCCTTCAGGTGTCAATGCATATTTGTGTAAAAATCATCACATAAGAATATCAATCAATGGATGTTAAGTTTTTTACAATGATAATATTTGAATCTTGAAGAAATTATGCCACTGAGCTTTCAGTTCTGAAAAAAATCCTCATGAAAGGGACTAAAATAAATAAAAGAATGGTGTCTGTGGTAATCAAATGTGGATAATAATGCTAAATCCTGACCTAGGTAAATCATTTGGGAGAGAGGAATAACAAATCATGTCAGAGAAAAGGCTAAAAATACAGCATCCTGCTTTCCTAGTGTTGTGCAAGCAAACTTGCGATGCATTTTGAGCAATCATGGTGTCAGATGCAAATGCTGCTGTACTTTATAGTGACACACATTTCAATGACCATGCCAGAATCTTTTCATTTCACATAAAGGCCGTCAGAAAAAAATGCTATAAAGAAACTAGGGAAGTGGTTTTCTTTGAATGAAACAATCATGAGGACCGGAGATCTGTTTTACACTAGATGGGGCTTCAGTACGTCCAGGTAAATGTGATCTCAGTCCTCATCGCTTCTTGCATCAGGTGGGAAGGAGACCTTAAACTTGAGCATAAGGCAGCAGACAAAACGATCTCTGAAGCTTTGTATCAATTGATTGTTTACACTAATGAAATAGGAAAATCTTTCAAATATTATACACACAGATAGGTATAATAACAGGTAGTACCTGATAGCGATAGTAATAAATTCCGATATTGAAGATACTTGTATCAGGAACAGTCTACAGAGGTCCTAAATTCTGCTGTAATACGTCAGCCTGTATTAGCACCTTATGGAGATGAGTGCCTCCATAAAATTAGCATGTCTAAAAAAAGTACCAGGCGGTCACTACATTTACTGACTTCTGTTCCTTTCATATTTTCCCAAGGATACTGAACCATTTTGATGGTGGAAATTATATTCATATCATGGTCATATTACTGAAACTACTACTAGGTAGAGCTGACACAGCAAATAGATATTCATGAGCCATGTATTAGAGTCCATCCAAACTTTATGGGGGTGTGTCTGTTGTGGTTTGATCATCTTCCCTCCTATGCATCAAATCTGTTAGTGCTAATCTAAGGATTGCAAATGACTATGAATTATGCATGCTACTCCTCTATACATACACTATATAACATTCTGAGAGCAAATGGTCGTAGCAATTATCATGGTCAGAATCAGGGGTTTATAAGGTTTATGGCTTCCAATACTAATGAGTTATTACAGTATTGAACTTCTGATTGTGTACAACTTGTTCAAGTTACTCAGCAGCCAGCCTTTATCATCATTAATGTCTGTAAAATCGCTTACACTACATGTCCATGTACTATTTGAGTTTCATCTTCAACCGAACACTAGCATCCCCTGCCACAACGAGTGAAGTCTGAGACATAGATCACTCCCCTGAACTGGATATGTCTGCTACATTAGAACATTGAATAGAGTAAGTAGAGGGAAAGAAATATACAATTACTACCCAGGAAATGAGATGGAAAAGCAGAAACATTGATTACTTGAACAGTTATACTGGCTCATAATGGAATTACGAGATGGTCAAGTAGAAGGTATTGAGATCAGATGCAAAGACTACCTCTCAACGCATTAGCCCAAGTTTCCTCCCAAATCCCCTGCCACTGTTGTTGCCAATGCCTTGTTTTCCTTCACTTCATCAATGTATTTGTGACTAACACTGAATGAATTCATCTCTATATAACCTGTGATGGCCAAATCTGTGCAGGGAATTATAACTTCTGGTTTCTGGGTAGAGCATAGCCAAAAGACAATGGATTTTCCTGGTCCAAGAACCCATTTCAACTCAGGCTAGATGAAGAATCAGATGACTTATTGTACAAGACAATGTAAATGGATACAATGCATTGGTTTTCAAATGGTGAGCAGTACTATGAAATCTGGGAATAAATATATAAGAGTGACTCTGTGGGCATCGTTACTCTCTTTTGCCATATTGACTGTCAAAATATCCTACATTGTTCACACTGTATGAAAAGGTTCACAATATCCCTCACAGTGAATTTTGATTCCTAGTACATGTGTATCATCAGTTCAGCCTTATCTATGTTTGCTTCCAAAGTTCTGCTATTACAAACACGATCAAAGAATAGGGTTTAAGGATTCCAGGCTACCAGTGTGGACCTAGAAGGCCTACTGATGTGTCAGCAATCTCCATCATTGTCAACACATAACTGACAGTAGTCATTTGGGATTGGATGTCGACAACTGTCACATCTTGTTGCCATAACCATATTGCATGGGTGCTTTTATTATTGCATTAGGAGATTGTCGCTGTTAGGAGACGGAAGAAGGTCATTCTGCCATCTCACACAGACCTACTACTCTAGTAGATAATACATCTGGGCCATGCGTGATGTGTATGATGCAACTTGACTAGCCTCTGTTGCACTTTAAGGAATAACTGTTGAATGTATCTGCTTCCTAATTAAACTGAACAGTGAATCACCGTAATCGTATTACAGTAAAAAAGTGCACTTTCTACAATGAAACAGTGATAGCAGTACAGTCCCCTTATGCACAGTGGCACAAAGGATTTCTTTGAAAATAATGACAAATTTCTGGCAATTTTGGGACAAGGAGTTCACTGTTGTTTTTACGATATCTTTTTTACAGTGTGTGGATATTAATGATGGTGGTGTTTTTTTTTATTGTGACAATTAGATGTAGATAATTTTTTTTCAGAACACCTCAGTTTCCTGATCCTAGTTCATTTTTGTTGCTAATTGATGATGATCCCACTACTTAATGAGGTGAGTATTGGCTTTTGTGACACACATTGAGCTTTTTTAAACAAAGAAGTTTTGCTTTGAATTGACTTTTTATTGACAAGAAATACCAGCGTAATGCGTCTAAAACCATTTCAAATATAATTGGGAAAATACTCTCAATAGATCTGACCATCAACTCATATATCATGTAGTCCAGGATTCTCAAATCAGTGTCATTAACTCTTCATGGGTATTTGCATTTTGAGTTGTACTACTCAGTGTCTCCTTGGTAGGCTGGACCCTTCAAGAAAATGTATGTATTTTCTCTACAAATGTGTAATCTGACATGATCACTGTGGCTCAATTCCATTACAGGCAGCACTACCTTCCAAGGTACTTCTGATGTTTTATACATCAGTCCAAGTAGTTGTTTATCTTTGGCCTGTTTTCTAAGTGACCAGAGGCAAACAACTACATGGTCAAGAGCTTTGCTATGTTACACCGTACATGCAGTTTATCTAGGCTCATTATATGTTGATTTTCTAGTGATTAAAGCCCCTCTGTCTTTTGTATCTGGTCACTTAGTTATAGGAACAAGGGAAGGTATATGAGATGTAGGTATTGTGATGTGTATTATGGTAAGAGAGATACATAAGGTGAAAGGCTCATGCTAACCACCACTTGACCTAGTATAACGAATAGCGGGGTGGACTACTGATTTGACTATTGCATGAAATAATGTAATTGGGACTCCTAGGTGGTCATGAGTGCTATCTCATAAGGGAATGCTATCGTAAACGAGGGTTAGAGTCTAGTTGAATCTTTTAAACACAGCTTATGCTAGGAAAAAGGCCTCAGCAAAATGGTTAAAAATGTTAAAAATCTGGAAAAGGGTTATGCATTTATAAAGGAAGTAAGATTTTATGGTGAGTATGAGCAATAGACCCAGCAAATTGTCGTCATCTGGCGCCACGATTGGTCATCAATGGTGACTCCTTTTTGAGTGATAACTCATTCCGTCATCTTTCGCCACTGTGTGTTAGACTCACGTGGCATAGCAATTGCTATTCCTGGTGATCTTGTGCTATAACGACGTCGTGTTCCATCTAGCGACATGTGTGAGCCACTTCACACAGGTTGACGAGGACTCACGACAATTTGCTGGGGACATTCCAACTTTCAGTACAAAGTTAGTTCTGGGCCATTTTAAATTCTATTGATCTTGTTGAATAACAGGAAAAAGTAGAAATGAATAAAGGCGACATAATTATGTCTAGATCTCCATAAAGCTAGCATTCAGACACAGGTTTTACTTGTAACGGAATCGTAAAGGTACATTCCCTAAACGAGGTTTTGACCAATCCACAATTCTCTGATCAATGCTAATTCTCGTATAATTCAGCAGTGGTTTTGATTAGTATCAAGGCTTTTTCAACCAGTAGTTTCTATCATGAACTGACATCTGAAACACTTCTGAAAAGGTCAGAGTAACCATTGAAATGAAATCCACTGAAACTGTAATTCAGTAGATAACGAATAATGAATAAAACGTTAATTTCTGAATTTCAAAGGGAGTTCTAGCGTTCATATGATAAGTGTGAATACGTTTTCATAGTCCAGGTTTAGGAGCTATGCGGTTATGCACTAAAGATACCACTCAAATAATAATTTCCTAATTCACTTTCATAAAGGATATGCTTTACATACACGACCTAACCAAAATTTGACCGACAGACTAAAACGGAATTACATACTGTCCTAGGAGTAGCTCAATCTGTTCAAGTCACAAATCCTGTTGCTGATACTTCACCTTACTCTTTCATTTGGTCACACCCTGGAGGATGGTAGGAGGAGCATAAGAAGTGACCATAGCTGGTGGTAAAGCCTCCTTTATGATTTTGTTACCAAACTCATCGTAGTATACTATTGAATTGACTATTTCTCCTCTTTCCTGTCCCCTCGGATGTGTATGGTGCAAATATGCACGGGCACTGACACATTCCTCTGTGAAATTGTGTAATGTCGTTCTCGCCATGAATATGACCTTAGCTGTCGAAATGGCGTTAAACATCTATTACTCACTCACTCACTATTGAATTTATTGTAAAGTTTATTCAAAGTAGTTTCTGGTGCAGATTATTCTGTCCATATATAAAAATCTTCTAAATGCTTCATCCTTTATGTTCTGACACTGCTATTGTAGAAACATCGATTTGATCCTCAATTTGACCTGTTAACTGAACCCCCTGTTCATATACAGGGCAATCAGTTGTTTCCAGCTGGTTTATTATCTAAATTCACCATCAATTATTCTGCCAGTATCAAGGCATCTTCAGCCAGTAGTTTCCCGTCATGATCTGACATCTGAGGCACTTCTGAACAAGTCAAAGACACCTTTGACGTGAAATCCTGCTTTTTTCAAGATTTTTTTATTTCTATTTTTCAATTCTTCCTCATGAACCGCCAATAAAAGTTGGCGAATCTGTCAGAATGAAAAATGTGAATGGGAAGGGAAAAAAATTGAAAGAAAGGGGAAAAGCAACTAACAACTACCGGTGTATCAAAAACCTCTTTGAAAAGTCAGCAATTCTTGCTGCATTGCTTTATGGTATTGTCTGATGGAGAACTAAAGTAAATGTTATACACATAAACTTGATATACACAATTAAAAATGCTTCATCATTGATATACTACAAAAAGATTACGTGATATTCTCAATTCGTGATCAATTTTGCAACACATAATTTCTATAGGCAAGGTCCATGTATTTCTTGGGAAATCTGCTTTAATAATCTATGAGGCTGAAACAGAAGCAGATGACCAAGATCCTTAAACTATACTTGTGCACGCATTGAGAATGACACGATTATGGACAGAAAGATGAAGAGAAAATAAGTTATTGTGAGACACATGGTCAGTATTTTCCCCCTCTATGAAGCCTACCAATAAGAGGGCCTCAATTAGCAGAAATTGACAACCAAAGTGGACTTAGGACACTTAGAAGTGGAAAGTAGCCAATATGTTGCTTCTACTCACAGCTTTTATCTTTCTTGGTCTTTTCGTCCTTTTTCTAAACCCCTTGTGCACTAGGGCCAGGGGAAAGTTGAACACAATTTCATTATTCTAAGAATGGGGCATAGGCAATGATGGAAAAAGTCCTTACAGAGCCACATTGCCCTGAAGTGTGAATTGCATTGCCCCTGCATTTCTCAAAGCCTTTGCATCTGGGACTTTTTGTTAGAATACATAAGTATCTGAAAACAGATATTACTCTCCCCAGGGTCCACTTCTTAGACCAATCTTCTACACTAATAGTTCCATAGATCTAGCTTATGTAACTGCCTATTCTACAACCTCTATAAATATGAGATGGTGCTAGAACAGCCATGCAGAAACTTTCCAAGTGTAGGGCAGAATTATTTGAGTTACCATGGATAAAGCGTTGTTATTGCAATAACTAGACAATGGTATGTCATATCTATCATTTTACATTCTTAAGTGGCAACTATATAATGGCAACCGTAGTACTTCTTTATTGGAGGATTGTTATGGATGTAGCAAATCAATGTTTAGTTGAGATTATAGCTACATCTTGGTCAAAGGGATGCTCTCCATATACAGTACAGCTTCCAAACAGCACACATGCACAATGTAATAGAATTTGGCATTTTGTTTAATTAGTTGTTGAAACAATATATTTAGGAAAGGTTTTACATGAAAAATGGCACCCCTATGGTGTCCTGGTTGCCATGCCCTTTGTATCAAATGATATCACACTATTCAGTATTCTTTCAGGGGAATGGAAGGGTGAAGTACCAGATAGGTCATATGCAATATCAGCAGGGGCTGCATCAGTGTTGGTTTGGTAGAATGTATGATATGAATAGTCTGTTATTTTAAACAACCTTACATACAGCTTAACTCATAATGGTCTCTCTGTTGTAGGTGAGTATCCATCGTCCCCTCCATGCTCGGTCCTGTGGTCAAGATACATCCTCAGAAGGTTGAGATGGTTGCAGGACAGCAAGTTTTTTTTTCTTTATTCATCACCACCCACACTATAATCAATAATGCAGAGGAATTTTTTCATTGTTATTTTATTTATTTCCTGTTTAAATGGTGTGTCTAATGAAGGAGCTGGCACGATGAAGACATTTATCCATTCATGTTATGTTGGCGTTGAAGTAGTATTATTATGACAAAGAAATGCATTTTTTTCTGTTTTGATTATATATGGCGGTATTATACTGCTGTAGGGTATATTATCACTGAGGAAGGTCAATTATGTGTTTAGTGAACGACGCTGAGGCGATACCTTGACTAGAGAGGCCTCTTATCGAGCTCATTATGGGACTCCGGGGCTGCTGCTATACCAAACTGACATGTTAATCTACAAGATGGTGAAATTATTAAAGTTCTAGAGATTGAGTTTAAATTGCATGGCCTCTGAAATTGGACATAAGTGTGCCACGCACTAACGTTCCCTTTTGCAGTGTACACATACAATTTTGTCCAGAAACTTACAAGTTTGACTTGTATTCATCCCTGTAGACAATAGTCATAACTACTCCACGAACATTTTCTTTTCTGTTCAAATGCTTTGCAGGTAAACAGTACTAGTACATTTGCAACTGTAGAGTTTAAGGTATATTTTTCACCCTGTGTCCAAAATTAAGCCGCCATGACTGTGGAGGCTTCTTCTAGATTGCTTCCTTCAGCTTCCAACAAAACGAAAGAACTTACTTTCACCATGTAATCAACCCACATATCTGTATGCTAGGAGCTAACCTGATACAGACTAAACTAGCTGCCCCTCCCAAGGTAAAACAAAAATGTCTTAGAAAGTATGGTGTCAAACAAATTCAGCCTTATTCAGTCTGACTACCTTCTTGGGCCCCAAGTGGATTCAGCCAATTTCTGAGTCACCCAAAAGCTCATTACTTTGTAATTATAATCACCCATTGCACAGTGTAACCTAAAGTCAGATAGAAGAAAAGAAAATATAAATGGAGAGGGGGATCTTGTAAACACATTCATTTCTATCTCAAATACAAAATCAACCTTGGAAGGAGCTCTGCTTTTACTAGTGAGACTGCGATGATTCCATCCTTTTCATTCGTTTTATTAGTCTCTTAGTGTATATTGAGGATATCCAAAGGGCAGAGACAATTGGTTGATATAATGTTGTCTGTTTTTTATTATAATATCAGTTTGAGTGGAATTCTGAAAAGGTTTCTTTTATCCCTGATGATACGATTCTGTGAATTCATGGAATTGAGGAATATAGTATGTTGCCATAGGAGCACTGCTATTAAGGTTCCCTGCATGTTCATTTTTTTTTTGCTTTCCTAGCCCACTCAGAAGGGTCTATAATTACCCCCTTTTTTTAGCGCCTCCCACGCCGCGTAGCGGCGGTACCGCGAAGCGGTACCGGAGTGCGCTATGATGATTGCATTTGCCCCGTGTGATGAGGTCTCACAATACAAAATTACTGAATACCGACATTAACGGCAGGAGGTGTTTTTTTACGCGGTCACAACCGCATTTCTTGTTATCCCTGGATGTGTGTGGTGCACATAAATGCAAGGGCACCGACACATTCACTATTAATCAGTAATGTTTGGTATATTATGTCCAAGGTATTCATTTAGTGAAGAATAATGCACAACTAATTGATAGTTAGATGCTGTCTAAATAAAATTAACCCAGGGTTGTCGACTTAAGGTACCAACACACCTAGTGGTCGAGTCAGGGGTGACTTATCCTATATAATTAAAGACACTCTGTATGCAAAACAGAAACCCATCGAATAATCTAGACCTATCAAACCATTGCATATTCCTCATAGACTATCATAAATCATTTATACGCATGCAATAATGTCATATTAATGTCTATGTGCCAGTGCTATTTCTGTTTTTTATCAACAGAATTGACTGCAGACTCGAGTATCCATAACCCCCCTCCCAGCCTGAGTATTCACAGCTGCTATGCAAGCCTACGCTTCTGATGCACAGTCATATGGATATGAATTGCTTCATAGAATATGTGTACCTTACGAAGTGTGAGTCTCACACCATTTCACCATCTCTTCATGGCGTTTTTTAGTGCTCTGCCTGTTGGATCCAAACAGGTTTTTGTGAAATGGTATGGAATTAGTTCATTAAGACTGTGCCCTATCGACTCACACAGGTCATTGCAACTCTGCCCCTCCATTTACTTTTCTGCTGACTGTAAGGATGTACATATACATATTGTCTAAACTCCTCATAATATAAGGATTGCTAAAACCCTGTTAATGATATCATACAACTGCCAGATTACTGAAGCAGATACTGATTAGGAGATAGAAAAATAGGCGCTGATGAATGATATTTGTCTTGGGACTGAAGTCATTGGATACTACATTGAATGGAGTGCCATTGCTGAACTTATCCAGAGAAAACAATATCTGAAAATAACTCATGTTAGCAAGGCTTTTCCTTTTTACACCTTATTGTGATGGGTGGTTCTACGTATGGACTGATTATCACGTACTCATTCCATGTACTAAGAATCATTTGTCTTGCCTTCATAAATTCACCTATCACAGTTTAATTGAGGCGTTTTGAAATCATAAATTAAGAAACCATTTTCAAGACAGGTATTATGAATTATAAAAGTATGATAAAGAATCCCACTCTCAGCTGTAGAAACTTGGGCCATGTGGTGGCTCCCGCAAACCATTTAATTCCAATTGTACTTGTGAGCATCCCTCCACTTTGATCCCCTTGCTGCTTCAAATAATGAAAGGATGATTTTAAATGTGACAAAACGTGGGAAAACCTAACATTACGGGGATTTAGTACTTATTAATGCCACCAGGGGGCACAATCAGTGCTGAATATGGTATAACCTCACACATTGCCATGGAATTTTTTCCCACTTCCCTTTGTCAGATTTTGATGATCCATATATCAAAATGATCATTGAGACCTTCTCATTTCAATGGAAACAATTATGGTCTAACTGGTTTATTTGATATTATCTTGGTCAACCGCTTACTTAAATCAGATAGAAATATACATGAACTAAGGATATCACATTTCTGTCAGCCTGCAGAGGTAATTTCTATGTTGGACATGATGACATGCTTAGCAGTGATGTATAAGAGACCTTTGCCCAATATTCAGGGTCTGTAACTGTCCAAATATGTGGGAAGACCTATAAAAGGTATTCTGATAGGTTACAGTAAATATTTCTTACTGTTCTTTTTTGTTGTGTCACCTAGAGGCTCAGAATAGCTCTTAATCCCCGTAATGTTAGGTTTTCCCACGTTTTGTCACAAATATGTTTCACACCCAAAAAGGTTGCTTGATAATTTGAGAATGCTGAACACATCAATATATGGATGAAGCACTTTCAAACTAGTGGATCAAATAGACCCCAAAATGTCTGACCCAATGTGAACCCATGCTCTACCTTAAACCTAAGTGCACTCCCTGTTTGTAGACTCCTCATTCATACAAACAATTACAAAGTAGAGGACCTTCCCTGGGTGCCTAATGAAACTATTGGTGCAAATAGGGATACATGCCTGCCCTATGGATCTAAAGGTTCTGATGTCCAATTGCTATCAACACTCCAGGTTCAGCTGAGGAGGGAAATGGTCACTGAATGTGATCGTTGGCATATACAGGAAAAGTTTAGTAGGAAAGGATGAGAGACAATAAGGTTATTTCAAAATGATTCTTTATTTTGAAATACCCTGATCTGAGGAGGGCATAATGAGATAGTGATAGAGGAAGAAAGGGGATAAAACAAGTAAGAGGTGGAGAAGAATATGACAGAGGCAATGTATAATAAATCAGCCTCGTTTTAACTAGTAAGGGGCAACCTTGAGAACTTTTGATTATAACTAAAGATATGATAGCTAAATTGGCTCTTGCAGGAAACCATAATGAAAATAATATGTATCATCTCTGGACAAGAATGTCCCCGCATTATGAGTACTTGAGTAATCCCCATTGCGGACTGATTTATCGCATCTGTAATGGGCTATAAAAACCTATCTATTAGACACAATAGTATAGGGGAAGGAAATGATGCCCTTTTTTAACTCATGGTTCCCAGTCTCTTCTATTAGGTCTATGCAGCAGGCTGTGAACATTACCAAAGGAGCTTTCTCATCAATAACCTATCATAATAGTCGTCTGCTGGTGGGCATTTTAATTGGATAGATCTATGGAACCAGACCTTTAGAAAACCTGTGTAGGAAGGAGCCTTTAGGAGAGTAACCTCACTGTCCATTCTACACATAACATCCCCAAGTTTAATATAACAACCAAGGACAATACGAAGTAGATATCAGAGTAAATGGCTCTTCCTATTCTGATAAAATCCTCAAGTGAAGAAGTAGAGTGAAAGGATATCATAAAAAAACAGCACATATTATATAATCAATAATAGCAGTAGACTGGTCATTCGTCACATATCCCTAGCTACTTCCTTACAGACTAAAGCATGTGTTGGGTATGTTTCATCATGTATCTGTTAGTGTTAGGGGAATAAACCAGTCCTCAAACAATAACAGTCTCTGAGCTATTTCCAACGGCCCTTTATCAAAGGTAAAAAAAATAGCCAGTCCACAAGGGAATTGGTTTCCATTTAAAGCTCATGATGATGGTGCCTTAACACTGTGCCCCTAAACTAAGTCTTGCTACACATAAGTTGATAGAACATCAAAAGAATCAGTGGCAATGCATCCCAGTGGCCTAATAAGGACTCAACAAGGATGTTTGAAATATCGGACTGAAAGTCAGAAAGGAGAAGGTGTCTACTACTCCATTATTAAATTCATTTAGAGATGCAAAGTAGTGGAATGTCAGACAGGTAGGATCATGGGCCATGCCTATAGTCTAAGGGTATGGGCTCATTCCAGCTTAAGTCTATCTTTCAATGTCATCAGATGAATTTAGTTCATATCTTGAGAATTACTGGTTATAGGATAATATGAATGGCTTTTATGAAATCCTGAAGTCTCAGAGATATTTTTCATTTACATTTATATGGTTTAACTTGCTATTTTGCAAGAACTATTCACATTGAATGATGTGTAAACAGTCAAAAATGCCTGTCCTCAGATTGATTTTTCATTTTTGAAGCATACTCATAAAATGATCTTCAATGATAATATCTCACATACATGTGTGCATAGGGGAAATCACAGACATCTCATTTTTTTTAATATATTTCACATTTTGACTCTGTGGTAAATAGACACTTTTCTACAAATTTATTTGTAATGTCCTCAGATTTCAGTTCATTTCCGAACGATTTATTAAAATATGCCTTAACATTTTATCTGAGTACTAATGATTATTTCTGTTTAAATAGAATAAGTAGACACAAGGTGAACTATTTAATGACCTATGACATTTAGTCAAGGCATATATAGTAAACAATTTCTGACTCCACAAAGTTCTGAAAAATAACTAGATTTTTTAAGGGTTTCATTTCCGAACAGTTAATTAAAGGTACATACAATTAATCAATTAATCAAATAGCTGTTGTGCAACTTTGCCTCAATGATATTATCCAGAAAAAAATATTAGAGGTTAAAGTGGGGCCTTTAAACAACTATAATTAAATTTTTCCATAAAATTTTCATTTCCAAACGTTCATTTCCGAACATTTAATCACAGTCCACCAAAATCATTACTTTTCCCACATGAATGCCTATAAAATGATTAATAAATTACACACAAAAACAGTAGTGGTACCAAATTAAAGCGGATGCATGACTGGAACTGATGGTAATATAAATTATCTGGCCATCTTTATTATTACTATTCTTATGGACCTGTAAACATTAGTACCATATTTCCTCTTGCATGACACACTATGGGGTGCTGTACCTTCAAAAACGACCCTCAAAAGATAGGCTTAACATGGACTGTGCCTATGGGGATAGCTAAACTGATGCAATATAACCTTATCAGTGTCTGCATGTGAATGGCCTCTTGATTCATTTCTTTTATAGTTGTTTCTTAGAAAAAATAGACATGAAGGTTAGTGCATTTACTTGCATCTATCCTATCTAGTGCTTACACTACATTATGCCACACCAAAATGTAAGCATCTTTTCAATATCTTTGAGATGCAAGATCTTGTCAAAGAGGTGTTCTGCTTTAGGACAATGTCTTTCAAGATAGTTGTTCCACCCTTTGATAATAAAACAACTTCTGAATAACTTAACTCTATAAAATTGTGTGAAATCACTTTGGATTCCAATGAAGGGAAATGAGAAAGAAAAGATAGGGCCCTCAGTTGCTGACTTACTTGTCTATCTATTATTCAAGATGATATTCAATTTGTTGTTAACTGGCCTTAATCTGAGCTCTGGACCCTTTGGTGCCCTGCCAAGGATAGTAGTAGGCACAGAGAGGATTAGTTAAGGTAAGGAGTCAGCTTTAGCCTTTATGCATCAATAGCAACTTGTTAAGACTTTATGATGATTATAGCTTAGCACTATCTATCGAGATGTCCTCAAGGTTTTCAGCATCATTTGTTCTCAAATTAAGTCATGGTCTTCAATTAGTTACAAAATGTTGCAGGACACAGAAACAACATATTTGAGAGCGATTCTATGGAATGAACAAGGTAGTAGCCTTGATAGATGAGTCAACTGCTGTTGGTTGGACATTCCCATGGAGAGCAACACTGAAGCTTCATATCTATTTACATGCAAATACCCTCTTCTGGTTAACACAACTACCACAGGCACAATCGATCAGACACTAACTTTATTTCCACCACTGGCTCTCCTTTGCCTGCCCATCACTTACCCAGGTGACTTTATGAATATACCCTCTTCAAGACCACTTTTATTGAGTTTGAAGTGTTGTATTTTCTGGGAATTCTAGTTGCCAAAAAGAGTTCTGCAAAGAAAGCTGAGATAACTGGCTTGAAGTATGGTAAATGCTTTTTTCTACAGCTTGTCTGCTACTCAATCTTTCAGTAAATGCAAGCTGTAAAGGATGGGTCCTGACCTGAAGAAGGTAAAAGAGGTTGGATTAAAAATACAATTTCCCTCATTCAATGATTGTAAGATATTCTTTTTTTGTCTGGTGTGGCCTGAGATTAAATTCATCACATTGATTGCATTTTCATTGTTGTCGAATCAATATCAATACTAGGTGTGACTTGAGACAACCTTTCTGTATGGTACCTCATGTATGTCGCCAATGCTATGAATGAATTTAGTGTTGATGTCAGACCATGCGCACAACTCCATAGAGGCTCTCTTGCTAGAAGAGAATAAGTGCTGCACAGTTATAATAACGAGTATGGTTCAGTGTGATATAACTAAGAGGAAAGTCTCAAGATAACATGCCCAGTGCTGTGGCCAGGCTAATGGCTATAGTCAGGGAACATTTGTCCTCATGTCCATGCTTAGCCATAGGCTAGAGTAATACTAATAATCAAACAATGATGATGATAGATTCTCAACATGCTATACCTCCATTTCCCCCTCACTTAAACAATTTTAGGAATGATGATAAGCTTGTAGTCCCAGACTCTGTTCCACTAACATTAATGGATAAGTAGTTGTCCCAAAATTTAATCCGGTCTATTTATAGTAACTTTGAAAGCCTTTAGGGACATTCATACCTACCATGAGCTGACTACCTGTATCACATATAACAAGTTTATCTGGGTGATCCACTGCCTGCTAATGTAGTCTGCCATGCCAATATTGCAGCTATGAGGTTAGTCACTTCATGACATTTAGTGGTAGGGTGAGGTTAGTAGCTAGACATCACAATGAAATACTTAGCAGGAGCATTGGGAACAGAATATGTCAGAATTAAGGTGAAACCTGTGAGGTGGAAAGTATTTTAAGTGAACTCCATATCTCTACCTTGCAGTGGAATTTGAATCTTTCTGTCCAACATGTTATCCTTCTGTACACTCACAGAAAACCATGATACTTGTGGCTGTTGTTGGTTCTTAAAAGATGCCAATATCCATTTCTATATGGCTACTACCTATTCTATTCTGTTCCAGTTAGCGGTCTTAAATCGAGCTTAGGTCTCCTTTTAGACAGTGGTTCTACTAAGAAATTTGAAAACTTCAAAATGGTTAATCAAGCCATATAATCATAGCATTATAAACTGATGTCCTGGAGACTCAACATAAATAAATAGTGAATGATAGTAATTAAAGAAATGAATAGCACCATAGCCTCTACCAGACATGACCTGGCAAAGTAGTCAATAGGCATGCAATGATCTGTAGACAATTTCCTCCAGATCCTGCACTGACAATTTGAAAGGGATGAACACATTAATATGGTATGTAATTGAATGAGACTAAGGAGAAAACTTTGAAACTAGTGGATAATACAGACCCCAACACTTATGACCCAATGTGAACCCATGCTGTACCCTCGACCTAAGTGCATATATACTCTCTGCAAACTCCTCATTCGTACAAACAATTGAAAAGTAGAGGATTTTCCCTGAGTGCTGAACAAAACTCATGGTGCAAACAGGGAGGTGTGCCTACCCTGTAGATATAAGGGGTTTGCTGTCCAATTGCTAGCTAGCATCTTGGCACAATAGGTTGAGCTAAGGAAGGTTCCAAATGGTCATTAAATGTGATTGTTCAGATATACTGGAAAGATTAAGCAAGACAGGATGAGAGACCAGGAGGTTATTTTTTAATGATTCTTATCAATCATTATTTTGAAATACCCCCCTGGGGTGTGCATGTGAGGCGGGGGTTAACAGATAGATATTGACTGAGATAGAGGATAAAACATATACAAGTAAGAAGTGACAATCAGAATACATGTGACCAGGCAAGCAAAAACACCCCTCTGCAGGGAAATTCATTATCAAAATTCATCTCAAGATCTTCAAAATGAGACATCATTGACTTAAATATTCCCAGTAGTTATGGCAGAACTCCTCCTTGAACAAAAGTCGTTATTCATATTTGAAATCGAGGATTAAGTCCTAAATAATTTATTAACCATAATGATATCAAAACACAATAATTCAGCCTTTTCATAAAAAAATACATAACAATAATTATGATGATATTTATCATATATTTTGATCTAGAAGGAATTTTCCATTTCTGTTTTCAGTTTTGGGTTTTTGGTGAATATCCCCCAAAAATGGCATAAAAATCTGCAAAGTTTGATTATTGGAATGGTTGCCATGGCAACCAGGAACAGGCATATAGGTTGATTCTTTTATGAAAAATGTTCGTTTTACCATCCAAATATTGGCCATTTCTACTGTAAATGGTGCATTTTAAATGAGACCATTGAATTCTGCATAAAAAATTAGCTTAACATGTTTTTTATAATGATTTTAGGGTTATTTTGCCACTCCAATGTCCCCTGGTGGCAAAAATGGGCATTAAAAATCCCCTGCGGAGGGGTGTTTTACCTTGATATTATTATGATAGAGGAAAGGTATACATAGCAAATAGACCTCATTTCAAGTAGTGAAAGGTGGAATTGAGATCTTTTAACCCTATGGTGCCCTATTTTTGGATCTTAAATTACCATTCTGGACATATATAATCACCAAGACACTTCTGCTGGGTCAATTTTTAAAGTTAAACCACCAATAGAAAAGGTATCCCCTCATGAGTGCAGTGACACTACCGGTACAACTGAGCATGCATTATAAAAGGCCTTATGGGTCCTAAAATAAACAAAAATTGGGGATGGAAAATCACCACTATCACCATCATTACCATTTTAGGGTAAAAGTGTTGGGAGGGGGAGTCCAGGGCAGGATTCCCAGTATAGCAATGCTAAGGATAACAAAATATTACAAGATAGGCAAGATTATGGTGTAACATCCCACCCTTACTTTTGCAGGAGATCCTGAACATGTTTTTAATATCATTCTATTTCTAGTACAAAAAGCTTCCATTTTGATATCAAAAGAAATCATTTCATTCCCAAATTACAAGACTTTGCTAAAGAATAGATGACTCAGCCCTATGAACACATGCACAATTTAACATCATCAGATATAATGTATGTTGTCATAGTTCCCAAAAAATATATTTTGCTGTTTGGATAAATGATTATAAGATGTGACCACCAAAAGAATATTTAGATAAGTAATCTGAACTTTCCTTATGTAAAGCAATATGCAAACAATATATCAGTATCAGAATCAAGGCATTCATATAGGAAATAGCTAGAAATAGCCAAATAATCCTGGGCACAAAAAGTTCAATTGGGAATAAACACAAATAAATGTGATGTTAAATTAAGTCTTGCAGGAAACCATTTTGAAAAAGATTTATATCCTCTCATTATGAGTAATGTCCCCTCATTATAAGTAATTGACATCAAAATGCACTTTAAGAGAAGGTCCTGAATCCAGAAAGAGGCATTTATCTCTATTGCAGACTGATTTATTGCATCTAATAGACACATATTACAGGGAAAGGAAATAAAAGCCCTTTTTAACTAATGGTTCCTAGTCTTTACTATTGTGCGGCAAATTGTGAGCATTGCCATAGTAGCTTTTTCATCAATAATTCTTTTTTACAGCAGGCAGCTGGTGTGCACTTCAATGGGAGAGATCTATAAGACCAGTCTCCTGGAAAATCGGTCTAGGGAGGAATCTTTGGGAGAGTAATCTTACTGTCTTCAGCTGTTTCATAACATGTCCAAGTTTGATAGGTAGAGTTAAATGATGATGCACAGAAGAAATCATATAAAATGATGCTTCTGATTTTGCATAGCCAACAGTCTCATAAAGATGAAGGTTAAATGAAATCAACAGAAACAAAAGAAATTCAGTGACATAACATGCAACTAATACTCTGGTAATTGGTAATTCTTCCCTAGCTATTTCCTTAAAGATTAAAGTATGCGTTGGATATGTGTCATCATGTATCTGTTTGTCTTAAGGGAATAAACCAATCTTCAAACAATAATGTTCTCTGATATTTCCAAAGGCCCTTTCACCAAGCTAACAAAATAGCCAGTCCATTTAAGAGAATTGGTTTCCACTTAACATGCGTCATTATGGTTACTCAATACAGCTATACTTGTTTGGACGAATGCCTTTACTTATTCTGCATTATTTAGTAGTTCTTCATCTTCTTCAAATCCTTAGCATTTGGAATCTCATGGTGATGGATTGCCTGACTGATATATTGTATTCTCTGACATAGTTAATGTCCTCTCCGGAAAGACACAATAACTTAGGCTTCTGAATAAATACATCTTCTTTTCCATGTCTGCTTCTAATGTTTCTATCAGCATTGATTATCATTCCAATTCAAATTGGTAAACCTGTAAAATTTACTTCACATACTACTTTCACTATACAAAAATGATGGATGAATTTGCCAGGATCCCTATACACTGCACAGTGAATCCCCGTGTGAACTGCTTTACCAACTAAGCTGCAGGACTAGCTGATATACAATTAACTTTCACAACATGCGGATTGATAAAGTATCTAGCCAGGGGGACTCCTCCGTAGGGCCACCCTACTCCACTGCAGGACGTCTCTGCAGGATGGGCTGTGCTCCTATACTTCACATAGGTTGATTCTACGTCAAAAGATCCTCTGGCACTGAACTCGGGAAGAATGTTTGCCTTAAAGTATGAAAGGAGAACATTTCTACTACTCCATCATCCAATTCATTTTGAGATGCAAATGTGAGACAGGTATGATAATCATGGGATGTCATGCTCATAGGATGTTATGCTTTGAAATGTATCGTCGCATCTATGATCAAAGGAAACTTGAAATTCCTATTTATATGGAAATCATGATGTAAAAGGTATTGATGCTGCATCCCTTTTTGTCATTCTTGATCCTTTGCTAAGTGTACAGGGATAGCTAAACCACTGTCAATATAACCTCATGAACCTCTGCCTGGGAATGGCCTCTTGATACCTTCCTTTTAATAGTTGTTTCTTGGGATAAATAGACATAGGCATTTACGCTATGTAGTACTTACACTAGGCCTCCATTTCTCCACACCTAAATGTAGCAACTGTTCAATTTCTTTGAGATGCAAGAGGTTTGCAAAGAGTTGTTCTGCTTTGGGAAAATGTATTTCATAGATAGTTATGGGCTGGCTGCAGTCCCCTCTACTTTACTTCAAGACAACAGGCAGAGTAGGGGATAATGGAGGATGGGGGTAATCACCATCCCTCCCTCATTACATCTTTCTGCATAATAATTTTCCGTCAAGATATCATAATGATATATAACATCATCAGAGACTGAAGCAAGTCTAAGCTATTACACCCTTTGATAATTTATCAGTTCCTCAATAACTAGACTCTACCAAGGTTTTTGTGATCACTTTGGATTCCTGTAAAAGGAAACGAAAGGGAAATGATATGCCTTCAGTTGGAGACTTACTTGTCCATCCATTGTTTATTCCAAATAATATAAAATGTGTTGTAAACTGTGCTTAATCTGAACTCAGAACACTGTGGTGCCCTAATTCAATCCAAACAAATGACACAGAAGAAAGACATACTGGGCAATGATTAGAGAAGAAACAGATTAATCACATCCACAGCCCACTTCTTCACTACGAACACAAAAAGCAGTCAAGACAGATGTGACAGAAGTAGAGGGACAGCCTTTCAGAGTCCAAGGGGCACTACCATTCTATCTTAGAATAATGGAGGAAATGGAGGCGAAAAAAGACAAAAGCCCTTTTCTATGCCTGCATTTGACTGAGTATTGCTAGAGGAACAGGCAGCTAAGTGTTCTGTAAAGTGCTGGAAACTCATCGGGATCGATAGGCACATGACATGTTAACACATTAGGGTGATTCTAGCTACGTTCCACATATAAATTTAGTAAACGTTTTAAGCAGGATTCATTCTGATATGGGTCACAATGTACAATTCAATAGTCATGAAATGGCTCAGGACACAAAAAACTCCGCTGCCCTAGGGTATAAACCCTAGGGGTACCACCATACAGGAAGCAGCAAAACAACTTGGTCTCAGATTATAATTTTTATGTAACTCCCACTATACTCCTCTCTTATCTACAGGAACAGGAAATACTAGTGCCATGATAATTATGGTGTTAGGTATGAGTTAGACAAAGAAAAGTATGTTGGAGAGCAGTTCTACAGAATGAACAAGGTGATAGTCCTGATGAATGAGTCTACATGTGTGGGCAGGACGATCCCATGGAGAGCATGCACACTGAGGCTTCAAATCTATTTACATGCAAATACCCCTTCTGGTTAACACCTTTTTCACTAGCACAATCAATCAGACACTAACTTCATTTCTAACACTGGGTCACCTTTGCCTGTCCCTCATTTACCTAGGTGACTTTATGGATATACCCTCTTCAAGACTACTTTTATTGAGTTTGAAGACTTGTATCTTCTGGGAATTCTAGTTTCCTGACAGGGGTTCTGCAAAGAAAGCTGAGATTACTGACTTAAATCATGGTGAATGTTATTTTGCACAGCTTGTCTGCTACTCCCTATTTCAGCAAATGCTCAGCTGTAAATGATGCAACCTGACCTGAGGGCGGAGAGAAAATACAATTTTCTTTACTAGTAATTTTAGGAGGTTTTTTCTAGGTACTGTGTGAGCTGGGATAATTCACCATATTTTGGTATATTCTACTTGTGAAAAATGGAAAGTGATAAGACAGTCTCTTTCTGAACCCTTTGGACTTTGTGACTTGAGTCTAAATAGTAAATATGTCAGGCTTTTAATAGACTAATCTGTTATCAATCAAATCTGAGGCGTTTTTTTTCTGAGCATCAATTGATAAGTGAACTCTTTTATACATCTTCTATGAATAAAGGTAATACTATGAGTGAATTCAATGTTGGTGTCAGACTTTTGTTGCTCCACACAGAGGATGTGTTACATGAACCATAACAAGGCAATTTGATTCCAAGGTGGCTGAAGATATAGCACATAATAGCTTTTGTTAGAAGATAATTATGATTCAGAGTGCAAGAGCAGAGTCATAAATACACCTCAGATGCATTTCATACTGAGAATTCTCATAAAAACACCCAGCACTGTGACAAGGCCAATGGCTATGATGAGAGGACACACCTTCTTTTTCTGTTTGAAGGTCACACCTTTCCTGGTGAGATTACTTCAAGTGGCTATACTCTACAACTTCTTGTGATTAGTTTCTTGGCCAACATCAAATTTAAAGGCAAAGTTAGGTGGATCATACTATCTAGCCTATGCCAATGCCACTATTATTATGATCACTCTTCGGCTAGATTGATACAAATAATCAGAAGATGATGATAGATTCTCAACATACTATATCTGCAGCCTCCTCATTCCCCTCTTAAACAATGTCAGGAATGGTGATACGCTTGTAGTCTTGGTCTCTGTCCCACAAACATTAATGGATACTAGTTGTCCAAAAATATAAAACTGGTGAATTTTTAGTAACTCTGTAGTATAGAAATCAACCTATTGGGGAGGGTATTAGTGTCAGTAGTTTATCAAAATGAACCTGCTGGCCAGGGCATCATGTCAGTAGTTTGTAGAAATGAACCTATTGAGCAGGCCATAGTGACAGTAGCGTGATTATGATAATTTTCATATTTATCATTACTCACCACTGTTATCACATTTCAGAACAGTTTTTGGTGCCCAAACTGGATAATCTGAGTGCATTTATCACAGGATAGAGGCACTGAGAGTTGACACTTGAATATTAATGATGTTTTTATTTCTATACTATTTTTAAATATGTGACAGCAGCACAGGTTTAGCTTCGACAGTGGTTTATACAGGAAAAGCTCAGCATGGGTGGGACTAGAACATCCAAAGTGCTTCATGCTACCCATTGGGCCACGGGGCTGGACAATGGTGTTAAATTAGATGAGACTTATGTCTGGGACCCTATGGATACCATTATATATGTTTGTATGTCAGTGAATGCAGAATATAGGGGAACTGTATACTGTGACAGACGTGAGCATGTCTGTCCCGAGGGAGGGACAGACATGCTCATGTCTGTCACAGGGGTAGTTCCCTTCTTATTCCATGTTTCTAACAAAATCTATCCTTTAACATCTTGCACTATGTTTCATAAACTCCCAACATCGCCCAGAAGCTCCCGACATCATGTCTGTTGTCATTTTGGTTACACTGGTCCCCAGGTGTAGTTATTTAAGTTACGTAAACAGTGGTGGGTCAAGTGACCTCCCGTGAAGTAAGATGGACGTGGGAACTAACTTCACACTTCGCACTTCACATAGTTAACCAAAGTACCACTCATGGCAAACATGGAATAATGCATTCTGATGCATTCTAATGCATCCTAAAGGTGCAGACTGTGGTATAAACGCAATGTGTGATGATCATGGATTCTTGCTTTTATATGCCTTAAAGTCAACTTGTGGATCCATAATCATCTTATAAAATACTACATTAATCATATAAGTCCAATACATGTATGCTCCCTACCACTCATTACTTTGACCCTATCCCTCTACCAAGATGAGATACATTCACCCTAGGATAGCATACCTCAGATATTGGAGGCCTTTAGGGACATTCATACCTACCATTAACTTACATCCTATATCAGATATAACAAGGTTATCTCTGGGATCGATCATCTGCTAATATAGTCTGCCATACTGATATTGCCGTTCATGAGGTAAGTCAATTCATGTAATTTAGCGGGTAGCGTGCAGTTAGTAGCTAGACAGGAGAGTAATGTACAGAGCAGGAGCCTTGGGACCAGGACATGTCAGAATTAGGTTAAGGGTCAAAGCCATGAGGTGGAAGGTATTATAAGTGAGTTCCATATCTCCGCCTTGCAGTGGAATTTCTGACTAACATGAAATACTTCTCTAAACTCTCAGAAGAATGCTGATATAGCCTTTGTACTATACACTGCTTTTCAAGATTCAAAACCATATGGCCTGCCTGGAACTTTCCCCTACCCTTCATACCAATGTACGTGGGTGAAGGGAACCTTAAGCAGATTTAACAGGAACCCCTCTGCCCAACTCATGCCACATAATCATACACTTTATTAAATGCTGTCTTGGGGACACTCCTCGACATCAAAAGGTAGCAAATCATAAAATGTGACCCAGGTACAAAATGATTCAGAAGTCGCACATAGAGAATGTTGAATTATTGGCATAATCATTTAAAGCTCATCAAGAGCTTTCATTTGGTATACAACGCTTGCATATTTGAATGAGGTTGTGCTCTACAGGTCCTCTGGCAGTAAATATTAGCGGATCAATAAAAAATTAATTGAACTGAGATAATTAACATATTTTATATACAATAACATATGAAACCTATATAAATCCCATGTTTTTATTTCTTTATAACCATGATAACTAAAGCTATGTCTTTTAGCCATTTGGGCTTAAATTCAATTCAGTAAGCAAGGATTCTTAAAGACATCAAACAATTTGCTAATAAAAATGTTAAAATACCAATTTTAAAAGATTTGATACTTTTACACTAAATATGCGACTTCAGTACCACTTTGGAAGGATGGGTCACATATTGCAAAGACAATGGGTAGCATCAAAACCTAGCCCTATACCATACTGAACATAGTTATGTTATGACGGACTCTGCGTCCTTTCACTAGTCTGTATTATATCAACTAAGATAGCTGTATCAGGGGGTCATTACACAATCAGGCATGCTAAATCCCACTGTTTGACGCAGTAACAGCGTCATAGATAGCAACATGTGTCACCCCCCTGTTACACAATCTATCATGGATCTAAACAGCGTCAGTTGTTGTTAAAGTGATACTGTTACACAGGCTGTCAGTGTAATTTGACCTAGTTAGGTAACAGCGTCACTTCCGGTTTCATAATGTGCCGAGGAAATCTGTCTAAAAACGTTATATTTATAATCCGATTTACATGCTGTAAAGTTTCAAATATATGATTTAACATGACTGTTATCTATCCATTTCTGCTAAGAGTTAACTGATATTCTGCCGATTTCCATCCAAAATCAGCACTAGAAGTTCTGAATTGGCATGTAGTTCTCATAGTTTCCACTAGATGGCCCTCCAGCATAGTTAACAGCCTCAGTTGTCCCCAACAGCGTCATTTTTTAGGACAAGTTATAAAATGATTAAAAATGTTCATTTTATAGCATTTCATATTTTTCTTATACACATGTCACTTGTGGAAAGTGTAATGAAAGATCATAGCAAAAATTGGAAATTGGAAATTTTTTTTATAAAAATTAAAACCCTAGTGATTTCAACTTTTATGGCGTTTTCAATATCTGCACTTGATTTCCTGACCTCATTTTGTCCTTCAGTGGCCTTATCTATCATAGATCCTCATAGAATATTAATCATAGTTTAGATACAGTACCTCTGTTGTAACCGGATCTAAACAGCGTCACTTAGGGAGAACAGCGTCACATTTTTTCATTATGTAACAGTTTTTTTGTCGCTGTTGTACAGCGTCATAATATGGAGGACAAGTAACAGCGTCAAATGTATTGTGTAACGGTTTTTGTGAAAATCTGCTAATCAGCGTCACTTTCTGTGATTGTGTAACATTCCTGGTGTTATTCTCCATTTTTTGCGTCACAAATCAATAGAACTGCAATGATCTCTACACGATTTCTTCCAGTTCCGGCACTTAGCACATCAAGAAAGCCATAGTAATGGGGTTGCTTTCGTTGCAGCAATAAATCAGAAATACCCCTTTAGAATAGTGTACTACCACTTGTGAACAGAGGTGCTAGTGAAAAACAAGTTCTGACCTCGGTCTATTCTTTTATAGGGGCACTTGCTTAGTGTCACTTTATCTATACATTACATAATATTTCTATGTTATTCTCTACAAAACAACTATGGATAACAGGAGTCTGTTACACTTACACAGAGAGAAGAACACTGATTGCTTTGACACATACTGCACAGGTCACAATTTGTCTCCCACATGATGTGTATGAAGGCATTTCGAATGGGGTTGATACTCTCACATTTTATTCGTCAACTCCACTTGCCATGCGTTGTGAAGACACATCACACATTCCTGATCCATGCACCTGAGTGCTAGGTAATACTGTGAGACAATTATGTAAGGTCCAAGAGCAGTCAAGAGCTATGTACCAATGGTTCAATCAAGGCAGGCCTATAATAGAAGGCAGGGGATATCATAGTCCCACAGGCCTGCAACAACAAGGCACTTTTTCCTATCTACAGCACTTCTACCTGACTGAGGACCTCTATGCAGTCCATAAGACAAGGGCATAGAGGTGCATGGTAATGCCATATGTCTCCATGTGCTGTAGATACTGAGATTATAGATTGTGGGTTAGCACACAATCTTTTGGTAATTTCACTGACCCACACCTAAGGTGTCTAGCCTCTCCTGTTGAAGAATTCAGGATTGTGGGTGTTTATTGTGACATTCAATAACAAATGCAAATCTAACAATAAAATAGAATTCACTACCATTCATTGATAGTATTTACAAACCTTAGTGATCTTTTCTCAATGAAAAAAAAAATGACACAGATACATCAAATGTCTCAAGTGTTGGTAGTACCTCTTGGTAGTGATTAATCCTGGTACCAAAATGGTTGTTTGCCCCATCTAGTGGAATATCCTAGAACAAATATGTATGTCAAACCATCACATGTCAAGTGCCTTTGACATGGCCATGACTCTTGTCAACTCATAGATGACACAGCATTTTAACGCATGTCAAATTATATGAGGATTACTGTGTGCTACAGTTGTCATGGTGACATATGTGCACATGTCCCAATGACATGTGCTCTCTGTGTCAAATCAAGTTGACATGGGTATACATGTCACTTTGTCAGGAAGATTTTTTTCAGTGTATATTTCAAGATCAAATTGCATTCCATGATAGTAACCGAATATCAAACTGGAATTAACAGAAAAGTATCAGGCCTTGCTGTAGACAAAAAAGCCTTTAACTACCTGGTAACTGTGGGTTGGGGTGAGAATTATACTCTGCAAAATTCTATTTTTTCCTGACCTTGCTCAACAAACTAACTTTGCGCTATCTATCTCATCAGTGCTGCCCAAAGGTATAATAATCGATTGATGTTGCTGTCATCAATGTGACCCCCTCCCCCTTGTGAGTCACATTGGGGCTCAACTAATTTTATTGGCTTTTTTGGGGATTAGTTTTCTTGAAATATACTACACCCCTCTGCAGGGAAACTCATTATCAAAGTTCATCTCAAGATCTTTAAAAGGAGACAAAATTGGCTTACATATTCCTAGTAGTTACATCAGAATCCCTCCTTAAACATAGGTCATTATTCAAATCTAAGATTGATGATTAAGCTATAAATACATTATAAACCATGATGATGTCTAAAAACACAATAAATCAGCCCTTTTCATAAAAACATGCATGACAATATGGTGATTTTTATCATAGATTTTGATCAAGAAGGAAATTTCCATTTCTGTTTTCAGTTTTTGGTTTTTGGTGAGTATCCCCAAAAATTGGCATACACATCTCAAAATTTTGATTATTGGAATGGTTGCCATGCAACCAGGAACAGGCACATGAGTTGATTTCTCATGACAAATGTTAATTTTACCATCCAAATATGGGCAATTTCTACCAAAAATTGTGCATTTTGAATGAAACCATTGAATTCTGCATCAAAATTAGCTTACCATAAATTATTTTCATAATGATTTCAGACAAACTTTGTCCCTCCAATGCCCCCTGGTGGCCGAATGGGGAAAAAAAAAACCCATCCCTTGATGGGTCACAATATTATTATTACAAATGATGAGAATCAGATCCATGGTCTTTTTTTCTCAGACATCACTTCTAAAGCTGGCAGCTTTCCCTTATGGCTGAAAATTAAGAATCTTGTATTCCGTAATCATTTTGTATGGCGCATGAAGAACACAAAGGCATACATCAGCATTACACAAAGGAGTATTTTTATCATGTAAGGCCAATCTGACTATGGAATTGGCATATCCCAATACCACTGGCTTGCATTAGCATCTCACATACAAATTTATCTAAGGAAAGGGAAAAAACACTATACTTTCTCAACACCTACAGACAAATGTAGATACATGGTGTACGACAGTGATATGATGAAAGAATAATATTCAAGTGCATGTACCTCACAGTAATAGATATGTTGCCATTGGTCACGTCAATGATACCTCCACCCTCTGACTATTTTCAGCTGACATTAGTTTCTACCATACAGTACATGCTTTTCTGAAAAAAAAACAACAAAAAAACATCAACGGTGCAGGTCATGCTATCTAGTCTACATCTCTAGTTAATGTCAACACTGAGGGTGTACCTGCATACATGCCGAGAGTTTTGCACAACCTGAATGGTCCAAGGAAACAGCTTTACAGATAAATAGTTTTGGGCTAAACTGTTGTTGGTCACTTATTGGTGTATATATACACACATTTTGGCTTTGAATTCTGAACTCGAGAGATGTCTGAAAATGGACAGCACTTCGGGAGAAGAAAATACAAATAATGTGGATCACTGTCTCACTTCACATTGCAGAAAATGTTTAGAGGAACTCCTAGTAATAATATGTATCCACTTCAGAACAAAGCTCATTATATGAATGGGACCTCCTCCTTAATCAATCTAGCTAAGCCCTCTTATATCAAATCTATAACCACCTAATGGATGTTAGCAAATCAGTACATGCTGCTCGGTTGCAAAGGCATTGGGACAGTTTTCAACATTCACATTGTTTAGCAACTGACCCAATGTGTATGAATACAGAGGACGGGTTGATATTCTGAGGTCAGCGACAGATTGAATGGCTTATACATTATCAGTGCCAGTGGTTTTTGAAATGTACATGATCTCTGAGAGAATCAGCTTTTCTTTCCTCCTGACCCTGTGTGAACCCATAATAAAGCTGAACCCTAAATACACTCCCTGTACAAATAACAGCAAAGTAGGGTATTTTCTCTAAGTGCTTAACAAGGCTATTGGTGCACACAAGGAGATGTGCCTGTCACGTAAATGAGGCCCTAAGGCTGGTCACACTCCTGGTTCAAACAGTGGAAAATGGTCACTGGACATAATTTCCACTAAGCCAGTCAATACTGTGCACATCCCAATGGTAGGCTTAGAAAGGAAGACTAATTAAGAGGGGAGTGATCCAGATAAAGAAATAGAATGAAAGGAAAGGGAAACATGCATGCAAATTCTAAGGCGACCTTTAGCCTCTGTGGTAAAGGAATAGAATTTGTCACAAACATAATTTTGGTAATTAGGCCCATAGGATCCCTAGCTGCAAAAATAGAATAATTGTAAGGACTATGCAAGTCTAGGGATGCGCTGATTGTTGATGCCAGTTAGGCGGACGCAAATGGGGGCATTGACCCTGTCTATGGATGCATTGACCCTGTCACTGGCGCCAAATACACAGTTAGGCACCTGAAAGTCTGTGATTGGCTGAAAGACCGCTGTCCCCATCTTTGATTGGCTGTTGGTAGTGACCTGACCCAGTTAGGCACGTCCCAAGAAGCCACGTGTTTCATTGATAGTAGGTCATAAAGGATGCATTTGGTTGCCAACTATTTTCTTTTACTATGTCTGCCCACTTGCCAGATTCTATGAATATTCAGAGAAAGGTTGACTAAATGTTACAATTTAGGGGGCATATTTAAGGGGTTTATGTTGGGGGCCATTTAGATGCAAAAATTTGTGCGCCCCCGAAAAAGGTTAGTTCTCAACTCCATGTCTGTTTTACAGCGGTACCGAATGCACCCCTGCTTTTGAGACTGGTCCCCTCTCATTTACCTTAAAAGCATGATATATGAATAGTCCATCTGTGTTCCAATGCCTAAATGATCAAGAGGATGTCAATAATTCAACATTTGGGTACTTTGACAATGCTTTACATAGCAGCGATGATAATGTTCCAAACTTTCAATTAATCTGAATTGCATTGGTAATAATTTTTATCAGAACTTGGTCAGCTTCACTTAATACGCAAAAATGCTTTGAAATTGCCACAAAGTAGCAGCATTTACTTGGAGAAAGTCAATGATAAAGATTATCTTATGCATGTTTAGACTTAACCTTGTAACACTTTACATAGTCATGAATATACCAATATAGCAGGATTAACTACCAGCCAATGCAATAATCCTGACCATCCACTGTTGACTTCTTGGGACAGATGATACCCATTCCATAGCTGATAACGGCTTATTACCAGCTTCAGCAATGGCTGTATCCATTAGACATTCCTCAACCTCAGTATATATGTTGTATGGTACCCCTTTTACACATAGTATACAAAGGGTTTAGTGGACTGTTTTTGAATACTGTTATGGGACTATGTGAGTTATTGTTTGATGGCATACATAACAGTTGTTGCCCTGCATACCCATACACAGATACATGTTCTCTGTGTACACAAAGAGCTGTAGGGTGAGAGAGCACAGGCTTAATTTTTGTACTCCAGTCTTTTCTATGAGAGGTAGTCTCTGAAAGACTTGATTCTATTATGCTAGATTCAATAAGTAATATAATTGCCTTTTTCTAGAAGAGGCTCTCAAAAACAAGATGATACTTTGCAGGCTTCATAACAGTCTATTTCTGGAAGAGATAAGTCTCTCAAGGACATGATTCTCTTATGTTGAGTGGCCTTGCTTGTGATGATGAATGCATCTAATAACCCTTTTAGTATCAATTGACTGCATCAAGGGATTATGATCTTCACAGACATGCACCCTTTTTAGCTGAACAATGTGCGCTAAATGATACTGAAGTCTAATCTCTATCCATGTCCTGTCCTATGCATGTTAGATATAGGTATAACACATGTGAATAGTCAATGAGACACTTGAGAAAAAGGTTCACTGAGGTCTAAACCTTTAAGATTTCTTCTAAGTGATTGCTGTTTGCGGCAGTGCTTATACTATTGCCATCCCCCTTACCTTTCAAACCCATCTCTATAATGACCAAAATAATTTCTAGGATTCTCAAGGAATTGCCTTGTATAAGCTTATAAAAATGTATTTATATATTGACAAATTGCTGACAAATAGTGAACAATTACTAACATATTGACTAAATGCTGATAAAATGTACCATAATACCTCGCATATAAGGTGTGCCTTATACATGAGGATGGACCCCTGGTGCGCCTTATAGGACCAGAATTTTCAAGGAGAGATTTTTCTCTATGGTGTCCCTATTACTTCCCTTGTCCTGTACATGGATACGGGAAGCTCTGGAATGGCCGTAGGTCTTTGAATTTTCAAAATCCATTGATTAGAAAAATAAGTTATGACATTTTTTAATTTTTCTCTCACATCTGCAAAGTCTGGGTGCGCCCTATATGCGGGGTGCGCCCTATACGTGAGGTATTAAGCAAGGTGTACCATATTTATTCTAATAAGCGCACTCCCCTCTTTTTGGGCCCAATCCTGGAGTCTAATCAGTCAAATGAAGTTTAAGGCTTTTAAGGGTGCGCTTATTAGAATTAATATTTCTAATAAGGTTTTGAACATCTAACAATTAATTTTCCGCACCTGTGTGTTTATTAGAATAAATATGGTATTCAATTTTGCAATGTGTGTAATTTTACATCATTTACTTTTTCACAACTCATGGCTCAGTAGTCACACTCTTTCTTTAGTCTTTGGACTGCTTCTGGCTCCTATATTGGAGTAGCAGATTTCTAATGTTCCTAGTGTCCAGTATCGACTTTCTGGGAGGGATATCAAGGAGACAGAAACACCTCTCATGGACACCAGGGGTAGTGAGCAGCCATGTCTGCTAAGCAAAGGAAAAACCAAGTTTCTAAACATGAAATACATGGCAGATCTTTGGGTATATAACCACTGAATCAGCATCACATGAATTCCGACCTTATTCAGTACAGAAGGCAGCTTAATTATACAAGAGTTATTTAACATTACCTGTATAGTATACATGTAATGCTGTGTTTAGATCCTAAGCCTTCATTTTTAAGTATTTCTCTCCTCTCTTACATGGTGATGACTGTCCATGGCTTATTTTATATTGCAAATTCAATTTCTGTGAGGTCTTGGGATTCAATTTCTCCTTCAGCTCTGAAGTGTTCACCAATGTCATAATCCAATAAGTTTATTGTAAATCTGTTAAAAACTATCCACACAGCCAATTGTTGGTGGACTAATCTAAACAGTTGCTTGACCATTTGAGAATGCTGAACACATCAATATATGCATGAAACACTTTGGAACTAGTGGATAAAATAGACCCCAAAATGTCTGACCTAATGTGAACCCATGCTCTACCTTAAACCTAAGTGCACACCCCGTTTGTAGACTCCTCATTTATACAAACCAATTCAAAGTAGGGGACTTTCCCTGGGTGCCTAACGAAACTATTGGTGCAAATAGGGAAACGTGCCTGCCCTATGGATCTAAAGGGTCTGATGTCCAATTGCTATCTACAAGCCTGGTTCAGCTGGGGAGGGAAATAGCCACTGAATGTGATCGTTGGCATATATACAGGAAAAGTTTAGCAGAAAAGGATGAGAGACAAGCAGGTTATTTCAGAATGATTCTTTATTTTGAAATACCCTGATCCGAGGAGGGTGTTATGAGATAGTAATAGATGAAAAAAGGGGATAAACAAGTTATTGAAGAAGAATATGACAGAGGAAAGGTATGGTAAATCAAGCTTGTTTTAACTAGTAAAGGGCAGAAATTAAGATATGATAATTTTGCAGGAAACCATAATGAAAATAATATGTATCATCTCTTAAAAAGGATATCCCTGCATTATGAGTACTTGACTTCACTTTATGAAATTCACTTTATGAGAAGGTCCTGAAACCAGGATGAGGCCATAATCCCCATTGTGGACTGATTTATTGCATCTGTAATGGGCTATAAAAACTTATCTATTAGATACAATATTATCATGGTTCCCAGTTCTATTGATAGGACCATCGCTCGAGATTGAGTGTACACTCTCAGGATGTACATGACGTACACTTTCAGGATTGCATAGTACTATAAAGCACTAGTACTATGGAAAACGATCAAAGCATGATAACATCCCTCTCTTCATATAGAATTTGAATGGACAACAACCCTAGTGATATTGTCTCCACACCATATAACTGCTTTAAGCAAAAAATCGAGGGAATTTGATTATTTGAAGATTGCGAACACAAGTTTCGGCCTGAGATTGTACATTGTACATCCTGAGAGTGTACACTTGATTTCGAGCTATGCCTTTATGCTTCTATCCTAATAGCCATCTGCTGGTGGGCATTTTAATTGGATAGATCTATGGAACCAGACTTTTAGAAAACCTGTCTAGGAAGGAGCTTTTAGGAGAGTAACCTCACTGTCTATTCTACACATACACATAACATCCCCAAGTCTAATTTAACAGCCAATGACAATACGGAGTAGATATCAGGGTAGATGGCTCTTCCTTTTCTGATACAGTCCTCCAAAGAAGGAGTAGAGTTAAAGGATATCATAAAAAAAGTAGATCTTATATAATCTATAATAACAGCAGACTCTGGCCATTCGTAACATATCCCTAGCTACTTCATTACAGACTAAAGCATGTGTTGGGTATGTTTCATCATGTATCTGCAACTCTTAGGGGTATAAACCAATTCTCAAACAATAACGGTCTCTGAGCTATTTCCAACAGCCCTTTTTCAAAGGTAAAAAATAGCCAGTCTACAAGAAAAGTGGTTTCCTTTTAAAACTCATGATCATGGTCCCGTAGCACTGCTGGAGGCCATATAAATGTGTGTACACATGCCTGTCAGCGTTCTTTATAATTTAGTGTAGTTTTATTATTCCCAATCACTTGCCTTCCAAATCTTATTGTGATGGATTGTCTGACTGATATATTATATTTTATGTCACATTTTATATGTCATCAGGGGAGAGGAAACTAAGGCTTTCAGGACAGCTTCTTTTCTTTGTTTGCTTCTTCTGATTTTTTTACACATATAATCATTTCACTTGCTAAAACTAGATTTTACCATCAATACTACCTTCGAATTCACAAAGTGACTGATGGATGTACCAGTATCCCCATAAACAGTGAATCCCCCAAGCAGCCAAGCTACATGAACAGCTAGATGACCAGCTTTCACTTTTCCTCCACCACATGTGGATGGGTATGCAATCCGACCAGGGGGACTACACTGTCAAGGGGGACTGTACTGTCAACTGACCCTCCCTCTGCAGGCTTACCCTTCCAGATAGCCTTTGCCCCTACACTAAGTCTTGCTACACATAAGTTGATAGAAGGTCAAAGGAACCAATGGCACTGCATCCCAGTGGCCTAATTAGGACTCAGGAAGGATGTTTGAAATATCGGACTGAAAGTCAGAAAGGAGAAAGTGTCCACTACTCCATATTAAATTCATTTAGAGATGCAAAGTAGTGGAATGTCAGACGGGTAGGATCATGGGCCATGTCTATAGAACATATTGTATCATCCCATCTGTGATCAAAGGAAACTCCAAATTTCTATTTATATGGAAATCACAATATAAAAAGTATTGATGTTGCACCCCTTTTGGTAATTCTCATTGAGCCTTTTCTAAGTGTATGGGGATAACTTAACTGCTGTCAATATAACCTTATCAGCGTCTGCATAGGAATGCCCTCTTTATAGCTTCCTCTTTATAGTTGTTTCTTGAAAATAAATAAACATGAAGGTAAGTGCATTTACCTTGCATCTATGCTATGTAGTGCTTACACTACATTCAGGACTCCACACCAAAATGTAAGCGTTTTCGATGTCATTGAGATGCAAGATCTTGTCATAGAGGTGTTCTGCTTTAGGACAATGTCTTTCAAGATCTGTAAAATTGTGTGAAATCACTTTGGATTACTATTAAGGGAAATAAGAAAGAATAGATAGGACCCTTAGCTGCTGACTTACTTGTCCATCTTTTCTTCAAGATGATATTCAATATGTTGTAAACTAGCCTTAATCTGAGCTCTGGACTCTTCGGTGCCCTAATTCAAACCAAACAAATTTATGAAAGAATGCCACATTGGGCAACGATTAGAGAAGAAGCAGATTTATCACATCCACAGCCCACTCCTACACCACTAAGACAAAAAGCAGCTAAAGCTGATGGGATAGGGGTTTGCCAGCCTTTCAGGGCCTAAGGGGGACTACCATTCTATATAAATATAATGGAGGCAATGAAGGTGAAAAAGGCAAGTGCCCTTTACTCCACCAGGATTTGACCGAGTATCAGGGGAATCTGTGGCCAAGTGTTCCATAAAGGGCCTGAAATTCAAGGGGATCAATGCACCAATAGCAACTTGTTAAGACTTTATGATGATTATAGCTAAGCACTATCTATCAAGATGTCCTCAAGGTTTTCAGCATCATTTCTTCTCAAATTTAGTCATGATCTACAATTAGTTACGAAATGTTGCAGGACACAGAAACAACATGTTTGAGAGCGATTCTATGGAATGAACAAGGTAGTAGCCTTGATAGATGAGTCAGGTGCTGTTGGTAGGACATTCCCATGGAGAGCAACACTGAAGCTTCATATCTATTTACATGCAAATACCCTCTTCTGGTTAACACCACTTCCACAGGCACAATCGATCAGACACTAACTTTATTTCCACCACTAGCTCTCCTTTGCCTGCCCATCACTTACCCAGGTGACTTTATGGATGTACCCTCTTAAAGACTGCTTTTATTGAGTTTGAGGTGTTGTATTTTCTGGGAATTCTAGTTGCTCGAAAAAGGGTTCTGCAAAGAAAGCTGAGATTACTAACTTGAAGTATGGCAAATGCTCTTTCTTACAGCTTGTCTGCTACTCAATCTTTCAGTAAATGCAAGCTTTAAAGGATGGGGCGTGGCCTGAAGAAGGTAAAAGGAGGTGGATTGAAAATACAATTTCCCTCATTCAATAATTGTAAGATATTCTTTTTTTGGTCTGGTGTGGCCTGAGATTATTCATCACATTGATTGCATTTTTGTTGTTATCGAATCAATGTTGATATTTTCTATGTGTGACTTCAGACAACCTTTCTGAATGGTACCTAATGTATGAAGCCAATACTATGAATGAATTTAGTGTTGATGTCAGACCATGCACACAACTCCATAGAGGCTCTCTTGCTAGAAGAGAATAAATGCTGCACAGTTATGATAAAAAGTATGGTTCAGTGTGATATAACTAAGAGGAAAGTCTCAAGATACCATGCCCAGTGCTATGGCCAGGCTAATGGCTATGGACAGGGAACACTCCTCCTCGTGTCTACAGAGTTCACAATCTTCCTGATACAATTACTTTCAATAGGCTATACTCTACAACTTTTGATTATTTTCCTGACCCATGTCAAAGGCAACGCTAAGCCAAACATACTTTCTAGTCTATTCCAATGCCACCATATTATGCTCAGCCATGGGCTAGAGTAATACTAATAATCAGACAATGATGATAAGAGATTCTCAACATGCTATACATGCACTTAAACAATTTTAGGAATGGTGATAAGCTTGTAGTCCCAGAATCTGTTCCATTAACATTAATCGATAAGTAGTCCCAGGTAAAAATATACCCTGGTAGATAACATGATCTACTCTAGTGAACCAGTATACCTCATGGTTTACAATGATACACCACAGTATACTCTCTTATTTTGTGGTACATATAACCATGATGCACCATGATATACTAGGATACAACCCATATAGTAACCAGGAAAGCCAATCATTTACTATGATTCTGGGATCATAGTTTACCATAATTTACTAGGATATATCACAGTATTCCGTATATCCTATGGTACACTGGTATCTGTAACTCTAATATATCACATAATTATAAATCATGGTTTGAGAACCATAGTTTACTATGGTATAATAAGGTAAATTGCAACATCTACATCAAAGATGTAACTGTATGATTAACCATAGTTTGAGAGGTATATTAAGCTATTAATGTATTGATATTGGAGGACTAGGTGAGGTTTGCTTGAAATATTCGCTCGACTGCACAGCGGATAAGTAGTCCCAGGTAAAAATATACCATGGTAGATATCATGATCTACTCTAGTGAACCAGTATACAGACAACCCATATGTTAACCAGGAAAGCCAACGATTTACTATGATTCTGGGATCATAGTTTACCATAATTTACTAGGATATATCACAGTATTCCGTATATCCTATGGTACACTAGTATCTGTAACTCTAATACATCACATAATGATAAATCATGGTTTGAGAACCATAGTTTACTATGATATAATAAGGTAAATTGCAACATCTACATCAAAGATGTAACTGTATGATTAACCACAGTTTTAGAGGTATATTAAGCTATTAATGTATTGATATTTCAAGCAAACCTCACCGAGTCCTCCAATATAAATGCATTAATGCATTTATCACACTTATTCATCCATTATGTATTAATTTCTTACAATATAACCCCAGAATTAATCCAGAAGAAGACATTTTCTAAGTGCATGCGATCCGCACAGTTTACCAAGCCGTCGTGGCCATGTTGTTGTTCTGCCCGACATACCTCCACCTTTACACACATTTTTCGGGTGTAATCCAAGCATGCCAAGTCCTGTAATTCTTACACCAACAAATATACGATCTCTAGTTGGTGTTCGCCTACATTTTGTATCCATTTTCTTTGAAATAAATGAGAATCCAATGATTTTACATAGCGATCCAATGCACACGGTCATTTTGTTTTGTTTAGCGAAGCGGGTAGGTGTCCGGATGTAACCTGACATTCTTTCGGCTGAAGAACTAGGTCAAATACGGGTCGAGCAAAGAATGGCAGGACGGGGCGGGTGAAGACTGGTATCGCTATGGAAAATCATTGGGTTCTTTTTTATTTCAAAGAAAATGGATAAATTAGGCATGGCTTGTTCATCTAGCATATCTAATCCAAGGTTCCCTGTCAATATCTCCACCATGCGCCGTTGGATTCTATACAAATAAGGTGTGTAAACATCAGGTATGTTGGAAAACTTTTTCCAATCCTTCATGTGCATTGGTTTCTACCACCGGTCGGCTTGGTATAGTGGATAGCGATCTCGTCTCCTGCTACAGCAGCCGGGGATCGATCCCCCGTTGAACCCTGAACAGTTTTAACTGGAAATTAATGGCGTAGTTGACTTTGTATACTTCGCCAATTTATTAACATGTCCAGGTTGAAACCAGCACCCTCTTGAAGCCGAACAAAAGGTCTCAGAGTGTGGTTATACCCTGATGACGGAACGGGGTTATGACCAAAAAAGCATGCTGATGGGCCTGAATCGTGAGATAAGGTAAACTATGCTTCCACAGTATTGTGATACACTGAGCTTTTTTCAACTCAAGTTTATCACAATATACCACACAAACCATGGCATCACTTATGAAACTATGATATAGAAAAGTTATTTGTAAATACATTACATCATGATTCTTTATAAACATTGAAGTCTATGGTCCTGGAACAAGGATTTTAATATACTATACACTGGTATGCAATGGTGTAGCAAAGTGTGTATCAACTTCAGGCAGGAAATGTAGTATACCATAATTGAATTAGTAAATAAAAGACCATGGTATAAGGATAAACCATGGTAAACCATACATGGTGTCATAGCCACCATGTGCTTTCTATACTACTATTATCACCCAGTGGTCAACTATTTCTCCCATGTGTTAGCAATCTACAACATTTACTCACATGTCTATAATTATGTCCCAAGGAAAAAATGTGGCCAATAAAACAACTACATATGTAGTAATTAGGTTTGTGAAGAATACACACACACACATTTTGTGGTGAGTAGAGAAGATATAGAAACCCTGCTGTACAAATTCCTTTAGAACCCTACATATACATTACACTATGGTTTATGATCATGAAAGGTTTGTAAAAATTTAATGTCCCGAGTACGGAGATGAGTTCCACAATCTGAACAATCTCTATCTCGGACATCAGGAAAAAATTGATGTGGAATCAATGTAGACTTTGATTTGAATCAATGCTTTGCTGTGATCATGATTAACCACAATGGAGACAATAATATACCATAGTTAAATAATCATGATTGGTTCCAAAGTACCCCAGTAAATGTACTCTGGTTTATCATGTGCCCTGGTATATTACAGTAAACCATGATAAATGTCACAGTACCAGATACAAGATACCATGATATTGCATCTATCATGACCGTGGTAAATTGTTTTAGCAGCAATATATATATCATTGTATATAATATAATAATCCTATAGGATAATCATGATTTACCTTAGTTCAAAATCTATGGTTCGTTCCAAAACACTCTAGTAAATTAACCATGATATATATATCACAATAAACCATGGTATATTTTTACCTGGGGTTGTCCAAAATTATAATCCAGTCTATCTTTAGTAACTTTGTAGTATATAGAGATGAATTTATTGGTCAGGGTGTCATATCAGTAGTTTATCAAAGTGAACCTATTTGGCAGGCCATAGTGACAGAAGCAGAACTATGATGATTGGCATATTCATCATTCTATATGGACCCCATACATCCTCTCTACCACTCATCACTCCCCCATCCGTTTTACCATGATGAGATATATTCACCCTAGGAGAGTACACCTCAGATATTTAAAGCATTTAGGGACATTCATACCTACCATGAGCTGTCTACCTATATCAGATATAACAAGTTTATCTGGACGATCCATTGCCTGCTAATGTAGTCTGCCATACCAATATTGTAGCTTATGAGGTAAGTCACTCCATGGCATTTAGTGGGTGGAGTGCAGTTAGTAGCTACACTGTAAATAGTAAATGCTGTACATCTACAGCAAATGTTGCTGGCAACAATTGTCCCAGTAGATTTTGCTGTAGGTCTACAGCAACTGACTTGCTGTAAAGGTAAAGCAACATCTCCTGTTGAACAACAGTAACTTCTACTGTAAATCATACTACTGTTGTTCAACAGCAAAAGTTGCTGGCAACAATTGTTCCAATAGAATTTGCTGTAAATACACAGTAGATTTGTAATTTGCTGTAAATGTACAGAAGATTGTAATGTTTTGGTCATTGCATATTGGTTAGCCTGACCAAGTAGAGATATGTAGTTGGGCCATCATGATAGCCAGCTATGTAGCATCATTTATGACTAAATGGGTGTAAAGCTAGCCATCGAGTATCACACCCAAGTCACAACAGGCAAGTGTGGTGTATTACACCATCTTTGCAACAGGCACTTTAGCTGATACACTAGGAAGCTTGGTGTCCATACTCATATTTACTTCCAAGCCACAGAAAAGGTATGTGTGACAGAATGTAGAAGTTTCTGCTTTAGTTTACATAGTTCAATGAAGAGTTCCACATGTTATTAAACAAGAATACAATATGTTCACCCTTGCACATTATTCAATTATGTGACACATTTGACTTCCTTTTCATAGATGAAAATAGATTCAGCTTTGAGTAAAAATTGTCTGCCAAAGAGATACTAAGGCCACCTGGTGCCAAAGCACAGAACCACAATGTCTACAGCAGTACTTGCTGTAATCCTGCATCTACAGCAAAACACTTAGTAACTGAACAGTGGGTGTTGCTGTATTTGGGGCTACAGCAAATATATGAGAGTATATCTACAGCAACACTTGCTGTAATGTTGTATTTACAGCAACAAAGTTGATACTTGTACAGCAAAACTTGCTGTATTTTAGATTACAGCAACTTCTACTGTATGATCACAGCAAAATCTGCTGTATGTATACATTAACTTTTTACAGTGTAGACAGTAGAGTGAAGTACTTAGCAGGAGCATTATGATCAGAATATGTCAGAATAAGGTTAGGCTCAAAGCTCAGAGGTGGAAAGTATTATCAGTGAACTCCATATCTCTACCTTGCAGTGGGATTTCTGACCAACATGCTATCCTTCTATACACTCGCAGAAAACCATGATACTTGTAAATGTTGTTAGTTCTTAAAAATGCCAATATCCATTCCTATGTGGCTACCACCTAATCTAAATAGATGCCAGTTAGTAGTCTTAAATTGCATATAAGTCTCCTTTTAGTCAGTGATTTAACAAAAAAATATGGTTTAAAGTAAAACTCCAAAATGGTCAATCAAGCCATATATTCATAGCATTATTAGGCAATGTCCTGGAGACTCAACACAAATAAATAGTGAATGATAGTAACATAAGAAACAGATAATGGATAGCACCATAGCCGCTACCAGACAATACTAGAACAGGTAAGGTTCTCAATAGGCATGCAATGATCTGTAGACAATTTTTTTCCAGATCCTGCACTGACAATTTGAAAATGATAACCACATTTTATATGGGATATGATAGAATGAGACAAAGGTGAACACTTTGAAACTAGTGGATAAAACAGACCCTAAAACTTTTGACCCAATGTGAACCCATGCTGTACCCTCAACCTAAGTGCATATTCCCCTGCATATATACAAACAATTGCAAAGTGGGGGATTTTCCCTGTGTGGTTAACAAAACTAATGGTGCAAACAGGGAAGTGTGCCTGCCCCTTGAAGATATAGCAAGGTTTTATATTGATTGTGTGTGCATGGTCATGTTAGTTCTGTCCACGCAAGCTCTTGCAAGATCATGTAGGTACCAAACTCAAGTCTGGTACAAGATCAGGTCTGGAAGTAGCCGATGATAGGTTAAGCAAAAATAATTCCAAATGGTCATTGAATGTGTTTGTTCATATATATACTGGAAGAATTGTAAGAGGTCAACAGATAGATATGGACTTCATTTTAAGTAGTATACTTCATTTTAAGTAGATATACTGGAAAACATGAGAAGGGCAGGATGAAAGACAATGTGGTTATGTTTTTTTGAAATAGTACTTATCAATCATAATTTTGAAATACCCTGCTGGTTTGTGCATGTGAGGAGGGGGTTAACAGATAAATATGGACCAAGAAAGGAAATAAGTAAGAAGTGATGTAATGAATATGATAGAGAAAAGCAATGGCAAATGGACCTCATTTTAAGTAGTAGATGCAAATGTGACAGCTTTCAATTAGGAATTGACACAAATAGATTGGACAAAAAGAAATTATCTATCTCTTGCAGGAAACCACAATGAAAAAGATGTATATCCCCTCTTAACAAGAATGTCCCCTCATTAAAAGTAATTGACTTCAAAATGCACTTTAAGAGAAGGTCTAGAATCCAGGAAGAGGCCACAACTGCCATTGCAGACTGATTTATCACATATCTAATGGGCTATAATAACCTATTTAATAGACACATATTATAGGGAAAGGAAATAAAAGCCCTTTTTAACTCATGGTTACTCGTCTTTGCTTTTGTACAGCAAATTGTTAGCATTGCTATAGTAGCCTTTTCATCAATAAATCATTTTTACAGCAGGTAGCTGGTGTGCACTTCAATGGGATAAATCTATGAGACCAGTCTCTTGGAAAATAGGTTTCGGAGGAGTCTTTGGGAGAATAACCTTACTGTCTTCAGCTGTTTCATAACATGTGAAAGTTTGATGGTAAGACTGAAATAATGATGTACAGAAGAAATCATAAAAAATGTCTCTTCCTATCCCAGATAGCCAACAGTCTTCAAAAAAGATGAAGGTTTATATAAATCATCAGAAACAGATGAAGTTCAATGACATAAGATGCGACTTATACTCTGGCAATTGGTAAATCTTACCTAACTACTTCCTTACTGACTAAAGTATGTGTTGGATATGTGTCATCATGTATCTGTTCATCTCAAGGGAATAAACCAATCTTCAAATAATAATGTTCTTTGCTATTTCCAAAGGCCCTTTCACCAAGCTAACAAAATAGCCAGTCCACATAAGGGAATTGGTTTCCACTTTAAATGCATCATCATGGTTACTCAATATGGCTATACTTGTGTGGAGAAATGCCTTTACGTATTCTGCATTATTCAGTATTTCTCAGGATCCCTATACACTGCACAGTGAATCCCCATGCTTTACCAACTAAACTGCAGGACTAGCTGATGAACAATTAACTTTCACAACATACGGATTGGTAAAGTATCTAGCCAGGGGGACTACCCTGTAGGGCCACCCCACTCCACTGCATGACGTCTCTGCAGGATTGGCTGTGCTCCTATACTTGCTTCACATAGGTTGATTCTACGTCAAAAGATCCTCTGGCAATGAACTCAGGAAGAATGTTTGCCTTAAAGTATGAAAGGAGAGCATTTCTACTACTCCATCATCCAATTCATTTTGAGATGCAAATGTGAGACAGGTATGATAATCTTGGGATGTCATGCTAATAGGATGTTATGCTTTGAAATTTATCATCGCATCTATGATCAAAGGAAACTTGAAATTCCTATTTATATGGAAATCATGATGTAAAAGGTATTGATGCTGCATCCCTTTTTGTCATTCTTGATTCTTTGCTAAGTGTACAGGGATAGCTAAACCACTGTCAATATAACCTCATGAATCTCTGCCTGGGAATCACCTCTTGATACTTTCCGTTTTATAGTTGTTTCTTGGGATAAATAGACATAGGTATTTACGCTATGTAGTACTTACACTAGGCCCCCATTTCTCCACACCTAAATGTAGCAACTGTTCAATTTCTTTGAGATGCAAGAGGTTTGCAAAGAGTTGTTCTGCTTTGGGAAAATGTATTTCATAGATAGTTATGGGCTGGCTGCAGTCCCCTCTACTTTACTTAAAGACAACAGGCAGGGTAGGGGATAATGGAGGATGGGGGTAATCACCATCCCTCCCTCATTACATCTTTCTGAATAATAATTTTCCGACAAGATATCATAATGATATATAACATCATCAGAGACTATAGCAAGTCTAAGATAGCTATTACACCCTTTGATAATTCATCAGTTCCTCAATAACTAGACTCTACCAAGGTTTTTGTGATCACTTTGGATTCCTGTAAAAGGAAACGAAAGGGCAATGATACGCCTTCAGTTGGAGACTTACTTGTCCATCCATTGTTTATTCCAAATAATATAAAATGTGTTGTAAACTGTGCTTAATCTGAACTCAGAACCCTGTGGTGCCCTAATTCAATACAAACAAATGACACAGAAGAAAGCCATACTGGGCAATGATTAGAGACGAAACAGATTAATCACATCCACAGCCCACTTCTTCACTACGAACACAAAAAGCAGTGAAGACAGATGTGACAGAAGTAGAGGGGCAGCCTTTCAGAGTCCAAGGGGCACTACCATTCTATCTTAGAATAATGGAGGAAATGGAGGCGAAAAGCCCTTTTCTATGCCTGCATTTGACTGAATATTGATAGAGGAACAGGCAGCCAAGTGTTCTGTAAAGTGATGGAAACTCATGGGGATCGATAGGCACATGACATGTTAACACATTAGGGTGATTCTAGCTACACTCCACATATAAATTTAGTAAACGTTTTAAGCAGGATTCATTCTGACATGGGTCACAATGTACAATTCAATAGTCATGAAATGGCTCAGGACACAGAATACTCCGCTGCCCTAGGGTATAAACCCTCAGGGTACCACCATACAGGAAGCAGCAAAACAACTTGGTCTCAGACTATAATTTTCATGTAACTCCCACTATACTCCTCTCTCAGCCACAGGAACAGGAAATACTAGTGCCATGATAATTATGGTGTTAGGTATGACAAAGAAAAGTATGTTGGAGAGCAGTTTTACAGAATGAACATGGTGATAGTCCTGATGAATGAGTCTACATGTGTGGGCAGGACAATCCCATAGAAAGCATGAACACTGAGGCTTCAAATCTATTTACATGCAAATACCCCTTCTGGTTAACACCTTTTCCACTAGCACAATCAATCAGACACTAACTTTATTTCTAACACTGGGTCACCTTTGCCTGTCGCTCATTTAGCGAGGTGACTATGGACATACCCTCTTCAATACTACTTTTATTGAGTTTGAAGACTTGTATCTTCTGGGAATTCTAGTTTCCTGACAGGGGTTCTGCAAAGAAAGCTGAGATTACTGACTTAAAACATGGTGAATGTTATTTTGCACAGCTTGTCTGCTACTCACTCTTTCACCAAATGCTCAGCTGTAAATGATGCAACCTGACCTGAGGGCGGAGAGAAAATACAATTTTCTTCACTAGTAATTTTAGGAGGTTTTTTTCAAGGTACTGTGTGAGCTGGGATAATTCACCATATTTTGGTATATTCTACTTGTGAAAAATGGAAAGTGATAAGACAGTCTTTTTCTGAACCCTTTGGACTTTGTGAGTTGAGTCAACCTTTCTAAATAGTAAATATGTCAGGCTTTTAATAGACTAATCTGTTATCAATCAAATCTGAGGTGTTTTTTCTGAGCATCAATTGATAAGTGAACTCTTTTATACATCTTCTATGAATAAAGGTAATACTATGAGTGAATTCAACGTTGGTGTCAGACTTTTGTTGCTCCACACAGAGGATGTGTTACATGAACCATAACAAGGCGATTTGATTCCAAGGTGGCTGAAAATATAGCACATGATAGCTTTTGTTAGAAGATAATTATAATTCAGAGTGCTATAAGCAAGAGCAGAGTCATAAATACACCTCAGATGCATTTCATACTGAGAATTCTCATAATAACACACCCAGCACTGTGACAAGGCCAATGGCTATGATGAGAGGACACACCTTCTTTTTCTGTTTGAAGGTCACACCTTTCCTGGTGAGATTACTTCAAGTGGCTATACTCTACAACTTCTTGTGATTATTTTCTTGGCCAACATCAAATTCAAAGGCAAAGTTAGGTGGATCATACTATCTAGCCTGTGCCAATGCCACCATTATTATGATCACCCTTCGGCTTTATTTATACAAATAATCAGAAGATGATGATAGATTCTCAACATACTATATCTGCACCCTCCTCATTCCCCTCTTAAACAATGTCAGGAATGGTGATATGCTTGTAGTCTTGGTCTCTGTCCCACAAGCATTAATGGATACTAGTTGTCGAAAAATATAAAACTGGTGCATTTTTAGTAACTCTGTAGTATAGAAATCAACCTATTGGGGAGGGTATTAGTGTCAGTAGTTTATCAAAATGAACCTGCTGGCCAGGGCATCATGTCAGTAGTTTGTAGAAATGAACCTATTGAGCAGGCCATAGTGACAGTAGCGTGATTATGATAATTTTCATATTTATCATTACTCACCACTGTTATCCCATTTCAGAACAATTTTTGGTGCCCAACCTGGATAATCTGAGTGCATTTATCACAGGATAGAGGCACTGAGAGTTGACACTTGAATAGTGATGATGTTTTTTTTATACTATTTTTATATGTGACAGCAGCACAGGTTTAGCTTTGACAGTGGTTTATACAGGAAAAGCTCAGCATGGGTGGGACTAGAACATCCAAAGTGCTTCATGCTACCCATTGGGCCATGGGGCTGGACAATGGTGTTAAGTTAGATAAGGACTTATGTCTGGGACCCTATGGATACCATATATGTTTGTATGTCAGTAAATGCAGAATATAGGGGAACTATATACTGTGACAGACGTGAGCATGTCTGTCCTGAGGGAGGGACAGACATGCTCATGTCTGTCACAGGAGTAGTTCCCTTCTTATTCCATGTTTCTAACAAAATCTATCCTTTAACATCTTGTACTATGTTTCATAAACTCCCAACATCGCCCAGAAGCTCCTGACATCGTCATGTCTGTTGTAATTTTGGTTACACTGGTCCCCAGGTGTAGTTATTTAAGTTACGTAAACAGTGGTGGGTCAAGTGACCTCCCGTGAAGTGTGACGGACGTGGGAACTTACTTCACACTTTGCACTTCACATAGTTAACCAATGTACCACTCACGGTAAACATGGAATAATGCATTCTGATGCATTCTAATGCATCCTAAAGGTGCAGACTGTGGTATAAACGCAATGTGTGATGATCATGGATTCTTGCTTTTATATGCCCTAAAGTCAACTTGTGGATCCATAATCATCTTATAAAATACTACATTAATCATACAGGGCCGATACATGCTCCCTACCACTCATTACTTTGACCCTTTCCCTCTACCAAGATGAGATACATTCACCCTAGGATAGCATACCTCAGATATTGGAGGCCTTTAGGGACATTCATACCTACCATTAACTTACATCCTATATCAGATATAACAAGGTTATCTCTGGGATTGATCATCTGCTAATATAATCTGCCATACTGATATTGCAGTTTATGAGGTAAGTCACTTCATGACATTTAGCTGGTTGGGTGCAGTTAGTAGCTAGACAGGACAGTAATGTACCGAGCAGGAGCCTTGGGACCAGGACATGTCAGAATTAGGTTAAGGGTCAAAGCCATGAGGTGGAAGGTATTATAAGTGAGTTCCATATCTCCGCCTTGCAGTGGAATTTCTGACTAACATGAAATACTTCTCTAAATTCTCAAAAGAATGCTGATATGTGTGGATGTTTAAAGTTGTTATATAATACAAATATCCACTCCTAATCCTATATGGCTGCCACCTACCATGATACCCCGTGTATAAGGTGCACCCTGACTATAAGACACACCGAGACTTTGTGGGAATGTTTAAAATTTAAAATGGCATAGCCTTTGTACTATACACTGCTTTTCAAGATTCAAAAGCATAAGGACTGCCTGGAACTTTCCCCTATCCTTCATACCGATGTACGTGGGTGAGAGGAACCTTAAGCAGATTTAACAGGAACCCCTCTGCCCAACTCATGCCACATAATCATACACTTTATTAAATGCTGTCTTGGGGACACTCATCGACATCAAAAGGTAGCAAATCATAAAATGTGACCCAAGTACAAAATGATTCAGATGTCGCACATAGAGAATGTTGAATTATTGGCATAATCATTTAAAGCTTATCAAGAGGTTTCATTTGGTATATAACACTTGCATTTTTGAACGAGGTTGTGCTCTACAGGTCCTCTGGCAGTAAATATTAGCGGGTCAATAAAAATTAATTGAATTGAGATAATTAACATATTTTATATACAATAATATAAATTATGAAACCTATATAAATCCCATGTAATTTCTTTATAACCATGATAACTAAAGCTATGTCTTTTAGCCATTTGGGCTTAAATTCAATTCAGTAAGCAAGGATTTTTAAAGACATCAAACAATTTGCTAATAAAAATGCTAAAATACCAATTTTAAAAGATTTGATATTTTTACACTAAATATGCGACTTCAGTAACACTTTAAAAGGATGGGTCACATATTGCAAAGACAATGGGTAGCATCAAACCCTAGCCCTATACCATACTGAACATAGTTATGTTATGACGGGCTTTCACTAGTCTGTATTATATCAGCTAAGATAGCTGTAGATGACACCTATCAGGGGGTCATTACACTATTAGGCATGCTAAATCCCACTGTTTGACGCAGTAACAGCGTCATAGATAGCGACCTGTGTAAACCCCCTGTTACACAATCTATCATGGATCTAAACAGTGTCAGTCACTGTTAAAGTGATGCTGTTACACAGGAGTGTAATTTGACCTAGTTAGGTAACAGCGTCACTTCCGGTTCCATAATGTGCCGAGGAAATCTGTCTACAAACCTTATTTATAATCCGATTTACATGCTGTAAAGTTTCAAATATATGATTTAACATGTTATCTATCCATTTCTGCTAAGAGTTTACTGATATTCTGCTGATTTCCATCCAAAATCGGCACTAGAAGTTCTGAATCGGCATTTCTTGGTTTCTTGGTAGTGATTAATCCTGGTACCAAAATGGTTGTTTGCCCCATCTAGTGGAATATCCTAGAACAAATATGTATGTCAAACCATCACATGTCAAGTGCCTTTGACATGGCCATGACTCACAGATGACATGGCATTTTAAGGCATGTCAAATTATATGAGGATTACTGTGTGCTACAGTTGTCATGGTGACATATGTGCACATGTCCCAATGACATGTGCTCTCTGTGTCAAATCAAGTTGACATGGGTATACATGTCACTTTGTCAGGAAGATTTTTTTCTTTTTCAGTGTATATTTCATAAAGATCAAATTGCATTCCATGATAGTAACCGAATATCAAACTGGAATTAACAGAAAAGTACCAGGCCTTGCTGTAGACAGAAAAGCCTTTAACTACCTGGTAACTGTGGGTTGGGGTGAGAATTATACTCTGCAAAATTCTATTCTTTCCTGACCTTGCTCAACAAACTAACTTTGTGCTATCTATGTCATCAGTGCTGCCCAAAGGTATAATAATCGATTGATGTTGCTATCATCAACGTGACCCCCTCCTCCTTGCAAGTCACATTGGGTTCAACTAATTTTATTGGCTTTTTTGGGGATTAGTTTTCTTGAAATATACTACACCCCTCTGCAGGGAAACTCATTATCAAAGTTCATCTCAAGATCTTTAAAAGGAGACAAAATTGGCTTACATATTCCTAGTAGTTACATCAGAATCCTTCCTTAAACATAGGTCATTATTCAAATCTAAGATTGATGATTAAGCTATAAATACATTATAAACCATGATGATGTCTAAAAACACAATAAATCAGCCCTTTTCGTAAAAAGATGCATGACAATATGGTGATTTTTATCATAGATTTTGATCAAGAAGGAAATTTCCATTTCTGTTTTCAGTTTTTGGTTTTTGGTGAGTATCCCCAAAAATTGGCATACACATCTCAAAATTTTGATTATTGGAATGGTTGCCATGCAACCAGGAACAGGCACATGAGTTGATTTCTCATGACAAATGTTAATTTTACCATCCAAATATGGGCAATTTCTACCAAAAATTGTGCATTTTGAATGAAACCATTGAATTCTGCATCAAAATTAGCTTACCATAAATTATTTTCATAATGATTTCAGACTAACTTTGTCCCTCCAATGCCCCCTGGTGGCCGAATGGGGAAATAAAAAAAAAACATCCCTTGATGGGTCACAATATTATTATTACAAATGATGAGAATCAGATCCATGGTCTTTTTTTCTCAGACATCACTTCTAAAGCTGGCAGCTTTCCCTTATGGCTGAAAATTAAGAATCTTGTATTCCGTAATCATTTTGTATGGTGCATAAAGAACACAAAGGCATACATCAGCATTACACAAAGGAGTATTTTTATCATGTAAGGCCAATCTGACTATGGAATTGGCATATCCCAATACCACTGGCTTGCATTAGCATCTCACATACAAATTTATCTAAGGAAAGGGAAAAAAACACTATACTTTCTCAACACCTACAGACAAATGTAGATACATGGTGTACGACAGTGATATGATGAAAGAATAATATTCAAGTGCATGTACCTCACAGTAATAGATATGTTGCCATTGGTCACGTCAATGATACCTCCACCCTCTGACACTTTTCAGCTGACATTTGTTTCTACCATACAGAACATGCTTTTCTGAAGCGAGAGTTTTGCACAACCTGAATGGTCCAAGGAAACAGCTTTACAGAAAAATAGGTTTGGACTAAACTGTTGTTGGTCACTTATTGCTGTATATATACACACATTTTGGCTTTGAATTCTGAACTCCAGAGATGTCTGAAAATGGACATCACTTCGGGAGAAGAAAATACAAATAATGTGGATCACTGTCTCACTGCACATTTCAGAAAATGTTTAGAAGAACTCCTAGTAATAATATGTATCCACTTCAGAACAAAGCTCATTATATGAATGGGACCTCCTCCTTTATCAATCTAGCTAAGCCCTCTTACATCAAATCTATAACCACCTAATGGTACTCCGTAGACGCTCTGAGGGAACCTCAGAGACCAAGTGTGTCTGTTGTAGTCTGTTTGGTCAGCCAGATTGGCTGAGTGGCCATTTCTCACAGAAGTACTTACTGTCAGGTCCAATGCTTCCACCAACACTTCCCTCAATGTATATCCAAAGATTCACACTACAAAAAGCACTTGAAATACTTGTGATAATTAATAATCCAGGTGATTTTCAAATCTCCCTCCCTAACTCCAAATCATTGTCGGCCATCTTGAAGCCAGGTGTAGCCACCTAGTGCCAAAAAGACTACACTATTCTTGGTTGGTTAGCCCTTTGTTTCAAGAGCAGTCTACCACCAGGTAGCACCACATCATGTTGACAATGGAGGCCATTGAGGTAGTGATATCTAAACTCAAGATAAACATGTCAGATTTATTGGATATATTTCATGTTTCAGTCAATATAAGCTGATGTACATGAAAACTACATGTTTGTGAATAGGAGGGACAATTTCCAGGAACTGAAAGTGAGTACTTAGTTCAGACTAGCCATGTGTTTGTGCCACTATAGGCTTGTATACATCTTGGATCCTGCCTGTGAGCAGGCAGGTATTTCGGCCTACCTAATGGATGTTAGCAAATCAGTACATGCAGCTCGGTTGCAAAGGCATTGGGACATTTTTCAACATTCACATTGTTTAGCAACTAACCCAATGTGTATGAATACAGAGGACGGGTTGATATTCTGAGGTCAGCGACAGATTGAATGGCTTATACATTATCAGTGCCAGTGGTTTTTGAAATGTACATGATCTGTGAGAGAATCAGCTTTTCTTTCCTCGTGACCCTGTGTGAACCCATACTAAAGCTGAACCCTAAATACACTCCCTGTATAAATAACAGCAAAGTAGGGTATTTTCTCTAAGTGCTTAACAAGGCTATTGGTGCACACAATGAGATGTGCCTATCATGTAAATGAGGCCCTAAGGCTGGTCACACTCCTGGTTCAAACAGTGGAAAATGGTCACTGGACATAATTTCCACTAAGCCAGTCAATACTGTGCACATCCCAATGGTAGGCTTAGAAAGGAAGACTAATTAAGAGGGGAGTGATCCAGATAAAGGAATAGAATGAAAGGAAAGGGAAACATGCATGCCAATTCTAAGGCGACCTTCAGCCTCTGTGGTAAAGGAATGGAATTTGTCACAAACATAATTTTGGTAATTAGGCCCATATGATCCCTAGCTGCAAAAATAGAATAATTGTAAGAACTATGCAAGTCTAGGGACGCGCTGATTGTTGATGACAGTTAGGTGGATGCAAACGGGGGCATTGACCCCATCTATGGATGCATTGACCCTGTCACTGGCGCCAAATGCACAGTTAGGCACCGCTGTCCCCGTCTTTGATTGGCTGTTGGTAGTGACCTGACCCAGTTAGGCACGTCCCAAGAAGCCACGTGTTTCACTGAAAGTAGGTCATGAAGGATGCATTTGGTTGCCAACTATTTTCTATTACTATGTCTGCCCACTTGCCAGATTCTATGAATATTCAGAGAAAGGTTGACTAAATGTTACAATTTAAGGGGCATATTTAAGGGGTTTATGTTGGGGGCCTTTTAGATGCAAAAATTTGTGCGCCCCCGAAAAAGGTTAGTTCTCAACTCCATGTCTGTTTTACAGCGGTACCGAACGCACCCCTGCTTTTGAGACTGGTCCCCTCTCATTTACCTTAAAAGCATGATATATGAATAGTCCATCTGTGTTCCAATGCCTAAATGATCAAGAGGATGTCAATAATTCAACATTTGGGTACTTTGACAATGCTTTACATAGCAGCAATGATAATGTTCCAAACTTTCAATTAATCTGAATTGCATTGGTAATAACTTTTATCAGAACTTGGTCAGCTTCACTTAATACACAAAAATGCTTTGAAATTGCCACAAAGTAGCAGCATTTACTTGGAGAAAGTCAATGATAAAGATTATCTTATGCATGTTTAGACTTAACCTTGTAACACTTTACATAGTCATGAATATACCAATATAGCAGGATTAACTACCAGCCAATGCAGTAATCCTGACCATCCACTGTTGACTTCTTGGGACAGATGATACCTATTCCATAGCTGATAACGGCTTGTTACCAGCTTCAGCAATGGCTGTATCCATTAGACATTCCTCAACCTCAGTATATGTTGTATGGTACCCCTTTAACACATAGTATACAAAGGGTTCAGTGGACTGTTTTTGAATACTGTTATGGGACTATGTGAGTTATTGTTTGATGGCATACATCACAGTTGTTGCCCTGCATACCCATACACAGATACACGTTTTCTGTGTACACAAAGAGCTGTAGGGTGAGAGAGCACAGGCTTAATTTTTGTACTCCAGTCTTTTCTATGAGAGGTAGTCTCTGAAAGACTTGATTCTATTATGCTAGATTCAATAAGTAATATAATTGCCTTTTTCTAGAATGCACTTCAGGACTGGCTGTGTTCTCCTAAAGTGGGATACCTAATAACCCTTTTAGTATCAATTGACTGCATCAAGGGATTATGATCTTCACAGACATGCACCCTTTTTAGCTGAAAAATGCGCGCTAAATGATACTGAAGTCTAATCTCTATCCATGTCCTGTCTTATGCATGTTAGATATAGGTATAACACATGTGAATAGGCAATGAGACACTTGAGAAAAAGGTTCACTGAGGTCTAAACCTTTAAGATTTCTTCTAAGTGATTGCTGTTTGCGGCAGTGCTTATACTATTGCCATCTCCCTTACCTTTCAAACCCATCTCTATAATGACCAAAATAATTTCTAGGATTCGCAAGGAATTGCCTTGTATAAGCTTATAAAAATGTATTTACCATAATACCTCGCATATAAGGTGCGCTTTATACATGAGGATGGACCCCTGGTGCGCCTTATAGGACCAGAATTTTCAAGGAGAGATTTTTCTCTATAGTGTCCCTATTACTCCCCTTGTCCTGTATATGGATAGGGGAAGCTCTGGAATGGCCGTAGGTCTTTGAATTTTCAAAATCCATTGATTAGAAAAAAAAGTTATGACATTTTTTAATTTTTTTCTCACATCTGCAAAGTCTGGGTGCGCCCTATATGCGGGGTGCGCCCTATACGCGAGGTATTAAGCAAGGTGTACCATATTTATTCTAATAAAGCGCTGGTTCCACATACCTAAATCGGTAGGATTAGCACTAATGCGATCGATTTTTTTCTATACTTTTGATATATTATAAATCGTCGGATTAGGGCTATTCCGACCGATTGTATGGCTGTGGAACCAACGTTTAAGCGCACTCCCCTCCTTTTGGGCCCAATCCTGGAGTCTAATCAGTCAAATGAAGTTTTAGGCTTTTAAGGGTGTGCTTATTAGAATTAATATTTCTAATAAGGTTTTGAGCATCGAACAATTAATTTTCCGCACTTGTGTGTTTATTAGAATAAATATGGTATTCAATTTTGCAATGTGTGTATTTTTACATCATTTACTTTTTCACAACTCATGGCTCAGTAGTCACACTCTTTCTTTAGTCTTTGGACTGCTTCTGGCTCCTATATTGGAGTAGCGGATTCCTAATGTTCCTAGTGTCCAGTATCGACTTTCTGCGAGGGATATCAAGGAGACAGGAACACCTCTCATGGACACCAGGGGTAGTGAGCAGCCATGTCTGCTAAGCAAAGGAAAAACAGGTTTCTAAACATGAATTACATGGCAGATCTTTGGGTATATAACCACTGAATTAGCATCACATGAATTCCGACCTTATTCATTACAGAAGGTAGCTTAATTATACAAGAGTTATTTAACATTACCTGTATAGTATACATGTAATGCTGTGTTTAGATCCTAAGCCTTCATTTTTAAATATTTCTGTCCTCTCTTACATGGTAATGACTGTCCATGGCTTATTTTATATTGCAAATTCAATTTCTGTGAGGTCTTGGGATTCAATTTGTCCTTCAGCTCTGAAGTGTTCACCAATGTCATAATCCAACAAGTTTATTGTGAATCTGTTAAAAACTATCCACACAGCCAATTGTTGGTGGACTAATCTAAACAGTTGCTTGACCATTTGAGAATGCTGAACACATCAATATATGCATGAAACACTTTGGGACTAGTGGATAAAATAGACTCTAAAATTTCTGACCCAAGGTTAACCCATGCTCTACCTTAAACCTAAGTGCAAACCCCATTTGTAGACTCCTCATTTATACAAACCAATTCAAAGTAGGGGACTTTCCCTGGGTGCCTAACGAAACTATTGGTGCAAATAGGGAAACGCGCCTGCCCTATGGATCTAAAGGGTCTGATGTCCAATTGCTCTCTACAACCCTGGTTCAGCTGAGGAGGGAAATGGTCACTGAATGTGATCGTTGGCACATAATCAGGAAAAGTTTAGCAGAAAAGGATGAGAGACAAGCAGGTTATTTCAGAATGATTCTTTATTTTGAAATACCCTGATCCGAGGAGGGTGTTATGAGATAGTAATAGATGAAAAAAGGGGATAAAACAAGTAATTGGAGAAGAATATGACAGAGGAAAGGTATGGTAAATCAAGCTTGTTTTAACTAGTAAAGGGCAGAAATTAAGATATGATAATTTTGCAGGAAACCATAATGAAAATAAAATGTATCATCTCTTAAAAAGGATATCCCTGCATTATGAGTACTTGACTTCACTTTATGAAATTCACTTTATGAGAACGTCCTGAAACCAGGATGAGGCCATAATCCCCATTGTGGACTGATTTATTGCATCTGTAATGGGCTATAAAAACTTATCTATTAGACACAATATTATCATGGTTCCCAGTTCTATTGATAGGACCACTTTCAGGATTGCATAGTAATATAAAGCACTAGTACTATGGAAAACGATCAAAGCATGATAACATCCCTCTCTTCTTATAGAATTTGAATGGACAACAACCCTAGTGATACTGTCTCCACGCTTTAAGCAAAAAATCGAGGGAATTTGGTTAATTGAAGATTGCAAACACAAGTTTCGGCCTGAGATTGTACATTGTACATCCTGAGAGTGTACACTTGGTTTCGAGCTATGCCTTTATGCTTCTATCCTAATAGCCATCTGCTGGTGGGCATTTTAATTGGATAGATCTATGGAACCAGACTTTTAGAAAACCTGTCTAGGAAGGAGCTTTTAGGAGAGTAACCTCACTGTCTATTCTACACATACACATAACATCCCCAAGTCTAATATAACAGCCAATGACAATACGGAGTAGATATCAGGGTAGATGGCTCTTCCTATTCCGATACAGTCCTCCAATGAAGAAGTAGAGTTAAAGGATATCATAAAAAAAAGTAGATCTTATATAATCTATAATGACAGCAGACTCTGGCCATTCGTAACATATCCCTAGCTACTTCATTACAGACTAAAGCATGTGTTGGATATGTGTCATCATGTATCTGCAACTCTTAGGGGTATAAACCAATTCTCAAACAATAACGGTCTCTGAGCTATTTCCAACAGCCCTTTTTCAAAGGTAAAAAATAGCCAGTCTACAAGGGAATTGGTTTCCATTTAAAACTCATGATCATGGTCCCTTAGCACTGCTGGAGGCCATATAAATGTGTGTACACATGCCTGTCAGCGTTCTGTATAATTTAGTGTAGTTTTATTATTCCCAATCCCTTGCCTTCCGAATCTTATTGTGATGGATTGTCTGACTGATATATTATATTTTATGTCACATTTTACATCTCATCAGGGGAGAGGAAACTAAGGCTTTCAAGAACATACAGCTTATTTTCTTTGTTTGCTTCTTCTGATTTTTTTACACCTATAATCATTTCACTTGCTAAAACTAGATTTTACCATCAATACTACCTTCAAATTCACAAAGTGACTGATGGATGTACCAGTATCCCCATAAACAGTGAATCCCCCAAGCAGCCAAGCTACATGAACAGCTAGATGACCAGCTTTCACTTTTCCTCCACCACATGTGGATGGGTATGCAATCTGACCAGGGGGACTACACTGTCAAGGGGTACTGTACTGTCAACTGACCCTCCCTCTGCAGGCTTACCCTTCCAGATAGCCTTTGCCCCTACACTAAGTCTTGCTACACATAAGTTGATAGAAGGTCAAAAGAACCAATGGCACGGCATCCCAGTGGCCTAATTAGGACTCAGGAAGGATGTTTGAAATATCGGACTGAAAGTCAGAAAGGAGAAAGTGTCCACTACTCCATATTAAATTCATTTAGAGATGCAAAGTAGTGGAATGTCAGACAGGTAGGATCATGGGCCATGTCTATAGAACATTGTATCATCCCATCTGTGATCAAAGGAAACTCCAAATTTCTATTTATATGGAAATCACAATATAAAAAGTATTGATGTTGCACCCCTTTTGATAATTCTCATTGAGCCTTTTCTAAGTGTATGGGGATAACTTAACTGCTGTCAATATAACCATATCAGCGTCTGCATGGGAATGACCTCTTTATAACTTCCTTTTTATAGTTGTTTCTTGAAAATAAATAAACATGAAGGTAAGTGCATTTACCTTGCATCTATGCTATGTAGTGCTTACACTACATTCAGGACTCCACACCAAAATGTAAGCGTTTTCGATGTCATTGAGATGCAAGATCTTGTCATAGAGGTGTTCTGCTTTAGGACAATGTCTTTCAAGATAGTTATTCCACCCTTTGACAATTCAACAACTCCTGTATAACTTAAATCTGTAAAATTGTGTGAAATCACTTTGGATTACTATTAAGGGAAATAAGAAAGAAAAGATAGGGCCCTTAGCTGCTGACTTACTTGTCCATCTTTTCTTCAAGATGATATTCAATATGTTGTAAACTAGCCTTAATCTGAGCTCTGGACTCTTCAGTGCCCTAATTCAAACCAAACAAATATATGAAAGAATGCCACATTGGGCAAAGATTAGAGAAGAAGCAGATTTATCACATCCACAGCCCACTCCTACACCACTAAGACAAAAAGCAGCTAAAGCTGATGTGATAGGGGTTTGCCAGCCTTTCAGGGCCTAAGGGGGACTACCATTCTATATAAATATAATGGAGGCAATGAAGGTGAAAAAGGCGAGTGCCCTTTACTCCACCAGGATTTGACCGAGTATCAGGGGAATGTGTGGCCAAGTGTTCCATAAAGGGCCTGAAATTCAAGGGGATCAATGCACCAATAGCAACTTGTTAAGACTTTATGATGATTATAGCTAAGCACTATCTATCAAGATGTCCTCAAGGTTTTCAGCATCATTTGTTCTCAAATTTAGTCATGATCTACAATTAGTTACAAAATGTTGCAGGACACAGACACAACATGTTTGAGAGCGATTCTATGGAATGAACAAGGTAGTAGCCTTGATAGATGAGTCAGGTGCTGTGGGTAGGACATTCCCATGGAGAGCAACACTGAAGCTTCATATCTATTTACATGCAAATACCCTCTTCTGGTTAACACCACTTCCACAGGCACAATCGATCAGACACTAACTTTATTTCCACCACTGGCTCTCCTTTGCCTGCCCATCACTTACCCAGGTGACTTTATGGATGTACCCTCTTAAAGACTACTTTTATTGAGTTTGAAGTGTTGTATCTTCTGGGAATTCTAGTTGCTCGAAAAAGGGTTCTGCAAAGAAAGCTGAGATTACTAACTTGAAGTATGGCAAATGCTATTTCTTACAGCTTGTCTGCTACTCAATCTTTCAGTAAATGTAAGCTGTAAAGGATGGGACCTGGCCTGAAGAAGGTAAAATTCATTCAATGATTGTAAGATATTCTTTTTTTGGTCTGGTGTGGCCTGAGATTATTCATCACATTGATTGCATTTTTGTTGTTATCGAATCAATGTTGATATTATCTATGTGTGACTTTAGACAACCTTTCTGTATGGTACCTAATGTATGAAGCCAATACTATGAATGAATTTAGTGTTGATGTCAGACCATGCACACAACTCCATAGAGGCTCTCTTGCTAGAAAAGAATAAGTGCTGCACAGTTATGATAAAAAGTATGGTTCAGTGTGATATAACTAAGAGGAAAGTCTCAAGATACCATGGGCTTCCCTAGCCCACTTAAAAGGGTCTACTTCTCATCTTTCCTATCCCCTCAGGATGTGTGTAGTGCCCATATGCACGGGCACTGACACATTCCCCTGTGAAATTGTGTAATGTAGTTCTCGCCATGAATATGACCATAGTTGTCGAAATGGCGTTAAACCTCTAATACTCACTCACTCACTCACTCACTCACTCAAGATACCATGCCCAGTGCTATGGCCAGGCTAATGGCTATGGACAGGGAACACTACAGAGTTCACAATCTTCCTGATACAATTACTTTCAATAGGCTATACTCTACAACTTTTGATTATTTTCCTGACCTATGTCAAAGGCAACGATAAGCCAAACATACTTTCTAGTCTATTCCAATGCCACCATATTATGCTCAGCCATGGGCTAGAGTAATACTAATAATCATACAATGAAGATGAGAGATTCTCAACATGCTATACCTGCATTTCCCACTTAAACAATTTTAGGAATGGTGATAAGCTTGTAGTCCCAGAATCTGTTCCATTAACATTAATGGATAAGTAGTCCCAGGTAAAAATATACCATGGTAGATATCATGATCTACTCTAGTGAACCAGTATACCTCATGGTTTACAATGATACACTACAGTATACTCTCTTATTTTGTGGTACATATAACCATGATGCACCATGATACTAGGATACAACCCATATGTTAACCAGGAAAGCCAATCATTTACTATGATTCTGGGATCATAGTTTACCATAATTTACTAGGATATATCACAGTATTCCGTATATCCTATGATACACTGGTATCTGTAACTCTAATATATCACATAATGATAAATCATGGTTTGAGAACCATAGTTTATTATGATATAATAAGGTAAATTGCAACATCTACATCAAAGATGTAACTGTATGATTAACCATAGTTTGAGAGGTATATTAAGCTATTAATGTATTGATATTGGAGGACTAGGTGAGGTTTGCTTGAAATATTCGCCCGACCACACAGCGGATAAGTAGTCCCAGGTAAAAATATACCATGGTAGATATCATGATCTACTCTAGTGAACCAGTATACAGACAACCCATGTGTTAACCAGGAAAGCCAATGATTTACTATGATTCTGGGATCATAGTTTACCATAATTTACTAGGATATATCACAGTATTCCGTATATCCTATGGTACACTGGTATCTGTAACTCTAATACATCACATAGTGATAAATCATGGTTTGAGAACCATAGTTTACTATGATATAATAAGGTAAATTGCAACATCTACATCAAAGATGTAACCGTATGATTAACCATAGTTTGAGAGGTATATTGAGCTAGCACAGCAGGAGGGCGAATATTTCAAGCAAACCTCACCGAGTCCTCCAATATCAATGCATTAATGCGTTTATCGCACTTATTCATCCATTATGTATTAGTTTCTTACCTTATAACCCCAGAATTAATCCAGGAAGAGAAATTTTCTAAGTGCATGCAATCTGCACGGTTTGCCAAGCCGTCGTGGCCATGTTGTTGTTCTGCCCGACATACCTCCACATTTACACACATTTTTCGAGTATAATCCAAGCATGTCAAGTCCTGTACTTCTTACACCAACAAATATACGATCTCTAGTTGGTGTTCACCTACATTTTGTATCCATTTTCTTTGAAATAAATGAGAATCCAATGATTTTACGTAGTGATCCAATGCACACGGCCATTTTGTTTTGTTTAGCGAAGCGGGTAGGTGTCCGGATGTAACCTGACATTCTTTCGGCTGAAGAACTAGGTCAAATACGGGTCGAGCAAGGAATGGCAGGACGGGGTGGGTGCAAACTGGTATCGCTATGGAAAATCATTGGATTCTTTTTTATTTCAAAGAAAATGGAGAAATTAGGTATGGCATGTTCATCTAGGATATCTAATCTAAGGTTCCCTGTCAATATCTCCACCTGGCGCCGTTGGATTCTATGCAAACGAGGTGTGTAAACATCAGGTATGTTGGAAAACTTTTTCCAATCCTTCATGTGCATTGGTTTCTACCACCGGTCGGCTTGGTATAGTGGACAGCGATCTCGTCTCCTGCTACAGCGGCCGGGGATCGATCCCTCATTGAACCCTGAACAGTTTTAACTGGAAATTAATGGCGTAGTTGACTTTGTATACTTCCCCAATTTATTAACATGTCCAGGTTGAAACCAGCACCCTCTTGAAGCCTAACAAAAGGTCTCAGAGTGTGGTTATACCCTGATAACGTAACGGGGTTATGACCAAAAAAGCACGCTGATGGGCCTGAATCGTGAGGTATACTATGCTTCCACAGTATTGTGATACACTGAGCTTTTTCAACTCAAGTTTATCACAATATACCACACAAACCATGGCATCACTTATGAAACTATGATATAGAAAGGTTATTTGTAAATAAATTACATCATGATTCTTTATAAACATTGAAGTCTATGGTCCTGGAACAAGGATTTTAATATGCTATACACTGGTATGCAATGGTATAGCAAAGTGTGTATCAACTTCAGGGAGGAAATGTAGTATACCATAATTGAATTAGTAAATAAAATACCATGGTATAATGATAAACCATGGTAAACCATACATGGTGTCATAGCCACCATGTGCTTTCTATACTACTATTATCACCCAGTGGTCAACTATTTCTCCCATGTGTTGGCAATCTACAACATTTACTCACATTTCTATATGTCCCAAGGAAAAGATGTGGCCAATAGAACAACTACATATGTAGTAATTAGGTTTGTGAAGAATACACACACACATTTTGTGGTAAGTAGAGAAGATATAGAAACCCTGCTTTTCAAATTCCTTTAGAACCCTACATATACATTACACTATGGTTTATGATCACGAAAGGTTTGTAAAAATTTAATGTCCCGAGTACGGAGATGAGTTCCACAATCTGAACAATCTCTATCTCGGACATCAGGAAAAAATTGATGTGGAATCAATGTAGACTTCGATTTGATTCAATGCTATGCTGTGATCATGATTAACCACATTGGAGACCATAATAAACCATTGTAAAATAATCATGATTGGTTTCAAAGTACCCCAGTAAATGTACTCTGGTTTATCATGTGCCCTGGTATATTACAGTAAACCATGATAAATGTCACAGTACCATATACAAGATACCATGATATCGCATCTATCATAACTGTGGTAAATTGTTTTAGCAGCAATATATATCATTGTGTATAATATAATAATCCTATAGGATAATCATGATTTACCCTAGTTCAAAAACTATGGTTCGTTCCAAACACTCTAGTAAATTGACCATGATATATATATCACAATAAACCATGGTATATTTTCAACTGGGGTTGTCCAAAATTATAATCCGGTCTATCTTTAGTAACTTTGTAGTATATATAGATGAATTTATTGGTCAGGGTGTCATATCAGTAGTTTATCAAAGTGAACCTATTGGGCAGGCCATAGTGACAGAAGCAGAGTTAACAGATGATTGGCATATTCATCATTCCATATGGACCCCATACATCCTCTCTACCACTCATCACTCCCCCATCCGTTTCACCATGATGAGATAAATTCAACCTAAGAGAGTACACCTCAGATATTTAAAGCATTTAGGGACATTCATACCTACCATGAGCTGTCTACCTATATCAGATATAACAAGTTTATCTGGACGATCCATTGCCTGCTAATGTAGTCTGCCATACCAATATTGTAGCTTATGAGGTAAGTCACTCCATGGCATTTAGTGGGTGGAGTGCAGTTAGTAGCTAGACAGTAGAGTGAAGTACTTAGCAGGAGCATTATGATCAGAATATGTCAGAATAAGGTTAGGCTCAAAGCTCAGAGGTGGAAAGTATCATCAGTGAACTCCATATCTCTACCTTGCAGTGGAATTTTAACCTTTCTGACCAACATGCTATCCTTCTATACACTTGCAGAAAACCATGATACTTGTCGATGTTGTTAGTTCTTAAAAGATGCCAATATCCATTCCTATGTGGCTACCACCTAATCTAAATAGATGCCAGTTAGTGGTCTTTAAATTGGGTATAAGTCTCCTTTTAGTCAGTGATTTAACTAACAAATATGGTTTAAAGTAAAACTCCAAAATGGTCAATCAAGCCATATAATCATAGCATTATTAGGTGATGTCCTGGAGACTCAACACAAATAAATAGTGAATGATAGTAACAAAAGAAATAGATAATGGATAGCACCATAGCCGCTACCAGACAAGATTAGAATAGGCAAGGTAGTCAATAGGCATGCAATGATCTGTAGACAATTTTTTTCCAGATCCTGCACTAACAATTTGAAAGTGATGAACACATTTTATATGGGATATAATAGAATGAGACTAAGGTGAACACTTTGAAACTAGTAGATAAAACAGACCCCAAAACCTCTGACCCAATGTGAACCCATGCTGTACCCTCAACGGCCCACCCTCAACCTAAGTGCAAATATTCTCTCTGCATATATAAAAACTATTGCAAAGTAGGGGATTTCCCCTGTGTACTTAACAAAACTAATGGTGCAAACAGGGAAGTGTGCCTGCCCCCTGTAGATATAGTAAGGTTTTATATTGATTGTGTGTGCATGGCCATGTTAGTTCTGTCCACGGAACCTCTTGCAAGATCATGTAGGTACCAAACTCAAGTCTGGTACAAGATAAGGTCTGGAAGTAGCTGATGATAGGTTGAGCAAAAAAAAGTTCCAAATGGTCATTGAATGTGTTTGTTCAGATATACTGGAAAACCTAAGAAGGACAGGATGAAAGACGATGTGGTTATTTTTAAAATGGTTCTTATCAATCATAATTTTGAAATACCCTCCTGGTTTGTGCATGTGAGGAGGGGGTTAACAGATAAATATGGACCAAGAAAGAGGAGGAAATAAGTAAGAAGTGATGAAATGAATATGATAGAGAAAAGCAATGGCAAATGGACCTCATTTTAAGTAGTAAATGCAAATGTGACATCTTTCAATTAGGAACTGACACAAATAGATTAGACAAAAAGAAATTATCTATCTCTTGCAGGAAACCACAATGAAAAAGATGTATATCCCTTCTTAACAAGAATGTCCCCTCATTAAAAGTAATTGACTTCAAAATGCACTTTAAGAGAGGGTCCAGAATCCAGGAAGAGGCCATAACCTCCATTGCAGACTGATTTATCACATATCTAATGGGCTATAATAACCTATCTAATAGACACATATTATAGGGAAAGGAAATAAAAGCCCTTTTTAACTCATGGTTACTAGTCTTTGCTATTGTGCAGCAAATTGTTAGCATTGCCCTAGTAGCCTTTTCATCAATAATTCATTTTTACAGCAGGCAGCTGGTGTGCACTTCAATGGGATAAATCTATGAGACCAGTCTCTTGGAAAATTGGTTTCGGAGGAGTCTTTGGGAGAATAATCTTACTGTCTTTAGCTGTTTCATAACATGGGAAAGTTTGATGGTAAGACTGAAATGATGATGTACAGAAGAAATAATATATAATGTCTCTTCCTATCCCAGATAGCCAACAGTCTCCAAAAAAGATGAAGGTTCAAAGAAATCATCAGAAACAGATGAAATTCAATGACATAAGATGCTACTTATACTCTGGCAATTGGTAATTCTTACCTAACTACTTCCTTACTGACTAAAGTATGTGTTGGATATGTGTCATCATGTATCTGTTCATCTCAAGGGAACAAGCCAATCTTCAAATAATAATGTTCTTTGCTATTTCCAAAGGCCCTTTCACCAAGCTAACAAAATAGCCAGTCCACATAAGGGAATTGGTTTCCACTTTAAATGCATCATTATGGTTACTCAATATGGCTAAACTTGTGTGGAGAAATGCCTTTACGTATTTTGCATTATTCAGTATTTCTCAATCTTCTTCAAATCCTTAGCATTTGGAATCTCATGGTGATGGATTGCCTGACTGCTATATTGTATTCTATGTCATAGTTTTTGTCCTCTCAAGAAAGACACAACAACTTAGGCTTCTGAATAAATACAGCTTCTTTTACATGTCTGCTTCTAATGTTTCTATTAGCATCAGTTATCATTCCAATTCAAATTGGTAACTTGTAAAATTTACTTCAAATACTACTTTCACTATACAAAAAATGATTATGAATTTGCCAGTATCCCTATACACTACACAGTGAATCCCCATGTGAACTGCTTTACCAACTAAGCTGCAGGACTAGCTGATGAACAATTAACTTTCAAGACATGCGGATCAGTACAGTATCTGGCCAGGGGGACTCCCCTGTCTGGCCACCCTTCTCCACTGCAGGACATCTCTGCAGGATGGGCTGTGCTCCTACACTTGCTTCACAGAGGTTGATGCTAAGTCAAAAGATCCTCTGGCAACGAAGTCCGAAAGACTGTTTGTTTTTGGAAAATTGGCCATTCACGTAAGAAAGGAGAAGAATTCTACTACTCTATCATCAAATTCATTTTGAGATGCAAATGTGAGACAGGTATGATAATCTTGGGATGTCATGCTAATAGGGTGTTACGCTTGGAAATGTATCATCACATCTATGATTAAGGGGGGGTGGTTATTTTGTCAAAATAACAATGCGGGGTCCAGCCAAAAAGATGGTACTCATCATGAGAAACGAGAATCTGACCCTCGTATTTGATTTTGCAAACTCTAACCCCTCTGTACGCCCCCTCTGAAGATAAAAAGTTGGCCCATGGTAGCCATCTTGGATTTTTCAAGAGTATTCAAAATACCTTTCCTTAGTGATTACTAGGTTGAGATACCACTACCAACTGTTCTCAGTGTGTATTTAATTGGTGATTATACTTCATTCTATGTAATAGGCTCAAAAGTGCTATTTTATGGTGGCCATCTTGGAATTTTCGGAACACTCAAAATAACTCATTTTGGTTGGGAGTGATTTCAGAAACCAGCCCTGAGTGTTTTTTATGTGTTTCATATGATTCAGACCCTTTAGGATTGAAATTTGTAATTAAAATTGAATTAATTAAATATTTTCCAACTTTCTTCAGAGGGGCTGTACATGGGGTTAGAGTTTTCAAAATCAAAAACGAAGGTCAGATTCTTGTTTCTCATGATGAATACTATCTTTGAGGTGGGGCCACGCAAAAACTTTGCGCTAACCACCCCTCCCACTATGATCAAAGGAAACTTGAAATTCCTATTTATATGGAAATCATGATGTACAAGGTATTGATGCTGCATCCATTTTGTCATTCTTATTGATCCTTTGCTAAGTGTACATGGAGAGCTTAACTGCTGTCAATATAGCCTCATGAACGTCTGTCTTGGAATGGCCTCTTGATACTTTAATTTTATTACCTTCAAAATAGTGAATGGTTTACATTTTACACATGATGGAAACTATTTCAACACACAAGGTATCCGTGAACATTTGCAGCTTTTGCAACTATTTGGTCACAAATCATAGAAAGTGTGCATATGGGGCCTTACATGTCATTCGCCCAGACATGTGCCTAGAAAAAGAATTGTTATAAGTGTGCATCTTTTACAATAGCAAGGACAAATCTGACATAAATGATAATGTGATTTTCTTAATCTACAGGTCAGAATAGTCTGGACCTGAGATTTTCATGGAGGTATGAAGATTGTTTCTGTAGGAAATTAAGCCCTCAACATGGCTTGTAACTCAAATGTGATTCTCCCAGACACAATTTCGCCCAGACAATTTTGGTCATTTTGGACACATTTTACTCCCCCTGGAGCCCAAAATATGCATATGGGACCATCAAAACCCATATGTAACATGAAGATCTTATCCAGCCTGACACTTTGAGCCAAAGAAATAGAGGGGGAAACTAAAATGCGAAGAGTAGGGGCTGGAATACCTCCAAATTCATCATATGCAAACCTTCTATGATTTTCGACCATTTCTTTTATAGCTGGGGCCATCAAGACTCTTAACATGCATATTTTGACAATGGGCCTTTTAGGAAACACTTCCATCTGATTCATCATCCATGACATCTCGCTCCATTATGGTGGTGCTCGAAACAACTTCCGGATGGTGTGTTTACCGGATGTAGCCATCTGCTGTTTCCAGCCATGATAGATTGGCAAGCACTCCAATCACCAGTGGATGATCAACAGATCAATTGTTAGTACCTGTTTAGAGGTTGTTTTGTGGACAATGAATAGTCCATCAGGGTTCCTGTGCCTAATTGATCAAGGGGACGTCAATAATTCAACATTTGGGTCCTTTTTAACAATGTTTTACATAGCAGCGATGATAATGTTCCAAACTTTCAATTAATCTAAATTGCATTGGTAATATATAAGAATTTGGACAGCTTCACTTAATACGCAAAAATGTTTAAATTGCCACAAAGTAGCAGCATTTACTTGGAGAAAGTCAATGATTATCTTATGCATGTTTAGACTTAATCTTATAACACTTTACATAGTAAGTACAGGAGAGGGCGCTAGGTGGCAGGCTAAAAGGTAAGGCCTCTATATTTTGTGCACAGAGGAGTTTGGTCACACACCCTTTGATGTTGGTCTAACAGTGACCTTACATTACTAAATTACAAAGTGTTATCTGGCTTATTTGAAGGACAATGAACTGGATGCCAAAACCAAACCATCTGTTAAAAGATCAAGCTGAGCTATCTAGTCTATTGAATGTGATTTATCAATTGGTATACCTTTCATGGTGCATACTGAACCCAATATTCAGCCTCCAATATTAATCGCATAACAGGGGTGTACTTAAGTATGACCTACAACACATATCTTACGAAGAAGTTATTTGATGCAAGCCCCTACAAGCTAATGAGGATTTAATGTGCATATGTGGATCAACACAGAAAAAGGGACCTCTGTGAGGGGCCTCCTGGGGGTCCCCTTCTATGGTTTATTTTGGTACAGGCAAACTCAAACATGTGTCTTAATTGGTGCTATTTACAGTGTGACCAGACAACCCTCTGCACCTGTATGGACTGCTCTTTCAGGGTATGATCTATTTACAGACCCTAGTGTGCTAACAACCCTGCCTTCTCTTAGCTGGAGTGTCCAGGCCCCATTGTTACTCAGCCTGAACTGGCCTCGTCAGACTGCCTGCAGACACCAACTCCCAGACCACAGTTTCAAACACCATACACACTACAAACTAGTGTTCCCAAAACACCCATATCCAATATTTCCAATTTGATTTTCTCAGCTTCTAGGTAACTTGGGACTAAAGGAAAACCTGATTTAGACCATGGCTTGCATGGACAAACAGATATTCTGTCATCGGAATTATTAGATGGATTCTAAAATACCTCTCCTGTTCCTATACATAGTCATATGAATATAACCTTGAAAATAGGACCAAAGCCCTCATCTATACCGATTTAGCAGGATTAACTACCAGCCAATGCAATAATCCTGACCATCCACTGTGGACTTCTCGGGACAGATGATACCCATTCTATAGCTGATAACCGCTTGTTACCAGCTTCAGCAATGGCTGCATCCATTAGACATTCCTCAACCTCAGTCTCTGTTCTATGGTACCCCTTTAACACATAGTACACAAAGGGTCCAGCGGGCTGTTTTTGAATACTGTTATATGTGTTATTGTTTGATGGCATACATCACAGTTGTTGCCCTGCATACCCATATACAGATACACAGTCTCTGTTTACACAGAGAGCTGTAGGGTGAGGGAGCAAAGGCTTCACCCAGATTATACTAAGACCTACATGTAGGTCACTTAAAGTACTATAAAGAACACATACTCCTCCTACAGAGAAAATAAAATGCATTATATATTTCAATCATATTTTAAAGTTCCTCCCTTAAAGATTCCATATAACTCAAAAATCAAGTTGCCAACCAATTTTTGTATGGTTGCCATGGCAACCGAAATACGATAAAATCTGAAAATAGGCAAAAAGGCAAAATGTAAAAATGGATGTTAATTTTATCAGATAACTTAGTGCCCAGTATTCACAAGTTTGTTGATATGGAAAACTAGTATATACTTCTATGCTTGCAAAATTTGGTTGTCATGGTGATGTAACTTCCTAAGATATGGCCTATCGTTTAAAAGTGACCTATATATAGGTTGTTAGGAAGATAGGGGGTCTAGTTTCCTATGTGTAGGTAACTATTTTGTATAGATATGAATTAGAATGATATCATGTTATATTTCCATGGTTTAGCCTAGGTTTGTCAAATTTGGATATTTGGTAATGCTATAATATGACCCTCATAATTGAATGTGTTATGTGTGACCTTGCTCAAGGTTAAGGTGATAAGGCTTGACCTTGAATATACATAGTTCAATATGAGGTGATGCCTATGACCTCTGCAGTTCCACAAAGTGGATTCTCCTACATGTAGGTCAGTATTGAAAACCTTATATCGCTGGAGATTATTATTGGATCACCATGAAATTTGAAATGGTGCATATTTAGGCATACATGACATTATCTACAAATTTCCAATCCTCTTAGGTCAAAACTCTGGCTTTAGTGTAATTTGGGTTAATTTTTGTATCAATTGATGCTTTTACCACTGCATCAAGGGATTATGGTCTTCACAGACATGCACCCTTTTTGGCTGAACAATGCATGCTAAATGATACTGATGTCTAATCTCTATCCATGGCCTGTCCTATGAATGTTAGATATAGGTATAACACATGTGAATAGGCAATGAGACACTTGAGAAAAATGACCATAATAATTTCTAGGATTCTCAAGGAATTGCCTTGTATAAGCTTATAAAAGTGTATTTATGTACCATATTTATACTAATAAGCGCACTCCCCACTTTTTTGGCCAAACCCTGATGTCAAATCAGTCAAATGAAGTGTAAATTAAGATTTGTAGGGCAAAAACAGCAATTTTGGGCTTTTATTGGTGCGCTTATTAGAATTAATATTTTTAAAAAGGTTTTGAGCATCTAACAATTAATTTTCCGCACTTGTGCGTTTATTAGAATGAATACGGTATTCAATTTTGCAATGTATGTATTTTTACAACATTTACTTTTTCATGACTCATGGCTCAGTAGTCACACTCTTTCATTATTCTTTGGACTACTTAGGAAATCTGGTAATAGTACGTCAATACAGGAATGTGGACATTCTAGCGCATTTAGGCTTGGTTTCAGTGTTGTAGGTCTCCTAAAAGCAAAATATTTTTATTTACCCATAGTGATCCTATGAGCGTATGCACCTATTCTTATTTTAAATGAATTCTTGGGTCTGATGGCACTACTACTAGCCTATGCCACACATAGACTAGACCCAAGCCTTCCTCGCATGCTCTGTGACAAAAATGCAATATTATGTGTTTATATAAGTGTAGGCTTTGGTAAAAATAGAATAATTCTAAGGACTATGCAAGTCTACTGTCCTCAGACGGCGTCTGCTGCCTGCCCTCCCCACTCAGAACTTGCCTAGAGCTAATTAGCAAATATAGCTGGTACACTGTCCAGTCAACATGCATCAATCCAACCCGCCCTCCCCACTCAGAACTCGCCTAGAGCTGCGTAATGATAGCTTGTACACTGTCCAGTCAACATGCATCAATCCAACCTGCCCTCTTCACTCAGAACTCGCCTAGAGGTGCATAATGATAGCCTGTACACTGTCCAGTCAACATGCATCAATCCAACCTGCCCTCCCCACTCAGAATCGCTAGCTTTTACACTGTCCAGTCAACATGCATCCATCCAACCTGCCCTCTTCACTCAGAACTCGCCTAGAGCTGCGTAATGATAGCCTGCACATTGTCCAGTCAACATGCATCAATCCAACCGCCCATCTTCACTTAGAACATGCCTAGAGGTCCATAATGATAGCCTGTACACTGTCCAATCAACATGCACCAATCCAACCCGCCCTTCCCACTCAGAACTCGCCTAGAGCATGCATTAGGCCCTAATGTATATAAAGACATTACAATCAAGTACACAACCCTCTAATAGCCCCTCCCCCTCCTCTACTACCTAGATAATTTATAGACGTTATAGTCAATCCTCATAAATGCATTAACACATTCTGCCCATTGCTCGTGATAATGCACCAATGAAGTGCTGGTGAGCAGTCTTTCCAGCACTTTATTGAAGCATCATGACGAACCTCTTGTAGTTATTCTATCAACCCATAAGGTGTGCATGATGCCAGGGCTACATTCATGCATTATGACGACCAAAAGTCAATCCAGAAAGAGGTACAGTATTGTATTTAGCCATGAAATAAATCATTTGTCTTTAAAAGTTCGCTAAATAGGCCTAAAATATCACTAGGTTGGTATAATAGACACATTTTTATTAGCCGAGAGACCCCTGGATCTGCTGTCACTATAACATCATAGGGTCAGCATGATGTTCCAATACATAATGGCTGAATAATAGCTTCTAACTTTTCTATTCTTTGTCAAGATTAAAAACAAAGACCGCAGGGACATTTGCCAGCTTGAGCTACCCTTAATCTATAGGTCACACTATGGGAAACTTCTATTATTAAGGGAGATATGATGGTTTTTGTAAAACTGCCAGTTCTTGGACATCTCTGCCAATGCCTGGATGGCGTCTGCCCCCGCTTCCCCAAAAAAAAACTTCATTTTGATCCATTCCTTCCTCAAACCTGCCCTTTTTCGCTGGTGATGCTTTAAACAGATAGGTTTTGGCTAGAGGTAGGGCGCTACCACACCCTGGATAGTGCACAGGTGGACCGGCTGGGGCTGAAAAGGCTCCTAGTCAAAAAAATTATTTCGCTTATTCTTTTTCAAAACCAATTTTTTAGGGGGCATGTTCTTTAGGGGGATGAAACACCCCAGATTCATACCGAACACTCCATATCCGTGCACATTATTTGCATAATTATGCAGTATCTGGGTACTTTTCCATATATATAGATATGTGCCATTGCTCCCTTATAGAATTCATATGCTTGCAAAGATAAACTCCTGACATTAAAAAGATTATTCATTAAAATGTGGAATCTGAACAATAGAAATGGAATACCCCTCCCCTACCTTCATATAGCATCAAACAAGTTGTTTAATGGAGGCAGCCATTGCTTGATAAGGTGCTTACACACTTTAGATCCAAATGCTAGTTACCAGTGCATTATCTGAATATCACTGTTGATAAGCTTTACACATCAATACCCACCGCCACTCATATGCTAACAATTTGAAACTACTAATACATGGTGACTGAGTGTGTGCAGTGTTTTGCGTTTCGCCGCATTTCTGTGCTTTATTTGGTAGGGCCTATTTAAGCCTACTCACTATTTGTCAGCAATAATTTATTAGTCGATATATGTCAGTACTTACTCACTATTTGTCAGCAATCATTCAATATATGTCAGTGCTTACTCACTATTTATCAGGAATTAGTCGATATGTGTCAGTACTCACTCATTATTTGTCAGCAATAGTCCATATTTGTCATATATTTTCTCAGAGTACTTCTATTTTTCTATATTATAGCTCTATTGTTCTATAGTTCTATTGTTCCATTATTGTGTTATTGACTTTAGTCAATAACACATTCATATGTATGGAAACTGCCGCACAGAACCACATTAGATTAAAGGGGGTTTCTGACAGACATAGGAACATAGAGGGAAATCTGGTCTATAGTGTATCTCTGAACAATTGCCACCACAGCTAGGCCATGGTTGAATAATCTATGTTTGACCTTATATGCATTTAATAAATAATATGCCAAACCAGGTATGACAAAATGGCTTGGACAGCTAGCTTTTGCACCTAAGAGATAGAGCATAGTCAGCTGTTCATTTGGGCTTGAAGGTGGGAGGTGGATTACTGACGCCTCATTATTGGTGCACACAAACCATTAACCCTTTAGGGGCTGCATAGAACTTAAACTTCTTTTTTTTTCATTGAACTTAGAAGCCAATAACAAGTAGGCCTGTGGCCTAGACTTAACCTTCATTCTATAGTTATAGTTTCATAGTTCTAAATATGTGAGCAGGCAGGTAGAAAAGGACATTCATGGGGTTATTAAATCACTTCCTGCTAATAAAACCATAGCTCATAATAATGGACATACGCACTCACAGTTTTGATATATACACATATAATACCATGGACTGCTATAGAATAGGACTGCTCTATATTCAATTGTGCATCCTGCCTGTATTTGTCAAAATATGTCAGTATCTATGGACTATTTGTCAGCATTTAGTTAATGTTATGTTAGTAATTATTCACTGTTTGTCAGCAATTAGTCAATACATGGTAGAAATTACACACATTTTATCAGCATTTAGTCAATATATGTTAGTAATTGCTCCTATTTGTCAGCAGTTAGTCAATATTTATTAGTAACCACTCATTAATGATCAGCAATTTGTCGAAATATGTCAACATATTTAAATACACTAATGAAATCACATAAATTATATATTTGCAATTTATAATGTTAAACCCAAAAGAAAGATGGCACTGCAGCTATGCTGCACTACTTCTTACTAATGCTCATATATAGATTCCATCCCTTTATAAAATAATGTCCAGATGAAAGATGGCATACCTTAAATCCTATAGTTGTATTTAGAAATATCCTCTATATTCTAAGAAAAATATTCCCTAATATCATTAATGCATTCCTATCATAAAAATCCTAACCCTTTTTCCCCTCGTATATTGGAGTAGCAGATTCCTAGTGTCCACGACTGCTGGTTGGGTGTTACACCTCTTATTTATCGACTTTCTGGGACTGATATCAAGGAGACAGGAACACCTCTCATGAACACCAGGGGTAGTGAGCAGCCATGTCTGCTAAGCAAAGGAAAATTCTAAGCATAAATTACACGGCAGATCTTTGGGTATAATATAACCACTGAATCAGCATCATAAAAATTGCGAGCTTATTCAGTACAGAAGGCAGCTCAATGATACAAGAGATATTTTACATTACCTGTACAGTATGTACATGTCATGCTGTGTTCAGATCCAAAGCCTCCATTTTTAAATATTTCTGTCCCCTCTTACACGGTGATGACTGTCCATGGCTAATTTGATATTGCAACTTGAATTTCTGTGATGTCTTGGGATCCAATTTGTCCTTCAGCTCCGAAGTGTTCACCGACGTCGTAATCCAACATGTTCATTGTGAATCTGTTAAAAACTATCCACATGGCCAACTGTTGGTTGACTTATCAAAACAGTTGCTTGACAATTTGAGAATGCTGAACACATCAATATATGGATGAAGCACTTTAGAACTAGTGGATAGGTCAAGGTAGGGGACTTTTATTGGGTGCCTAACGGAACTATTGGTGCAAATAGGGAACCATGCCTACCCTATGGATCTAAAGGTTCTGATGTCCAATTGCTATCTACACTCCTGGTTCAGCTGAAATGGTCACTGAATGTGATCATTGGCATATACAGGAAAAGTTAAGTAGGAAAGGAAGAGACAAGAAGGTTATTTCAAAAAAATTCTTTATTTTGAAATACCCTGATCTGAGGAGGGTGTTATGAGATAGTAATATATGAAAAAAGGGGATAAAACAAGTAAGAGGTAGAGAAGAATATGACAGAGGAAAGGTATGGTAAATTCACCTCGTTTTAACTAGTAAAGGGCAAGCTGAACCCTTTGGCGCCCTAATTCAAGCTAAACAAATATAAACAAAGAATGCCACATTGGGCAATGATGAGAGAAGAAGCAGGTTTATCACATCAACAGCCCACTCCTACACCACTAAGCCAAAAAACGGCTAAGACAGATGTGACAGCACTGAAAACCTAGAAGTTCTGAAACTAGTCAGCGGTGACCACTTTAGGTCCTCAAGTTGACGATACCTAAAACTACAGCTTTAGATAGTCAAAATGACGACTTAAAGTCGTCATCCTGACGACCTGAGTCATCAATATGATGACTCTGTACTGTCAGTATTGTCATCCTGATGACTCAGGTCATCAGGATGATCACCTAAAGTCGTCATTTTGACTACCTAAAGCTGTAGTTTTAGGTATCATCAACTTGAGGACCTAAAGTGGTCACCGCTGACTAGTTTCGGATCTTCCATGTTTTCAGTGAGGGGTCGACCAGCCTTTCAGGGCCCAAGGGGGACTACTATTCTATATAAGAATAATGGAGGCAATGGAGGTGAAAAAGGCAAATGTGATGTCCATGTACTGGGAGAACCCCCCTGCACTAAGCCTCATTTTCGCAGATCGTGTCACAAATGCCCTTTACACCACCAGGATTTGATTGAGTATCAGGTCAATCTGTAGCCAAGTAAATGCAAGCTGTAAAGGATGGTTCCTGACCTGAAGTAGGTAAAAGAAATGGATTGAAAATACAATTTCCTTCATTCAATGATTGTAGGTAGTTCCATTTTGGTCTGGTGTGGCCTGAGACAATTGATCACATTGATCACATTTGGGTTGCTGCCGAATCAATATTAATATTTTCTAGGTTTGAACAATGGAAAGCAATAGGACAGTCTCTCTCAGTGAACCGTTTGAAGTTTGTGACTTGAGACAACATTTCTATAATTGTACATAATGAATGAAGCTAATACTATGAATGAATTCAATGTTGATGTCAGACCATGCACACAACTTTATAGAGGTACTCTCTTGCTAGAGGAGAATAAGTGTTGCACAGAGGAAGTGCTATGTCAGTTATAATAAAAAATATGGTTCAGTGCGATATAACTAAGAGGGGACTCTTAAGATAACATGGTCAGTGCTGTGGCCAGGCTAATGTCTACACTGAAAAAAGTCTTCCTGACAAAGTGACATGTATACCCATGTCAACTTGATTTGACACAGAGAGCACATGTCATTGGGACATGTGCACATATGTCACCATGACAACTGTAGCACACAGTAATCCTCATATAATTTGACATGCCTTAAAAAGCCATGTCATCTGTAAGTTGACTAGGGTCACGGCCATGTCAAAGGCACTTGACATGTAATGGTTTGACATACATAATTGTTCTAGGATATTCCACTAGATGGGGCAAACAACCATTTTGGTACCAGGATTAATCACTACCAAGAAGTACTATCAACACTTGAGACATTTGATGCATCTGTGTCATTTTCTTTTCATGAAGAATAGATCACTAAGGTCTGTAAATACTTTCAATGAATGGTAGTGAATTCTATTTCATTGTTAAATTTGCATTTGTTAGTGCATATCAAAATAAACACCCACCATTCTGAATACTTCAACTGGAGAGGTTAGACACCTTATGCGTGAGTCAGTGAAAATACCAAAGGACTGTATTCTAACCCACAATCTATAATCTCAGTATCTACAGTACAGGGAGAAATATGGCATTGCCATGCACCTCTATGCCCTTGTCTTATGGACTGCATAGAGGTCCTCAGTCAAGTAGAAGTTCTGTAGATAGGAAAAGGTGCCTTAATGTTGCAGGCCTGTTGGACTATGATATCCCCTGCCTTCTATTATAGGCCTGCCTTGATTGAACCATTGGTACATAGTTATTGACTGCTCTTGACCCTTACATAATTGTCTCATCGTATTACCTAGCACTCAGGTGAATGGATCAGAAATATGTGACGTGTCTTCATTACGCATGTCAAGTGGAGTTGACGAACCATATATGAGAGCGTCAACCTCATTTCACATGCCTTCATACATGTCATGTGGGAGACAAATTGTGACCTGTGTAGTAGGCGTCAAAGCAATCAGTGTTCTTCTCTCTGTGTATGGTCAGGAAAAACTCCTTATGTCCACAGAGTTCACACCCTTCCTGATGTGATTACATTCCATAGGCTATACTCTACAACTTTTGATTAATTTCCTGACCAACGTCAAAGGTAACACTAAGTGAATCATACTTTCTAGCCTACTCCAATGCCATCATATTATGCTCAGCCATGGCCTAGAGTAATACTAATAATCAGACAATGATAATGATAGATTCTCAACATGCTGTACCTGCATACCCCACCTCACTTAGACAATTTTAGGAATGGTGATAAGCTTGTAGCTCCACTAAGATTAATAGATAATCCGGTGTAGGCTCCATACATCCTCCCTACCACTCCTCCCCCTTTTCACCATGATGAGATAAATTTACCCAGGATAGTGCATCTCAGATATTGAAAACCTTTAGGGACATTCATACCTACCATGAGTTGACTACCTATATCAGATATATCAGGTTTATCTCGGTGATCCATCACCTGCTAATGTAGTCTGCCATAGCAATATCGCTGCTTATGCGGTGAGTTGCTCCATGACATTTAGTGGGTGTGGTGCAGTTAGAAGCTAGAAAGGACAGTGAAGTACTTAGCAGGGACATTATGACCAGAATATGTCAGAATAAGGTTAAGGGTCAAAGCTGAAAGTGTTATCAGTAAACTCCATATCTCTTCCCTGCAGTGGAATTTGAACCTTTCTGACCAACATGCTATCCTTCTGTACACTCACAGAAAACCATGATATGGATGTTGTAAGTTCTGAAAAGATGCCAAGATCCATTCCTATATGGCTACCACCTATTCTAAATAGATGCCAGTTAGCAGAGTCCCTGAGACTCAACATAAAATAAATAGTGAATGATAGTAATGAAATAAATAGATAATGGATAGCACCATAGCCTTTACCAGACAAGACTTTGCAAGGTAGTCAATAGGCCGCCCCTCTCTACTGCAGCACATCTCTGCAGGATGGGCTGTGATCCTACACTTGCTTCACATAGGTTGATGCCAAGTTAAAAGATCCTCTGGCAATGAATTCAGGAAGAATGTTTGTTTTTGGAACATTATTTCTTCCAGATCCTGCACTGATAATTTCAAAGTGATAAACACATTTTATATGGGATATAATAGAATGAGACAAAGGTGAACACTTTGAAACTAGTGGATAAAACAGACCCCAAAACTTCTGACCCAATGTGAACCCATGCTGTACCCTCAACGTAAGTGCATATCCTCTCTGCATATATACAAACAATTGCAAAGTAGGGGATTTTCCCTGTGTGCTTAACAAAACTAATGGTACAAACAGGGAAGTTTGCCTGCCCCCTGTGGATATAGCAAGGTTTCCTATTGATTGTGTGCGCACGGCCATGTTGGTTCTGTCCACAGAAGTTCTTGCAAGATCATGTAGGTACCAAACTTGCTATCAGCATGACATGCAAGGACATGCAAGTCTGGTACAAGATCAGGTCCGAAAGTAGCTGATGATAGGTTGAGCTAAAAAAAAAGGTTCCAAATGGTCATTGAATGTGATTGTTCATATATATTGGAAGAATTGTAAGAGGTCAACAGATAGATATGGACTTCATTTTAAGTGGTAAAGGTAAACGTGACATCTTTTAATTAGGAATTGACACAAATAGATTAGACAATAAATACTTATTATCTTTTGCAGGAAACCACAATAAAAAAAAGATGTAAGTCCTCTGATTAAAAGTAATTGACTTCAAAATGCACTTTAAGAGAAGGTTCAGAACCAGGAAGAGGCCATTATCTCCGCCGCAGACTGGTTTCTGGCTTCTCTAATGGGCTATAAAAATCTAATAGACACATATTATAGGGAAAGGAAATAAAAGCTCTTTTTAACTCATGGTTCCTAGTCTTTGTTATTGTGCAACAAATTGTGAGCATTGTCATAGTAGCCTTTTCATCAATAATTCATTTTTACAGCCGGCAGCTGGTGTTCACTTCAATGGGATAGATCTATGAGACCAGTCTCTTAGAAAATTGGTCTATGAGGAGTCTTTGGGAGAGTAATCTTACTGTCTTCAGCTGTTTCATAACATGTCAAAGTTTGATAGTAAGAGTGAAATGCTAATGTACAGTAGAAATCATATAAAATTGCTCTTCAGATTCCAGATAGCCAACAGTCTCAAAAACAAATATGTGAGCCAGCAAGCAGAAATGGGGGTTCCTGCGGGATTTAGTACCTGTTTTAGCCACCAGGGGGCACCACTATGGGCTAGAATAGGAAAAATATGCCTAAAACTATTATAGGATACTTTTTTATGGAGAATTCAATGATTTTTCATAAAATGTTCTATTTTGGGTGGAAAGGTTCCAAATTAGGCATGTAAAAAGAATGTTTTTGGGCCTAAATAGGCATTTTTGTTGATGTCTGTTGCCATGGAAACATGATTTTCAGTCTAAATAGGAAAACCAATTATCCCATTTGAAAGAATCTTTCACTAGGTTTACTATGGTGAAAACAGAACGAAAATACCATTTCTAGATCAAAAGTTATAGGCAAAAGAATAAAAAATTATGCTAATTTAGCTAATTAGCATAAATTATGCCAATTATAGATGTATCTCATGATCAATTAGGCATAGAGCTTTTTGCCATTCAGGAAATGGTCACACCTACCTATGTTTAGCAAGCCATTCCTCTAAAACTAACAGGAGTATCTTCTCTTGCAATATATCACTGAAAAGCCAGTGATCTGAATTTTAAATTTGACTTTAAGCATGGATCCCCCTTTCTCCTTGCCTCCACACATATGTAGGTTCAAAGAAATCATCAAAAACAGAAGAAATTCAATGACATAAGATGCTACTAATTCTCTAGCAATTGGTAATTCTTCCCAAGCTACTTCCTTACTGACTAAAGAATGTATGTGTTGGAGATGTGTCATCATGTATCTAAGCACATCTCTTACCATCTCATAGGACCTAGTGTTACTACAATAAAATAGCTGGTGGTGTTAGGCCAGTAACTAATAGGACATACTATGCATTCCTTCACTATGGTAGCTGGACCCCGATTCTGCTACAATAGAACATAGAGAAAAATTACACACTTGCATTTGCACAAATATTTTGTGTGCACCACAAACTTCATGAAGAGAGAATCTACAAGTAATTTATTCAAAGACACCCATAAGTCGTGCTGATAGACCAGGTAGCTAAAATTTGTCATTATAGTATAGTACAAACAAAGAAAGGTGCAAGGAGGATAAACTCTGTGTCTATTAAGGTCAATAGCCACCGTCCTGGGGCATGTCAAATGACCGCTGACCATTAGCCCTTTAAGGAACACCATAACCCTTTAAGGGCCAATAGTGCATACATGCCAATTTGTTGTTTAACTCATGCAGCAATGACATAAGACATAGACAGTGACAAAGGACATACATGTCAATTTTAACATAGGCCAATGGCCTAAACTTAACCTTATTCCTGAGAAACGACAGTGGTTTCCCCCGAGTGCAAGTGCACCTGGGTGGGGGGGACATTCCTCATCACAAAAGTGAATGCACCTGCGGATAGTCCTCGGGGGCTCTTGAGGCTGCTCATGTGTTAAGGGCACTTGAATGCATGTTCTCAGACTCCTTGAGGGCTTGTGAGTCTACTCATGTGTTAAGGGCATAGTAACGTCATGCTTCCCTTCTCTCTTTTAGTTGGTGACATGTACTTGAAGACATTTCAGGGTCAAGTGCACCTAACAGGGTATATATAATTAGAAGAACCCCAGTGTAGCCACTCTTGAGAGAAAAGGTTTTTCCTCTTCTATTCTTTACATTCCACTGCTATTTTTTCTCTATGGACCTGTTACAACTCTGCACAGTTGTTAGCTGCTTGGAATAGTGAAAGGAGGGCTGAGGCTAACAAAGCTCACTAAAAAGTAGCTGGCTATCAGAAAGGAAGGCAGGCCTACCTTACCATAGCAGTATAGAATATGGGGGGGATCACTAACATCTCACAGGTAGTGATGGCAGAATCTTATGAATTAAGGACGTCTCTGCAGAATGGGTTGTGCTTCTACACTTCCTTCACATAGGTTGATGCCAAGTCAAAAGATCCTCTGGCAATGAACTCAGGAAGAATGTTTGCCTTAAAGTAGGAAAGGAGAACATTTCTACTACTCCATCATCAAATTCATTTTGAGTTGCAAATGTGAGACAGGTATGATAATCTTGGGATGTTATGCTAATAGGATGTTACGCTTGGAAATGTATCATCGCTCTATGATCAAAGGAAACTTGAAATTCCTATTTATATGGAAATCATGATTGATGCTGCATCCCCCTTTGTCATTTTTTGGAGTTGCTTGCCACGTAGCGGCCGGGAGCGCAGCGACCATAGCAACTTCATTATGTTTTCGGTTTGTCAGTGATGTCACGGTCACCAGTGATGTCACGCAATTTGTGACATCATACATAGGCCGTAACGTCACACATTGGCTGCAGAGTGGCAAGTTGTGCAGGAGGGATAGGAGTGGCAACTCCTATCCATGGTCCTTGCCACATTTTTCTTGTTATTGATCCTTTGCTAAGTGTACAGGGATAGCTAAACTGCTATCAATATAACCTCATGAAGGTCTTCCTGGGAATGGCCTCTTGATACCTTCCCTTTTATAGTTGTTTCTTGGCATTTACGCTATGAAGTACTGACAAGAGGCCCCCATTTGTCCATACCAAAATGTAGCAACTGTTCAATTTCTTTGAGATGCAAGATGTTAGCAAAGAGTTGTTTTGCTTTGAGACAATGTATTTTATAGATAGTTGTGGGCTGGCTGCAGTCCACTCTACTGACAAGATATGATAATCATATATAACATCATCAGAGACTGAAGCAAGTCTAAGACAGCTATTACACCCTTTGTTAATTCATCAGTTCCTCAATAACTAGACTATACAAAGGTTCATGTAATCACTTTGGATTCCTGTAAAGGCCAATGTAAGGGAAATGATAGGCCTTCAGTTGGAGACTTACTTGTCCACCCATCGTTTATTCCAAATAATATTCAATGTGTTGTAAACTGTGCTTAATCTGAACTCTAAACTCTGAACCCTGTGGTGAAACAGATTCATCACATCTGCAGCCCACTTCTTCATTACAAACACAAAAAGCAGTGAAGACAGATGTGGCAGGGGTAGAGAAGCACCCTTTCAGAGCCCAAGGGGCACTACCATTCTATCTTAGAATAATGGAGGAAATGGAGGAGAAAAAGACAAATGCCCCTTTTCTACGACTGGATTTGACTGAGAATGACATAGGAACAGGCAGCCAAGTGTTCTGTAAAGTGACGGAAATTGATGGGGATCGATAAGCACATGACAATGTTAACACATTAGGGTTATTCTAGCTATGCTCCATATATAAATTTACTAAAGGTTTAAAGCAGGATTTATTCTGACATTTGGTCACAATGTACAATTTAATAGTCATGAAATGGCTTATGAAACAGAATACTCCACTGCCCTAGGGTAGTTATAAACCCTTAGGGTACCACCATACAGAAAGCAGCAAAACAAAGTGGTCTTAGACCACTTTTATGTAACTCCCACTATACCCCTCTCTCAGCCACAGGAACAGGAAATGGAACAGGAAATACTAGTGCCATGATAATTATGGTGTTAGATAGTGTAGACAAAGAAAAGTATGTTGGAGAGCAGTTCTACGGAATGAACAAGGTGATAGTCCTGATGAATGAGTCTACATGTGTGGGTAGGACAATCCCATGGAGGGCAACACAGAGGCTTCAAATCTATTTACATGCAAATACCCCTTCTGGTTAACACCTTTTCCACTAGCACAATCAATGAGACACTAACTTTATTTCCACCACTGGTTCTCCTTTGCCTGTCCCTCATTCAATGAGGTGACTTATATTACCTCTTCAAGACTACTTTTATTGAGTTTGAAGACTTGTATGTTCTGGGAATCCAGTTTCCTGACAGGTGTTCTGCAAAGAAAGCTGAGATAACTGACTTAAATCATGGTGATTGTTATTTTGCACAGCTTGTCTGCTACTAACTCTGTCATGAAATGCTCAGCTGTAAATGATGAGACCTGACTTGAGGGCGCAGATAAAATACAATTTTCTTCATTAAATAATTGTAGGGTATTTTGTTCTAGGTACTGTGTGAGCTGGGATAATTCATCATATTTTGGTATATTTTACTCGTGAAAGATTGAAAGTGATGAGACTCTCTCTCTCTGAACCCTTTGGACAAATCCGAGTTGTTTTTTTCTGAGCATCAAAAACTGAACTCTTTTATACATCTGCTATGAATGAAGCCAATACTATGAGTGAATTCAATGTTGGTATCAGACCATGTATACCACTCTATTGGGCTTCTGTTGCTCCACACAGAGGATGTGTTACATGAACCATAACAAGGCGATTCGATTCCAAGGTGGCTGAAAATATAGCACATGATAGCTTTTATTAGAAAATAATCAAATGATTCAGTGTGCTATAAGCAAGAGCAGTCATGAATATACCTTGGATGCATTTCATACTGAGAATTCATTTAATAACATACCAAGCACTGTGACCAAGCCTATGGCTATGATGAGAGGGCAAACCATTTTTTCTGTATAGAGGTGACCCATCAAGGTAAAACACCCCTCTGTGGGGGATTTTTAATTCCCCATTTGGCCACCAGTGGGCATTGGAGGGGCAAAATTACTGTAAAATCAGTATGAAAATATTTTAAGCTAATTTCTGATGCAGTCTCATTTAAGATGCACCATTTTCAGTAAAATGGCCCATATTTGGATGGTAAAATGAACATTTTTCATGAAAAATCAACCTATAAGCCTGTTCCTGGTTGCCATGGCAACCATTCCAATAATCAAAATTTGCAGATTTTTATGCCAATTTTTGGGGATATTCACCAAAAACCCAAAACTGAAAACAGAAATGGAAAATTCCTTCTAGATCAAAATCTATGATAAAAATCACTACATTGTTATGTATTTTTTTTAATGAAAAAGTCTGATTTATTGTGTTTTTAGACATTATTATGGTTAATAACGTATTTAGAGCCTAATCCCTGATTTCAAAATTAATATGAATAATGACCTATGTTCAATCAGGGGTTCTGACATAACTACTGGTGATTTGTCTGTGCATGAATTTGCATCTATCTACACAACTTTTAAATGCAATGGGTTATCTACTTCAAATATCTTACATAGTCATGTGACCTTGACTTACTAAAACAATCCCCTCCGTAGAGCTAGGGTGCAACCTCTATAGGAATGAATAAGCAATTGATGATAATAGTTGATAGATATTTACATCCAAATCCAAGTAAGAGAGGAAAAATCATCATTCAGATCCATTATGATAAGCTCCTTCATATAGCTGAAACCTTTTTAGATAATTGTCTTGAAATATCCTACACCACATATATGCCAAGTATGAAATAGCCAGAAGATGCTTATGACTTTGAATATTACTCAATTTGATTTCAGTTATCAATCATCACTGTCTGAGCCCAAGCAGAACATAGAAAGTCTTGGGAAATTCTGGATGAAAGAATGGATGTTCCTCCATCTTCCATCCCATCGTGCCCGGAGGACCAGGTTAGGTCAATCCATGACTTTTTGCAGCTCTGTGATATTTTGCAGTACCTGTGGAATATGGCATGTGCCTTAGATATAGCAGGTACTGCCAAATATGGCGTATATCATGAAATACAGCAGGTTTCCATTGCAAAATATGACATGTATCCTAGATATGGCAGGTACTGCCAAATATGGCGTATGTCCCTACACACAGTAGGTCTTCCTTGCAAAATATGGCATGTACCCTAGATATAGCAGGTACTGCCCAATATGGCGTATGCCCCTATATTTAGCAGATGATATGAAAATTATTGATTATTAATTGATGTTTATATCAAATGATTGAGATTTTCTTGCTAATGCACTGAGTTAGATACCTGAGAACCTGTCTGGGTGTAGATAGGATAATGACCTTGCACATATTACTCTCAAATTTGACCACAAATTATGATTAAGACACCACAAATTGCCTACACTTTTGGATCATCAAAACTTACCCAGATTTCCATCACAAAAGCTGAATTTATAGAGTGATGATAGATACCATAATGAATGAAATGTACAAAGATATGTAGGTCTATGAATGATCTTCAGAATACACATGCTTCTAAAATGTTGTTTTTAATATAAGTTCATATAAATAGCAATTTAAAATGCTTACTGCAGAATCTAGCACCTACTGCCAAAAATGGCAGTAGGTGATATACACCTAGTAGGTGCTAGATTATGCATGTGATGTGAAAAAGTAAGCTTTTAACAAACCTGGAGACTGAGCATCATAATCCCTCATGACTCAAAGCGGAATCATGTAGAATCTATTTCTAGCATGCCGTCAACATTCTTCATATTAAGATAAAATAAGAATCAGATCTATTTTCTCTATTCTAAGATATCAGCAGCTCTCCTATTAGGCTGGAAATTAATATTTTAATTTTGCAGATAGTTAAGTATGGTGCATGATGATGAATGAATACTAAGGCATGTATCAACAATCGCAGGGGAGTAATTGTATCATGTGAAGCCAATCTCACTATAGATTTCGAATATTCTAATTCCACTGGCTCGTATCACCATCTAGCATACAAGGTTCTCTAAACAAAAAAAAAAACACCCATAGATCTAAATCAGACTAACTGTAGCAACATAGTGTACCACAGTGATATAACGATAAAATAATATTCAAGTGCATGTACCCCACACAAGTAGATGTTGCCTCTGGTCATGCCAAGGCTATAGCTCTGTTTTCTGTACTCTGGTGTTCTGAGGTATATAAACCCTAAGGCATAGTGGCCCTAGACTATTATATTATGACCACCACCATGCACGTCAGAAATAAGGGGAAAAGAACCGAAAATACTGCTAATACTCTTCAAGCATAGGTTGTTTCCTATGCAGTCTGAAACATAATTATGCTTACAGAGGGCCAGGTTCAGGGTCATGCTGGTGCTTACTAATGCCATTATGATGGCGCGAGGTACAAGTGTGTGCCCTCTGACCCTTTCAGCTGACATTGGTTTCTATGATGCAGCCCATACCTTTCTGACAAACATCAAAAAGGCAAGTCATGCGATCTATTCTATGTCTCTAGTTTATGTCAACACTGAAGATGGACGTGCATATTATGGTGTGCGTGATCTGCACTCTCCACTGAAAAGTTCTAGAGAAAAGGATTTTGGGCTAAAATTATTTGAGAAATCGATTGATGTATATGCATAAATTTGTGTTTGGCTCTGAGGTCTGAACTTCTGAAATGTTTGAAAAAAAGATCACCTTGGGAGAAAAAGATATAAGATAGCATTTGTGGATTACTCTCTAGAAGTTAACTTCTATCCCCCTGACCCTGTGTGAACCCATGCTATCCCTGAACCCTGAATACACTCACTCTGCAAACAACAGCAAAATAGGCTATTTCCCCTAAGTGATTAAAAAGGCTATTGGTGCAGACACACAGAAAACCTGCCGCCGCCTAAAACTCGTCAATACTGACGGGTTTAGAGTAGTCAAGGTCAAATGACAATCTAAACTCGTCATACTGACAATACAAAGTCATCATACGGACGACCTAAGTGGTCAAGATGACGACCTCAAGTAGCCATTTTGATGACCTAAAGCTGTAGATTTAGGTATTGTCAACCTGAGGACTTAAAGTCGTCTGCACTGACGAGTTTTGGGCTTCTCAGGTTTTCAGTGCAAGGAAACGTGCCTGTCATGTAAATGAAGTCCTAATGCTGACCACACACCTGGCACAAACGGAGCTGAAAAGGAATTGGTCATTGGGTATAGTTGACATTATAATAGCCATTACAGTGGACAATCCAATCGTAAGCTAGGAAAGGAAGACCAAATGAGAGGGTGTTTATGCAACCAGATAGATTAAGAAAAAGAGAGTGATCCAGAGAAAGAAAATACACTGAAAGGAGAGAAAAAAAAGGCATACAAATTCTAAGTTGACCTTCAGCCTATAATGAATAGCGGTTTTAACAGACATGATTAGGGTACTTTTGCCCATCTATAGGATCCCCAGCTGCAATGCCAGCTTCAAAATAGATGAATTCTGCGAATCAATATGTCTCAATGATATTTTGTGTTGTTACAATTCTTTGTTTACAGTACGTTTCCTAGTCATAGTATATATTTGATAGATGATGGGATTTAAGCAGTTTGTAGAATGAGAAAAGGATTTAGTCTTGACATAAGAGTCCACTGCTATCAGAGAGCATGAAAGTGGTTTCAAATCTATTTATAATAATCATATATGTGACCCATCCTAACAAAGTGGTACTGAAGTCGCACATTTACAAGCCTAGATATGGCCCTTTCAAGTGGTATACTTGTCAAAAATAATAGATTTTTAAAAATTGATATTTTAGCATTTTTTCAACATATGGGTAGATATCTTTCAGAATCCTTGCTTACTAAACTGAATTTACGCCCCAAATGCCAGAAAGACATAGCTCTAGTTTTCATGGTTATTTAGAAATACGTAGGAATTATATAGGATTCATAAATTATTATATGATTGATATGTCAATTATCTCAGTTTAATCAATTTTTAATCGGTCAGACTAAATTTACCAGCAGAAGATCTGCAGAAGACCACTTGGTTCAAATATGCAAGTGTTATATACCAAATGAAAGCTTTTGATGAGCTGTAAATGAATATGCCAATAACTAAACATTTTGCATGTGCGACTTCAGAACCGTTTTGTAAGGATGGGTCACATATGTAAATTCTCTCTTCTGGTTAGCACCACTTCCAGGGATACATTGATTGGACACTAACTTCTCTTCCACTACTGACTCCCTTTTCCTGCCCTGCACTTGCAAAGGTAGTAATCTACCCTCTTCCAAACTAGCGATATTGGGTGTCATGTCCTTTGAGATCTTATGTTCTTTGGGGCATTTGGTGTCTGACTGGAGTTCTGGGTATGAAAGAGTAGATTACCCACATCAAGGTTAATGGTTACTTTCTACAACCTTTTTCTGCTTTCCAACCTTTAAGAAAATGCCCATCTGTAGATCTATGATGGACCCTCTGAATCCTAACTATTTAGCCGGCTAGTGCATTAATGCAATACCAGGTAGACTACGGCCAGTACATTAAAGCACTATGAGGATCACTTTTTAAGTATATATTAGCATTATCCTGGGTCCCACCAATTATTATCAATTATATAGGACTGGAGCACTTATATTATTTACTGTGTGTGAATTACCTGTGTATTGACATTTTGTATTAATGATACATAAGTTCTGTCTAAAACTTGAATAAACCAGTGATAACTAGAATACATAATAAGAGCTTGATATTCTTACTCCTTATAGCCACTAGTCATATGATATTTCTCATATTCCTAGTATGGCAAAGTGGTGGAGAACCCGGGTGACAAGATTATGGTGGCCTAGGCCTATATATGTGACTGCATCAAAGTAAATTACCCTTGACTTTGCCCAAAAGAAGCAACATTTTTAATCCCCTCCCCCGGCCCCCCTCCCCATGTCTAGGTTATATTATTTTGCCCACTGCACCTCTACATTTACTCATAATGCCCCTATACAGGACAACACCCCTACTTCACCAGTGCTGCCCGCTGGTGTCTTACATTGGGGACGCATGAATTAGCGCCGTGCTTCTTAGCAACAGGGCATAGCACAGTAACGTCAAACAAAATAACACTCTCCAAGCAGATCCGAGAGCCATTGAATATATGGAATTACCTTTCAGTGTCTCTAGTAGCAGATCGCTTGAGGGCCACCTTAAAATCACTGAGGTCCCCTATCAGAGCCGGCAAAGGAGCCTAGTCTCCCCTCCTCCAGTCCATTAACTACCCTACCTGGCTGCCAATCAAGGAATTCAATATATAGCTTTGAAAATATGTCTGATATGATATCTAATTGCCATGTCAAGTTAGCTGGCACTTTCCTCACTGCTTCACAGACTGAAAATGTTGCTTCATCTGATACCTCACAGGTACTTCACTTTGAATCAGTCACAAATTGACCATTTCTGACCAGCGACCAAGGAACCCATTTACATATATATTGTAAACAATTAATTATTAATGATAACCTCAATGAAGTACTGTGTAGTTCAACTCCCCCAAACATACCAATTGCCACTCACCTTCCAACAATTTTGGATCCTTTTAGATAAGTCTCCTTGGATTTCCGAGGTCTGGCTCCCTACACGACCTTAGGTGATATAGAAGCCATTAATATACCTTCACCGCTCTCACCCCTCATGAGCATTTTATGTGATTCTAACATGCAAGTATCACCCATAACATCAAAAATAAAATCTATCAACAATGTCATTCTGCTTAAGACTTATTTTTTTATGCTGAAGGATATATACAGTTCTCTTTTATAAAACTGGAATCCCAGAATCTTATATTCCATAAAGGGTTCTGTTATGTATTAACACTAAGCTCTACATTACATGTAAAGGTGTGGCATACAACATTGATAGCCATAGACCATATTTACTGCATGTACCCTGCAGTAATAAACCTAGCCTCTGGTCATGTCATAGTCCATTCTATATGCCCCATCTGGTCCTTTTCCATCCTTTCAGCTTACATAACTATAATACAGCTTGTACCTTTCTTACATCAAAGTCGCTGGTTTTGTAAGACATGATCCCTAGTCTCACCTCTGGTTTATTTCCATCTTCTGCTTGGACCTGCATACTCTCTGAGGACTATGCATGCTCAGGCCCATTTAATCTTAGATTCTAAGGACGAAATCTCTTGGCCTGGGATATCTGAGGTTTGGGATATGTTTATGTTCAGCACTGACTGAGAATCCATAACCTTTAAAACTATGTTGATATCAGAGGTTAGGTATTTTTTGCAACATATTCTGATTCTCTGTCTAAAAATGATCATTAAGCAAGGAATCTTGGTCAAATACACGTGAACAAATTTGGAATAAGCTGATTTTCTCAGGAAAGATGCGCAGAAGGGCCCTAAAAGCCATGACAAAACTCCTTAAAAATCCACCTTGTGCCCGTACCGACATTCCTACACTTTCTAATCTATATAGCTGGGAAGAATAGTTAAAGGGGGGCTTGTACGGCAAGAAAAAAGGGGATGTCTGCTGAAAGAATGTACATATACTCGTAGGACCCAGCGGAAAGATTGGAACTCCCTGATTGGTCAAAGGGTGGTCACAGGCGGGTACATCTTAGCTGTGCTAGCCCCCCTTTTTAGGGTACCAAGATATGACCGTGTGGGTGTATGAGTGAACTACTAAATCAGCATTGCAGCATATGAGTCAAGCAGCTCTGTCGACCATCAGTGTGCGGTGAGTAGCTCTATGGTCAGTGAGGTGGTAAAAGCAATGCTGGTAGTAGATCAGGATCACCAAAGTCTGAGCAGGTGCTTTAGGGTCAAGACCTAGCAATGAGGGAGGGGGAAGGAAGGTCAGGGGGCAGATGTGTCACAAGGTACAGTATAATTGCTATTAGCATAGACAGGCCCAGATATAATCTACCGAGCAGCTGAAATATGAAGCTACAGTCTGGTTACATTCTTTGTACTTTGTGATGGTCTACAGGTTTGATATTGCTAAAGGCTGCTTCTTGATTGCTTACACTTCTAATAAAAGTGACATCGAGTTGTTTTTACTGAAAATGGAATTCTTGAGCCATTGTGCTTGATAGCGGTTATCAATGGATCATAGACATGTGTGGCATGGCATTTTGTACTGTATTGCACTTTCTGAGAGAGCATGGGTAAAGTGTGAAAATACTCTTTCTACAAAATACAGTGTCTAGGTATTAGTGATAGATCAACCAATGTACCATGATGCTGCTGGTTATTCCCCAAAATCATTGTTATTCTGTATGTCAAATAGCTATAACAGATTTGGCTGTAACTCCCTCACTATCTTTTTATTACGAACAGGAGAGGATTTATTAATGACTGCATTCTCCAAGAATTTCTATAGGATGTACAAGAGTTTCTAACTGGGCGTTAACCTTTGTACCCTCATAAAACATTTATACAGAGTGGATCAGATGTACTTTAATGCTTCCGGCATACTCAAATCCCCCTTAAAAGATCACTGAGGATGCTATAATCCCCTATACATTAGATCGATAGTTCATATAGAGCACCTAAAAGTGGGAGACAATACTATATGGAACGTATGAGCTAGATTCAATATCATTGTTCTATCGGCCTTATCCTTCATTATCATGTGGTAAACGTGTTTGATAGACAAGATCCAAACTGTAAATTGATGATAAGGCCCATAAAGCCTTAGAAAATGAGGTGGATGGAAGACTTATGAGCTCATGAACTAAACTATCCCTAAATATCAAGTGCTCCAACCACTTAGACCACCAGACTATATTACCTAGGGTAACCAGCTGTACCAGGTCTCATTAGAAGACAAGAGGCCTGTCTATAGTAAGGAGACACCCGGGCTTGTCTCAGACCTGATTACAAAAAGTAATAGCACTAATGATATACCCAGCCACCTCTATCTTCACACTTACAACAGGTACTAATATGTCTGGGTTTCCACCTCAGGGGCTCCTAATCAAACCCTGCTGGTACCTAATCCTAGGCATTGTAGAACAAGTGATTAGTCGCTAATGTTCTAGAGGTGCATCTAAATTGCTTCCAGTGATATCAAACCAAAAGAAAGAGTAGTAATCTTTTGTCTGAGAAGGCATTCTCAGATGGAGGCCTCTGGGAATAATAAAAATTAGAGTTGACTCTGCAAAGAAATGGAATTCCAAAGTCTATACATCTTTGTCCTTTATACTTGTAAGTGTAATTATATGATTGGTCAGACACAATTTAAGAAGCATCTTTAGAATGATAGAAGATTTTTGAGACTACATTATGCAAGAAATATATCAGTAGGCTTTCCTGAAACGTTTATCAGAGAAATCATTATTCACAGTCCATTCATTGCAATGCTGATCCAAATACTATAACAACCTTCAGGTCATTAACCATAAATGATGATAAAACATCATGAATAAACCTGTTGACATATACAATTATTACTTACAGATAGCATTAAGGTTACAATGATTTTGCTCTTATTCATCACAGTTGGGTACACCTTCAACTGTAGTTCTGAAAACCGTCTGCTGTGCTAGTATGCATAAGAATCTGATTTGCCCTACCCAGAATGGACTATAAAAATACAGATCTAATACAGATTTGCAATAGGCCATGGAAATAATGAATACCTTCTTAAGTAAGAGCCATGTGGCATAAGCTATACAGTAATGCCCTTTCTTCAACACCAGTTCGTTCTTTTCACAAATGCTGTATTTTGGACTGAGCTGAGAATTTTGAACTGAGGCAAACAGGAACAGAGAATTATTATATCATGTGTTGTCACTATTATGCCTAGAATAAAAGATCATTCAAATAATCATTGGAATTGGTCAATGTAGCTACTTCTCCATGAACTAAAGGCTCACCTGCCGTTGTATTAAATCCCAAGATGGTTAATTGCCTGAAGCCCTTATTCCATTTTGTACCAGAGATTTGACTGTCTAGGGAAGGCATGCAATAGCTCAACAAATTTTACACTGAAAACCTGGAAGATCTGAAACTAGTCAGAGGTGACCACTTTAGGTCCTCAAGTTGATGATACCTAAAACTACAACTTTAGGTAGTCAAAATGACGACTTTAGGTTGTCAGACTGATGACCTGAGTCTCAATATGATGACTGTGTACTGTGAGTGTTGTCATCCTGATGACTCAGGTTGTCAGGATGATGACCTAAAGTCGTCATTTTGACTACCTAAAGTTTTAGGTATCGTCAACTTGAGGACCTAAAGTGGTCACCGCTGACTAGTTTCAGATCTTCCAGGTTTTCAGTGTATACCTTCTGATTCCACTCTGTGCATTGACAGTATCTTCTGTCTTAGTGCTAGATGGATCACTAAATTTTCAGGGAATATACATGTACATGCAATCTTTCTTCCACATAAACATCACCTGTCTTAAAGTAACTTCCTCAGTTATCTCTGCAATGATTATTTCAACGAATTCAGTTAACCCCTATTTAATAAGTTGTGCAGCCATGGAGGAATTCTTAAACATTTACAGTTAAGCTACTGATATCAGCTATATAATACTGAATTGAACGATTTTCCTGCCTGTGGTGTGCTTGCTATAGTTCTGAAATGTTAAAAAAATACCCAATCTTCTCGGTGCTAGAATCACATCTGTAACTAAAGCAAGGGCAAAGTCACGATAATAATATTATGCCAGAATAGCTAGATATCAGAAAGCAACGTTATTATCAAACTGGGGAAAATAATTTGGAAATAAAAGTGGCATAATGGTACTTGTGGAAGGTGGCAGGGGAAATCCAACTACCTGCCCAATCGCAATATATGCATTGAAACAGACCCTATGTATAATGAATAGAAAGGGGGAGGGGCGGTGATACCCTGAGGACAGCAACAGATTGAAGAGCTTACACACATTATCAGTGACATACCTTTGGCTTTTTGGAGTACTCTGTGACAACATATTCTGACTCTCTGTCTAAAAATGACCCTGAGCAACCCATAATATACCTGCACACTAAATACACTCCCTGTACAAACACCAGCAAAGTAGGGTATTTTCCCTAAGTGCTTAACAAGGTCATTAGTGCACACAAGGAAACGTGCCTGTCATGTAAATGATGTCCTAATGCTGGCAAGAATAGGACTGGTTCAAACGGTGGACCTGAGAAGGAATTTGGTTACTGAACATGATTGCCACTAAGACAGTCCATACTCTGCACATTCCAATGGTAGGCTTAGAAAGACCAATTAAGAGGGGAGTGTATGCAACCAGATAGCTTAAAAGAAAGGAACTGATCCAGAGAAAGAAATAGAATGAAAAGAAAGAGAAAAGGGCATGCAAATTCTGCAAGACAACCTTCAGCCTATGTGGTAAAGGAATAGTGTTTGTCATAAAACATGATTTTGGTAGTTGTTCCCATAGGATCCCGACCTGCAATAATAGGTTAAAAAAAGTGGATCAATATGTCTCAATTTTTGTTGTTGTTGTTACAATTCCTTTTTTAGAGTATGTTTCCCAGTCATAGTATTGTATTCAATAGATGGTGGGATTTAAGAAGTTTGTAGAATGGGAAAGGATTTAGTGTTGACATATGTGACCCATCCTAATAAAGTGGTACTGAAGTCGCATATTCAGAAGCATAGATATGGCCTTTTCAAGTGGTATAGTGTCAAAAATGTCAGATTTTTCAGGATTGACATTTTTTCTAACATATGGGTATATATCTTTCAGAATCCTTGCTTACTAAACTTAATTTAAGCCCCAAATGCCTAAAAGACATAGCTATAGTTGTCATGGTTATAAAGAATTACATAGGGATTATATAGGATTCATAAATCATCACCGGCAGAAGATCTGCAAAAGACCAAATGAAAGCTCTTGATGAGCTGTAAATGAATACGCCAATAACTAGACATGTTATATGTGCGACTTCCAAACCATTTTGTCAGGGTGGGTTACATATGAGTCCATCGGTATCAGTAGGGCATTCCTATGGTTAGCACCACGTCCAAGAATACATTGATCGGACACTAACTTGAACTCTTCCGCTACTGACTCCCTTTGCCTGCTCTCCACTTGTTCAGATAGTAATCTACCCTTTTTAGGTAGACTAGTTATATTGGATTTGAAATCTTATGTCCTTTGGGACATTCGGTGTCTGACTAGAGTTCTGGAATGAAAGCTTAGATTGGTGACCTCGAGACCCGCATTAAGATTAATGGTTACATTCTGCAGCTTTTTTTTTTTGCTTACCAACCTTTAAGAAAATGCCTATCTGTAGATCCTATGATGGTTCCTCTGGATCCTAAAGAAAGCTAGAAAATTCCAACAGTATTCCAGTGGTCATATTCAATGACTGCAGGTGCATTGTAAAATATCAATATTAGGGAGAATGAGGTGGATAATGGATAAACGCAGATTCTTTCCTTTAGACTTTCTAAAGACTTTCTAGGTTCTGCTTGGGCTCGGGCAATTACTAGCTAAAATCTCACTGAGCCAAATTTGAAGTAATAGTCACTTTGAATATAATTTTACATTTTCAATTCTTTACATTTGGCCTAGATGAGGAAATGTTTCTAAAGCATGGTAATCCACCTGCAGTAAAATAATTGAATTCTGGAGCCAATAGAATTCAATTCATGAAATGTCCTCTTCATAGCACATTGCATGGTCATTATATACATCGTTTTACCAAAGGTAGTTTGCACCAACTGGCTGGAAAGAGAAAAGCAACATGGGCAGACTCTAATATACTGTCGCTATGCGGACTGACAGCTCGGGTTTTCCCACCTTGCTTGAGATTATTTTCCATGCATTACACTCTACATCTCATGATTACTTTTCTGACCAACATCAAAGGCTTTATCAAATGCTATCTTGTCTCGGTATGATATATTTTTGCCCTTTGGCTACAGCTGAGAGATGCTCAGGTAGATGAAACTTTCTCAAAATTACTGTTATGCTAAGTTATATGCTTTAAGATGGCACCTCTGGTATGTGTAGATCTTTACATGCTAGAAAGATGGGCCAAAGCATAATAAACCTTGTTCTGATTTTCATTCAACTGCATGAAGATGCCCCCCCCCTCAACTCAACATCTTTAGGGACAGCAAATGATGGTACTGAAATATTACACGCAGTCCTAAACTAGGTAAACAAAATAATATGAAGACTATAGTTGTAACACTCTTTGAATCCCCCCCAACCCACCTAAGAAATCCTCATCGCACCTTATCATGATATTAGATAGAACTGCTCACTACATATGTCATTGGAGAACCCATTAAAGAAAACAAATCGATGTCTTGTAAGGATATAACTTAAAGCACATCCAGCTGAAAACTTTGTGTCCCTCAGCTGTGAATATTGATTCCATATAACTGATAAAATAAATATCATTGAAATATAATTCTGTAACAATTAGTGGACCACATTTAAGTAGTACTTCAAGTATGAAGAAAAAGGTTTATCATGGCTACTTTAAGGTTGACAGCTGTAATTTGGAAAGCCATAACATAGGGTCTATACTCATCCTTACCATTTATCCTTCGCATCCACACCCTAAACCAAGGTGAGATGTAGGGCTATGCTGTGCTTAGATATAAAGATATGAATTTGGAATTGACCTTAGAAATCAAACATGGTCATTACACATAAATATGTATACTATGCTTATTACTTGCCAAAAATACTATAAATGGTATTTCATGTAAATAGCATTGCTTGCCAGGTACTGCTGAGCAATTCTACTGGTGAGACAGTGTGATGAATGAGGTGAGATGAGTTTGTGAATTTACCATATATATGCGGCAATAGTCAGCGGACAGAGAGAGAGTGTTTCGAATATCAACTCGCATGTTCTGCAGGTGGTATACTGAGTAATATAATATAATGGGATACAAATGGGATGGGGGGAGGGGAAAACAGTGAGGGGAACCAGTGAGGTATGGTGAGACTCAAGGTAAGTCAGGTAAGTCAAGAGTCAACGGACACTACCAGGTGGTTAGTCTGTAGTGCTTGGGGAAGCTTGTATTTGTTAAAGAGGTTATTACTTGATTGACTAGACATCAATCAAGTATTTACTTCTATCTAAACCTTACCATATTTTGCTGATACAGTGTCTCCATGAGCATTGCAAAGCTGTTACCTTATAGGACAGGGACCCTGTATAAATCTATTGTGCTGACAAGGCATATTAAAAGGGCTACCAGCAGATAATTTACACATGGGAATAGATTATTGATGTTGTCACACCTCTGGGTAATCCTAAACCCTTTAACAGGCCACCTACATATATGTACAACCACACAAAGGCCTTATTACCCTAAGCCTAAGGTAGGTATGATGCACTAACACTCTGTGTCCCTTGGGGTACTCAACTAGTTCTGCTCTAGCCAATCTCAAAAGACCACTACAAGAGTGTTGTTCAGTCCCCACTGCCACTCTTACAGGCACTCTCAGACTCAGTCTGCCATAGACAGAGATACCCTGTCCTGGGGCTCCTCCCGTACAGAGTGATCTTGAGCAAACTACCATGCCTGCCCAGGCGCCTCTCTTAAGGGAACCTTTAAACCTTGCACACATGCATCACTGACTTTTAGCCCTTTAAAAACAGGATCACTTACACACTCTTATTATCTGATTGACTAGACGTTAATGTCTAACATTGCAGCCCTGGTGAGTTATGGCCATAGTACATGATAGTCAATCATACTTGTGCCTGTGGCACTGCCTTAGACATTTTTGAAACTTGCTACTGATTTGGCCTGTTAAATGGCTGATGTGAGCCTATCCCAGAGGTTCACACCGCAGTATTGCAGGGACTTTTTAAACTTTTGTTTCTTACCTTGAGATCACCTCTAGTCCTTGCATTTCGGGTAGGGCAAAGCCCTGAGCTGATGGATTGCTTATACACTATGGAAGCAAGTTGTTTGACCCTTCTAGCATTGATCTTTTCAATTTTTCACTCCTTGTGGAGTTGGTTAGTATGGGATAGTATACTATATTTCTCAGTACAGATGCGGAGTGCTCTATTCTGGAGGGTTTGTAGCTGATCTACTCTGTTTTTCTTTGCACCATCCATTAAAAAACTGCAGTAGTCCAGGTATGGGAGTATGGTCTGTTTATATACAGTGAGGGTGGTGTCTTTGTCAATGAGGTAGCATATTTTTTCCCAATTTAAATATTTATCTTTTGTCTAACTTTAAGTTCTCTGGTTTTTCATAAATGAATTCAACTTCAGCTCTGTATCTAACTTTACACCGAGGTAGCTGTAGTCAGATGGGGACTCAAGCTTATTGCCCTTTATGTATAGTGACATATTGTCACAGGCCACTACTGCCAATTTCTCACCATACTAGACTGTCTGTGTCTTCTTAGTATTTATAGTCATACCGTTACTTGTGCACCAGGTATCTAGCTTGTTTAGGTCCTGCTGCAGCATGGCTCTTGCCTGCCATGGATCTTTATGGCTTGAGGTCAATACAATGTCATCAGCATATAATATCATATCTGAGTGAACCGTGGTGTCTGTAATGTCATTAATGTATAGTATAAATAGTAAGGTTCTTATATTAAGCACCCCTTGACCAATCATGGGTCCATGACTTTTCTGCTTGGTCCCGCGATTTTATGAACGATTTTTGAACCCATGTTGACATTTGCAGTGCTAGCCCCCCTTTAATGCTGTAAAACGAAAATAGGATTATAATAGATTACGGTAACGATTCTATGAAAAGAGTTTTAATGCAAATACCTAAAAATGTTTGCTCCTCAGGTTGCTCCAAATTACCACATAGTCATCTCCATGCCAATTTAAACTATCAACTAGATTGCAGTTATTACCACTTTATACAGCTGTTACTACATGATGACCTTTAGATAACTTATCTTGTGATTTCCGAGGTCATGCACCCTACCTGACCTTAGGTAAGATGGCAACCATCAATAAACCTTTATCACTCACACCTCATGCGCGACTTATGAGGTTCTAACATGCAAGTATCATTCATCACATCAAGAATAAAATCTATGTCTTTCTTCTAAAGACTTTATTTCTTTAAACTGAAGGAGTCAGGTTTACTTTATAAAGTGGGAATCCTAGCATTCTATGTTTCATCTAGTGTTCTGTAAGATACTAGTCGTAGAGACTGAAATCAACCAAATGTAAAAGCGTGGCATAGTGGCACATGACAGCCATAGACCATAATTATTGCAAGTACCCCACAGTAATAGGTAGCCTCTAGTCATGTCATGCTCTATGACCCATTATCAATTCTTTTTAGCTTACATAGTTGTAATATAGCTTGTACCTTTCTTACATCAAAGTTACTGGTTTTGAAAGTCATGCTACCTAGACTCCACCTCTGGTTTATTTCCATCTTCTGGTTGGATACTCTCTGAGGGCTGTGCATTGTTAGGCCCTATTAATCATCTAAGGAAGAAAGTCTCAAGGGCCTGGATATCTAAGGGAGGGATATTCCCTCAGTTAGTGGTAGATATAAACATATGTAATTCCATCAGTACATCACTGCTACCTTGACATTGGCTGTCTCTAGCTGCATCCATGCAGTGTCCTTAACCTCGCTTGTCTATTCTCTTCATACTGAGTCACACTCCAACACCAATCACATAGTTACATCACCTATGCCTATGATGCCTCATGAATAAGAGTGGATACAAGTGTCCTTGACTGATAGGGATCTTAGTTTGTGTAATGCAATTATGTCGGTCCCTGGCACACGCCTGCTTAGTTCTAGCGTATTACCATCTCATCTATCGTGTCCTACATACTACCTGCATGTGTGTCATTAACTCTTAGAGTGCTGATGTCTGTCCTATCTCATGTGTCTGGACTGTGGTCCAGTACAATGGTGTATGTAATGGTACTTATCCTATATTTCCTACACTTTCTAATCTATAGAGCTGGGTAAAAATAGTTAAAAGGCTGCCAGGACATTACCTCATGGGTGTATGGATGCTACTAAATCAGCATTGCAGCCTATGAGTCAAGCAGCTCTGTGGACCATCAGTGTGCAGTGAGTACCTCTATGACCAGTGTGGTGGTAAGAGCAGTGCAGGTACTGTATAGCACCTTAGGGAGAGCATGGGTAAAGTGTGAAATAATCTTTCTACATAACACAGTGTCTAGGTATTATTGATGGATATACCAATGTACCATGATGTTGTCGGTTATTCCCCAAACTCATTGTTATTCTACATGTGAAATAGCTAAAAAAGATCGAGATGTAACTCCTTCACTATCATTTTATTATGACCACACTGAAAACCTTCAAGATTAGAAACTCGTCAGCAGTGACAACTTTAGGTCCTCAGGTTGACAATACCTACATTTACAACCTTAGGTTGTCATGGGGTCATCACAGGTGACCACCTAAGGTCGTCACTGACGACCTGAAGTCATGACTAAGGCCGCCCTCTAAAGCCATAATTCCCTGCATAGAAATCACATGTCCTAGTATTGTCTTTCAATTTCAAAATATCATTGATTATTTTTGTGAATTATTCTTTATATCATGGCTGATACCAACATCAATATAGATTAGTACTAGAGCCGCCATATTCAATGGGGGGCATTGATTACAATGTGTCTGTATTCAATGGCTAATTATCATGTCACTCATGTATGATAAAACAATGTCATGTTGATTTGTCTATTTAAAGACAAAATAACCACATAGGCCATGAGAACAATACAAAATTAAATGTCCACTCCATGGGATATTTGTGCATCATATTCCCCATCACCATCTTTTCACAGATGAATCTGTATCAATTAATGGTGGATTCCCCTTTTTATAGTAGACTATAAAATAAATACAATATAGGTATCAGCCTATTAACACCCCAGGACATACCATTATGTATGAGAGAAATGTATAGTGGAAACACCAGAATACAGAGTTTGTGTTGGCAGCCTCATGTGAGCTTCAAATTTACTCATATACTTCAAAGGCTTACATCCTGGGGTTAACATACATATATCATTATCAAAATAGCATCTTGGAATATATTCTGAGTCACGGCTCCTCTGTACAGACTGAATACAGCTGATGTATAAGTATTTCTAACTGAGTGTCAAGCATTGTACCATCATAAAGCATTAATATGGCGTGGATGAGACCTAGTTTAGTGCTACTGGTAGTCTTAAGTCCCCTTAAATGAGGATACTATAATTCTCTATGTATTAGATTGATTGTTCATATAGGGCACATAAAAGTGGGAGACCATACTGTAATATAATGGAAGGTATGAGATAGATCATATCAATGTTATAATAGGCCTAATCAATCATTATCATGTGGTGAATGTGTTTGATAGACAAGAACGAAACTGTAACTTGATGGTAATGCCCATAAAGCCTTAGAAAATGAGGTAGATGGAAGACTTATGAGCCCATTTACTAAATTATCTCTAAATATCAAGTCCTCCAACCACTTAAACCACTAGACTCCATTACCCAGGGTAACCAGCCGAACCATGTCTCATTATGAGAGAAGAGGCCTGCCTATGGTAAAGAGACACCCAGGCCTGTCTCAGACCTGATTACAGAGAGTAATAGCACTAATGATATACTCAGCCACCTCTATCTTACCACTTACAACAGATACTAATATGTCTGGGTTTCCACCTCAGGAGCTCCTAATCAACCCCGGCTGGTACCTAATCCAAGGCATTGTCATACAAGTGATTAGTCATCATTAGTTATAGAGGTGCTTCTAAATTGCTTCCAGTGATATCAGACCAGAAGAAAGCATAGTAAGTTTTTGTCTATGGAAATGGAGGGCAGATGAAAATATTCAGATGGGAGTCTTTGGGAGTAATGGAGAGCTGACTCTGCAAAGAAATTGAATTCTAGAGGCTTTATATAGTAATCATGATCTTGGTAAGATGCATCTTACCTATTGTATAGTTAGTCAGATATATTCTGAGAAGCACCTTGAGAATTACAGAAAATATTCTTATTTCAGAGGGCATCATGCAAGAAACATATCAGTATAGCCTCTCGTGTAAAGTTCAGAATAGTTATCACAGAAATGATTGATCACCATACATTCACAGGAATCTACATTTTCCCTGCAGCAGTTTGTTTATAACAAATGTCATAACAGATGTCAGGTCATTCAAAATGAGTTCCTGTGTTTCAAGAATGATAAAAGGTGAAAGGCATGTGACATATAAGCTATACAATAATGACCCGTCTTAAACACCAGTTGTTCTTTTAGCAATTCTGCAGTAGCATCCAATGTTGTGAAAAATGTGTCTAGGGTAGGTGTCTTGGCATGGATAATCCCACTCTCTTTCCAAGCTTAGATAAAATAAATCTTGCATGGGGAGTGGTGAAATAAAAAGTTAATGACCAATTCAGCTGTACAAAATGATTCCCTGAATTAACTACTGCTACATATTATGGACTTAAACTGAAAACTGAAATGAGGCAAACAGTAACAGGAATATGATGTGAGAATTGCCTTTGTGTGTAGAATAAAAGATCATTCAAAAAACCATTAGAATCGGTCAATGTGCACTAGCTACTCTATTTCCTGATGCTATACTGATATGCACCAGCATGTCTGTTGGTCTATAGGGAATATGCCGTTCCAGACATGATAATTCTACAGGCAATTTCACATAATATAATGCATTAGCAACAGTCAACATTGGGTAACTCAGAGCATGTATATACTGGTCTGCCAATGCTGTTGCATGTGTATTGACATTTGACTACTTTGCCTGCATTGTTTCACATGCTTTTGTTCTCATGCCTTTGTATTAAATCCCATGGTGGTAGATCGCATGTAGCTCTTATTGTATCTTGTACCAGCCATCTGACTGTCTAGGGAGGGCAGGCATTTGTTCAACAGAATTATACCCCCTGATTCCACCCTTTCTTTTAACAGTTTCTCTGCCTCAGTGCTCCACTTAACATTTTCAGAATATGTACATTAAGATAATACTGTATAAAAGTAGTACTGGGCAGCCTGAGGCATGATTTATTTTTGATACCCCATGTTTTTGTAATGAATTAGTCGTAAGCAAAGAGAAAGTTGGATGTGTATAGGTACTGATCTAATGTACATATTATGGAAAAGAACCGGGCAGGCATACATATTTTCTATAAGTTTCTGACCGTGACCTCTAAGCAATAACGGGCTACATACAGCTGAAAGCTGCTCCAACTTCCAAGATGGCTCAAGAAATCCAGGCTCAGGGAAGCGGAACATCCTCGGCCGAGGACCTTGCATGCATATTGTACATTGAAATCAAAAATTGTGAAAGTCAAGGATCATTGTCCTGGTGTTTGCTTGTATTTGTCCTGATATTGCCCTTTCCCCTCTACCCGCTAACAGTTCTGCAGACATAGCGAACCGTGACATGGAGGCCGGTGACTCTTCGCAGGCGGCGAGTCCAGACCGAAATTTTGACCGCCCAGCCTATGTGGCCCGAGACGACTGGCGCGACCACATCTCGGGACAAGGTGCATCGCAGGGTCGGACCTCCACTGTGAGTTCTGACCGCACCATCCCTGGTACACAGCCTGACTATAGTCAGGGAGATTCCGTGGTGGAACTTCGGATTCCACCACAATATACCTTTGATAGGGGTGACTCCGCTGACCCACACCAACAGCGATTGCCCCCATCCTATTACGAGGTCAGTGGGTACCCTGGTCCCCCTCGCCCTACACGTCAAAATAGAATGATAGGTTGGGGCGGCTACGGACCACAGGGCTCCCAGAGCGATGGATGGGTACACCGCACTCCAGCCGCGGGCAATGCTGCCCTAGGCGCTCCTCGGGGCTCCTCGGCCGCTCGAAATGTGGGTTCCTCGTCGTCTCCGGAGGGGTCACCTGACCGACGCGGTTCAGGGCGAACCCCGTATAGCAGCCCATCCCCCACACGGGGTCCCCGTACCCCGCGAGCGCATGACCATGGTCGTTCCGCACACCCAGATGACGCAGCTGACCAAATCAGACAACTCCGTGAGGAGTTACGTCAGTTGCGGGAGGAGCTAGGGTCGTGCTCGTCCCAGCCACAGTGGCCGACCGCCCGGTCTAGAGGTCAGTCCCCCGGGCCATACCCACATGATGGCTCTGGAGGGGCATACCCACATGGCGGAGCTGGCGGGTCCCATCCTCCCGGTGGGTCCGCCTCCCGCCAACCCTCAACATGGCTGCCTATGAGCCGACCGGTTGATTCCTCACAATCTAACTGGCCTACCGTACAGTCACCCAGGCGCAGCCCTAGCCCGCCGTCCAGGCGTCCTAGGTCACCACAACCTACCTGGCCTAGGGACCAACCGCCACCTCACTGGCCGGTGGTGCAATCTCCCAGGTTGGCTCAGGATAACCCTGCGGCGCCACCCCTACCCGATGGGCATTTAACCCACTCATCTGGGTCCACCCGTCCAAAATGCAGGGCATCACGCACCCCTAGCCCTAGGCCTGACCCGCACCGCTCCTCCAATCAACGTGGTAGAGTGGACTCTGGGGTTTACCGACCCGCAAACATCGCGGAGGATGGTTGGCACCCAAATCCATCACACCCTAACTTGTCCGACTCCTCCTCGGGCCATCCTGTGAATCCTTCCCAGGCAGCTCTCCATTGCCCAGACTATCGGCAGAGCCCGCAAGTCCGTGGTGGGCGCCGGTCCGGAGACCCTGGTCGTCAAGGTCATCCTCGGTCTCCATATCCCCAGCCGGATGGTCACCACAGGGGAGACGGGTCAGTCAACCCCGTCCAACCTGGACCGAGGGAGGTAACGCCTAGGAACCCTCCCCCTGCCCCTCGCCGGGATAATGCATCCAATGGAAGCCTTCCTCCTAGCGTGCCACCTAGGCCGGCTCAAGACCATCCCGGAGGGGGGGCCCAGGGTGATCCCCCGGATCCCCCAGATTCTTGGTGCTTACTGTAGAACTTTAGCCAGATGGCTGAAGGTGGAAACAGTTCAACCATGAACAGACATCTGTCTGACAATAATTATGTATGTGCTCAGTAGTGCTTGTTTATATGATGATTATTTTCCTCCTTAAGTGTCTATGCAACCTTTGGTAATAATGACTTTTGGTGAAATATCCATTTAATAAGCACAGGGCAGGTGACAATGAAATAGTATGGAGGTTAAGGAGCTTCTTCAATAAGGGAAGTGCAGTCAATTCACTGTACTGATCATCACCTTTTGCTGAGCGATGCATCCTTACACACAGTATTAGGGTTGATGTTTAGGGTTAAGTGATTATGAAAGGTGACATGAGGTTCCTGGATGACAATATGTGATGAGTGATGAAAATTGATATGAAATGTTCTGTAAAAGTTGCAATTTCAGGGTGGGAAGTTTATTTCCCCTGAATTCAATTACAGCTCAATTTTTCAGTGGGCTTCTGAAAAGCTCTAAAAGCACACAAAATCATCGTTATGTAACATTTTTTTATAATATTATATAATATTTTTCATAACCTGTTTCATAATCGTTTCAAGGACCTGGTCAGAAGTCATAGTTACTTGTGGTATGAGGGTATTGACGAGCACTCATTTCCTGTAAAGCATTAGCTGAACCAGTGGAATCACTAATAGGACCCTTTTACTGGGTTAATTGCTCATTAGCATGTGGTGTAAGGATCTATTCAGACAGATCATTCATGAAAGAGTGCAGTACCTGGATCTCATACATCTTCCATTCTTTCCATGATGTAATGATAGGGGAAAACAACAAGCACAACAACTAAAAAAAAAACCTGTCCCTATCAAAACGCAAGTAGCATGCTTAATAACGCATAGGTTTTGAAACAAGTTGAAATTATGGCATGAAAACAGGTATTTGGCCTTCATGAAAATGTCAGATTACCTTAAAATTATGATTGACCTCTATTTTCCATTCACGGCTATGTCTCACCAGTGTAGTGCAAGCCTGAGTGTGAGGGTTTCTGACCAGGAGGTTCCTGACCAGGAGGTTTCTGACCAGGAGGTTTCTGACCAGGAGGTTTCTGACCAGGAGGTTTCTGACCGGGAGGTTTCTGACCAGGAGGTTTCTGAACGGTTTCTGACCGGCCATAAAAGTGAAAAATCAGCTGAATTCAATATGGAACTGACAGAACAGTTATTTATGTTTCAAGTAAAAACGAATCTTTAACATGTTAAAGCAAACCTGAAATCTTGCATCACTGTGAGAAACTGCTATGACACGAAATCACACATCACACATCAGTGCAAGAAACGGCCATGGATGGCACCAAATCACACGTCACACCAGGGTGTGATTAGGGGGTGGTGTGTGATTTAGCATCACCTCCTAAATACCCATTTCAAAGATGATTTAGGCCAATCTATTCTATGTTCTAATAGGCAAAAATATGAGAATACTTGAAACCAATATTCTCTGATGTAACCTAACCTTGGAATTAGTGTTGTGGAAGAGAAAGTTCAATTCTTTCCCTGAATTGTGTCCTAAATCCATCAAAACACATTTTGTATCTAATTTGATAATTCTTTATCCTGTTTGCTAAACACTATAATGTGTATCAATAATCAAAGCAACATCCCAGTTAGGTACTGACAAAAAACCAAAGTGATTCAAATGGTCATTAATGTTAAAAGGCATGTTACAATACACACTTGGCAGTATAAGACAGTGGAGCATAGCAATATTTTCTCTTGATGTCTTTTCTTGCATTGTCAGTTTTTCTTGCACTGACATGGAAAACATACATCATCACCTTGGGAAAGCAGTGTGGAATTCCGCAACAGGGTGTGATTCCACGCTGGGGTGTAATTAAGGTAGTAGCTCAGACCTGTTTAATATCCCCAATGAGGCTGGCCATTATCTGTCCAGAAATGAAGGTTCCTTACCGGCTGTTATTGAACCCTCTGAATAATCATAACATGTTATTTCAACTTTTCTGCAATCAAGTTGTAAATGACAGTAAGCTCCATCTATTTCTATAATCAAAGATAGTCAAATAGTAAAATTATGGAAGCAGTGAACACTCTGCCGGTCAGTAACCTCTTGTCAGAAACCTTCATCTCTAGGACAGAGCCTAGCCAAAAGTGGGAATGCTTTTACACTAGCAATGAACGTTACAATACAAAAAGGCCCTGTTGGATACAAATCCACTTGACTAACTAAATAGCTTGTTGTGCATCACCTTCACAATGGTCATAATATTCCACAGACAGTATATAATTATAAGTTATACTTGAACATTTTCAATATTTTTACTCTAAAAGAAGGATTCCCATCTCTATCACATTCATAAATTTTACTAAATAATTTATTCAACCCGCTTTCACTAGTGAAGTTTTAAAACAAAATTTATATGTCAGTAGCAGGGCGTATATACCTGTCATGGTATACACCCATTGTATCTCGAATATTTACACAATGCCTCAATCAGCTCATCCATTTAGTCTGCATCCAACAAAAGCCCAAAACCCTTTGGCATGCCCGCAGCACACTCCCTCACACACCTTGTCCTCTCGGACCCTGTTATCATGATCCTGTCTGGTCAATCAGTAGTTCCCTTAAGGGAATGGCATGTTACTGGAGGGTTGTGGGGAGTTTCATGTCCCAGAGTGAGGAAAACACACAGTCACGAAACCTTAAAAATGCAGGAATGGGAGTGAGAAAAAAGTGATTACAAAGAGCATCCAAAAATATTTTAAAAGAGAGAGGCTGCAAAAAATATGAAATTATTTTTTATCAAAACCATCTAAGAAACGAAAAGCTATTCAGTGACTCACATGCAGGTTAAACAGGCTGCAAAACAGGAAAAAATGTGTTTAACCTTTAATAATCTATAATTACTTTACTCGGATTTTGTGAGTGATGAGCTCACGCAGAGGACCAAACAATTAAGTATGTTTATCTAAGGTATAACATGATGATTCCAAGAATTTATGGTATAACTATACAGGAAAAAATCTATTGAGATGGGGGTAGTTTCAAAAACACATGTCATTTATATCATGAAATACAAAGGCTGATCAAAATTGATTTACAAACTCTTCAGTGCTCTCATGTTCACACAGTGGTGCTATAGTATTCATCCAAAAACAGTTTTGCACGTAGTGCATTATTACCTTTAGGAGTGCCCACCATTATGTTCCTTTACAAAATCTACTGTACTCAACGGGGACCAAATAAAAAGATTGGTTCCTAAATGCAATGAATGCCATTTTGAAAACAGGCAAAGATTTCAAAGGCAAGTTAGCGATGATTAAATGTTATATAAAGAAACCATTTTCATGTTTTGGCTGCCCAAAGTCTATTTAAGATTTTCATTTAAGATTTCATCATGATAAGACTGAATAGCACTGAAATTCTCTTTCGGGAGCACAACTTCCATTGGTGTATGCTGAAAATATGGAACGGATTTGTTGCGTTTTGTAACCAAACACTTTATGCCATTGCATAGGTCTAGTTGCTAGGTCTCTGAAATGAACCAGCTGGTTTACACTCAAATCTAGATTTAAACATTTGCTAACTGATTCTAAACTGTGTGAAGATTGTTATTTGCATCCAACACATTTTTATGACATTGATGTTTGCTGCAAAGTTATCATTCAAACGCATTATATGTACTTTTGGAATATTTCCTTGAATTTGCCGAAATATTGCCTATGCCCTTGATATTATCCCTATTAAAATTAGGTTTCAAGGCAGCTACTATAGTGGCATAGAAACAAGGGGCTAAGATCTATAGATCCAGATCTTTACCAATAAAGACATAGCAATTCTACAGCAATGTATAACCTGTGGTAATCATTAAGTGCCTGCCTCACTGCTATTCATTTGTGACTATCTGATTTATGACCAAAAGAAGGTCTTTTCACATCTTACTTATCTCCATAACGCAACCGGAAACTTCAAAGTGTATTTCAAATGAAATGCTGTGACAAATATATTGAGGGAAAAATATAAAAAAAAAATGTGCCGCTGAAATAAATATATATTTTCAACTCAAATTTTATTTCAACTCAACTGAGGGTGCTAGTGCTTCATGCAGTTTGCTAAACAGCTCTCCAATTGACTATACACAAATCTGATTAAGTTAGTGATCAAATTATCGGCTTACCCCCTACCTTTATATATGGTCCCCAGTGCCTCCACCCACCTGCCCTATTGACTGGTCAGATTGGCTAGTCCTGGCTCAGTTAGTTGTTCTATGTGCCTTCCATTAAATTTTCGCATCTAGTGAATACAGTCAGTTGTCAATGTAAATATTTACTTTAATCCGCAGATACCGATGGGGTTCTAAGCTATAGTTGTAGGCTTCACCAGAAAAAAGTGCACATGGAAGATATTTCTTGTTTATGGGAATCGGAATACCCAGCCATTTGGAAATTTGATAAAAATTCACTTTGCCCTAAGCTAAGAGGTCTGTCTAAAGAAATAAAGAAAATAACTTTACTAGTTGAAAATGGATCTTTATTAGCCAGCTGTTCCAGCAAGCTATAAGGGGATGGTGCTGACTTGCCACCAGAATATGCCCTGTCTATGGACATCTGAATATAGTAATACAATTTATGTGTTCGCCGTAAAAGCAGGGTGTGTTACCTCCTAGAGACTGATTTATTCTACCTATAATCAACACAAGCATACTACGGGCAAGAGGTGATCTGTCAAAAGTCTGGATGTCTGGACTTAGCTTTTATGAAGCAATATCTCTACCACTAAGTTGACCATTGGAAAAAGTGAGCAGATAAAGCATGACTTAAAGAGAAGAGACTGGCTGTCCTTAAAGGGTCTTCTCAAGAAATGTAATAATCTTAGCCAATATTTCTGGTGAGGCATTTAATAAACTGACTGAATGCCGCATTATATTGGAAAGCATCTTTGTCACCATGCTCACGATAACCCTAACATCATAATATATACTGTCAACCTCCAAACCACTTGGTCTTCACTGTGTGTCTTCTGTTGTCTTGATACATATCATACAATGTAAATACAATAAGCTGATGATCCTTTCTCTCCTACAGTCTGTACATCATCAGCGCCTAGGATATCTACCAGACAGCTGCAGCCTAGTAGGGACCACTCTGCAGTAATGTCACAAGTCAAGTTATGAATTGATAAGATTGCAATGATCCCCAGAGAGGTTCTTTGGCAACTAAGATGTCTCTTCTGTTGTGTATAGGAGCAAACCAGATCAACAGATTCCCAGAAATTAAAAAGGGATGTTGAGACTACCATTCATTAAATTCTATGTTACCATAAAGTGTGAGCCAGCAAGCAGAAAGGACAGTTACTGCGGGATTTAGTACCAGATTTAGCCACCAGGGGACACCACTATGGACTAGAATATGAAAAATATGACTAAAACTGTTATAGGCTACTTTTTTATGGAGAATTCAATAGTTTTTGATAAAATGTTCTATTTTGGGTGGAAAGGTTCCGAATTTGGCATGTAAAAAGAATGTTTTTGGGCCAAAATAAGCCTTTTTGTTGATGTCTGTTGCCATGGAAACAGGATTTTCATTCTAAATAGGAAAATCAATGATCCCATTTGAAGGAACATCCCACAAAGTTTACTATGGTAAAAACAGAATTAAAATACCATTTCTAGATCAAAAGTTATGGGCAAAAGAAGAAGAAAATTATGCTAATTTAGCTAATTAGCATAAATTATGCTAATTAGGTATATATCTCATGACCAATTAGACATAGAGCTTATTAACATTCTTGAAATGGTCACACCTACCCATATCTAGCAAGCCATTCCTCCAAAACTAACAGGAGTATCTTCTCATGCTTTGTATCACTGTAAAGCTATTGATTTGAATTTTAAAGTTGACTTTTAGTACGGAGCACCCTTTCCCCTTGCCTCTACACAAGTGATGGAGGAATCTTATCTCCTGTACTTTAAAACTCAGACAGTGCTCACAGTAGCACACTTATCCAACTCCATCATCTTTTCATTAGATATGACTTTAACACAAGTAGGAAGCTCCACATATTAAAATAGAAAAGGCAATATAAGGGAAATTTATAACTCATCCCAACTGTATGATAGAACAAAAAGATATACAGTTATAAATTGAATATAATCATCAATGGGGCTTTTAAAAGCCTCAGCCACATAACCCAAGGATTTTTAAAGATTCAGCCTCTACAAGACCAGTCTGATAGAACATGGCATTCAAGCTCACCTTGCTCCCTGGATCTATGCCCTTCATGTGTGTACAATGAACATCACTGCTTTGCCTATGACAAACAATTCTTTGTACCTAAAATTGCCAGAAGGCAACTGAACCAACTTTGTTATTTTGAAATCAAAAATACATGCCTGACCAATAACCATGATGCTCTGCTGTGCGTGAACAACATGTTTTTGAGGAGACCAAAACCTCATTATCTCATGCAAAATGTAAGTACACCCATCAGGAATAGTACCATTCAACTACTACACTTCCCAACTTTTCTATGTTACCCTTTTATGCATGCATTTTTTTATCTCTCCTTGTGCGGCCTCCTACGAGGGCCAACACGTGTAGTATTTAGATGTCATTAAGGTCTAAAATCATAGAAGGTTTGCACATGACGAATTTGGAGGTATTCCAGCCCCTCTCTTCGAATTTTAGTTTCCCCCTCTATTTCTTTGGCTCAAAGTGTCAGGCTGGATGAGATCTTTATGTTACATATGGGTTTTGATGGTCCCATATGCATATTTTGGGCTCCAGGGGGGTAAAATGTGCCCAAAATGACCAAAATTGTCTGGGCGAAATTGTGTCTGGGAGAATGACATTTGAGTTACAAGCCATGTTGAGGGCTTAACTTCCTACCGAAACAATCTTCATACCTCCATGAAAATCTCAGGTCCAGACTATTTTGACCTGTAGATTAAGAAAATCCCATTATCATTTATGTCAGATGTGTCCTTGCTATTGTAAAAGAAGCATATAAATAAGAATTCTTTTTCTTGGCACATGCCTGGGCGAATGACATGGAAGGCCCCATATGCAAACTTTCTATGATTTGTGACCTTAAATGATTAATTTAACCTAAAAAACGATTTCACTTTGTGATTGTGCCCTTGGCTTTTGTGTCAACACTCATTGCTCAGGGTGCTCTCAAAATAGAAATCTCTTGGAAGGGTAGGCCTGTTTATATCTAGCTCTGAGTATACATAACCTTTAGTACCCTGTTATGATACTAGGTCACAGACATTATCAACAAAAGACCTGACTTATTAAATAGGATAAAACCAAAATACCATAACTGCACAAAGGCCAACCAAATCACTACAGAATCTTCTTAAATATTTTGATCTAGCTTCTTCCTGTTGACTTATATAGTGTTATTGGTCTCCTATGTTAATCAACCCTTTTATATATCACTGATATGCTGGTATGTACCCTAGTAAAGAGGTACCCGCGCTTGTCTCAGACCTGATTACAGAGAGTAGTAGCACTAATGATATACTCAGCCAGCTTTCAAGGTAACAATCACTTAGGTTATATACATTCACTATTTCACTCATCCCTTTCACTCTTTAGAAAAGGGTTTCTTTGCAGTAGCTATCCCCCTTGCTATTATTCTCATCTAATGGGTGTTAATAACTCAGTTTTGCAGTCTATTAGGTGAGCGGCTCGGAGAAAGGCATCCCATGGAAAAGTTATCATGTGCCTGAGGCATGTCGATGATGACAGCATTACATGCTTCCAGGCAGCTGATTACGCACTGACACCCTGCTTCAGGCCAGTGATGATGACTAGCGTAGTTCCAAGTCCAAATAACTTTTGAAGTCATGACATCACACAAAGTGATGGTTTGCAGCCGTTGGCTGACTGTCGGCCACCGGTGAGCATTGATTCGGGAATTCAAAAGATTAGGGCTGAGCTAGGAACCAAGATAACAAACTTCAAGGTCTGATAGAACTAGAATGCCAGGGACCCTAAGGATTCTCTCCCTATGCTTAACATCAGTCACTGATGGTGTTTAGTCAGCAGTCAGTTTATTTTGTTTAGATATATCCCAGGAGGAATGGTCATGTGACCTCCCAAGTGTCGTCACTAGCCTGAAGCAGGGCATCAGTGTGTCTTCACCTGCCTCCAAGCATATGATGCCATTGTCACCGGCATGCTTCAGGCATGTTATGATTGTGTCAAAAGGGCACAGGAAGGCCATGGAGGCCAATGCATCCTAAAGTACAGTGTCATATATTGCTAGTAGCAGCAGTCTGGTTACATTCTCTGTATTGAATGATGGTGGGAAGTTTGGATTTTGCAGATGGCTTTTTCCTATAAAAAGATACATTGAGTTGCTTTTACTGGAAAAGCATGGCTTAAGTCAAAATACTAGCTAGTCGTTATCAAAAGATGTTTTGGGTGGCATGGAAATATGTGCTGTTTTGTTTTGCACTATCCAAGACAGCAGAGATAGAAGGGAAAAAATGTATGTGCTCGATAGGCAATACAGTCTTTATAGTTATATTATAAATTGATGCATAACACAAACAATCTACCATGAGATTGCTGATGATTCTTCGAGCTCATTTTTATTCACTATGTCCAATAGCTAAAGCATATTGGTATGTAAAATTTATCACCGCCTTTGTATTGTGACCAGTAGGGTATTCATCAACTACTGGATCCTCCAAGATGTACAAGAATTTCTATACGAATATCATTCAGTCTGGATGTCTGGACTTAGCTTTTATGAAGCAATATCTCTACCACTAAGTTGACCATTGGAAAAAGTGAGCAGATAAAGCATGACTTAAAGAGAAGAGACTGACTGTCTTTAAAGGGTCTTCACAAGAAATGCAATAATCTTAGCCAATATCTCCGGTGAGGCATTTAATAAATTGACTGAATGCTGCATTATATTGGAAAGCATCTTTGTCACCATGCTCACGATAACCCTAACATCATAATAATTATATACTGTCAACCTCCAAGTACCACTTGGTCTTCACTGTGTGTCTTCTGTTGTCTTGATACATATCATACAATGTAAATACCATAAGCTGATGATCCTTTCTCTCCTACAGTCTGTACATTATCAGCGCCTAGGATATCTACCAGACAGCTGCAGCCTAGTAGGGACCCCTCTGCAGTAATGTCACAAGTCAAGTTATGAATTGATAAGATTGCAATGATCCCCAGAGAGGTTCTTTGGCAACTAAGATGTCTCTTCTGTTGTGTATAGGAGCAAACCAGATCAACAGATTCCCAGAAATTAAAAAGGGATGTTGAGACTACAATTCATTAAATTCTATGTTACCATTAAGTGATGGAGGAATCTAATCTCCTGTACTTTAAAACTCAGACAGTGCTCACAGTAACACACTTATCCAACTCCATCATCTTTTCATTAGATATGACTTTAACACAAGTAGGAAGCTCCACATATTGAAATAGAAAAGGCAATATAAGGGAAATTTATAACTCATCCCAACTGCATGATAGATCAAAAAGATATACAGTTATAAATTGAATATAATCATCAATGGGGCTTTTAAAAGCCTCAGCCACACGACCCAAGGTTTTTTAAAGATTCAGCCTCTACAAGACCAGTCTGATAGAACATGGCATTCAAAGCTCAACTTGCTCCCTGCATCTATGCCCTTCATGTGTGTACAATGAACATCACTGCTTTGCCTATGACAAACAATTCTTTGTAACTAAAATTGCCAGAAAACAACTGAACCAACTTTGTTATTTTGAAATCAAAAATACATGCCTGACCAATAACTATGACGCTTTGCTGTGCGTGAACAACATGTTTTTGAGGAGACCAAAACCTCATTATCTCATGCAAAATGTAAGTACACCCATCAGGAATAGTACCATTCAACTACTACACTTCCCAACCTTTCCATGTTACCCTTTTATGCATGCATTTTTTTATCTCTCCTTGTGCGGCCTCCTACGAGGGCCAACTGTAGTATTCAGATGTCATTAAAGGTAAAAAATCATTGAAGGTTTGCACATGACGAATTTGGAGGTATTCCAGCCCCTACTCTTTGAATTTTAGTTTCCCCCTCTATTTCTTTGGCTCAAAGTGTCAGGCTGGATGGGATCTTCATGTTACATATGGGTTTAGATGGTCCCATATGCATATTTTGGGCTCCAGGGGATAAAATGTGTCCAAAATGACCAAAATTGTCAGGGCAAAATTGTGTCTTGGCACATGTCTGGGCGAATGACATGTAAGCCCCCATATGCACACTTTCTATGATTTGCGAGCTTAAATGATTCATTTAACATAAAAAACGATTTCACTTTGTGATTGTGCCCTTGGCTTTTGTGTCAACACTCATTGCTCAGGGTGCTCTCAAAATAGAAATCTCTTGGAAGGGTAGGCCTGTTTATATCTAGCTCTGAGTATACATAATCTTTAGTACCCTGCTATGATATTAGGTCACAGACATTATCAGCAAAAGATCTGACTTATTAAATAGGATTAAACCAGAATATTATAACTGCACATAGGCCGACCAAATCACTACAGAACCTTCTTAAATATTTTGATCTAGCTTCTTCCTGTTGACTTATATAGTGCTATTGGTCTCCTATGTTAATCAACCCTTTTATATATCACTGATATACTGGTATACCCTAGTAAAGAGGCACCCGGGCTTGTCTCAGACCTGATTACAGAGAGTAGTAGCACTAATGATATACTCAGCCAGCTTTCAAGGTAACAATCACTTAGAAAAGGGTTTCCCTGCAGTAGCTATCCCCCTTGCTATTATTCTCATCTAATGGGTGTTAATAACTCAGTTTTGCAGTCTATTAGGTGAGCGGCTCTGAGAAAGGCATCCCATGGAAAAGTTATCATGTGCCTGAGGCATGTCGATGATGACAGCATTACATGCTTCCAGGCAGCTGATTACGCACTGACACCCTGCTTCAGGCCAGTGATGATGACTAGCGTAGTTCCAAGTCCAAATAACTTTTGAAGTCATGACATCACACAAAGTGATGGTTTGCAGCCGTTGGCTGACTGTCGGCCATCGGTGAGCATTGATTCTGAAATTCAAAAGATTAGGGCTGAGCTAGGAACCAAGATAACAAACTTCAAGGTCTAATAGAACTAGAACGCTAGGGACCCTAAGGATTCTCTCCCTATGCTGAGCATCAGTCACTTATGGCTTTCAGCCAGCGGTCAGTTTATTTTGTTTAGATATAATACAGGAGGAATGGTCATGTGACCTCCCAAGTGTCGTCACTAGCCTGAAGCAGGGCATCAGTGTGTCGTTACCTGCCTCCAAGCATATGATGCCATTGTCACCGGCATGCTTCAGGCATGTTATGATTGTGTCCAAAGGGCACAGGAAGGCCATGGAGGCAGATGCATCCTAAAGTACAGTGTCATATATTGCTAGTAGCAGCAGTCTGGTTACATTCTCTGTATTGAATGATGGTGGGAAGTTTGGATTTTGCAGATGGCTTTTTCCTATAAAAAGATACATTGAGTTGCTTTTACTGGAAAAGCAATGCTTAAGTCAAAATACTAGCTAGTCGTTATCAAAATATGTTTTGGGTGGCATGGAAATATGTGCTGTTTTGTTTTGCACTATCCAAGACAGCAGAGATATAAGGGAAAAATGTATGTGCTCGATAGGCAATACAGTCTTTATAGTTATATTATAAATTGATGGATAACACAAACAATCTACCATGAGATTGTTGATGATTCTTCAAGCTCATTTTTATTCACTATGTCCAATAGCTAAAGCCTATTGGTATGAAAAATTTATCACCGCCTTTGTATTGTGACCAGTAGGGTATTCATCAACTACTAGATCCTCCAAGATGTACAAGAATTTCTATACGAATATCATTCAGATTTCATGTCGTAGGGTTGTGTGCGATCAGAGTGCATCAAACAACTGTCACATAAAGGTAGTCTTATTATATCATGCCTAGTATGGGCAACATACACCATGGTCTGAACATGGTAATAGACCGATCCTATGCTAATATAGCAGGGAAACAAAGAAAAGGTGGCATCAGAGCATGGATCACATTGACCAATTGCATGTGATACATTCACCAGTATACACCCTTATGTCAGCTACAAGTTGACACATCTACATAAAAACTTACATACATTATTAAAATAACATTTAGGTATATTCTATTCTGAGTTGGAAATGAATGAAGGGTCCTCTTTACAAGGTGAACACTATTAGGAATGCCTGAATCATTTGGCATTGCCTTCTTTGTAGTATCCAGGCATCTGTTTAAAACAATTGAAAGGGTCCTTCATCTAATATGATTGTTTTCAGAGACATTCTACCTAGTTGAAGTGAGCCTGATAAATAAAGGTTTCTAACTGAGGGCCAAGCATTGTATCATCATAAAACATTCAGAAGTAGTGCATCAGACCTACTTTAACAACACTGGTATACTTAACACCCCTTTAAAAGGTCACTAACGATGCTATAGTCTTAGATCACTACTTCTAATAGGGCACATATGAAAGGTATTACCTATATCATATCATTGTTCTATACTGGCCCAATAATTTGTTTTTATCTGTTGAATGTGTTTGGTAGCTAAGATCAAAACTGCAACTTGATAATAATGCCCATAGAGCTTGGCAAATGAGGTAAGTGGAAGAGATATTAGTTCATTTACTAGATTATCTCTAAATAACAAGTCCTCCAACCACACACCTCACCAGTTACCTAGAGTAACCAGCTGTACATGGTTTCATTAGAAGACATGAGGCCTGTCTATAGTAAAGAGACTGCCTGGCTTGTCTTAGACCTGATTACAGAGAGTAGTAGCACTAATGATATACCCAGCCACCTCTTTCTTGCCAGTTGCAACAGATACTAATATGTCTGGCTTTCCACCAAAGAGACTCCTAATCAAACTCCTGCTGGTCCCTAATCCTAGGCATTGTAATATAAGCGATTAGTCACCATTAGTTCCAGAGGCGCCTCTGAATTGCTTCCAGTGATATCAGACCGAAATGAAGGGTAGTAGTTTTCTGTCTATGCAAAGGGAGGGTAAATTCTCAGATGGAGGTCTCTGAGAATAATGGATAGTAGAGTTGACTCCAAAAGGAAATGCAATTCCGAAGGCTTAACAGAGTCATCACTGTCCTTTACACAAGTGTGATAATAATTGATCAGATACATTGAGAATGACAGAAGATAATAATAATATATTTGAGATTACATTATGCAATAAATGTATCAGTAGCCTTTCATGAAAAGTTTAGAAAGATTTTTCTATGGATTTACAACTGCCCCATTTGAACTGAAATGAATATTAAACTGAGGCAAACAGGAACAAGAGTAATGGGCATTATGTATAGAATACGAGATCATTCAAATAATCATTAAAGTCGGTCAAGGTAGCTAATTCCTGATAAACTAAAGTCTATACTGATATTCACCAGCGCATTTGTTAGTCTACAGGGAATATGCCATTCCAGACATGATAATTCTACAGGCAATTTCACATAATATAATGCATTAGCAACAGTCAACATTTGAAAGGGTATCTCAAAGCATGTATGTTTTGGTTTCCCCACACTGCTGTATGTATATTTACATTTGGCTCTTAGTTGCCTGCACTGTTTCACATGCTCTTATTCTTATGCCTTAGGTATTAAGTCATATGGTGATAGATTGCTGAAGCCCTTATTGCATTTTGTACCAGCTATTTGACCATGTGGGGAGGGCAGGCAACAGAATTATATACCCATGATTCCTTTTGACCAAGTCCAGCAAAAGTGATGCAGGTCTGAAGTGAGCAGACACTGGATGAGCAGACATGGGACGAGCAGACACAGGACAGATATTTTTTCCATTATTTAACTATGATGGCCACAAATTTTGAACATATGGGACGAATATAGTACTGTGAGACTCCTTGAGACCATAATACCCCATAAATAAAAGAATTGTGGTTGTAATAGGCTAAAAACTGATGACCAGCTCCATATATGAGCAGACACGGGCCAAGAAAATAAGCAGATGCGGGAAAAGAGAGCAAATTTGCTTAAAACTCTCTTTTACTGGACATTACAAAGCTGAAACTAATGATTTGATAAGTTCAGAGGCATAGCTAATCTCACAGGACCATATCTGTGCTGTATTTTCAAAATAACATTGTGTTGGCATCATGGGCAAATAATGGAAAAATATCTGCTCTTTCCATGTCTGCTCATCCCGTGTCTGCTCACTTCAGACCCGCATCGTTTTCGCTGGACTTGGTCCTATACTTTGACCACTTTTTTCTGCCTCAGTGCATCGCCATCTTACCTTCATGTAAACAATGACCTGGAGGGACCTCATTGCATCCTGTGCTAAGGGCTAAAGCAAGATGTGTAGGGATACTGATCCTGTCTTCATATTACATAATAGGACAAGGTTGGCATAACATATTTTCTATATATTTCTGACAGTGACCTCTAGGTGATAACAGGCTAGTAGGCTACCTAAATGTTAACTATCCTTTAAGATGGCTCCAAAAATCAAGACTGCACCTGTACGAGACCAGGATATTGGTGCCTACCACAGCATTTTAGCCAGAGGGAGAAAAGTGGAAATCTAAAGTTCAAACGTGAACAGACATTACGTCTCACAAGTAGTGCTCGCTCTATACAACGATTTTTTCTCATCCATAAGTGTAAATGCAACCTTTGGTAAAATGACTTTTAATGAAGTATGATACATAAGATAAGCCCAGAGCAGACAATGATGTAATTGTGCCGGGACTAAGGAGCTTTTTCATAAAGGCAGGCTCAGTCCCTTTACTGCACTGAGCATCAGCTTTTGTTGAGTGTTGCACCCACAACTCATTATGACATTGATGTATGGACAATGAGTGGTTATGGAAGGGGAGAAAAAGCTCCCAGATGACACTCAGTGATGGCTGGTGAAAGTTGACTTTACATGTCCTGTTAAGGTTAACATTTCAGAGTATTAAGTGAATTCTAATGAATACTGCTACAGCTCAAAACCAACAAAGATCCAACAGCCCAAAGCAAGAGCAAAGTTATTGTGATGTAACATTTTCACAATATTGTCACGTTTCAGGTACTCAGTCAGATGAGAAACTAGAGTCACTATTACGAGTATCTATGATTAGCTAACCTTTGAATACACTTATTTCCTGATAGCTTAATCAGTAGAATAACTAATTCGGCACTTTACTTGGTTAATTGCTGATTAGCATGTGTTGTGGGTCTCTGCATAGCACAGATCGCTCAGGAAACAGTACAGTACCTGGACCTCATACATCTTCTATTCTTTTCATGCTATGATGATTGCGAAAACAAGGACAACAACTCAAAAAACTGTCCTACATAAAAATGAAGTAGCATGTTCAACAACACATAGTTTTTGATACAAATGGAAATTATGACATGACACTAGGTACCTGGCCTTCATGAAATAATCAGATTACCTTTCAATTATGCTTGACCTTACTTTTGCATTGATGGTTATGAAGAAGCTAAACAAAGTGGGAGTGCGTTTACACAACCTAGGAATGTTACATTACAAAAAAAGCTCTGTTGGATACAAATACACTCCATTAGCTAAGTAATAACTTAATGTTCTTAACCAATTTCATAGGTCTGAGAGATGTTTTATTGTCATGTTATATAGTAGAGTTTATGTTTGCTGCCAAATACTTTCATTCAACTGGCTTTCACTACTGAAGTTTTAAAACAAAACTGATCTGTCAGAAGCAGGGTGTATGTATACACCTGCCATAGTACCACTGTGTGTAGATTATTTACACAATACCTTTTATATCAGTCCATCAATTCAGTCTGCATCCAACAAAAGCCCAAAACCCTTTGGCATGTCCACAATGTGCTCCCTTATACCTCGTCCTCTCGAACCCTGTTATCATAATCCTGAGTGGTCAATCAGTTATCTCCTTAAAGGAATGGCATGTTACTTGAGAGCTTTTGAGACTTTCATACGGATCAAGAGTAAGGAAGACACTCAGTCAGAAAACTTTACTGCTGCAGGGATGGGAGTAAAGAGGTGAATACAAAGAGCATCCTAAATGAGAAAGGCTGTTGATCAAATAAGAGGGAATAACATTTAGAGGTGAGACCATGCAAATTACTAACACTGCAAACAGTTAAATATCCTTGTCTATGGTGTAGCATGATGATTCCAGGGGTTTGCAAAATAACTAGACAGGACAAAATGAGATAGGGGTAGCCTTAAGAATGCATGTCATTCATATAGATCATTAGATGCAAAGGTTGATTGAAATTGACTTGCTATATATTATAACAGTAGCAAGTTCGTTGGTGCTCCAAAGTTTAACATAGTGGTGCTAGTGTTCAAATTCATCCAAAAAGAGTTTTACACATAATATGAGGCAATAAATGCCTTTCAGGTGCCAGGAGTGCCCGCCGTATAGTCCATGACTGAATTTACTGTATTTAATTTGGAGGACCACAGGACAAACGCCTCTGCATGGCCTAGTTTTTTTAACATTTGCTTACTAATTCTCTAATTCTATCCCCTTTTAAGATAGTTATCTGCATCCAACACACAATTCATGACATTGATTATTGCTGATTGCCACATTAGAACACATTTGTCAACTTGGCCATAACCAGTAATATTCCCTCTTTTACATGGTGTGTTTTTATCCCAATGTATAGTTTGGAATATGGTTTTGAACGAAATATTCATGAGAGTTACACTTTACTCTTATTTTTTTCTAGCGGATATGAAATATCCAGCCACCTCTTCAGCCAGCTCAGTTTGAGATTCATTCTGTTATCCAACTAGTATGCCATCTTTATAACTAATTCACCTATATCACAGGTACATGCTGCTGGCAATGTAGGGAAGCTAAGAGGCAGCTCTTGGTGCTGCTATCACCACAGAATAACATCCAGAATGCTATGAATAATTACCAAACCCACTGCTCATATTATTCCCTGCCCTATCTCAATGCCTCTTTCACCCCCTCTTCCCTGCCATCAACATGCACTTGCATGGCTATTGGCACTTACACAGACCCCCTCTAGTCATTTCTATTTCTGCTAATATGACACCCACCGGGTGCCCTGCCATATGCCATCCAAACCATGATTTCAAGTAAGCTGGATGACATGGGTAATTGCCAAATGCAGCTTACCAACAGATTTCCTACACCTCGGCACGATGTCATGTGTGATGTCACAGCTGGTATCATGTCAGCAGTAGATCTATGTATGGATGAAGTAAATCTATGATTACCCGCCCCCCCCTCCAACACACACACACACACTTGGCTGCATGGTTATTGGTAGGGTGTTACATTGGGCCGGCAGATTGGGCTGACGGGAATACAATATATTTCAGACATTGTGCAACATATATCCCAGCAAATTGTCGTGAGTCCTCATCAACCTGTATGAAGTGGCTCACACATGTCGCTAGATGGAACATGACGTCGTTATAGCACAAGATCACCAGGAATAGCAATTGCTATGACATGTAAGTCTAACACACAGTGGCGAAAGATGACGGAATGAGTTATCACTCAAAAAGGAGTCACCATTGATGACCAATCATGGCGACAGATGACGACAATTTGCTGGGATGGTTCTCAAAACTTAACTATCGATTACTTAGAGATGAAAGTGGTCTGGGATTAAAGGCACTTAATGAGTGCATGTGACATTTCTATTTGTTCCACCTTTATGAACGAAATATTCATGAGAGTTACACTTTACTCTTATTTTTTTCTAGCGGATATGAAATGTCCAGCCACCTCTTTGGCCAGCTCAGTTTGAGATTCATTCTGTTATCCAACTAGTATGCCATCTTTATAACTAATTCACCTATATCACAGGTACATGCTGCTGGCAATGTAGGGAAGCTAAGAGGCAGCTCTTGGTGCTGCTATCACCACAGAATGACATCCAGAATGCTATGAATAATTACCAAACCCACTGCTCATATTATTCCCTTTCTCTTCTAGAATGCAGCAAAGCCACTGCTGAGCACTAGTTCCCTATCTTTCTCTGCCTTCTCCTCCTCTTCCCATGACTGGCTACTGATCAGTCACTCTATGTCCCTACCCTATCTTATCTCAACATGCACTTGCATGGCTATTGGCACTTACACAGACCCCCTCTAGTCATTTCTATTTCTGCTAATATGACACCCTCTAGGTGCCCTGCCATATGCCATCCAAACCGTGATTTCAAGTAAGCCGGATGACATGGGTAATTGCCAACTGCAGCTTACCAACAAATTTCCTACACCTCGGCATGATTTCATGTGTGATGTCACAGCTGGTATCATGTCAGCAGTAGATCTATGTATGGATGAAGTAAATCTATGATTACCCCCCCTCCAACACACATACACACACCTGGCTGCATGGTTATTGGTAGGGTGTTACATTGGGCTGGCAGATCGGGCCGGCGGGAATACAATATATTTCAGACATTGTGCAACATATATGGTTCTCAAAACTTTCGATTACATAGATATGAAAGTGGTCTTGGATTAAAGGCACTTAATGAGTGCATGTGACATTTCTGTTTGTTCTACCTTTAACCCATAATATCATATTCCTATGTAAATTGCCTGTGAAGTGAAGGGAGATTTCAGTTTAAGCGCTGTGTGTGCAGGTAACCCATGGCACCATGTAGCCTCAGGAGAGGAATTATTTACCACCTCAAACAATGCCATTTCGGCAGAAAACTATAGATGCCACATTAACCTAATTTAAAGGGTTTATTCTATGGATATATAGGTACATTGACCTACTTGAACACTTAAGATTCCATTTTTATGTCATTCTCCAGCTTCAAGTCTACATAAAAAAAAGGTTCAAAACGTAATGAGAACAAGTAATTTCATAAAGGTTTACTCAACCCTATATATATATATATATATATATATATATATATATATATATATATATATATATATATATATATATATGTGTGGGGCTCCAGAAAATGTCCAATTTTGAGAAAAAATGATCAAATTTTTTAATTACCCTTAGACTTCTATAGTTTTACATGTCTGTGGAGGAGGTGATAAGCCATGAGAATGCTAAATATTGTGAAGTTGGGATTTTTCCATCATTTTCTATTTTTTAGCTCAAAATGCATATATTTTAAGCATTAAGAGGGGTGTTACGTTCATCAGATTTGATTAAATGAGATAAAATTGTGGAAAAATGATTTTCAAACAATATACCATGATATATATTCACTGGAACCTGGTAGAGATGTATCTCTTCTATGCACAGAATATCATATATAAATTTTTCCTTCGTTTCCACATATCTTGTGTCATGCTTAAAATATCAGGTAAATTGAGAAAATGATGGATTTGCTCTAAGTTCATTTAAAAATTCTTGTAAACAACAAAAAAAATATAAAATTGAACAATGTTCCACTAACTGACAATTGGAAATGATTGTATTCACTTTTATTAGCTATACCTAAAGATATTTCTTTAATCTACTTATGCATTATAAAGGATTTTATCTTTGATAAGTCATTAGCCTGAATCCGATGAACGTAACATTTTTGGGGAAAATCATGAAATATCTCCTTAAAGAATATATCTATCTGGAAAATTTATATCCTATGCTGATTAGGTTGATTTTCTCAGGTTTACTGGTTGTTTAAAATTTTCTTCATGGATGATTTATGCCATACATATGCTATCATCAGTTTATCCGATGAACGTAACAGTCTGATGAACGTAACACCAAAAATCTGATGAACGTAACATAAATCCGATGAATGTAACATAAATCTGATGAACGTAACATTTATGATTGCATTCCTATTACAGCAAAACAATAATCTACATTGAAAAAATTCTTACACTAGCTGGTGCAGTTCACTACTTGGGTACCCTATTGATATTTGTTTTAACTATTATTGAAGAATTAGGCAAATTAGAGGTAAATCATCCATGTGAATCCGATGAACGTAACATAAATCTGATGAACGTAACATTTTCAATTTTCTGTCTTTTATCATACTTTGAAGTGGAATTTCCGGAATCAAATGGCAAGATCCTTTCCAGGCCCCCACCACACACAGTGTCAACTGAATTTCATCTTTATATGCCTTATATTTATATAATAAATTATTCCCCAAAGAAAATAGCCTTAAAAGAGTCATTTTTCTACCCCTCTTTGCGCCTCATTTATGGAGAGAAAACAGTAAAATATTCAGATTTTTGCATATCTGCTCCAATATGTGGGTGTCAGACTTCTACATACTGTCAAAAAACTACCTCAAACGCATTCTATTCATATAGATAACACATTTTTTAAATAAAAACATGATTTTATGAGAAAAACTCTATTTTTAAAGATTTTCATCAGATAATGAAAAAATTTGAAAATTTTCTTGAAAATTCACAGTGATGTACAGAAGGGTCTCTAAAATATGTTGTATTAACTGCAAAATGGGTCAATACAATGTGAATAGAGAAAAAAATTGAATGAAAATCATTTTTTCTCAGGGGACATGGATTTTTTGGTATTTTTCCAGCAAAATATGGGTAAATTCAGAAAATAACAGGAAAAATATAATTTATTCCTTAGTTATTACATAAGTACTCATTGAGATCTTTGTAACCATGCTGTTCATATCACCTGAAATGATCTTATTACAGAGTTATTAAAGAAAACATGACAAATTTGCATAATGGACATTTTCTGGATCCCCACCCATATATATATATATATATATATATATATATATATATATATATATATGATATTGAATAATCAAATACATCTGTAATATTTCCCATGTCTGTTCATGTCTTCTGCCGAATTTAAGCCCACTTGAAGTCATAATATCACTACAATATCCTTGACCTTGTCATTTTTTAAATATAGATATTGCAAGATATTGAATAACATTAAATTATTGTGCAAAGATTACGGTTATATCTTTTATACATTTTGAGATATTTGAATATGAACACCATGCATTTTACAGTATTAGTCAGTTTGAATGCAAACAGAGAGGCTACTCATACTGCTTCATGCTCTGCTGACTGCTATATACAGTTGCCATGGGCCGCATAGGTTATAATAGAGCAGGTGAGATAAAAAATATATGAAGTTTTTCAACTTTCAAGACCTCTCAGATGTTTACCAGTAGATATATCATCATTCTGTTTTCAGCATTAGATTTCTACAAGTGTTCTCCATGGCATCCACTATCAAGATATTACCAATGACAATAATTCAATTCTGCATGTAACACCCTATTATTGGTGACAGAGAACCTGAAATGGTTGCTATAATCGCTATCAAAAATCAGCTCCTAGCACAAAGAAAGAAGGGACTGAGATCTCTAGATCTAGAGACTGACCAACAAAGATGCATAATGTAGCGGTCATTTAGGAATCCGGAATGGGGGGGGGGGGCAATGGGCATAGTATGCCCTATGCCTTAATTGCCTGCTTCACTGCTATATCATTAATTTATGACCAAAGAGAAATCTTTCCACATTTTACCTATCTACCTGGAGGCAACTGAGGGTGCTTTTGCCTCTTACCATGCAGTGTGCTACACCTTTAGAAACAACCCTGCAACTGAATATACTCATATTTGATTAGGTGAACTAATTATCTAAGTAACCTCCTACTATTTTATATGATTGTTAGTTCCTGGTCACTTGCCCTATTGAATAATCAGATATGCCAGTCCTGGCTATGTTAGTTGCTCTGTATGCTTTACATTACATTCTCCTATCTAGTGGATACAGTAAGTCGCCAAAGTAAATATTTACTCACATCTGTACACTGACGAAAAAAAAATCAGCCTGAGTTTTGCCTAGTCTCTGGCGCTGCGTGAGCGTCATGAGAGCCTCTGCTAGAGGCTCTCCCCTGACATGCCATACTGATGCCAAGCCTGCTTCAATGCCACACATAGGGAAAAAAAGGATCAGCATGAGTATGGCCTAAGGCTCAGGCATGGTGCAATACTCAGTCTGAATCTGAATACTCCAGCAAAGCAGGGGTCTAGCCCCTACACTAATGTCTGAGATTATATCATATCCTAACACCAACCACACCATGTGCCTCATTAGCACAGTTGATACAGCACAATGTGAGCATGAATATGTATTCATAATGGGTTTGTAAGAAAATTGTTCCCTATTAAGCCTCCCCCCCTCTCACCAACTCTTGAACATACTCAATATCCTTTCAATTGTAACCATGATATCTAAGAATAAAATCTGATCTATATAGGAATATAATAGGAATTGGTCACTAAAACATTTAGATTATGATCATATCTTTGGAGTAAATGCAAAAGTGACATATGGTCCCAGGCATATTTCATCTTATAAGTCATACTGGGCCTCATATGACCAATGACATCTCACTGTGGTAGGTCTATGGTTGAAATATCATATTGATAGTGCCACTTTCAACACCTGTCTCGCTAGCACAGATAGGAGCACAAAGGAGTCACACTGAGGAGGTACCCAGTTCAAATCCCACTAAATAGCAATAAGGAAACTGAAACCAGGAATATACAAACTATTCATTGATTACTTAGACTGCCATAAGAAGTGGAATATTCAACCATCTGAAATCCGTGTATGTATGAAACAATTGGCATTTGTCATAGGGTGCCCTTAATTTTTATATTTGTTTAAAGTGTTTATCAAACCACTCATGAGTTGGGCTTAATACATCCTACAGCTGAGTAGTTTAATAAATGCTACAAATGCAGGGCTATGTAACATTAACAGTCTAACCTGTTTGTAAGGCCAAGGTAAGGCCTAGGATGTAGTAGGTCTAGGGTAAGAAAGCCTCCTGCAATGTTGGAGCCTGTTGAGGTAGGGTCCACTCGTGGGTTTAATATTAACCCATAAAACCACTCATGCTGTCTCATAACATTGATTAAACGCTACCTAATTGCCTATGATTGGCTATTCAGATGCATGGCCTTTCCCTCTATATCTGCACCACTGTGTACCTAATAATTGCCAGGTCGGTACGATTTGGGAGGACCCTAAACTAAGGGTCTGAGAAATGACTTCCTGGAGACCTTCCTTCGCATTTTGGATCAAATATATCAACAAAGCTGAAAGGATCTCGTTGTGTTGTGTATAGGAGTAAACCCAAATTATTTTACTTTGGAAGGCCACAAAGGAATGTGGATAAGTCTGGGGAGTACCATAAAGTGATTACGGAATCTAATATCCTGTACTTAAAACTGAGATAGTGGTCAAAGTGACACTTCCTTATCTTATCGAATATGATTTTAGCATATCAGGGAAAATCCACATATATATGTAGTTTTGATTCAAATATAATCATGAATGAGTTTTTTATAGGGCATAGTCACAAAACATTTAGAATACTGAAGAACCAGTTTCTACCAGACCAGACAGGCAGGCCAAACATAATCAAGCTAGACTAGTCTGTCAGAATGTTGCATTCAAAGCCTACATGACTAGGTGGATCTAAGACCTTCAGGTGTGTACAATACATATTCCTACTATACCTATGGCGATCCATCTTTATTTACTACTGAAATCATCAGAAAGCAGCTGAAGCAACTTTGTTATCTTGAAACTAAAAAAGAATGCCTGACTGATAACCATGGGTGGTTTATGACCAATGAGTATGGACAACATGCATTGGAGTAGACCAAAACCGCATTGTCCCATGCAAAATGTAAGTGCACCCGCCAGAAACAATAACATTCAATTACTTCTCCTGTCAATGATTCTATGATATGCATTCTGCATGTCATTGGTTTTATGAATGGTATGCAGATGCTGTTTTATTGATGATTCAATTCATTTAAACAAAGCAGCTACTTAACTTTGTGATTGTGCCTATGGCTTTTGTGTCAACACTGAGGTTACTCCCTGCCCCTGCCCTGTCTCATTACCCCTCCCCTCTCTCATGCCCTCTTTCCAGTAAATGTATGAGATATGAGTTATCCTAAATGCAAAAGTGGTCGAGAAAAATCTAAGTAATCATCATCTTTTTTTTTGCAGGCATGATGGCATCCTGATTTGAATGTGTACATGTCCTCCTGGCCATTCCAAGGTAAGTGAAGTACAGTGTCTATAATTATATTCCAGCCATTTGCGAGAATGATGGCTGTCTGCCTCTGCTTGCTGCTCTTGCCGATTCACACTTCCCCACAAGAGTGGAAAGCAATCGAAGCACCAATCTGCTTTACGGAGATGTGCATTATTCTAGCTAGTTCAACACATTTTATTTGCCCTGCTGGAAGAATGCTGGCCAAAACAGGATCACCAAACAAGTTCCGAATTTTCTGACTTTGCTAAGCTTATAACTCTGCTTCACTTGTCTGACAGTGCTCAGCTAGTAGCACTACATACGTTTCCAATCACCAGTTCAATGACCAGCTGTCACACCGTCAGTACTGATGTAACTGGACAAGTTTTTGGCACCAGAAACCAGACCCTGCCCATCTGCTGTCAACAAGAACAACCGACCTGGACTTACAGGAAAGTGACTCTTGACAAATATTTTATTAACTCTGACACTGCTTAGATCACACCTTTGTGACCATACTGCACTGACTAACCTGGCTAGGTTATAAGCCTATAATTCTTTTGTAATACATTTAATTCATTCCTTTAAATATGTTAGGATCTTTATTATTCACTGCATTGACTTGTATCTATATATTGGGGCATGGCTGATTACTAGGCTCACATTAGGAGTTCTGACAACCTGCCTGAGGGCGCCACTTCTCCCCCATCTTTCTTATTTGAAGAGGACATATGTATGTCTAACATGGAATAATCAACAATCACAATTAGAAGATCGGATTCCCCATTTAGGACTCTCAGCTTAGTAGTGTACTGAACACTGCAATTAATGAAAATAGATACCAACCCACCCAGCAAAAATGATCCTAGCTCGTCATGGTTTGAGACATAAATCTATGTAGCAAATGCCAGATAATAATTTTCCTTGTTCAATTGAGGAGTGTAGTTCCTAACATAATAAGTCCCGTTTTGAAAAAGAATTTAGATGAAATAATGAATTAAGAATAAATAAGATAAAGTGAAATGAATCAAAAGTCGAAGGTAAGAGGTGGTTATATGAAAAATACTGATACTCATTTAACAAATAAGTGTGCCTATTCCAGCCGTCTGCCATCTATCAAATAAACAATTTCTAAAATTTGTATCAGGCCATCGAAAAAAAAGCCTGATAGTTGTTATGCTTCAATTCTGGAATTGATCTATTGCAAAACTCAATAACATAATAGATAATATTGCCTTTGGGCTGTGTGCAGCAGGGATTCTGACCCCTTCCTGCTATTATATGGTTGAAAATGTTACTGTCTACACTTTATTCTTTTTTCTGCCAACATCAATTTAAGCAATATCAAGTCAGTCATGCAATCGTTCCTGCACTTCTGGTAATATATTGCCACCTTTAGACTAGATCGGTAGATATAAACTTGCTTGCTTAAAATTAACCAATAATTTCTCTTAGTAGCTTTTGAGGGATGGCAGTTTCATGCTTAGCTAATATGAACAAGAGATAAAAATCTTAGGTCACGGGGTCCATTTGGCCACTGGAGGGCATTACAATTCAATGAAGTTCTTTTCCATTTTGTCAAGCTAGATGTCCATTAGTATCATAGTGATATCAGTCAAATTCCACTTGCGTCTTGATTAAGGGCTGACCGGGTTAAGCCCATGCCCCAATGGCATCATTTTAATAAATATGGTAACTGGACCCCGATTCTGCTACAATAGAACATAGAGAAAAATTACACCCTTGCATTTGCATGAATATTTTGTGTGCACCACAAACTTCACAAAGAGAGAATCTACATGTAATTCCTTCAAAGCCACCCATAACTCGTGCTGATAGACCAGGTAGGTAACATTATAGTATAGTACAAACAAAGAGAGGTGCGGGGAGGATTCACTCTGTGGCTATTAAGGTTAATAGCCATCATCCTGGGGCATGTCAAATGACCGCTGACCATTAACCCTTTAAGGAACACCTTAACCCCTTAAGGGCCAATAGTGCATACATGCCCATTTGTTGTTTATCTCATGCAACAATGGCATAGGACATAGACAATGACATAAAACATAAATGTCAATGGCAACATAGGCCAATGGCCTAAACTTAACCTTCATAAGTGACAGGATCTGCTAAAAAGCCCCTTAGCACAGGGTGCATTACGGTCCCTAATCCCAGCACATGTCACATAAGTATAAAGCTGTGTGAATGTTTCCAGTTTGTTATGTGGTGCTAGATTTCTGGCCAGATTTGACAACTTATATATGGAATCCCTCTTTCATCCAAGTGAATGTATGATAAACTATTCATATTGCATGTGCCCATTGCAGTGAGACACATTCACATTGGTCAATTAATCAGTTGCTGTCCTTCAAGTTGGTTACGTATTTTCTGTGAGCCTGTCCTTAAGTTCCACACACAGAGTAAAGTAGAAAACTGCAAATAGCACAGCTGAAAGAGACAGCTTGTTAGCAATTGATCCCTGGTTGTGATTTAGTGCATTAAATTCGGAAGTCAATGGCTCACAGTTGCACATGAGTTGAGATCTGGGTTCTAGTTCTATCAACTGACTGTTAGGTAGACATCTGGACAACACCAAATCTCAGGTTTGATCACAAAGCCAGTTTGATTCTGTTCATACATGTATATTGGCTTTAGATGACTAGAATGTGTTCCATATTAATGTAAACGGTGGTCGGAAATTATTATTGTGTCATTGTATTGTAAGAGGATATATTTCTAAACAGTTCTCTATAATAGCTATAATTTTGATCAGTTAATTGTAAGGTTTCAGGTGCCCAATCATCTCTGTCTCGGATAAAAAACAAACAGAAGGGCATCATTGCAATAACATCGATATCTACCTATGTCATGTTCCTTTCAAATTCACATACACCAACACTGAATCCAGGGCATGTAGGGGAATTAATGGGCAGCTGACATCCAGGTGATATGAATAATTCTCACTCCCCTTCATTTTCTGTTTCTGTTCTTTTCCAATGCTCACCATAATCATATGCAGTCTCCGATGCACCTATCAGCCTCCGAATTCCAGATCTTCCTACCCTTGCATCCATTCAGGAACCATAGAAAACCGTCCATACCTCTTGCTTCTATTTCTTCCTCTACCCTCTACATACCTCATCCTCCCCAAGTCACTTTCTCTTCCCTCCTCCATCCACTCTGGCATGCCCACAGCAACCACACCCACGCCCACACACATATCAACACCTACACACAAATGCTTTGGAAATCCCCTTCTAGTCACTTGTACTTCCACTTATAGCATGCTTATCGAGTTTTGGCACTGATTTGAGTGCTAAAAGTGGATAAAAATGAGTTCCCAATGAAAGCGATAGAGGAACCCAAAATTGACAGCGGACCAGACATACCTTGACAACGAGTTGACACCAACATATTTCCTCCATTTCAGAAAATCCTGGACCAAATCTTACAAAATCCTTTGAGGATAATATCCTTTAAATGTTAATCTAACTCCCGGTCAGATGGATTCCTTGATATTAAGGCTGTATTTAATATAAAAAAAATTAAAAAGATTTGATGCGGTTGACTGGCTGTGCGTCTTCACAATTACGTTTGTCAACATGACCTCTCATGCCATCTGGTAGCCTATGAACACGCCACAGGCATTAACTTAATAGAAGTGGAGCCATAACATAGGCCTTAAAGCAATTCTACTACTACCAATTTGGTACAAGTTGATGCCCGTGAATGTGGCTGATTGAACTAACCGTCTGCTCAGATCAACATGAAACCACGATGGTGGAGGGCCTTCTCGTCTACTCGCAACAGAAATCAATGGATTCTATCAATTTTAAAGGTAAATAAATATAATTAATGGTGGAAAAATGCTATAAACGCAATGTGTAATGAATAGACTTGAACTCATCCCTTTTTTAGGAGCTTTATATAGGCATTCAGCTTCGCGTCATGCCTATAATTATCATCCCCTGAAAGGCATTCGTTCAAGTCTATTCATTACATATTACATTCTAATACAGCAGCTGCAGTCCACAGGGAGCCATGTCATATGCCATTCCCATCACAGCACCCCAAGCTTACCAACAGATCTCACCACCATGTTATGTATGACATCACAGCCTGGTGCCATGTCCGGAGCAGATGATAGGGGAAATAAATTTGTTATCATCCTCGAGTTTGCTGTTCTGCTGATGATGACAGAGGGCACCCTGTTCGAAATTACTGCCATTTTCGTGTTCTCGTGGATATAGGTGGGATTTGATGGTAGTTGCCAGGCTTATGTTACATTGGATGTTCAGAAAGTTATGAGTTCAACTGGTTCAGTTTCGTTTTAAGCCTATAACTGTTCTTGCACATGATTCATCAAAAAAGTACCTCTAGGATAGTAAACAGATTTCTATCTAATATCGAATGCTTCTCGTTGAAAGTTGAAAGTTACTAACAACTAGGTAACAGAGGTAAATGAAAACAGTTGTGACAAAATGAAATGGAAATTACAACCCCAGGGCTTGAGGAGAGTTATCCTTACATTAGCTGCTTGGTTGGCTCAATGATCCTTTCCTCCCAGAAGTCTTTCTGCTGTGAGGTGTGTGTATCTATTTAGCGCTATCATCACTAAATACAGAAGAATGTTCTCAGGACTAGTGGGTACAAATCAAAAATCTATATTGGGAAGAAATTGTGTCTTGCAGGGGTTTAAGGACATTTCAAGAAGATGTACTACACTGTAAAAGAAATGTTGTTTTAAGATGTTTCTTGTATAATAGTGTGTAGTTTACTGTTTTGCAATAGATCCATTCCAGCTTCACTGTAGAAACTACACTACTTCATTGCAATTAAGGTAGGTCATTGTGCAGTTTTATGAGAATTCCTGGTAGATTCAACAGTTATTTCTTAGAATGGATGACTACCATCAATACCATTTCCATTACCTTAGAATAGTACAGACTCACACAATCCTGGTTTACTTAAGACAGGACAAAACCAACTGTACGAAGGACAGCGTTAACATCTTATGAATTGAATCTCTTTAGGGTTTGCAAGACCTTCATCTTCTGCTCAAATATAGTTGATATAAAGATTATGTATACATTGGGTATTGATATAATATTTGGTGTCTTTATGTTTGGATGCTTACACATAATCTAACTTAAGGCTCTTAAACCCATTTTCCCAAGGGAAGAGAAAATCTTTTTCTCTGTTTGAACTTCTGACAATCTAATATTATAGTATAATTTCCAGAGGGGCTACAGATTAATTGACAAAAAGCACTGAGGGTCTCTCATCAGCCCATACCCAGTGCACCACTGCAAATGGGTTCCCAATTATTCTGCCTTGATGCAATGTAGGCCCATTCACAGTTCTTTTATTTACACAATGTGGCCTGCTCTAGTTCTTCAATACCAGGCATAATGACTGAACTATCTAAAGCTAAGGCCCTCTGAGACCATTCTTTACATGCATACAAGGTGGTAGCTGTTGAGGTAGCACCCACTGTATTGAACCACAATACATATGATCTTCAGGAATCTATCACTAACACTCCTGTTGCCAACAAAAAGTGGTATTAAGGGCTCAATCAGTTAACACAAGGCCAATCATGTAAATGCCAGCCCAGCACCAAAGTGCCTTTGTGCTAGGAGGGAGACATACTAACCAGCCTATAGTGCTAAAAGAGTGATTGACAAAGATGTGTCTTTTCAGCGACAAAGAGTAGTCTCCTCCATTTGGCAATTCAATGGGAAAAGATCTGGCTAAGTCCGCACTCGACCAATATACTGTGAGACCCATACAGAGGATATAATTATACAGCAGATGAATATTAAGAGGCCAATTCTACCTGTCTCACATTAGAAAGTTATGGATTAGAGATGAGTCTATAGGTTGTATGTCTGGCCTAGATTGGTGTCCATAATGGAAAGTGGAGATGCAGGTGACTGTGATAAAGGTTGTACACATTCAGCTACATCATACTAAGGGGGTTTAAGAATAATTATAATGGTTGTCATTATCTGTGAAGCAGAAGTTGTTAATTGTACGTCCATGGTTTCTGTTCTTGCTCTGGAGGTCTAAGAGCATTTTACAGTTCACAAAAATATACGAATGCATGCATCAGGATAGGATGTATCATGGTTATAGACACAGAGATCTAGAAATGGGATTTCCATCCTGTTTTGAGCTTAGGAATGCCTGTGGGTCAATTCATTAATAGGTTCCTTGTACTGGGAATAGGGACCTTAAAGGACCCTGCACCAAGGGCCTTTTTCGCAGATTGTGTCACTTATATCTACTTGCATCTTATCTAACACAAAAGCAAGCCATGTTTGAGCCGATGTTCAGTTCAGAGAGCTGCTCATTGATGTTCTGAAGAAGATTAGTTCCTCCTCTGCTTTAAATAAATTATATTTTAAGAACATTCATAGAGCTAGCTAATGTTTATACCCCAATATTTCCAGTTTTGTAGCAATTCTAATAAGCGGTTTGGCTGAAAAAAATCCTTTATTTCCCTTTTCTGCAAGACTGAGAGCTACCGTATTGCTGTTCTAGATCTATTGCATAGAAATGATATTGCGGTAACTCACTAATCTCATAACCTTATCTGTAATGGCTATAGATTATTTGAAAGATCTCTGCAGGACCCCTCCTAGATTTAGATGGGTTTCCCATTAAATGTTCACACAGATTTGATTTAGTGATCTAATTTGGAGCTCACCTCATTAGCTGAGTTGGTCCCTTGATTCTTTACCAGTCCCATATCCCTTACTCCATAATTTTACCGTCCAAACACAACTCCAGTTCGCCATAACTCATTTATCCAGTAACTGCTTAAATTACAATGCATTTTTTGATGGCCTCTTTTTACACATGTAAAGGCATTGAACCATTGCCATTACTGAATTTGAAATATTCACTCTTGACATTTATAATTAGCAGAAATTTACCCTATTCAGATCAGCACTTTCTTCCATTTAGGATTTTTACTGAAGATGCTTGGTTATACGGTATCATATACTTAGCCAAGGGTTTACCCCACACTCAGCTAATGTTTTCCCCAACAACTAGCATAATTGAAATGCCTTTATATAATACTGGTCCAACTGTATACCTAAACTGCCAAATGTATAGAGAACCCACAATCTGCTTCTTAAACTTTCAGTGCCAACCATACTATACATACCAATAGCCCATATGCATCCAATCAAGTAGATGGCAGGTCAGCGGGGACTTCACTTTGTGCCTCGAGAGTGACTAATCACAGTTCAAGCAATGAGCCTTTTGTGCTTGGAGAGTGATTGGTCAGGAGAGGTAAATGTTGTCTGCTCCATCATGAACTTGATGTACTCTCTGGACAAACTAAGGACCTCCAAAATCTATGTCTATATCTCACATATAGGACATATCTAGGGGCAAGTTTCTGAGACAGTAATTTCCCCTGCGATCAATTTTGGGGAAACCGAGTAAATGTTTTGAGGGAGTTATAATAAGGCATGATAATGTGCTTGCATGGATAGCCTGTAGTGAGAAGCTGTCGTAATTGTATTTCCCAACCCAGTAGATCCATGATAGCAGAGAAATGAGGCACACTATCCTTCTTTTCAATGATACTGTAATTGATTTGAAGCGTTTCCACTCCTTTTATGAAATAGTGTATGGCATTGATGAATAGTATATATTATTCTCTACCATTTTAATATTTACAGATAGTCTGATAATCAACTATGGTAGAAACCTAATCATTTTTATAAACTTTATACTCCCTTATGTTGAACGCTACACCAAAATGCTTGCTTCTTCCATGGCCATGTGGAACATCCTTATAGAGGAATTTAATCACTCTATGTCAAGGATGGATCAATTCGTTTAAGAATATGGAGCGATGATATCATAATTATAAGTCTAACTATTCATGTTACCAAATAGAAGAGTATTAAAATCTATTTGTGTCATACACCCATAATTATTTTCATCAATACCAGTTTATGCTATGAATCATGCTGTATTCTGTAATCATAACCCCTTGTGCCTGAATAAGTAATCAACAAGGCTAAATGATGCAATAGTAGCCAAAACAACCTCCTTGTTTGACCTCATTGAGATGGCGATCCTGGATTGTGTGTCTGTCCCCTACCCTGCCATCTCAAACAAGTATACACATTTGTGATACTAAGCCAGGGAGGTGACAGGCCCCTGTTATGTTTGACCCTCCTACCTCCATTTTAATCCCTAACATAATCATTCTAGTGCATATTTATCCTACTTGAATTATCTTTTCATGTCCTGATATCCTAAATGTTGCTTCACCATTATTCCCTGCAAACTTCCATGTCTTTCTTCACTCTTGACATGTTTTAGGTCCACTTCAACCTTGAAACTACCTTAGTGAACTGTATCCTATAAAAGCATCACACCTTATGTCCTACACCCATTACCTAAGCCAGCAGCTGCAGGAAGTTCCCTATGACCCTTTCCTCTCCTGCAATGCTGTATGCCTACCTTGTGTCATCGAGCTTGCTCGACATTAGCCGAGTTGAGCTGATTTCCTGGCATGCAGAACAGCTTTTGGTAAGATAAGTATGATATCCCTCCACCATAACTCCACTCAGATTACTACAGTAGGCCAGTAACAGATACCATTATGATAGCTTATTTGATCTGGGAATCGGTATCAGTTGCACAGTTTAAAGCTGTTCACTGGTACAAAGGGTAAACACTAATAGCATTGCATACTTAAAACATAAGGAAATCTAATGATAGGAACAAGGAATGTGATTTGAAGATACAGCTCTGGCGGGGGATATAGCAAGGGGCAATGAAAAAAAGTATTGGGGTGGGGGGAAGTAAAACAGTCATAGGCACAAGTACAAGTAAAGGTAGAAAGATGGATAAAAGGATAATATAATGCTGTGTCATTGGCATTATACAGGGAAATGAAATAATCTTATATATTGATGCTATTTTATTGGCTCTTTCTCTAGGATTTAAAGTAAGGATCTCATTACCTTAACCAGCTGAAAACTAATTGTTTGCCTGCTTCACTAGTTGGGTGGTTTGGTGGTAAATTCTTTACATGTGGTCAGGTTTTGTAGATGGTTTCTTTTTTCAAATTCCAATTTAAGAAAGGTTACAGTATTGCTGTCACCAAGGATGGCTCTACTACTTTCACAATCTACATCAACCACAACCATCTTTATTTTAAAATGACTCAATATACATTTACGTTTTAAAAAATACAGGGATTGAAATGCAAAACTTTCAGATAGTTCAAAAGTATCATATTTGGTGAGTTGAGGTTCTACCTAAGTGCATCATTTCCTAGGCTAGTGTAACCAGATGGTGCCAGCCAGGTGAAGTTGATGTGGTATTTGTCTGGTTATTGATAGTGCCCCTGAGAGCCTTGAGTCTGCCATACCTTGCTAACTGCCTGGTTCTGTGTTGTACACCTGTTGGTAGCCTGCTTTATGAGCAGGCTCAAGTGGGCCTTATTAGGGCAGAGACCTTTCTATGCCAATTCAAACAGCTGTAATAAAAACAAGGTATCATTAATTATGAATTTTACTGCTGAGGCCAAATGCACCAGTGTGAATTTCCATACCGTCCTGTTTTATGCCATGCAGCCTTAATCCCCTTACCATACCTCCCATTACCAGTCTCACTAACTATGTCAAACACTGCATGACCAAGCATGTAGTTCTCTTTTCAGTCCTGCCCATGGACACTGTTCCTCTACAGCTGCTTCTCTTACAGTAGATTAGCTCAGGGAGCTATAAGTAGCAGCTCAGCTCTGAGCAGCTCTGAATATGATATCCTCCCATTTCACCACCACCCAAACCTGCAAGAGAGACATAATAGTTAGAACAGTCCTCCCTATCTTAATCTCAGTTTTATGTTTTCAGCTTAGTTTAATGCTTCACAATACTATCTATAGATGGTAGACATTTTCAACACCGAATAACACAGGATGGCCCTGGGACTAAATGGTATCCTTTCAATATGATAGAATCAATCACATCGATTTCCAATTGTGCTAAAACATGTGAAATCATAACAGTTAGGGAAACTTCCTTTTTTTAATATGTCTTCAGTTACAATTTGGTACCTTTCAGGTTAGAATACTACAAATACTTACATAAATATAACAATGGATATCGGTGACATTGTGAATTTATATTAGACTGTAACACAATTAGATCTTAATATTGATGGGCAACCCGTAAACCATACCACCAATTAATGGGAAATAATTATAAACAGTAATAAACATTCCTTATGTTGGACATATATAGAAGAGATGATATCATTCTGTTTTCCCTTGTGAAAACCTATCGACGGGAACTGTGTATGTAAGATATAATTTATATCATAATTCTAAAATTTCAATGGTTTGGAGAATAACTATACAGGTCTAGCTGAGGTTGGGGAAGCTCCAAAAAATGTATACCATAGAACATTGGTCATGGATATTTATAGGTTGATAAGAATTGATAATGTTATGATGACGTTTGCAAACCTTTGGGTGGTCACAAATCATAGAAGGTTTGCATATGACAAATTTGGATGTATTCCAGCTCCTACACTTAGGATTTTAGTTTCCCCCCTAATTCTTTTGGCTCAAAATGTAGGGCTTATTGAGATCTTCATGTTACATATGGGTTTTGATGGTCCAATATGGATATTTTGGGCACCAGGGGGTTAAAATAGGCCCAAAATGACCAATTTTGTAGGGAAAAATCAATAAATCCTACATTTTTTCATTATTTTTAAAAATTTGACGATAGGAATGGGTCACTCCATTTATGACCACTGAAACCTGAAGGGAAACCGAAATTTTGGACCTAAGATTGCCTTCCTAGGAGCAGTTGGTCTATATTTTTTGAGAAATTAACTTTTTGTAAAGTAGTTTGTCTGGGCGAAAATTTTAGGGCATATGACCCCCTCCTAAAATATCTATGATGTATATGGGTTAATTTTCTGTGCAAACATTTAGAAATAGTCCCATGCTAAAGTAATCTGAAAAAATAATTGGAATTGCTCCATTATCTTGGCTGTGAGCAGGCCATGAGTATTCTTTCAGCCAGACAGCCCTTCTTTGGGTGTCTTCCCGAAATAGCACATTCCTTCTCATCCTGGCTGGGGTTTACTTATTTAACTATATTAACTATGTCAGTTATTTACCCCCCACATATATCTAAGTGCCATAGTGTAAAATAGGTAAATTATCCCTCATGGTTTGGAATATCAGGGGGAAAAGTCTAAAAAATGTCTTGCCGAATGACATTTTAGTTACATGCTATGTTGAGTGGTTCATTTCCAAAAGATATTATCATCATACCTCCATGGAAATCTCTAGTCTGAACCATTCTGACCTGTAGATTATAAAAATTGTATTAGCATTTATGTCAGATGCGTTCTTCTTATCATAGAATGCATTCTTCTTATCATAGACTGAACGTTCTTGTGATAAACCTTTATTGTGATTCTGTGAATCTGTCTTTCCGAATGACATTTGAGGTACAGCCATGGTGATGGCTTTGTTTCCTAGAGAAATTATCATCATACTTCCATGAAAATCTCTGGTCTGGACCATTTTGACCTGTAGATTATGGAAATTGCATCAGTAATTATGTCAGATGTGATCTTCCTATCCTAGAATGAACATTTTTGTGATAAACTTTCATCACAATTCTGGGAATCTGTCTTCCCGAATGACATTTGAGTTACATGCCATGTTGAGGACCTCGATTGTGAGGTGTTCACATATTTTTGGCCCATTAAACCTATATACCACCTGAAAGTACACATAGTGGGCATTGTCTTCCACATGATTAAAAGTAACTACCTAAGACTGTGTCACTTTTATGTATACCAGCAAGTTTTGTAATTTCCTGAACCAGGAATTTCAAGGAATTCAGTGAGATTGCCATTTCAGGCCTGAAGAAAAAGGATTCAAGTGTAGGACAAAAGTCCAAGTCTTTTAGCTGCAGCTCACTGAATCCTACCCTTAGACCCAGTAGTCAACAATAGTTAACATAAAAGTTGACCAAACACATAAAAGAATTAATTTTGCATGGCTTAAGGGAAAATACCCACTAATGTCATTCGGCAAGACACCTTTCAAGGGTCTTCCAGAGTATAGATGTTCAGGGTGTTGCCACAGCAACAGATTTCATATTTAACTGAAAATATTTCATGGGTAGTTACCCCAACACCTATACATTATCCACAAAAAATATCTTTCAGATACTCCAGGGTTTAATCTCAGGCCCCCAAACTCCACGGGAGGCCCCATCTGCCAACTTTCTATGATTTTCGACCGGGTGTTCTCATGATTTTACACGATGGTGCTGGTATTCGCATTCATCTGAAAACGGTTTTACACATAATACTGATTAATACTTTGGTAAATTACTAGGGAAATTACATGTATCATATGTATCAGTATTCTTGTCAGATACTTTCTCTTGGAAATGGACAAATGTGAGCCAGCAAGCAGAAAGGACAGTTACTGCGGGATTTAGTACCAGATTTAGCCACCAGGGGGCACCACTATGGACTAGAAAAGGAAAAATATGACTAAAACTGTTATGGGCTACTTTTTTTATGGAGAATTCAATGGTTTTTGATAAAACGTTTTATTTTGGGTGGAAAGGTTCCAAATTTGGCATGTAAAAAGAATGTTTTTGGGCCAAAATAGGCATTTTTGTTGATTTCTGTTGCCATGGAAACATGATTTTCATTCTAAATAGGAAAATCAATTATTCCATTTGAAGGAACATCCCACAAGGTTTACTATGGCGAAAACAGAATGAAAATACCATTTCTAGATCAAAAGTTATGGGCAAAAGAATAAAAGAAATTACGAATTTAGCTAATTAGCTATATATCTCATGACCAATTAGACATAGAGCTTATTAACATTCTTGAAATGGTCACACCTACCCATATCTAGCAAGCCATTCCTCCAAAACTAACAGGAGTATATTCTCATGCTATGTATCACTGTAAAGCTAATGATTTGAATTTTAAAGTTGACTTTTAGCACGGAGCACCCTTTCTCCTTGCCTCTACACAAATGTGATACTTTTGTCATTCTACCAGATCATTACTGTGTGCGTCCAGCGTATGTGGCTTCATACCGGTAACAAGATGTAAATAGATTTGGAGAATAAAATGTTATTATCATGGATCTAATTATTATGAGAGTGGTACATGAGATAAGACATTGGTTAAAAGTAAGTGTGCTGGTAATAAAATTTTATGATCACAGGTTTGTTGAGTAGTTGTGTTTGATATATAATAGGAGAGTGATAATAATAAATGAGGATAAGAATAACTTATACATGATACATAAAATACATGATCAATAACATGATATACACCGCCAAACAGCCAATGTCAGATGCCCATGCACAGTATCACTTGACCTGGAGATCAGCGCAGCCATTATTATAGGCTGTGTCTGCTGTGGTCTTCCGTATGGAATGTAAAGAGTTCTTCTTGCAAGGGATGCCCAATTTCTCGAACTGCTGGTCCCAGACTGTGTGCACCATGGATAGTGGAAGGGGCGTCGTAGTGTGTGGTTAGCTGAACATGGCCTGGCCCGCTGACACTGTAGGGGCCAGGCGGATGGCTGCCTTCATCGCGGTGACAGGGCACAACAGTTGGTTGGATGCTGGGTGTAGCACTATGTGACGCGATTTTGCGTGTTTGATGCACACACGGGCTACCTCGGAGATGGCTACATCCCAACTGTTGAGATGGTAGATTGGATTGAATTGTTTGTCTGAATGGGGAGCCACTTCCGATTGGGGGAGGCCCACAAAATAGATAGTCAGGATAATGGCCCTGATCACAGTCCCTTTCTCTGTGGTGGCTCCTGTATTACCCGATTCAGAATATTGAGGGGGATAGCTGGTTTGGCCCACAGATGGTAGGTGTTGTCTTTTCCACTGCGTCCAACACCCGTCGTACTCTGAAGAGTTTATACCATCCTTTGTCCCATTTGTGAGCAAGAGGAATTGCCTGATATGGTATCCTGTTGAGCATAGTCGCAGTTGCGATGTGGCTGAGTATCTCATGCTCAATGTAAATTAGTATATCTGTTACCGTGGGAGCGAGTATGTTCACTGAGAAATCCAGGCAAAATTCTACATAGTTCCCCACTGCCAACTGGTCACTCTTTACCGTCTCCCTTGCATGTGCTGAATGTAAACTTTTGGACAAATTTCAGTCAAGAAATACAAACAGGGATTGATCTCAATAAGATTATGTTTGAGTATGAGGCAGTGAGCCACAAGGCGATTTTCCTGAGACATAATGAGAGCGGTTGAGAGCATGGGCTATTATGTTAGCTTTGGTATTGTAGTGGTCAGTGAAAACGTCTCTGGAGACACCGGGATTCGAACCCGGGTCTCTCGCTTGCAAGTCGAGCGCTCTACCGCTGAGCTACATCCCCTGGCCTGACATACCCTGTCACCAACACGGCCCCACTGACATTTCCACCTTCCAACTACCCTGGATCGGTATGGTATACATAGGGGGAGTGACACAACCAAGTGAACAGTCCCTCTGAAGGCTCTGCGCACCCAACGGGGGAACGAACCCCTACACTCCTCCCAACCAGCTTCAACCGTATCCCACCAGAACCGGTCCTCCAGTCCAGTCTGAACGGTACCAGTACTGAGTCACACACAGCCCATCTGTTTCCAAGTCCCTAAGCACTAGAAAGTTGAAGCGCTTGTCTATACCATACCGGCCCAGGTACCGAGCTCTCTAAAGGTCCCCCATGTGAGGCAGGACCACTCGGTGTCTCCACCACTGTAGTGGTCAGTGAAAACGTCTCTGGAGACACCGGGATTCGAACCCGGGTCTCTCGCTTGCAAGTCGAGCGCTCTACCACTGAGCTACATCCCCTGGCCTGACATACCCTGTCACCAACACGGCCCCACTGACATTTCCATCTTCCAACTACCCTGGATCGGTATGGTATACATAGGGGGAGTGACACAACCAAGTGAACAGTCCCTCTGAAGGCTCTGCGCACCCAACGGGGGAACGAACCCCTACACTCCTCCCAACCAGCTTCAACCGTATCCCACCAGAACCAGTCCTCCAGTCCAGTCTGAACGGTACCAGTACTGAGTCACACACAGCCCATCTGTTTCCAAGTCCCTCAGCACTAGCAAGTTGAAGCGCTTGTCTATACCATACCGGCCCAGGTACCGAGCTCTCTAAAGGTCCCCCATGTGAGGCAGGACCACTCGGTGTCTCCACCACTGTAGTGGTCAGTGAAAACGTCTCTGGAGACACCGGGATTCGAACTCGGGTCTCTCGCTTGCAAGTCGAGCGCTCTACCGCTGAGCTACATCCCCTGGCCTGACATACCCTGTCACCAACACGGCCCCACTGACATTTCCATCTTCCAACTACCCTGGATCGGTATGGTATACATAGGGGGAGTGACACAACCAAGTGAACAGTCCCTCTGAAGGCTCTGCGCACCCAACGGGGGAACGAACCCCTACACTCCTCCCAACCAGCTTCAACCGTATCCCACCAGAACCGGTCCTCCAGTCCAGTCTGAACGGTACCAGTACTGAGTCACACACAGCCCATCTGTTTCCAAGTCCCTCAGCACTAGCAAGTTGAAGCGCTTGTCTATACCATACCGGCCCAGGTACCGAGCTCTCTAAAGGTCCCCCATGTGAGGCAGGACCACTCGGTGTCTCCACCACTGTAGTGGTCAGTGAAAACATCTCTGGAGACACCAGGATTCGAACCCGGGTCTCTCGCTTGCAAGTCGAGCGCTCTACCGCTGAGCTACATCCCCTGGCCTGACATACCCTGTCACCAACACGGCCCCACTGACATTTCCACCTTCCAACTACCCTGGATCGGTATGGTATACATAGGGGGAGTGACACAACCAAGTGAACAGTCCCTCTGAAGGCTCTGCGCACCCAACGGGGGAACGAACCCCTACACTCCTCCCAACCAGCTTCAACCGTATCCCACCAGAACCGGTCCTCCAGTCCAGTCTGAATGGTACCAGTACTGAGTCACACACAGCCCATCTGTTTCCAAGTCCCTCAGCACTAGCAAGTTGAAGCGCTTGTCTATACCATACCGGCCCAGGTACCGAGCTCTCTAAAGGTCCCCCATGTGAGGCAGGACCACTCGGTGTCTCCACCACTGTAGTGGTCAGTGAAAACGTCTCTGGAGACACCAGGATTCGAACCCGGGTCTCTCGCTTGCAAGTCGAGCGCTCTACCACTGAGCTACATCCCCTGGCCTGACATACCCTGTCACCAACACGGCCCCACTGACATTTCCATCTTCCAACTACCCTGGATCGGTATGGTATACATAGGGGGAGTGACACAACCAAGTGAACAGTCCCTCTGAAGGCTCTGCGCACCCAACGGGGGAACGAACCCCTACACTCCTCCCAACCAGCTTTAACCGTATCCCACCAGAACCGGTCCTCCAGTCCAGTCTGAACGGTACCAGTACTGAGTCACACACAGCCCATCTGTTTCCAAGTCCCTCAGCACTAGCAAGTTGAAGCGCTTGTCTATACCATACCGGCCCAGGTACCGAGCTCTCTAAAGGTCCCCCATGTGAGGCAGGACCACTTGGTGTCTCCACCACTGTAGTGGTCAGTGAAAACGTCTCTGGAGACACCGGGATTCGAACCCGGGTCTCTCGCTTGCAAGTCGAGCGCTCTACCGCTGAGCTACATCCCCTGGCCTGACATACCCTGTCACCAACACGGCCCCACTGACATTTCCACCTTCCAACTACCCTGGATCGGTATGGTATACATAGGGGGAGTGACACAACCAAGTGAACAGTCCCTCTGAAGGCTCTGCGCACCCAACGGGGGAACGAACCCCTACACTATTTATATAATAAAATGTGATTGCTTGCCCAGCAACGATTGCCCAGCAACGTCTTTTTTCTTGATGGTATGGCGGATGGCAGCCTTATGTCAGTGAGTTTATTGGTCGGCACTGAGATGGTCATTGTGTCAGCGTTAATGATGACACCAAGCAATCAGATGGCTCGAGCTGGAGGCTGGGTTTTATCCAACGCCTCCGATAGGCCAAGCTTATAGAAAAGTCGGCCAGTGCCTTGGCGTGTGCGATGACTATAAGGTCGTCGAGTTACATTATAGCCTACACACAATTGCCTAAGCGATCCGTTGCATGTAGGCCGAGGTACACCTTGCTCTGAATGGCATCGTGACCTTGATGTATGACTGACCAGCCCAAATTAATGCCAGAATAGGCCAATCCAACAGATCATTCTTGAAATTTTTATAGGCATGTACTAGCACATTAATGAGGTGATCAACTGTCAGGAGCCCATGCTCCCTTACTTCGCCCATAGCCATATTTTTAAGAATGTAAGTGTTATTGGTAGTAGGATCCGGTAGGTTAGGTCTGTAATGACATGGCGGCTCATAGGATTTGATTTCGGGCAGGACATAATGGGGGCGCAGTGCGTCCAATCACAGAATGGGGGGAGTGGAATGGGCCTATGATAGCGCCCAGCCCAAGTTCTTTCTAGATAAAAGCAGTAGTCCTTTCCGCTGGGGTTGTTGGCAGCTGGGCCCATGTTTGACACCGGGCCGAGGTACCCTATCGGAAAGCCATAATGCAACTAATCCAACAGCCTGTGTTGATTCGAGTTGCCATCCAGGTACCTCACCCACACAGTCAAGTTGAGGTGGGTGGGGGGTACCTGCCTGCCAGCGAGGCAGTTGGGAAGGCTGGTGGCTTTAACTTGATGGTAGACGGATGCGAGCCCTGCAGGTACAGCACCCAGCTGTGCCCAGGTGTCTGTGGGGTTAGGCCATTGAGTAGCTCTGTGGTGAGCAAAAGCCATGGGTGAAATGTCAACATTCAGGATTATAAAATAGAGTTCGCACATGTGGCGGATAATGTCAAAGTCTGGTGGATCACATGGTTTGGGCTGGTATAGCACAGAGTGAGTACCAGAGGCATCATAAATTGGCACAGTATGTTGGTGGATATTGGCCTGCAAAGGACCCGCCATAGGTATATATATGTTGGGTGAGACGTCATCCCCAGTGTCAGTAAATGGTCGGCCGTCTGGGGCCACATGGGCGAGCATGTGGGATTGTTTATGTTGACGTCCGGACAAGTGGCGCAGGGCAGTGCCTAGTTGGGTGGTAGGCATGGCCTCGCCGCCTCCGAGTATGTCTTTGTTTGCAAGCAGTTGCAAGTGGTCGCCAGCACATGGGATGCAGGCAGGAACCACAGGTACGCATAAGGGGGCAACACAATCACTAGAGTCATTTACAAGAGTATCATCCTCCCCACCAGGGGATGGTGACTCAACAACAGTATGTGAAACACAATCTGTAACAACATCATGATCAGGCATTGTACAAGTAACATGAGGCATGGTGTAATCATTTGAACTAACCTCAGGTATAGGACTGAGCATCCCCAGGCTGCCTGTCTGACCAGGTGCACATGCTCCGCTTTAGTGTTTTGTGGGGGAAAATGGTTGGGTCTGTGGCTTAAGTTGCTGTTTTAGTGCCGGAGGGTGTTGTGCCTGTGTGTGTGGTAACTTGGCGAGTTGGTGGTAAGGTGTTAGGATGAAGTGTGACTGATGTGGTGGCCATTGCTGGGGGAAGGAGTCCTGATGCATTGGTGGTATGTGCTGAGCATGCATGTGTGTGGCGGGCGCCACGGCACCCGGTCTAGAGCTACAGGTTGGGAGGGAGTGATGGGAGTATTTCTTCCACCCCCCCTGCACACTATAGCAATGGGAACAGAAATGCAAGAGTCTGATGTTACCCACGTTGAGGTGTTTTAGTTGTGAGCAGCCCTTTGTTGAATTGAAGTCATTAAATGTTACCTCACTATGGTTGTCTGACTGGGCTGGGGTGCCACTTTTAGGCTTGGTCCTGATGGCGGCCCTGAGATGGTCATTCTGAATGCGGCCATCATAGAGTTTCCACCCCTCATTCTCTGCCTCCATAGTGTCGAACATTGACTGGGACCAACTGATGACAATATTGGGGTCAACTGCGGCATCCTCCAGGACATGCTCAAGGTGCAATAAATATTCAGGCCGCATGTCCTGGAGGCCTGCTCTCTGGTCACTCATCATGTGTACATAACATGTGAGGTACTCGACGATATCAAGGCTACTCCTTAGGTCCATTTTTTAGCGGGTGGTGTGTACACTACTACGCTTAATGTACATGTAGGGCTTAACCATGGGCTCACTGATAATATCGTCCGTACCCGTAGTGCGGTGGATCAACAGTTTCTCAGCCTGAAGGGAACTCTCGACTAACTGCTGTCTGGCAGACTGAGGCCTTAGAGGCCACCTGTGCTCCTGTGGTACTGGAGGGGCAGGAGCCGGGTCCTGGTGCTGCTGCTCCTCCTGCCGTTGGTGTGTTGACATTTGCAGACAGGTGCCCTGCAGTGCTGCGGGGTGAGGCCGAGCCGACGTGTTATTGTCAGCACCTGTGGCAGTGGGGCCCGCGTAAGTTTGATGGGCGATCTCCCTTCTCCTGCTGCAAATGGGGTAGAGTACGAGTGGCCGCCATGTCATGTTTCCATGTGACATGTACTGGGGAGGGCCTATGTGTCCTAATCCTGTTGATGGGGGAATGTGGTAGAAGACCGTGGAACATTCTCAGGCTGTGTGGAATCTGCAGAGGCACTATGTTGCTCTGCCGGTTGGTGTTGGTGGGAAGATTGGCCATCATGTTGGATGCCACCACGAGAGCGAGGCTGTGAGTTTCCATCTTTTCGTAAAATACCCAATAGTTTGTCAAATTTCGTTGTCATAAGTGCCATTGACAATTCTAATGACTGCAGGTAGGATTGTTCTGATGGTTGTAAGGGCTTTTCAGCCTCTTTCCTTCTCTCACACTTAGCAGAGTAGTGGTTTGTCATGGCGTGATACCGCCGCTAGAGTCAAATCTCCCATCATCGTAGCTGCCAAACGTGTATGGTTCTGTCGATGCAGAAGATACATTTCTGATATTATCGAGTGGATGAGCCATGAAAAAAGGAGATAAAATACTCTACAGTTGGTGGCTCATGTGGAATTGCAGGATGCCTTCTGTAGAAATTGGAGAAGTGAACAAAGAAATAAATAATATGAGTAGTATAGGTGGGCCAGTGGTGCCACTAGTGTAGTGGATGGCTGGTAGTTCCACCAGATAAGCTTGCTGCCAGCAATGACCCGCAAACTTCTACTCAAAGATTACAACACCAATTGTGACCCATCAAGGGAGAGCACCCCTCCGCAGGGGGATTTTTAACTCCCCATTTGGCCACCAGGGGGCAATGGAGCGCAAAATTACTCTAAAATCGTTAAAAAAATACATTAAGGTAATTTTTGATGCAGAATTCAATTGTTTCATTTAAAATGCACCATTTTTGGTAGAAATGGCCCATATTTGTATGGTAAAATGAACATTTTTCATGAGAAATTAACCTATATGCCTGTTCCTGGTTGCCATGGCAACCATTCCAATAATCAAAATTTTCAGACTTTTATGCCAGTTTTTGGGGATACTCACCAGAAACCCAAAACTGAAAACAGAAATGGAAAATTCCTTCTAGATCAAAATTTGTGATAAAAAACATATTATTATGAATTTTTTCATGAAAAAGGCTGATTTATTGTGTTTTTAGATATGATCATGCTTTAAAATGTATTTAGAGCTTAATCATTAATTCCAGATATGAATAAAGACCTATGTTCAAGAGGGGGTTCTGACATAACTACTAAGAATATTTAACCCAATGATGTCTCATTTTTAAGATCTTGAGATGAACTTCGATAATGAATTTCCCTGCAGAGGGGTGTTTTGGCTTGACTGGTCACAATTTGTCAATTTGAGATTCATTCCATTTCCCTACTAATAATATTCCTTCTAAATCACCAGTTCACATATATAACACAGGCGCATGCTGGAAATGTAGGGAAGTTTAGGGGCAGGATCTGTTGTCAATGCAGATATCACCAGAGGATGACATCCATAAATCTCTGAATAATTACCGAACCAACCCCTCACAATGATGTCACCTCACTCTTCTAACATGCAACATAGCCACTTCTGAGCACTAATCCCCCTCTCCTTGCATCCTGCGCTTGCCTCTCCTTCCTTCATTCTCCCTCCTTTCCAGGAGACTGGTTGACATGCATAACTACCTACTACAGTTTCCCAACAAATTGATGTCAGCAGCAGATCTGTGATGGAGAATACATATGTGTCCCCCAGATGGCTGCACAGCTGGTGATGACTGAGGACCTGGTCTGATTACTGTTGGTATTAACATGATTGAAAAAAATAGAGATTGAACGTGGTATCTGATCCCATATAAGGAGGAGGTATGATTTATAGATCTAGAGATTGGCCAATGAAGATGTAGCAATTATCAAGCAATGTATATAACCTTGGGTACAGTATGCCTTATATAATGTATTAAATGCCTGCTTCACTGCTATGCATTTGGGATTGTCTGGTTTATGACCAAACATAGATATTTCCACATCTTACCCATATCTCCATGGAAGCAACTGAGCTACTTTAAATGAATTGCTAAGACCAGCTGCAGGCAATTATATTAAAGAACGATATGGAAATATAAATTGCTGCACTAATCTGCACATGTCATGCTATTAGCATTGCAGGCTATGATTTTAGGTTACACCAGGGAAGATGGAAGGCTATCATGGTTAATGAGTATCAGAATGAGCAGCAGCTATGAGTTTTATTCAAAACTTGCTTCATCCCATAAGCTAAGGGCTCTCTGTCTTTAGAAGGCTTTCTAAAGAAATGTACTATTCTTAGCCAATACCAGTTTCTGATGATGCATCTATCAACAGATTTAATTCTGCATAAATATGAAAACAATCTCTGTGACAATGCTTATGATTCATCATATGAGATCTATGTTGATGGCCACTGGGTTTTCAGTGTATGTTGGGTTCTGCTGTCCTGATATATCATACGATATAAAGACCATAAACTGAAGGTTCTTGCTCTTCTACAGTCTGTACATTATCAGCCTAGGATATCCACCAGACAGCTGCCGCCCAGTAGGGACCGCTCTGCAGCATATAAATCACATTGTCACGAGTCAGTTCACAAATCAATAAGATCACAATGATCCCCAGACAGCTTCTTCCGCAACTTGGATCCAATATATCAACAAAGCTGCATTAAAGGGTGACCCTTGTGTTGTGAATAGGAGTAAACCAGAAATTCTGCAATGTATTGCCAGGAGGATGTTTCACCTCATAACATACGGGGGCCGTATATGACATGCGGGGGCCGTATATAAAAAAACCGTTTCTGTTCTATTTTCCGCATTCATTTTTTTCACATACGGAGGGCCGCATTCATATACGGCTTATTGGGCGTTTCACCTCAAGATGCGGACAACCTGTTTTCCACATGTCTTCCGTATTTTCAGGTTAGAATGTGGAGGGATCAGGTACCCCTCCATATGTCACATACGGGGGAAATAAGTAACATGCGGCCTTTTTTAAGCCCGCATCCAATGAATATCTCCTAAGTAGGTCGTGACCTTCCTTTTCACTCCAAGTCATGTGACCTATGTTTGGCCGTACTACACCAGGGAAAGAAATGCCTGGGTACATCCTGAACACTACTAGGCAGTATTACGAGAGAAAGGACCCTTTGTCCTTCTACACTGAGAAAAAATTTCTTCAGCGCTACCGTCTTAGTAAAGAGATAGCCCGAATTCTCATCAAAAACTATGTCGCTACGAAGAAAAAGAAGGTCCTGAGGGGCAAGCATGCCGTTCCACATAGGCTTAAGGTAAGGGAGTCCATCCTTCATTTATCCTTTTATTTTCATATTTTTTCCTTACTGTACCTCTTTAGACTTTATTATGGCATGTTAAAACAATATTCTTTTCTTTGCTTTCTTCAGTTCCTGATTGCCCTAAGGTATTTCACCACTGGAGCCAGCTACAACTCCATAGGAGACATTCACGGCGTCTCCAAATCCACTGTGTGTAGGTCTGTAGAGAAGGTGACTGACTATTTCCATGAACACCTACAAGAGTATGTCCATTGGCCACACTCCCGGGAGGAAAAGAACAGCAAGGCGATGCTCTTCTATCGGAAACACAGAATGCCCAAGCTGTTCGGACTCATAGATGGGACACATGTACCTATACAGTGTCCGCGAGGGGTAGTGGCAGACGAAAATCAATTCTTTTGTTACAAAGGATACTACAGCATAAATACCATGGTAAATTACTTTTCCTAATATATTTCTAAGAACCAGGATATCTTATGTACATTTTTTTTCATTGAATTTCTTTCTTGATATGTCTATCAGTTTATACATATATATATATATAAAGATTTTTGTCCCTTTTTTACTCCTCCCAGATTGTCTGCGACTTTGAGTACCTCATCACACACGTAGATGCCAGTAATCCTGGGTCTCAGAACGACATCTACTGCCTCAACGGGTCTGACATCAAAATCTTGGGAGAGAGAAAACAGTTCGGGGGATATTACCTCTTGGGAGATTCCGGGTAAGTCATTTATATATTTTTTGGCCAAACTTAGCTGAAGATAACTCCTTTCGGAATACTTCCTTATGGAAAAAAAATATATGAAATCCATATACAATAACCAAATATTTTCCCTTCAGATATCCTCTCACTGACTACCTCCTCACCCCTGTCCGTATGGAGACAACGAACGCTGATGTGGCGTACAACAAGTGGCACCGAAAGACTAGGAGTCGGGTAGAGAGGACTATGGGCCAGTTGAAGCAGCGTTGGCGGTAAGTCATTTATTTATTTATTTTCCTACATTTATCCTTTATATCTTTTTTCCTGTCAAAACTATCATCCTCTTTAAGCAGTCACTTGGTACAATTTTTAATTTTTCCCATTTTGTCTCTCTCTTTGTTTTCAGTTGTCTGGACAGCAGCGGGGGATATCTGGCCCATCCTCCTACCACAGCAGGAAAAGTCATCGAGTCCTGTGTGGCACTACATAACTGCGCCAAGGTGGCACGCAATCCCCTATTGAAGGACAGCATGGAAAAGGACTTGTTCAAGCAAAGATTCCCACGCATCACCAAGCCAGAGAATGTCTCCCATAAGCCCCCGGCTAAGTTTGAGAACCTGCGGAAGGGTTTCATCCAAGATAACTTCAATCCCCGCTGAATAAGTTAAATGAAATCAAGGCACCGAAATCAATTTGACTAAATAGTGTAATTCTGTTATGTGATATTAAGACAATTAGAAGGACAAGAAAAAAATTCTGACTGCAAACTTTTATTCTAATGACTTGAAGAAAACAAACATGGGTTACATAACCATGTCATGTAATGAATGAAGCTAACATGCAAAATTTAATGAATAAAATTTAAAATAACCTCTTTTTTTTATTTCCACATGCTGTGCTGAAATGTTTTTCTTTGCCTAGCATGTATAGAGAATAATCTGTTACTTAGAATGCACCATGTATTATATTAATTCTGAGAACTTCCATAACAAGAAACAGACTTTTTTAAAACATGTCATGAAGCTGAAACAAAAAAGCCTGTTTGGCATCAATATATCTTGATACCTACATGTATTCATCCTGAACTTAAGTCTTTGTTCCCTAGTTTGCAACGAGTACTATAATGGGACATCAAAAATCAGTTTATCTTTTGTTTTCCAGTATCTTTGCTCATGTACCATTTCACTCAACTTAACATAAAAAATGTCTGTCTTTGCTGAACGGTATACATGACAAGCGTACATAGGAAATTTTCAAAAGAGGCATCCATTTACCTCAAAGTGAAAATAACTCGAACCATGCATATAGATGTATCATGTCTGCTTAACGAATACAAGTTTTCATTTAGTCCTGAAGGAAGACTCCAAAGTTAAAGTCATGAACTTAAATATGCCTTGCTTTAAACTTTTTTTTTATCTTCGACCATATACAATTCTATTATAGATTTCTGTCTTTCATTTTCTACCTTTACTGTACAATTCTATGAAATGATGTTGTCTAGGTGGAAACTTCTAACGTGATATCTTCAAATTGTATATTACATTCTCCTAACTAAGGTAACATACTTGAAGCTAAGGCATTCAAAATAGTCTTACAATAAAATATGATATAACTTTGAACTACAGCACCGTTTTTAATTTCTTATATATCACACAAATGAAATTAGTCCTTTCTGATAGGTTTCTTGTCACGACGGGACCTCCTTAAAACCAGCTCAGGATTGTCGTCGCATAAGTTCTCCTCCCAGACAAATACCACTTCTTCATTTGACATGACATTGTAGGCTGGCAATGAATTAGAATCTGGGTCTATTGCTTCAATAGCTGGAAAAAAGGAGAAGGTGAAAACATCTGTAACCGCTATAAATCGGCCACACAGGAAATATAATCACATGTTTCTTTATCATGTCATTTTTTTTATAAGGATATAACATCATGCATTAAGGGGGGTACCTTTGGGCGTCTTAAACTTCAGGCTTCAAGAACAACTGCTAAAACATGTAGCATGTTTGATAAATATCATATATCCTGGTTTTTTACTTATCAGAAGAAGTTCATTAGAAAAGATAATGCACATATTAGGCCTATACCTGATGCAGGGACGATTAACGGGCCTTCACCTCCCTGTACATTTTGACATGGAACAAAGACAGCTGAACCGTGTACAACCTCCGTGTCGGGTGGAATGGCAATCGTTGCACCCTGCATGGCTTGGACGTCTGTGTGTGTCTCCCCTTCACCAGTGTTCAGCTCCTCTGTTTTAAAGAGGAATACATATTAATACACATAGTTCTTATTTATTTCAAGTAAATACAAAGATTAACTAAACATTATGAAACAGAAAACCCATGGAGAACCAAATTTGATACACAACGAATGAAATTCTATAGTTCAAAAGATGAATGACATATCAATGGTACAGAAAAGAATACAGGTGGAATTAATTTCAGTTGAAATATATTTAGGAACACACCATTTTTACCTTGGCTGTCGGACACTTCCATGGCCGCTATGTCCTTTGCGTCCAAAAAAAAATAGGGACCACGTGCTGAACCTTCTGATGGGTCGTTGTGAGTTAATTTAACTGTCATCTTATCAGGCAAACATTCTTCCTTGTCAGATTTAACGGATATATTGTCTTCCTGGACATTGGGGGAAACAGGTTTGTCTCCTACTGTCTCACCCTCATCTGCACATGGAGGTAGGTCAGCTTTTGGATTTTTCTCCGGGACGGGTGATAGGCCAGGTTGGGGTATTTGATCCCCATGTGGAGGTTCATCCTCTTGTGAAATTATCTGATTGTCCGTCGGGGTACATGTTGAAATATCTTTAGTTGATTTTGCGTTTAACTGAGCAGCAAAGAACACAGACATCTTAGTCATTTCTTTCCAAACTTTCTCCGCCTCTTTTTGGACTGACAGTTGAAGGTTCCGGTTTTCCTGAATCTCCTGATTTAACTTCAAGTTTTGCAAATGTAACTGTTTCTGTGCATCTAAAAAACTTTTTTGATTTTCCAGGATGACCGATAGACTACTTGATAGCTTTGTGGCACTTTCAGTCATACCTAACAATCCAGTGGCCAAACAGTCTTGTCCTTTCTGCATTCTTTTGAATGTGGCATGTATTGCAGTACCTACCAGATTTATTCCTTCCACAAATTCTGACTGGTTATTTGACATTGTCTCATTTGTAGCCTTTATGCGGGCTATGTGCTGACGTTCGAACGCTACTGCAGTATTTCTAGTCTCCTCCAGTTTCTCATGCAGGTCGTTGGTCATTGCCTGAATGGCTTCCAGGCACTGACGCCTACATTTCTCGGCTTGTTCACAAGTTCTCGCCATGTGGGAAGACATTTTCTCAGCCATTTCCCGTATGCCCTCTGCGTAGCTGGTCTGGGTATCTTTGATTTTAGTGGACGTGGTGTCCATATGCTCATTTATCCTCTGACTGATGTCTTTTAAACCATTAACATAATCGCTCTGGAACTTAGCTATTTCTTTCATTATCTTATCCTCTTCCCTTGGTTTAGCAAATAGTTCTTTCTTCTTGGAGGCAGAAGCCCGTTGGATACGGGATAAACCTGAGATGTTAACAACGTTCATAGCGGAAGGAGAACTGAGAGGTGTACTGTTAGAAGGCTGATATGATTCAGTCTCCATTTCTTCTGACCCCATTATTTCTGCATAGCATTCCTCTTCCTCCTCGAGCAACTTGGAGAAGGAGGGGGCATGTCGGGGCTTTTTATGGGTTTGCTCTTGTATACCTTCGTCATCTGCAGTCCTTTTTTTATTTTGGGGAATGTGGGAGGTCATTCTGCGAAAAGGCGATATATTTGTTGAAGATTTTTTAGGTATATCGTTGACCCGACTTCTGCTAGAAGTAGCCTGCACCCGACTGGCAGAGGCTTGGGGTTGGGACGTATGTGGCTGACTAGCTTGGGGTTTAGACGTATGTCCCTGACTTGAACCGGTTTGGGGTTGAGAATTACTTTGCATTTGAGAGGTATATGCTTTTGTCCTGCATTCAGCAGGTTGAGCTCTTCCTACTTCGGATGTTGCTTCAGAAGCATTTTCCTCTGAAGTCAAAGTTTTCAAAGCCCTCCTTAGCATGGAAATCTTTTCTGTGCGTTGAGGGTCTGAGGCAAAAATAAGTGACGCAGCAGCCCTCTTTTGTGGATCAGCATCATTAACAAGGTTGTTAAATCCTTTGCAGATGTTTAACATGTCAGTCCGTGATATGCGGGGTTGAAGAGGAACCTTTTCCTGTATGTCTTCGACTGTCACAGGATCGTTGTCATCCTCAGGTATATCCTGCTCTGGTAGGGTTTTGTGGTAATCGTCCTCGGGTACCTCATCTGGATCTTCCTTGTACAGTTCTCTTTCGTCCTGGGAGCCTGGTGGGGGGTGTGAAGAGCTCTCGTCATCCCCTGAAAAATTTGAATAGATCACAACATACGAGAACAGTCACTGAAAAGATTTGTATTAACTTCATGTAAGGACACATAGATATATCTACTTTATAGTAGGTATATGTTCACCATATATATATATGTTAAGATATACATTTCTATTTCTGTATCAAATTTCTTGAAAAATAAAGTGATAGTGGTCCACATATGTATGTACATGTATATATATATATATATATATATATATATATATATATACTTTTATACTTATATATGTACATATATATATATATATATATATATTTACATACACCGTCTATATATATATATATTTATATGTATATGGAAAAATAGAAAAGTATATACCTTCCTCGAGTAGATCCCCCTCCCTTACTGCAGCCATAGCTGAACTCGGCATTGGGATGTCAGCATAATTTGGTTTTTCTGAACGGTTTGGGTCATAGCAGGACTTCAGGACCGACCGAGGACCACCGTCTAATCCAGGGGGCTTCAGTCCGGGTATTCCTGGAACCAAAATAAGATTTATATATATCTGTTCCATACAATATATCGTCATATGTAGGTGAAGGGTATTGTTGGCAATGCCTGAACATGAGCAGGGTGTCGCACTACTGCATACATAAGTACAGCATAGTGATGGATAACAGATGTCGCATATATGGTATTATGTGGAATATAGATGAAATAAAGACAGATGTATAGACGGAAATTCAGTTCTCACCTAGCACAACATCTTGGCCTGCATAGTCACATGCCTGCTGCTCCAAAGAGGTCAGATAATCCTCCTCGTCACGCTGACCACTCCCGCTTTTATACTTAGAGTCTATCACCTGTCTCTAAAAAAAAAGGTGGAAACGTACACATAACAGACAATACATCTCTCTGAAGATTTTTCCGAAATATTATTCTTTAAATAACATAATTCATTATTTTCAGAGATACTAACAAATCACAGATATATAGAGCATAATGATACAGTAGAATCTAAAAGGGACAGGGTATTCCTACCTTTTTCTTAGCCTTTTGAACAAAATACCCAAGCTTGTCCTGACACTGCTCACGTGTCCTATGCCTTCCTCCATTAGAATTAACATAGTCTGAAAAATAGGAAGGTGAACTTACATGTTAAAGATATCACCTTTACGTCAACAGATTTGTTATTTTTCTACCTAAAAAGGAAAGGCAAATTATGTATTCTACCAATGTCAGACGACATGCATATCAGACTGAATATAAGAGGAATATATAAAAAGAAACAAATTTTAAAGGAATATAACCTCACCTCTTAGTTCCTCCCACGCCATTTTCTTTAGTTCCTTTCCGTCAGAGCTATGTTTGAAGCGCCCTTTAAGAACTGGCTTAAGATGGTTAGCACCCTTCAACAAGGAATCAAGCTCGTCTTCCCTCCAGTGTTCTCCTTTCTTAGGGGTAGGGACCCCCCCTTTTGTGGCACTTTTAGGCATGGAACCGCTAACAGAAGCTGCAGGAAGACTTACTCCAGGAGACCTTCCACGTCCCCTTCGATTACTTTGGTTCAGAGATGATCTACCGCGTCCTGATATGTCAGGAGAAGGTGACCCACGTCCCCTCCCCCGGCCAGAAGTAGTGGATCCTCTAGCCCTGCCTCGTGATCTTTTGTTACCTCTACCTCTGTAGGAGCTGGGTTTGGAAGAAGAAAAGGATGGATGGGATGAGCTTGGAGGCTTTCCCTTTTGCCTCTTCATGCTAAGATTCTGCCGCTTAAGCAAGCCGCACATGTATGCTATTGCTTGCTCTCCAGCATCGCCCGGGTAGTTCTCAGGTCGCTCTTCGTCGTCGTTCAACTCGTCGTCCTCGTACATAGTTTCTACTCCCTCATCTTCGTCCTCGTCTTTGTCAGATTCCTGGAAAAGAAAAAAGAAATAAAGTTTTATAGACATATTGTAATATAGTATAAGGGAAAATAAAATATAGTCTGAGAGCTGAAGAACTATTTGTTATTCTACTTTAAATATGTACTTCAAAAAAGAAGAGGAATATGTTAACAAAAAATAAATTTAGTTTTTTTCTATGCCATAAGAGAAAAGAGAGAAAAAATGTATTCAGGGAGTAATTTTAGACTCATACCTCTAAGTCAGGGTCACTTTCTTGACCCGTAAGCCTTCTGTTCTCTCAGAGGAGGGCTTTAAGATTCGTCACATTCTCCATTAACTCATTGAAATTCTGAAAATTAGAATAAAAAGAAGGGATAAACAAAAAAAAAGCTCTATATGAAGCCAATGGAACTTAATTTGTATTTTAACGTAAACCGGCCATATGCCTTCGAAGGGACAGCATTAGAAAATTTCTTTATTCTTAATAAAAATTTGAAGAAGTTATCTTTATCAATTTGGACATCGCAGGAAAAACAAAAGGGGGGCATATTTGGAATAAGATTAAAGCTTACGGTGCAAGAAAAGGTAAAAACATGGCAACATGTACAAGCTAGAAAATTACCTGATGGACATTGCTTAACATCATGCAAAATTTAATGTTTTGTTACTTAGATGACAGTAAGAGTCAAATTAGGCTGGGTAGTGGAAAGGGGGGTATATTTCTAAGAACAGGGAGATCCCTTCTTCCTTTTATTGAAAGGATAAAGTCACGACGTGAACAACAGAAAGGGGGGAAGGCGTCTGCTTGAACCAAAAAACACTTTCAGAAGGAGGGAGCGTCGAGAGGGGACCGAAGTTTTGAATGAAAAACGTGAAGACATGCCTTGTTTTTGACCTCATAAAGACCACAAAGAAGAGAGGTATCTTATTTAAGACAAGAAAACGAGAGAACTTTAAGTATCTCACCTTAGTGGGCTTTTTCTTCCCCATCTTAGTATTGTTTGTCGGCGGTTTGATGAGCGATAAAGGAGAAAGCGGAAGTTGCGTTATGACGTCATACGGGGAAACCGGAAAGGGGTTCCCCCGTTCTCATAAGTTGAACGCGGCTTTTACTAAAAAAAAAGCTTCGCGGAGCGAACATACGGAGGGTCCGCATGTGTATACGGACTGTCCGTATGTGGGGAGCCGTATGTTAAAAAAAAGGCCACATTTAGAGATAAAAGTCCGTATCCTGTGTCTCACATACGGACAGGACACGGCCACCTTTGAGAAACACTTTTTGAGATAAATATTTTTTCTCCCACATGACGTCCGCATGTGGAGGCCGTATATGTATAATTCAATACCTATGAGGTGAAACATCCTCCAGAAAGGAATGTGGATAAATGTTTGAAATGTCATAAAGCGATTACGGAATCTAATGTTTTGTACTTAAAACTCAGAGAGTGCTCAGAATAACACACTCATCCAACATCTTTTTCATCATTATTATATCAAGGAAACTCAACATATGTGACCCATCAAGGGAGAACACCCCTCCGTAGGGGATCTTTAATTCCCCATTTGGCCACCAGGGTGCATTGGAGGTGCAAAATTACTCTAAAATCATCATAAAAAATACATTAATATAATTTTTTATGCAGAATTCAACAGTCTATTTTCGGGAGAAATGACCCTTGAATATGGATGGTAAAATGAACATTTTTCAAGAGAAATCAACCTATATGCCTGTTCCTGGTTGCCATGACAACCTTTCAAAAATCAAATTTGCAGATTTTTATGCCAATTTTCGGCGATATTCACCAAAAACCAAAAACTGAAAAATGAAAAGGAAAATTCCTTCTAGACAAAAATCTATGATAAAAATCACCATATTCTTATGTATTTTTTATGAAAAAGGCTGATTTATTGTGTTTTTAGACATTATTATGATTTATAATGTATTTAGAGCTGAATCATCGATTTCAGATATGAATAGCGACCTATGTTCAAGGAGGGGTTCAGACATACCTACTAGGAATATTTAAGTCAATAATGTCTCATTTTAAAGATCTTGAGATGAACTTTGATAATGAATTTCCCTGCAGAGGGGTGTATTTGCTTGCCTGGTCACATATTGGAAATAAAAGTAATTTGCAATATAAGGGAAAGATAATTATAATTAATACTAATGCATAATAGATCAATAAAGAAGCTATGATTAGAATATAGTCAACAATGAAGCTTTCATAAACCTCAGCTACACAACCCAGGTATTTATAGACCCAGTCTCAACCAAACCAGGCAAGTCGCTAAAAATAATCAAACTAGAGGAGTTTGATAGAATGTGGCATGCAAAGCTCACCTGACTAGCTGAATCTTCCTATATGTACAATGAATACCAAGCTGAACCAACTCGGTTATCTTGAAACCAAAACGGCATACCAGACCGATAACCATGGGTGCTTTATGACTGTTGGGTGTGAAAAACATGTTTCTGAGGGAACTGAAACCTCATTGTCTCATGCAAAATGTAAGTAGGCCCACCTAGAACAATACCATTCAATTACATCTCCTGTCAGTGTTTTTTCTTTTATTTTATGCATTCTGCATGTCATTGGTTTTATCTTTTCCTCATGTGGCCTCCACCAAAGTCAAACAAGTGAATAGTTTTCAGATGTCATTGGTGATTGATTTAAACACAGGAGCTACTTTACCTTTTGGTTGTTCCCTTACCTTTTGTGCCAACGCTCATCACTCACAGTACTCTAAAAACAGAAATCACTCATCAACTCTTAAACTCCATTTTGCACCATAGTGGTGGCTGAGGGCAACAGTTGACTGTACCACGAATGGTGAGTTCATAATATTGATGGCAAGAACTGGGTTATAGTGTTTTCTGCAAGGCAGATGGTATTTCTTCTTTGGATATTTTCTACCTGAAAGTATATATAGCTGCTTCTTTTATGATCTGTCATCAGGTTATGATTGTGTGCATTCCACAGCTGGTACTCAGGCTCTGGAACAGATTGCACATTGAAAATAGAACAGCAAGAACACTTTGAAAACATCAATAGAAATATGCATTATGATTAAAGGTGATTAACAATGTCATGGTCTTAAAACAAAAACAGGTGATTCAAGATGATGAAATTGTGCCTGGGTTAAAAAGGGATTTCTTTTTGAGGCAACGCAGGGACCCTCATGCCTTCAGCTCCCTTACTTTTTCAGAGTAATGCCTGCTTGCACCTATTGTTATTAAAGTTAATGTATTTTGAATTGGTGGTTATGGATGGGTTGGAGAAGATCCTTAGGGAATGAATTAGCGATTACTATCAGGATGAGATATTGAGATGATACCAGTTGATGAATGGTGAAAAGCAAGGATAGCAAACGTTGATAAATTTGATTTTCTCAGTTAAAGCACCAGCACACAAACCTATATCATAGAGGACACCAGCATAACAAATAATAACAAGCATTTTCTGTACTATACACTGTCATAATTATCATGCCTACACTGACGGAAAAAAGAGCATCGGCCTGAGTTTCACCTAGTCTCTGGCACTGCCTGAGTATCATGAGAGCCTCTGCTAGAGGCTCTCCCCTGACATGCCATACTCATGCTGAGCCTGCTTCAATGCCTCACATTGGGAAAAAGGATCAGCATGAGTATGGCACAAGGCTCAAGCATGGTGCCATACTCAGTCTAAATCTAACTGAATACTCCAGCAAAGCAGGGGACTAGCCCCTACAGTGATGTCTGAGGTTATATCATATCCTAGCACCAACCACACCATGTGCCTCATTAGCTCAGTTGATATGGCACTGAACTCTGCATCTGAAGGTGGTAAGTTCAAGCCCCATTGAGAACTTTTGTAAAGTCAATCTCGGTAAGTCAATCTTATTGCTACAATGTGAACATGAATATGCATTCATAATGGGTTTGTGAGAAAGTTTTCCCTATTAAGCCCCCCCTTACCCATTCTTGCACATACTCAATACCCTTTCTATTATCCTCTAGTCCTTGGAACCATGATATCTAAGAATATAATCTTATCTATATAGGAATATGATAGGAATTAATCACTAAAACATTTAGAGTATGATCATATCTTTGCAGTAAATGTAAAAGTGACATATGGTCCCAGGCATATTTCTAATGTTTTGGTGATTGGAAATAAGTAGAATACCAGCTTTCAACACACAGAGGGAGCAGATCATATGAGATTTCAAGTGTATATCTTTCAGTACAGTCAAGATGGTGTAGTGGTAACATGTTTACCTTCATATGAGAAGGTCCTGAGTTTGATTCCAGCCCAGGGATGCTCTTCAAAAGCTGCAAGTTTTCAACCCAGAATTCTTTGTTATGCAAACGATTTATTTTCTTGCTATTTTCTGACTTGGCAGACTTTGAAGATTCAGTCAGTTTTCAAGCAAGCATCTATTTCAATTAGTTACAAAGTTGGTCTTAGAAAAATACACTGCAATAGATGAGATGTTTCCTATTAAACTGAAAAAAAGAAAAATGTGAGCCAGCAAGCAGAAAGGACAGTTACTGCGGGATTTAGTACCAGATTTAGCCACCAGGGGGCACCACTATGGACTAGAATAGGGAAAATATGACTAAAACTGTTATAGGCTACTTTTTTATGGAGAATTCAATGGTTTTTGATAAAACGTTCTATTTTGGGTGGAAAGGTTCCAAATTTGGCATTTAAAAAGAATGTTTTTGGGCCAAAATAGGCATTTTTGTTGATTTCTGTTGCCATGGAAACATGATTTTCATTCTAAATAGGAAAATCAATGATTCCATTTGAAGGAACATCCCACAAGGTTTACTATGGCGAAAACAGAATGAAAATACCATTTCTAGATCAAAAGTTATGGGCAAAAGAATAAAAATTTATACGAATTTAGCTAATTAGCATAAATTATGCTAATTAGCTATATATATCATGACAAATTAGACATAGAGCTTATTAACATTCTTGAAATGGTCACACCTACCCATATCTAGCAGGTCACAAATCATAGAAAGTGTGCATATGGGGCCTCCCATGTCATTCGCCCAGACATGTGCCCAGAATCATGAAAAATAATTCTTATAAGTATGCTTCTTTTATGATAGCAAGGACACATCTGACATAAATGATAATGTGATTTTCCTAATCTACAGGTCAAAATAGTCTGGACCTGAGATTTTCATGGAGGTATGATGATTGTTTCTGTAGGAAATGAAGCCCCCAACATGGCTTGTAACTTAGGCCCCTAAATGTCATTCGCCCAAACACAATTTCGCCCAGACAATTTTGGGCCCATTTTACCCACCTGGAGCCCAAAATATTCATATGGAACCATCAAAACCCAAAGATCTCATCCAGCCTGACACTTTGAGCCAAAAAAATAGAGGGGGAAACTAAAATTCGAAGAGTAGGGGCTGGAATACCTCCAAATTCGTCATATGCAAACCTTCTATGATTTTCGACCAGCAAGCCATTCCTCCAAAACTAAGAGGAGTATCTTCTCATGCTATGTATAACTGTAAAGCTAATGATTTGAATTTTAAAGTTGACTTTTAGCACGGAGCACCCTTTCTCCTTGCCTCTAGACAAATGTTTCTCAGCATCACCGAGACTTGAACCTGAGACTCCTCACATGCAAAGCGGGAATCCTACCACTGTGCCACCTCTACAACTGGTGAGCCAGGTTGCAATAGGCATATAAATAGGACTGTGCCATACTTACTGAGGACATTGTGGACATTTGTCCTTACTATGGGTATTTTTCCTTACTATGGTCACTCCAGTCTGTGTTTCCTATTCGTCTACTGGGCCTCATATGACCAATGACATTTCATTGTAGTAGGTCTATGGTTGAAATATCATATTGATAGTGCCACTTTCAACACCTGCCCCGCTAGCACAGATAGGACCACAAAGGAGTCACAATAAGGAGGTACCCGGTTCAAATACCAAGGAGCAATAAGGACACTGAAACCAGGAATGTACAAACTATTCATCGATTAATTAGACTGCCTTAAGAAGTTGAATGTTCGACCATCTGAAATCCTTGTGTGTATGAAATAATGGGCTTTTGTCATATGGTGACCTTAATTTCTATATTTCGTTATAGTGTTTAACAAACCACTTATGTGTTGGGCTTAATACACCCTAAAGCTTATTAGTTCAATAAGGGCTACAAATGCAGGGCTACATAACCATTACAATTTAGACTGTCTAAATGCAGCACTACAATGCAGTGCTGATTAGTAACTCATTAAGTGAGGTTGTGCCCACTGGGTGGTGTTGCTGGACTCATTCTGAAGGTAGACTCCAGCAAAGTGTGATCCTATGTATTGGGATACTCTGGCAGTGCATTACACCATTCGTAAGAAAGACTCCTGCAATGGTGGAGCCTGTTCAGGTAGGATCCAGCATTGCCTGACCCTCAGGCAATGCTGGATCAGGCAATGTCCTATTCTCTTCTATTATGTTACTCCAGTTGACCCTGAGCCTGTGTCTAAAGAGACTCCTGCACTGTGAGATTATGGCAGTAGAGAGGGTACAGCTAGGCCATAAACAATCTAGAGTAAAGTGTCAGGTATTGCTGGAGTATGCCTACACCCTAGGCTCACCCTGAGTATCAAAATATACTCATTTTGGTGACATTTGCCTGAGGCTAACATTAGGCTCACGGTGAGTATCAATATTTTCTCTGTGTACCCAGACTCTAAAATGGGACAAGTCATTGTTTCCTCTAGTATTGACTAAGAGTACCCATGGCGTTTTAGCTAAGACTTTTACATAATTCCTGAAATACAAGAACCAGATTAGCGGAATACCTAACAAGCCCATTAAGTGGGTTAATTGGAGAGTAGTATGTGCAAATTCTGCTTATGCAAAATGCTATTGCCAAGGCATAATTAACAAAGCATGTTTTGATAATAATGTAAGATGGACTTATGACATAATAAGGCTTTTACTGATTCCCTATGAACCAATTTTTGTTTGTTTTTGATATTGATTTAGGATGAATGACAATAAGGAGTCCTGATTACAAAAGTTATGAAGAAAAATCTATTTCAATGACCAAGTGATCATCATCACTTTCTTGCAGACATGATGACATCCTGAGCTGAAATTTGCACACATCCTCCTGTTCATTCCAAGGTAAGTAAATTCCGGCATCTGTATATACCAGCCATTGGACAGAATGAGGGCTGGCTGGCTCTGCTTACTTCCCTTGCAGCTACACTTTTCCCAACAAGAGTGGAAAGCAACAGAAGCACCACCCTGCTATGTTGAGCTGTGCATCATCCTATCTGTAGTTCCACACATTTTATTTGCTCAAAGACTGCCGGCCAAGCCACCAATCAAGTTCCAAATTGTCTGACTTCACTAGAATTTTTAACTCTGGTTCAACTGGCTGACAGTGTTTAGCCAGTGGCACTACCTATTTTGGAAATCACCTTTTCCATACCTGCTGTCACACTCTCACTACCGTTGTAAATGAATAAGTGGCTGGACCAGAAAACCAGACCCAGCTCATCCACTGTAAACAAGAACAACCAATCTAGGCTAACAGGGAAGTGACTTTTTCCAAATATTTCTCTGGCACTTACAAGATCACATCATTTTTGCTACATGACTTGTACACTAAGCTGGATAATGCACACTGGCTAGATTATAAACCTAACAAATGTATACTCTAGTTCAGCAAAGGCACTAGCCACAGCACAGGTGAACTAATGATATTGTAGGGGCCGGCATCGTTGTATATATACTAGTGCGGTTCATCCGAGAGACGTGCTCGTGTGGTACTCGTTCCTTCTATGCCAACCAGGTGTCGCTTCGCGATACCCGTTTGGTACAAGAGGGGGCAGCACCATGCCTCGCGTCCAGCTTCTACTAAGAAGCCGGACGATCCGCAGAAGGGGACTGGACCTAGTCCAGTCAAGACGTATACCAGGCACTGAAAGTACATTAATAAAAGGCCTACCCGAGCCCTAGGGGTGATCTGGGGCTTTGCCCAACCTGAATCTCTCGTGTTGTGTTTCTTTAGTGATAAGCGAGCCAACGAGCCACCCAATATTTAAGTTGATACGAACCATTACAATATTAACAGTACTGTTACTACCATTGATTCACCTATGCTGTGCACCTTTCTTTGTTTTGTGCAGCCATTCTGTAAGCTAACCTCTTATTTTCTGGTGGTGGCCCACTACTAATTAAAAGTCTTGTCTATTTTGGTGATATCACGAAGCAATATTGGGGGAGAGAGAAAAATATCAGCACCTTTATCGAAAGACACTCTGCTCAACTAGAAACCAAGTCCAGCCACTGGCAAGATGCTTCTCGCTCAAGTTGACCTTTCCCTCTCTTGAACAGCTAACCAACAACACTCCCATGGCTAAACAGATTGATGTACAAACCTGGCTGCAATGGCCAATGAGAATGTTGCAGTGGGGCCTGACTGTCAGGTGGCCACTGTTTGGGGGGGGGGCGATCTTCCGCAAGGCTCTCATTCCTGACACTGCCCCCCCCCCACTGCTGCATGAATAACCAAAACCATTAGTGCCAATTCCTTCAGGAGATCTGTCACACAACAGGTCAACCAGTAGGATCAAAGGGTGACCATGCTGTCACTCAATGCTACACTGATAACATTGAAAATCCATAGAGCATTGTAATTGACATTGAACAGAGATTCACGTCTTTCTGTTTAAGAACACTAAAATAAGCAATAGGCCATTGTCAAAGAAAGTGTATATCATTTTTTTTTTCATTTTATCAAGTTAGGTGTCATATCGGATGTCTGTTAGCATCATATGATGTCACCTTAATTCCACCACAGCCTGATAAAGGCCTGATAAAGGTTGAGATTTAGTTCATTCAATTCAGTGGTCAATGGTTCACTGCGCTATACATGGGATAAGGTGATCTGGGATCTAGTTCTATAAAGTGACAGTAGGGTAGGTATCTGAACATCATTGAATCAGCTTTAATCACAAATCCACTTTACATCTGTTCCTACATGATGATCATGAATAACTCTCACATGTTCCTTATAAGGGATTAATGAAAATGGTGGTGGGGGTACCTTGCAGAATTCTACACTAACTTTACACTCAGAGAATTCAATAATTTAAACTGCATCATGATGTTCAATCATCTCTAGGATAATGAGAGAGACCATCATTGCAATTACATCAATATTTAACTATGTTATGTTAATTTTTTGTTCACACCCACCAACACTTTATCCATGATTCTGTCCTCTTCTCATGTCACCCCCTTACCTCCAAATTCATGTTCTCCTCCCCTTGCTTTCAAGCAGGAAAACATCTTGCTTTCCTCTCTAACTTGCCACCAACCTTCCTCTACTCTCCGAATAACCCATCCTCCCTGACTCCATGTCCCTTGCCGTGTCTATCCCCTCTAGTTGCCTCCAAAACAGCCACTAAACATCCGTACACCCACAAATGATCAACGCCTACACACAGATGCTGTCTACTCTTGGTGAAATCCCTTTCTAGTCACTTCTACTTCCACTAATACAACTGCTGAGGGGTAGTCCACAGGGAGCCATGTCATATGCCATTCCCAGCACAGCACCCCAAGCTTACCAACAGATCTCCTACACCTCACCACCATGTCATGTATGACATCATGGCCTGGTGCCATGTCCAGAGCCGATGATAAGGAAAATAAATTTGTAATCGTCCGCGAGTTTGCTGTTCTGCTGATGATGATAGAGGGCACCCCATTCAAAGTGGCTGCCATTTTGGTGTTCTCATGGATATAGTAGGAATTTAATGCTAGTTGCCAGGATTATATTACAATGGATTTTCAGATAAGTATACGTTTGGCTAGTTCAGTTTCTTTTTAACCCTGTATTTTTGCCAATGAGATGAAAGCTCACGCATTTATCAAAAAGTGTACCTCTTTTATCTAAAATCAAATGTAATTTCTCTTTAAAATTTGAAACATACAAATGAATAGGTAGAAGAGGCACATAAATACAGTTGTGACAAAATGAAATGGAAATCATAACCCCCAAAAAAAAAAAGCTAGAAGAAGTACCATATTTCCTCTAAGAGTACTTTGCACTTTGTTAAAATATATCCCATTAACTGGTGGCCATTTAACTCTTTAAGGGCTGCTGATACAATAATGCATCATTCACATTGGTCGTCATGATCTATAAATGCTGCCCTGGGTAGTAACTTAACAGGGCTATGTACATTTATGCATCATGCCAACCCTACGGGAATGATATATAAACTCCCGGAGGGTCGGCATGATGCTCCAATTAAGTGCTGCTGAACAGTCTTGCCAGCAGTTCATTGGTGCATCGAGGCGGCCAATGGGAATGATACATCAATGCATCAGGGGCCCTTAAAGGGTTGAGGAGGCTTGTGGTTGGAAAGTAATCCTTACATTAGCTGTGTGTATGGTCCAAGTGACTTTTCCTCCCATGGGTAAGTATTTCTGATGTTGGGAGTGTGTATCTATTTAACGCTAATACAAATCAATACAGATCAATGTTCTTTAGTCTTGTGGGAACAATACCAAAATCTATATTTGATAGAAATTGTGTCTTGGAGGGATTCAGGGTCATTTAAAGAGAAAATACTACACTGTTGCAGAAATCTTAGTGAAATCCTTGTCCCAAAGTTTTCCAGAGATCCATCATATTTTTCACAGACATTCCTTGTACTTCTATGTGTACTGTACTGCTTCATTGTAGAAACTACAGTGCTTCACTGCAATGTAATTATGGTGGTCAGTTTTATGAGGATTCCTAGTAGATTCAACAGTTATATATAAAAGTGTACAACTACCATCAATGCCTTTTGATTACCTCAGAATAGTACAGACTTGCACAATCCTAGCTAATTACTTCAGATGGAACTGAACCACCTCCAGGAAGTGCAACCTGTAACATATGAATTATTTTATTTTGTTCCAGCAAGAATGGCTTCATGTTCAGTTCAAATATCAAATCACTGTTAAGATTATGTATACATCGGGTAATAGTATAATGTTTGGTATCTTTGTGTTTTAGAACTTACACAAAATCAAACTAAAGCCTCATTGATTCATTTTCCTAATTCAAGAAAAGACATCTATTAGTGAATTACTATATTTAAAGCTTTGTTGTACACTAGACAATCTAGTACTACGTCTTTATAATATCCTTTCTAGAGGGGCTAAAGAATAAATGACAAAAAGCACTGATAGGGTCTCTAATCTGCTCATACACAGTACCCCACTGCAATGCATATCCAATTATTCTGCCTTGATGCAATGTAGGGGAATTTGCAGTTCACTTTTTTCGAAAATGTGTTATCTAGGTCCAGAAATAATGTAAGAACTACCCAAAGGCCCTCTGAGACCATTCAAGAGAAGCATATCATTCCTATTTATAACTTAGTAGGAGTTGGGGAAGCAGTCACTACTGTTCCACTTAGTCTTAGACATATTATACCACCTGACAATCTTCAGGAATCTATTGCTTACACTCCTATTGCCAACAGAAAGTGGTACTAGGAGCTCAATCAGCCCATCTATTACATAGCCAATCATGTAAATGCCATCCCTACACAAGCGTGCCTTTGTGCTTGGAGGCAGACTGGGAGGGATTGCCTGGGCCCATGCTAACCACCCTTTAGTGCTAAAAGAGTGATTGATAAAGATGTGTCTTTTCAGGGAAAAATGTGTCGTCTCCTCCATTTGGAAATTGAATAGGAAAAGATCAGGCTAAGTTCCCACTCTAGCAATGAATTATGAGACACATAAAGAGGATATACAGCAGATGGATTTTAAGAGGGTCATTTTACCTGCCTCATATTCAGGAAGGGATGGATCAGAGAAGGGGCAAAAGTCTAGCAAGGGCCATACAGTTGTATATGGACCTTCAGGTATACCTGCATACTGGCCCTACTATTAATGTCTATAGGTTGCATATTTGACCTGGATTTGCATCCATTATGCAAAGTGGAGATGCAGATTACTGCTGTACATATTCAGCATTGTTCTGCTAAAGGGGCTAATGATTGCACCCTTCCAGGGAAAGTCTCAATGCCAGTGCATTATTAGCCAACAGAACGTCTCGTCAAGTAAAATATTGATGTCTTTTCTCTAAATAATATATCTTAGTATCTATAGACACAAATATAGATAATATGCCAATATGTCACGCCACTTAAGTAATTTGGTAATTCTATTGAGAAAATGTTGTCCAGCTGAGAGGAAAGGATCCCCCAATGCAAATAACAATTCCAGGATAATACACTGCAAAAAAAAAAAAGGTGTTTAAAGATAGACACCAAATTATCTCAACACCCGCATTTAAACACCTAAACACTTGAAGTGTTTAGGTGTTTAGCTTTTGCACACTTGTACTTAAACATCTAAACACTGAAGTGTTTAAGTGTTTAGCATTTAAACACCTGGTTAAACACTTTGTAGTTAAACACATTTAAAATTGAACGCGTTTAGCACTAAAGAAGTGTTTAGAAAAGTGGCACAAATAAGTGTTTAAACAAGTGTTTAAGTCTTAAACACTGGTGTTCAATCCCTAAACACTGTTTTTACAGTGTACATATCACTGATGATTCTTCTTTTTCTATTTCTACAAGGCTGAGAACTATTGTACTGCCCTTTTAAATCTTTTTCATAGAAATCATTGAAAGTACTGCAGTAACTCATGAATCCCATAACCTGATCTGTAATGACTACAGATTAATTGAAAGGTTTCTACAGGACCCTCATCTCCCCTCAATAACCTACTACACTCAAATGGGTTTCCCATTTAATGTACACACAGATTGTATTTAGTGATCCAATTTGCAGCTTACCTCATTAGCTGAGTTGGTCCCTTGATTCTGTTCCAGTGCCATATCTCTTACTCAAACACTTGACCATCCAAACACAACTCCAGTACGCAATGACACATCAACCCAGCGATTGCTTCCATTACAATGCATTCATTGAGCACTGGCCTCTTTTTTTTTTTGCAAATGCAAGGTCCTTTGTAAACTTAATCATTGCTGTTTCTGACTCTGAAATACACTGTCTTTTTATGGACATTCACATTTAGCGAAAGGGTACCCTGTTTCTATCATGACTTCCCTGTATAGGACTTTATTGAAGATGCTCGGTTATCCAGTATCATAACTAAGTGCTTTTCTCCAACACTTGGCTTATGTCTTCGCCCCACACTTACCATACCTGGATAGCCTTTATATAATACTGGTCCAAATGTATACTTAAATTCCCAAATGTATAGAAAACCCACAATCTGCTTCTTACACTTCCAGGGCCAACCAAACTATATACCAATAGCCCATGTGCATCCAACTATGTTGATGGCAGTTCAGCGTGGACTTCCCTTTGTATCCTAAGAGTACCTAATCAGGATCACAGCAACCAGCTTTTTGTGCTTGGAGAGTGATTGGTCAGGAGAGGCAAATGCTGTCTGCCCAATCTAGAAATTTGTATTTTGCAGACAAAGTAAGGACCCCTAAATCTATGTCAATATCTTATGAGCAGGATACAGGACACATCTAGGGGCTAGTTTCCAAGACAGCAATTTCCCCTGCACTCAATTTCGATTAAATCTTTTAAGGGAGTTGTTAGAAGGCACAATACTGTGCTTGCATGGATAGACTGTACAAAAACTATCTTGTACTATTGTATTTCCAAGATTAGAAGATCCATGATATCAGAAAAAATGAGCCACTCTAGCATTCTTTTTGAATGAAATTCTGATATTAATAGGTTAATTAGAATGCCAAACCATTCTAACATTAACAGGTAGTCTGGCAATACACAATAATAGAAATATGACCACTATTTTTGACCAAAATGACTACCTGATGCTTCCAGGGCAAGATAGTACATCCATAATAAGCTAATAGATGATGCATATCGGGGCCCTAGGGCTGTATATGCTGTATATACCTGAGCCGCGGAGCGGCGAGGGTATATACAGCATATACAGCCCGTGGGGCCCCGATATGCATCACCTAATAGGTTTATACCACCATTTCCTCCATTTTGTATCAATTTCTTACCTGAAATCCAAAGAATATAGCCAGGCGAAGACATTTTGTAAAAGCAAGCGATACGGCCTGGGTCAGCGCTCTGCGCGAAGCCATTGTTTTTGTTCCTTGCCGCTGTGTATACAGTCACTTTTCGTATCGAATCCAACCATGACACGTTTTCAAATTAAAACATACATATCCTTAGACAGTCTAGATGATCCCTCCATACGTATTATGTCCAATATATTCAAAATAAAGGAGAATCCATTGATTTTTCCATCGTAAGCGAGTCGCGGTCCGGCCATTCCCACCCGCCTCCTTGTCCGGCGAAAGTGTGTCAGTGGCCCGGATGTAGATATAGGTCATCCGCTCGCTGTACGAGGAAGACGCCGAAAATTTCGGACCGTGTTGGAAAATCAATGGATTCTTATTAATTTTGAATATATCGGACATATCAAGCATGGAGTACTCATCTAGGATGTCTAAGGATATGTATGTTTTAATTTGAAAACTTGTCATGGTTGGATTCGATACGAAAAGTGAGTGTGAACACGGCGGTACCCCTCCCGGCAAGGAACAAAAACAATGGCTTCGCACAGAGCGAACCGGGCTGCGACTTGCATACGTTGGGAAAATCATTGGATTCTTATTTATATTGAAGAAAATTGAGACAATTAGCACGCATTCCTCGTCTATGGATCGAAAACTTCTTGGGTTTTCGATATTATAACATGAAAAGGTTGGATTCAGGACGAAAACTGATTGAAAACATACGACTAGGACTCCAGGTTAGAACTTATTTACCTTCGCATTGGGTTTCATCACCGTTCAGTGTGGCGCTATGGCTAAGGCCTTCACCTACCACCACTGCGGCCGGGGTTCAATCCTCATACGAGTTGGGACGATTTTTCACATTAAAATGGTGGCCAGTTTAACTTTGTATAGGCGCCATAATTTCCAAGTCAAGTCCAAGTCAAGTCAAGTCCAACTTGACCTCGAAAAAGTATATACCAAAAATTTCAAAAATGCACAAGGGTGGTATATGCAGAATAATGCACGGCTAAACTGCATATAAACCCACCGGAAGTCCCGAAATCGTGGTATAAAGAGAAAGGTGATCCCTCGATGTCAAGGAATGTTCAATTCATTCAAGGATATAAACAAAATATGGATTTGGTATCATATTTCTCACCATCTGTTTTATCGAATATAACTTAGAACAGTGTTCAAAGTCTACCTGTGACATACAACCATACATGATGCTATTAGTAGTGTCATGCCTTGAGCCATTCTCAGCCTGTTTTATTGACCCTTGGCACCTGAATCAGTAGCCGACAGAGCTAAATGACTCCATGGCAGTCATAGCAACCCCCTTATTTGACCTCTTGCAGATAGTGATCCTGAAATGTGTGTCTGTGTCATACCCTCCCACCCCGAAGCAAATAGGGCCTTAGTCAATAAAAAAGGGTTGTGTTGCCAGTTCTGACCTTGGGTTGGTCTTCTCGAATGCCCTTGGGACCAACAGTCCCCTGCTCCACACCAGAGGTGTCCATCCCTCCTTGGTCAGTGTATACGTATTAGTGATATTGAGCCAGGAAGGTGAATGGCCCCTGTTATGTCCAGCCCTCCTCCCTCCCGTTTCATCCATACAATAACCTTTTGTTTTAGTTCATGTTTATCCTCCATACATTGTCCTTTCACATTCCCATATCACAAATATAGCTTCGCCATGACTTTCCATTTCTTTCACTATTTGGGGATCAACACGGTAAAAGGTATGCCCGCAAGGGAGTGCTACAACTCTATTGGTATTGCATTCAAAAACCATGTTTATTGTCAAAAAAACCATTGTCATTGCCATAGAAATGCTGATAGAATAGATATATATACAAGGAATTGATTCAATATATTGGTAAATTCTTTTTGCTGCTCCCTGTAGCAAGAAATTGTGCAGGCAGAATTTTGTATTCTTCCCTCAAAATCTAACCAGTTTTGAAGTTCTACAATAGCTAAAGACTGATTGCTTGACTGATTCCAAAGAATAATCAAGATTTCTGTTTCATAAAAGAGATAGGTAATGCACTTGTAAAGCAGTAGAAACTTATTGTACTGCGCAGTGATGATTCATGACTTTGTATGGCAAAGATTCTATGTGGTCAGCTTTTACTGTTGTTGTTGTTGGTGGTGGTGGTGGTGGTGGTGCTGTTGATGTTGTTGTTGTTTAACTGCTGTCAGATTTTACATCAACCACAGCCATCTTCATTTTCAAATGACTCAACATACATTCATGTTTCACAAATAAAGGGACAGAAAGTCAATACTTTCTGGCAATGCAAAAGTATAATATTTGGTGGATTGAGGGGACATTGAGGTTATGTTATAATATTAGCACATTACCTCTATGGCTACTGTATCTTACATAGACAATAGTGAAGATGGGTGAAAGATATCTAGTCATAAACAGTGGAAATCTAGTCTGGACAACAGCCAGATGGTGCCAGCCAGGCTAAGTTGATGTGGTACTTACATAGTTATTCATGGTGCCACTGAGAGCCTTGAGTCTGCCAGGCCTTGCTAACGGCCTGATGCTCGGCTGTACACCTGTTGATAGCCTGCTTTATGAGCAGGCCTAGGTGGACCTTAAGAGTGCAGCTCTAGACCTCTCCACGCCAATTTAAACAGCTATACTAAAAACAAGTTAGCAAGTTGCTGCTGAGGCAAAATGCACAAGTATGAATTCCCATACTGTTTTATACTATGGAGTCTTCATCCCCTTAACAGATTCACAAGCCACCCCTGCATGACTGATCCTGTACTTCTCTGTTGTGGCCTGGCCATTCATTTTCCATGTACATTGCTCATCAACTGACGACATGAGCTGCTTCTCTCACAGTAGATCAGCTTGATGAGCTTTAAGCAGCAGCTCAGCTCTGAGCAGCTCAGAATATGATATTCTCCTACTATACCACTGCATCAACCCATAAAGAGAAGATAGTTAGAACAGTCCTCCCTATTTCGATTTAAACATTATCAGTATTTTTGGCTCAGTTTAGAACTTTATGATTGTATATATGATAGACCTTTTCACACTGAATAATTCATGTTGTCCCTTGTTAGGACAAAAGGTTTTGTTATAGAGGGGGAGTAGGGTCATTTATATAATGTGGATCGGTTTAGGTAGGCAGCAGACAGAATTGTTAGAGTCACTCTCAGATGAAGAGAATGGCCGTACTATCCAGCATAGCATTTTAAACTTTCAAAGGTTCAAAATGAGACATCCTGAGGTAAGATTTTACGTGTATTTTGGTTGGAATCTTGAGCTAGAATATTCCATGTAATTTTGTTGGAATCACCTTGTTTTGTTCCATTGAACATACTTAAAACAGCAAAAATACCGTTTTATTGAATAATGTCGAAGCAAATCATGTTTTTATCATTAGTTCTAATAGGAATATTCAAGGTATTTTTTTTAGCTTTTGATTCCATGTGATAATTTTTAGATAGAGAAGGTTTCTCATTTGAGTCATTGGTATGGAATCTATGGAAAATTTTAAATATGCCTATTTCCCACTGAAAATAATATTGCTTTTGTACTCCGAAAATAGAATGTTTGCTTTAGGAATATTTTAAGTAGCACTACTAGATTCCTCATGGAAAAATTGATTTAATAATTTCTTAAAATACTTGTCAGTGTTTTGGCCATATATCGCCCCCTGGTGATCAGAAACACTGTACTAAAACCTCTCCAGAAGGCACGTTTTCACTTATTGGCCCACATGTATCTGGTACAGTGTAATTTGATATAGTTGCAATTAGTCAGCTGCGAGGCTGCTTTCCTGAAACAGACATAATCACTGATAATGATTATTATATATTATACTATTCCTGTAACTGTGTCGGTCCAATGCTACATAAATGTGATTTCGGTATTCTGCCCGCAATATGACTTGTGACCACTTTCAGTGGAGCAGAAACTTTATTTTTGTACAGCTATTTCTGAATGAATTTTCACCAAGAGGCCAAGATAGTCTCGGAAGTTCATTGAACCATGGTTCCACTACTAATGTGGACACTTTGCACTTTTACTGATACGGGCTTCCCTAGCCCACTTAAAAGGGTCTATATCTTCTCTTTGCTATCCCCTCAGGATGTGTGTGGTGCACATATGCGTGGGCACTGACACATTCCTCTACGAATTGTGTAATGTAGTTCTCGCCATGAATATGACCTTAGATGTCGAAATGGCGTTAAACACCATTACTCACTCACTCACTCACTCACCTTTACTGATAATACATTGCCTATTATTTCGATGATAGGCGCCCTCCAGCGTGTCCTTGCATTCTGCAAGCTATTTCTTGACACACTATGAATACTGTCCTTTAAATCGTAGTGTGAAGCCCTACAATATTGCCATTATGGTATTTTAGACTAGTGGTTACCAATGCCTGCACCAGTACAACTACATACCCTAATGTAATTACTGCATAGGTGCAGGTAATCATACAGAGCAGTTATAGGGAAGAGCATCTGCCCTTTTCCTTCGAGTCTCCTTGGAGTCTCAAATCGTAGTGGCTGTGAAGTCGTAGTATTTTAAGAAATAGCCTTCAGAAGGTGTCTCATGACCGTATCATCGTGTTTAAGCGGTGGGATTTGAAGGAATGCCTGTCTCAAATAAGCGCTGGGGGTACTGGGGTGCTGAAATATCTCTTAAGCACTAAAACTGGATCTTGAATAAGCGCCTGTCTTGTATAAGGGCCAGCAGTGTCATCTGCTGCATTTGGACATTGGCAGAAAATACTCAGTGTCAGTAAGCTTTAGAGGTGGGTCATCTTACCTACTTTGTGTTTCGGTAAATATGGTTGGGTTTTCCAGGGAGAGCATGGGAAAGTGGAAAGGGGCATAATGCTTGGTTCCCAGGGGTTGTATCATACATGAGTGTCCCTGTCAATGTCACTATTTTATCTATGGCTTAAAAGATTGCCTCTAGTGCAAGTTAGCTTGCACAGGGCTCTCCATGGATAATTTTAGCCAACGGATGAATCGAGCACCAGTATACAGACTTGTATCAGATCATGTTACATTAAGTGATTAAGTATTGATTGGTATAAACATTTTATATTGAACTTTTTGGGTGGTTTTCAATCGTTCAATTCAATGTAGATAGTCATAGAGAGAAAAGTGAACAATGCACTATAGTCACACAAAAAAGAGAGTCGGGTAGAAAGTTTGTATATAGGTATAAAATCGACGATTAACTTTCTCTAAAGCTGGGTTCACCTACAGGACAAGAATAATCCCTTAAAAGTTCATACAGTTGAGTTTCCACCCTCTCAATATTCCCACTACTTATATCCAACCGTTTCGTTTGTAGGTTTTCCTTTACAAGAAAGGGTGTTTTAGAAATCACATACAAGGGGCCTTAGTGAAAGATTAATGTAGCTAGAGGAATCTGCTGACAGACACACTGTCAATTATAGTTGTCAATGTTTGTTCTGGAAAGAAAGGATGATATTCTGACCCACAGATAATCGTTTCGTTTGTAGGTTTTCCTTTACAAGAAAGGGTGTTTTAGAAATCACATACAAGGGGCCTTAGTGAAAGATTAATGTAGCTAGAGGAATCTGCTGACAGACACACTGTCAATTATAGTTGTCAATGTTTGTTCTGGAAAGAAAGGATGATATTCTGACCCACAGATAATGGTTATTCATTAGGTTAGTGTACCTTAGCATTGTAACAGTATACTGCATTTTGCCACTTTGCTGGAAATATAGAGTCCATCCATTTGCTCTGCACATTCGATGACTTCTTCATAGAACTGCAGGAATAAGGTGATGATACGCCACGCCTTCTTTTGGGTTTTGTGCTTCAATGTGACCAATTTCATGATAACTGCTTCACGTCTAATGCCTGGTGTTGGCTCTCCTACCTGGCTGGGATCTGCCAAATGTGCCTAAAAGTGTCCTCTTTCACTCCATACCAGGAGGACATTGATAAGACCATATAAATATGCAGTGATAGGCAGGTCACCCCATATAAGCCACTGTTTGTGCTGGTTATACAGAGTTGACACCAAAGTCACATAATGACATATTGGTCCACAGAACAAACAATCAGTATGTGTAAAGTGTATAAGGTGGTCTATAGGATGGGCAGGGAAATGACGTCAGTGGTCATATTCAGAATGGTAAAGATTGAGACACCATTACAAATCGGACAGAAAAGTCAGCTTCTTCCTCCACAGTAAAATCCATCCACTACTATCTTTACTGAGCAGATACTTATATTTTGCATCCTTATTTACTTTAGGGGAAACGTTCCTACTTCTTCCAATCAGAGCTGTATACGTTTGGATAAGGAAATTCATAGAGGATTCACACTCCAGTAATGCTTCATTCAGTATATTAATATTAAGAACACTAATTCAGATTCCAAGTTCTGATAAATTAACCCATTATCAGAGGCCTAAGTAAAATCGAATTGCTCAAAATGTATCTTTACCCTTTGCACTAGACACAGGACTGCTAGCAGCTGACGACGGGTTGGTCTGAACAACCACCGCATATGGATCCTTAGAAATGGCGATCCTGTCTATGTCAGCCTCTGACCCCTCCAAGCACACAGACCAAAAGTCAATGAAAAGGTATTTGGAACGGTTAGTCCTGGACTCAGATTGTTTTTCTTCATTACTTATGGGGTCCACGTTTCCCCTTTACAGACCAATACTGTCCATCCCTCTTGGTAACTGTGTGTATACATATTTGTAATATTGAGCCACAGAGGCGGTCGTCCCATCCTCTGGCCTGCCCAACCCATCCCTTTAACTCGGGATCACAACACATTCCCATCTTTTGGGGGTTGCCTCATTCATACACTATACACCCTTCTTTATCTCTAGCAATCTGCCTTGATTTTGGTCTGTAACCAAAACCCATGCGTGCGTCTTTAAGCTTTCAACTTGTCTTGGCCGTGGAACGTAGCATTCTTCAACTTTACAGTGTGCCTCTTTCATGGACTGTAGCCTTCTTTGCCCGTTAAAGTCCTACTTTTTGCCCTATCTCTACTTCCTACTTGTATCACTGCATGGCCCTGTATGGTTCCCTGCCTTACTCTCTCTCTCTCTCTCTCTCTCTCTCTCTCTCTCTCTCTCTCTCTCTCTCTGCCTGTCTGTTTGCATGTCCCTTCCCATCTCTCTACCTCTTTGCCTGTCCACCTTTATGCCACCTATCCTCTCGCTGTGTGACCTACCAGTGGCCACTGTATGGCTCTCTTTCTGCCTCTCCACGTGTTGGCCTGCTTACTAATGTAGTAGCCTCTCTCGTCCCTTCCGAAATGTTGACCTATCTGTACTATCTACCAACCTCACTTCAACATTACCTGCTGGCTTCATACCTGCCTCTCTCTGTTATTTTTAGTCCTGCTCCTACATTGATATCGCTCAGTCTCCATGTCTCCTGTCCTCCTTTACTGAAACTGTACTGTGCCTGTACTCCTAACTGCCTCACTGAATACTCCCTGATTATATCCCTCTGTTTGTCTGTCTGTCAAACTCTTTGGATTATCTTCTTCCCTATCTCAATACCCATGTCTCCCTCCCTAGTCACTAGAATCTTATATTGTGATATAATGTTCTCCCTGCTATCTATATTGCCCCTCCTATCTCCTACATCTTCCTAAGTTCCTACCCTGACCCAATGTCACACACACACAACCGTCCAGTCCTGGTTAGGGGTTTACCGGAAGTACACACTAGTGGCTCCCCCTGTTGGTCAGTGTCTGTATATCGATCCACACTTGTTCCCTGGGTACCCGGACAATCTCCATAGGTGAGACTGGCAGTGAGGCTGTCTACCAGCGTAATGCTATCACCAGCCACTGGTGAAGAGGGGCTGCCTGCCGAGAACCAGACTTCCCCATCTCCAAGCATATTGGGGCGGGGAACACCAGAGAGGAGTGGGCTGAGGAGTGTGTCCATCGACTGAGGGCGTGATTGGAGAGTGATAGTCTTGGAGAGTGGGCGCTGCTGACGTCACGATCGACACATGCGCACTGAGAACGCGATTCCAGTGATGTCCACCAGAGGGAGTTGGAGGGAACCTCAGAGCATGCCCTCAAACCCAGGAGTGAGGCAGTGGACACTTCTAAGTAGTAAAGGCATGGAAAGGGCGGACTTTTACTCCTGAAGTGGTTCACACGAGATGGATTGAAAAACAATTGGAGGGGACTAAAACACTGCCAGGCATATTCTGGAAAAAAGGTGGCTCTCCCAAAGGACCTAAAGGACACGTATACTATGGGTCTATTCTATATGCCAAACTAAAACCTAGGATTAAGTATACTTGGCATAAATGAATGGGTGTCTTTTTGAGACATGGATAATAAATGGAATTCATATTTGATAATTAACATCCACTAACAACAGCTGAATGTCAAATGTTGTGTTACATTTTGTGAGTGTAGAAATGAGTCTATTACATGGATGCTTACGTATGACAATTGGCAGACCTTTGGACTAAATTCACAAAAGGTAAGAATACATATAAAGATAATGTAGAATCATTAAGAAATCATGCTGTGTAATCGAATAGGTCAACTGCTTTGGAATTCAATATACTTATGCTACTCCTGCAAAGGCAAATATATATTGAATGGGACAAAATTGCTTAATCAATGATTTGTATTTACCTAAATTATCAGGCTATCTATGGATAACTGCAGAGCCCGTGCCACTTATAGATTCTGTCTAGATATATAGATAACTGTGCACTCATAGATTATGGCACATTATGTGCTCTTACATCCTGCAGGAAAAAAAAAACGGTGTTCAGTTGCAGCCCTCTGAAAAGATATCATGTGCCTCTGGTGAGCGCAACTGATCCACTGAGGGCCGAAACGCTATGGGGAATTAGATCACTTGTAGTGCTATAGGCAGTTGATCTGGATCAGCCTGATGCTACAGGCAGCTGGTCTGAGCGAGCCTCGTTTTGAGGCCCAACTAGGTCAAGACGTCACACGCAGTGATGGCGGCCAACCCGCGGCTAGAGTCAGCTGCCGGTGTGCAGTGATAGTGGAATTACAAAGATTAGGGATATATAGTGAACCAAATAATCATACTCCAAGCTCTAATAGAACTAGAACCACTTAAAGGGCTAATGATACTGTCCCTACGCCATCCGTCAGTGACTGATGGCCATCAGTTGGCCATGAATCTAGGATTTATTGTGTATTCAAAGAAAAGATCACCTGCCTATAGCGATCTCATTCCCCATAGCGTTACGGAATCAGTGGCGCTCGCCAGAGGTGGGTGACAATCTGTTCAGAGGGGACTCAGTTGGGATATATTTACAATGCATAGAAAGTGAATGGGAATCGCATATCCGATGTGAAAATTCCAATACCCTGATAAAGAGCATATCTGATTGAAAATTTCAATAATATCCTGATAAAAAAGATCATGTATACACTTCAACTTAATGACTATTTTATAATCTCTTTTTAGTGACAATCCATGGCTATTGACATGCAGTTTAATACTATTTATTACTTCAACAGAACAGGTCTGATGTAACCCAGGAGCCATGGATTGAACCAATATCAAATAATTTACGTAGTTCCAAGAAGAAAAAGCATTGGGAGTTATCATGCTTCTTCACTGTATCTACCCTGTAGATCACCTGCCTATAGCGATCTCATTTCCCATAGCGTAACGGAATCAGTGGCACTTGCCAGAGGCAGGTGACAATCTGATCAGAGGGGACTCAGTTGGAATATATTTACAATGCATGGAAATTGAATGGGAATCGCATATCCGATGTGAAAATTCCAATACCCTGATAAAGAGCATATCTGATTGAAAATTTCAATAATATCCTGATAAAAAAGTTCATGTATACACTTCAACTTAATGACTATTTTATAATCTCTTTTTAGTGACAATCCATGGCTATTGACGTGCAGTTTAATACTATTTATTACTTCAACAGAACAGGTCTGATGTAACCCAGGAGCCATGGATTGAACCAATATCAAATAATTTACTTAGTTCCAAGAAGTAAAAGCATTGGGAGTTATCATGCTTCTTCACTGTAGCTACCCTACTTCCATAGCAGCCATGAGAATAACTAGCCCTAGGTACATCTGTGTATAAATCACATTTGAAGCAGCTGCCTTAAAGTGAGTGTGGTGTCCGCTCAGGTTTATGTCAACTGACAATCCCATTTCAATCAATTTACCTCTAGTAGTGGACTTGGCATACAGATGTGTCAATCTTCCATCATTTAATTTACCCTACATTCAATTGACTGAGCACTATATAAGTAATAGCTGTCACTCTATAGGCAATACTAACGCAATGCTGTCCCCAAGATTGCCTGCAGGGGCTGGTTTTACAAATCATAAGGTGCTAAGATTCCACTTTTTATTTTCCTTTTGAGGCAAAATCTACTGACCTTATATACAAAAGATATAGTATCAAAGGTGATTGATATATACACTACTGTATAACCCACGTATAAGGCATACCTTATGTGAAAGGCCCATACTAAGCTGAAGGAAATTCCATGAGGTGCAGCTGGGGGTTAATTTTCAGCAGTTGGAAACTAATTTGATGTGAATATGCTCTGTCTAGAATATGGGAGTTCAGTTAATCATGAGTTGGGTTAAGTAATCCACACACCATAGCTTAAAAGTGTGCATATGAGGTATAGATTCACCTTCATTGGGACCAGGGCCCCAAATCTCCACTCTGAAGCAAGATTTGCTTCCTGTGCCTCCGCAGGTTGGTTCCCTTTATCAATAAAACATCGCTACAGTTGCCAATCGATCGTCCTATGTATTTCTCATGGTTTGTTTGAAGTAAATCTTAAAAAGCATATTCATCATCCACCAACTCTCTGCTAATGTCAAAATGGCTCCTTTTAAAGCTATTAAAGATACAATATCACAACACATCCTATTGTATGACCTCACAAGTATGTGATATCCAGACATCTGACACACTTTCTCCTACTATTCCCTTTCTTCTTTATCCATGCAATACGCTTCAGAAGGATATTTTGAATTAGCAATGGCAGCATCACATAGGAACTGGAGTGAGTCACTTAGATACCCCACCACGTACACACATCCATTATCAAGTATTGATGCAAGTACAGTCCAACATGCCAAGTTTATTATCAGTAAACAGGTCCCCAGTGCTCTGTTGAGTAATATAATTGATATCTGGGGAAGTACGAAAGTCAATGAGATTCTATGCTTTCATTGATATTTCCCTTAGGAACAGGCACCTTCATTAATAATGGAGTGGTTTTAGTAATTTCATGATTCAATCGTGGAAGTATTCATGAGGTAAATTATGTTTATAAAACTGAAATATTTGTAGTGAGTTGACTTGCAATTTATTCCATAGGATTGGTAAACACTTGGCCATTACCTCCTAACTTATGAAGGAATATAATACCAAGCAGATGTCTGAGATTTACAGGAACATTATTTTTAACACTAAGGCAAGGAATTACTACTACTAGTCCATATAACGCTGCATAATACAATTCATGTTTAAAAGGGCCCAATAAATGAAAAGTAAATAGTTTAAAGTGTTGATTGTGTGAGAAACATTGTGAGGTTAGTAGTATTTGATGCTGTTTTTGTCTGGCTGTAAGTGGACTATAAATATTTCAATTACAGGTATAGGTGGCGGTGCAGCCTTTATGTTGAGAAAGCTTTATTGTCCAGTTTATGGTTTTGTACTTAGTTGACACCATGATCATGGCACTATAAGTTAGACCAGACTTTCACATAATATTATTTGCTTTTTTTCAAAGCACTTTAAACAACTTTCATTTACATCCATTGGTCATTTCACATCAGCGTAAATAATGCCTCACGAAATAGACATTGAAGTGTAGAAACACAGCTTTATGTGATCAGTTCCCTGGCTTTCTTGCAGTATATAGTGCTCAGTGAATGAAAATATTGTTTATAATATTATTCTTACACAACTCCCAAACTTCCTTTTTTTCCACTGAGTAACAGTTTCTACACGATTGATTATGCCATTTCAACTTAGGGTGCTGATTATCTTTAAAGCAGAAACAAGACAAATAAAACTGATTTGATAACAGTTAGGTGACAGCACTCCTTGAATGGAAGAATGTGGCTGGATCACGAGTATATGCATGGATATTATATGCATAGGGGTTTAACTACTATACCTGGTGAGGTTTATCTTGACATAGAGGGCAAGGTAAGCCTCTCTGGGACCTTGGGTAAATGCTTCTAGCTTATGGATAAGCATTACCCCAAATCGATATTCACTGCTGGATATACTACACTGAAAACCTAGAACTTCTAAAACTAGTCAGTGGTGACCACTTTAGGTCCTCAAGTTGACGATACCTAAAACTACAACTTTAGGTAGTCAAAATGATGACTTTAAGTCGTCATCCTGATGACCTGAGTCATCAATATGACAACTCTATACTGTCAGTATTGTCATCCTGATGACTCAGGTCATCAGGATGATGACCTAAAGTCATCATTTTGACTACCTAAAGCTGTAGTTTTAGGTATCGTCAAATTGAGGACCTAAAGTGGTTACCGCTGACTAGTTTTGGATCTTCCATGTTTTCAGTGTAGTACCGATTTACCTTTACCCTGACAGCTTCCTAAAATATTAAATTATTTGCAATTTCCTGTAAGAAGCCACGTTTTTCTTTATAGACTTATCCTTTCAAACGTCTCTAGAACACCAGGTAAAGTTTAAAGGATGTTATTTTCTAGATTAAGCATTTATCCTAAAGACATAACAACTGAAGCGATTTGTCAGCTTTCAGGCTTCACACCACTAAAGGCATCTCCGACCAGGCAGACATGACCCAATGATTTTAAGGAGGTAAATAAAGAGCAACTCACCATCTTGTCATCAATTTACATTAGGTATAAGCACACATTCTTATGAATTATTAATGTATCCTTACTTGAATGCAGGAATGAGTTGACAGAGGTTCTGAGTATATGGAAATGTGTATCTGACAAGGGAGTTCTGTTTGTGTGGACTTACGGTGACACAAACTTGTAAAAGTACATGAGGCCTGAATTGTAACTGGGAGCAGTCATTGAAATAATGAATGTGGACTACCGTAATACCTGGCATATAAGGCGCACTAGGGATGGACCCCTAGTGGGCCTTGTTTTATCAGCAAAGGTTTAGGTGCACCTCATATATGAGGTTTCTATAATATGGAACAGTAAACCTTGTCCAAAATATGGACAGGTGCACCCTTAAAATGAACCGAGGGTGAGACTTGTATGAAAGATGTATCTTATACAGAAGGTACACATATAATGTATTATAGTAATATTTCATCAAGCATAAAAATTAATAAGAGGATAGCACTGCATTTGAACGAGGGAATGTCTGTGTGTATCAAGATAGACATCAAATATCAAATATCATCAGCAAAGATGATAATTATTTGATGTAGAGGTCGGCGGAAAATGTCCTGGAGAAACTGGGAGTCGAACCCGGGACCCTCCAACCTGCAGGCGGAAGCTCTACCACTGAGCTACTTCCCCGTCTGACATTCTCTACCTTCCACCTACATCTGCATCGGTATAATACACAAGGGGAGCAGCTTATACCGGCTGACCAGCCCCTGAGGGCTGGTGCAACCGGAACGGGGCAGATGGCCTACCGCCATGGACTTACAGCCAGAGCTGGCCCCTACACTTTGTTAATGATGTTGAAACAAACTCATTATATCATATGTGACCATGACTGGGAATTCGACTCTTATGGGTAAAAAAATAAATTTCAAGGTTACATTCTATTCTGATAGCAGACTGTCTTAGCTTCATAAAACTGGTATAATTTCATAGAGCAATAAATACCTTATGTTTGAGGTGACAACCTAACATGAGGTGGATTTTTTCTCCTGCCGAAATGGCTTTTGTTGCTTATTGATGTGTGACTTTATTTTAGTGCAATCTTATTCACTACACTCTTCACTCACATTTCCTGTACTTAGCATGTTTCGACCCCCCCCCCAAAAAAAAGAATATAAATAAACAAAACAAAAAAAAACACAATATGCACTTTCCTGACTTGTGAATACAACAAGAATAGAGAACGTGAATTTCCCCGGAAATTTGGACACGCCATAACATCTGTAAACACTCAAGAAAATTCCCGAGTCTAGATCTCGATAATTTCTCAGGAATTTCTCGGGAAAGACTTAGGATATTCCCAGGAAAGACTTGGGTTATTCCCAGGAAAGACTTGGGATATTCCCAGGAAGTGGACATGTTTTTTTTTTCTTGAGTATAAGATGTTCTGGCGTGTCCAGATTTCCAGGGAAAATCAGGTTCTCCTTGCCCAAGTTGTGAACGCTCCCAACTCAAGTCCTGTTCATGGGTACAGTAGTTCTAAGATTTCCTTATAAATCTAAAAAGCATGTAGCGGAATACCAGCTAATAGATTTGAGTGAATCCTGAGGTGTTCTCATATACAAGAGTTACTTGAGGTTCCATTAACAGGATAATGACTCCTACCGTGAAAGCTGTCATGGCTCTCTGACCTTCAGAAATATGAGCCATATGATTATTGCATGACACTAGACCCAATGGTACTGAGCTGCTCATGTCCCTGTGACATTTTTCTATGGGGTCCTGTCAGAGATGCAATGCCAAATAGATGGAGCACTTCTGGACAATAGCAGCACAGGAATAACTCACTCTTTTTCTTTCTGCAGCAATCTAGGAAAGTGGACCCACGTATCAAATTAAAGGAGTGGAAATTGTTCTCCCGTCCAATTTGAATTTATAATCACAGTAAGAATCCACTACTCTTATGTCCTTATAATGTTTTAAGTTATAATTCCATAAAATCCAGTTGAATAAGTCAACGCCCACGCCTTGATTCATAAAGCTGGCTTTGTGTGCATGAGAATTGAGACACATGTTTTATTCACATGGAACACACAGAGGTGTGATATTGTCCTTTCTAGCCCACTCAGAGATAAGTTTAAACCAAGTGGTGTTATCTTGAACAGGCCCAAATCAGGATAATCATTACCTTATAATAAAAGAAAAAATGTTCAGCATCTATTCATGTATGGGGTGAATGTGATTGGTATCGAGGGATAAAAGAAGTAGTACAGAAAGTGTGATTATGCATTAGACAAGGCTACCCCCGGAAATTGACATTACCACCTAGAGATTCCTCTTGAATCTGGTGATTAGGATCGACAGCTACACTAATCTTAGGTGGTGATTTTAGGACAGTGTTCTGTTTTACAGGCACTAATGTTTTCATGGCATAAGATTTGTTAGCACTGTTGAGGCACTGAAAGCTGCAATGCATGATAGTCTTGGTTTATGTTGTAATCATCATAGTGAGTCTCACTTTGTTCTGGGAGAGGCAGGCATTCGTAGCATCTTGCAAAATGTCCTCCGGATGAATGGGTCATTCTTGTGACTAGAAGTCCAAATATGACAGGTCATTAGGGTCAAGGGGGTGGGCTGCTCATACTCAGCACTAATTGTGTCAATACACACAAAGGGAGCACATAGGGTCACCAGCATGAGGATGTGATGACAGGTAGGACTGTCAACAGGGTTAGTATTGTTGCCAGGGAGACTGTTGATACCAGCATATGCTCCATGTCTGCTTTGGGAAAAAGGGTGATGTCACAGCTAGTATAGGGTTTTGGGTTTAACCTTTGTGGGGTGCACTTTATCAAAACCATCTAATGGCAGTGTTTCTGTCCTAGTTGGTAAAAGAGAACATTTTTCCTGAACAGGTAGAGTACTGGGCCCTAATTCTGGACAGGCCCAATTTCCCTGGTTAGAATTGTGCTTAGGGTAATTAATAACTGATTGATTTCAAATTTAATAGTGCTTTGCGACATATGTACATGGTGGTCACTAACCACCCAGCTAAGCCTAGACTCTCTTTTATATTTATCAGGTTCTCCATACTGATGAGCATACATTCTTTTTAAAGGTAAATGGATAACCACATAACTAAACATCGAATTCCTTGTTCACCTTATTTAGGGACTACTGACTCTCAATGTTGTCAGGTTGAAGGATACTTCCTGAATATTAGAGGATAGTCCTGCTTGCAAAAACCAGTATTCAAGTGCACTTCTATTGACCCGCCATACACAACAAAGGTATTATCGGTATTGAATGCCTCTTTAAATACTTCATCGCAAACACTATCCAATTTACCTCTTTTCAATTTAACAGCCATTGACTGAGTCAGTTTCTATTCTTGTGTGTATATCATACCTCTCTAGAAGATATTCATGTATTAGGTATTCACTTATAAGGTGGGGTAGTTTTGTAGAGATTCTTCCATAATAATTATAATATTGCAGTACCTCATGCAGAAGACACATCTTCTACAGGTGATAGCCCCTTGCTACATCTCATGGAATTTGCCTGAAAATGAACAGGACTAGAATTGTCTTATATGGTATTCCTAAACACAGGATGCAGCTCATACACAAAGTGCACCTTTTACACAGGGGTATATCTATAGATATTGAAGTAACAACTGACCAATATTCATATAAGTCAAGGGAATGGGAGGTTAAATGCAATGTGTCTCTAAGAATACAATAAAGACCCTACATATTTTATCTAAAATTCAAATATACAATTTCCAGCATTAGAAGAAGCTACATTAGATACTACATTTTTTTTGGAGGGGGGATAATTCATGAAATGTAACCAATCCTACTCTCACTGAGCTGAATTCAGAAAATGTAAAGCATCAGCTGTTGATCACTATGGGTTATATAATATCTAGTGTCTAGTGCATGCATGTGGTGTAATCTTTCATCTATAGTTCTATAGTAAGTAGATTTTGCTAGGTTGATGGACCTGCTGCTTCGCCTCACAACATGCAGTCTCATTTTTTTACAATAACTGCCACCAGGAGCCAGACAGGAACACTCATTTCTAGATGATAATTATCACATGTTTGACTTGGTGATCAACACACTACTTGAGCAGCTCCATGCAATTCCTGATTCTATTTTAAGAATGACTCAGGACATTCAGCTGGCTTCTGGCAGAGGTAATCAGTTACAAAGGGTAAATACAGGAGTATCAAGTGAGGCAATACTTGATTAGGCATTAATATGGTAATGAGCATCTTAATTTACTTCATTTTTTTAAGTCTCCTTAATTCTAATAAGAACAAAACATAATACAAAGATATGCAGTACTGATGTAACATCCAAATGACTCACAGTGTATACGAGAACAAAGCAATCAAAATTAACAGTCATACAAGGAAAGTTGAATAATCTATAGCCGAACCAGTTTTCATGAAAGTCAATTCCCACTGTAGGGTCTACTGCACAGAACCAATTATTGCCAAGCCTGCAGTTGAAGATTACCTTGTAAAATACTAAAGTTGTAGCGGGAAACCAGTTGATAGATATGAGAAAAAGAAACCTAAGGCGTTCTCATATACAAAGGTTACTTTTGGTTTCGTTGACAGGATAATGGCTCCTACAGGAGAGCTGTCATAGCTCTGACCTTCAGAAACATGAGCCATAAGCAAGGCAATATGATTTTTGCATGACACTAGACCCAATGCTGAGTAGATGGAGCACTTCTGGACAATGGCAGCACAGGAATAATTTACTCACTATTTGTAAACCAATCTAGGAAAATGGACCAAAGAATCAGGCGGAAATTGTGCTTTAAGGTTGGCCATACGTGTCTGCAATTGTCTACATCTGACACACATTTTATTATTCTCTTTCTTCTTTATCCATGCCACACCCTTCAGAAGGATATTATGAATTAGCAATGGCAGCATCACATAGTAACTGGAGTGAGTCAATTAGATACACCACCACCTACACACACCAGTTATTAAGTATTGATGCAACTACAGTCCAACGTGCCAAGTTTATTATCAGTAAACAGGTCTGCAGTGCAGTGTCGTGTGATATAATTGATATCTGGGAAAGTACGAAAGTCAATGAGATTCTATCCCTTAATGGATATTTCCCTTGGGAACAGGCACCTTCATCAATAATAGAATCGTTTTAGTAATTTCATGATTTAATCATATAAGTTTTTTTTTTTATGTCCTATAAAATAGGCATTTATTATAACTGCACATTGTGATTTTCTGTTCCAATATGAAGATAGGATATACAAGATTGCATACATTTGTTTCCTGGAATAGATATAAAAACAGTTTCACAAAAGGCATATTAGCATCATGTTGGTATCTCGGTAATTCCAGTAAATTATTATATAGCATATCTAATGGTGTCTCTATGGGTTTACAAAGCTTGTGTTTGTGTATGATTTCAAGAAATCTCTAGTACAATATAGTTCTAATCACATATATAGTCATTTTAATTTACCTGCCCGCCACTTTAAGAACATTTTTATGAACAATATGAACAGGGATGAAATTATTTTGATGATAATGAACAGGTTAACACATGTTTTGCTTTAAATGGTAATGTATGAGGTAATGATGGATCACTCTTCATCTCTTTTGGACTAATAATCACAGTTTTGTGTGGGGCATGAGTTAGTAACATTACAATATTCAGCTTTAAAGACTCACTAGGTCTTTAATCGTGAGTGAGTTTACTGCCTTCTAGTTCTGATCTCTTGTATATATTTCTCCTTCATACCTTTCATATCTGTACCATTTCACTTTTTGATCTCCTTTTTAAATTTTTCCTTCACTGATATATACTGGACCTCACATGTTAATTCGTTCCACAATTTTATACCTTTACAAAGTGGACTTTTTTTGAATGATTGAAGTCTATACCGTCTTTCAAAGAAAACTATCTTATCATTCTGTCTTGTCCTCCTGTCTGTATGAGTATACAATTCCTCTAAGACTATTTTCTGTATCTGAGCCTTCCTATGCATTAATGAAGTGAGCAGCTCCTTTCTCCGTCCCTCCAGCATTGGTACTTCACATCTGGCAATACAGCCCTACCAGCCTACAATAGTTTCATGTTTCTATTTCACCTGTCCAAATACCAAAAATGCACAATCGGTTAAGGAAGAGTTAAAACAGATTCTTAATCCCTGGTTTTGTATCATTTGTAACCTTGCAATATCTGCTACATTAGCACAGTCAGTGATAATGCAACAATAGTCAAATATGGGGAGTATACACTGTTTGTAGATCGATATGCTAGCTTTCTCCGTTCGAAGATGTCTATTTTTTGCAAGCTTAAAAATAGAGGCTGCAGCCTTTCTTACAGTGTCATTTAAGAAGGAGGCCATAGTGAGTTTACTATCAATGATGACCCCTAGATATGTGTATTTGTTTACAACTTTAAGTTTCTGTCCATTTATATTTACATCTAGATTTTGTAAATTTGGTGCTCTTTGGTGAGAGGAGAACCACATGCACTGAGTCTTATCAACATTAATAGTCGTAAGGTTGTTATCACACCATAGACCTATTCTATTAAGATCCACTTGCAGGTTTCTGATAGCCGTTCTTTCTGCATACGTAATGACCTTAGGGAAATGTATTTCCTCTGTGATATCATTAAGAGAGAGAATAAACAACAATGGACCCAGTACTGACCCTTGAGGTACGCTGAAGGTCAGTTTTTCCTCAGTAGAAGCATTATTGTCAATTGTCTTTTGAATGGTATGGTTTTAGAGATAGCTGTGTAGCCATGATAATGTGCTGTGGTGGAAACCAGCCTTTTCAATTTTCTGCAATGATATGTTATGATCTATGGAATCAAATGCCTTGCGCATATCTATGAAACAGGCTACTGTGACATGTGACATATCTTTTCACTTAAATAAATCAGAGACAAAATCAAAAACTGCTTCTCCTATTCCCCTGTTTTTCCGGAAACCATACAGGAACTTGGACAATAAGTTATTTGAATCAACATGTGAGTCATCATATGTTTATGCATTGTCTTTTCCATCATCTTTCCAACCAGAGGCAAGATGCTTATTGGCCTCCAATTTCTTATGCTTGTTAGATCTCCAGACTTAGGAAGTAGCTTGAGCTACGCCTTTCCCCATTTTAACGGGAAACTTGCTAGGTCTGCAGATGTTTGGAATGGATTTTCCAATTGTGGTACAACCACTAAGAAACAATCCTTAAAACCCCTTGTACTAATTGTGGGTATACCTGATGGCCTACTAGTATCAATGTCCTTTACATGTCCTAATACATCACCTGGATTTACCTTAACTTTTTCTGAACCATTCTTTTGTACAGTATACTCTCATGCACTTGGCAACTTATAATCATGTTTAAAATAATTTGGCTTGGCCTTTGCTAGTTCTTACCCAATGGTGACCAAACAAATTATTGGCACACTCTGGCACACTTTGTGCTTCCAAGAAGGCTTGTGTGACACTGTCCTTTAGCATAAGAATTTCATGAGGTAACTGTTTATCACATTTGTATATTTGTAGTGAGTTGCCTTGCATTTATTCCATAGGATTGGTAAACAATTTCAATTACCTCCTAACTTATCAAGGAATATAATACCAAACAGATGTCTGAGATTTACAAGACTATTACTTTTAACATCAAGACAAGGCATTGTCACTAGTTCATATAAAGCTGCATAATACAAGTCATGTTTATAAAATTCCAATAAATGAGAGGTAAATAGTGTAGTGGTCAGCGGAAAATGTCATGGAGAAACCGGGACTCGAACCCAGGACCCTCCAACTTCGAAGGGGATGCTCTACCCCTGAGCTACTTCCCCTGGCCTGACATTCTCTACCTTCCAACTACACCTGGATCAGTATGATACACACACTAGGGGGCAGTGATTACCTGGTACCGAGCTCTCTAGAGATCCCCCTCACAAGGTGGGACCACTCGGTATCTCCACCAAGTACGGGGAATTACTGCCCCTACACTCCTCCCAATCAGCTTCAACCACCATCCACTAGCACCCGGCATTCCCCCTCAATCCAGTTACCTGAGAGTTGAGGCTTTATCAAGCAGTGTTGGGGCACTCCTGACTTCCCAGTGGGTGTACTGGTACAAGTACCGGATTGGTCGAACCGTCATCTGTATCATATCGGCCCAGTTCCCGAGTCCTCAATCCATGATTGCGTTAAGATACGGGGTTCCCGTACCTTCAATCCGTGATTGCGTTAGGATGCTCGGTTTCTCCACCAATGTAGTGGTCAGCGGAAAATGTCATGGAGAAACCGGGACTCGAACCCGGGACCCTCCAACTTCGAAGCGGATGCTCTACCCCTGAGCTACTTCCCCTGGCCTGACATTCTCTACCTTCCAACTACACCTGGATCGGTATGATACACACACTAGGGGGCAGTGATTACCTGGTACCGAGCTCTCTAGAGATCCCCCTCACAAGGTGGGACCACACTGTATCTCCACCCCCTAAAGTATTTGTCATACTAGTAATTGGCATGATCAAGTTGTCATATGAGAAATATCATATGACTAGTGGTATATAGTGTAAATACATCAAGCTCTCATAAATAGTGTTATTTCCAGTTATTACTGGTTTATTCAGCTTTAGGCAACATGTAAGAAATATCAATCATACAGTAGTTAGTATGTAGGTAATTTGTACATACAGTAAATATACAGTAAGTTATAAGGTATAATGTTCTGTTCCACTCCACCTGTGAGGTAATAATAATACAATGTCCAGCATAGTTCTAGGTGGGTTCCCACACCTAGCTCCTGACCTGCTGCTTAGAGGAGTAATGTAATAATGAATAACTTTACCCTCTGGTGGATGTCTTGAGGAAGATAGCCCCTGGCCACTAATGATGGAAACCATTGCCTGTCTAGCATAGTTTCACCATAGTGCAGTGGTATAGCAGGTAGCAGGAGATGACTGGAGATGTTACCTCTAGAGCGGTTCTTGGTGTTCTGACTGTTTAGGAGGTGCAGCCAGGCTATTTGAAGCAAATCTTGGAAAAGCACCTCCAGACTGACTGGAGCCAGTAGCATTTGCCTAACTCTGCAATTGTTTGAGGGGAGTCTTTCATGTGTCACTGGGTGACAAAGGACCCCCATGGACGCCGCTGTGTCCCCCTTTGTCTTGGTCGGTTCTGCATCTTCAGACCCTCATATCTCGGTCGTTTATGCGTCTATAACCGCCATTTTGCGCATGCGCGGAGTTGAATGTGCCAAGTTTATAATGCCTGCTGGATAGGCGCGTAACTCGCGCCGGTTTGTCTGTAGTGCATTCGGAGGTTGATTCAGTCTCCATGGCGTAACTTCCCTAATAATGAGAGTTCCGCCTTGATCTTGGGCTCATTCTAACCGTCTAATTATGGGCTTTCCATAAATGCTTTGATATTTGACCTAGGTTGCTCAGGAGCGACGCTAGAGCGACCGGAAGGTTATGGCATAGTGCTTATGTAACCCATTGTTCAGTCATTAGGGTGCTCAGACACTCATGACGGCGTCAGCGGTGCTCAGGCACCCGTGACGGCCGGTTGCATTCACTTACAAGTTATTAGTTTGTGCACTGAACCATGAGGTCGCACACTGAGACCCTCATTTTTATTATATTGTGCAGTGAACCATTAGGTCGGAGCCTTTGATGTCACAAACTCTGTGTAACTGACCTGGCTGGTGTGCAGTGGGGCATGAACGCTCTTATACAAAGTTTGAGCGCTCTTATAGCTCTTAGAACCAACCTATGTATTAATTTCTTAGATATTCTTTGATTAATACAATAATATGTTAGAATTTATGGAATAATAAAATGGTATATCATAGAATACTCCCTCTCCCCCGAGAAAATGCGAAACTCCGTCATTTTGCCGAGGGAATGTACAATCTATATATATTTTTACCTTATTTTGGAGTTATATGTACTGTTTGTAAGAGGATTTGACGTGATGGGGAGTGCTTCAAATGCAATTTTTGTGGTAGAGCTTTGTCAGTATAAACAATTTTCTCCTGGGTATAAGTACATTTCCGAGATTCTATATCTTACCATACCTGGGTGTATTTGCTTATGTAACATCAATTTTGGGTACAATTTTCCATTTTTATGTACAACATACAATTTGGTAAATAGTGTGCAATTTTGGCATTCAATGTTCAATTTAGCGTGCAAATTGAACATAAATGACAATTTAGTGTGCAAAATACAGTTTTAGTGTGCAAATTGGGTACAAACGTACAATCTAGTTTACACTATACAATTTTTGGGATTTGAGACAAATTTTTCCGAGGACCGGAAAAACAAAGTACTTCATGTACAATAGGCTTGTTTGTCTCTGAGTTACTCTTTGATTTTGCTATATGGGTGTATTAATTGGCAATTTCGGCAGTGGGCCGCTGCTTAATTGACTTTTCCCTAGCCTCTTTGAGTATGTGTCCCTGGAAGAGATTATTTGGTGAGTATCTTAAGTAAACATTTTTCATGTCAACAATTTTCTCAACAATTTTTTTTTTTTCATTCATTTTTCCAACAATTTTCTTGGATACCTAAAGTGTGTTACTTTAAGTAAACCTTGGTATAGTATACAAGTGCTAGTGGGTACAAAAACTGTCTTAGTTATCTACCTGCATTCATGTATATTAATGTTAGATTTGTACAATTTACAATTCGTAATTTGCAATTTCGCAATTTTGCGCGTATATGTGCGCATTAATCATCGATTTTGTGAGAATACCATAGATTTTCATATTATACATCAACAGGTGGCTGTGTATATTTTCTAAAATTTTTTCTAATACTTTGATAATTTCATTGACAGTGGAGGTGTGTCAGGAGTGAGATGTGGGTCTCCTCCCTGATGTGCTCATGCAGTGGTGGCACTTGAGGTGTTAGGTGCCAGATTCTGGCATGTGTCTGTGGCAGTGCCTAGCTTGGTGTCAGTGGACAGTTCAGGGTGGGGGGGGTGTGTGTGTGTGTGTCCATTTAAGAAGTGGGTGGCTGGTATTGGAGTATCAGTTCCTCTCTGGAAACCTCTGCTGTAACACCATGGCTCACCTTCAAGCTATCTTTGCTTTGCCTGTCTCCCAGGTGATGGAGGTGGGGAGTCCGGCTAGGGCCCTGGTGGAGGCCAACCAGACCATACACTATGGCTACATAGTGAGGAATTTCAAAGAGATCAGTGAGCATGGTGATGTGTTGGTCTGCAAGTACTCCTGCCACTATTTCTTGGGCTCAGCCTTGTGTCGGAGGGCCACTGTGGCCCTTCTGGCTAGGGCCTTGGGTAATATGGGGTTCTGGCCCATGGACTATAACTTCGGACCGCGGGAGCGAGTGTTGTGGGATTATCTGTTGGCAGTGTCCCTCATCGATCTTGCGGCATCCGGGGACCCATTTATGGCCGCCGAGTATGGACTGGGGTTGATGGAGGCCCGGCTTGTTGAGTGGGAACATGACCACGGCCACATGTATGGATCGGACTCGGACTCCCACTCTCCCATCGATGTTGAACCCGAGGATCTGTGGTAGGATCCCGACTGACTGAACCCTAGGGTGTAAAAACCCGCCATCCCAAAGGCCCTTTTCAGGGCCGGCAAATTGTCCGAAAAGTTCTGAATACTGTCTCTGATATGTTGTCTCCTGGTGGTGGACTGGGGGCACTCTAGGCTGAGGGCAGTCTAGGCTGTTTCCACAGTCACCGGGGAGGGCTGGTGGTTTAGAATATTAGCAATAGTCTGCATGTTTGACCTTGCGGTCTCCTCCTGTTGTTCGTCAATAATTATATCTGTTGTATTTTCCAGTGCTGTCATGGTCACCGGGCTGGTGCCACAATCATTCTGGAGAAGCATGGAGTAGTACAGTCCTTTGTTTTTAAGGGCTGGTATGGTACTGAACCTAGTGCGCCAAGGTAGGTGTATCACCTGAGGGAGGTGATAAGCAAATTCTCCTCTCTGTGTTGTTATAACTGCTGGTCCATTCCAGGTAAATATAGCCTTAGGTAGTGGGAAGGTTTTAACCACTATATCCTTATAGGTAGGGGCAGCTGCTGATTTAATCTCATCAAATTCATGTGGTATTGGCCTCAAGGGTAGCGCGAAGTTTGAGTCTCCACAATATATTTTAAAATATATAGTGGGATTTGTGCGCTTGGCCACATTTTTCTTGCCACAGTGTGTCTGTGCAAATTTCTTAAGGTACTTTATTATTCTGTAGGCTGAGTAGATGGTCAGGGTGAATAATATAGCAATTATCAGGGTGTGGGTTTCCTGAATTGTGAGGAAAGGGGTGTGGGTTTCCTCTGTAGGGGTTAGTTTGGTAGGATTTTTATCTGGGAGCAATTTGTGTAAGGGCAGCTCGGTGACTAGTCTGAATGCTTTGGCTGTAGGCAGGTAGGCTACAGTCCCTCCTAGTCTGTACAGTTTGAGTCGTATGTATACTATAAAAATGTGAGCTGATATCCCTAGGATGAGTCCTAAGCTTTGGAAGATTGGATGCTCTGTAACTCGACGTAGGTGTGATTCTACGTAGCGTGTTCCCATTTCCCTATCAAGGTTGGAGGCCTCTTTCAATAATGTTTTGGCAAAAGGCTCTAAATTTAGTTGAGTAATATCATCCATGATTGGATTTTCCTGTAATTTTTCTAAGGTTCTAGAAAGGTTTACTACTGGGAAGTTTGGAAGATTCTCTCTTTCATCTGGTTTGGTTTCGGAAATTTGGTTAAGTGCTGCCATGAATGGTAAATTGATTGTCTTGAGAATGTAATGAAATGATAAGGTTGAGTTACAGGGCAACCTTGTGTTTGGAAGAGAAAATTCTCCTACACTGATTGTGCACCCACAGGGTACACCTATGATTGAGTAGGACTGGGCTTTTCGAGTTTCAGACGTTTTACCATGGCAGTTGATAAAGTAATGGGGTTCATTAGTAGTGACCAGATACTCATCTTCAGAAATGGAAATAGCATGGGTGGTAGGTGCTTGCAGTGGTGAAACTGTAAACTTGCAATGTTCCTTAATCTGTTGAGCCTGGTTAGTAAAAATGGCTACAGGGCATGTAGGCCTGTGTTTATAGATTCTACCATTTACATCTCTGCATACCTTTACTGTAGTACCTTCACATGCCTGCATATCTGCTGAGTCCAATTCGATGAATAATGATTCGTCGTAAGATACTGCTAGAAACTCAGTTGTGGTTTGCAACTTGGTGACTCCTCTGGTGGGGGTCTCCTGTGTGTCTATAGGCATTGGTGATGTAATCATTTGGTACAGTTTGAAGGTTGAGGTGGTAGATTGAATTATAATGTCCAGATGAATATATATATGGTGAGCTGAGTAAGTGTATGAGGTCAGCTTCTGTGAATAATAGAAATCTAAGTCATTAATTGCGACTTGTGCTCCAGGGTGTGTAATCCTAAGTTTGTTATTAATGTCAATTAGGTATCTAGCAAGGTCTGAGGGTGGTACTATATCAGGGCTTAGGATTCCTGATGATAGCATCCTCAGGGCTGCATTTGTCCTTTGCAGTGATTGAACTGTATTCATTCTTGCTGCTATGATAATTAATGCATCATTTAATACTTGCATTTTCTCCCTTTGAGTTTTCTCGTGCCTTGAATATGAGTCAAGTGACCTGGACATGTTAGAGGCCCACAGGTTGACGGTGTCACCTATGGTGTTGATTGTGCTGTCTAGTACCTTCTTATCTTGGATGTATGCTTTAACAAACTTATCTTGTCTGTCTGTGATCTTTTCAATGAGACTAGCTGCTTCCTGATCTTGTTTTAGCAAATTTTCTTAGTATTTCATCTATGTTCTTGAGCTGTCCCATTACTTGGTTGACATCTTCTACTGTGGCTAGACCTAGCACACCGCGAAACAGGGGTGCTAGAAAACCCAGTATGGCCTCTCTTTTGGCCTTGTCCAATGTGTTTATGGGGTTGGATAAGAACAATTTGATGGAGGCTAATGTTTCATTTATCTCCTTGTCTGCAATTTCCAGCAAGGTGTCAAGCTCTTTGGCTTGTTGGATAATTTGACCAGAGGTATGATCTTGTAGAGTAGGAGTGGTCAATTGGAGTATTCTATCCCTTATGGATCCTTGGGTAACGGGTGCCCGAGGTATCTTGTAGGGGATAGCTAGCAACAGTGTTGTGGTTGTATGTCCATTGACCAATGGTTGAGGGCTAGGTTTGAATACTACTCCTATGTTTTGTCTCACCACAGGTGTATAACCTGCAGTAAGTGGTTCTATAGTATATAATAACAGCATAGTTAGCAGTATGGGTGAAACTCTCAGTCTTCCCATGGTGCTTGTGTAAAGCAAGTTTGCTGGTTAAAGTCTTGTCAAATTTGTAGTGATTTGGTGCTGGTAAAGTCTAAGTGTATGGTGTAACACTTTAAATGAAGTGGTTCAAACTGTACCTTTGCAAGATTGAGCTGTCTTGGCAATATGTCCGGTGAGTCTATAGAGATTGACCAGTAAATGGTAAGGTCAGGTTGAAGGTGAAGTAGGTGTGTTCTTTATCCTAGTGCAGTCTCTCCTAATGGAGAAGTGGGCTGGCTAATTCCCAAGTGGGGTCCTGTAGACTTGTGTTCCAGACTGCAGCTGGATGAAGACTGATGGTGGGCTATGGTCCACAGTGCTTCTTATGTAGCCTACCCTACCCACATCCATTGTGGGCCTGGTATTGTTTCTCTGGAGTCCATGCATTGATCTCCAGTGTCTGCAACTGTGGGGGCCTATTGTGTAGTCTGTGTACTGGTAATTAGCTCCTCCTGTCATCCAGGACAGCCATTCATGACCGTCTAGACAGTTGTCTGAGGGTAGCTTATAAGGTCAATTGATCTCTATAGACTGCTGTGTTGGCATAGCGTGCTCTTTCATGTGGGGATTAGGCTTTAGACACTCCATTGTGTTACCCTTACTCTTCTTAGACTTTATGTCTGCTTTACTTGGGGGGTCCCAGTCTTTGACCCTTTCAGAGGCAATAACCTACTGATATATTTACAAATTTGATTGGCTTTATATACATATAAGTAATTCATTATCAGTCACACATGTCTTATGTGTGGATGAAGAGAATTTGTAATACATTTTGAAAATCTTATGTTCTTTTGGTATCTCAATGTGTTTCTAATTTCTTGAAACTGCACCACACCTAGATGTCTTTCTTAGTATGTGGTGTGCAGGCCTAGGCTTGATAGGGCCTATGCCTGTGGTTTCTCTTGTAAGGGTGATATCATTTTTGTTCCTCACAATTTTGTTGTAGTATTTGGCCTCATGTGGAATAAGCCTGTGTGCAAATTCATTGTTTCTGACAGCCACAACCTTTTTCAGTCTGTCTATGTGCACTGGTCTGGCCACCAATAGATTGGTGTCCAAGTTTTTGAGTTTGGCACTTGTCAAACTAGGTCTGTCTACTACAACATATGGTCCCATAAAAAGGGGTTGAAGTTTCTTACACTCTGTGTTGGTCAGGATTCTAGGTATGTTTAGGTACACCATGTCGGTGAACTTGATTTCCTGTGGTTTAAGTTTCTTATCATATCTATCCTTCCTTTCCTTTTGTAGCTTGGCGACCCTTTCTATAGCTTTCCTCCTAGAGGTATCCTGATTTGTTATCATGTTAGCTACATGGTCTGCTACGGTGGATATGTCTTCCTGTATTCCCAGCCCTAAGTCCATTGGGGTGGCTGGGTTCCTTCCATGGAGTAGGAAGAAAGGGGTGAATCCTGTGGTTTGGGATTCAGTGTTGTTTAATGCAAAGGTTATGGGTTCAATAAATGAATCCCAATTGTTTTGGTGCTTTGAGCAGAATGCTCTGAGCGCTGTGCCGATGCTAGCATTGAATCTCTCTACAAGCCCATTTGATTGTGGCCTGTATGGTGAGGAGAATTTATGTTTGATCTTGAGGTGTTTAGTTAACTTTGTGAACTTTGCACCTGTATAACATGTTCCATTGTCTGTTTGAAGAGTGGCTGGTGTTCCATGATGACAAATTATATTCTTGTAGAACTCTGCTGCTGTTGTTTCAGCTTTTAAGTCAGTAGTAGCCCAAGCTGTTGCATATCTGGTAGCATAATCTATGCAGACTTGTATATGTTTGTTTCCCCTGGCGGTTGTGGGAAGTGGTCCCACCGCGTCTAGGTTTAGGAACTTCATTGGTGAAGCCATGTACTCTCTCACTGTCATTGGTGTTTTGTGTGAGTGTACTTGCCTTTTTGCTGTGAGGCATGTGTGGCAGGTGGAAACATATTTTGTTGTGTCTGCTAGCATTGACTTCCAATATACCCTAGGTCGGAGTGCTGACAGCATCCTACTTGAACCAAGATGGCCGCCAGTAGGTGAGTCATGGAAATACTGTAGTGTACTTGTTACCCATTGCTGTGGTATAACAATTTGAAGTGGTACAGTATTGGTTTTTCTCCAATTTATGGGGCATATATGGACTAATGTACCATTTACCAAGGTGTATGTCTGGCCTTGGTTGATGATTCTATTTCCTTGTGCTTTTGGTGCAGGCAAGGTCCCATCCTCAAGATATTGTATGAGGGGCAATAGTTCCTTGTCCTTCCTTTGTTCCAAGCCAAGGTTTGTACCTGAGATGGATGTGTCGGGAATCTGAGCCAATAGTTGGTTTATATCTAGCACATGTTGTTTTATTCTGTCTCTTTCTTTTTCTTTTTCATCGACTATTGGCCTATCTTGTGCCTTTTGTTGGGGTGTGTCATTCTTGTTTTGGTGTATAGGCTCCTTTGGAGGGCCTATTCTCGCCTTGATGGCAGTGGCAACCTCTTTCTTTAAAGGCACAATTTGCTTTTTGTCATTCTTCTTTGTCTCAGAGTTCTTTGACTTAGTAGATGCAGTGTCTTTTGTGACATTTTTCCTGGCAGGTGGGGTTTTGGTGGGTTTGTTTCCTGTGACCTTTTCCTCTTTTAGAATAGTTGTGATTGTGTGGGGGGTTTTGGTGTGCCCTCCTGAATCATTTCTCTAGTCTTTGAGCGTGTGGTCATAGGACACAAATGGTTTGATTTTTCCTCTCCCTGCATTGGTTCAAAGAATCTGACTGATTTGGAAGTTGCTTGAGTGATAGCATATATTGTGTCTTCTGAATCTTCATCATCTGAGTCAGGTGGGGTGAAGGGTGGCTCCTTAGGAGTTGCCTTCAGCATCTGATTGAGTGATGAGAATTCAATAGGCTCGAAGTCACTCTCTGGAAAGAGTTGTGAGTATTCTCTCTCACAATGGCAAAACACATAGTGTGTAGATTGCTTCAAGATACCCCTAATGGGTGTCTCTGGCCTTTCAATGGTGTTGGGTGGATCATCCCTTTTGAATGGTACTTTCTTTGTTACTTTTGCAAACTTGGTTCTACTGGCTGCTCTAACTCTCCTTGGTGGGGGTGGAGGGTTAGTCATGGGTTCAGAATCTGGGTATTCTCTTCTAGACATAGCATCTGGTGGTGTGTTATCATCACCTTTCACGTGTTGGATGGTGAATGAAAATTGTTGTATGTCTAGAGCCCATCTGGCCCATCTATGTGTGAGTCCTGTATTGGTTAATAGTGGGATTAAGGCTGCATGGTCTGTGTATAATTGGAAGTGTCTAGTCTCTAGATAGTGTCTGAAGTGTAATACTCCATACACTACTTCCAGTAGTTCTCTCTCTGTGGTATTGTAATTTCTCTCATGTTTGGAGAGGGTTCTACCTGCAAAGGCTACTGGTCTTAGCACTCCTTCATTATCTCTCTGTGAGAGTACAGCTCCTAAACTCACATTGGAAGCATCAGTTGCCAAACTGAACTCTTTCTCATAGTTTGGATATCTGAGAAGAGCATTGGTACAGAGGGCATGCTTTAAAGTTTTGAAAGCATTATCTGCATCCTCTGTCCAGACAAATGCTTTGAGATGTGTCTGTAGATCATACAATGGTCTAGCAATTTGGGCATAACCTTTGATAAACTTTTTGAAGTATTGGCATAGGCCTGTGAAGGATCTGACATTTTTGACTGATTTTGGTGTTGGGAAGGTTTTGATTGATTCCACCTTCGTGGGAGATGGTTGCAGTCCCATGGGTGTGACTCTCATTCCCAAGAAGTCTATTCTGTCTATGAAGTATTCACATTTTGATTTCTTCAGTTTGAGTTTACCAACTCTTAGGCTGTTGAACACATCTTCCAGGTCATGGAAGTGTTGTTCGATTGATGGTGATAATACCAATATGTCATCTAGGTATGATGGGCACATTTGTATTTGAGTTTGTTCAGAATTAATGTGACTAGATGGCAGAATCCCGCCGGTGCCGTCGCTAAACCCATCGGCATCCTTTCATAGACATATTTTTTGTCATTTGCTATGAATGCGGTTTTATGCTGGTCCTCCTGTCTTATAGGAATTTGAAAAAATCCCTGTTGGGCATCTAGCTTACTGAATACTCTTGGTCTGAGTGACCCTATCATGTCTAGAGTGTCATCGGCTCGGGGTGTAGATAAGGCTTGATTTATCGTGTTCTGGTTCAAATAACGAAAATCTGTGACGAGCCTATGGCCTCCCGATGATTTTTGTACTAAAAAGGATCTGGAAGCCCAGGGGCCCTCAGCACATTCTCTCAGAATGCCCTGTTGTACTAGCCTTTCACACTCTTCCCCTATTGCGGCCTGTTTTTCTGGTGTTTGTCTATATGGTAGGAAATGACATGGTACTGCTTCAGGTTTTACATGTATTGAGTGGGTATACAGGTGTGTAGCACCAATGTCTCCATCTTTTCCGACAAATATATCATCATACTTGGTCAGCAGTGATCCTAATCTATCATGCTGATCTTTGGATGTGAGCACAGATTTTGGTGGAACATTCTCTTCCAATTCTGGCTCGAGGTCATGTGCCTCACTATGTATAGCAGCTATTTCAGAGAGTCTGATTGAGTTGGGTTCAGGGTCAGCATATGTGGACTCACAGTCTGAGTCTGTGTCACTGAATTGAGTTACATCTTCAGGCCGTATGGCTGAGATGGATTGATCAGTGTGTGGGGTAGTGTCTGACACCTGTTGAGGTTTTTCTAAATCAGATTCCTTGACTTCCTGAAATAGAGCTATGATGGCACCCTTTTTGATTTTATGTGGGCGCCTGCTGGTGTTGAGTAACACTAGGGGATGTTTGTTATTTTCCCTGGGGGTTACTGCTGCCCTTTGAACTAGATATGGGGCATTGTTATTTCTTTGGAGGTTATCTACTACTCCAGTTTTCCCTTGCAGTGATTGAGTAGAAGTGATCTTACCCAATACTGCAAGTTCAGAGAATGGAGGGATGGTAAAATCCCTCACTGCCCTAATGGGTTTGAGAATTTGTTCAGGATCAACATTAAATTCAATTTGAGATTTTGTAGTGCTTAAGAAATCTGTGCCGAGAACAACGGGCTGTGTGAGGTTTGGAATTACAGCAAATTGGTATTGGAATCTGACACCTTGGATTCTAAAGTTCAGCATAGCTGAATGTCTAACATGACACACCGATCCATCTGCCAAATGGATGTTGATTTTAGATTTCCTCAGTTGGATATGGAATCTCTTCTGGAGGTCCATGAGGAATGATTGTCTGACACAGGTGATAGTAGCACCTGTATCAACCAAACATTGTACATCTGAAACATCATATAGATTTGCATTGATACAGCCATTTTGAAGAAGTACAATAGAAAGCTTGGTACTCTCACCTGTATCCTTTGATGATGAATCTGGTGGGGTGATGTGTATCACTGATGGACGTCTCTGTCTGTTAGATGGTAGATTGGCACTAGCAATTGTCTCTGGTTGGATCCTTGTTAATCCTGATTGATTGTTTGTTTTTGGGGTGTCACAGTGCACTGGCCCATCGGCACTGTGACATCCTAGTTTTCCTGGTTCTGTGGGGCGGTTAAGATGCTTGCCACCAGGAGCTTGGAGATTTGAACCATTACCTGAGGTGGTATTTGGGGGTTACTGTGTTGGTTCCCCTGGTAACCTCTTGTGTCAGGTTTGTAATCCTCCTGACGTGAGTTGGAACCCTGGTTATATTGACCAGAGTTGTTGGATCCCTGGGTGTTGTAGGATCCAGAGTTGTTGGATCTTTGGTTGTTGTAGGCACCATTGTTGTTGTAGGATCCACTGTTGTAGTTCCTATGTGGGCTATGGCTTCTACTGTTGGATCCTTGATTATAGGATCCAGAGTTGTTTGAACCCTGGCTGTTGTTGTAGGAACCATTGTTGTTGTAGGATCCAGAGATGTAGTTCCTATGTGGACTATGGCGCCTACTGTTGGATCCTTGATTATTATAGGATCTGCCATTACTTGGGGTTCTGTCTCTCCTATCACTGTATGAAGAGTCACCATTGTTGGAGTTGGAAGAGCTGTTGTCTTTCCTACTGTTGTGACCCCCCCGGTTGTTGTTGTTGCCCCCTCTACCTCTACCTCTATTGGATTGGTAGTTGGGGTCATAGTTATTTCCTCTATATCTACTGGTAGGGTCTCTTGATGCAACCTTAGCCTCCTGTTGCCTTACATGGGCACTAGACATTAGGTTAACATCTTCATCTGCACTAGTGCTGATTTCCTGGACCTTTTTCTTAGTAGGCTGTGGGTTAGACTCTGCCTCCCTTACCTTCCTAGATCTTTCTTGGGTCTCAAACTCTAAGGCTAGGTCTAGGGCTTGGTTAAAAGAGTCTATTTTCTTGTTTTCAAGAGCTACAGAGATCCAGGGCCTCATGCCTTGGGTGAATGTTTTAAATAAGGTGTCATCCTTTAGGCATTGGGCATTACACGCTTTTCTGAGATACATTGCATAACCAGATACAGGTTCATCTATCTCTTGTGCACGGAGTGCAGTCCTGGAGATAATATTGTCTTGAGTAGCAAAATACTCTTTTAGTTCATGTACTACATTGGACCATGTCAACTTATCAGGTGTGGCACTTTCCTTGAAGGTTTCAAACCAAGCCAATGCTTGTCCTTCAAGGTACTTGGGTAAATATGTCACCATGGTGTCACTGTCTGTTAATTTGTACCTGTCCTTCAGATACTCTGGGAATTTGTGATCAATAAATAGTGCTGTTGACATGAGTGGTGATGGGTGAGAAAAAGTTTTGGGTTTGGTTACCTCGTGTTGCCTGATCTTCCTGTCGTCGTGTTGTTGTCTGTCTAGGATCCTGGTCATGTTGGACATCATGGAGATCATGACATCCTCCTTGGATCCAGAGGCAGATGGTGTGACAATAGGTGTTGTGGTGGGTGTGGGAGGCTGTGAGGTCTGAGTTGATACCAGCTTCATGAGATCTGATATCTGTTGTTGTGCCTGTTCTAGGGCCTTCCGATGGTCATCTAATTGTTGACTGAGGATCCTCTCCCTTTCCTTTGAGGCAAAGGCATGAGCATCATGTTGGGCTTTGTTTGCTTCTAGGGCAGTAACTGCATCTTGGATGGTCTTCTCATAGGCCCCTATCTTCTCAGCTGCCTGATTGGGTTGAGGACCTTCTTCAGCGTCGGCCATGGTGGAAGGTGTGGAACTCGTGTGGGAGACCTCACTGACGTGTGGGAGACCTCACTGACATTTTAGGAGACCTCACTGCCATTTGGGAGACCTCACTGACGTGTGGGAGACCTCATTGATGTGTGGGAGACCTCACTGACGTGTGGGAGACCTCACTGATGTTTAGGAAACCTCACTGACGTGTGGGAGACCTCACTGACTTGTGGGAGACCTCTCTGACGTGTGGGAGACCTCACTGACGTTTGGGAGACCTCACTGACGTGTGGGAGACCTTACTGACGTGTGGGAGACCTCACTGATGAATGGGAGACCTCACTGACGTGTGGGAGACCTCTCTGACGTGTGGGAGACCTCACTGACGTGTGGGAGACCTCACTGACGTGTGGGAGACCTCACTGACGTGTGGGAGACCTCATTGATGTGTGGGAGATCTCACTGATGACCTTTGTGGGCATGGTGTCAAGGTCAAGGTCACTGGGTGGGTGGAGTGGGGTTTACTGTGTGTATGATTGTTTTTAGTAATGTTGCCAGCTTTAATTTTTATGAGCCTGTGAGAAATGGGATCTTAGTAGGATGTTCTCCACCACTTTGTCATACTAGTAATTGGCATGATCAAGTTGTCATATGAGAAATATCATATGACTAGTGGTATATAGTGTAAATACATCAAGCTCTCATAAATAGTGTTATTTCCGGTTATTACTGGTTTATTCAGCTTTAGGCAACATGTAAGAAATATCAATCATACAGTAGTTAGTATGTAGGTAATTTGTACATACAGTAAATATACAGTAAGTTATAAGGTATAATGTTCTGTTCCACTCCACCTGTGAGGTAATAATAATACAATGTCCAGCATAGTTCTAGGTGGGTTTCCACACCTAGCTCCTGACCTGCTGCTTAGAGGAGTAATGTAGTAATGAATAACTTTACCCTCTGGTGGATGTCTTGAGGAAGATAGCCTCTGGCCACTAATGATGGAAACCAATGCCTGTCTAGCATAGTTTCACCATAGTGCAGTGGTATAGCAGGTAGCAGGAGATGACTGGAGATGTTACCTCTAGAGCGGTTCTTGGTGTTCTGACTGTCTAGGAGGTGCAGCCAGGCTATTTGAAGCAAATCTTGGAAAAGCACCTCCAGACTGACTGGAGCCAGTAGCATTTGCCTAACTCTGCAATTGTTTGAGGGGAGTCTTTCATGTGTCACTGGGTGACAAAGGACCCCCATGGACGCTGCTGTGTCCCCCTTTGTCTTGGTCGGTTCTGCATCTTCAGACCCTCATATCTCGGTCGTTTATGCGTCTATAACCGCCATTTTGCGCATGCGCGGAGTTGAATGTGCCAAGTTTATAATGCCTGCTGGATAGGCGCGTAACTTGCGCCGGTTCATTTGTAGTGCATTCGGAGGTTGATTCAGTCTCCATAATGTAACTTCCTTAATAATGGGAGTTCCGCCTTGATCTTGGGCTCATTCTAACCGTCTAATTATGGGCTTTCCATAAATGCTTTGATATTTGACCTAGGTTGCTCAGGAGCGACGCTAGAGCGACCGGAAGGTTATGGCGTCGTGCTTATGTAACCCATTGTTCAGTCATTAGGGTGCTCAGACACTCATGACGGCGTCAGCGGTGCTCAGGCACCCGTGACGGCTGGTTGCATTCACTTACAAGTTATTAGTTTGTGCACTGAACCATGAGGTCGCACACTGAGACCCTCATTTTTATTATATTGTGCAGTGAACCATTAGGTCGGAGCCTTTGATGTCACAAACTCTGTGTAACTGACCTGGCTGGTGTGCAGTGGGGCATGAACGCTCTTATACAAAGTTTGAGCGCTCTTATAGCTCTTAGAACCAACCTATGTATTAATTTCTTAGATATTCTTTGATTAATACAATAATATGTTAGAATTTATGGAATAATAAAATGGTATATCATATATTGATTGTGTAAAAAACAGCAAGAACCATTAAGGGTAGTAATATTTGATACTTTTTATGTTAGGGTGTAAGTGGAATGTAAATATTTCAATAGGTACAGGTGGCAGCGGGGACAACCTTTATCAGGCTTGGGAAATGGTAATACAGTGCCAACAGTGGACTGGGGAAAAACGTTGCTCATATCTCCACCAATAGAACTGTATGTGGATGAGCCTGAACCACTGTTGGACAACTCTCCACTGTTGGACAGTGGGGGCCTTGGCCACTGTTGGACAACTCTCCACTGTTGGAGACTGGCCCTCAGTGAGTGTTCTTATCTCCTGGTTACCATAGTGATAGGTGATAAGAGATTAGTGCAGGTGTTGGACCATCCTCCAACAGTGGGGCTAATGCAGGTGGGGAGATTATTTCGGTACAGTAAATGCAGCATATCTCATCATGTACAATTTTGTTTTGAATGTGTTCATACATATAGCTGGATAATTGTAAGGCCTACCACTATACAGGTATAATTGCATCAATTGGTCATGTTGAAACAGCTTTCATAATGCCTCACAAAATAGACATTGATGTTTAGAAAAAAACTTAATGTGATTAGTTCCCTGACTTTCCTGCGGTATAATTATATGCCTCAGTAAAATGCCCTGCTCTTATGTCCTTATAATGTTTTAAGTTATAATTCCATAAAATCCAGTTGAATAAGTCAATGCCCACGACTTGATTCATAAGACTACCTTTTTGGGTATATGAATTGAGTCACATGTTTTCTTCACATGGAACACAGTGGTGTGATATAAATAATGTCTTTTATGACCAACCAGTGGTATCTTGAACAGACTATCAATGAGTTATCATTACCTTATAATAAAAGAAAAATGTACAGCATCAATCTATGTATGGGATGATCAAAATTGGTATCGAGAGATATGAGAAGTAGTTCAGAAAATGTGATTATCCAAATGTCTGGGCCCAAGCAAGTGACATTGTCACCCAGACTTTGCTGTTGAATTTGGTGAGTAGGACTGATATGCACACTAATCTGGTAAGGCAGTAAGTTGCTATGGGATTGGAGCAAACTACATGAGGGTGGTGGCTGTAAAATGTGTTATTGCACCAGTTTCTTCTGCTATCACAATGAAAGAGATACTGCAGAAGGTAGGATGAGACATCTACATTATCAACAGACAGGATAAGGAGGAGAGAGAATTGGAGGCAGAGGGAACAATAGACATGACAGAAAGAGACAGAGACACACAAACCAAACCTTACACCTACTGTGAGGACTGGTGTAAGGGTGTTTTGTAATTTAATTAAGGCTAAATATGACTTCGTTGTTTCTCCATATGCTGTGATAATCCATTTGAAATCCTGCCCAAAGCTGAGATAATGATATGGGACTATATGTGTTACACCCTGACACCTTGGATGGCTCTGTGACCCTGGCATATCTATCTGAAGTCTGCCTTTCAGATGATTATTCGAAAGACTTACAATTCTAAAGGGTACTCAAGAACATGCTACCTTTGGACCAAACCCCTATGATTTGGTCATCTCCAGAGAAATCTTAGGTAATGATTTTGGGACAGTGCTCGATTTTGATAGTACTCATGATTTCACGACATAGGATTTGTTACCACTGTGGAAGCACTGAAAGCACTGATGCAGGATGGTCTTGGTATATAATCTTGTTATCATCATAGTGATTCTAACTATGATCTCGGAGAGGCAGGCAACTGTCTCAGCATCTAGTGAATCATACTCTGAGTGAATGGGCCATTCTTGTGACCAGAAGACCCAATATCACAGGTCATTGGGGACAAAGGGGTGGCTGCTTATATTCAGTACTCGTTCTGTCAATACACTCAAGGGGGCCCATAGGGTTACTAGGGTGGTGACATGAGGTCAGGTAGGGCTGTTCACAGGGTTAGTATCATTACCAGAGAGACTGTTGATACTAGTTAGCTGATACTAAATAAGCATACCCCACAATGTCTGTTTTGAAAAAAAAGAGGTTATATCACAGCTAGTATAGGGTTTTTGGCCACTTTTGTGGGGAACACTTTATTAAGATTATCCCTGTTTGATGGTGGTTTTTCTGTCCCAGTTGGTTGAAGAGAACGTTGACAGACCTGTATGCATTATATTCTGGACTTCTCTTTACTATTGCACTTGAGACTTTATATGATTTCCTAAATATGTGCAATCAAACATCAACATCAGATCTCTTGATTTGGCAAGATCCCTTGCTAAAGCAAATTTGATTTTAAACTTTAGTTTTAATCAAATTGACCAAAATGGCTGCTTATGAATGAAATGACCATGTATTTTCTTTTTCTCAGAGTGCCCAATTTCCAAAAAGTGGTCTACTTGAACATGATCATGTCATTCGAAAATAGGGTGTTTATTCGTTTTTCTGGGCCAAATCTTTGAAAATGGTACTTTTAGCATTTTACAGGGTTTTTAAGTTTTACCTACCAATAGGGTCAAAACCTATGCACTAGCCTGGTGCTTTTTGGTTTCATTGAAGAGAAAACATCCTAGGCTTTGCGGCCACACCCATTATCTTTTAGTCCTGGCCCTAAAGTGTATTAGCATACACATTTTTGAGCAGGGCGTAACATTTAACATTTTGGTTAATGAATCAATTCTACTGCTTCTATACAGTTAATTTTTGCTTAGCACAGTGTATTGGCACCTCCTAATTGATCATGAACAAAAATTGGTCCCATATCGACTGGGTGTGCCGTTTGTAGATCATAAAATATGATCGGGTGTTACTCTCTGCTCAAAATTCTAAGTTCTTTGATGCTAAACCAGATGACATCTTTGTCGTCCCTCGCACTGCGCATCCATACAGGTCTTTTTCAAACCACAGCAAGGACACTTCCGGCTATTGTTTGATGCATTTTTTATTCAATTTTACCGATAATTGTTATTCCTACAGCAAAAAAAAATGTGGTAAGGGATCAGCCAAAATTTTGCCGTAATAATATGTATGAAGGTCTAGGGCACATGCTGATGTGCTTTGTTGGGGTCCAAATGCTTTTATTTTGATGAAAACTGATGTTGTCCATCGGCAGGTGGTAGAATTTTGCCACTGTTTCTAATTGACTGGGTGTTATATGGGGTTGAAGCATGTCGACTGCCCGGGCCCTATGTGTGTTACTCCCTGCTCAAAAATAGATTCTGCCACTAAAACTCACTCTCCTGTCCCTCAGTTATCAAAATGTGTACATATGATATCCTGATGATAGATTATACATTCCTGCATCATCATGGAGTATTTGGTTATGATCTCAAATCTTTAAGTGTCTGTTTGAGAGTGGAAATTCCAAAAATCTGCATCGGACCCAAAGATTTATCCCTCTTTTTTACATCTTATGTCCCTAATATTGTAAAGATTACTGTTTTTGTGGCTTTTGTGATGGATGCACCTCTCACTTATTCAAAAAAATGTGTTAAATGTTACCTACATGCAGTTATTTAGACCCACTAACCCAATCAATGGTGAAATTTTGAATTTTGAGCAGAGAGTAACACCCAATAGGAAAATGTAATTTTTCAGAGAAATATCTATCAAACTCCACCTTCTACTGTTTTATTTTCTTGGTATGGAGTCCCCCTAACCTATTTATGTAGATTTGTGTACATTATTTGCACTTTGTGCTATTTGAGGGGGTGAAATTAATTTTGAGCAGGGAGTAAGTTGTGGTCGTACTTGTGACCAGTTGTATCACAAACTACTGCTAGATATGGAACATGGTAGATGCATATCAAAGTATGCATATTGAAGTTAATATAGATGAATTTTGGTGATTACTAATTTTGACAACCATTGACAAAGCTAGATGAAAATTGGGGTTTTAGAAAAGATTTCTCAGAAAATCAGTCAATGACAAAAGTTCAATATCCGCTATCTCGGGAAGTTTGAAGGAACATTGATTTTTGGAATCATGATACATACTTACTAGGAGATGCTGTAAATGCATTTAGGAGTCATAAGTATATGGCATTGTCTCAGCAATGTGATGCAACTCCGTCGGGTAGGTTTCTGACCAAGGTTTCTGACCGAGGTTTCTGACTGAACACCAAAATGCTCCGAATTGAAAAATTCTTTCAATAAAGCTTAGAACAATACTTCGTACATGTGTTTCAAAAAGAAAAAAATATATTTTGTCACCCCATTTTAGCTACGGCAAAAGAATTCTTCTTGAGTCGTGTAAGGTTTCTGACTGGCCAACTTAAAACGTCCACAGAAAGTGGAAGAAAAGTATTTAACTTTAAACCAAAAAAGAAGTGGGGTCCTCTTCAGTGCCAGAAGAGATTAAATACATGAAATCCTGACTTAGAGTTGTCTCACGCGGAGAAGACGAGTGAGATAATCCTCAGTCAGACCCAATTCTAATTAACCTTTGTCTTTTCGGGCTTCCTTAGCCCACTTAAAAGGGTCTATTTCTCCTCTTTCCTATCCACACGGGATGTGTGTGGTGCACATATGCGCGGGCACTGACACATTCCCCTGTGAAATTGTTTAATGTAGTTCTTGCCATGAATATGACCTTAGCTGTCGAAATGGCGTTAAACATCTATTACTCACTCACCTTTGTCTATTAGCTTCGCCAGTTTCATACAAGTTAGATGGAGATCCAGTAGCCCTGTTGCTTAAGTGGGCATATCCAGCATAGATTTCTTGAACACATTCTCTTTATAACTGAATAAATAAGACAGTAATATTTTGTATCTTGAGAATTCATTCTTGATTCGCTATTTGTCTATTCTCAGAGAAAAATAAGGTCGCGTTTCAGTTTAAGGACCGTATCCATGAAGTGGTTTTGGTCAGCAACCATTGGTCACAAGCAATGTGTCAATTTCTGTGTAACAAATATAAGGTTGACTGCCTAGTCCCACTTAAGCCTAGTGAACCCACAGTTGGACTGCAATATTGTCAACATTCAGCCGGTCAGAAATCTCCTTCATTGATGATCCAATGTTTGCAGTGTGCATTACACAGAGATCACCTTCTCCTGTGGTCTTTCTGTTGTGCTCTGGCTTGATCGAAGACATCAACAAACGCAAAGTCTTGCCTTTGTTGTCCCCCCCCTCCAATGCAGGTGAAGCAAGCATCGTTCCTGTGTATGTCTAGCGATCAGAAACCTCATTGGTCAGAAACCTCGTCGGTCAGAAACCTCATCACAATGGTAAATCTATGATGAACATACACATAGATGCTATTCAGCAGGTCAGAAACCCACGAATTGTTACAAGATGTAAGTGGATGTGCTTGAGGTTGGATTCCATTTTCCTTATCTCTTAAAGAAGCTGGGTGATGAAAGTCAGTGTAGTAGGGAACGAGTGAGAAGTGACCTCACTAACACCTACATAGTTATTTGGTCCTTGGCGAAGAAGGCGGAGGAAATCTCTTTCATGAAAGATGTCGCCCAGGACAGATTTTAGCCAATTGCACCCTCTTTTTATCACATTTCTTCAAGACAACAACAAATATTCACAAAAGGGCTAGCTCTTCTTTTATTCAAGCCTCACTCTGTAATCTTTTGGGGAATGACAAAGGTTTAGAACACAATCAATGAACAAAATATGTAACCTCACACTTGTTTTTCTTGTGTGAAATGTTGATGAAGTATTATAATGTAATCACATATGAGGCAGGAAAAAACCCTGACATCCTTGAAGACATAATAATGATGTATCATTTGCTGCTTTACTGTACGAAATGCCTTGATAATTTAACACCTGAAACAAATTCATGAAGCGTTGACCTTGATGTTACTCTGTGAGTGCTTATCATGCTACAATATATCAGGTTAATCTTTACTGAACAATTGGACAGGAAACTGGTAACAATTCCTACCCATATATATAAAAATTAAAATGTCAAGCGACAATTGAACGCTGTAGGTATGTTGAAATTGTACCTTTCATTCTAACTAAGTCAATGTGAGAGATTCCCTTATCTATAGTTCCAATGACTAAAAAGTTCTGAACATGAACACCTGAGAATCCAATACAGTCAGTGAGTCCAAAGGAAAATGCTCTTCAATCTTTTATCTTGTCTTAATGCAAACACATATATATAGACTTTTCATATGTATATCAATTACACATACATGGTACAGATAAGAATACACATAATCACAGACAAATTAACACCCATCATAATATATGACGTGAAGAAATACTGATCGGTTCCCCTGAATTATCCTTACATCTTGTAACAATTCGCAGTCTACAAAAAACTAAGATTAAATCTTTTTACTGCTTCCTTTTCTTCGATGCTCTGTTAAATATGGTACAACATTTTTCTGGTAGCACCACTTCCCTCTGACGCCATGCGTCTCAGTCTAATAACTATGTAAATCAGCAAATGTGAAGTATTGGCCCCCGTCATCGATGAGGACTTAGAAGCGTTACAGGGACGTTATTGAGTTAACCATACATATACATTAGGAAGTATAGGACGGAGGTTTCTGACGAGGCAGAAACCTCAGTCAGAAACCTCGTTAGACATGATAGTATAAATTCAACCATGTATTATTTGAAATACCATGACCATGCAAAAGGTCTAAGGCTCAGAAGAACAGACGGGAGAAGCAACGCCATACAGCTGAAGTTCTATGACTGCAAATAAGGTTGCATTATGTAAGTAGGAAGCAAATCAATTTATAACTCTTACATGTACATAGTAAACAAAAATTAACCGGAGGCAGCCATTTTGAAAGGCATGAGTCATAGACCTATAGTCCCTGGACGTCCATCTTCCGGCTGTAAAGGGAATTTCAGTTTTGCGGTTTATGTGAATTAAATGTTAGTGATGAACTTTTAATTTGGTTTTTCTTCAGTACTTTGAAACACTAAACTTAACGGCATTTATTCACACACACTGTTCTGGGTCTCTGGAGACCTTCGATGAAATTATTTTCCCCCCTGATGTTGTTGAAAAATGATCACTCCCTAAGCCTTATGGGTTGATCAGCTACAAATAAAAATTCATATAGAAAAATAAAATGTGGCCACCTGGGTTAGGCTTTCTTAGGTCACCTGCTGGACCAAAAGAGAATTGATTTTATGGTTGGCCTAAAAAGGCAGATCAGATTTATACTTGTATTGTTTAACAAGTAAAGGAAAGTGAAAAAGAAGTCTTACCTGTGATCTCTCACGAAACTCTTGTTTCTTAGCTTCTGCCTTATCTTTGTCAGGCCCTTTCACAGTTCTTGCATACGTTTTTCTACTGTTCAGTGAACTACGAACCTTTTGATACACACAGTCGCTGTGCGCATCCATCAGGTGTAGATATGGAGCCCATATATTTACCAAGGCCACCAGTTCTTCATACAGCAACCCCGGTCTTGAGGGGGTCAATGGGACTTCAAAAGGAAAAAGGGTTTTGTACGCCGCTTCCTCCGCATCCGAATTCATTGAGCATGACAGGCAAGATACAGAACACAAGATAAGACACTATCATGTAATTAATATAGGGGGAGAAAAAAAAATGACCTAGGGGAAGACTGATTTATTGCTAGGTTAGGAGGGGGGTTGATGGATTATGGCAGATCGCCAACTTTTTCTGATCCCCCAGACTAAGACAAAAGCAATCGCAACCCCCCCCTATAAGAAATGATTTTGCAGAGCATCCCCCAAAGAAATTCAGAGTATACGTGCGTGGACTGACACATTATAATGGGTATTTCAAAGGCCCATATTTTTAGTTTTGGCCCCCCCCACCAAGCACCAAGGGGCTCTTTCGGAAAATTTCCAAGTACTCTCCCCTATATCTGACTGAGCCCCCCCCCCCACCTGGCTATAAATGACTCATCCTTTACTTTGGTACTAAAGGTAACACTGCATATTTTTAGTTTTGCCCCCCCCCCACCAAGCACTAAGGGGCTCTTTCGGGAAATTTCCAAGTACCCCACCTATATCTGACTGACCCCCCCACCTTGCTATAAATTACTCATCCTTTACTTTGGTACTGAAGGTAACACTGCTCGGTCAGAAAACTCGTCATTTAGCAAAATGGTGCAAGGAGGAGAGGGAGAAAAAGCAAGAAAAACAAGGAGGGAAAGGAAGATGAAGACCTAAGGGAAGAGGGGACAGCCCCAGCGTCCTGGTAAAAAGCACTGTAGTCCCTTGTTCTCCCATTACACATCGATCAAAAAGCTTCGGGCAGAAAACTCCTGGCGAGTTTTCTGACCAGCTTCTGACCGGGCGACAACAGGACTGGGGAAGGGGGACGCCGCGCTAAGACGTCTAAAACCGCTTCCCCAGACCAAAACAAGCCTGAATCTATGTGTACAAGGGATCCCCCTACCTCTGTCCTCCCTGTGGGCAAGTTATATAGCGAGTTGGGCCGATAAGTTAGAGGAAATTTGGCTTCATCGAGCAGAAAGATGACAGAAACAACCTCACTTATCACCAAAAGTTGAGCAAAGTGCCAGAAAGAGGCCAGGCCTGGAGCTGGTTACCTGCGTGTGTGGAGGCAGTTCCAAGAAATGACTGTAGGGGGCTGTTTCCCACGCTCTCTGCCCGAGCAGAAACCTCGTTAGACACGGCATGTCAGCTGAAATGGGGGGCTAGGGGGAAGGGAGGGGGCCTCAAAATTAAGCACATGACTCTCAAGGAAGGGGAAACAAGAGGACTTACAACAGGACCCCTGGGAGAGAGTTAAATCCTGCCAGGGAAGGACAACGAGGGGATTTAGACCTGGTCAGAATCCTTCTTGGGAGAAGAGGAAGTCTAGGATTTTGTTATTCTCAGTCTCTTAATGAGTATGGAAAGAAATAAAAATGACAGGGAGTAGAAGATAAAAAGTAAAAAAAAAACCTTTCTATGACCAAACTTGAACTGGAGGCAGAAATAACATTCTGCAATGGTTGGTAAGAAACCTCGGTCAGAAACCTCCCCGAGAAAAACCTCCCCGAAGGAATTGCATCACATTGGTGAGAACGAGCCATATGAATTTTGATCAGGGAGTAACACAAATTTCAACAGACTATCTTTGAACGCTTATAGAAACGGACCCACTAGGAGCTGCTGCGTATGTCAGGTGTTTTTACAGAGCTAAGACATTGCCCTTTGAATATAATAAAGTTGTTTTAACTTATTTTGAGTTTCACTGTTTTTGCTTTGTCAGGGCCAAAAGTGCCACTTTAAAAAAATGGCCCTTCTAGGGAATTAAAGAAACAAGAAAAGCAAAAAAAGTCTCATGTGGTAGCTGTAAGTTAACAGCATTACTCTCAAGAATCACTTTTAGTGCAAGTCTCTATGATGTGATATTTCTGGATCAAGAGCATACATATGTGACTTGTACTAGGAAAAGGGCCCTTATTCTCCTAGAAATAATGTCCCTTTTTGCAGATCCTGTCACATATATTGTATATGCATGGATCTATATACGTAGGGGTTTACCTGCTAAGCCTGATGAGGTTTATCGTGACATAGGGGGCAAGGTAAGCCTCTTCAGTGTTCTCTAGGGCATTGAGTAAACATGCCTAGATTATGGATGAGCATTACCCTAAATAAATATTCACTGCTAGATATACAAATACAAGTAGCCTACCTGTCAATTTTTCTGATACCTGTAATAGGCTCCAAAGCACCTCAGTATAAGACTAGACAGTCATGATCTAATGGTTATAAGGGGTAAAAAAAGTTTGACTCATCGAAACGCCATCAATCTACAATAGATATCACGAGACATTCTTATGGATTATTCATATACAAACGAGTTGACAGAGGCTGGGTTATATGATATCTAGTGTAATCTATGTTTCCTCTACAGTTCTATAGTAGGTGGGTTGATGGACCTACACACTTCGCCTCACAACAGTTATCTCAGCGATCCCATTTGTTATAATAACTAGAATGAAGTAGCGAAAATTGTGTTTTAATCTTGCCCATATGTATCTGAAATTGGGAATCCGATCCAGTTTGTAAGAGGTACTTTCTGCTTCAGATCAACTAATTTGAAATTCTAATTACAGTAGTGGAGCCCTCATGAAAGACATCTAAATTATGCTTAATGATATTCCACAGGGTTACACCTGAACCGAGTTCCAAGACTTTTATTAGACCTGCTTTGTTAGTGTAGGAATACAAAGTTGTGGTATTTTCTTTTGTGGTCCATGTAGTGGAAAGTCAGTGGTATTCCGAACAGGCCTCTCACAATAAATCACCTTAAAATTATGTTCAGCATCCATCTCTAGAAGGGGTATTGCCTAATCACATTTAGTATCATGGGATATAAAAAGTAGTTCAGAAAGTGTGGTCACGCATTAGACAAGTCTGGGTCCCACCAAGAGACATTACCACCTAGACATCCCTTTTGTATGTTGCGATTAGGATCGACAGCTACACTAATCTGCTAAGGCAATAAGTCACCATGGGATGGGAGCAAACTACATTAGGGTGGTGGTTGTAAAACGTGTCATTGCACCAGTCTCTACTGCTTTCACACGGCAAGTGATACCACAGAAGGTATGGTGAGACAGTGTAAAACAAGAGAGAGAGAGAGAGAGAGAGAGAGAGAGAGAGAGAGAGAGAGACAGACAGACAGACAGACAGACAGACAGACAGACAGAGACAGACAGAGACAGAGAGACAGAGAGACAGACAGAGACAGACAGACAGAGACAGACAGAGACAGACAGAGACAGACAGAGAGGGAGGAAGTAGGGCAGGGGGCACCAGAGGGAATGGTAGAAAATAGGGAAGAGACAGATATCTTGATTTCCTTACACCTACTGTGGGGATAGATTTGTTGAGGTGAAACCTTGCTGACTTTTCCCTAAAAATATTGAATACATGTGTGACACTCTGATGCCTCTAACAGCTCTGCTATCTTGGCATCTCTATCTCAAGTCTGCCTTTCATTTAATGATTATTCTAAACACTCATAATACTGAAGTGTGATGCAGAACATGCTACCATTGGACAGGACACCCTTGGGAATATTAGGAGGTGAATTTAGGACAGTGCTCTGTACAACAGGTACTAATGTTCCAATGGCATAGGATTTGTTAGAACTGTTGTAGCAATGATAGCACTAATGCAGGCTGGTCTCGGTAATCTCACTATGGCTTTGCATAGTCTCCTCTGGGGCTGATTTCTATATCCGCTATGACAGCATAGGACTCACAGACTCATTATATCCACTGTGTTGTTGTCAGGGATATTGAAATAAAGCCCTGGATACCTTATAGGCTGTTGGCGTGACCAGAAGTCCCAAGATGGCAGGTCATTAGAGACAGGCGGAAGGGGCTGCTTATACTCACCACTAGTTCTGTCAATACACACAAGGGGGCATGTAGGGTCACTAGGTTGGGGATAGAAGGTCAGATAGGGATGTCAACAAGGTTAGTATCATTACTAGAGGTCACATGGAACTAAATCCATTTCCTCTATGTTTCTATATAGCATAACACACAAAAACAGCCGCCTAAAATGTTCGTTGGTAAAAATTTCAACCATAGCACGGTTAACTCATCCCTCATACACAATCTGACAGAATGTTGGATAGGCTTAACCCTGAAAATCTTAAATAAGGGAATGATATGTGCAGTGAGTGCCATTCTACCCTATTTTGGGCCTAAAAATCTCCATTGGCCAGATTAACTTTTGCATGCCTCATAAAATCCCCAAGGCCTGGCATAATATAAAAACACACCTACTATTCCATTTATCAACTATTTGGGAACACCTGTGATTTTTTTCATAATTTTACTAATATTTCTTCTGTCTAATTCTAAACCAATCAGCAGTCAGAACACCCTTCAGTGCAGTCCTGAATACCATATGACTCACGAGAGGGCAGCATTTACGTCCACGTAACCTTACTTAAACAGGGGGTCTTCAGATTAAACTAAAACTTTTTTCCATGAAACCTCAGACTCTGTCATATCATATCCTGAAGTGAGGTGGTAACAGCAGTTCTTAATGTCAAGATATGAGCGGGTCCATATGTGTAGATCACAGTGAAATTCCTACTGGTTTTCAGTGCTGTTTCCGAGCAGCGACTTTTATCATCAAAGACTCATGCACTAGACAAGTGAAAGCTCTAGAGCTGCCAAACTGCATACATGTATTAAATGCAGTCACATGATGATGAAGAGGGCATTGCTTTTGCAAGATATAGTGTGGCATTCCCCAGAGAAAATCACAAAATCATGGAAAATATCATATAATTGCTGAAAAATGATTAATATTAGGCTTATGATTAATCCAACTTTTATAAGATGATATCCTATCAGGGGATCATTTCTTTAGCTGTGCCTTTTCTGCTGTATGTATTTATAAATATCTATTATCAACATTGTACCAATATCTGCACTCATGAACAAATTACTACTTGTTAATTGGATAATTGCTCGGTCATTGAAATTTTGACTGAACACCGCAAACCTGACCAAATTGCTAGTGGTCCCTATGGTAGGCCCTAAATGGACATCTGTGCATAAAAAGCCCTAGAAAGATTGAAATAAGACTAAAAGTTAATTTTCAGCTGAAAATTCCATTCTGTTGGTGGGTTATGTCCAGAAAAAGTGGTGTTTGGGGCAATTTGTAGAAACTGCAATATTTTGGAAATTACCCTATATCCGCAAGCAACATTTTCTAAGGTTTTCTCATTCATACACCATTTATGTGGCTATTTTGGTCATATTCCTACAAAACCAGCCCTGCTGTAACAGAAAAATGACTTTAAAATGTGATCTGAAATATGAAGGCAAAATGCCCATACCTCCTATATTAAACAGGGGGTCTTCAGATTAAACTAAAAGTTTTTTTCCATGAAACCTCAGACTCTGTCCTATCATATCCTGAAGTGAGGTGGTAACAGCCTTTCTTAATGTCAAGATATGAGCAGGTCCATATGTGTAGATCACAGTGAAATTCCTACTGGTTTTCAGTGCTGTTTCCGAGCAGCGACTTTTATCATCAAAGACTCATGCACTAGACAAGTGAAAGCTCTAGAGCTGCCAAACTGCATACATGTATTAAATGCAGTCACATGATGATGAAGAGGGCATTGCTTTTGCAAGATATAGTGTGGCATTCCCCAGAGAAAATCACAAAATCATGGAAAATATCATATAATTGCTGAAAAATGATTAATATTAGGCCTATGATTAATCCAACTTTTATAAGATGATATCCTATCAGGGGATCATTTCTTTAGCTGTGCCTTTTCTGCTGTATGTATTTATAAATATCTATTATCAACATTGTACCAATATCTGCACTCATGAACAAATTACTACTTGTTAATTGGATAATTGCTCGGTCATTGAAATTTTGACTGAACACCGCAAACCTGACCAAATTGCTAGTGGTCCCTATGGTAGGCCCTAAATGGACATCTGTGCATAAAAAGCCCTAGAAAGATTGAAATAAGACTAAAAGTTAATTTTCAGCTAAAAATACAATTCTGTTGGTGGGTTATGTCCAGAAAAAGGGGTGTTTGGGGCAATTTGTAGAAACTGCAGTATTTTGGAAATTACCCTATATCCGCAAGCAACATTTTCTAAGGTTTTCTCATTTATACGCTATTTTGGTCATATTCCTACAAAACCAGCCCTGCTGTAACAGAAAAATGACTTTAAAATGTGATCTGAAATATGAAGGCAAAATGCCCATACCTCCTATATTAAACAGGGGGTCTTCAGATTAAACTAAAACTTTTTTTCCATGAAACCTCAGACTCTGTCCTATCATATCCTGAAGTGAGGTGGTAACAGCCTTTCTTAATGTCAAGATATGAGCGGGTCCATATGTGTAGATCACAGTGAAATTCCTACTGGTTTTCAGTGCTGTTTCCGAGCAGCGACTTTTATCATCAAAGACTCATGCACTAGACAAGTGAAAGCTCTAGAGCTGCCAAACTGCATACATGTATTAAATGCAGTCACATGATGATGAAGAGGGCATTGCTTTTGCAAGATATAGTGTGGCATTCCCCAGAGAAAATCACAAAATCATGGAAAATATCATATAATTGCTGAAAAATGATTAATATTAGGCCTATGATTAATCCAACTTTTATAAGATGATATCCTATCAGGGGATCATTTCTTTAGCTGTGCCTTTTCTGCTGTATGTATTTATAAATATCTATTATCAACATTTTACCAATATCTGCACTCATGAACAAATTACTACTTGTCAATTGGATAATTGCTCGGTCATTGAAATTTTGACTGAACACCGCAAACCTGACCAAATTGCTAGTGGTCCCTATGGTAGGCCCTAAATGGACATCTGTGCATAAAAAGCCCTAGAAAGATTGAAATAAGACTAAAAGTTAATTTTCAGCTGAAAATTCCATTCTGTTGGTGGGTTATGTCCAGAAAAAGTGGTGTTCGGGGCAATTTGTAGAAACTGCAATATTTTGGAAATTACCCTATCTCCGCAAGCAACATTTTCTAAGGTTTTCTCATTTATACACCATTTATGTGGCTATTTTGGTCATATTCCTACAAAACCAGCCCTGCTGTAACAGAAAAATGACTTTAAAATGTGATCTGAAATATGAAGGCAAAATGCCCATACCTCCTATAGGTCGCGTGGAACTAAATCCATTTCCTCTATGTTTCTATATAGCATAACACACAAAAACAGCTGCCTAAAATGTTCGTTGGTAAAAATTTCAACCATAGCACGGTTAACTCATCCCTCATACACAATCTGACAGAATGTTGGATAGGCTTAACCCTGAAAATCTTAAATAAGGGAATGATATGTGCAGTGAGTGCCATTCTACCCTATTTTGGGCCTAAAAATCTCCATTGGCCAGATTAACTTTTGCATGCCTCATAAAATCCCCAAGGCCTGGCATAATATAAAAACACACCTACTATTCCATTTATTAACTATTTGGGAACACCTGTGATTTTTTTTCATAATTTTACCAATATTTCTTCTGTCTAATTCTAAACCAATCAGCAGTCAGAACACCCTTCAGTGCAGTCCTGAATACCATATGACTCACGAGAGGGCAGCATTTACGTCCACGTAACCTTAAGAGACTGTTCATACTATCACTAACTGAATAGATATATGCTGTGATTTGGGAAGAAGAGGTTATATCACAGCTAGTATTTGGGCTTTAGGGTTTTACCTTTGTGAGATACACTTCATAAAGACTATCTCTGTATTATTGGCTGTGTTTCTGTTTTAATCAGTAAAAGAGAACCCTTTTTTCTGAAGAGGTATTCATTCTGGACTACCCCTGGGGATTTCCCTTTACCATTGCATTGGATGCCTTATGAGATTTACCACGTATATTCAATCAAAGGCCTTTATGTTGCCATCACTTGCTTTGGCAGGAATATTTTGCGAGAGCATAATTTTGATTCAAACCCTTCCTTTTTAAACAGATTGACTAGAAGGGCTGCTCATATTATCATCAACCTAGATCCAGATTTGAGATTTCTTCATGATGATGTATTAAGAGACTGAATCAAAATTACTTTTCCTTACTCAACTTTTAGGATACTCAAACAATCAATGTGGGTCAATGGGAATCTTCTGAAAATATTCTATTCAGGATTGCATTTCACAATTGGAAAAACTTTTTCTCAACAGTTTGGCAAAACTTTACTGCAGTCTTCTGGCACTGCAGTCTACTTTCCCTTCAACAGTTAATAGAGGGAATAAAAGATATCGTTGGGTAGCTACATCAAAGACTGGCATGTGTTATTCAGAAATTAGATGGTCGAAGGAATTTGAAAATGTTTAAATGGTTATGAGTACACATCTCGGACATTACATATTGATTGTCATTGAGAACAGCTTAAATCGTGCTTTCTGGAACTTACATATCAGACCTTGAGGTCTTATTTCCCTTCAATTGTAGTTGTGTGAAAGGAATTAGTCCCTAGATGACACTTATAGTATACCTCAAAACTTCTTGGTGACTATGTTATTATATCAAAGTTGGCAGGGAAGCTATACAACCATTAATACTTAATACCTCATCTATGCAGGAGGATGTGGTCACAAATCATAGAAAGTGTGCATATGGGGCCTTACATGTCATTCGCCCAGACATGTGCCCAGAAAAAGAATTCTGATAAGTATGCTTCTTTTACAATAGCTAGGACACATCTGACATAAATGATAATGTGATTTTCCTAATCTACAGGTCAAAATAGTCTGGACCTGAGATTTGCATGGAGGTATGAAGATTGTTTCTGTAGGAAATTAAGCCCTCAACATGGCTTGTAACTCAAATGTCATTCTCCCAGACATAATTTCGCCCAGACAATTTTGGTCATTTTGGGCACATTTTACCCCCCTGGAGCCAAAAATATGCATATGGGACCATCAAAACCCATATGTAACATGAAGATCTCATCCAGCCTGACAATTTGAGCCAAAGAAATAGAGGAGGAAACTAAAATTTGAAGAGTAGGGGCTGTAATACCTCCAAATTCGTCATATGCAAACCTTCTATGATTTTCGACCATGTGCGCTTTGATGGGCTACATAACTGCCATAGTTAATTGATAAACTCTTTGAAAGGCACATTCCAGCTTAAGTCTATCTTTTCATGTCCTCATAAGTAATTTAGTCATATCGTGCGATGTAATTGATTGAGAATAATACAAATGGTTTCTAATGAATCTTGAAATCTCAGAGAATTTTTTTCATGAAAATTAAGATGTCTTTATATGATATATTCCCTTAAGTAATTATGTTGAATGATGGCCAGGCAGTCAATTTTAGTGCCTGTCCTCGACTCAAATTTTCATTTTTGAAGCATATTGTAAAATTATCTTTGAGAGTAGTGTCCCACATGCTTGAATAGCTGGAAGTATTGTCATCTCAATATTTTGATACATTTTGGATTTTGAGCCTGTGATAAATATACATTTTTCTATGAATTTATTTTTAATGTCCTCAGATTTCAGTTCATTTTCGAAAGGTTAATTATAAAATGCCTTAGAATATCAATAGTTAGTTGTGTTTAGATAGAATAAATGTACATAGGGGACACTACCTTTGATATTTATGCAAGACATACATTGTAAGTTTTTCATGACTCTACAAAGTTGTGACAAAAATATGGATTTTTAAGGGTTTCATTTCCGAACAGTTCATTAAAGGCAAAAACAATTATTAAGTTCATCAAGTTCATTTAGATAACTGTATTTCAGCTATTTCATGAAATTTTCATTTCCGAACGTTTCATTTCCGAACATTTGTGGCCCAACGGGGGAGAACATGCCTCCGGGGGGGATTTTTAGTACTGGTTTTGGCCACCAGGGGGTAGTATATGGGTAAAACACTGAAAAATATGCTAAAAATAGCTTTAGACTAATTTTTTATAAGGAATCCAGTGGTATGCTTAAAATCATTCCATCTCCACTGAAAATGTTCCATTTTTGGAACGTTGGTTGCCATGGAAACATAGGAAATTGGTAGATAAGGCTATTTCTGGTTGCCATGGAAACCACTCCCCTATTCCAATTAGGAATTTTTGCCCAAATTCTTTTTTGAAAACCCCTCAGGAACCCAGAACCGAAAACAGAGCTAAAAATTCCCTCTAAAACCAATTTTATGACAAAAACATCACATTTCTTTGGTTATTTTTTCGCAAAACTGTATATTTTGCATTATTAGTGTTTATGTTAGGATATAATGCATTTAGAGCTTATTTCCCATTTTCAGTTGTACACACCAACCTATGTTTGACAAGCAATTACAGCAAAACTACTGGGGATATTTTAGCTCAAGATATCTCATTTTAAAGCCCATGACATAAACCTTAAAAAGCCATTTCCCCCCAGGAGGCATGTTTTCCCTCACCTGGCCACATTTCAATACAGAGCATGGATATCATACTTTTTCTCATGTAAATGCTTCTAGAAGAATTAATATATCACACACCAAAACAGTAGTGGTATCAAATTAAAACTGATGATTAGGCGAACCTAATGGTGATATGAATTAGCTGGCTAACTTAATTCTTACTCTATTATGGACTTTTAAATTCTGGTAGCACCTTTCTTCTTGTACGACACACTATGGGATACTTTGCCTTCAAAAAACACCTTTAAACGATAGACTTAACATGGAATGTGCCGAAAGCCATAACCATGATGATGATAATAAATAAAAGGGGAGGAAGAGGGACATTTTACGGATATTTTAATTGCCTTGCAATATTGTTATATCGCATTAAGGAAATCTCACGGGAAGTAAAGTTGGTTTAATATCAGTACTGACAATATAATATCATGGTACATGATGATTATATTATTGTGTATAATCATCAGAATCGGAGTAGTTTAATATCCTGCATCTATACTAAGTTGCGGAATCTATTCTGCCCAATGGTGCTCTGTTATAAGAGCTGTTTGTTAGCATGTTATCCCCAAATATCTACCATAAGTATTGTTTGGTCAAATTGATTTATGTTAGATTTTACTGTTAACCTTGGTAATTGGCATAACAATATTATGAAATCATTGAGGATATCAAACAGAATAATTATGTCAGCTAGGGAGTGCCTTTTAATGTCATGTCAATACCCATGTTCTCCCAAACCTGATTCGGGAGTTCAAATGGCACTACTATATATACTGGTGATAGATACTGCTCAAGATCAAACTTGGCATTCTGCTAGGCATTTTCCATTTGTGAAACTTCAAGATGGGCCATCCTTTCTGCTGACGATAATATGAAATAGGCACCACCCTCCTAACTCATGAATTATTAGTGAGTCTCAATATCAATATGCAAGTGAGTCGACACTCGCTGGGAGTAATCTTCATATCTATTTGACAAAGCAGTTGGGTCAATGTGGAGCAAACATACTTTTAACTGTGGGTAGCATAAAGTCTGGTGAATTCAGAGCTTATAATATAACGCCTATGTCAGAGGAGTCCCGTGTCATAAATAAGCAGAAGGTGGACTAGGGTAACTCTCCCCTGGCGAGACCAATAGGCATGTTGGTACATAAGTCGACCACCCTTTTTTTCTATAGCACTTGCCTTTCAGTTGACTTTGCACAACCAACAGTTACTACAATATGAATATCCTGCACTTGACACCAACAATCATGATTTATTGTGAAAATTCTTTTGAAATAAAGCAGGATGGTCGACATAAGGTACCAATATGCCTAGCGGTCGAGTCAGGGACGTGTTACCCTATAAACTAGTAGCAGTACTATAGTGAACTATAAAAGAGTTATTAGTGGCTCTTGAAAGGCTCTAAGTGCCAAAGCTACCACTGCCCTATGACCTCCTAAAAACGTAAGTGGCCATGTTCTGCCGAATGGTGATAGCATTGAAATATTTAACTCGCTTCTTCTGCAGCAATTTAGATAAGTAGACTCAAGTAGACTTAGACCAAGAGGAGGAAGAAAATATACATAATGGTGCCCATACTCTTATGCACACTTCAGTGATGCATGTGAATGGCTCCTATTGAAGACTTTATGACGGATCAGTTCAGAGAATTTCTGCCTGTAGACAGATTACCCCCTGAAATGTCTTTTAAGTGTAGTTAATTATCTCCAGAAATGAGGGTTGTAAAATCAATTTCTAAAGTTTACAGCAGAGAGCATTATTGAATGTAACCAAACCTGTATATCTATAGTCTCCAAGAAAAGAAAATCCTTTGGGCTTAATGACAAATGTGACCATGCAAGCAAAAACACCCCTCTACAGGAAGATTCTTTATCAAAGTTCATCTCATGATCTTTAAATTGAGACATCAGTGGCTTAAATATTCCTGGTAGTTATGTCAAAACTCCACCTTGAACAAATGTTGTTATTCTGAAATGGATGACTAAGCTCTAAATACATTGGAAGCCATAATAATGTCTAAAAACACAATAAATAAGCCTTTTTCATAAAAAATACATAGCAATATGGTGATTTTGATAATAGAATTTGACCTTAAAGGAATTTTTCATTTCTGTCTTCAGTTCTGGTTTTTGGTGGGTTTCCCTGAAGATTGGCATAAAAATCTGCAAGTTTTGATTATTGGAATGATTGCCATGGCAACCAGGAACAGGCATATAGGTTGATTTCACATGAAAATGTTCATTTTACCATCCAAATAGGGTTCTTGCTTGATGGGTCACAAATGATCAGCATTCCTTAAGGTGATTAGAAACACGAACTCATAGTTATAGAGGCAAACCTAATAATATTAGATATATGCCGAAACCTAATTTAATGGTAAGGGGGGGGGGGTTGCCTTCAAGAAGATACTTTGTCTATTCCTGTTCCTAGACTAGATATTATATTACTATTTTCTTTATTGTAGTGATGTCCTTAGAAGTAGCCATTCAGCCAGCTATCAATATTTTCACAATTTCACAAGTACACCATATAGTGGTAACCATTCTGGGGAATGAATTTAAAATACATATTCTAATTGAACCAAAGAAACCGGAAATACCCTCACTGAACAAAACCTGGTAGATTGGCAGATTGAGCCTTGGTTTGGTTTTGTAGATAAATGAGTTGTTCTATGCATGACACAGTGGTACATATGACACAGTATAGTGGGACCTGTTACTGTTTGATATGTCAATGTTCTTCTGTACATATTCCAAGGATTCTGAAACAAAAATACTTTCCAGAGATAACAGCACTCAGCAACCATCAAGATACATACAAGATAATAGTGCAGAAAGTATGCTCACATATATTACATGAGTCTGCGGTCCAGCCAGTAACATTACCAGTACATGCAAACATCCTCCTTTCATGTTGTGATTAGGATCTTTAGTCACGCCCATCTGCTAAGGCAATAACTCCAGGTGGACCGGAGCAAACTACGTTAGGACCATGGCTATTAACCATGTGGTAGACCCAGTTACTGATGCAATCACAATGTATGTGGTATTGGAGGGAGTAGGATGAGACATTGATAGTAGTAAGCAGATAGGAAAAAGGGAGAAGGGGAGAGAATTACCTAAAGCACAATATAGGAAAAGGGAGATGATCCGACAGAAAGAGGTAGAGGGACAGGCAAATAGATACAGAGATTGACGTATGGAGGAAAAGAGAGTGAGAGAAGACTCAGAGAGACAGACATAGAGAGAGTGGGCGACATGGAAAGACATGATGTTGTTACCATAGAATAGCGAAGCCTAGAAGTGAGAATGCAGCTTGATACCATGAAAGGGTGCACGACTGCCCTGTGTAAAATAACAAATTCCAGATAAAATTACAAATAAAAAGCAAGATAATGGCCCTTAGTTCACATCGCAAGAGAATAAAATTTACATGGTGATAGTTGGTTTTGATTGTGAATAAAACGTACATAATGCACTCAGGTGCATTCGTGCATTCTAGAACAAGAGACTCAATATGAGGAAAACCGTTGTCTATTCTCCAATTAAAGCACTGCAATGCCTAGTATACAAATTTTACTTGAACACAAGCATTGCTCACCTTCCAACCTCATTTGTCATAACAGCAACTAAATCATTCCTACAATGATAGTCCTAAATGTGAAAGACACAGACAGTAAATATGTGACAACATCTTTGTAAGGCCAGTCAAAGGAAAGTCCTTTTTTCATTTTCTTTTTACATTTTATATCAACTTTGCCCATACCTTTATCATCTGACTTTTCTGTTGACTGTCCTAAACATAAAACCCTACACAACTTCCCATCAATTTTCAGATGTATCAGCAGTTCACGTGACCAGGAGGTCCCCTGGTGGCAGGTCATTAGGGACAGGGGGCTGCTTAGACTCAGCACTAGTTCTGTCAGTACACACCAGGGACCACATAGGGTCAGTAGGTTGCTGAAGGTTGGATATATGGCCACGCATCGACAGTGGGTCTGTCTATGAATGAAATGGCAAACTCATGTAAGGTGACGTGTAGGCAGACCTGATGGTGATATACATTCTCTTGGTATCTTTATTATTACTCTCCTGTAAAGTCAAGTATCATATTTTGTCTTGTATGCCACACTGTGGGGTGCTGTACCTTCAAAAACGACCCCTAAAAGATAGACTTAACATGGAGTGTGTCATTATATACTAGCAGTGCACTTAAGAATAAAAGAGGGACCTGATTTCTCACATCCCCTGGAGAGGATGCCTTGCAATTAATTGATGTCAGGTGTGGTCAACAGGTATATATATATATGCTGCTTATATGCTATAAAAGTCATTTGCGATGTGAATTGTTGTGGACCAAGTTGATGGTATTCTTCCTGGAAGATTCTCCTATTATCGCATTGCCGTCCTCTTGGCTGCCGTGAGTCTTCTGGCAGGCCTGACATTGCTTTCATCATTCTCATCACTCAACACAAAAGCCTATGATAAATTGATCTGGTCTACCAAATTATCATTATTATTTAAGCGCCAGGATTTTGATAAGCATCGGTCTCAAATAAGCACTGGATGTACAAGGGTCATGAAATATATCTTAATCGCTAAAACTAGAAATGGGTACCTGTCTTGTTTAAGGGCCAGAGGTCATGCCCCCTCAAAAGCTATGACTGCTAGGGTGGTTATACATGATGATACGATAAAAGACAACTTCTATAGGAATAATTTTTAAGAATGCTTGCAGGGGATATCAGGTCATATAATATACACCGGCATGGGAAATGCTATAGGTTCGGTGGTTCATAAACAGCTTTTGGTTGAAGAGACAATTGTCAGACTATACGACTGACAACAGGTGAACATTTTGGTCATTTCCCTAGTAGGTCTAGATACTTATCACAAGTTATGATGATGTGTCCACTATGTTATTTACTGATTCTACAAATTCAGACCCGAGACCCTTATCCGATACATAATATTCTCATCAACTTCCACCTCTGTGAACCCCTTCACAGTTTGATGAATAATTCATGAATTAGTGTGCAGGGATACTATTCCCAGCATTGGTGAGCTGTTACAAGTACGTTTCTAGCATAAGCCATCTTGATTTGTCCTTCTTAACTTTCGGTCCTATAAGTCTAGCATTTACCTCATTTATCAACTTTGGTACCTAGCCAGCTTTAAAACAGGGCAGTGACTCCTGTGAGACTCAGTGAGAATGGTAATATATCCTAGACTAAATCAACACTACTTTTGGCTGAGCCTTTGGTCAGAAGTAATAGGAAGATTATATTTATCATATTAGGCTATCCAATTACATGATGCCCTTTTAGTAGTAGCTGTAGACAGAGTTATATTCAGGTTTAATTCAGAGTCTATAAATGAAAGAATCCTGAAAGAGTGCTGTAGTAATTTGATTCTCTGCAATGGCAAAGAATCACTCAGAATCATTTTATAGACAATTTTCAATATTACTATAATGCAGGGATTTTAGATAGGTCAACTTTGGCTTTGTATGTATTACAGTAGACTACAATCTTATACCATTACAATTGAGTCTGTGTTCTCTGTGATGGTTAAATCTCATAGTTTTAAGTATGGCTGTAATGCATTTTTCATCAACAACAATCACTTGATCAATTGCTTGCTGACTGAGTATTCTCTCAATGATATTGCCAAAGAAATATATATGACAATACATTCACATGAAACATGGTCATATTATATGAGAAAGCTTTGTCATTCACACACATCAGGTACCTCTGCCAAAGTACTCCCAATTTTTTATCTATAGAAATACACAGCAGCCAAACCATATAGCTGACAATACTAGTACAAAATAGGCATCACCACACTGACTCCTGAATCATTCATCTACCTCCTTATGAATATGCAAATGAGTTGACACAGGCTTAAGACCTTGATAAAAGGGTTATGTCAATTTACTTGTTTTGACCCATAATCGGTTAACCTCATACATGCCCATATCATATTCACCCTTCACCTTGGGGGAGGCAGCATATGAATGAAATATAGTTCAGAGGAAAATATCCACAATAGAATGATACATGTCTCTAGTTTAGAACACATGGTGAGGGTTCATCGGAAGATCTTTTGTTCATTTGGAGTGCTGGCAAATGTCCTTTGGCAACAATAATTCCCCCACCATTTCTTTTTTATAATTTCAGCCCGTAATTATGTATGAAATAAGAAGCATGATAACCATGATAATGTTCATTTTTCTAAGGGAAAAGGCTGACCCATTTCTCAATTGTCAGTTCGTCCTTTATTGTTCTATGATTTAAAATATTAACCATAGTATAGCTCCTCCCTCACACAACCTGCTTAGATCAGTGCCATTGCAAAGACCTATGCTGATCATCAAAAACGATATTAGAGTATGCATACATTAATTAGGAAAGTATGGGGAAGGGCAACAATGAAGAAAATATTATTAAGATGGGTGGTACTGTTAGAAGGCACTTTACTATATTCTGAGGCCACACATTCCTTCCATTCCATTTAATCTGTAAGTCTGTATAGGGTCTCCCCATCCATTAGCTCTAACACGACTTAGTGACATCATCTGTTCAGCAGGAAAACGTATCACTATTCTTTAATTAAGACTGTGTTTGATTTGGTGAAAGCTTTTAAACTGCAAAATATTTGACCACCTTGCTATTTTATGAACAGATCAGGTTATATACAAAGCCTTCTGGGTGAATGTCCATAAATTCTCTCGTATAAGCTGTGGCTTGTACCAGAACCCAAATAAAAATAAGGCTTATAGGAACAGCCCAATGTTGGGATGCGGCTTACACGAGGGTATTTTTCACTATAAGACAGTACTGAACTGCCAATTTTAAGCCTTGTCTGCAGCTTATAGGTTCTCCCAAAGTCAGAGGTGTGGCTTATAAGAGGGGGTGGCTAATACAAGAGAATTTACAGTAATCAACTTCAAATTTAATGGTAGAAACTGGTGTACAGATCAGATCACCATATACATGTACATGTATTGAATATCTATTTGTTATTTTGTCTTCTTTCACTATGGGCTTTGGGCTATAGAGTTTAGTAGTGACACATTTCTCTGTGGCACGGCACACCTCATCCATATAATAATGGGATGGGAGCAGGTGGAGTTCAGGACTTCCAGGCACATGGCCTATTAGACAAATGGCCTTAAGTCTTATAGCCCCACGTCATATGGCCGAAAAAAAAGTGGCTGAAAAGACAGTGTGCCGAAAAGACAGATGGCCAAATTTTTTTTTCTCTTGTATGGTGTTGTATTGTGTGGTATGGTGTGATATGGTGTGGTATGGTGTGGTATGGTGTGGTATGGTGTGGTATTGTGTGGTATTGTGTGGTATGGTGTTGTATTGTGTGGTATGGTGTGGTATGGTGTGGTATTGTGTGGTATGGTGTGGCATTGTGTGGTATGGTGTGGTATGGTGTGGTATTGTGCGGTATGGTGTGGTATGGTGTGGTATGGTGTGGTATGGTGTGGTATGGTGTGGTATGGTGTTGTATTGTGTGGTATGGTGTGGTATGGTGTGGTGTGGTATTGTGTGGTATGGTGTGGTATGGTGTGGTATTGTGTGGTATGGTGTGGTATTGTGTGGTACGGTGTGGTATGCTGTCGTATTGTTTGTGTTTGGTATATGGTGTGGTATTGTGTGGTATGGTGTGGTATGGTGTGGTATGGTGTGGTATGGCGACACTATTTTGGCCATGTGTGGTTTCAGCCATGTGTCCTTTCGGCCATATCTCGTTTTGGCCAAGTGTCTTTTCGGCTATCTTTTTTTGGGTTATGTGACGTGGGGCTAAACGTCTGGGGGCTGTTTGTCTTAAGGGCCATGAACCAGGGAACTGGAGTTCAGGGATCCTGGAAGTGAGCTGCTATTGAACACTAAAGTATACAGTCCCAGACAGACACTGGTGCATTTGGATTGATTAGGACAAACCATATACCTTGACAATAACATATTTAGGGTAAAGGCACCCTGAGTCGGACAGATACCTAAAGTCGGACACCTTTTGGATTGGATAACTTAATCAATAGGAGGATTTCAGGTATCATATGAAGTACACATGAAAACTAAGCTATCATATTCTCTAACAAACACAGCATAATAAATGTAAGTCCCATTCTACATAGTTTTACAACTGTATCAACACAGGGTGTTTCTGTTATATTTTGATGATAAGGAATGGTGAGAAAATGGGAAATCTGGTTTGATTAATCAATCTGGTGTGTCTTCACTGGAATGATTACATGATCTATCTATATATCAATGGAAACATGTACATTTTTGCTGATAATTTAACTTGGAAAAACCTGAAAGCATCCCTTGTGTTACATTGTGGGAGTCATTCTTATATGGCCATCAGATTACCCCTACAGTTGGACACCAATTACACCCTGTCTGGGACACAATTATATCATAATTCATATACTTTTACAATGGATTTTCATCACAATGAGAATCTTTTGTGATACACCTTCACTCTCAGATATGGATATATAATCTGTATTTGGATTTCCTGACATCTAACACCTAAATCCAATCACTTCTCCTTCTGCCCATGGAAGTCATGTGCAATTGGGCCTGCATATTGCCCTGTTAAATGTATGCAAAATTACACATCTGATAGTTTTCTGGAGAGGAGTATTGCATTAGCAAGTATTCCCTATACTATTCTGCTACATTACCTTAGAGAATAATTAACATACAATGGCACATTATGTCTGTATCAACTAGACAACATACAGTCTGACTCTAGGGTCCATTTCACCATGTGCTGTCTGACTCTAGGGGCAATTTGATGTTCGGAAAGCAAGATATATATAGTTGATTTATTCATATGTTTAGTAGAGATTTACCAAAACCTCTTCATGGATATTGGTGGCTGAGTATCAAATATGGTCACCTCTTGTGTGGCCAGGATCGTCCGAAATGGGTGTCTCTACCCTATAAACTGCACAGACAGTGCAAATGGTAGCTAGCACGAGGACATAATATTATATACCAGTGTTGCCTTTATTAATACTCTTATAAATGCCAAATGCTTCTCACTCTTTGCATTCTGAGAATGACGTCTCCTTTGTAGCAAGCTTTAATCATACTGGTCAGCTATTATAAGTTTTCTTCTTTATTCCTTTTAATAATTATTGATGGCAACATAGCTTAAAGGTACACTGCAAAAATGGTATTTAGATTTTAAACATGTTTAGGTCTAAACACGTTTAAAACCTAAACATATAGGTCAGTTTGGTGTCTCATCAGCTACACATTTAGGAAATGAACACTTTTATTCTAACTACATAAACATTTATGCTAAACATGTTTAGATGTTTAGAGTTGAGACAGGTGAATAATAGGTGTTTAGATTTAAACATCAATATGTTTAGATACTTGGATGTTGAATCCACACCAGGTAGCAGCACTACCTTTGAATGGACTATCTGCACACAGTTATAATCAATTGTTGTGACAAATGTCCCCAAATCCCATGTTTATCATGGTTTCATTTCATAGAATGTCATGTGAATAGAAAGGGCAATAGAAAATTGACTAGATTCACCTTATGCCACCATCATTAGCATAAAATGATCAATAAGCTCCATGACTGACACCTATTTGATGTTATTCTGGAATAGATAAGGCAATGTCCTTCTTGCCAAGCTGTTGTACTTTCTCAAGTCTCTCATTCTGATGCAGTGTGTAATACATGTACATGTATATAGCTGTGGCTAACATCTTTGGAGACTTTGACAAGTAAATACCTGCTGATGTCCCCCCAGTAAATGAGAAAACAGACAAAATATATCTCTGCAAACCTTAACTCTCCATCAAATCATTTAAACATCTAAACAAAAAAATTCATAAACACCTAAACACAAAAATGCATATATCTAAACACAAAGTTTTAACCTAAACACCTACATTTCTAAACACTTGAGCTAAGCACATTGTTTGGCTAAACATGTTTAGGAAATTAATGTGATTACAAAAACGTTGCAAGAATATGTTTAGAATTGTGTTTAGGATCTAAACACCATTTTTGCAGTGTAGTAGATACAATCTGGCTAAGTGTAAATTGACCAATGGTTTCCCTTGGTAACTTTCAGGTATGTTAGACCTTTTGAAACTTAGGTAATATGCAGACAAGATAAAAAAACATAGGTCACGGGGTCCGTTTGGCCACTGGAGGGCATTGAAGTTTGGTGGTCTTAACCATTACGATATAATATTTTTCTACATTAAATTTTGGTGAAAAAGAATTGTCCAGCAATTCCTTAACCAAACTCCAGGTATGCTTAGCTATGACCATCAGAAACATTTTGATACTAAAGAGTAGTGGGTAACAGGTAAAATGAAAATTTTCTGATTGGAATAAAAATATCAATAATCCCTTAAGTATAGGAGTCTATGGGTACAGAAAATATTAAATCAAGTAATATGAATTGGTAGAATGTCAATGCATCACACCTAATGTATTGATAAAGTTGGGTCATGACATGTAAGCTAGGAATATGAGCAAATAATATCATATTTTGCAGTTTAATTTTCTGCCACCAGGTACCGTCTATGTAGATCCTATCTACTATCTTTAACATGAGGAGCATTATAAAGTTTAGCTAGCTGTGATATATCCTACATTTCGTAGCGGAGAGATCTGTGTATACATAGATGTATTCGTGCAATAAGCAGTGAAATAGGGTAGGTGGAACTGCTTTGCTTCCCCTTTCTCTTTCTTTTATACAACTTAGAACTAGCCCCCCATGATGTTTAGTTTACTATAGTCAAACCGGAATCTGTTGATCTGAAATTCTTTTGCAAACCCATACACAGATAGGACCAGAATTTCCTAATGACCATATCGGACATTGTTTATTATCCCATACAATGAGATGCATCCAATGGATAAGCACTGCTTAACTCAATGTGAGAGGACATCAATATTATCAAGTATTATTTATCTATGGGAATGCATTGACTTACATATAAGATTGAATGTAAGTGGAGAATACCTGTAAACCTGTTGAGGATATTTTAACACAGAGGTAAATCAGCACCTTTTTGAAATAATCTCCTGCTAAACCAATTGAAATTACGCTGATAATAGAAAATGGTGTTCTGCAATTAGACAATACTATTGTACTGTTGTCATCAATGAGCAGAGAAATACTCTAAATATTGGAGGTCTCCCTTGATTAGCAGCCTTGAGTTTGACATGAGATGTAGGGACTTTGCAGCCAATCATCATGTACTAAAGTGTCCAAAAAGGGACCAATGTTTTATTTTCTTTTATGGATAAACTGACAGGATAGTGCTAGAGAGATACCATGACAGGGTTATTCAAGTGTACATTTATTGATTGCTTATATAGACCACATGCACAGGGTAGATATTGAATTTCTATCTAGGCACTCCAGTCCAGACTACTGTCATTGTATTGGCATTTTGTCAGGTACCAGTTGTTTACCCATACATTACATAGCCAATAGGAATTGTGCTAAAACTATTGTAGTGCTGTTCTCCATACAGGAGAGAACATCATACTCCCCAAGAACACCAATTCAGAAATGCACTTAGTTTGTTGTAAATCTAAAACTGAATATTTAGCTATTCTGTAACCAATATATTTTAGATGGGGAACTAGGTGCGAGGTCCCATTTATAGATTGACTGCCCTTAGTCGCTCATGCCAACCGTATGAGCTGTATTTCCTGTCCAGTCATAAAGGCATAACTAGACCTACAATCCACTATGGCAAAGGCACATAGCTGAACTTGTTGGCATTGGAGTATAGTAGGAAACAGTTGGGCCTAACAAATGTTCAGGTAATGCTACCTACCCTACCTATTTTGCCCTATCCAAATTCTTTATGAGCATTCAGGGAGGAAAATGGCTTTCAGGCCATCCCTTGAGGAGAGCTTATATTTATGCTTGCATTTGGACTAAGAAGTCAAATTGACTTTTGTCCAGCTCTCTTCCAACCCTGCTTGTTCAAATAACCTCCACTGCAAATGCCAAGAAAACAGTAAAGGACAGGCTATGTGGCAGGACATCTGTTCCATACAGGTTAACATGTCATAGTTTAGTTGTTCTTCATGAAATGACTCAAAGTAATTCATAATAAAGTTCCGTCCCTTAAACCAAGTTTGTAGCAGGAAAACTGTTGATGGCTACGGGGAAAGGGGACTTTAAACCTCCATGCCCTCCATTTTCCAAAGGGCCCCATAATATCTACCACTATGAGGGTTATATAAATGCCCTATGACCTTCTGAAACATAAGTATGTATAATAAACTTATTGATGACAGTGAGCCTCCCATATACTTCTGACATTGTTCTATGGGCTCAGTTCAGAAATGTAATGCTGAGTCTATTGAGCACCTCTGAGAAAGTGTACCACAGGGAAAATCATGGGATTTCACTCTAGCACTCTGGTAAAGTGGTCCCAAAGAATGAAAATGGAGAATGTGCATGGCTGTAAATGTTGGTGGGAGCTACCTAAGTAAATGTAAGACAGTAAACTCAATTCCCAGGCTCTTTTTTATAATATGTGCCATGTAAGATAGCTCTACTTCTGCAATAGCCATTATTGCTGACTGTCTTACAATCAAAGATATATCCTTCATTTACCATCCATATCAGATCCCATGGTGTGATTAGGATACGTAACACTGTACAACGGCCGAAAAAAAACGGAGACCAAACATATCAATTATACCTAATTCGAGGCTGCTGAATCTGAAAATGAGTTAAATTGCCCAGTTCTCGGACAGGTTCAATTCTCGGATGATGTTTTGGAGTAAGCTAAATGTTATTTCAGGCCATAAATCCTATTTTATTTTGATTTCCTCTCTGTTATATCTAATAGATGTCTATTCCCAATGGCAAAATGATAAATTTCAACATGTGTAGTGCTCTCTGTTGGTATCACTTGAAACTTGTGTCCAAGAATCGGACCATTGAAAATGTGGTGTCAGGTAATTGGGCACAATGACATGCCTATTCCCTGAAAATTTTGATAATTAATATTCTAAAACCAAAATTAGAGTGAATATACTAGCAAATACGCCAAGACTTCTAGTTCATCAATATCTAATAATGGTGGTGAGCTTGCTTCAGCTTGTAAAGCTATCTTTAAAATACAGAGGCTGTCTGTGAACTGGGACACCCGTCCGAGAACTGGGCACTTTTGAATGTCTATACAAAACCACTTATAACAACTATAAATATTAGGCTTCAGCTAGGGAGACTTTTTGCCGTTCATTCTTAGGAATGATCTTTGATCTTCAAAAGTAATCAGATGGATGTTAGTGACCATTAGGACACCTCAACTACCTAATTCTTTTGTTTTCCTTGTATGTCGGCCATCTTGGTTTCAGGAATCACAGGGATCCAGGCCATATATGGTCAATTTTGATCTTCAAAAGTTATCAGATGGATGTTAGTGACCATTGTGACACCACCACCACCAATACCACCACCACACTACTCCCAACCCTCACACACATTCCTTATTTGCATATTTTAATCCAGGCATAGGTTTGCTCCATACTATAGCAATGGGACGGGATTTTGCATGGAGAGCGAGGAAGCACCACAATCAGAGCATATATTTAAGTATAGGTCCATTCCAAAGGCCATAGAGTTCATATATAATGATCTTTTTTCCTTGGATCATAATAGGAATATGCACGGCATTACAGCATTGCTGTGTTTACTTTCCTGAAAGTATGTTATAGATTAATAAATTGCAAAACACACAACATATGAAGGGCTTTTAGATTCCGTATTAAAATAATATTTGTTCTGAAAATTTTGATCTAAGATCATATTAAAAATGTTGTAAATCAATTCTATACTTCTTAGAACATGATATGAATATGCACGGCATTACAGCTTTGCTGGGTTTACTTTGCCGAAAATATGGGATAAATTTCTAATCTGGGAAACGCACTGCAATTTAACTGCTTTTAGAATTGATATTAAACTCAGAATTGATCGTCAAATTTAAATATGAAATCCTATTATCTTGATCATAGATGACAAATCCTCTCAATTGCATCCTTAACACGGGCCTCTTGATCATAGATCTTAGATCCTAAATTTTCAATTGAATCCATAACATAATCTCCTAACCATTGACCCCTTGTTATGATGATACCAAGGGGCCCTATCCATGCATCCTGCTGAGCCTAAATGTAGGAAACCTAGTTGGGCCAGTTTAGTAGTCTCCCAAAAGTAATACTGTCCGAGAACTGGGCAAGTTGAGATATCGATAGGATGCCACATATGCTGAAAATCACCTCCAAGGGCAACGATATCACTATGTACACCTGTAAAGTGTAGTCCAAACATGTACAAGAACTTTCTTATGTCATTCCTAGCATTTGTCGGGGTAAAATCAATAGCTTTGACACTTGTGCAAATCATCTTTCACTCAAAAGTGGCTCCTAGGTCTCTATCATTCCGAGCATCGGAACCAGTTTTATGGAATACCAACTATCTAGTGGCTTCGCCACTAGATAGTTGGGGCAAACTTCCCCCCCCTGGTGTATTGCAGAAGAAGTGTGTAAGTTAGTGACGCGTATCTTAGCAACAGTGAGTAACTAAGCAAACTTTAATACTCTTCATGCAGACTCTCTTGGACTTTTGATTTCAGGGGACTTCTCTGTAACTACACATCAGATCTTCACATAATGACCTATCAAATTAAAGGTCTCGGAGAGAGTCGGATACAGATCTTTAATTGTGAAGCAATTTCAATTTGAAATACGGGCAGGAAAAGGGCCGATATATATCTTTGTATAGAAAACCAAGATGGCGACCATCGCAGCTTGACAGCCAAATTTAGAGGTTATAAAATGTGTAACAGGAGTATTAATCAAAGAAATCTCAATTATCAAAATATTAGAAAGAATCAAGTAGGGAAAATATTATATAGTTCTCAAAACAGTTTTGTTGATATGTACACATAAAAGATTGAGTAAGCTGGCACTTTCCTCACTGCTTCCTTCATAGCCTAAATACTTCATCTGGTACTCCAAGGGTACTCAGGCTTGAATCAGTCAAAAATTCTGAGTTTGTAACCAGCGATTTAGTAACCCATTTTTATATATAATGTATTTATGTGTCCAGTGTTAGCACACTCCATATGCATGGTAGTTCAGAAGCAAGAGTCCATCTTGGATAATGTCAAAAGGGGTCAAGATGTATACATACCCACACCAAATAGGTTGGATTTCATGTACATTGCATTACAACCACTTATTTTGGGGATATAGTGCTTCATTTTGGTACAAGGGCAGTCATCTTAAAAAGACAGCCAAATTTCCATGTTTACTTCCTTGAAACATTGACTTCTGGATGGTTTAGAGCATCCAGCCATGATATATGGTGAGTACGGCTACATCTAAACATCAGGATTATCCATAATCATGATATCAAAGTGAGAGTAATTTGCTATTATAACCAAAAGTAGGCTACCTAGTAAATGGAAGTCATGGCTTGCCCTCACTGCAGTCATAACAGGATTTCTTGGAAACAAGATGGCTGAGGGCTGAGGCTGAAGTAGAGTGTGTGGATACACTGCTGCCACCTATCAGAAACTCAAATGCAAGATGTCCTTGAAGATCCACTTTCTGCATTTAAAAAACTGTGGCGCGGTAAGTGACAAACATGGGGAGAGATTCTAACGGGACCTCTCAGAGATGGAAAAATGCTACCAAAGATAGTGGTTACCTTTTCTTCTAGCAGGCTAATAATGAAGTCTGATGTTGGATGAGCCAGAACATTGTGTACAAGAGACAGGCATGGTAGTCCCGAACAAGTGTCGTCTAGCTAACTTTTCAAGCATATTTACTGCATATTACTGAGTCAAAGGATGAACAATTCATTAGATATGAGTTTGCAAATGGTAATCAAAAATAAATAAACCAGATTTGATATGAAATCTGATGTTTGTACAGTTTGCACTAATATGGATTTGGCTACCAAGGATAAAAATGGGCAATTCTAGGTATCAGGTTAGGTCAATCTATACATTTTCACAGCCTTGTCATATGAGGTATGGCATACATGTACCCTAGATATGGCAGGTACTGCCAAATATGGCGTATGTCCCTAAGTACAGCATGTTTCTCTTGCAAAATATGGCATGTATCCTAGATATGGTAGGTACTGCCAAATATGGCATAGCCCTCTAATTCAGCAGATTATATGGCAGCTATGGATTATTTGATGACATTTATATCAAATCATTGAGTATTTCTTTCTAATACACCAAGTTAGACACCTGAGAACCTGTATTGGTGTAGATAGGACAATGAACTAGCATGTGTTACTTTGACCAGAAATCATGATTAATACACCACAAATTGCCTACATTTTTTTTTTTTATTTCAGAAACTTACCATGATTTCCATCATAAAAGCTGAATCTACAGAGTGATAATTGATATCATAATGAATGAAATATACAAAATTATGTAGGTCTATGAATGATCTTCGAAATACACATGTTTAGAAAATGTTATTCTTAATGTAAGTTCATGTAAATAGCAATTTAAAATGCCTACTGCAGAATCTAGCACCTCCTGCCAAAAATGGCATAGGTGTACTGCAGAAGATGACAGGTACGCCATTTTTTGCAGGTGATGTGAAAATGTAGCCTTTTACCAAACCTGGGTATTATGGTTATCTCAAAATTGAGAGCCGACAGCAAATCCCCATGTCAAAATACATAGGAATTAGTCAGTTTCGACACCTTTTTTCTCAAAAAATGATATTTGTTGTACAGTGTAATCACACCGATCTGCTCAGGCAATAAGTTGTCATGGCACAGAATCTCACTGCATTAGCCCACTGGCTATAAAAGCATGTGATGCCTTTAGTTAATTGCATTGTCTATGATATGCAGGACAGAAGGCAGCTGGTGGGGGGGGGGGAAGTGGACAGCTAAGAAAGGCAGAAGGAGGAAGGAGGAAATACAGACATACAGTTTGGAGACTTATTTACTTATTTACAGGTCACAAAACTTATACAGAACTTTTCAGTCCCTGTCAGTGTTACAAAGAACAAAAAAACCCTAGAACCTTTTTTGTGTCTACAACAACTGATACAAATAATTTAAGATATGCAAAAACTACCATATTTACAGAAAATGTATACACAAACAACATTACCGAATTAAATGAAAACAAGACAATTTACAGTTTAGACTGTGCAAATGGTAGCTAGTGACACAGTGCCATTACTTTCATAGACATTCTCCAAAAGATATAACAACATGGCTTCCGCATGAAGGACAATATAAAACTTGGCTGGCTATGGTGTATCCAATAGTCAGTAACAAAGTGATCTATGAGGACAAAAGGGACCTACTCTGGGAATAATAAGAGAGTAATGAATGGGCTAACAGGCACAGAATTCAGTGTGTCGTAGGATAGCGTAATGAGTGGCCGTAGGCCACGAGTTATGATATCCTATGAAACACTGAATGAGGTGTTCGTTAGCCCGTTCCTTACTGTCTTTATTACACAATTAATCAATAAATAATCAAGAGAATATCAATAAATAGAGTTGAAAACAAAAATCGTTTCCCTCCCCAGGGACTCCAAGCCTGCCATAGTGTGTGTACACACGGTGGGTGAATGAAGTATAGGGCACCTTGGTGCCCAGCAGCCATTGGTTTGGTCTGAATGTGTCCTGCAGTCGTTGCGAACAGCTACAGCGAAAAAAAAGATTCGCCCGGACCGGGACTCCTCCAGCCTACCTCTAGCAGCAGGGCGCAATGCGCTTACCACTAGACCACTGTGTCTCACACCTCAGAGCCCGGCAGTAGTTTGTTTGGTACTGTGCGCCACTGGCCTGGTTATGGGTCAAGGTGCTGGACGCATTCACACTACACTACTGCTGGGTGGCTTTATATCATAGAGACATGGTTCTAGCCAACCAATTCTCGTCGGTCCCTGTGGCACAATGCATAGGGAGTTGGATTAGGGATCAGGAGACTGCAGGTTCGACCCCCTATCCTGGCCATTACAAGTTTGTAGGTTTTAACATTTAACGTATGACATGTTAGGACCTGTGACATGTGACATATTAGGAGTGCTGATATTCTGGATATCAGCACTCCTAGGACCTGCAATATTGACAGGTATCAGAATGGGAATATCCAGAAAAAGCACTCAAAATCACAGAGGTCGTGTAATAAACAGTGATAGCCTATGTTAAGACAGGCTGACATCATTGTTTTCCAAAAGTTCATAATGGTCATATCTCACATAGTGTTATTGCATTCATAGAGCTGAACACAATACCCCCAGCCTCATCACGTGATTGAGGCCTGGTGGTTACAGCGCCATCAGCTGCTTTGAGGCAGATGATGAGGCACTAATCATAAGGATGACATGCAGCAGGCCAGTGACGGCAGTGGAATGGTCATGTGACCTCCCCACTGTTGTCAGTGGTTTGAAGCCTGCTGGTGATGGCATCATCAGTTGCTTTGAGGCAGGTGACAACATCACTGATGACAGGCTTCAAGCATGTTTTAAGTGTTCATAGGGACCATACCCCAATATTAAGAGAGTAATAAACGGGCACCGAATTCAGTGTATCGTAGGATATTGTAATGAGTGGCCTACGGCCTATGGCCACTCATTACAATATCCTACGATACACTGAATTCGGTGCCCGTTAGCCCATTCCTTACTGTCTTTATTACACAATTAATCAATAAGAAATCAATAAATAATCAATAGAATATCAATAAATTCAAGTTGAAAAATCATTCCCCTCCACTGCGACTCAAAGCCTGCCATAGTGTTTGTACACGATTGGTACACACACCTCGGTGCCTGGCAGCTGTTGGTTTGGTTGCGAAAAAAAAGATACAATAGTTAGATTTAGGATCTGAGACTACAGGTTCGACCCCTACCCTAGCCATGAAGATTTCGTGGGTTTTAACATGTGACATGTGACATATTAGGAATGCTGATATCATGGATATCAGCACTCCTAGGACCTGCAATATCGACAGGTATTAGAACGGGAATATCCAGAAAAAGCACCCAAAATCACAGAGGTCGTGTAATAACAGAGGATATCCATACCATGATCTATGCTCTAATAAAGATACTACTTTGATTAGATTTGGAAAATGGTATTCTGTGTTTAGCCCAGATAGCCCTACTGTCCTACATGTAGCACGCCTAAGTGACATCATGGGAAGAGGTCTATATCCGCAAGTATACTTAACAGATATGGAAATAAAATGTTGCATCCTATAGTTTTAGGCCCAAGGCTTCCAAAAATCTTCATACGGGTATTCTTAGGTACTTTTATGACATTACACACATGTCCCAAAACACCTACTACTTAGAAAATTACCCTCTGGTAAAGATTTGGACCTTTTCAGAGGAGACAGACGCCCAAAGTCCTACTGTCCTACATGTAGGACCGTGCTAATCTCTGGTTCCGCTATAGCTAAAGCATTGAAATTTCTTGTATGGCATAAATGGCCATATATAAGCTTATTTGTCAGTTTCCGACACTCTCGTACAGAAATTGCGGTTTCCACGGCAACCAAAAGAACACAAATTTCAAAAGACAGTAGTCCTAAGTCCTACTGTCCTACATGTAGGACGGTAAGCAATCCCTCATATCTCTGGACACGGTGCAGATAAAGGTCCGAAATTTTGAACAGGGCATATTTGGTCATATATTAGTCTACTTATCAATTTTTATCACTCTATGATTAAAATTGCCACTTTAGGGTTATCTGGGTTAGAAAATACTGTTGTACTGTTACCATCAATGCGTAGAGTATGACTACCGGGTACATGCCTACTGGAGGTTTCCCTTAATTAGCAGCCTTTAGTTTGGCAAGAGATGTAGGGACTATGCTCCCCAGTGACCAATTGAAGTGCAGAGCTTTTAACTCATTGTCTAAGGGACCGTTGTATTTTCTTTATGGATAAACTGACAGAATAGGGCTATGGAGATAAAATGACAGGGGTATTCAAGTGTACATTTATTGATCGTTTATATAGACCACATGCACAGGGCAGGTATTGAGTTGCCGTCTAGGCACTTCAGACTACTGTCATTGTATTGACATTTTGTCAGGCACCAGTTGTTTACCCATAAATTTATTATATAGCCAATCAGGATTGTGCTAAAACTGTTGTAGTGTTATTGTCCATGTAAAACCTCCAGGCCCTCTATTTTCAAAAGGCGCCATTGCCAATGTGTACCACTATGAGATCTATACTCTCAGCCCCAATTGTAAATGGGCTTTAAAGACCACTGTACTAAGTACAGTAAAACATTGGGAGATTGGACTTGTATTGACAGCAACTACCACTGTTTAACAAAAATAGAAGCAGCCTACTGCAAAGCCCTTTCAGCAGTCTAACATTTTTGGAAAGTGAACCCAAAGAACCAAAATGGAGGATGGATAAGTACTTACAGTTGGTCTGCAATGAGGCATGTATGGTTGTAAATGTTAAACCATTGGTGAGTGCTACTTAAAAGTTAACATGATACAACCAAAACAATTCCTATGTACTTTTAAAATAATAAGTGCTCTTCAAGATATGTCAACTTCCGCAATTTCCATGAATTCTGCCCGTGTTGCAATCAACGATTTCTTTTTTCTTTATGCATTCCTAGCCACACCTTACCCTATGTTGAGATTAGGATCAATGATCACGCTAATCTGTTAAGGCAAGAAGTTGTCATGGGAAGAGAGCTAACTACATTAGCCCCATGGCAATAAAGTGTGTGATAGCGTCAGTTAACCGTATTATCTGTGAGATACACGACACAAGAGGGTGGGTGTAGCAGAGGTGCATGAGAACAAGACCCACAAGAAAGGCAAACAAAAAGAGAGAGAAGGAGAAGCAGGCATGCAGCTTGGAGAAACAAAGAGTTTCTCAGTAGAGGTCTATCTTCTAAAGAAATTCATCTTCTTTGTGGGCAAAACCTTTCATATGGAGTATGATTTACTCTGTTGTATAATAACAAGCAGAACTTTTTAGACAACGAGACAACTCTGAAAGCCACATAACTACTGTTATGTTGTTATACATGGACCTGAAACGTTAGCCCTGAGTCTTTTCGAGCAGCTCATCATAGAGACTTGGCACGGACGGAATGTTGACCTGAACATCCGTGTTTGTTTCTGGCCTTAGTCTAACACCATTGTTTGTTGGACAAACTGACCACTGGTCCCCGAGCACTGGTCACAACAAGATGGACCCCCCCCCCACCTAATTTCCTGAGCCAAAGTTTAAGTAATGATGAAAGTGAGGGACGTTCAACAGAAATACTGTTTATTCTTCATTTCCCATAGTAGGTTCTGAGCAAAGAGTAGAATTTGCTTCCAATGTCTAATCTTGACCGAATGGTAATTTCCCATTAGGGAGTGATCATTTTTTAACAACAGGGGGGCCGGTGGGTTTGAGGGGGGGGTCAGAATTTTTTCAACCCCTTGACTGGGGGGGTCAGAATTTTTTCAATACCTCTGATGGGGGGGTCAAAATAATTTCACCTGTTTTCAGTGGAAAACCCCGCGTGTTACTATAGGCTGAAAGGGGACGTCCACGCGCGATTTTTGTCCCTTATTGGGGGGGTCGAAAAAATTTTACCCCCTCGAGAGGGGGGGGTCGAAATTGTTTTTGCGTGTCCGCGCGCAAACCCACCAGCCCCCCCCCTGTTGTTAAAAAATGATCACTCCCTTACTTGTCAGTTTGCTATGCTGGATACTTGTTGTTCAGCTTAATGCATGCCATGTTTAAGTGACATTAACTAATCTTAGGCCTTTCACGAGTACCAAATAGCATCTAAAAGCAGATCCATCTAATATGACTAATGTGATTAGTAAAAATGAATTAAAGGAAGAGTTGGTAATAGTGTCTATGCTACTGAAATGGTTAAATGTGTAACTGACATAAGTTTTCTCTTTTTCCCATTTTCAGATGAAGTGTTCCCCTGAACTGCAATGCTGCTGACGACCAATGGTTGGGCTCCATGTCTCATTTGTAAAATGACTCCTGATTGGTTGAGAGCCCCCTGCCGCTTGGGGTCACTCTTTCTCCTCCTTCGGCATCTTCCAAGTCCTGCATTAATTCTTGTGTGGCTCCAGGTCTCTCAGGCAGGTAAGATAGGATTGACCTGTTATCCTAGATAAAGCCTTCTATAGTCTATTGTGTACCCTCAACCCCATTTTAAATATTAATTACCACTTCCTACCCAAGAGATCAAGGTTTCATTGTTAGGCCCTGTATGCCTGCTCTAGTATGCACTTTAATACGTGGATGGCCTTGTGCACGCACCCAGCATACTAATAGTGCCTCCTGCAGGAATTTGCAGTCTGCCCTTATTTAACATTGTGTCCAGAAACATAGCAAGCTATGTGGCATGTATGTCACTCATTGTAGAATCTAAGCCGATTAGAACCATGCAATATTGTTTTCTACATCAGTCTTTTGTATGGCCATGTCTGATGACATTCTTCCCAGATCATGGGGAGAAGTACTCTTGAACTCCACTAGATGGGAGTATTTCTGTTCTCCAATCACAGTCTTTATCCAAACATCTGTATAGGAGAGACAGGTTGACCATTGGAGTGTTAGGGTGCCCTCTTGTGAGTAAGGGTTAAAACAGGGGATGATTGACTGGTAACTTCGTAGACATGGCCTGCCTCTATAATGCCTCAAATATAGAGGCAGGTCGCCAGCCAGGACCTGGGAAAGGCCTTATACAAAACACCAGTATATCTACTCCGACTGCCAGTCAGTGGTGAGCTTGGTAAGGGCAGCTCCCCTCTGCTGATGATCCAGGATATGACTGTTGTAATGGTCAGGCTGACCATGCTACTGGACACTCACGGGTATTAGTCATAATAGAAAAACAAAGCCCCTTTCCTCCCACTCTTAGTGCTCCAGTCACTGTCACAATAGAGTGCAATTGTGTGTGAGGCATCAGCCCATGCATACAATTCACTTGCCAGTGCACTAAGGACTAAAATGCATTAGTATTAGGGGCATCTATTGGAGTCCTAAAAGGATGGCACAGATAGCACACTACCTATTGGCTTTAATGTGTAGTCTTCACCATGCAATAGGCTTATCAGATTCTAAAACGTCAGCTGATTTATATTGAGTGCCACTGTATCTTTCACCATGGTTCATTAAACGAAGGTGTGATCAAACTCGAATTTTATCACTTTAGATACATTCCTGTACACTGGGATTAGGACAAGTGGCCCCTGTGCGCTACCATATGGTCCAGGACGCTGTACACTTAGAATATATGTAAATTAGAGACAGATTCTGCAAAATAAATGAGCGATGGACTATTGTGAATTATATGAAATAGAAATCTAGGCTTTTCTTCCTATCTTGCATCTCACCCCCCAAGAGCAGGTATCCAGAGCAGGATACCTTTGGTGGAGACCATAGTATTGATCATTATTCATTGATTTAACTTATATTGGCAAAAACAATCTCAGCATAGGGGAGCCTTTTAAACAAGCTGGTTTACATTTTGCATTATTACATATTTATAAGTATTGCTTACTTCCACATAGGGTAAAGTGACCATGAGTCGTCCACCTGGATCATCTTACCATATACTAGTTAGTCTAGGATCTTTGTAATAGTAGGAAAACTTGCAGGGGTAATCTAAAATGGATATAAATATTACCCAGATATCTTACGCTTTCCATCCAGCAATGTTACAACTTTCATACCCATAGTCATGGAGCACTTTGAGCACCTATTATTCAATAGATGTGAATTTTCTTTCATCATTAACATGAGTCAGCCACTGTGGTACCTTGAGTCAACCACATCATAAAATTACTCAACTAGTTCATAGTGAAGAGTGTGCTTTTGAAGAAAAACAAGAAAAACATTTATTCCTGGCTGAGTGATTTTGGTCAGAGTGTTTCTGGAATGATTTTACTAATTATAATGCTGATTAATACCATTCCTTGGGTAAACATAAATTATAGCAAACATATCCCCATTTATCAGCTGTCCGTCATTTCAAAGTGGCTGCCAATCTATCAGAAGACCTCTCTATCTAATTGGTAGAATATAGTTGATTTTGTTGAAAAATAATGGATAGTGCTAGATTCACTTTCCCAAAGATGGAAAGATAGCAGGTGCTACAGTTAAATATATGCTAGCAGTGTAAACAACTTAGAACCCAATGAAATGGTCACTACTAAGTTCATTTTGAACCAAAAAGCAATACTGGCCAACTCAAGGTACTTGTATAGTGGATGCCTCAAGGTACATGTATTGCTCAAAGACACCTTGGGCCAGTCTTATCATACCACGAGTCAACTTCTATACAGCAGATTGTTGACTTTTGTACTGAACACTATAAGGGAATAATTTCAAGTTAATGATGTTTGACAGAGTATGAATGCAATGCTTTTTTCCAATTTTAGTTAGGTTTAACTTTGTTACTTTGTCAATATCAAATTATCACTCATCTATCATTTTGTTGCTAGAAAATCATCGGAAACCTATATCTGACTTCAAGAATAATTTGCAAACTCTAGTGTCATCTAGAGCTCCTGGAAGGTCCTCAACTTATATTCCAAAAGATGCTAAGATAGCTTATAGCATATCTTGCGATATAGCACCAGTGCAAAGAGCTTAGAATCCACTAATATATTCATAAACACATTCATTTTGGGCCCAAAACCAAGCAAAATGGCCGACTCAAGGTACCTGGACAACTCAAGGTCACTTTACCCTAATATTCATAGTAATCATAGGTTGAGCTGGCCTGAAATAGAGAACGGCTATGTGAGATGGCAATACCAGATGAAAGCCCACTTTTCTGCTCTCACATGTCAATTTGCCATTTGCTTTGATGTGTTTGCGGCAGCGGAAACCCCTCTTGGCAAATTATCAATACATTATGAGATGGGGTTGTTGATGTTAGGTTCAAGATGATGGTAGGGAAACATGAAACATGGGTACATAGCAGCCAGAACAGCACAACCCCCATTATTATAAGATACAAAATTAGCTTCCTGGGCAGGAAATTAAATTTAGATTTAATATTCTTATTTCACATCAAAGTGACTACACCAAAAGATTGTACTTCAGGACAAATGTGCATGTATACAATCCTGTTTACTGCTGTTATTGAATTATTTTCACATGTAACACCACGCGCTAGAATTTTGTCCACGTCCTTCTCCTAGCCAGTCATAGACTTGCCATGGCCTTTCAGTTATTCTTTTTTTTTCCTGTCCCTGCATAGGTATAGTATTTTAGACATCGCCTCAGACTAAATGGCCAATAAGAAAACGGATTTATATAAGACCTATGCAAGTCTATGTTTGTCACAGGTCGTTCTAGGCCACCTGGTCGTCTTGGGGCCGCCTGATAGCTTTTCTTGTTGATTTCATGAAGCCGAGAAAGCCTTCCATTAACCCACTAAAGGCCACCTACATATATATATATATATATATATATATATATACATGTACACATAAGTATGAGGCCCTTATTATATTAGGAGTTCTAAGTGGCGTGGCATTGGTTTATTTGGAGTCTTGAGACCGTAAACATGCGTGCCATTCCCATATTAGGAGCCCCAATAGCGTGGCATTATTATATTTGGAGAATATGTTGCGTCCAATAAACTAAATCACTCTGTGGCCCTTGAAGACGTTCTGGGGGCATCCAAGTCAACATACACCAATCCAACCCGCCCTCCCCACTCAGAACTCACCTAGAGCTACGTAATGATAGCCTGTACACTGTCCATTCAACATGAATCAATTCAACCCGCCCTCCCCATTCAGAACTCGCCTAGAGCTGAGTAATGATAGCCTGTACACTACCCAGTCAACATGCACCAATCCAACCCGCCCTCTTCACTCAGAACTCGCCTAGAGCTACGTGATGATAGCCTGTACACTGTCCATTCAACATGCACCAATCCAGCCCGCTCTCCCCACGCAGAACTCGCCTAGAACTATGTAATGATAGCCTGTACACTATCCATTCAACATGCATCAATCCAGCCCTCTCTCCCCACTCAGAACTCGCCTAGAGCTACGTAATGATAGCCTGTACCCTGTCCTTTCAACACGCATCAATTCACCACCCCACACAGTTTAGTACCTGTACAACGCCAATAGACCCCTCTGAAGCCGTTCTACTGAACCCTAACCACCCCAAACAGTTTAGTACCTAAAATAGACTAAAAATATCGATAACTTTGTTCCCATTGTGCAGATTTGAAAATAAAGACCGCCATGACGTTCGCCAGCTCGAGCTACCCTTTATCTATAGGTCACACTATGGGAAACTCCTATTATTAAGGGAGATATGATTTATTTTGTAAAAGTGCCAGTTCTTGGACCTCTCTGCCAGTGCCTGGACTGGCATCTGCCCCCGCGTCCAAAAAAAGCCTATATTTTGATCCATTCCTTCCTCAAACCTGCCCTTTTTCGCCGGTGACACTTAAAACAGATAGGTTTTGGCTGGAGGCAGGGCACAGGTGGACCAGCTCAGGCCGAAAAGGCCGCAAGTCAAAAAAATTATTTTGCTTATTCTTTTCTGAAACAAATTTTTTAGGGGGGCATGTCCTTTAGGGGGACGAAACACCCCAGATTGATACCAAACATTCCATATCTGCACATATTATTTGCATAATTAGCATAATTATGCAGTATCTTGGTACTGTTCAATATAATATAGCTATGTTCCATTGGTCCCTTATAGAATTCATATGCTTGCAAGTATAAACTACTGACTGCACCTAGTGACTAGTGGTATCTGAACAGTAGAAAAGAAAGACCCCTCCTCTACCTTTGTATAGCATCAAACAAGTTGTTCAATGGAGGCAGCCATTGCTTGATCACATGCTTAAACCTTTTAGATCCAAATGCTAGTTACCAGTGCATTATCACTGTTGATAAGCTTCACACATCAATACCTGCGCAAGCCCTGTTTGCACTGAATGGATCATTCCATTTCTCCATTCTCTGGTGTTTGATTGAAAATGTTGACGTCATTCTGTGTTTTAATTTGTGTTTTAATCTGTGTTTTTATGGTACATGTATTGAGTTTAGGGCTATAACAGGTTAGTGTTAGTGGCATTTGTAAGCGGTTAATCACTATAATTTTTATGTTAGTAATTACTCACTATTTGTTAGCAATTAGTCAAAATATGTCAGTATTTACTCACAATTTGTCAGCAATTAGTCAGTATACACCTAGTGACTAAGTATTGACATTAAAAAGATTAATGGAATGTTAATCATTTGTGCATCATGCCCAGATTGATATGATGCACTCACATTTTGTCAGTAATTAGTCAAAATATGTCAGAAATAATGCATGATTTGTCAGCAATTAGTCAATATATGTGACATGTACTAGGAAAGGGGGTCTTATTGTCCCCTGCACTAAGACCCCTTTTTGCAGATCGTGTCACATATGTCAGTACTTAGTCACTGAATATCACCAATTATCAATACATGTCATTATTTACTCACAATCTGTCAGCATTTTGGTCAATACATAACAGAGAAATGGCCATTGATTCAATTGTGCATCTTGCCTTGACTGGTATTTGTCAAAATGTGTCAGTATCTATAGACTATTTGTCAGCAATTAGTTAATATATGTAAGTAATTATTTACTATTTGTCAGCAATTAGTCAATACATGGTAGTAGTTACTTACATTTTATCAGTATTTAGTCAATATATGTTAGTAATTGCTCACTATTTGTCAGCAATTAGTCTATATGTTAGTAATTGCTCACTATTTGTCAGCAATTATTCAATATATATTAGTAATTACTCACTATTTGTCACAGTTAATCAATATTAGTGTTTACTCACTATTTGTAAGCAATTAGTCAATATTATCAGTACTTAGTCGCGGGCTTCCCTAGCCCACTTAAAAGGGTCTATATCTCCTCTTTCCTATCTCCTCAGGATGTGTGTGATGCACATATGCGCGGGCACTGACACATTCCTCTGTTAAATTATCAACCTGTGAAGCACGGGATAGCCACTTAGTGCCGCTAAAGTGCTGTAAAACACAAATCAATCAATCAGTACTTAGTCGCTCTATAACAGCAATTATCAATACATGTCAGTATTTACTTACAATCTGTCAGCAATTAGTCAATATATAACAGAGAAATAGCCACTGATTCAATTGTGCATCCTGCCTTGACTGGTATTTGTCAAAATATGTCAGTATCTATGGACTATTTTTAGTTAATATATATTAGTAATTATTCACTATTTGTCAGCAATTAGTCAAAACATGATAGTAGTTACCTACATTTGATCAGCATTTAGTCAATATATGTTGTTATCTAACTATCTGAGCCTCAGGAGTGCTTTTTTGCTCATAACCCCCGTGCGTTATATAGCTATAACGCACTCTCAGACCTTTTCTTCGTCTTCAAGAAGCTGCTGGTTTCAATCCGGACATGTTAATAAATTGAGGAATATACAAAGTCAACTCCTCCATACGTTTCCTGTTAAAACCGTCTAGGTTCAACGGGGAATCGATCCCCGGCCGCTGGGGCAGGAGGCGAGCTCGCTGTCCACTATACCAAGCCGACCGGTGCTAGAAACCACTGCACATGGAGGATTTGAAAAAGTTTTCCGACATACCTGAAGTTTACACACCTCGATAGCCTAGAATATATGGAGCCTGGTGGAGTTATTAACACAGAACCATCCTTAGATATCCTAGATGAACATGCCATGCCAAATTCCTCCATTTTCTTCGAAATAAATAAGAATCCATTGATTTTCCACATCGATACGAGTCGGGACCCGCCCCGTCCGGCCATTCCTTGCTCGACGCGTGGCTGACCTAGTTTTTACATCCGGGCACCTACCCGCTCTGTCAACAAGAAGCAATGGCCGTGTACCGGGCCGTGTGCGTTGGATCGGTATGGAAAATCAATGGATTCTTATTTATTTTGAAGAAAATGGAGACAAAATGAAGGCGAACACCAACTAGAGATCGTATATTTGGCGGTGTTAGAATAACAGGGCTTGACATCCTTGGATTATACCCGAAAATTCCTTGGAAAGACGAGGGTCTGACGGGTGGAGTAAAAACAATGGCTACGCTGGCTTGGCAAACCGTGCGGATAGGATGCACTTACAAAATGTCTTTTCCTGGATTAATTCTTGGGTTATAAGGTAAGAAATTAATACAAAATGGAGAAATATGTTCGATAAACGCTTTAATGCATGTTATGGGTACGCACTCGTGGGTTTATGGGTTAATAATCCACTCGCCCTTCGGGCTCGTGGATTATTAACCCATAAACCCACTCGTGCGTACCCATAACATACATTAAACGCTTAGTAATTGCTCACTATTTATCAGCAATTAGTCTATATGTTAGTAATTGCTCACTATTTGTCAGCAATCATTCAATATATATTAGTAATTACTCACAATTTGTCAGCAATTAGTCAATATATATCAGTGTTTACTCACTTTGTCAGCAATTAGTCAATATACGTCAGTACTTAGTCACTCTATATCAGGAATTATCAATGCATGTCAGTATTTACTCACAATCTGTCAGCCAATAGTCAATATATAACTGAGAAATAGCCATTGATTCAATTGTGCATCCTGCCTTGACTGGTATTTGTCAAGATATGTCAGTATCTATGGACTATTTGTCAGCAATTAGTTCATATATGTTAGTAATTATTCACTCTTTGTCAGCAATAGGTCAACACATGGTAGTAGTTACTTACATTTTATCAGCATTTAGTCAATATATGTTAGTAATTGCTCACTATTGACTAATATCTGACAAATTGTGAGTAATTACTGACATATATTGACTAAGTATTGTTTATAATGACTAAGTACTGGCATATATTGACTGATTGCTGACAAATAGTGAGTAATTACTGACACATATTGACTAATTGCTTACAAAGAGTGAGTAATTACTGACATATATTGACTAATTTCTGATAAATAGTGATTAATTACTTACATATATTGACTAATTGCTGACAAAGTGAGTAATTACTGACGTATATTGACTAATTGCTGTTATACAGTGACTAAGTACTAACATATATTGACTAATTGCTGACAAATAGTGAGCAATTACTAATCATATCATAAGTACATAAATCTAGATGATACGACCGAGCAGTTATTACAGCAATGCTGTATTTCTATATCGATATATATTAAATGATCATAAATACATAAATCTAGATTAAAGAGTCATGATAATGATCCTTGAGTCATGATAAAGAGTATAGAGTCATGGGTGTCCTCGTTGGTACATCATGCCTTGACTGGTATAGTCAAAATATGTCAGTACCTATGCACTATTTGTCAGCAGTTAGTCAAAATGTGTCGGTAATTATGTACTATTTGTTAGCAATTAGTCAAAATATGTCAGCACTTACTATTTTTCTGCAAATAGTCATTATATGTCAGTAATTATGCACTTTTTGTCAGCAATTAGTCAAAATATGTCAGTAACTATGAATGAATGAATTACTGAAAGGACTTCATCATGGCCTAAGCGGTCTAGGTCATGGTCTAATGATTTCAATAGATGACCTATTGGTCTAAATTTTAGCGAGAGGGAACCTATTCAAATATTCTGGTCATCAACTTTGGCAAAATAATTCATCACAGCTATGCTGTGCTTTCCTCAAGGTTTTCCTCAAGTCATCAAAGACAGGCTTCCTCTTTGCAATGTCGAATAAGTCATGGGATTCATTTTAATCAATAAATTCCATTCTTGATTACAACTATCCATACATTTTGTTTCGACTTAAAAGTTTGATACAGTTTATGTTTTCCTTGTTTGATTTTCTGGGCGATCCTTCCAAAAAAACATGACAAATTTGTACACTATTCCTGTATACTAATGAGCAGCTCATTTTAAATTTCACCAGGCTGCTTGTCTCTCACATTTCAATACTAAATGTAGACATGTCAATTTGCAGGTCCTGAAGCCCCAGATCCCAGTGCCTGCGCAGGGCAGCAATTACCTGACCGTCTTCAGTGTGGCAGCTATGGTATACTTGCTCTAGACTGTCTTGACCTTGGCTGCTGCTTTGACCCCAACTTTGGCATGTGCTTCTTCCCAGGTGAGATTATTTCTGTTGGTCACTTCAGTTTTTCCCTGAAGAAAAGGCATAATTTGTTTTGGAAAAAAGGAGCTATCATCTCGAGTTTACTTGGCTTATGATTAATCATTGAAAGTAGCAAAAAATCTTTCCATGATTAATTTTTATCATTCATTTATAAGGACACACCAAACCTCTGAGTTCCATTAACAAGCGACCTATTAATTTTGGTTCCTGTCAAACGTTGTCAAATATGCTGAGGATCTGTGCTTTTTAGTCCCTAAAGAGCTGAATAGTGTGTTCATGCATAATGCTGATTGGTTATCATGATGCATCAATAATTGTATCATGTGGCTCTCAAAGGATGAGTTAACGATCAGGTCTCAAAACTCATAATATTTCCAGGTATTACCGGTTGGCATTTGTTGCATCTCCGGACTTAACGACATTATTCCATTACAGTATCCTGTGAGCAGTTTGCCACATTAGCCGGTGGGTACTCAGCCCTTCTGCTGCTTCCTGGTAAGGACAGACCTAACCAGGGGTCTGTCTCTATGTTAGAAGGTGGTAACTGGTGCTCCAGGGACCCCCACCATGCCATGGGCTCATTACAAATAGAGGTAAGCAATATTACTAATACTTAAGGCCCTACCATGTACCTGTGAACGTCCCGGATCGCCAAAATAAGTAACTTAAGCATTCAGAGCCACCCTGGTAGCAGGTCCTGTCCATACTATAGTAAACCTCGGCAGCTGCCCTTTCTTACCTTGGACACTGAAACTCCTCCCCAGCCCTAAAAGTATGCTGGTTAGGCTTGCATGTGCATAACGCTATGATGTAACTATGGTAACGGCGCTGTGCTGCACCATTCCCGCGCTACACAGAAGCAGGCAACAGAGCCACGCTGGGACAGATCGTGTGGGGGGGGGTGGGGGTCCTGAGAGGAATGGGAGGCATAATAGTAGGGCTATGTGAGTGGGGTATTCAAACCAACACTTAAACGACACATCCCTTTATGTTAAGCTATTGTTCTATTAAAAAGCCTTCTGGTCAGGGTGAAAGAGTAAAGTAAATTTCAGAGATGGAAGTCTTTGGGGTTTTCCCTGATTCCCGAATGTTTAGGTTTTAAAGTCCAATACATTCCTATACAAACCCCACCCCCTTGTCCCCCCGCCCAGGCCTGAGGGTCAAACAAGACCGTGTCAGTGTTATCTGGCCGCGAGGGGTGAGAAAGGGCGGGAAGGCAGAGCGTGATGCACTTCCAAGAATCAGGAAGTATGCTACTTCACCGTGCTGCCACCTGGGATACAAGTACAACACGTCCAGTTAGTCAAAGAATGGACTAGCTTCCTATACAAAGCTTGCCTGTACCATTTTTGACATGTGCCATTTATGTTCATATTATAGTTTCTTACCTGTCAGGCTTTAATCTTTCATTCTATTGAACCTACCAGATGGAGATACCTGAGGTACGACTAGTTTACCTGACCACCTCATTCACATCTGACGACTCGTTCAGCCACCCATTTACTATCTACTTCTCTGTAGAAAATTACAAATTGTGGAGACTACTAACGGTAGGTGCATAATAAAACAAACTTAGTCATCGATTTGTTTGTTTTATTTCTTTTGTAACGTGTACAAACTGGCTCGCCCAGACGCAGGAAATAGCAAACCTTAAACTATTATGATTTACTTAATGTTATAGGTCATAAGTCCTGTATTCATGGACAATAACATTTTGGGGAAAGCCCTTTTCGAAAAGCCCTTCTGCCCATTCCACATAGAAAAAAACAATCAATACAGTTTGGTATATCAGCCGAAATTGTATCTGTTCCGACAGAGAAGTGTCCTCTGTGTGTTTTTGCTGCCAAACATTGTTTTCATAGGGATATCAGTAGCCAACATTTCTCTCTATACTGTATAAAAGTTCCATCCATGATGATTAGTGATTAACTATGTTAAGAGAACAAAGTACCATACCAAATGTATTTTGTACTATACCTAATGTATCTTTCCAAATTTTATTTTCAAAGAAACTACCTCCACTCCTAATAGCTTTGTCAAAGAGCGAGGCCAGGTTTCTTACATATGTACATGTTGTGTACCTATAACATTATTGGACAACACAATTCTATAATCATTGAGGGAACATTCAACCAAACAGTGTGGCAAGGGAGTAAGGGGCCCTGTAAAAAGACCAATAAATCAGTGACATTGTTGCTTCACGTTCCCTTATATCATGAATCAGTAAGATCAATATACATTAGAAGGCCAGTCAAAACATAGATAATAAATCTAACATGATATTTTCTATATCATTTATGTTTGAAGCAGACTGATGTGACCAATATCACTGAGGGGTCCGGTTTTACTCAGAAGGTTGTCTCTACAGTGTATGCCAACAGACTAAAGATGCTCCCCAAGAGGGACAGGGAGAGGCCATGTGTCAAAGTAGAAATTGTCACATGCCCTGGTAAGTGTGCTGTTTTCTTTCTTTTGATGTTGTTGCCAGTAGATTGTTTTATATTTTGATAATTGGTTAAGGGTCTGGGTGGGGTCTTTCACTGTTGATCAGGTCTAATTTCTACATAGTGTCTGTAAAGGCTGGCATGGGATTATTTTTATTTTGATAAAGGTCATCCAATATCCCTCACTACAATTCATGAATGTTAAACATGGTTGAAACTTCACAGAGAGATGATCTTGTATCATCAATTTCTGATAGAACAATATATATACCTAGGCCAAAAAAGAAAAATGTTTTGTTTCCGGTCACGCGACCTCAGCCTAAATGGGCCGACCTCAGATTTTTTTCAAGGAAATTTTCATATATTGATTTTAATTTTTCATATTTTCTTCTCAATTTTTGCACATTGATATCACATTTCTAATATTTTTAGGATCACTTGTGTTCGAGTATAGAATCTAACATTCTTGCCAAATACTCTTAGGTTTTGTGCTGGGGTGATAGAAAAATCGATTCTCCATGACTCAATTATCAATAATAACAATGGAATATATAGGCCAAAATAGGGTTTAGTAAAAAAAAAAAAAAAAATCCGACCTACCTATCTCAACTTTTTGGAGCATGTTACCGGAAACTTACAATTTTTTTAGGCCCTATCTGTTTATATTTAAGTGAAACTATCTTTGACTATTCTACAGGTGTACCGCCAACAGAGGAACCAGAGAATATTACTGAGGCTCCTCCGGCTACAACAGAGGCTCCTACCCCAGAGCCTGAGACGGTTAAGGGAATTGATGATAGACCAACAGCCATTGCTGTTGGATCATTTGTCGTTGTCATGCTGGGTGTCCTACTTGCCTTCATCATACTCATAGACATCCCAACCTTTGTGAAAAACTTCCTTTTTGCAAAAAGATCTATCGAAAGCTTTATTCGTCACAAGAGGAAAAAACGTGCCTTGGCCAATGGCGCCGTCTGCAGGGGAACTGTCGAGGAGGATATATCTAAAATTATCACTGGCGGGGAGATTCGAGATAATCTCTCAACTGTTTCGGATGAGCTACTTTTGAGCTCCTCCACAGGATTTGATATCACTAGGGATATGGAGGCACAACATGCGCTGGTACATCCAGAGATGCCCGATGATATGGGTATCGGCGACTGGATGACAGAGAGCGATGATGCCTCTTTGGTGCAATATGAGACAGTGTTTTGATACTGGGAGTTGCTCAACTCAGTTGCAATGAGCTGCTCCTAGTTGACTGTTTAACTGTATGAGCTACTTGTATTATAAATGTAGCTTGCTCTATATTGCACAGAAGTGGTCTTCCAAGTGGATAAAATTTCAGATCTTCAAAGATTGCATTGGATTTGATGATTCTGATGATGAACACTACTGAATGTCTGGGTCAGAGTCTTACTACGAGACGTTCTGTAGTCAGTACGTAATGATTTCAGTTAGGATTTGTATGACAGCACATGAAATGACTTATTCCTTTTAATAAACCATTTCCATCACCAATAACTCTTGAAACTATTAGTAGTGTTTTCCCGACCCGGAATCATCTTTGTCTCTGGATATTGAAACCCTCTTATCCAGGGACGTAGTGCTGGTAGATGACTAAATGTTTTGTTGATCGATCTTATCTTTTTGGGGCAGATGAATTATGAAGAGGGCAAAGGTGTCTCTTTTGTTATCATATTCTGTAGGTTTTGAAAGAGATACAGATGTACATCGAAAATACAAAAGAAACACCAGGAGTTTTTTACCTCCTCTGCCTTGTACCAATTGCTAGAACATAATTATTTGTTTATTTCTACAAAAGATTCAGTGTGTCTGCAATCATATCATGAGACAATATGTGATATATCTGATGTTTAGAAATAACATTAATAAAAAGGTTTGGAAGTGCAAGAACCAGTTTTGAAAAAAGAACTCCTTGGATCTAGAACTATATTCAACAATCTTTTGAGTATTGTACTGGCACAAGAACCTCCATCTAGGTCACAAAGACGTTGCATAACAGACAAAGCAAAATAAATATGATTGATCGTAAGCTGTATGTATAAATGTACAAAAACTGTATGGAACACTTTTGTAGCTTACATGTTTGTAAAATATTCAATAGATAGTTTTATTTGTGCTTAAGAATGATAAACTTTTCAAATCAATGCAGTTCTGTTTATAATGTATTATGCACAATGAAGTAATTTTAGGTAAATATGTTCATCTTAAGGAGACTACTGTTGTATGCAGGGTAAAGTGTTGAGTGATGTTTAAATGTTAGGTTTATATATTTAAACCAGCAAGGGGTGTAAATAAAGTTTGTCATGTGGATTTTGTTTGGTTCTATTATTCATTGATGAGCATCAGTGGTATACAGCTTATATGATTGGGAACTATGCCACTCATCATTGAGAAAAAGATATGGGAATAATAAAAACAAAAATCAGCAACAGCAATTTGATATGACTATGTGGTTTTCAAAAGGATTCACACAGTTGTAGCCTACTTTGAGAAATTTTATGTGATTCAAATTAAACTTAGGCCTATTATCTAGTGGAACACTCTTGGAAGTGTATACTGCCATAGCCTTACAGAGATTCTTGACCGACCATGGATTTAATAATGTCATTGCACTATTTATAGGTCATAAGAATTGCCTGTAGAGGGCAGCAGGAGACTGACAGCAGTGGTGAGGCACTTTAGACCTTTATAATTCTACAAAAGCATACCAGATGGCAGAACAGCTTGCTGGATACTCTCAAAAGCACTGTTATCCCTGTTCCTCAAACTCATGACTTAAAAAAAATTATGTGGCAATATCGATTTAGGATGTAATGTAATGCACCAAGGAACCAAGTAAAACAATCATAAACACAAAAAGGATGATAACTGTGTGCTTGAAGGTGTTTCAAGGTCGCCTAGGTTATTTCCTTCCCTTTTTACCAAAAAGTAGTTTGGGAAAACTTATGGTTGGGAATCGGCATCCATTATAAAAGAGCTCGCAAACTAAGGAAGTGATCACTATTTATGACCCATCAAGTGAGAACACCCTTCCACGGGGTATTTTCAATTCCCCATTTGGCCACCAGGGGGCATTGGATGGCAAAATTACTCTATAATCGTTATAAAAATACATTAAGGTCATTTTGATGCAGAATTCAATGGTTTGATTTAAGATGCACAATTTTCAGTAGAAATGGCCCATATTTGGATGGTAAAATGAACATTTTTCATTAGAAATAAACCTATATGCCTGTTCCTGGTTGCCATGGCAACCATTCCAATAATCAAAATTTGCAGATTTTTATGCCAGTATTAGGGATACTCACCAGAAACTCAAAACTGAAAACAAAAATGGAAAATTCCTTCTAGATCAAAATCAGTGATAAAGAGCACCATATTAGTATGATTTTTTAAATGGAAAAGGCTGATTTATTGTGTTTTTAGACATTATTATGGTTTGTAATGTATTTAGAGCCTAATCAGTTAATCATCGATTTCAGATATGAATAATGACCTATGTTCAAGGAGGGGTTCTAACATGACTACTAGGAATATTTAACCCAATGATGTCTCATTTTAAAGATCTTGAGATGAACTTTGATAATGAATTTCCCTGCAGAGGGGTGTTTTGGTTTGACTTGTCACATTTCTACATTGTTGGAGTATCTGAGGAATTGGAGGGGTTGGGTAACAATGCTTGTGGAACCCCACATAATTGTGGTAATTCTCTCTCAGAGGGCGTTTTCCATGGTGTGCTGTCTTCATGTTTGGTGGTTTTAAAATTTGTTAGGACCTTTCTCATATTCTAAGCAGCTTTCTGCAGATGAGGTTTACCATGTTGAATGCCTTGTGGAAGTCTTCCCCGTGAGCCGATACTAAATTATAAACCAGACTTTGTGTATACATTTTGTGTGTAATGGAATCAAGATGCACATTAAAAATGAGTCACAGCTGAGATTAATAGAGGAATCTTACAATCACAAGGTACATAATCGTCATACATATATACTGAAAAATAGCCAGATGGGACAACAATGATATTGCTGTGCAGTACTGGTGTTGAAATTCATTTCTGGATAGCAAAGTATCGTACATCCTATAATATAAGCAATGTCTTATACAGAGGTCAGATCCATGAAACAAGAAGAAGCATGTGAGGGTCGTGCTTATGCCCAGTAGAGGTGTTTAGAAAATTCTTTCTTGATCTTCATTGGGCGTCTATTCAAGGCTTGAGACAGTGGTAAAGTTAGCTCTAACGTTATTGGGAATAATAACGGGTACATTATTTAGAATAGCAAATAATTGAACACCACACATGTAATACCTCAATTCATCTAATGGATCCTTTATTTATTTCATTTTGCCTCCTAGCCAGATGTTCACGGAACAACAGTGGTATGCCTTCAATGATATACTCAACAATTCCCCAAATTAATATATGCGTTTTCACTGGTTTGTGTAACTGGAAAAAAACTCAGATGTGAAATACCAATATTTGAAATCGTTTATAATGGAGACTATGACGTTACAATTAAACTTCTGATAATATATTCCTGTCATATTTAAAGCCTCCTCCCAAAGAAAAAAAAATGAGATAAGAGGAATCGTGTAAAGGTTCTGGCAGAAATACTTGAATTGAAGGCAATACGATAAACATTTTACACAGATAAACTTTGCTTTCTGAAAGCACACCATTCCCCTCCTATATATTTCATATACAAACTACCCATAAGAATGCAAGCAGATCCATTGATCGAAGCACCAAAGGTACACGGAAAGACGATACTATTGTCAGGGTAATAATATATAAACCAATGGGTACATAAATTAATTAGTCCATAGTAACGTATACTGAGAGATGCATTCTTGACACCTGCAACTATAAACATGTCTAAAACCTGACAACATCCCCTCAATATACCAATGAGTTCTATACAGATGTTATTGTGGGTCATCCGGGGTGCACAAACTCTGCAAGTCATACGTGTCTACTCTGAAACTAATTATTCAGGCCTATGGACCATAGCGCGTATAACTACAATCAGGAGAAAAGTCTGAGGCTAAATGACCTCAATTTGTAATTCAGTTATTGGCTCCTTGACCTCCTTAACACTTGATGGGAAATTTTCCTGGAGCTCCAAGTATAAGCAAATATTCTCCTCTCCTTGGTCTTCCTCAGCATTGGAAACCTCAATTCATTTTTTATATATTCCTTTTTGAGACTTCAGCTTGCACTGAAATAAGACAGCCAAGCATAGATATGCAATTTTACAGTAATCTATCCTATGTCTATAGTTGCTGGACACATGTTCCATTCCTCTGGTGTCAATATAAGATAATATCCTGTGGGAAATTCTCCGCCATAATGTTCGCGTTTTTTACGTGACAGACTGGGAAACTGATTTTGTTCACATGGAGTTCGTGGGTGTATTATATGTAATGTATGTGAATTTCCGCCTCGCGATTTGATAAGTCTTCAGCTATCAATCTCATTGATAGCCGTAATATGGCGATAGCTATAGTTTTTGACCCGTATTATGAAATAGAGGATAAATGCAGAAACACAAGGCAGGTCTACATTTATGATACAGCATAAGCATCTGACAGGCACATACATATCCACTGTCTAGTCCTGTTTCCATAATGCCAACTATTTGCAAAATATGCAAATGAATGTTTTGGTACCCTTCGGTAGTTGAACTCAGAATCTTGTAGAAATAATTCCATTTTGAACCAATTAGTGGTTAGTCCTTGAGTTTATTAGAGAGTATTTAAACATCAGTAGCATCATGCATTGGTCATTTTTGGGTACCTCATGAGAAAATAATTGTTTCATCTCACCAGAAAAAAATTATGATGTCCAAAGCAGTGAAACAGGAGCTTGTCAAAATAGCTTTGTTTATAAGTCTTCCATTCAGAGAGTAATAAGAGTTCTTACAAGATATACCTTATATATATATATATATCACCTGTACACCTAGGCTAACAAACTATCTGCAAACTTGATGCATCTCTTTACAAGTAGTTGATAGAAAATATAAATGCAGTAAGTGGCAAGATCCTTCAAATTCAGGGTCCCCTCTCATTAATCAACTTCCAGTAAAGTATAGACCATAGAGTTATCCACTTGATTAGATATAATAGGGTTAAGATGAAATCCAAAGATGAGTAATCTGCGTAGGTCTTTTGGTTGAATTTATCTCGTGTGATCTCACATTTTGAGACATGACTGTTAAAGATCCTTTCTGCATGTGTGATAAAAGATTATACTTATCGCAATCAAGTACACTGATATAAATCTGCAGCTTTCTTCAAAAACAGTCATTTTCTCTGTTGCTGTTTAGCGCATTATCAAAATACTTTAATGCCAAACAATTCTGTGAAATGGTTTGCAGTGATTCATGAATATTTTGATATATTTGTATAGCATATGTACATATATAAATATAGATATGAAAACAGCAGGGCTCTATATTGAATACTTTGTATCATATATACATGTGCATTTGCAAAGTGCACTCATGTATAGAACATGATCCCAGCAATGCTTGACAAGACTGCCTTATATTTGGTTGTTTTGAAAATGTGTCAACATTCTCCTAGCTCAATGCGTAGTATTCATGTGTATATACATATTTATGTCTCCACTGTCAAAGATTCACTGTTTCTAGGTCTAGCAATCAAAAATACATCAATATGCGAGGATCATTTTTCGGCATCGCCAGAAACACTGAAATTTGTTTCCTCCTTCACCCGTACAAACACCGATATATCACATCATTTTACTGAATTCACTGTTATCTTTTAACAGTTGATGGGAACAAAAGTTTTCTCTCTCTCCCTCTCTGCTACTCTGAATCCTTCAATGGATTTTGTGGAGTTCTTTTCCTTTGTCATTTCTGGGTTCCCATCCAATACAATCCAACAAATGACATTTGTTGTCCTTCGCAACATGTACAAGTCAGTATCGTCTTCAGTATGATAATGATTTTATGATATAACTGACAAGCAAACTTCCAGAGTTCCCTCAAAACAAGCAAATCAGTCCTGGCTTATTTACCATCCACTTTTCTGCCAACATAGTTTGCTTTCTATTTCATGTGTGCAATCTGGCTGAAGTTGGTGTATTATATCCACCATTCCAGTAAGCACCTATGGCATCCCAAGCATTTTTCCTTCAGCAATCATTCTAGTCTATTGCTGCTCCTCGCTTCCTACATCCACTTCCTTTCCTCATTCCAATAGTGTCTCATTCTCACCCAATCAGAACCCACCATCAGATTCCCACTGTCACGTAAAATTGTTCCCTTCAGATATCCTCATATTCCACCTGATCATTGCTTTGTAGCTGATGATAGCATTTCACCATTTTCCTTCCGTATTCCACCAAATGGCGATGGATGCGCTCAAAGTTGAACCGATCCTTTGGGTCACTGCGCCAGCAACCGAGCATTACATGGTAGATTGTAGATGGACAACCATCTGGCTTCTGCAGTAGGATGCCATCCTCAATGAAACGGATCACCTAGAGAAGAGTCAGGTGGTTAGATTTAGTGCAAAATTGTATATAACAGTCAAATCTCCTTTCGGACAAAATTGAATATGAGAAGGAATTTATCGACAGCCAGAAAGTTTTCTTTATATTATTTAGATTACCATTCTGAGACAGATTCACTTTGGAGAACAGTCCATTTATTCAAGTGAGGCAATTTCATAATTATGAAAATTGATGTATAAGTTAACACCTGTTATAGGATGTCTAAGGCACGTCGTGTGCAGGCACACTCTGGGCTAACAGTATTATCGCTAACAAGCCTGAAGGGCTATTAATGTATTGAATATCTTTGGAAAGGGTGCGAGTTAAGCCAAAAAAAAAAGCTTCATGGTAATGAGGGGGTCGAATACTAGTAATTTTAGTTAAAAAGGTGACAATTTTTACGCCATTCTTCATAGCGAGACTTAGGTTCCCTATTGTGCACTTGTCTTACCTCCTCATTGGTGTGTCCGTAGTATGGTTGTTTGCCGTATGAGAAAATCTCCCACAGCACCACTCCGTATGCCCAGACATCACTCTCTGATGTGAAGCGGCCATATTTGACACTCTCCGGAGACATCCACCTCACGGGCAGCATGCGTGATCCTCCGATCTATGATTTAAGTGCATGAATGCGTTAATTGATGGCAATGACTGTGTTATTAAAGGAGAATAAAGAATTATAATTATAGGTTATTAGTAGGGATTGGACAGTCCTTTCCTGCAGGAGAAACTGCCAACATGTTATATTAAGGGATATTATCTGTTCTCACTGTGAACCTGGCAGATCTGAGAGTGGCGGACTATTGGGTGGTGGATTAAAGAGATCTCACTGTATTATACATGACTCATTTTTTCTTTCTTTTCAATATCAAACTTTTGACTAACCCTATAATAGTCGCAGGTATAGATATCTCTTGACATGCCAAAATCAGAAATTTTGACAATGAGTTCCCCTCCAACTAGACAGTTCCTTGTGGCGAGATCCCGATGTACAAAGTGTTGCGATGTTAGGTACATCATACCATTCGCAACCTGTGTTGCAATGTCAATCAAGTCAGTCTGCAAAGACAATATGTAAATATGATTCAGAGCTGTTGTACATTGTACATAATGTTTAGAGCGTAATGTTTGTCAACATACTAAGCTAGTTAAGTCAATTATCTCAATCTTGTATGAAGACCTATCAGATTCATGAAAATTCACCACTTTCATGTAAAATAGATGCAATTCAAATAAGTTTTGCTGGCATGGTACAGCCCCATCCTATATTCAAACGATGTTTTAGTCATGCTCAAAATCAAAGACTTATGCAATTAATCTTTGCGAGAGATTTATACATTATTGTATTCATAATTCCTTTATGATTAGCACTTTGAAATGGGTATACCTTTCACATTCACTGATTAGACACAGTGGTTCCTAGTTATCATAATCATCTTACCTGTTTTAGGTCCAGTGTTCTTTCTGTGCCATGCTGAGGGTCATTTTTCCGTAGGAGGTCTGCGAGGTCACCAAACTCCATGTACTCGAACACCATGTACGGGGAGTCCTCCTCTGAATATGGACATCTCAAATTCATGAAGTTTATTATCTACCAAGCTCTATGTAATTTCTACATTAGGTGCTGATCATAGAGCAATCATTGTACATCGCAGGCTACGATCACCCACTCTAATTTTGAGGGTTTAAAACCGTAGTGGCTGTGAGCAGTTGTAGCATCTTTAAAAATACCCTCCAGAGGGACACATGTGTGCCAGCCTACCTTTGAGCACAACAGAGATCAAACTCATGCCTTATGAATCTTCTAAATGGCAGCATTCAAGATGAGTTGATTTAGTATAGATTAGTTCAATGCTGTATTCCAACTGTTTCACTTTTAGCTACAACATTAGGACAAAAACATAAGGGTCATCTGCAGAGGATAATGTTGATCAGAAATAGGATTATAATTACATACCGAATAAATGTTGAACTTGAGAGAGGTCCTTCTAATTTATATATAACATATACCATTTGGTTAGACTTTTTAAAACATTGTACAGCAGTATAAGCGAGGCTCTCACCTATGGCGACCACGCCTATAAGTTTTAAGATGTTTTCATGATCGAATGAACTCATGATTTCCACTTCTCTTTTAAAGTCTTCCCGCGTCTCTCGAGATGCACCCTCTTTGAGTACCTTCACTGCCACCAGTGCTACATTTTCTTCTGTCCACGTGACCATTCCTAGAAAAATTTGAAATAAGAGATACAAATTAATGAAAGCTATAACTAGGGGAAAATAGAAATAAACGAGAAAATATGATAGACTACAAAGGTATGTACATTTTATTAGATAGTTTCTGTTTTTTACAGCCTGCATCTTACATGAGACACAGAACCCACATGAAAACGACTTTCATTGAGCCCAACTTTAACTATCCAAGGATAGCACATTACCTTTATGTCATAAGCCCTATTGGTTTAATGCAGTCGATTGGAAATTCTACTGGACATCAGCTACATCTGGCAAGATATCAGCAGGGCCATTCGGAAATGTAGACCTACATGCACAGATGATTCGCTGCTATAACTAGACCTTGGTCTATATGACTTGTATATTACGGCTTCTAATTTTGACCATTATCAAGAGTTTCACAGCATACCGCTAAGAAACACTAGTAATAAGCTTCCTGCTATTGCGTCAACACACTATACTAAAAGTTTGCGATCAATAATCACTCGTAACTTACCTTTGAATACTTTTCCAAATGCACCCTCGCCGATCTCCTCTAAGAGCTTCAGGTTATCTCTTGGTATGAGTTTTGTTTTTAAATTTGCCAGCGAGGGTGCCTCCAAGTCGGGTGTGTAGTAATTTGGATTTTTGGAGACAACTGTTAAGTGGTCCAGCAGAATCATACTATCCTGTGACAAAGAGTGAGTGAATAATAGATGTTTAATGCCATTTCAACAGGTAAGGTCATATTCATGGTGAGCACTGTGTTACACAATTTCATGGAGGAATATGTCGGTGCCCGCGCATATGTGCACCACACACATCAGAGGGGAAAGGAAAGAGGAGATATAGACCCTTTTAAGGGCTAGGGAAGCCGCCAGTGACAAAGAAGAATACATATATTTTATTTTCCATGATCCAAAGAGGCAAATGATTTATACAAGATGGACAAAAGCGAAAACCCAGAACATTATGTGAAATGTGACTTGCAAAAGCGCCAATATCATCTATGTTCTCATTTACAATATCCAGTCTATCAACACAAGGATGATATCTCAGTTACAGTACTCCATGGGGTTTATCTAAAGTGAATAACTGAGGCTTTTGATCGAATATAGATAGGATAGGAAAGCTCTCTGAGATGGGCTGGCAGGTATAGGCATTACATACAATGCTATACTAATATGTCTATGGGCATGTAACAGTTACCAAGTTAAGTCTGTGTAGGTGTTATCCATATACTAAGAGAGGGTTGGTCACTCAAGGGCCGTTGCTGCCCTCTGGCTGATACCCTTTGAACTATTCCCTATACATATATTCATGGATAACAGAGGTACTACTTGTTCATATTACAGTACTACTACTTGTTCATAATACACAAATTCCCTGAAAACAACGCCAAAACTGGGCTGTCCCCACTGTATGAGCGGTCTAGATGATCTAGAGAGCTTATTTCTTCATTAATGAAAATAGAAGGAAAACTGCAGAGTAATACAACATGTAAATGGTGCAAAAACACTGCATAGTCAGAAGGGGAGACATTTAAGACCTTGGCAAAGTACCCCCTCACCTCTGTCACCAATGGCTATGCATAGAAATAGAGCTGCCAGAGGGCAGCATCAGACCTAGAGCGTCCCACCCTCTCCTTAGTATATAGATAATTATAAACTATGCAGACTCAACTTGGTAACTAGTACACGCCCATGCATGTGTCCATGTAGCCATGTGATGGGGGACTCTGAGATGCCCAGGGTGCCAGGTACTAATATTACATACAATACTATACTCACTTGTCTGTGTAGCCATGTGATGGGGGACTCTGAGATAGGGTGGCGGTTGTAGATGGCTCTTCGCCTCCGTAACAACAGGATGACAATAGTCAAAGTCAATGCCATAGCACCGACAACTGGCACAGCTATTTTGATGACCTGCAGATGAAATATTCAAATATGTTACGGCTGCATTTAATATTAAGCATAACATCAAGAGAAATAAAAAAAGTACAATATCAGGACTGAAAAAAAAAGTGTTGGCAAAAACGTTTAAAGCATATACCTACTGTAGGTGGTATTTATCAAGGAACGAGTTGCATAGTTATCAAAAGTAAGTAGGTAGCAATAATTGTGTGGGCTCAAAGTATGAGAAGGTGCACTGATGGGAGGAGGCTTCTAGACTGGATGTGGTTAAGTTGGAGGTCAATCAGGTCAGTGTTTTGAGGTTCAAACTGTTAGTGAGGGTAAGACGCATACCTTTTTGACTAAACATGAAAAACAGATCAATACGTTTCTTTAACTTGCACATAGTCGAAATGACTACTACTTGTTCAAAATACACAAATTCCCTGAAAGCAACGCCACAACTGGGTTGTCCCCACTGTATGAGCGGTCCAGATGATCTAGAGAGCTTATTTCTTCATTAATGAAAATAGAAGGAAAACTGCAGAGTAATACAACATGCAAATGGTGCAAAAAAAACACTGCATGGGCAGAAGAGGAGACATTTAAGACTTATTTTGCTATGATAGGCTTTCAGAATATCCATTTGCTGAGAGATTACAAACATCAAAAGACTCTTTGCTGACCTGATAAGTGCTAGCTTAAGCTCATTCAGTCTATATAACCTTGACTATGAGCCACTACTACCAAAAATATCATGAGGAGGTCAGTTGACCAGCTGCCTGTTCATGTGACCCTGAATTGCACGTCCAGTCTATGACCTCTAAATAGAACAAAGCTGTGTACCTGGAGATGTACGTCTTGTAGTCCGCTTGTCCTTGAAATGAGAGGCATGGAGGAACTCTGCAACATTGTCATAAATGTCACAAATATTAGAATTTACTGAAGATTCCAGAAATTTTGCAATCATGCTCTGACATCACTGACTAACATCAGGCCATCAACTAAAACTAATGAACCTAAAGATTACCTCCCAAAAATGGCCTCCCCGCCCTGGGCAGGGATGCTCGATTGGGCTGTTTTCCGACTGACCAACCGACGCTGATTCGACCAGTTAAACTCATCAGACCAGCTTCAGTTGGTCAGATGGGAGGCCAACAAAACACCCCCTTTAGTTATTGATCAGACATAGCTTGTCCAATGCAAATGATCATTTAAGGGAACTACATTGACCAGTGACATACTTTGATTAAAGTTATAGCCAATAATGATAAGGGCTGTTAGAGATGTGTGCCTTTTTATCCTATAGATAGGTATACATGCAGTGGAGCATGTCTACTATCTATGATTTGTTCTTCAGTGGAAGTAGTACTTTATACTTAATTTTAACAACTAGTTGACTCTCCTCTCCTGACCATTAAGGTGTAGGACAAAGACTTGCTCAGATTGCTGATGTGATCTGTGCCTATGTACCCAGATCAGATTGACAATAGAAGTCTTTTTCACACAATAAAAAGACAAATCTTCATGGCATAGTGTGCATAGTTTAAAGCTGTGCTATAGGCAAGCCACACGGTGACAACAAGGAACAGGAATAAGGGAGATCACAAGTGCATTTTAACTGGGATTAAATTCCTTAATGGATGTCACTTTTCAGGTCTTGGTATTTAAGGTAAGGTAGAAAAAAAACATGTTTTTATGGGTTTTAGTACTCAAATACCCCCCATGAAAAGCCCTGCTGCATTTGGTCGATTGTGACGTCATACAATGCAGTAGAAACGTCTGCTGCTCTCCCTTATGGTAATTAATGCATAATATTTTAGTCAGTATGCCAAAATCGTCTTTATTATCATGTTGATCTACCAAATTAGATCAACATGAAAAAATGGGTGGTCTTTTCTTTTAAGTACACCCCTTAACCCAGTCATCATTCGTGCCGAATTCATAGGAAAACATGTCCACATTGAATTTAAGCACAATGTATAGATGATGCCATATTTAAAAGACGGGGATGGGGTCATAACTAAAATCTTCATCCTCTTGCATAAAGATCCCCTAGGACTAACACTTACACTTGCTCTTCTTTCAAAATTTAATTCTGCATGATTTTACCATCACATATTCCGGCACGTCCCAAAAGTAATATGCATGGGGTATGCTAGCTGGGGTATAATTAGCTCATTTTCACCCAATATGAACTTTAGACTTTGAAAAAGACTTAGTTAAAAAGATAATTGATGTCACCAAACTATATGGAACAATTCAATTTTAAAGAGGTTGTCAGTGAATCAAGTCCTGTAGTAAAGTCCATCACACATTTGTATTGTATCACTTCAAACTTTAATATACCAAACAACCTAAATAAAACTCAAAACATTAAGAAATCGTTTTGAAAATCCTAAAAATAAATTAAAGAATTTTCTGAACATTGTCAATGTGTCAGAGGTATTCACTGCCTTACAAAGACTTTTTTTTCTTTTTGCCTGTCAGACCAAGGTTTAAAAACTATTCTACAGGTTGTTATTTCACATCGGCAAATCGATTGATAAGGTCTTTCATAATCGAAATACTCTGGGCTTCAGCAAACATGACGTTTCAAATGCGTTGGAAGACAAACATTAGATAAGGTGAATTGAAGTTTTATAGAAAAATCATGCACATGCAAATCTAGAGAAGCTAATGGACTCTAATATATGTGAGAGGCTCTTTACTCTTGGCTTTATGTATTTTTTTTTTCTGATGGTTTACACAGAATATAATAGTACTTTAATTCCACTGTTTTCCTGCAATCATATTTGTTTCCTTTACCATCTTAGTAGACTAAAGAGTTTTAATATCCTTACCTCATTTTTATCCTGGAAGATTTTTAGTCCAATTGTAGTGTTTTGATGAGGTAAATTGGGCATTTTCTCAGGCCCTGTAAATACAATGAAAAGATTTATTTGTGACGACTAATATTTAATTTGTTCATTAATTCCCCATCCTCTCTGTATTGTTTGTAAAATTCAAATGAAGAAGTTACTATTTCTCCCAAGTGTAAGATATTATCTGGGAAGCCTTGGACTGGATCATATGAATTTAAATGCTCATTGTTTCTCTTCTAAGGGTTGTTGTTTGGAGTTTCAGGTAATCGAAACCTGGTCTCCACATCTGCAGATGGGCGTGCTCACCACTACACTACAACCCTACTTGCCACACTGGTATCTAGGCTATTTGCATAATACCCCACCCTCTAAGTATTGTTTGTAAAAGTCAATTGAAGAAGTTACTACTTCCCACAAGTATTTACATGATCGTACCTGGGAAGCCTTCAGCTGGCGTGTCAATAAGATGGTCGAGTTTATGTGGACATGTGCCATCGGCCAGTACCGGTGTCCAAGACTTTGGACATATACATGTGGGTTCCCTTGTCGTTTGGTTGAAGTAACAGCCCCCTTCGCCACAAATCTTGTCATGACATGGGGTTGCTGAAAATATAAAAACCAATAATTCACATTACACATTATTGGAAATTTCAAAATTCAGTTTCCAGAGGACATGTCAAATCATACAAGTATCAAAGTCTATGGAATCTTACGAATGAATGATTCCATCATTATGAATAACAGGGACACCAAGATGCACTTGATCTATACTGGTGACATCCATTCGATATAGGCTTCTTAAATTCAGCCAACCCTAGCCCATGGTAATGCTTAACCACTGTATATACATGAAAGCTTTAATCCTCTTGAGGAAGATACCTTCCATCTAGGGGATTATTGGAAAAGCACAATATATGATTAAGAATGAAAGATGGCTGATTTTCGCATCTTGATATGAGCACGGTCCTCCATCATACTGACTGGTCTTTAGGAAACACAGGGGTACAGGCCTTGGGAACCCTGCCTACAAACCTAGAATCTTATTTTCTGTGTCTTTACGGTTTAAGTTGGTCTTGGGTAAAGCCCCCTTATACTGATTGCCTCTAAGATTTGGCGACTGCCCTGACATCTAGCGGAAGCCAGGGCAATTACCGACCTAGATCTGGGCAGCCAACAGGAAGTCACATGAACTGAATTACCACAAAAGTGCCCAGGTCTCTGACCCCTCACTCTCCTAGCGTAGACGTTTGCTTTAGGTTCTTCTAGTGTTGGCAAACATGTCTGTTTGGAGAGTGGCACCCCCATAAACAAATCACAGGGAAACCAAGATGCACTTGATCTATACTGGTGACATCCATTCGATATAGGCTTCTTAAATTCAGCCAACCCTAGCCCATGGTAATGCTTAACCACTGTATATACATGAAAGCTTTAATCCTCTTGAGGAAGATACCTTCCATCTAGGGGATTATTGGAAAAGCACAATATATGATTAAGAATGAAAGATGGCTGATTTTCGCATCTTGATATGAGCACGGTCCTCCATCATACTGACTGGTCTTTAGGAAACACAGGGGTACAGGCCTTGGGAACCCTGCCTACAAACCTAGAATCTTATTTTCTGTGTCTTTACGGTTTAAGTTGGTCTTGGGTAAAGCCCCCTTATACTGATTGCCTCTAAGATTTGGCGACTGCCCTGACATCTAGCGGAAGCCAGGGCAATTACCGACCTAGATCTGGGCAGCCAACAGGAAGTCACATGAACTGAATTACCACAAAAGTGCCCAGGTCTCTGACCCCTCACTCTCCTAGCGTAGACGTTTGCTTTAGGTTCTTCTAGTGTTGGCAAACATGTCTGTTTGGAGAGTGGCACCCCCATAAACAAATCACAGTGGCCCCCATGACTGATTTATATTGATCATAAATTTGTTTAACCCTTCAAGGACAGCTAGGAGACCAGTTGGGAGAGCACCAATCCTGTTGAGGCACAACTTTCAAAATACATGCCATTGCTTCATAATACTGGACAGTGGCTACATAGAATCACCCAATGTTTAAAGGATAGAGCTGGAAGGAAGGATTCGATGCAGGATTAATGGGACAAAAGAAAGCTAAAATAACGAGAGAAAGAAAACATTTCACTAGGGAAAAACGCACGGTGCTCCCAACGTGCTTATGTCTAGAACTCGCCATCTGCATAATGGGGCTTATCACAAGCAATATTAATCATTATCGCAGCAAAAAGGGATAAAACTGATAAATTGCAGGCCACGTGAGGATTTATCCACAGGAAAAAATAGAAGAAAATAACCAAATCCCATACTGACTATAGGAGTAGCAGTAATCCTGCCATCATTAGACCAGACTCTAATATTAAATCAGCTGTGTTTGGGTTGTTCTGAACGGTTCTGAACTATAATTGGTGTCGCCTGTTAAACAGTGTTGCGACAAAAAAAGAACAGAAATAATGTATGAGATGAACTAACACAGATAAGACAGGACAGAGGTATAGGCAGGTGAATAGAACAAACCAGGGGCGTAGGAAAAGGGGGGGGGGCAGGGGGCCTGGGCCCCCCCAATCATGAAGGAGGTGGGGCCTGAGTATGTCTGGGCCCCCCCAATATTTTCCAAGAACTCATAAACACAATGGAAAAGAAACTAAAACGTTACATCTCACATTAGATTATTATGGTGATGTCATAGGGAAAATGGAGGTCTGAGCCTAAAGTCAGATCCAAAATTTACCAAAAATTACTTTTCTATATGAATTCTATATATGCATAATATAGATGCCATCACGCATCAGCCGACAATTTAAGGTGGTTGTGATGGTGTCCTCTCCAGCCCCCCCCCCCCCCAATAAAGATTTGATTCCTACGCCTCTGCAAACTGCACTGAAAACTCATGAAATCTCCAAACTAGTCAGTGCTGACGACCTTGATTTCCCAATCTTACAATGCCAAACTAGATCTGATCTCTAGTTACAATTCATACGTCAATCTCCTGGGGCAGCTTATGTGCCACCGGCGTCCCTCACTCTGACGACTTAGTGACCTCAAAATGACACACTTCCATTTTGGTAATGCCAAGACCTCCAGATTTTTTACTGTATCAATTTCTTTAGATTTAGAACATCCTTTCTGTGTGCATCGCCTGTGTAACGTTTGCAGTGGATGATGCTATGAAAAAGGCAGCCCCTGTGCCTGTGACCTGAAGCCACATATTCATTCCCTCCTCACTTGATTCAGCCTAAAATGAAAACCAATCATGGATTCCCAACATGGCTTATTGGTACAGACCGATTTGATATAGTAGGCATAAAAGGCCAGCATGTAAATTTCTGCCTGAAACAATTACGTTTCATTTCCAATTCACCTGTGAAGATTCTATTTAGTGTAAAGATGCCTATGATATCAACGGTGCTTTATGATCATTTCTTTTAACAACTATTCTGAAGTAGAATACAAAGAAATTCTAAAGTGGAAAACAAAGAATAAAAGAAGAGATTCAAGTGGTGGCAGTCTAAGATAAGAGATTCTGCATAACATATCCCGACAGATTCAGGATGTTTTTGAAAACACCTGGTTGGCTGGCTGAGAGTCATATGCTCTCTATTTCCGGTATGGACATAATATTATGGACATGTTGACCTCGTGCTCTGGCCATGTCTCATGTCAAGTGTTTGTTTTGTTTATCTATTATCAACCGTCAGGCACATGAAATTTAGCTGGGTCTTTAATGCTCGACCCTAAATGAATAACCCTGTATATATTCACATTATCTAGCGGGTTATAGAAATCTATTAAAATAGATCACATATACTTCAACAGAGATGTCAGTTTTGAGATCTGGAGCAAATTATGCCCACCATGGTTGTCACAGCCTCACTGTATGTAGAATTCAATTTCCTGAAGCCATATTATTCATTTCCTCCTTGCTTGATTCAGCCTGAAATGAACACCAATCATGGATTTCCAACATGAATTATTGGTACGGATAAGTTTGATATAGTAGGATATAGTAGGTAAAAACCCAACATGTACATTCCTGCCCAAACTATAATATGAATTTAAAACAATAACATTTTATTTCAAATTCACCTGTGAAGATTCTATTTAGTGTAAAGATGCCTATGAAATCATCAGTGCTTAATGATCATTTCTTTTGTCAACTATTCTGAAGTGGAAAACAAAGAATAAAAAGGAGAAGCAAGTGGTGGTAGTATAAAGACAAGAGATTCCACTTAACCTATCCTGATCAATTCAGGATATATTTGAAAGCACTAGTCTTGGTTGGCTGGCTGAGAGTCATGTGGTCTCTACTTCCGGTATGGACACGTGTACATGTTGACCTGGTGCTCTGGCCATGTCTCATGTCAAGTGTTTGTCTTGTTCATCTATTAATAACTGTCAGGGACGTGGAATTAAGCTGGGTCAAGTAGTCCCCTTAGGAGAAGAGGTCCCATTCAGTCATATCATGGCCCTTTTCTCATTTCTGACTGATGTTTATGACATTGTAATGGCTTCCAAGTATATACTGTAATGATCCGTTAAAACACCCAGGTGCTTGTTATAGTTTAATTTCAATACCTCTGTACCCCGCAATTAATTGAGACAGGCACTTATTGGAATACTGTTTTTACAGTGATTAAGATCAATTTTAATACACCCATAACCCCAGCACTTATTCCAGATTATTAGAAACCCTGGTGCTAAACCAGGCCCGTACGGTAAATGAAATAACGTTCATGGAAACATATACAGTACTTTCAAGGCAATTTTTGCAATTCAAGTGATTTGAATAAAAAAGTGACAAAATTCACGGGCCAGGCAAATTTCAATCTGGATGCATTTGAAACCTGAATCGTTCTATTATTAGATGCATATTGGAAACCTGACCTCTTCTTTCCATGTGCAAAAACATAACATCTGCTGATGTTTGGTGTTCACTACACAAGTCGGTAGCGGAGACTGTAGTTAAGTGATATACCTGTTTCAACCACACCCTGAAGGGTGTTTGAGCCTGAGGAGGAGTTCTTCCAAAGATTGTAGTAAATCTATACCGATGTCTATCCAGGTGGGATAAGAGGAAATTCATTAAAGATGGATTACACAAAGGTGAAAACGATTGTGTATAAGATTATGTGCACAACATAAAGCGGGTGTACAGGGTGTAGTTTTTGCCTTGTAGATTATGCATTGTGTGAACACTAGCTAATGCTTGATTGGCATAGTTCAAGATTACGGTTTAGCTTAAGTTAAGTGCATGCGTCATGAATAAGTTTAATGGAGACACAATAACTGAATCTGTGTACGTTTCGAATATTCATCAGTTGTAGAATTATTTTATTTTTCATGCTGAATATATCAGGATAGCAAGTAAGCATTCAATCCATACCCTTAATAAATAGTGGATGGAAGGAAATTTCATGTACATGATTGTACGCGAGATCCTTAATATCCTGGTAATGAGTTAATCGCTCGACATTACAAAAGGAAGACCACTGCCAGTGAAGAGATCAAAAAGAGGTTTCAATTAAATTCAATAAAGAAACCAGGTGATGAAATGATAGGCTTTTGCGTGAAACTTGTAATCTGACATTTCATCCCAGGTCCCTCATTCGGGGTTTATAATGAAAGCACCTCCTAAGAGGGGGACACAGTACATGAAGCACAAAAGCCCTGTCTTATGAGGTGACTCGGCATTTTGCTGCCGCTTGTGTCGCGTAGTGGAGCTCGAGCTATGGACGCCTCATATATATCAGTGTGCTTTATTGGTGTCTCATTGTATAAATCACACTGCTTCGTTGCATCACAAAATTCATTGGTTCTCTGTATAGACTTGTGGGGTAGATCTAGATTCAGATTTAGAGTGTGAATGAATCTAAAACATGTTCTTTGTAGAAACGGTTTCAAGAGGTTAGAGATTGATCGCTTTGACCTGTCAATTCCCAGAACCCCATTGACCCGGTCCCTCTGCAACACTAATAGAAGCAGACTTAAAAGGACCATCAGTGTGGGAATAGTATTACACAGCAGAAGAATCAGTAGCATAGCCAGTAATGACCACCACTACAGTTTTCTAATTAACTTCCTGACCTAACTAATGAGCACTCTCCCAAGGCCAGCTTGATATTGGGAAAATCAGAAACCGACTAAAATCAACAGGACTCATTAGATATTGTCTCTCTATTATGCCCCCCAATCTCGAATATGAAATGCTCCTGCCATCTACAACTCCATATATTATGCTTGTGTAAATGGTCAACATCTTTCTATTGTGGCTTAGAACCTAATTGGTGGAAATTCTCCTGACAAGTATTTGTAACCAAACATGAAAAACTCATACAGGGAAAGACCCTGGCAGACCACATCCTATAACTAGTAGCCGCAGGGGGAAAACTAATTAACAATGTGTTTTTGTTGATAGGACCCTGTCTCTGTTCGACTGAAAGGTCTTCCGTGAAAAGGTCAACGACTGACAGCGAAGGGCTGCTGCTATTGCACCTTGTGATGGGAACCTTCCGACAGCAGCTAAAAATAGAACCAATTGATCATGGAAAATACCCATAGTGACGTCACAAGTGGTCAAAGTGGGCGACATTGACAGGGTAAACGGCCATATATCTCAGTGCCTCTGGTGGCAAATCCCTTAACTATTAAGTGGATGTTTGCTCGTTAGAATTTGGTGTTATAAGTTATAGTGTGTGGTTACCTGTCTTTTACTGATTCTTTTTATGCTAACAGATAGGCTTAGGCAATGAAAGAGGCTAAAAAACTATGCATATGATCCACAGCCTATAGACCATTTGAGGCCTCTGGTGCAGCTTATATATCTGTAACTTAGGGTGTGTTGTGTATGAGGGGCTTTATTATATGGACTAACGGAAGGAATGGGGACCATTTCAGGCATATGTTATGGCTCATAGCAAATCTCTGAACTCAAGCTGTGGCTTATATGCAAGTGCAACTTTTCACCCTTTTCGCTTAATTGAAACTCTCAGGCATGTGCAGGAAATTGCCCAACACAACCAGCCAGGATGCCTATAGGTCTCATATAGGGAAATCCCAGGGTCACTCAGTGCATCCTTACCAACAGAAGACCTCCGCACTGAATACTACATGAGTTCTGGGTGGATAAAATAGTTAGCTAATTTTGTAGAACTCTGTAAAAATTCATAACTGGTCCTGAGTAGGTACTTATTCATATGATATAAAATAAAACATGATTATTGCAGTAATGCCCATTCATTTTTGAGCTTGTTTGGATTGGGTCTGAACTGAATTTATTCACTGCAAAAAATGTCAATTATGTCAGATATATGTCATAAATCGAGGTTGCCCCTAAAGATATATGTGGGATTTTTTGCTCAATACCTCCGGGGCACACTAGTTATGGCATGCCATGCTACATTAAAATATAGTGAAAAAGTATTTACATGGCTTAGACCTGCATTCAGGTCTCACATAGGGAAATCCCGGGGTCCCTCAGTGCATTCTTACTGAAATGAAGACCTCCGCACGGAATACTACATGAGTTCTGGGTGGGTAAAATAGTTAGCTAATTTTGTAGTACTCTGTAAAAATCATAACTGGTCCTGAGTAGGTACTTATTCATATGATATAAAATAAAACATGTTTATTGCAGTAATGCCTATTCATTTTTGGGCTTGTTTGGATTGGGTCTGAACTGAATTTATTCACTGCAGAAAATGTCAATTATGCAGGTGTCTGTACATTTACGGCCAGCATTCCAGATCTTTGCGATCGATGCACAGTTTTTTTTTTTATATGTCGTAAATCGAGGTTGCCCCTAAAGATATACATGGGATTTTTTGCTCAATACCTCCGGGGCACACTAGTTATGGCATGCATTAAAATATAGAGACAAAGTATTTCCATGGCTGAGACCTGCAGTATAACCACAAACCACCATTGACCTTTGGCATTGTCTGGGTCCTATTCTCGCGGGATATAACTGAATCTCCCGGTTTCCTGTAGAAAACGAGATCTTGATCCCTCTCCTTATGAGCCCAACGACTTATACCCATGTCTCCCCTACCTTGGTGAAGCGATGTAATACATCCCATAATAGTCTGTTGTCATGGCAACGAGCAGTCAATTAAGATGATTGGTACTGCACATTGTCGTCTTCCCTGCGGGCGATAATAAAGGTAGTTCCAGGCTTCTTTACGATGGCCATTACTTCTGATTTGGTTATGGTAAAACCACATATGTAGTTCCGGTGTTTTATGAGTGTGTTTGTGTTAAGTGTCCACAACTGTAACTTACTGCCCCACTTAACATCCCACTTAACTGTATGTTACTGCCATCAACTGTTCATAAATTTATGTATCAGTGAAACCGGCAGCACTGAGAAAATACCTGTGGATGATACTCAGGCAGAGCCAGAGTATCACCCAAGGCTCAGCCTGGACCAGCCTCAGGATCTGCCTGAGTATCACCCCAGCCTCAGGCTGAGTCTCAAACCATACTCATTTTGGCGACATTGCCTGAGTCTGGATACAGACTTAAGTGAGTAAGAATATTTTCTCAGTGTTGATAATATGGCAACCCTTTGGAGCTGTCCCTGTTTTTTATCTTAGTTTGTTCGAAAAGGCATAGTTTGTTCCAAAAAGGCATAGTTTAACAGTTAGAATGATGCAATTTTGAAATATGATCCCTGCAGATGCTGGACCAGGAATAGGCAGAGATAGTCCTTCTTTATACCATCTAGCTGAACAAATTAAAGGATTCCCTGCAATGGTTACAAAGAAGTAAATAAGGAGGCATATCAGTTAGTCAGGTTAACAACGGGTTAGCTACCCTGGAGGAATATGGCAGGGCCAGTTTAATAGTGTCCTAAGTGGGTGGCCTGGGGTGGCCTCCTACCCTTAGTCACCCCCTTTCCTCTTATCAGTCAGAAGATAAGAAACATCCCCTCTGTCTAGCTGCACTAAGGATGGCCATAGCGGAAACAGTCTATCGATCCTGTGCCGTCTCGTGCTACAGCACGAGAGATGGCGATAGAATAGGGATTATGTTGGTCTAGCAATGGCGCCAGCCCTTCATTGTCAGGATTAGATAAAAAGTTTTAAATTCTCCATTTCTGAACCTTGAATGTGAATGTAGCGGGGATGTAAATCCTCCCTTGAAGCATGCTACTACTTTTCTTTTAAGATTTGAACTGACTTAGGCATGGCCATGTGAGGGGTAGGTTATAATTATATCGATTAACTACAATTTCATAGTTTCATGATAAAGCCTTTGATCCATTCAAAATCCAAATCTCTGACTTTCTGTTGACACTCAAGATAGATTTGAGTAGATAAACATTAACTTTGCCTAGATGAGAAGTATACTAAAAGGAGAATACCATATAGCACCCAGGAGTGTCACAGTTCATCTTTGAGTTTATTATCTTAATTTCACTATAAAGGCCCTTCCCTCGTCAACTAAGTCTTGCTCCATCTGAAAACAAGATTGGGATCCCATGTTCCCATTCCTATATCATAGACTACATTATTATCACTGAGCCATGGCGTGCATAAGCTCCATAACAAAAGCTCATAAATGTTTGTGGTCTGAAGTGCCCCCTACATATCATTATTATGACTAGTGCCAGAAACCCAGGGGGCCTCTTCTCCCGATATCAAGGGTAATAAGGTGGAATACTCTATGTTCTCCTAAAATGGGATTCTCACTTCAGCATTTACTCTACTGGGGAAGGGGGTATTTCTCTAAAAATTTTCTACATACACAGGGGTCAGCATTATTGTAGCGATGGTCAGTTCTCAGAAAAGGTGGATTGCGAGGGATCTTGAGTCTTTGCATACAATAACCCACATTGAAATCACAATGTACATGGAAACCTTTGACCCCTGTGACACAGTTTCACCAAACACACTTTAGAAATGTGGACCTCTTTATTAACCGATATGCGGAGCATCCCTTCCAAAGGACGTTTACTGGAACTGGTATTAAATGGCTGACACATAATATGTATTCTGATCATTAGCATCATATCATTTCTTTACATGCTGCAAGATCTCTCATAAGCTTAATTATATACAGGCGCTACGGCTTCACTAGAGTGAGAAATAATTACTGCAGTACTATGAATCCCTGAGGCAGGGTCCTTCTACTATAGATTCTAGACAGACCGTGGGAAGAGGGACTGGAGCAAGACACGGCTCTCTCCCCTCCCCCCCACCCCAGATCAATATGGGGAGATGTGCGTGTCTGTTTGTTTGGGGGGGAGGAAGTATTACGACTGGCTGAGGCCCTCCGACAGAAACCTGCTGCGCTCAGCAGTTTTGCCCAGATGCTTAACAGCCTGCAAGGATTAGCAATAAAACGGCCCTTTTCAGCCGAGGGGTGAATGCATGGGTTTAGTTGATGGTCGAAAATCATAGAAGGTTTGCATATGACGAATTTGGAGGTATTCCAGCCCCTACTATTCGAATTTTAGTTTCCCCCTCTATTTCTTTGGCTCAAAGTGTCAGGCTGGATGAGATCTTTGTGTTACATATGGGTTTTGATGGTCCCATATGAATATTTTGGGCTCCAGGGGGGTGAAATGGGCCCAAAATTGTCTGGGCGAAATTGTGTCTGGGCGAATGACATTTAGGGGCCTAAGTTACAAGCCATGTTGGGGCCTTCATTTCCTACAGAAACACTCATCATACCTCCATGAAAATCTCAGGTCCAGACTACCTTGACCTGTAGATTAAGAAAATCACATTATCATTTATGTCAGATGTGTCCTTGCTATCATAAAAGAAGCATACTTATAAGAATTATTTTTCATGATTCTGGGCATATGTCTGGGCGAATGACATGTGAGGCCCCAAATGCACACTTTCTATGATTTGTGACCTGATACTGTATTGGCCTGTATGCACCGGGTCTTGAATGAACGGCAGTCTTGAATAAGCACCAGGGTATAGGGATGTTGAAATTTTGAAATGTGTTATAATTTAAGTCTTGAATGTGTCAGTCTTGAATATAAGGGCTGGGATATGGCCTGGTCGAAATTAATGAGTGCCCGAGCACAAATACAGGCTAGTAAGGTAGGCAGGTGTTCAGGGGAGTAGAAGTATAGTATACATACAGGTAGAGTAGTACAGTACGCTAACCTTGGTATAACACTATGCTTACAATTGCCATGTTTTTTATTCTTTATTTATCCTGACATTTGAAAGGCTCAATAGCCTAGTAAAAACACCAGTAGGTTGAGCTAAATTACTTCTATCTTTACTGTACAAACTGAGAATCAAAGTCTACCTTGTCTTAAGGTGTTTTCCAAAGAAAAATGCCCTGTTAATGCAATCATTTATTTTTGCCATATCATGCAATTCCTAAATAAATGTCCCCTACCCTAACATGGATATGGACTACTCAATATTCCATGCGAGAGGACACGTCATCAGAGCTGCTCCCAGCCCATGTGGGACCTTTTAGTCATGGTGAAATATAACGCCCTTTTTGTCCGAGGCCTTTGGAGTCAATGCCCTCAACACATGCAATGCGCTGCTGAAGCAAACCACAAATCACACTGACAGGCCCAACAGGCAATGCAATAGCATAATGGGGTGGGCCACACATTGGTGGGCAGTAAGACAGTGGACAATTTTGAACAAATTCAATGAGTATGGTCTGAGGGGGTGTGAATAGTAGTATGATATACCATTTTATTATTCCATAAATTCTAACATATTTTGTATTAATCAAAGAATATCTATGAAATTAATACATAGGTTGGTTCTAAGAGCTATAAGAGCGCTCAAACTTTGTATAAGAGCGTTCATGCCCCACTGCACACCAGCCAGAGTCAGTTAGACAGAGTTTGTGACATCAAAGGGTCCGACCTAATGGTTCACTGCACAATATAATAAGAATGAGGGTCTCAGTGTGCGACCTCATGGTTCAGTGCACAAACTAATAACTTGTAAGTGAATGCAACCGGCCGTCACGGGTGCCTGAGCACCGCTGACGCCGTCATGAGTGTCTGAGCACTCTAATAACTGAACAATGGGTTACATAAGCACGATGCCATAACCGTCCGGTCGCTCTAGCGTCGCTCCTGAGTGAGCTAGGTCAAATATCAAAACATTTATGGAAAGCCCATAATTAGACAGTCAGAATGAGCCCAAGATCAAGGCGGAACTCCCATTATTAAGGAAGTTATGCTATGGAGACTGAATGAAGCTCCGAGTGCACTACAGACAAACTGGCGGGAGTTACGCGCCTATCCAGCGGGCAGTTCAAACTTGGCATATTCAACTCCGCGCATGCGCAAAATGGCGGCTGTAGCTGCGTAAACGACCGAGTTATGAGGGTTTGAAGTTACAGAACCGACCAAGACAATGGGGGACACAGCGGTGCCCATGGGGGTCCTTTGTGCACTCAGTGACACATGAAAGGCTCCCCTCTAACAATTGTAGAGTTAGGCAGATGCTACTGGCCCCAGTCAGTCTGGAGGTGCTTTTCCAAGATTTGCTACAAATAGCCTGTCTGCACCTCCAGGAGGACAGAACACCAAGAACCGCTCTAGAGGTAACATCTCCAGCCATCTCCTGCTACCTGCTATACCACTGCACTATGGTGAAACTATGCTAGACAGGCATTGGTTTCCATCATTAGTGGCCAGAGGGTATCTTCCTCAAGACTTCCACCAGAGGGTAAAGTTATTCATTATTACATTATTCCTCTAAGCAGCAGGTCAGGAGCTAGGTGTGGGAACCCACCTATACTAACTACTGTATGATTGATATTTCTTACATGTTGCCTAAAGCTGAATAAACCAGTGACAACTGGAAATAACACTATTTTATGAGAGCTTAATGTATTTACACTATATACCACTAGTCTTATGATATTTCTCATATGACAACTTGATCATGCACAATAACTAGTATGACAGTAGCATCAATTCAGGACACTCCCAGGTCACGCAACATGTACCCTGCACACTGCTGAGTGCTTTCCCTCAGCAGACAGGCATCGGCTTTAGTGTTAAAATTCAATGAAAATCCCTCCCTTCCATAATAGTATGTCTCTATCCCACACTTAGCTCTGACAAATCTGAATGGAAACAGACAATGTGTATTGTAGCAATGCTGACTATAAAATATGACTCGGAAGATCATGATTGAAGTCATTAAGCTTTGAAGTCATTAAGATTTGAAGATTTGATGCCATGCGCATGTGCACTGTTGTGCCAAAAACTAAATCTGAGTTCTTTGCAAGGAAGACTTGGGTACTGATCTACTACTTTAATTCCTAATGGAAGCTGAAATCTCCATTTCTGTGGCTGGGAGCCTGTTGCAAGATGATGGCCTCACACACTAAAGCAATCAAAGATATCATAACAGATTATTGCACACACTGCATGATGTTTCAGGATTGGATGTCAGATTTACTGGTATTATTACAAGGGGAGTACACCCCATGGGTCCAAAGCTAATTACCATATTGCATGCACAACAGCCACAGTATCGTTACTTCCTGGATTGTCTCATCTGGTTTTCCACAAAAAGGCAGGAAATATTAATCATGGGGAACAAAATAAGGTCAAACCTCATGTAAAGATGATGCAATCATAACGAAATTATGTTGTATACTTAAGGGCAGCCTGTGGCCATAAATAAAGGTATCTTTACCCATAAATTTCATGCAAGCGTCGTGCATTGAGTACTGTGACTTGAAACAACGGTAGACCCTTTGAATAGATTGAATAATGGCTCCCTTTATATGCTGGGACATTTGTCATGCATTGAAGCAATAGAAATAGAGAGGTAGAATTGGCATTACCATGCCTCCCATAACTACTCTGTTAAGGAGGGAACGCTGGCAGAGGCTCAGTGGTTGGAAGGGTGGCAATGCTATTTAGATCTTGGTCTCCTTCATGTCAGAGACCTGTTGACGTTTTAACAAGTCTATATCGATTTCAAATGGTTCATTGACTAAAATATATATGAAGTAAATGAGCTCTGAATAGGCAATATTGTATGTGTGTAAAAGCTCACGGAGGTAGGTCCTTGATCCAGTGCTCCTTTGATACTTCATATATTATATTGATAGTTTAAATTCATGGTAAGCTATTCAGAAGTCAATATCACTTGTTATCGAGAAGGAATCTACATTTTACTTCATATGAGAGTGACACATGTATCAGCAGGAGATGAGGGGCTTCTCTTGGTAGTTTTATGCAGATGTTTCGCAGGCATAAAAAGCACTTTTTTCAGTCAAGGGAATGACTATGTTTTGACAGGAGGAAGAGAAGTGGTCTAGATTAGATGCTGGATGTCTGGGCATGTGTGACCATCTGTCCAAAAATCCTATACAAAGCCCAGCCTTGCATTACCCCCCCCCCACCACTACCACCAGATGCCCTGGGAACCATTTGTGGGCCACACAGGAAATAAAGGTTTTGCACTCTTTAAGCGGCTTGGAGGTATTTAGATGTACAGAATTCTTCTATAATCCTTCTCTGTCATGAGCCATTGTCAAGCTTTTGCAGCACAACCCGTCATGTAGATCGATATATCTAAAGTGTTCATCAGAACATTGCATATGCCCAAGGCCATATGCACCATGCCTAGAAAATATGATAGATTGGATAATGCAGTACTGTCATCCAGTCATGCTCATGTATCAATCAGCAATACATAGATACATTAGCTGATATATACACTGCGAGCCACAATATCATGATGTATAGAGCAAGAGGAAGGCGGTTCTATGCTTCATGCGAAAGCTTTTAGTCGCAATGAGACCTTTTAACCCTCTTCTCTCTGAGGCACTCTGAGTCAATGCCCTATCCACATGCCATGCACCATGGTATCAAACCATCACCCTCCCAGCAAAATTCGATCAATCAGCCAGCATATTTGTGTAGGCAACAAATTGACACACACACCCACAGAAAGCAGAGGTGGTAGCGGAATGGGGAAGCAGCGAAGAATATGCTTGAATATAATTTTGCACAGCATTGGTTGGCATTGGAATGTTGGCGGGCATAATGATTGTGGACTACTGTTGTGGTCCAACCATTCCCACCTGTCCCAACTTCCTGCAGATTGCATTCCAGCGGAGAGCTTATAGCTCCCTTCACTTTTAAATTCACAAGATGGATTTTTAGCGATGGTATCTTTCCATTGTGTCATTGATTTCTAGGGTGATGGTCTGTAATTGCTTTGAGCAGAGTAATAATGTGATTGATATAGCAATGTAGGAATCTGAGATGTATCAATACTTCAGCTCATATTCTTGGGTATAGAAATAAATAACTACAGATATTTGAATCTGAAAGCCATACACACTTCTGCATTATGTCTGACCAGTGAATTATTGACCATAAGGGTTTTGGGAAAGGAAAACGTCTGTTGATGCAAAAGTGCTTTTCTTTTTGGACATTCTCGGTGACAGGTTTTTATTAATTATTGCAGGGCCTTACTGGAAATATTTAAACAATGGCTGTCACCTGTTTAGAATAGTGGAGTATGGAGTCTGTTTCCTTCAGCTTCTCCCCTATGCTGATTTCAGACTAAGCTGCATGCTTCATGTCTTAATTGTCTTTTATTTGAAAGGCAATGATTAGGGTATTAAGGGTCATAGCAGAGTAGGCTGCTCAGGGACATACCTGCTCTATCGAAGCCATACTATCATTAGCTCATTGTTATGTATATTCTAAGAACTATACAATAGCTACAAGGATGCCATATATTGGTTCTATACAATATAATATCATGGTTTCTCCCCTCCCCTTCAGCTGATTACCAATAGAGAACACTGTAAAAAATAACTACTGAATCTACCACGGATCCTCTTAAAACTAATCGGTGAACCACCATATTTGTATTGCAGTGAGCCAATGAAGCTTCTACAGTTCTACACAAATGTACAAGGAATATCTGAAAATAAAGACAGATATTTGGCAACTTTGGGACTCCGCTGTTATTCTGACAACATTTTTTTTTCACAGTGAAGGTGGCCAACCAGGAATATGATTACCTGCTATAGGAGATACTACAGCTGTCCACCTTTTATGCACTGTAGTTTCAAAGCAAATGAAGACTCCTAAACTATGTGGAAATATTCAAGTGTCTTACCTTTTCTTGAATGACTATGTTTGGAACATAATACCCATCATGACAGTAGCTGTAATTGTACTCACTTCAAACCAATGTTGATCTATAATTAATCATAATAAATCTGTAGAATAAAACACCATTGCTCAGAACCTTTCAACTTCAAGCTGTCTTTCATCCAATAGTCTGTCCCCATATTGTCATCCAATTCATTATTTCATTGGTGCTAATCGGAGACCTACACATTCTTGAAAGCATTTATCATTGTTAGACGTCATCAGCATCTGTAGATGGTAGACATGACTCAGGAGGGCGATTTCCAATCCTGCTTATTAGAATAATTGTTAAGAAATACCTTCCAGTCCATACAAATGCCATCATTGCGGCCGGGCTTCCCTATACCACTTAAAAGGGTCTATTTCTCCTCTTTCCAATCCTCCCGGATGTGTGTGGTGCACATATGCATGGGCACTGACTCATTCCTCTGTGAAATTGTGTAATGTCGTTCTCGCCATGAATATGACCTTAGCTGTCGAAATGGTGTTAAACATCTATTACTCACTCAGTCACTCATCATTGCGGCATTATATATATTCTCTTCTGAAAAATATCCCTCTCTCCTCTCTCCAGTTCAGGTGATCACACCAATGGTTTGGTGGGATCCAGCCACCACTATTGGAGTCATGTAAAGGACTCTATGTCTATTCTAAGGAGCGTACCCCACTCCTAGATACTTGGATCAAGGTTCCTAATGCTGTTTTTTTTAACTAACCTTTTCCCTTTTCCTCTACCCTCGCCCCCACCTCTCTCTACTTGTCATAGGCTACTTTCTATGCACCTCACAGTCCCGGTAACGGGGCTCCATAACCTGTGAACGTTGGATGTGTATGCCATACACTAGTTTTGTTTATCCACTACCAGGCTATAAAACTGCAGTAGAAAATGTAAGGGGAAATCCAATTGGATTTGTAGGCTTTGAGCTTTGTTTTCAGATAGATTAGGACAGTAATACAAGTCTTAGGCGACCTTAGATAATGGCAGGATATTTGAATAGAATCGAGCCAGCAAGCAGAAATCCTGTGGGACTTAATACCTAATTTAGCCACCAAGGGACACCACTGTGGGCTAGACTAGGAAAAATATGCATAAAACTGCTATAGGTTCCAAATACAGCATGTAAAAAGAATGTTTTTGGGCCTAAATAGGCATTTTCGTTGATTGCTGTTGTCATTGAAACATGATTTCCATTCTAAATAGGAAAATTCACAAGGTTTAGTATGGTGAAAACATGTAGTATAGTCATGGTGTAGTATAAGTAGTGAGGAGTAGAGGGCGCCACCGCGTAGGGGTGGGATAGACAGATGGCTCTGTGGATTGCTGAGCGGCCCCTATAGGCCCTGGGGTGCCTTGGCAGCACTTGGCAGATTCATCTAAAACGCAGAGAGAGAGAGAGAGAGAGAGAGAGAGAGAGAGAGAGAGAGAGAGAGAGACGGACGTGCGGTGACAGCTCCCTGTCCACACCAGCCCAGTGAATATGGATTGACGAGTAAAACACGACCTACAAGAAAAGAACCTGAGTTGCTCTTCATTAATGGGGACATACCATCCGACAACCCCACAAACAGAATGAAAATACCATTTCTAGATCAAAGGTTATGGGCGAAAGAATAAAAAATTATGCTAATTTAGTTAATTAGCATAAATTATGCTAATTTTAGATGTATCTCATGACCAATTTCGATGTAGACCTTATTGACATTCAGGAAATGGTCATACCCACCAATATTTAGCAAGCCATTCCTCCAAAACTAACAGGAGTATAGATCTTCTCATGCAATATATCTCTTAAAAGCTTGTGATCTGTATTTTAAAGTTGACTTTTAGCACGGGGCACCCTGTCTCCTTGCCTCTACACACTGATACTAGGTGAGGAAAACTGTCGACTTGTAAATGGATTTATAAACAAACCATAGTATGCCATGTGACAAATATTACCATTCATCTTAATGTATGGAAACGGACTAACTGGCAAATGCTAACAGGTAATTGACCATAAATCAAAGCACATAATTTGGTTAACAATAGATTGTTTTTAAGCATTTAAGGTTTCTAAAGAAAGACAAAGCAATAATAAGAGTTAGTGAACTTGCAGACCCCTGGACCAGACATTATTTCAAAGATAGAAATGATACAACTAACTACTATGAAGAATAAAAATGAATCTAGGCAATAATAATTATCATCAAGGCATTGAGGTATGGAAATAACCTTTGATTCCTAATCATGAGGGTAAGTTTGAATCTCTAAATTTCCCTAATAGACCCCCTAAGTGGCTCTTTCTAACTTAGGAACATTACATCTGCTGATTTGTAAGGTGAAATATCCTTCAGAAGGCATTCACAAAACGTTACCTAATGATTCAAGCAAGTCACGGCACTAAGCTGCTACTAAAGGAACGGAGCATCACTAGTGTCCATTGATACCTTTTGGACATCCAAGCCCGTCAAGAGCCTCTCCTTAATCCTCATCATTAGGAGGGTCACCTTCAGGTTAGGTCAGGCATGAACAGGATCATATAGATATCAGTCTGTGTGGGGAGAATTAACCCATTGAGGGCTAGCATCGACTATAGTCGACACCATGGCAGGCCTAGCATCGACTATAGTCGACACCATGGCAGGCCTAGCGTCGACCATAGTCGACGCCCATTATATAGGATTAGTATAGGAATTGAAAATAGGCTCGTCCTCTAGGAACTATACTTTTTTCAGAGGCCGTCCCCATGGCCAGGGCAACAATTTTTGCTCTGCCCTTTAAGGGTTAAGAGGAGAAACCTGTTGACCATTAATACTTTCTGTCAATTGTATTTACTTACTGCAACATATATATACGGTTCTTGTGACTGATATGGCTGAAAAGTAGACATTGCCACTTCCTTAGGCTTTTCAACATAGATTGCGATTGATCACTCATTATGAGTTGGATTTGTACGCTGAACAAAAACTAAGGAGAGGATGCTTATCCAGACCCTTTGAAATGTTGAACCTTTTGATATAGGCCTATAGATATGATAGTAATAACTGACGGTCGTCCATTCATATGGTCACGCAGCTGCGACCTGCATGTATGTACTGATACAGCAAGACTAAGAAATATTCACTAACATTCAGTTGCTATCAGCGTTAGTAGTAGGTAGTTATTAGAGTAAAGCAAAATTCTAAACCCAAAGAAACCATACAAAGTGCCTATATATACTGTATTGTAGTCCATCCTCGTAACAATGTCTAAGTACTCATATTTGTACATGTGCTTTGTGTTTCATCATGTGAGCCGCCACATTATCAGATACATAAGCAAATTTACTTTTAAATAAAAAAAAACAGCTCAGATCTGTTCAAAATCCAAGATGGCCGACACCCATTGAATACGGACACATTGTATTCAATGCCCCCCATTGAATTCGGAGGTTCTAGTACTTATCCATAGTGATGTTCGTATCAGCAATAGCATAAAGAGACGGGGCAAACCTATGTATATAGGGTGTCATCTGAAAGCTTTTAGCCAGCATGAGTGATACTTTACCCTCTTCTCTCTGAGGCCATGTGGGCGAATTACACCCCAGCAAATTGTTGTGACTCCTCGTCAACCTGTGTGAAGTGGCTCACACATGTCAGTAGATGGAACACGACGTCGCTATAGCACAAGATCACCAGGAATAGCAATGGTGGTGATCACATGGCCTCACCTCAGATGGCGAGGATGGTGATCACTCAGACTCACCAAGGATGGCGACGCGGGTGATCACTCACCTCGCTAGATGAAACACGCACCTCGTCATAGCACATGTTCACCAGGGATGGCGACATGAGTGATCACTCATCCTCACCAGGGATGGCGACATGAGTGATCACTCATCCTCACCAGGGATGGCGACATGAGTGATCACTCACTTCGCTAGATGAGACGCACACCACGTCATAATGCACATTCACCACGGATGGCAAGGATTGTGATCAGTCACCTCGCTAGATAAAACGCGTACCTCGTGATAGCACAGGTTCACCACAGATGGTGAGGATCTTGATCACCCACACTCACCAGGGATGGCGACACGAGTGATCACTCACCTCGCTAGATGAAACGCACACCATGCCATAGCGCATGTTCACCACGGTTGGCGAGGATCGTGATGACTCACACTCACCAGGGATGGCAAGGCGGTTGATCACTCACCTCGCTAGATGAAACACGCACCACGTCATAGCACAGGTTCACCATGGATGGCGAGAGTGGTGATCACTCAGACTCACCAATGATGGCGACGCTGGTGATCACTCACCTTCTTAGATGAAAAGCTCATGATCATCGACATTGGTAATCATGCAGCCTCACATCTGCCAGATCAAAGTATGTTTTGCCAGAGAAGGTATTGCCATATCTTCCCTCTAACCACAGACAAGGTGTTCATGTTGATATTTCCCTATGTATTTTTCCTGTAACCAGAGAAAAGGTGTTTATGGATAGTTGCTTTCATTTTAGAGATACCTCGTTCTAAATTCAATTGATATTCTCTCTATATAATCTTGTTTGATTCAACTCTGAAGTATTACATGGAAATCAGTGTGAAACAAAGCACATTTGATACGTATGGGACTTATACTTCATGCCCACACTTCCTAGATAGGCTACATGTGGAACAGTGGTGCTGTCTCAACACCTTTGGCAATGGTGGTGATAAGTTGCCACTGTGAGTGAGAGTGAGTGACAGATGATGCAATCCTCAGAGAGCATTGACTTGGAGTGACACAAATTCACGCATTGAGTGAGACAAAGGCTGGCAATGGTGGTGATAAGTTGCCATTCTGAGTGAGAGTGAGTGACAGATGATGCAATCCTTAGAGAGCATTGACATGGAGTGACACAAGTTCACGCATTGAGTGAGACCAATGTTGGCAATGGTAGTGATAAGTCGCCATTATGTGTGAGAGTTGATGCCAGTGGCACGGGAGTGGTACATAATCACACAGTGAGTCAGATCCATGTTGGCGATGCTTGTGATAAGCCGCGTTCTGAGTGAGAGTTGACAGGCAGTGGCACATACTCACGCAGTGAGTTAGATCCATGTTGGCGATGGTGGTGATAAGTCACCATGCTTTGTGAGGGATGACAAGGGGTGGCACATACTCACGCAGTGAGTGAGATCATGTTGGTGACTGTTGTGATAAATTGCCATGCCATGTGAGACTGACACACAGTGGCGAAAGATGACGCAGTGAGTTATCACTCAGAAAGGAGTCACCATTGATGTCCAATCATGGCGACAGATAACGACAATTTGCTGGGACGGCTCATACACTCTATATGCACTGCAGTATCAAGGCACCATCTTACAAGCAGACCAAGATCAATTCATCAGCATAATTGGTGTAGATAAAGAGTGGAATCTACATAAATAATAGGGAAGGGAGTTAAGGGCATGCTAAGGTTTTTTTTTCTAGAAAGTGAAGTAGCACTTGGAAAATGGAGTCCGGGGGGGGGGGGGTAAGTAAACATAGATGCGGCGATACGGTTAGGCAAGCCACCCTTTTTTTATCTGCCTCTGCCTATAGCAGGCTCTAGATTGTTGAAGGTAAATAATGTGATGATAAACCGCTAACCCAACCTTTATAGCATTCAAGGATTGCACGATACTAAAACTTCAGGTACCGATATAATGCCCCAAGGTGATAGCATACAGAAGATGATATGTGGATTTTATTTGGGCATATTGTATGTTGATCAGTGGGCTTGGAGTTGGGTCTATCTCAAGGACATTCTTATGATGTCCAGGAAATGTTGTCTTTTAGACAATGCCTTTAATTCTGCAAAAAAAAGCGAATACTTTCATTGTATCTACAAGCAGACTATACTTGCAACATCCAAACATGTGAGGAAAGCTCTATTGTCCAGAACTAAAGTGCTGTCATATTCAAAAGCTGAATGTTCATAAACAATTGCGATATGAATTAAAGAACCATTGACCGATTTTCCTGATATGGTCTATCTCTGCTCAATAGTGGGCTGGTAGACTTAGATGAGGTTAACTCACATGTATTTAAAGGCAATGACAGGTTATGTCAGAATTGATTAACATCTGTTATTCAAAACCAGTATTCAGTATGGACAACCTTCTGAATGGCTTCAGCCATGACTTCATTCACATTGGAATTAGAATTTAATGGAAACAACAGAAATGAAGAGGAGGCATTTTCAGGTTTCACATGGCCAAATACTATATTTAGAAGCAAACGTTTTAGAAATGAAAAATGCTCAGTAAATACATCACGAGGGCGTTTCATAAAAATGACGACCCTTAGACCTGTGGTCAAGAGATGCATTCAGAAACAACATTCTAGAATTTAAAGATAATCCTTTCTTGAAATAATAGGGCATTTCAAGTGTCATATGCCAAGTTGACATTGGGAGAAATGTAGAAAAATCTGTAAATAACTTCATTGGTTGTATTAAGATGACCTTAAGAACCTGAAAAAAATGCAACTGTATGTCGTGTGCTTTTATGAATCGCCCTGTATAGCTTGTTTGGCATAAGCAGCATGATCCCTTTGGATAATTGGCTTTTGTTGAGGATTTTCTGCATAAGACGTTCCATCCAATCTTACCATATATCTAACATGTTTGATCCTCCTAATCAGATTAGATCGGATTAGCGGATTCTATAGACAGCACTAGGGTTTCAGTTTGTAACCATTCCATATGGAAGCTCCCCAAGGAGTCTAAGACAGAGAGCATTTTCACAAAAGTGTTGAAATCTTTATGAAACGCCAACCCCACTGCGATGAGCAGTGTACACAGTTCACGTATTATATCAGTGGTGTTGAGGTCAGAATCAGTCAATTTATCTAATTGAGAAATGAAATAATTATGTTTTCTTTGTTATTTTAGTCTATCAGAAAAATGGTTGAAATTTAGACCGGTCTTCATAGTCTTCTCAAAAATATAAATTCTATATTTGGAAACCAAGCACAGAACATAGCATGATGGGAATTGCTCCTTGCTATCATGATTCTATTAGGGAAGAGCCAAAGGACTGTGCAGGACAGACAGATTGTCTGGTTGTTTTTATATATAGATGTAACTGTGTATAGAATACTGAAGTTTGCATGCTTGCACACACATACATATACGCCAGGTATAGACAGGATACTCTACACAGCAGCCTTGATGTAAAATCAGGAGTCTATTTCTTGAGTCAATCTGATCTCGTACAGTCCATATGATTGTTTATGTTCTTGCTAAGGGTATAAGGTGCAATTTGAGGGACAAGGCTCAATTCCAAGAGCTAACCATTCAGTATGGTAAAATGACAACTCTCCCACCCCCTCACCCCTATGATAAAAAAAAATAGAGCACAGAGGTATTAAAGTAAAATGTGCATGAGATCAACTTAATGTATTTGATTTGCATTTTAGTAAAGAACAAAAGCGCTTAGTATAGAGAAAACCTTGTCTTATTCATTTTACTAACAGTACGATAAACGAATTGTATGTAAAATTACTTAGCTGTATACATACATTTGTAGATAATCGCTCTATTGATAGTTGATATAACACAGGTAGTTACAGTAGAGAACTTACTGATTGACATGAGAAAATATTATCAAAGTATTGTTTCCTGGTTTGTTATCTTTGGTAGGAGGTGAGGCATCGTGGAATGTTACATACAGGAGGATGCTGTTCATTCTGGTGGCAGATAAACTTGTAACCTAGGGCACGGTGACTACAGTGGTAACCACCAACAAATAAGGTCGGTGTAGGACCCTGGCTATGGGGAAATGGCTTTTTGCTAGAATGTAAGAAAGGTGTATTGCAGGGATTCCAATCATTCATTCTTTGCAACATTATATGGTTTCTCAGCAATTCAAGGCAGGAGGTGGCTTACGATGGTGAAAGCTATGTAAAAGCCAATGCAAATTGGACAAATAAGTCAGCCTAAAGTAGGAAATTGCCTCAGTACTTTGTGTAGACTGGTATGCACCGTGAAGTCCATTGAAATACAGTGAAACTCCTGACATGCCTATCATAATGCACCTGAGTGCTGAACGGAAAAAAAGAGTTACACTTAAACCAGTACAAACCATCCTTTAAGTTCTTAAGATCATGATTACCACAGTTCCATCTTATGGTTACTTGATTAAATACATGTGCGATATTCTATATGTATGTAAAGTATTTTATAACAACCACACCCGGAGTTCAATAAGACTTTGTAAGCTGCAGCAGGCCTCTGAAATTGTCTACAAACCGTTGATCATACACATACTTTTACGGTAGAAACATGATTACAATCTTATGAAAGCATTGTTTTAAAAATCAGCAGTGGAGAATTACTCCAAAAATGATGTGCCAATCATTATCCCCTTGATATTACAGTACAGTATCGAAATCCCTTTCTTTTAAGAAGGTAGCCAGTGCAAATATAATTGAAAGAAGAGAGAAAGGGTTCTAAATCAAGTTGTTTTCCATGCTGTGTAAGGTCACTTCTCATGATAGCAATTATTTTTGGTCACTTGGGATTGAAAAGTAGTTCCATGATGCAGATCACTGACTGATGTGACCATTCAAATGAAAGAAGTATAATTGCCACCAGAGCTGCTCATCCCAAATCTGAGTTTGGGGACTGACAGAACCTGGTTAATTGTGTGGGGACCCTTCCACCTGTCACATATCCATTCCCTTGACACTAATCATTGTGGGCACTATACAACACCTGACCTCTAAGCAGCCCTTCAACCGGATAGATTAATACACCTCAGTGAGGAGCAATACTTGTTAATGTGTGCTTTTGTGTCTGCAGAGGCCAATTTATTTTTTTATGGAAAGCACAGGAAATTAAGTGTGGGTTTGGCAGGTTGGTTCTTTTCAGGATAGGTAGGATGAGATTCTGGTATTGTAGATGGGTATTGATTTGAAATGGTTATATCTACCTTGCTTTCTCTGCTTCACTATACAAACCGCACATGTCTCATGGGCTATTTTATGGGTGCCTAACAATATTGAAAATGGAACACTTGACCAGTGCAGATGGGATGCGCACAGCCTACCACAGTCTTAAAATCGTCCAGTTTATTCGGGAGTTGTATTGGCAGTGGGGTAGAAATGATAGAAAATGCTTTAGATGCTGCATTCCAAAAAGCAAGTACTGTAATGGCCAGTTTAAGCGCCAGGGTTTTGAATAAGCACCAGTATGATTTAAGTGCTGCAGTAAGGGGTAAAATACCAAAAATAGTATTTAAATTATAAGCCACTGTCTAAAGGGCCATGGTTGCAGATGTATTGAAATCAATCAGCATCCAGTTGCTTGAATGGGCCACTGTGTACCCGGCATTACAGAAGTTAAATGGGGTAAGTAAGCTTTGATTTGTCTGTCTGTAGACCCTGACAGAATAGCGAGTGAGAGGGGTAGGCCTAGAAGCAAGAATGTATGTGATGTCACAGCTTGAGGCGATGGTGAGACTGGTATATCATTTCATAGCAGCGGAAATGGTCAGTGCAAGCAGAACGGAAGTGCCAGAGACATGAGAGAAGGTATCGGAAGGGAAGGGAAATGGCGAAGGAGAAGAATCGAACCAAAGGCAGTACTAAATAAAGCAAGAAAAATTAGGACACTGTCAATGGGTAATTGAGTAAAGAAAAGCATTGGAGAATCAGGTGACTAATAAACAAGTGCTACCTATAAGTTTCTGGAAGTTTTATTGCATGTTTGGCCTGCTTGAAGAATGAAGCCACTATACCAGGGGAAAAGCAATAATAGCTATCCCTTCAATGAGACACGGTAAGCATTCTTAAAGCATAGCACCTGGTCAATAAATGTGTCTAGCCAACATGTTAAAAGTCATATCGAATATAAAAGCTGTGCTATGAGAAATCAAGAAAAATTCTCTTATTTTAAACAGCAGCTTTTACTGTTTGAAACCATCCACCCGTTTACAATTTGGTAATTTCTTTTAAAGAATCAGACAAAGTGACTTTTAATGGTTTATTAGGACAGGTAGAATGCCCCTTTTTTATAAGGTGAAAACTTTGCCATGCTTCTCTAATATGTGATCCCAATGCTAAAGCTGGGCCCAGTCCAAATCTTTAGAAAGCAATCAGTGTTAGTCCTAGTAGGTGTCTGTTAGACATCCGGGCACTTTGGAGGCCTTTCTTTGATCTCCACCATCTGCAGCGTCATCTTCAGGTGAGTGTAGGTGTTAATGAGGCAATAGAGGCTCTCATCTTCCCTCCGCGACTTCATTTGTGAGACTGTGAGATCATTGGGCCACTCTCTACTTAAGTTATGGGACTTTGAGGTATCAGATTCCTGCGTGTAATTGAGGGGGTGTACAGAAATAAGCACCTCTCTGAAATCTGACGATCCTATCTCTAGGTCATCTTTGATGGAGTGCTCAGTAGGCGGTGTAATGTAGAATGGTGTCTGAAGGTAATTCATGGGAGCATATTCCTTCTTTTTATACAATAAATAGCTTTTGATGCAGTCTCAACCATCCTTTATTAGCCTACTTTTTCTTTGGTGAAACACATCTACTCTGCCACCTGCATCTGTATATGTGAGTAGCAGACTCAAAAGGTTGGATACTTTCAGGAGGAGGCCTATTATCAGGTTTTGTAAAACCCCAAAAATGATCCTGGGTTAAAAATGACCCAGTGTGAAAAATGACCCTGCTCTGTCTGCTATGAAAAAAACAATTTTAATTTGCTTTTTTGGGCCATTTTTCTTTATCTATCCATCATAATACCATCATATATATGAAAAGAAGACGATTGATATTGGTAGTCTAGAATACCAAACTACTTTTTAGCCATCTTATTTTGCATTCTGTGTTAATTATTGCAGTGGGTATGAGGGAAAATAGTTCTCTGGGCTCACAATGATGCATATGATAAGTTTGTATCACATTTGAGATTGATCAATCATACATCACTGGAAATACCAATATGTACCCTAGTTAAATCTAAAATAACTTTTGGATATGAACTATAGCAGTTAAGGAAACACAATTTGAAACTTAATATGCTGCCCATTCATAACTGAAAGCCAGTATAGGGGAGAGGCCACTTATCTAGGTCAACTGATAAGGCAGAGAGAGGGGGAAGGGGAGGGGTGGGGGACAGGGTCATAAATGACACTGGGTCAAAAATGACCCAGGGTCAAAAATGACTCTGGGGTGAAAATTATTCAAGTAGGGTTAGTGGGGGGATGGTGGGGGGCAGGGTCAAAAATGACTCCGGGTCAAAAATCACCCAGGGTCATTTCTATACTATAGCTTAGACCTGATTATGCTTTTGATGTAGCTGCATTGCACATAGCATCAGCATAGAAAGTAAACATCTAGCTCCTCAGATATAGAACATGCAAAGAAAAATGTCTGAGGAAGCAATTTATCTCAGGATTTAAGTCCAAATATGATAGAAAACATAGAGGCAGTTGTAGCCCCCCCCCCTTTTAGGTAATCAGAAATCTGAGGAATTAAAGGGTTGAGGAGGTAAGGGTTGACTGTATTTTGAAATACATGAAGACGTATATAGGCAAGGTAATTTAAATGTCAAATGTACCTAAAAACCTATTGAAATTAACCCCTCTAAAATGCTGGAAAATAGTGCACCCCTAGGATTGTCCTCGGACTTAAGCCCTACCTAATAATCACATATGGTTTGGATCGTGTTTCAATAGTTTCCACGACTGGACACCCTCAAATCGTAGTTGGAGGTGTAAGAAATGACTTCATACCAGTGACTACATAGTGAGCTCCAGTAGAGGCCTCAAAATAGCAGCTGCTATTTATTCAACTACTGGCTCAATATACACCACTATGAAGTCATAGCACCCAGTCATAGGGGCCACTATTGGCTACATAGTGACCAGTCATACCTCCTTCATGGTCTAGTATGCACTCCTGTGTTCAAATGAGCATAGGGCTGCAGTAACTACCGTAATGTCTCATATAGGAGCCAGGCCTTGAATAGCAGCCTCCCTTGAATAGGGACTGGGGTAGGAGGGCTGTCAAATCAATAGGGGTCGGGCCTTGAATAGGCGCCTGGTGGGGCCAGTTTTAGGTGGTTTTAGGAAGACAATCAAGACCCCCAGCCCAAATGATGTATAATTGTTCTAGATAGTTCCTTTTAAATCACATATGATAGATCTATATCTTATGACCTAATTGTATCTAAAACAATGTACACTCTGTTATTCTTTCTTGATAGTAGGGCTGAGGTGTCAGCTAGGTGTAATATCCTTTGTAATATTATTAGAAAGCTATGGTGGGTGAGGGTTGGGTATGACAGACATAATGTAATACTCAATCCTTAGGTGAAACACCACACTTTTTAAAATGATATTTTATTCTTTAGAAGAAAAAATGCCATCCCAGCATCAAAGGCGCTGGCCACAGGGTTATAGGTTGTAGTGTAAAGAGCCCAGATTGGGTACATTTGAGCAAAGGAGTGCAGAGGGCAGCAGCTAAGGCTACCCACTAATTATTCACACAGAGGGTTGTCATACAGGATCCCTTATTGAGTCACTGCTGTGGTGGCTATTTAGCTAGCAGGCAGTACGATCACCCAGTAATGTAGGCAGCTATTTAGTCACCAAGGCCAAAATCCAAAGATCACCTGCTAAGATTTGACCCATCTCCAGTCGTAGCTGGCTGAACCTGTCGTGGAAACTATTGAAACACGATCCAGGTCAAGCTCGTGTAGCAGTGATACCAAAATAAAAGAAAGGGTTTGAAGAAACTTCCTAAACTTTAGCCACTACATCTCACTATTACAGTATTCAAGAAAACTGTCATGCTGTGTCCCTCTCTTTAAGGGACCTAATGAGGGGAGCACACATACAGAGCCTGTAATCACAGTCCAGCATGCACAATAACAAAATGGCTTTCTAATGTTTTGACTGGGGGAAGTAAACCCTCACTGCACCCTCTGAGAATCAATACAGTCTGTGACCAAACTATAGTGTGAGTATAATGGATACATACTGTAAAGTAAGGATAGTGTATAAGAGATAGTGAATAAATGAGGGGATATTGATTATGGGTGGGGGATAGGAAGAGAAGAAAAGGAAAGGGAAAAGGTAAAGAAGAGACTGATCTGTGCCCATGTTGGTTAGCCCAGTGTGGCCCACACAACTCACTGAGGACAGAAACTGTCAGCAGCCCATTGCGGCTCACATCAGAAGCCACACCAAATATAGTGTGGGCCACAGTAGGGCTACACCACCTTTGCTACCTCGGCAGATAATTGAGAACCCCTCCAATGACAGGTGTTGTGGTATTTGTTAGTATGTGGTCTATATATAAATCATGTAACTGAACAGCTTCATTTGCATCTTCATCAAGTGTATTAATGTTAGTGTCACCTAATACACATAACTCAATATCAGGAGAACTGTAAGCGACATGATGAGATTCTAATTCATCCAAAAAGTCACTGACCGCACAATTTTGAGGTCTATAGACAGAAAAGAGGACCAGTGATTTTCTGCCTTCTTGTTTAAACTTGACAGTGACCATCTCCATCGCTGGCTTAGTATAACAATGTAAGTCAATTTTGGTAGCATTTTTTTGCTATAGAATTTTTCACATAATTAGCTACCCCACCTCCCTTTTTATGAGATCTGTCTTGTCTGAAAAGTTGGTATCCAGACCATTAAACAGCATCATCATCATGTAATTCTGTTAGCCAGGATTCACTGATACATAATATATCTATACATTGGAAGGCCCTAAAAACCTCTTCAGATAAAAGCTATGTGTATTATAGTGTACTATCTTTAATCCTTTCAAGTTCCATAGCTCACTCAAAGTTGTGGTCATGATACAAGTCAATACAATGGTACAAAAATCAATTCAAACCTACACAGCAAAGAAAAGCGATTATCTCTGAATGTATATCTCAATGGCGGAGACAACTAGACAAAGATACAAAAAAAAATAACAGGATAAATTATTTACACAGTATCATTGAATTCCAAGACATTGACGCCCAGTCTACTTAAGAACTTAGTTACGGGTTAATCAAATTCTAAAGAAACATACAGGGCCACCTGAAAAAAATTCCAAATACATTTAGTCAGAGTGTAATAAATGTCATGGATGACATGGGTAAAATTGAGCAGGTGATAATGTATGCAGACATTGCAAGTTGGTAGACACCCTATTCTGATATGACAGACTTGGTTCATGGACACAAATACATTCTCCAAGGGGGGGTGGTCTCACCTGGTCCCCTAGAAGGAGACATGTCTGAGCAGCCCAATGCCTTTAAGCCTATATATCTTCCTTTTTCATGGAGTTTTCCAAGTAATGACACTGTTAGTAAATTAATTGGAGAATAATCCATAAAAGATTTGGTCCTCAAGGGAGAAAATGGAAGTTGATTAGGATACAGGGACTCGTAATCAATCCTAAAAGTTTCGCCTCCTCTTCAAGGTGTTGTTTTATTCAGAGCCTGATTAAAGCATTGAACATAATGGGATAATAGAGGGTCAGAATATAATCTATGCTGGGTAAATATACATGTCTTGTAGGCCGAGGGCTGATAGGGCCCACCATGCACCCCCCACATCCCAACACGATAGGTATTTTTTCGATTCTTAGGGTCCCCTGAACAAGATTCAAGATGATTGATTATCTTGGGATGCACTACCAGTTTTGGCTCATTATCCATATGCGGGTTCAGACCACTTTGGGGTCAATTTTGGTACCATGTTATTCAAGGGTTATGCTCAATCCCCAAGCTCTAAGACTATTTTACCTTGTCTGGATCCTGAAGCTATTGGTCTGGTTGGAAAGAAGACATAATAAGCTTTTCATTAAGCCCTAATACATGTTTTTAAGTTCAGATTTGAGTGTACCAGACAGTCAGGAAGACAGAAGTAATATGAGACATTTTGCAGACTTCCTTGATGACTATGACACATGTTATTGCCTTGAGCCAATACGATGCTGTTCCATTTCAATAATCTCCCTGTTTATGTAAATGAATGTTTTTCCATGCTTTAACTTTTTCAATTCTCCTGATTCTTATGCTAAAAAGTGACTTCCATCATAGACTAGGAATATAGGTGATAAAAGGTTGCTAGGTTGTGTGGTGGCCTAGCAATAGTAGTTTTGCATAGCAACAATGTCTAGATTCATACCTGTAGGCATATACTATGGCTTGTGCATAGTCTCCCCTCAGGGGCATAGTTCACTGATTTCAAATTGCCTATAGCTCCCTTGTACACATCAGATAGTATGAACATAGGTAGAAATGATGGCTATGTCATGTGGTTGCCTAGCAACTGCAGCTTTACATAGAACCCCATGTCCAAATCTATGCAGATAGTCACAGTTAAGTGTATGGTCCCACCTCAGGGATGTATTGCAACATACAGTTCTTAATAGTAGTGTAGGTTGGGAAAGGGAATCTTGATGGTAAAGGGCATAGTCATGATTATGCTAGAGCATTGTTCAAATAGAATAGAGATCTGGATAGGTACTACAGGCTTACTTACCCTTACTGGGGATGATGCGTGCTAGGATCATTGAACAGACCTCAATTGAGAGATAATTTTTTAAAGTAAACCTACAGTATTGTGATTCTGTAGTAATCAGTAAGAGTCTGGCTTGGTTAAGAGATCAGATCCATCCCAGAAGATCAGTCTAGTTGTGTGAAATTGTTGGCCACAATAACACAATAGAACAAGGTAGTAAATGTGTGTTTGGATGGTGTGAGTGTTGTTGTGTTGTTGTTATTCACTTATTTATCCCATGCATTGATACTCCCAAGATGGAATGTTTTACTTCATGACAACTGAAGTTAGAGATGGGGGGGAGGGTTATTTTCCCCCAGATCCTGAATAGTTCACTTTAACTCCACTAGATGGGAGTTTGAGATCTCCAATCTCACTTTATATTTTGAATATCTGTATAGGAGAGACAGTAAATCATTGGGGTGATAGGGTGCCCCTTGTGAGTTAGGATGAAAACAGGGGATGATTGACTGGTAACATATTGTATCATGTCTCCAATATACAGGCATGTTGCCAGCCAATTGTCTAGGATGGCTAGCTTGATCTTAACAGCTACTTGTCACTTTGTGCCTATATGTCAGATGCCATTGATAGTGGTCACACATCCAATAAACCCCCCATTAAGTATTCTGTCCATTTGCAGTTATATATCCATCACAGTCATTGAATATACAATGATTTCTTTCTCTCCCATATTAATTAAACCTTCCTGAAAAATGAATTATAGAGTTAGTGGTCAAGTTTAAAGTGGCAATAGATGACTTGGCACTGTGGTGAACATCTCAATACCCAAACCCTGGTTTAATTTAAAAGATGGCTATCAATTGTCAAAGGCAGGAAGATGATCTCCATTCATAGGATCCATGGAGAGAGAGAGAGAGAGAGAGAGAGAGAGAGAGAGAGAGAGAGAGAGAGAGAGAGAGAGAGAGAGAGAGAGAGACTGCAGATTATAGTAATGGTGACGGAATCACAACAGTAGCTTTAGGTGCTTTCTAGATATGATAGGAGCAATTTGTACAATATTGATGACACTTCCCTCTTCTATAAGCTAGACCAATCCACCACCTTGTTCACTTTGAGTGATGTGGAATGGTAGAAGATACTAAAGGTCTGTCTGCCAGTGGCCTTCAGTAGTATTATCAGGGTCAACTAGTAATTCACTACACCAAATGTGTTGGGGATAATGAACTGCAACAGATCAACATGCCTTCTCAAAAGTGTCTATCAGCATAATCACCAGCTGTTGGAATCACACTGCTATAAGAGAAGTTGAACCAGAATGTAATGTTCAGAGATATGTAAGGATGAATAACACTGGGCCTGATGCTCTGAAGAGGTAACAGATGAGAGAATATCCTGAGAATTGTACAATTGTATTCCAATCCTTCTCTTTCATTTTCTCAATATGTGAATGAAACCAGCACTGCCTAAGGTCAATGCAAATTCCCCCTTGTACCTACTTTCAGATAAGTAGGCTGCTCAAGGCTTTTGAGATACTCAAGTAGGCATGCAGTACATTATGAGGCTGAGAGTCAATATTCTGTATTCTAAATGTGTGTTATCCGTACCAGCAATGGTAAATTTTGATGATGTGACAGTGGTTACAGGAATTTGATATTGGGGGGAGGGAGGAGGGGACAGTTGTAAGGAATTACTGTCTTGTGTAATCATGGATGATCTGAGATACATATGCATGGATATGTATATACAAAATAACACACGGTGTGGATGTGGCAAATATTTTATCATTTTATCATTATCTCATCATATGGTTAGAGGATTTTAAAAGGTAGATTCACATCAAGCACATGACCTTGCAATGTGTTATATGTGCTTCTATTCTGAGATGTGGACAGGTTTTTCAGGCAAGACCATACACTTATCTGTGACTATCTGAATAGATCTGGACATGGCATTCTATGTAAAGCTGCAGTTGCTAGGCAACCACATGTTTATACTATGTGATGTGCACAAGGGAGCTATATGCAATTTGAAATCAGTGAACCATGTCCTTGCGGGGAGACTATGCACAAGCCATAGTATATGCCTACAGGTATGAATCTAGACATTGTTGCTATACAAAACTGCTATTGCTATAGGCCACCACACAACCTAGCAACCTTTTATCACCTATATTCCTAGTCTATGATGGAAGTCACAGAAGTGTTATATACAACTTCTTTTCGCATAAGAATCAGGAGAATTGATAAAGATATAGCATGGAAAAAACATTCATTTACATAAAAAGGGAGATTATTGAAATGGAACAGCATGGTATTGGCTCAAGGCAATAACATGTGTCATAGTCATCAAGGAAGTCTGCAAAATGTCTCTTATTACTCAGAAAGGTTTGCCCTACATAAATCATGTTAGATATTGTGCTTAGATGGGGATAAGTGCATTGTAATTTCAATCTTCTGTCTTCCTGACTGTCTGGTACACTCAAATCCGAACTTAGAAACATGTATTAGGGCTTAATGAAAAGCTTATTATGTCTTCTTTCCAACCAGACCAATAGCTTCAGGATCCAGACAAGGTAAGATAGTCTTAGAGCTTGGGAATTGAGCATACCCCTTGATTCACATGGTACAGAAATTGACCCAAAAGTGGTCTGAACCCGCACATGGATAATGAGCCAAAACTGGTAGTGCATCCCAAGATAATCAATGTTAACATCTTCAATCTTGTTCAGGGGACCCTAAGGATCGAAAAAATACCTGTTGCGATGGGATGTGGGGTGGGGGTGCATGGTGGGCCCTATCAGCCGCCGGCCTATTGTCTATATACAACATAATTGTAGATAGTGTAGATGAAAGTTTCATAGAAAGTGCCAGCTTTTTTTGGAGAGTAATGTATCAGTAGGAATTTTTCAACAACGCTATCCTAAATTGCCTTTGGTACTCTTGAAGGCATTTCTCAAGTTGGTATGACTAGAATCCTTCCAATCGTAGTGAGATCCCTCAGTTAAATGTCATTACAGCCCTGTATCTAGTGGTTGCTAATAATGACACTGGTATGACTAGCCTACCAAACCCTATGTAATTACTGCCTTAGGTGCTAATCATACAGGGTAGACATAGTGTGTTACCTACAATCACTCACTCTGATATTGGGGGTTTCAAGTGGTACTGGTTGTGTCTAGTCATACCATCTTGAGAAATGCCTTCCAGAACTACAACATAGCTGCACATGACCTGAGTAAAGTACCCGTGAATGATTATAAATCACTCTCGTCCACTCAATTACCCACCTTATTATGTGAGCCTAGGCAGTAAAACAAGATCTAATAAGATGGAAAGCACAAGAACCTGTTAAAGAAATTGATTGAATCATTTTTTTCTGCTCTGATCCTTATCCAACTTTAGTCTTAATAGCCCCCTTTGACATGATTTTCTCTAAATTAAAGCCACTGCAAATTGGACAAAAGTAGGAAATTGCCTTAGTACTTTGTGTAGACTGGTGTGCACCATAAAGTCTTGGAGAGACTCCCATGACTATCATAATGAACACAAAGCAAAATAATGAGTTACACTTACACCATTGCAAACCATACATTATGATCTTAAGATATTACAATTACTCGGTTAATTAGATTGTAATAAGGAAACTTGTACTATAAGCCACACCCTGTAATGCACTGTTTTAAAAACAAGTGCAAATCTAGTTTAAAGAATTGTAAATCAAGTTGTTATATACCCTGCTATGCAAAGTCACTTCCCATGACAGCCACGTGGGATTGAAAAGCAGTTCTACTATGCAGAACACTGACTGATGTGACCATTTGAATGAGATAAATATTGTGACCCATCAAGGGAGAACACCTCTCCGCGGGGGATTTTTAATTCCCCATTTGACCACCAGGGGGCATTGGAAGGCAAAATAACTCTAAAATCATTATGAAAATACATTAAGCTAATTTCTGATGCTGAAGTCAATGGTTTCATTTAAAATGCACCATTTTCAGTAGAAATGGCCCATATTTGGATGGTAAAATGAATATTTTTCATGAGAAATCAACCTATATGACTGTTACTAGTTGCCATGGTAACTGTTCCAATAATCAAATTTTGCAGATTTGTATGCCAATTTTTGGGGATACTCACCAAAATCCCATAACTGAAAATATTTCTTCTAGATCAAAATCTATGATGAAATCATTATGTTTTTATGTATTTTTTTTTATGAAAATGACTGATTTATTGTGTTTTTAGACATTGTTATGGTTTATAATGTATTCAGAGCTTAATCATCAATTTTAGATATGAATAACAACCTGTGTACAGCGAGGGGTTCTGGCATAAATACTAGGAATATTTAACCCAATGATGTCTCATTTTAAAGATCTTGAGATGAACTTTGATAGTGAATTTCCTTGCCTTGCCTGGTCACATATAATTATTACTAGAGCTGCTCATCCTAAATCTGAGTTTGGGGACTGAGAGAGCCTATTTAATTAAGTGGGGACCCTTCCACCTGTCACACATCCATTCCCCTCACACTAATCACTGCAGGCACTATAATACACCTGACCTCTAACCAGCCCCTTCACCCGATTAGATTAATACACCTCAGTGTGGAGCAATACTTGTTGATGCGTGCTGAGACTTTTTCATGTCTGCAGTGGCCAATTTATTTTGATGGAACACACAGTAAATTATGTTTAGGTTTGGCAGGTTGGTTCTTTTTAACCTTTTGGTGCCCAGAATTATTTGAAGATTTTACATTATTTCACAATTATATTACTTTGTTGATAAGCCCATGTGTTATTTTGATCTTATCTTTTTATATTGGCTCTGTATTGCATTTCCCGAATACTCATAACTCAGTGAAGACTTTCAGTTAAGGACATGAAATTTATTGGTCAGGTTTGGTAACCATAGTTACCAAAACATTCCATTTGTTGTCATTGGTAGCATTTGGTCTTTCTTGTGTTCTATATAGACCCCCCCCTATCCATAATACCTGTAATTCTGAGGCCTCATTCAATTCTGCATATATATGTTTACTACCACTCAGGAGACACAATGTGCTAGTAACAATGCATGGATTATCTCTATGGATATGAACATTTCTTTTAGAATCTAATGGGAATATGGGACATTGGATGTATATGATCTAGCGTAATAATTGTGTCATGTCTGGTCTTATCCCCCTTTTGACTACCTGTGTTAGGTATAATGGTGATAGAGAAAAATGGATGGTTGTATTGTGATGGGGAGGTCATGGCCGTTCTATAGAGGGTCTAACTTTGCAGATTGGACCAGTAGAAGTACCTGGATGATAGTTTCCTTCAATATACATTTATTTAAGCCCCATTTAAGCCCCAAACCGCGCTTTAAAGCGCGCTTGGGCACCTAGGGGTTAAGATAGGTGGGATGAGATTCTGGTATTGTGGATGGATAGTAAATGGGGATGGTTATCTACTTTGCTTTCTAACCTTCACCACACAAACCGCACATTTCTTGTGGGCTATTTTATCGGTGCTTCACAATATTGAAAATGGAACCCTTGACCAGTGCAGATGGAAAGTGTACAGCCTACCACAGTCTTAAAGTCGTCCACTTTATTCGGGAGGTTATTGGCAGTGGAGTAGAAATGATGGAAAAAGCTGTAGATGCCATCATCCAAAAAGCAAGTTACCACCTTAATGGCCAGTTTAAGCCCAAGGGTTTTGAATAGGCACCAGTATAAAAAAAAGTGCTGCAGTAAGGGGTAAAAGATAGTATTCAAATTATAAGCAACTGTTTAAAGGGCCAAGGTTGCAGATGTATTGAAATCAATCAGCATCCAATTGCTTAAACGGGCCACTGTGTAGCTAGTATATAACAGAAGTCTAATGGGATTAGTAAGCTTTGATTTGTCTGTCTGTAGACCCTGACAAAATAGCGAGTGAATGTCATTCTGAAAGGAGGTATACAATATTGGTAGGTTGCAAAGAATAGTTGTGGGGACAAAAAGAAAGAAAATGGAGGAGGCAGGCCTAGAAGCAAGAATGTATGTGGTGTCACAGCATGAGGCAGTGGTGAAATGGATAGCGCCGTGGAAATGGATAGCGCAGGCAGAATGGGAGTGCCAGAGACATGAGAGAAGGTATCGGAAAGGGAAGGGAAATGGCGAAGGAGGAGAACCGAACCAAAGACAGACCTGAATAAAGCAAGTAAAATTAGGACACTGTTGATGGGTATCTGATTAAAGAAAAGAATTGGAGAATCAGGTGACTAATGCACAAGTGCTAACTATATGTTTCTGGAAGTTTTATTGTGTTTTTAGTCTGTTTGGAGAATAAGGCCACTATACTAGGGGAAAAGCAATAATAGCTATCACTGCAGCGAGACAAGGTAAGTATTCTTAAAGTGTAGCACCTGGTCAGTAAATGTGTCTAGCCAACATGTTTAAAGTCATATTGAATGTAAATGCTGTGCTATGAGAAATATTCTCTGATTTTAAACAGCAGCTTTTACTGTTTGAAACCAACCACCCATTTACATTTACTTTCTTTTAAAAGAATCAGACAAAGTGACTTTTAATAGTTCATTAGGACAGGTAGAATTCCCCTTTTTATGTAAGATGAAAACTTTGCCATGCTTCTCTAAGGTGATCCTAATGCTAAAGGTGGGCCCAGTCCAAGTCTTCCAAAAGCAATCAGCATTAGTCCTAGTAGGTGTCCTTTAGACATCAGGGAACTTTGGAGGCCTCTCTTTGATCTCCACGCTGTCTTCAGGTGAGTGTAGGAGTTAATGAGGCAATAGAGGCTCTCATGTTCCCTCCAAGACTTTATTTGAGAAACTGGGAGATCATTAAGGGCCACTCTCTACTTAATTTATTGGACTTTAAGGTATTGGATTCCTGCATGTACTTGAGGGGGTGTACAGAAATGAGCACTTCTATGAAATCTGAAGATCCTATCTCTAGGTCATCTTTGATGGAGTGCTCAGTGGGCAGTGTAATGTAGTATGGTGTCCGAAGGTAATTCATGGGAGCATATTCCTTCTTTTTATACATTAACTAGTTTTGGATGCAGTCTCAACCATCTTTCATTAGCCTACTTTTTCTTTGATGAAATACATCTAGTCTGCCACCTGCATCCGTGTATGTGAGTAGCAGACTCAAAAGGTTGGATACTTTCAGGAGGGGGCCTATTACGCTTTTGATGTAGCTGCATTGCACATAGCATCAACATAGAAATTAATAATCTAGCTCCTCAGATATGGAACATGCAACGAAAAATGTCTGAGGAAGCAATTTATCTCAGGATTTAAGTCCAAATATGATAGAATACATGGAGACAGTTGCAACCCCCCTCCCCCCCCCCTTTGAGGTAATCAGAAATCTGAGGAATTAAAGGGTCGAGGAGGTAAGGGGTGACTGTATTTTGAAATACATGAAGACATATATAGGCAAGGGAACCTATATGTCAAAAGTAACAACCTATTGAAATTAACCCCTCTAAAATGCTGGGAAATAGTGCATCCCTAGGATTGTCCTAGGACTTAAGCCCTACCTAATAATCACATGGTTTGGTCAAGCTTGTGCAGCAGTGCTACCAAAATGAAAGTAAGGTTTTGAAGTAACTTCCTACACTTTAGCCAATACATCTCACTATTGCATTATTCAAGAGAACTGTCATGCTGTGTGCCTCCCTTTGGTACCCTGCTATATTACTATTAAAGATAACAGTCAAAGAAATACCAAAAGAGGTATAAACAAAGAGAGGAAGAGATAGAAACAATGAAAGCTCTCGCTAAATCACAGACGCCACGAGATATGGATATCCAAACATCACCCCATTATCACTCACGAATGATTCCCTATGCTGCCGTTAAGAGACCTAATGAGGGGAGCGCATGTGCAGAGCCTGTAATCACAGTCCAGCATGCACAAAAACAAAATGGCTTTCTAATATTTTGACTGAGGGAAGTAAACCCTCACTGCACCCTCTGAGAATCAATACAGTCTGTGACCAAACTATAGAGTGAGTATAATGGATAAATACTGTAAAGTAAGGATAGTGTATAAGAGATAATAAACAAATGAGGGGATATTGATTATGGGTGGGGGATAGGAAGAGAAGAAAATGAAAGGGAAAAAGTGAAGAAGAGTTTTTGTTGTGATTGAGGCAGCTTAAGAGAGAGTAAGACTACTTATTTATTGACATAATGCTCGAAACCTAAATGTTCATAACTATATAATATATATTTTGTAAAATGGAAAAAGGGTAAATATATGATAGTCTACTCATAGAAATTCTCATATTCTCCTTTGCATGATTACTTTAATGGGAGAGGGAATGATGGCTGCATAGTCTTGGTACACTTCAGGATGGGATTCAAATCAGTCATGGAACATAACATGCTTCATGACTGATCTGAATCTCAGCCTGAAGTATATATTTAGACTACAAGCAGTCCTCCTCTTCCTCACCCTCCGTCCTAACTGTGTATGTTATTCACATCCTATAGCAGACAGTCTAGGATGTGCCCCATTTGCCCTATGTATAGAGGCTGCAGCTTATATATCCTGTATTATTGTTGCAATCCCTGGATAGCATCGGAGCTGACTAATACAATATACGTCCCTATAGGGACCTGCATCTCATCTTGTCTCTCTATCATCTCTTCTGGATTATAACTGTGAAATTAAGCCTAGGGGGATGAACAACCACTATCTGTGTAACGAGCCGCTATCTGAGGTACAGTTAGAGGCTGACCATCCAACCGCTATCTCTGTAAAAATAACTTAACACTATTTGTATCAAATTCAGTGTGTCAAACAGCTGATATCAGACATAATTAGATTCCCCCTTACTTTAAGTGTATCAGCATTGTTTATGTGCCTTAAAAGTCATTTCTACAGATAGCATTTTATTACACAGATAGTGGTTGGATGGGTAGTACAGAGAGTGTTCATTTTTACACAGATAATGATTGGATGGTCAGCCTCTATGTGTAGTACTTCAGATAGCGGTCCTTCACACAGATAGTGGTTGTGCAGGCGATCATAATTATGAGGCTGTAGCTGGACGAAGCTGGTTTCTACAATCACCAGAATGAAGGTTATAACCTTCTGTTCTTCTGTACTAAAGAGTACAGCTCTGGAATGCATTTCTCAAAAGGGTACGACCAGACACCTTCAAATTGTATTGGGATCCCTCACCATAATGCAATTACAGCCCTGCATTTAGTTTTTACTATCCACCTACTGATAAATCGTAGAGTAATTGACTATCGTTCACACCTTAATCTTGTGAGACCGAAGCCTTCAGGAAAGACTAGATTTCCTTTTTGATAAGAGCAAACTTATAGTAGTGTGCAGCAAACCTGAGTCCCCAAGGCTTTATTCATCCTTTTGTGCAGTATAATATTCCTCCGGACGTCTCCTTAGACTTATATATTAGATTCCAATTTATTTTTTCATCCTTTTGCCCCTTGTTTATTCATGTACCTTTTGAGTTTGAAACATTTTTTTCCATTTCCATAGGTCCTCATAATTATTTCGCTCAGCATGAATCAAACTCCCCGACCACCATCCTATATCTTAAATTTGAAGCTTAGGATTTATCAATCTCTGTACTTCTTTCCATTCTCTTCCCACCTACCACCCCTTCCCAAAAATGTTCCCCACCATCCCTCCTCCTCCATATTCCCTGCTAGGATCAATATACGTGATGAGATCCAGGGAGGGGAATCAAAGGCCGAGTCAGAGTCAGGAATCAATACAGCAATCCGTCATGCCATGTCCCGCCACCCATAGGGGGAGGCAGTCGAACACTTCGAGGTCTGCATGCATATATATGCCATGTAGAATTTGTTTCATTGTCAAAACTACTCACCAATGCAGTGCTAGTGAGTGAACTTGCAAGCTCTGTATTGGTAATTTATGAATGTGAGCTGTTTAGGGATGTGTTGGTCCTGTGAAGCTCACATGATTCACAGATGTAGCAACGGTGACTTGGATTGTATTCGAGCATCAATGCGACAAAAGGGTCCGATACTTTAAGTTAAGGTGGTCCATGGCCCTAAGCAGGATATGGGAAGGTGGGGGCAATGTGACTTCAATTCCAGTAGCCGCCTGTGACAAAATAAACTACAGTCGGCTTGTCTTATTGCAATATATGGAGATTTTTTTTTTATTGGTAGGGATTGGGCTTGGATTGGGATTGGAAGCCTGATAAATGTCAGTATTCATATGTTTGGTTAAAGGTTTTGTACATTTGCCGTGACAGGATATTAGCAACAGTGTGTAGATCTTGCACTGTCATTTGGCACTGCTGAATCTACAGATTTAGCCAACTGAGGAACCTGATTCAATTTGTAAATACAGCTAATTAGGTTTAGTTGCAAATGTTAATTGGATAGAATAGCTGCCCACATGTGCAATGAGGTGTTTTAGATCAAGGTTTATAATGGAGAAGGAGGGGGGGGGCGGTTATTATCAAAACTAATAGCCAAGTAGGCCTTATGGTTATGCATAAGATATTGGAGGATGTGTTAATTTTGGCTATTGGTGCAACCCTCCTCAGCCCTGCCCACCTCCCTTATTTAGGTAACATGTCTAAGCAGCCCAATGCCTTCAAGCCTATCTTCCCTTTTCATTGCATTTTCCAAGTAATGACACAATAAGTAAATTAATTGGAGAATAATCCATAAGATTTGATCCTCAAGGAACGAAGTGGAAATCGATGAAGAAGCAGGGATTTGTGATCAGTCCTAAAAAGATTTGCCTCTTCTTTGAAGTATTGTTTTATGCAGAGCCTGATTAAAACATTGAACAAAATGGGATAATAGAGAATCGGAATATAATCTATGGACTGCTGGGCGAATATACATGTCTTGTCTATAAACAACATAAGTGTAGATAGTGTAGATGAAAGTTTCATAGAAAGTGCCCGGTCTTTTGGAGAGTAATGTAAGTAGAAATTTTTCAATACTATTATCCTAAATTGCCTTTGGTACTCTGGAAGGCATTTCTCAAGGCGGTACGACTGAAAGCAGCCGCAGTGATTTTGAAACCCTTAAAATTAAAGTGGATGATCATAGGTAATGCGCTATGACTGCTCTGTACGATCAGCACTTAATGCAGACATTACATAGAGTTTTCTAGGTCAGTTGTACCAGTGCAGTCATTAGTGACCATTTAGATTAAGGTCTATAATGCATTATAGTGAGTGATCCCACTACGTTTTGACAGAGGTCTAGTCATACCATCTTGAGAAATGCCTTCCAGAACTACAACATAGCTCCGCATGACCTGAGTAAAGTACCGATGAATGATTACCAATCACTCTCCATCCACTCAATTACCGACCTTATTATGTGAGCCTAGGCAGTAAAATGAGAAGAAGGAGAGCACAAGAACCTGTTACAGAAATTGATCGAATCATTTTTTTCTGCTCTGATCCTTATCCAGCTTTAGTCTTAATAGCCCGCTTTGACATGATTTTCTCTAAATTACATGGACACTGATCAAGGTGTTCCAGCGGAGACCTGGCAGGATTTGGGGGATGTGATTCCCAAATAGGTGGAGAAAAGCCATTATGCCATTCATCATCTTTTCCAGTCTGTCACTTTTTGGCATGGCAGTATGCTTCAACCTTTCCTGCTATATAATCTAGATGTGTATAAATTCTAGTATGATGTTTAAGTACTGCTTATTGATGTTTAACTTGCATGATGCTGCATTCTTGCATCATGACAGACGCACCATTTTTCGGGTTGAACTGTGATATAAAGATCGTAAGATAAAGATCGATAAAGCCAATTGACATGTGAATGCCTACTTTCCTTTACCATGACTTCACCAGACATAGTTGGTGCCAAATGTGAATAAATTGTGGCAACCAACTCTAAATTCTATCACCTCCTCCCAAAAGATAGCCAGATTGATATTCAGCTAAAGCGAGGCTAAGGACTTTTACGACATTGCAAGCTTTATGACTTTCATCAATCATCCAGTCGCCATCTTCGAGGGTTTGAGAGGAGTCAGTGACTGGAGATGTCACCAAAAATGGCGCCACTTCTGGCAGCCATTCTGGTTCGCTGGCAGCCGTTTGCAATTTGTGATTCGATTCTGAGAAGTTATGCCAGATTTGATTGCCATATACTTGGCATGCTCTGTCCAAACTAAAAGGGAAATCAGATTTGTGAGATGAGATAAAAAAAAGCTAAATAAAAAAAAGAGACTGTATAAGTTACAGGTCACACGAGAGATATTCTCTGCTTTACTTTTTCAGCTTGAACATAATTATTCTACTTTTCTTGATTATCATTTATCGATAAGGTCAACAGATTTTTTATGACAGACAAAACTAATATGATTTAGATCAATAATATTATATCAATGCATGTTTACATTGAAATACGATTCCAAATCGATTACTTGTATTGCATAACAGCACAGGCCCGTGTTTCATTGAATGGTAAGTACTTAAATATGCAGCATGTAAACACATATAGCAGGTGCAGAATGGAGATACACTGTAGATCTGATGCATAATTAATTTGCATTAATAGCTGTAAACTGTGTTTTTAACAGTTAGCTCTAGTTCCATATGAGTCCGATTTACATTTAACCTGTTTGCTGCATTTAACTGCAACAAATGCCTGCACAATGGTGAAGTATTCAAATATGCTGGTCATTTCAAAACTCCAGATAACGGAGGCATTGAATCTGCCAATCTGCCAATGAAACAATTTAGTCTAAATTCTACTTGTGTCACACTGGCGTTATTTAGGGCAACTCAACATTCTTTTGATTTGATTTTGATTTGTTCTGATCAGTTCATGTGGATTTTTGGTCAATTTTGGTTTATGATAGGCAATGTCGCATCATGAATGCAAGTATTATTCTGATGTAGGAATATTTTAAAAGAACACTCTTTTGCTTAGATGTCACATAGTGGAGACATGGCTTATGATTTAAACCTTTCCTTTTTTTTAAACTACATTCGTATGATATTGCTCAAAACAATTCTGGTATAATGAAAAAAAAAGATTTCTCTTTTATTCATTTTCCGTGATGATAAAATAGGGTATTATAGTCGCTGCCGTAATGGCCATGCCCATGGACATATTGACTGAAATATTGGTATTGACCCATAGCCTTGCACCACAACAGGTCCACACCTCCAGGGTATTTTACTCCATAATTATGTCATACATTATGAACTACCTATAGGCTTTCACATCAAACCACACCAAGATCATTCACTTTAGAAGTTTTCAGAGTGCCAAAAAAGGACTAAAATAACATTCAGGTACCTACTTGCCCTTCAAGATCAATAAGGTGGGGGGAACTATTCCCATTGTGTATCGACTACTTTTACTGTTGGTATCACTACTATCAGGTATGTCATTCTATTAGCATGCAACATACTCATTCCATCTCCAATCCTGTAGGTAACAACTGTACTCAAGGTAATTCTATGTCAGCTACTCATAGTGCAAAAAAGGTGAATGTAGTGAACACATTGAACATATCTTTCTTCTCAATTATTTCTCCTTTTTTCAAAAGCTTATTTTAAACACTTAATTATTGCCTTCCCATCTAAGCATACCTTCTATCCCTACTACCCCGCTGTTTCATATCCCCCACCATAAGCATCTCAGTCAGTAGGGAGCCAGCTGCCAAATTGACCAACCTGCATGATTCATCTGATCCAACAAAGGCACAGTCGGCTAAGGGTAGGGGACTAATTTACAGGCACGTATGAATCCAGAGTGGTGATAGGGCCATGCACAGTAGCGCGTACCAGATTAATTAGGTAATTTGTGCAAGCAGACCTGATGCTCTCGACATGCCGAGAAATTGAATTGGTTCAGTGTAAGGGCTTCATAGAGGGGAGTAGCTTATGGACTGCTCACTTGGTATGTTTAACAAGCCTCAGCGTTTTTAAAGGATGTGCATTGTAAAAAGCCTATATGCGTACTATGATGCCACCATTAATTTCAATACTACAAAATCATACTCTGATTTTGATTTGTTTGGGTGCCCATTAACCATTGTGTAAGATTATTCCTTACAGCATGGTGTGATTTATACATATATAATTATGTACATCATGGGCTAACCTGAATAATTCAGCAATCATTGTTGGCTGTTTTATATGGCTATAGTACATTGCCTTGGATGATCTATAGGATTTAGTTTATACAGGTGGTACATTCTTAGGACCTCTGATATATCTCATGCACGCAGATTGGGTTAGTTAATAGTGGGGCCAGAGGGTATGATCTGTATGCATGTTGCACCTGTACACTGAAATCCTGAAAGATCTGAAACTAGTCAGTGGTGACGACTTTAGGTCCTCCAGTTGACGATACCTAAAACTACAGCTTTAGGTAGTCAAAATGATGACATTAGGGCATCATCCTGACGACCTGAGTTGTCAGTATGACAATACTGACAGTACAGAGTTGTCATACTGATGACCTAGGTTGTCAGGATGATGACCTAAAGTCGTCATTTTGACTACCTAAAGTTGTAGTTTTAGGTATCGTCAACTTGAGGACCTAAAGTGGTCACCGCTGACTAGTTTCGGATCTTCCAGGTTTTCAGTGTAATTACTTGAGTATTTTCCCATGCTCATACCTAAATCATGCTGGCTACCACGATGCCTCAGGTAGGCCTATAAGGCGCAGCTTATAAAGTTAGGCCCATATGCTAGAAAATACCCTCGCTGCACCTTGTAGAATCTGCCTAAAAAGGGTGCGCCTTATACATGACCTTGGATATTATACAAGAGAACAGTACTTGACTACTCTTGAAAATTAAGTCGCAGTTGCAACTTATAGGTCTAGCATAATTATTTTTGCACCTTATACGTGAGGTATTACAATAGTTCCCACCATACCTGTTTTCAATATATGTCACAGCCAGCCGTTGGCCTATGTATTTTTGTTCTAAATTAATCTTGATTATTTTTACAAGTACCAGCAGATTATTTCAACAGCTGCTACAGATTTAGGGTCTCTTGTCGTTGTGTGCAGTTATAATATATACATAGTATGTGCACCCAATGCTTTCAAACCTGTGTAGCCAATGTTCACTTCCATGGAATATTTCTGCATCATATTCACCGAGGTGAGGCTGTATGTGTGAGCCAGCAAGCAGAAATGGGGTTCCTGCGGGATTTAGTACCTGTTTCAGCCACCAAGGGGCACCACTATGGGCTAGATTAGAAAAATATGCCTAAAACTGCTATAGGCTACTTTTTTGTGGAGAATTCAAAGATTTTTGATAAAACATTCTATTTTGGGGGGAAGGTTCCATATTTGGCATTGAAAAGAATGTTTGTTGATTTCTGTTGCCATGGAAACATGATATTCATTCTAAATAAGAAAATTAATGATCTTATTTGGAGGAATGTTTCACAAGGTCCACTTTGCTGAAAACAGAATGAAAATATCATTTCTAGGTCAAAAGTTATGGGCAAAAGAAGGAAATTTTATGCTAATTTAGCTAATTAGCATAAATTATGCTAATTATAGTTGTATCTCATGACCATGGAGACATAGGGCTTATTGACATTCACGAAATGATCATACCTACCCATATTTAGCAAGCTATTCCTCCAAAACTAACAGGAGTATCTTCTCATGCAATATATCACTGTAAAGCTAGTTATCTGAATTTTAAAGTTGACTTTTAGCATGGAGCACCCTTTCTCCTTGCCTCTACACATGTATCCCACAAAGCCAAATATCGCTGCATCCATGGTTGTGGACATTTGCTTATGTACTCCACTTTTCCTTTCCAAGTTGTACGAATATTGTATGTGGAGAATTAGAGGGATATGGCTTTATGCCCAAGACTGTTCTCTCTGACTTTGTTGTACAGCTGAGTATAGGGATTATTGGAATATGGCTACTTAATGACTTAAACCTTCAGGCATTAAAGGATAACAGTATTGGGGAACAATAATAATTGCTGCAATCTAAAGTGTGTAGTCGTCAGCATTGATGAAGCAGCTGAAAAAGTATCAGAGAGAGGCGCATAGGAAGCAAATCTTTATTTCTTGGGTCGGGGTCTTATAGAGGGGGCTGGCTATACCTTTATACAGGCTTATTTAAGGGATGTTCCCATTATTGAGGGGCCCAGACCCATCTGGCGCCCTCCTTTCATACACTCCTGAATATGAGAGATGAAACATGTGTAGAGGCAAGGAGAAAGGGTGCTCCATGCTAAAAGTCAACTTTAAAATTCAAATCACTAGCTTTACATTGATATATTGCACGAGAAGATACGCCTGTTAGTTTTGGAGGAATAGCTTGGTAAATATGGGTAGGTATGACCATTTTGTGAATGTCAATAAGCCCTATGTCTTCATGGTCATGAGATACAACTTTAATTAGCATAATTTATGCTAATTAGCTAAATTAGCATAAATTTTCACTCTTTTGCACATAACTTTTGATCTAGAAATGATATTTTCATTCTGTTTTCACCATTGTGGACCTTGTGAAACGTTCCCTCAAATAAGATCATCGATTTTCTTATTTAGAACGAATATCATGTTTCCATGGCAACAGAAATCAACAAAAATGCCTATTTTGGCCCAAAAACATTCTTTTTAATGCCAAATATGGAACCTTTCCCCAAAAAATAGAATGTTTTATCAAAAATCTTTGAATTCTCCACAAAAAAGTAGCCTATAGCATTTTTAGGCATATTTTTCTTATTCTAGCCCATAGTGGTGCCCCCTGGTGGCTAAAACAGGTACTAAATCCCGCAGGAACCCCCATTTCTGCTTGCTGGCTCACACATACAAACTAAGGCAATCTTCACCATAATCTGTGCTTTCAACCTGAAACGGCGTAACCAATGCATCCCCGACCCCCGGCTCCACTGCAAATGGTCACTTCTAGTGTACTTCTGACTTTAGCCTCCAAATATTAAGCCATTACTTGGTAGCAGCAAAACCAGGCAGATGATCAATCGGTCAAGCAATTGTCTTTGAGCAACGGAGAAAAGTATATGAATATATAACACCATTAATTTTGTAGTCATGACTATTGTCCAGTTCCCACGTCTCGATGCTGTCTTCTTTATTTTTGATAACCAATATTGAAGATATAATTTGGTATCAACTATGAGCTATGGAATAAACTATAATCCTACAGAATTAGATTAATCTCTTCCAACTTTCTTGAAGGGGGAATAACGAAATAGCCTTCATCTTGAACCCAATATTACCAATACACACACACAAGAATTATTACGCTGGAGGCCTACAGCCAAGAAAACAATAACATTTGGTTAGATTATACTAAAAGATTGTACTCACTTCTCCTCTCATTGTCATTGGTGCCGTTGCCATCCTTGCTATTGGGCGTCAAGAAATTAGTCACCCCAAGTCCTATACCCAGCACCATGGTGTCTGGTAGTGTCTGGAACAGTCTCTAATCCAAAAAGTCCCTAATGAGCTTCTCAGTGAGCTCAGATCTGCTCGTCCTTCTTACTGAGCTGCACCTGTCCACCAGTGAGCTGCTCACTACGCTGCAGCCATACAGTCTGTATGCCACATGCGTGGGCGATCAGAGAGCTGCTTGCTAAGGATTAATTGCTCATTGTGTCACACTGCGTGCTCTAGGCGACTCTTGCTGGGCCCAAAGGCATGGGTGTGGTGTGTGTAGCGACGTAAGGGCAGGCACGACTGAAAGATGAAAAGGAAAATTTGTTAGAGGAGCGTTGGCGGTTGACAGCCGTGTTGTGTGGCATATAATTTCAAACTGTTCAAACCTTGAGATAATAATATTATTACAAGTTGAATAATATCAGAATATGTAAGTCCCATGTTGCAACAGTAACTTCTATTTATAATCATATTGGGAACCATCATCAGGGCTAATCCAGCTTCATTTGACAGGGCCTAGTTCCATATCTGCTGTAGTAATTACTGCCTAATTAGAGCTTAATCAGTGCCTCAGCAGCTTCTCTGATAATGACCTGTCAAGGCTACAATAGGTTAATCACACAGCCTCTCTTATATCCATAGTGTGCTATATTCCTATGCTACTAGGTGTGACAATAAGAAGTAATGAGAAGTAGATGGAGGGTACATAGACAAGGGCGTACAGCAGTGCAATGTATCTATATTGATGGGGTGGTAGTATTTAGGTTTCTTTTTCTTTTTCCAGAGGGTGCGGCCTGAGTGGAAGTAAAATGGCACTGCAGCAGTTAATCAAGGCCTATGCATATTTCACGATTTACAATTCTATATTCTTCCATGAAATAAATGAAGTATAGTGCACAGAATGACTTCATTTCTCCCCCTATCAAAGTGATGAAGTTATCTATGGAAGCCGTGAAGGGCCACACCAAAGAAAGACATGCACTTCAAAATCAGCATGATTTTCTTACAACCACCAAGATGAAGTTTGAAAAAGAATATTGCTGTCAAACATGATAATTTCCCCTGTCAAGTGTCAACGTGAAAAAGAAAATTGCTGGCAACATGATATTTTCCCCTGTCAACTGTCAAGTTAGAAAAAGATCTGCCATCAACTGTCAAGTTGACAGTTGACAGCAAAAAAATCATGTTGACACCAGATAAGAAAACGTGAATTTCCAATGTCAACTGTCAAGTTAGAGAATAATGTGCCGTCAACTGTCAACTTGACAGTTGACAGGAGAAAAAAATCCTCCATTTTATGTTGTTTCCATATTGGAGATAAAAAAGGTCAGGTTGAATTTTTTCAAGGTGTGGCCCTCCACGGCTTCCGTAATTATCGAGCATGCAGATAGGAATGATATCTTAGGATACACAATTATATTACTGGTCAGATATAATGTAAAGTGCTGTTTCTGGCACTAAGCTTACAATCTTCTGAATGTATATAGTCTATATAACTCTCAATCCATACTTGAAATTTAGGCTAGAAATTAGAAGGAGAAGTGTTAATGTGTGCAAGATCTTTAATTGGCATGGCCTTCCTAGAAATTGGATAATGTTAAAGAGCAAGAGAGCTGATTCACCGTAACTCTGAGTTACTGTTGGTCATTAAATTTTATCAAATGTGAGATCCAAAACTGTATACAGCGGCTTGTAGATCATCATTTCTTTGCTCAAGGCAGTACTGCTATATGATTAGTGAGTCCCAATTTAAAGGGATCATATATATATATATATATATATATATATATATATATATATATGTGGCCCAACGGGGGAGAACATGCCTCCGTGGGGGATTTTTTGTACTAGTTTTGGCCACCAGGGGGCAGTATATGGGTAAAACACTGACAAATATGCTAAAAAAAAGCTTTAGACCAATTTTTGATAAGGAATGCAGTGGTATACTTAAAATCATTCCATCTCCACTGAAAATGTTCCATTTTTGGAACGTTGGTTGCCATGTGAAATTCCTTCAGGAACCCAGAACTGAAAACAGCGCTAAAAAATCCCTTTAGAACCAATTTTATGACAAAAACATGACATTTCTTTGGTTATTTTTCAACAAATTTTTTTTTGCATTATTAGAGTTTATGATAGGATATAATGCATTTAGAGCTTATTTCCCATTTTCAGTTGTACACACCAACCTATGTTGGACAAGCAATTACAGCAAGACTATCAGAGATATTTTAGTTCAAGATATCTCATTTTAAAGCCCATGACTTAAACCTTAAAAAGTCCATTTCCCCTAGGAGTCTTGTTTCCCCTCACCTAGCCATATATATATATATATATATATATATATATATATATATATATATATATATATATATACATACATATATGTTCCTATATGGGCCTACCTGTAATCGCAAATATCAGTTAATGCACACACATCTATGTAGTTCATTACTTTGTCATGTCTTCTTCATCTCTTAGTAATTCAAACAGTGACGTTACTGAGTAGGACTTTGAAAACATTTTTTTTCTTCATTCACAACAATGGGAAGGAAGTTTTAATTAAGGAGACTGCAGTTCACTCGTGGTCATGCCTGTAGTTCACTGCTGATCATGTCCCCCTATGACGCTTCTCCAGGTCAATAAGCTCGCAATAACAAGTGTACATAAAGTCCTACCACAGCACCATTAGGTTAGATCTGATCATACTATGGAACTTATGGCCTAACATCGGGCCTCCCCAGCCCCAGGCCACCTTTAAAAGGGGTCTATGTCTTGCTTTTCTATCCTCTCTGAGTGTGGGTGGTGTCCATATGCGCGGGCACTGGCACATATTCATTCCTTGAATCTCCTCTTTCCTGTCCCCTCTTTCTTACATATGTCTGGTGTCCATATGCATGGGCACAGGCACATGTATTCCTTTGTGACGTGATGTCTAATGTACTTTTTCCGCCATGATCATGACCTTAGCTGTCAGCTTGGTGTTAAACAACCATTACTCACTCACTCACTATGGCCTAACATAGGTAAATGCCTATTGAGAGTCTGCTTAATAGATAGAAATGGTCTATTGTCACCTGCCTCTTTTCAGAAGAGTGTTGATCTTGGTTTACTCAGTCAGATTCCAGGCAGTCTTTCCTAACCCTTTTTAAAAAGACCATCCAACAAGGCTGGCCCTCTTAAGCAGGTATTCCACTGAAGCTGATTGAACCATTTCCCCCCAAATCCGGCAAAATCAAATTTGACCAAAATTGGGCAGAAATGTGGTGGGAAGATGGCTGCTTTGCTCCTAATTCAAAAGTGGGAACCAATCGGCTTCAGTTAAACATTTGCTTAACTCAATGCGTGGGTGGTAAATACAACCACTCATTTAATTGTACAATTCATATAAGTGCACTGCCAATGCAGCTCGGATTAAGATGTAAGTGCTTGGACCGTTGTTCTACTGTTGTTGTGACATTTCACTTACTTTTCATCAGCCTTTTGTGTCTGAACAAAATGGCTGCCAGAGGCAATTGGCAAAAAAAGGCTCCTGTGGCTTTTGTTCTGTTTTTTGAATAAGGGAGAGATAAAGGGAGAGGTCTAACTCTATGGTTGATCGGAGTGCCACAAGTTTAATTGGTTTGTTAGTGATGTACACTATTAACAGTTTAAGAAAGACATTATGCTATTTAAATTATACCTGGCAGTAATAAAGTACCTTAAACCTTTTAAGAATTCCTTACTTGAAGGGGTGGCTCTAAGATGGCCATAGGTCTTTGAGCTTTAAAAATTCGTTGGTTAGAACAAAAGTTATGATATTTTTAGTTTTTACACTCACATCTGCAAAGTCTGGGTGCGCCTTATACGTGAGGTGCGCCTTATACGCGAGGTATTCCAGGATTGCATCCCCACTAATTATCAAGAGATACTTATAACACTCCAAAGTTGCTCCATCCTTTCATGTTTCTTTAAGCAAAATGTCAGGAGTAGGTCTCTCTGGGGTCTTAGCTGCCTTTGGTTTTAGTCAGTCTTTTTGCTTCTTCTCTTCCTTTTACATTGTGGTTTGTTTAGATTCTCTCAACTAAATAGTCTCTGATATGCATCATCCCAGGCTTCATCTGGTTGGGAAATTCCATAGTTATGCACATAAGACTGTGGAGTTGGCCAATAACTACTTAAAGAAAGTCTATCAGTCACTCACCATCATTAAAATTAATGACAACTAGTCAAGCTTAACGCCTTCCATTTTCAGACATTTGTTCCTGACTAGTGATGGTGCCAGTGCAAACTAAACCATGCTACATAATTCACCATTCCCTCCCTCTATTTATCTCTCACCTCCTGCTACTCCCAGTCCATGCATATTTGATGCACCGTCCCGTGTGGCTTCCTTTGGCTTATATGTCATCACCCAGAAGCGCCTCCGGCTCCAACATTATACCAAGAAAGGCTATATTACAGTAGGTGTCTTGGGTTATAATATTATATGAAAACACTGGCATTCCCTATTCTGTAATGGGATGTGGCAAAGTTGGCTATTCCCATTGCAACCTGGGTAGAGCAATATTTGGAGATTATATCTGATATTATTTGACTAAATAATGCAAAGATGCTGTATCACTATTTAAAGTGCTGGCTTCAATGCCATAGTTTGGGTGAAGTTTTGCCAATCCGACTATTTTTTCTATACTTCAGCAATGTTTTGAATAACTGGATTAGCAAAAAGACACTCAACTTATGGCAGTCGAACCGACACTTAATATGAATTTAAAGCAAAGGTCAGTCATGGCGTTCAGAAGCCTGCAATCAAAGGTGTAATGATGAGTACATAGGATGTTTCTGGGAGAATTCTGCATCTTAGGCTCATCAGTGGGGCTACTCTAGCACAGGAACTACTGACCCAATCAGTATGACATGAGCTGCCCTCTTGGCTGCCTGGAGCATATTGATCCATCTACTATAAGACACAAGCCTTTATAAGGGACGTTAACTGGCTAAATGCTCTGATGGTGGATAACTATAGGGCACAGAACTTCAAAATTGAAACAGACTGCCTACCCTACAGATTCCCCTACAGACCTTTGCACACTTTAGGTCTATAGGCAGAATGCGCTGAATGGTAATCATTCGTTATATGGATATAATGAATAAGTTCATGGGAAAAGATATAGGTAGAGAGGGACTATTGGGAAATGTACCATAATATCTCATTATAAAAGACACACCCAAATTTGAGGGAAATGCTTCAAGATGCATCTGGGAAAGTATTTAGCATTATTCAGATATTATTGTAATCCCCCCAACTATAAAGTACACTTTGGCCAGTCCTACAAGGTGTGCTATGTGTCCATCCTTGCATATAAAAGCTGTGATATACGCTAAGTTCACAAGACGTTAGAGTGAAGAATCGGGCCATTTAAAATGGAATCCAGTATCTTAACAGCCACATCTCAAGCCTTTACTTCCCATTTGCCGCAGGAGAACACACTATGCAGCACTTTTTACCAATTACAGTGGCAGATTGAGAAGCGGAGTGGGGGTAGAGTTGGGGGTGAGGGAGATGGTGTGCCCACTCCCTTTGCCCATGCATGAGTGTTATTTGCTTGCTTGCTTTTTACACTAAATTCATCCAAACATAAGAAGTACTGCCTCTTGTTAGGATACGCCCTCTCTAAATCTTGGTTCATTGCTCAATAGTCGGTTGATGTGTACCAGTCCCACCCTTCAGGTTTTGCCTTTTGGAAAGGCTGATACCTCAGTAAATTAATATATTTTTAATTGCAGCTCTGTTTATCCTTTTGGAATACAAAAAGAAAATTATTTTCTCTTCAAACATTTTGTCCTTGCAAGTTTTGAAAATTGAAAAAGTGAGGTTGTCAAACACCGTCATAAAATACGCAATAACATATTCCACCTATTAGAAATTTAGTCATATGTAAGCATTTTACATATTACTTTCAGAATGTCATCCCAAGGACACATATACAACAAGACCACGCTGATTTGCTGGGTCGAACCTAACCTTCAAGGATCCTTGTCTCAAGGAGAAAAAGGAGACAGGCATTGATGGGGAAAGTGGAGAATAATTGATTGGGGTAATTGGCAGAAATTTGACAAGTGGCAAGCAGGTATGATGTGCCCAGTTGACTTAATGATCAGGTGGCCTTTACAGGGAGCAGCACGTGAGAAATGTCACTACACAGTGGGTATGCACTTGGGTGTGGTGTTGGGCCCGTATACCACAAACAGCCCTTAGGCCTCAAACAGGTATTCATTTGAGGCCTAAGGGCAACCACGGGCTCTTATGCCACAAACTTGGCACTAAAGCACAAATGCCCTTATACTACAAACGCCCTTATGCCACAAATGCCCTTATAGTACAACAAATGCCCTTGTACCACAAACACGCTATTGCTATTGATACATTTCACTTTTACTCTCATAACTTGAATTATGTATCCCCCCTGCGATTTTTGTCATCCTCTTGAGAAAAAGATGTCTGAGGTGCTCCAACACTTTTTTCCCTTTCTTTTTTGCTGGCTGGCTAAGATGTGCCTCATTACTGATGTAGCTTAGTACCATATATTTGTATCATAACTTGGATTATTTGTATCATAACTCGAATATTTTTGGATCAACATTAAAGGAACCCCTGAGGAGAGAAGTGAAAGAAATAATTCTGAAAAATTGTTTTCAAATGGCCAGTATTTTTGGGCATCGGGTCACCTTTTTCTCAAAAAAAGGTACATTTTCCTGTTAGCCAATGCATGATAAATTGATCAAAGCCTGAGATTGGAAATTCCTTCCAGCAAAATGTTAAAAATTCCTGGTGGTCTGAGGAAAAAAAACGAAATTTTTCTATTTTGAAAACAGAATCCCGGGGGCAGACCCATAATCCATAAAGTTGCATGCAATTTCCGTAATACATGCAGCAACTAGTTGCGTGCAACAGTTGCGTGCAACTAGCTGCTATGTGTAACTCAGGCTTTTTTCTTCTTTTTTTTTTGTTATAGCAAAATGGCCTTACCCTATTTCCGTACACATAGATATTTCATAGCAAAATACTAGGCATATTCTTCTCATGAGGGGTAACCACAGGATAATAGTGCCACATTTGTGGCATAAGAGCCCATGGTTGCCCTTTGGCCTCAAACGGATATCTGTTTGAGGCCTAAGGGCTGTTTGTAGTGTAAGAGCCCGACACGTGGTAAGTGGTATGTGATGAGTGGGTGGGGGTAGCTCTGAGTGGCCGTATACATTGGTATGTTATAGCTTTGTCGTTTCACGGGAGCCGAATATCGAGAAATAGACAGTTCAATAAAAGCTAAGAGTTGTATACCGTATTCATGACCAATTCGAAGTGTGTCTCTGCTTTCATTTTATATTGTATTATACCATTACTCATACCAATAAACATTTAATAATGAAAGGTTTAAGGGGCATACATTCTTGCGTTTATGCCTAGAATAGAGACTAGTCCCACCAATGTGACTGTTGTTCTCCACAATAAAAGATATTTGCTAAACGATTGGGTGTGTACTAAATATGTATCACATGGAGGAGTTGTACATGCACACTTTAGCTGTCTGGGTGGTAGTAGTCTATAGACATTGCGCTTTGCTACAGGCACGCACTCATATATTAAACATGAGTAATACCTGTGTATTAGTGTATGGAGTTCATTGTAAAGGTGCCTTTTTAACACCTCTTCTTACTATGTTTTGAATACTGAAAATACAGTAGAATCCCCACGAATGACTAAAACAAAGGCTGTAAAGAGGAAGAATTTGGTCTTGGTCGGAATTTTTTTTTAATACATTTTGCATGTTGCCCAATATCCTACTTTATGTGGAAATGCCGTGGAATCCCCGTGAATGTCGGGAAATAAAATAATTTGGTCTTTGTCGTGAATTTGTTTTGAAAAGAAATTTGCACAATATTCCACTTTATGTACTTGTAAAGTTCTACATTCAGACATAGAGTAAGTTTCCTTCTTCCTTTGCTTTCCTTTTTTTTGTAACTGCGTTCAACCTTTGTTTATGCTAAAAATGGCTCGCGCCAGATGGTTCCACATAAAAACTTTATCATCAAAGACATGTTACCTTCAAAGACACCACACGTCCCAAATGTGTTTCTTTTTATAAACAAAAATAGTATATGTATACCATAAGTACATGCAATTTCCTCTATTTTCACAGAAAGCACCAGCAGTAACCATAATTATTATGATTTATGGACACCTATGACACGTGTGCGTCACTCCTTTCTCAACTCTACAAACCACTAACCAAAGGTTATTATCACAAATAAATACCCCTATGACGTCAAAGATCAGAGAACAAAGTTGTCATTAGGCTATCAGATAACGGTAGGTGATATACGATTAGTGTAGGTATTTGGACAGTTTCTATAGAATTGTGTGATAACGGATACACATGCGTCACTGGCTTAGTCCTTTATATAGCTACTGTAAATCCTCTTGTATTAATCGCAGAGATACGACAACCAGATGCTTATTGTGGCTTACAGGTTCCAAAAGTCAGGGTGTGACTTGTACGAGGGTATACAGGTATTAGACACTACAGAACAGAACTGACCCTTAACTGTTGGAACTACCAGGGACCCTCGTTAAACTGAACAGTGAACCACTGTAATTGGATTGTAGTGAACCAGTATAGTTTGTACAAGAAGCCCCAGGTGGCAGGATGGTGGTGCACAAATGTACATGGAATCGTTGTGAAAATAACGACAGATCTCTGGCGAATTTGGAACAAGGATTCGGTCCGATGACATTTTTTTTTTTTTTTAACATTGTTGGTGAGGCTTATATCTTATTCACAAAGTCAGGGTGTGGGTTATACGAGGGAATTTACGGTGGCAGAGTCTTCAGAACTACATTGTTGCACTATTCCAAACCTTTGGGGTTGTATCAATCCCACAGGTCGGTACGATATATGAATGCAGGCCTAATGAGTTACTTACTGGACTGTTACCCCAGCCAAATAGTTACAACCCAAAGAAGTATAGGCCCTTTACGGTATAACCACAGGGGAATATGAGTGAATGAAAATAGGTCACAAGAGTCTAACCATTACATTGCAAACACATGTGACAAAGAGTCTCAATATTGGACAGGAGGCCATAGCATATTATGCCGTAAGTATGAGTGATTTCGGAGAAAGGCTCAAAGATTCAAGATAATAAAGAGATTAATATACTATGACGGACACACAATCATATCAAGGCCCCACTATAAAGAATTAATATGTTTTGTTTTTGTTTGTGGGTCCGCTCATAATAGCCCTTGAAGGCTTAACCAGAGAGGAGCATGGACCTAACATTGCTATATTATGCTGTATAATGAATTAGATGAACACAACCGAACCCCGGTCTATTGTAGCAATGCAAACGCAGAGCTTCTAAAGATACGAATGTTGCCTCAGATGTCCTGAAGGTAACAAGAGTGTAGAGGTTGTTCAGAATTACAGATTGGAAATAAAAGGCAACCCTGCATATATATATATATATATATATATATATATATATATATATATATATATATATAAATATGTATATATATATGTATATATATATATATATATATATATATATATATATATATATATATATATTGACCAAGCAAAATTCAACGTTGACGTAGGTAAGTTCAAATATATTGCAGTGAATTGGGGACACGAGGGAGGCCTGCATGTTATGTTTTTTTGATAGGGGTGATCGATTTGTTATCATTTATATCAATCAATGCCATGAATCAATATAAAAACCTAGTGATCGAGTAATGCCAATACGTTATTGATGTATAATTAGACCCATGGGCAATGTAACTAGACCTATCAGCAGTGGCCTTAAAGTGCTCTGTTCAAAGCCTTGTCAGAGATAAAAGCCATTGCTGACATGTATGAATATCTATCACAATGCCAGGGTATTCATGTATTATATAATAGCTTACATTATGGGGGTATAGATGGATACTTGATATAGAGCATGTTATGGGATTGAGACCAATACTGTCGCCAGTACTATAAAGAGGGGGAGATTCTGCTTTGGGCTATAGGTTCCCAGGAAATTTAATGGCAGATGTAGGCCTCCTATGAACATTAAAAGCATGGTTTATGGTTTAGAGAACATTGCCTGGATCATCACTGACTGCCACATAGACACAATGTTTTAAGCCATGTTGATAAAATGAAACAGAAAGCGAAGATATATATATTGTCAAAAGAAAATTAACGAAAGGAAAAATTCATACCGTAATGGCCAGTTTAAGTGTCGGGGTCATAAATTAGCGCTGGTCTTGAATACACACTGGGGTAAAGTACAGTGGCAGATCCAGGATTTGAAAAAGGAGGCGACACGACCCAAAAGGAGGGGGCGCACTCCCTATTTTTGGGCAAATCTTGGGGTCCAAAATATGTAATTAAACTCTTAAGTACTGGAGAAGAGGGGGGTGCGTGCACCCCTGCACCAACCCCCCCCCCCCACTGTATAGGGGTACTGAAATTAATCTTAGGCAAAAAAAGGAAAATAATCAGCTAAGTGTCTGTCTCCTATACATAAGTGCCAGGGGTTCCGTGGGATTGAAATCAATGGTCGCCTGTGCGCTATATATATATATATATATATATATATATATATATATATATATATATATATATATATATATATATAACCAGCCTCTGTATGGATAAACCATTACATGACCCCACCCCCACACACACATCAGAGCCCATATTGCCCATGACCTGCTAGGGTGACACATGAGACTCATAGTGAGCCGCTCACTATTGCCGGCTCACGCCTGCTGCTGGTCCCAGCCTTACACCACGCAGGGCACCAGTAGTTCTGAGCTGCTCATGAGACCTCGAGGGATCTGCTCATGGATGGGGCAGGCTGGCTACAGTGCAGGTCCTCAAGAAAACCATCAGCGCCCTCGTGTCTGTCAGGGGCCCTTTCTCTATGAATAATAAATACAGGCAGGAGACCCAAGGGCAGCTCATCGCCCATAGTGATACATACTAGTCTATAGCCTCCTTGCCTCTCTCTCTCTCTCTCTCTCTCTCTCTCTCTCTCTCTCTCTCTCTCTCTCTCTGCCGGTCCCTGTCTCTTTGTCTTTGTGTCTCTCACTCAGTCTGTCTATCTCTCTGTCTGTGTCTTCCCCTGTCTGTCTGTCTATGTCTTTCACTGCCTGTCTGTCTCTGCCTGTCTCTGTCTCTCTTCTTATCTCTCTGTATCTCCCTCAGTCTCTGTATTGCTCTGTGTTGTGTCAATTTGCCTGTTGCTCTCCGTCATTTTCTCTGATCATCCTCCAGACCCCACCCCTTTCCCTTTCAGTATTACAATACAATCTGTCAATTTTGGACCCCTTTGTAACATGGACTATGACCTCACTAAGTCCTTTTCAAAACCACGAGGAATGGCATGGCTGCTCTATAGTGGGTTCCCATGTTTGACTTGCCAATGATAAAAGGGGAGTGTCCCCCCTTTATGGCTTGCTCAGCGTTGATTATGCGGGAGCGACCTGCTCTTGATTTGCTCATACAGATTGGCTGATGTTATGATAGTGTTGTACAGCCATGCCCGTGTCCACTGAAACAAGCTTGTATTATGCAGAGGGTAGTGTGTAGGCTAGAATAGCGGTCATTCTGATGATAAACTAGGGAAACAGGGTAGATGGATCATTACTAAAATTACTGACCCACATACACACTCAGACATTTGTGCAATATGTCATTTAACATATAGCTATCAATAAACAGTGATTTTCTGAGTTCTGAATTAAATTAGCAAAGTGATTTATCGGAAATACATTAACAGGGTTTGGAATGAAAATAGCCTGAGAGGTATGGAAGAAGAAAGTCGAAACCATATGGAAGACATCCTCTGCACATAATCAGCACAACATGGGCAGGCCATCAGGTGTATTAAAGAAAGGTTTCAGTCAACCTACCTCCAGTTTATATATTCCCCTTCCTTATACGGGTCCTATACGTGCTGGAGGCGAGCTACTGCTCACCCAACACGTCCCCCATCTCTGCTACTGGAGAAGGGATATTAAGGATGCAGGATGAGCAAATCGGTAATGCTCACATTCAGAAGGCCATAGGACAAGTGAGCATATCCCACATAGGCGATCTGGATAATCCCTCCCTGCTAAGAGGGCAGCCACCCTGAGGTCCTGGCTGACAACCTGCAGGGTGCTAGTCCTGATGTATTAAGAGATAATCCTAATCCAGTGCTGCTGTAGAGACAAATGGTTAAAGTCTGGTGTGTTAAGGTAAGGGGGATAGCCAGTGTAGATTATGGAGGTGTTGTTAATGTGTAGGTGTAAGGGTTGGGAATTTCTGTAGGTCCTTGTTCTGTGGTTGGGTGGGTGTGGCAGGCAATGTACTTCCTCTCTCCTCCTGGAGGTGGTGTCACTACTGTCGCCCACTAACAACCACCACTACCACCACTGCTTGCTGCACCACCAACGCTGGCAGCACCATCAGAGCACCACCACCGTTAGTAGTCCACCACAGTCCCCTTCCCTAGTCGGGACCTGCCTCCTTCTACTCCTCTCACCATGGAGCGGCTTCCTGTGCCCTGTGTAGCTGCAATGAGCTGCTCCCAACACAACCTATTGCTCACAATACCCTCCTTATTGCTCAGAAATGATCGCAGGGTCCTATATCTTCTGTATCTGTACAGTATGGGGAATCCACGGGTTGGTCACAATGATGTGTCTCTGCTGTGGTGAGCAGCTCAGGAGATGCAAAATGCAATATTGGCCCTTCTTTACCTCTGCCTCTGTCTCCCTCCTCCTGTGCGTGGGTCAGCCAAGCGCCAAGTACCAGTACTGCTGGTGATGCTGCTGCTGGTGATGCTGCTGCTGGAGCTGCTGGAGCAGACACAGGAGGAAGGGGTAAGGCTCCTACCCCCACCCACCCATCTCCCTCCCTACCAAACACTCGCCTACCTATCTACTCCCCAGCGGCCCCCTACCTCTGAAATCTCTCGCCATGCAAGGAGTCTATACCGCCTCCTCCTGGGCGGAGAAGGGTACATGTATGTTTGATCCCTTCACGGTTAGTGGGCAGTGTTCACGTTAGTTCTCCTGGGTGCTGGCCTTCCACCCTGACCCCAGCACCCTCATAGGATGGCGATATGTGTAAATGTGTGTGGGAGGGAAGGGGTATTGGGTTTGAGGGAAAAGGGGATTCCGGGAAGAGAAAGCATACAAATGGCGAGGTGGTCAGGCGGTTCCCGCTCAGCCCTGAAGGAAAATCGATACATAAGAGGACGTGGAGGTGAAGTGGGTGAAGGAGGAAGAAGGATACAGGAACTGCGTGTTAAGATTAGAACGACAGGAGGAGAGAGGAGGGACAAGGAGGAAGGCATCACTGGCAGGGAGTGATGGGGGGGGAGGTGCTAGATTGTAAGGATTTAATTTTAATTTCTTCACAGTAGGATGAAGTAGAGGGCGATCTACAACCCTCTGTCCCCCCCCCTCTCTCTCTCTCTCTCTCTCTCTCTCTCTCTCTCTCTCTCTCTCTCACTAACCAGTCTCTACAAGTGATGAAGTGATGCTCTATATACACACTTATTGGAGGTGTAAGGATGCAAACTATACCACCACCCGCCCAACACCATACAATCAGACTTTCTGCATGCATAACATCCTGGACAATGAAAAATGTCAAAATTGTCTGGCAATGACACAAAGAGGTAATGAAGTGGACCTCTAAGTAGCAGCCCTCCCCCCCCCAAATCACCTACAGTAGATCTATTGTGTTCAGTGGTTTAGGATACAGAGGCCAAGTCTCCACAATAATGGGACAATGGTGTGTTGCTGTGTGATGGGGGTTATGGTTGCTTTATGCCCATAGTCTCCTATAGGTCACTAGGATTTGCATGGCTCATTTGCGCGATAAAGGCCACATGGACTATGGATTTTAAGAGTTATATACATCAGACCTGTTGGTGCTATTCTAAGTGGTGAGGGCATTAGGGGAAACAGCAGGGTGGTTTCTCATCACATACCACTCGCATATTAGACATGACCACTTCATTCCTCTCCAATTTCAATTAATGGAAAAATGGGGAGGAAACCTGCCAGGTATTCTGAGAAAGAGGTTATATCTTAATCAGTTTAGAGCTGTTACTCATGCTGGATAACCAGGTCAACAGCACCCTCACTCATGATTGGCCCAGAACATCTAAGATGGGAACTGGGATTTTCTGTCCCTGGCAGCATGCATATATGGGAAAGGCAGGAGCCAGGTTCATCATGTATTGCCTCACACCATCACTAACCTCTCATTTCTCTTTTGCCCATAAAACCTTTAAAAACCCCTCACCTTTATAGTCATCTTTAGATGTACATAGAAAGAGAATGAGGGAGGTTTCTCTCATTTTCCTAGAGGTGGACTTAATAAGGGGGGCTGGGAACAATTCCTATGCTGAACCTATACAAATATAGCCTTCTTACGGGTTTTTACTTATTAGTTTAGGGTGACTTAGACATGTATCTCTCTGCCCAGCAAAAGCATCAATTGGTCAGGTCTCAAATAACTCTGCCCAGCGAAAGCAATTGATTGGATCTCAAATTGCTCTGCACAGCAAAAGCATTGGTCAGGTCTCAAGTCACAGGCTCTGCTGTCTTCCTCGATGTCAACAAGTACATTTTGCCAGCCTGGCAACTTGCCATGAGATCAAAGTTGTTATGGCTGCACACACATACCATCCTGTATTATCACCATAGAGGGATGAACCGGGTAATATTATAATAAGAAGGAACCTATAGCTACTGTGAAGGGAGCCATAATAATGAGGACTTAAAAGACAGTTCTGAACCTCTACCTGGGAGTGGACTAAATGACTAAATAGACCTACCTATACTGGAGGTAGTAGTCTCCACTGCAGATCTCGAGGCCAGACGCTCCACTTGGGGGGTATAAATCATTTCAGATTGTAGAGAGGCCGTGGATTTAAGTTGGATAAGGGGGGACTATAAAGTATGCTCTGCCTTCAACTTCTCCCCAGGTCAAGAAGGTTAGATACTATAGGAGAGGTCACTGAGAGAATTGTCCATGGGTAGAGTGTGACAGGCCACCCCCTCTACCCCCCCCCCCCCATCAAACTAGGTGCCCCTGTGTCTTCATTGTTGATTTTTCTTGAGGATAAATGTGGTTTATAGAGCTGTGGTATTCCTTTATCAGGGTGATACTAAAGGAGAAGAAGGAACCACCTAGACCAGAAATACCTGCCGAATCCAAATTTTGTGATTATGATTCTCAGAAATTGACTAAAAGTACCCAAAAATAAGGTTTAATGAAGAAAATATTTTAAAGATGTAAAAAAATATTCAAAATGATGAGAAGTCTTTATAGACACAACATTGAAACCAGAGTTAGTACCTCAATGCACATATCCAAATGTCTGCCTATCTCCCAATCTGACAAGTATTCCAACTGTGCATTATTCTGCCTATCTCACATACTGCCTATCCCTTGTCTACCTATCACTCATACTGCATATCTCTTGAATCCAAAGCATCTTAAGTTAAGTGAGGCTCCTAAAAGGCCTGGATACTAAAGCTTACTCCTTACTTTAGCTAATCTTCTCTAATCCTATAGTTTCCCATAGTTTACCTACCCTCAATCTGCCTATCATTAATTTTACCTATCCCTCATGGTGACTATCCCTCAGACCACCATGTTTAAACTGTATTGTTCATCTGTTCATTTAGGCCCTAATTGTTAACAGTACATTGCTTATCATGTCTGCCATTTTGATCCTACCTATCCTTAACGATGCCTTTCATAAAGCCTACCTATCCTTCATTATACCTATCCCCCAACTCTGCATATCCCTCATATTTGACTTGCACATCTGTCGCTAGCACCCATGTCTTCTTGTTTTACATTTGCTGATCTTACAAGGTACTCTCTGTGCTTTTCCCTCAAACTGGATATTGCTCATGCTACCTATCCCCCTTGCTACCAATCCTTATGAATGCCTATCCCTCATGCTCTCCATATTGCTTTCATACCATCTCAGCTCAGTCAGTCTGACCGGCTCTCTCTATACATATCTCAGCTTGTGTGCAATTTCTTCCACCTGTCTCCAGGTCTATGCCTTGTGAAATATACCTATCCACCATTATGCCTTTCCTCCATTCATATCATTATATAGGTAAACTAAAAGATATGCAGCATGAATGATAGGTAGATGTATGAATAAGGTGGACTGTAACCAGTATGTTAGGTGATGGGTTGACTAAGAAATGGTCATCATAATGAAGGTTGGTTGTAACAGGTAGGTTAAAAGAGTTGAGATAGGTAAGAGAGCTATATAGAGCACATGGGGGATAGGTAAAGATGGGTAGTAAGGGGGATAGGTAGTATGAGCAATTAGCAATTTGAGGAATAGGCACAGAGTATGTTGTAAGATGAGCAGACATAAAAAAAAACATAGTCCTAGGGTCAGATGTGCAAGTCAAATATGAGGGACTTGCAGAGTTGGGGGATAGGCACAATGAGGGATAGGCTTCATGATAGACATTATCAGGGATAGGTAAAATTTAAGTAGTAGACATGGTAAGGAATGTACTGTTAACCAATAAAGACTTACATAGCAGAGAATCAGTGCAGATTAAACATGAGGGTCTGAGGGATAGTCACATGAGGGATAGGTAAAATGAATGATAGGGAGATTGAGGATAGGAGGATTAAAGGAAAGAAGGAACAAATAAGATAAGGTATGGTGAGGGGTAACCATTATAAGTTAAGCCTTTTAAGGGATAACCAGATTTAACAGTAGATGTTTTGGATTGAAGAGATAGGTAGGATGAGTGATAGGTACACAATTGATATGCAGTATGTGGGATAGGCAGAGCAATGCACAGGCCCAGAATTTGCCTGACTGAGATATAGGCAGACATTTGGGTATGTGGGTTGAGGTGTTAACTCTGATTTACATGTTCTATATTTAAAGATTTCCAATCATTTTCAATACCATTTTTTTACATTTTCAAAATATTTCCCTCATCAAGCATCATTTTTGGGTACTTTCAGTCAAATTCTGAGAATTAAGACCATCATTTTTGAATTTAGCAGGATTTTTTAGCTTAGATGGTCTCTTCATTTCATCTGGTATCCTTTTCATGAAGATACATGATAGCTCCAGAGCCCCCCTTATCCTACATAGGGCTCAATACTGAACACACAAGGTCACCTAGTTTCATGGGGGGGGGGGGGGGGTAGAGGGGGGTTGGCCTTCACTATAGGACTGTATGGACTGAACTATCCTATACTGTTATATCTTTGCCCAGGTGGCCAACATGGATCCAACCAGAGTAACCTATGAAAGAGGCCTATCTATGAACACGAACACATAGCCTTAACATTCCCTTACTTCACTAGTATCTACAAATGATGAAGTGATGGTAAAATAGACACACTTATTGAAAGTGTAGGGATACAGGTCAAGCCATACCACCATACACTCAGGCTTTCAACATGCTTAACTTCCTGGGAAAACAAAATTTCAAAATTTTCTGACAACAGTGCAAAGGGGTGATAAAATAGACATCTAAGTAGCAGCCCCCAAAATCACCTACAGTAGTCACTCTATTGTGTTCCATGGTTTGGGATACAAAGGCCCAGTCTCTGCGATGATGGGGCAATGGTAGAGGACACATGGACTATGGGTTTGAGGAGTTATATTCATCGGACCTGTTGGTGGTAAGGGCATTAGGGAAAACAGCAGGCTGGTTTCTCATCACCAAACCACTCTCAAATGAGACATGACGGCTTCATTCCTCTCCAACAGGGGCGTGGGAAACAGTTTCAGAGTGGGTGGGACCAGGGGGGGTTCTGCAATTTTTGACCTCCCTTCGCTTGACCTTTTAGTTTTGACCTTTTGAGGAGTTGACCAAAAGTGGGGGGGGGACATGTCCCCCTGTCCCCCCTGTTTCCACGCCCATGTCCAATTTCTATTAATGGAAAAATGGGTAGAACATCTTCCGGGGTCTTCCTAGAAAAGGGGTTTGCTGCTGTGAGCATGCATATAGAAATGGTTTGATCCATGTCCACCCTGACCTGCCTTACACTATCGATAACCTCTCATTTCTCTTTTGCTCATAAAACCTATAAATAGGACCTCCCTAAAAATAGAACCACCATGAACAGTATCTGTCCATCCTCAGTGGTCTATTTGGGTTTACATAAAAATATCAAAAGGTAGTACATTCCCCATCCTTATAGTAATGTTTAGATGTACATGGAAGGGCGCATAATTATATTGAAGTTGACACAGAAAAAGAGTGCATTAAAGAAGAAATCCCTCCATCTATACACCCAGCACCACCCAGGTGCCCAGCAACCTACTTACCCATTATAAAACCACCCTACTCTATTCAACAATACACTCTTGGGACTTAAATGAAATGGAGGAAGGAGAATGGGAGAGGTCGCACTGCTTAGAGGGAGGCTTACTAAGGAGGGCTGGGAAGAATACCTGAACCTATACTATAGCATTCTTATGGGCTGTGTATCATTGGATAGTTGGTGCCTATCATTAAGCTATGGCTTAGGTATGTATCGCTCTCCCCAGCGAAAGCATTGGTCGGGTCTCAAATCGCTCCGCCCAGCAAAAGCATTGGTCGGGTCCAAAATAGATCTGCCTAGTGAAAGCATTGGTCAGGTCTCAAATCATGGGCTCCACTGTCTCCCTCGAAGTCTACAAATATGCTGTGCAAGGCTGGAAACTTGCCATGCGATCAGAGCTGCAAACACACATCATCCCAAGTTATTACTATAGAGGGATCAACTGGGTAATATTAGAGGAAACCTATAGCTCCTGTGAAGAAAGTCATAAGTGGGAGGACTTAAAAGGAGGTAAACAGGTTTGAACCCTTACCTGGGAGTGGACTTTGTTATGCGAAAGGACCCAGTCTGAAACGGGACTATACAAGGGCCCTCCACCACAGGGTGAATAGGTTATAAATGGTAGAAGTGGAGATGCCCTACACTGGAGGGCATTATCATAGAGTCCTTATCCTTTGAGTCTCCACTGTAGATCTAGAGGGCAGACAGTCCATTTACTGGAGGGCCAGAAGTTTTCATCACTACAGGATTGGAAAGGCCCTATGACGCAGAGAGTCTCTCCATCGGATGGTCAGAAATCTCTTCACTAGATGATGAAGTGGGCATATGTACCTATAATATTATGATAGAGTGTCTCTACACTATAGGGATGGGGAGTTAAAAATCTTCTTTTTCTTTTTTCTTGTTTAGATTGTAGAGAAGCCCTGGCTTTAAGGGGGGTTAGAGTTGCTATACCAAGGGGGGGGGTATAAAGTACCCTCTGCCTTCAACCTGTCCCCAGGAGGCGAACATCGATCCCACCACTCACGGGAGCAACAGGCGCATCACTAGGCTGCAATAGGGCATGCACTGGAGATGAGCTGCTCTGACAAGTAAGGGCTTAGTGAGAGCCGCTCCATAGCCTATGGACTGTGGGTTTAGCCATTGCCTAGTATAGCTGGGACTAGCTATTAAGAGTTTCCCGATAGTATAGTATGCAGCGTCAATTACATATAATCTAAATGTGTAAAATAATTTTGGTTCAATAGACCTGAATGGAAATGTAATATCCTATTAATTTGATTTCATTAAGATGACATCCAATGAACAATGACCTTGTCTTGAGGCAGAATATTTTATCTATTATGTTGTAAGATTGCGGAGAATAGTGTATTATGTCGAATGTGTACTTTGTTTTTTGAAGCAAGAAGCTTTGATAGATTGGGATCCAAATTAACGGTACCTTCAGACATTTTAAATCAAACTAAAAAATGTGTACTATATGGCTCATTTGCACGATTGAGGCCACATGGACTATGGATTTTAAGAGTTATATACATCAGACCTGTTGGTGCTATTCTAAGTGGTGAGGGCATTATAGAATTACTGTCTTCTGGTCCCACAGTCAATTAGATACATGTTATCTGGCCCCCAGTCATATGGCTGCAAACAAACTAGCCGCAAAATTATGTGGCCCCTATGTCTTTTGGCATAAATTTAGCCTCTTCTCATTGTACGTCATTGTACGTCATCATACATCATCGTACGTCATCGTTGACGTACGATAACGTACAATGCTGTACCATGGTTACAATGTTGACTGGAGGCACTGATGACGTACTGGATACACTGATGACGTGCTGGAGGCACTGGTGACGTGCTGGAGCCATCTATAACGTACTGGAGTCACTGATGACGTACTAATGATGTATGGTGACATATGATGACATACTGGGGGCACTGATGACATACTGGAGACACTGATGATGTACTAATGATATAATATGGTGATGTACCTTCAATGAGGGAAGGTGATAAGAGTTTGAATAAGGGTGAGATGATGGGGTACGATGATGTATGATGATGTATTATGATAACAGATAGGTATGATGATAATGGATGAAGTATGAGACTGTAAGAAGAAAAGAAAATTCAAAAATTCATGGGAAAGGGGTAAGTTGCGGCCTGGTGACAGGGGGCCTAATGACATAGGGGCCACATGAATGGGGGCCAAATGACAGGGGGCTAAAGGGAAGAGGGGCGAAATGACTGGAACCCGGCATGAGGGTAAACAGCAGGGTGGTTTCTCATCACATACCACTCGCAAATTAGCCATGGCCACTTCATTCCTCTCCAATTTCAATTAATGGAAAAATGGGGAGGAAACCTGCCAAGTCTTCCGAGAAAGAGGTTATATCTTAATCAGTTTAGAGCTGTTACTCATGCTGGATATCCAGGTCAACAGCACCCTCACTCATGATTGCCTCGGAACATCCAAGATGGGAACTGGGATTTGCTGTCCCTGGCAGCATGCATATATGGGAAAGGCAGGAGCCAGGTCCAACATGTATTGCCTCGCACCATCACTAACCTCTCATTTCTCTTTTGCCCATAAAACCTATAGAAAACCCTCACCTATATAGTAATGTTTAGATGTACATAGAAACAGAATTAGACTAAACAGCATTAGACCTAAATTACAACTGGTGAAAAAATCACCTCTACATCAAGGTCTGATTTTTTGGAATTCCCTCAACCATCAGACACAAAAACTCGAGAAAAAGGAGAACTTTAAAACTGCCGTTTCTAAAATTGACTTTACAATAGTTAAAAGACAATGATGCGACCTGCCAGTCCAGTGCATAAGCACTGCTCGCCACTTAAAGCACAGTGGCAGATACAGGTGGGGGGGGGCGAACGGGCCTTGGCCCCCCCCCCAAAAAAAAAAGAGGAAGAGAGAAGAAAGAGGAGAAGGAGAGGGAGACAGAACATGGTGTTCCATATACCATTAGAAAGATCATAAGGATGCTAACTGTTGGTTTCTTATATAAATGTAATGAATGCTGATTTTTTTCCAGAATTTTAAAAGAATTATTTCTCTTCTCGAGGGTTCAAATAAACCTTCCAGTGACCCCCCCCTCCACACACACGAACACACGAACACACATACACACCCTGTCCCTCCCAGTATGTCTGGTCCATTACATGTATGTGTGACTTGCACTTTGCTGTTACAGCACATCAACAAGGCTGTGTATGAAGTGTGACAATGGGGGGGGGGTCTGGGGGCATGCCCCATGGAGAACTTTTTAACAATCTAAAACAGAAATGATGCATTCTGGTGCATTTTAGCCTGCCATATCGCTGATAACCATGCTCATCTCCACCAAATAAAAAGGGAAGTTGATGCACATAAATGCAGCTTTCAACTTGTCTGGTCTAATGAGATTCTATTCTGTGTCTTTCTTTTATGGAGGGGGGGAGGGGGTGATCTTGGTATAGTTTTGAGCTGAGGATATTCATGCATACAGAATGCACCATTTGACCTCCAGGATTCAAAAATTTTCCTGGGGATATCCTCAGACCTACAACCTACAATGAGGATTGCAACTCAATGTATGTTTACTTTTAAGGGCCAAGTTGAATATGTATATTGTGGTATGATTGTGAAAATGCAATCAGAAAGCATTGGTTCAATTATTGAGTTTCACAATTTTCTTTGGCAGAGAAGAGTTGGGAGTGCATACATGTATGTAAATATGGTGTGCCAGAATGCCACAGAATGCACCATTTCAAGTATTATATTTCAAAATCTTATGGGGGGGCCAAGCCCCCCCCCCCCAACCCCTAAACTTTTCAATATTTGGGAGTGAAGCTTATTACAAATTTTCCATTCTATGTCGTGTTCAAAAATGCACCAGAATGAAAATTTTATAGAGATCATCAAGGTGATTTGTTTATATACTGTATGGGAGGACATACATATCACCTTTCCTTCAGGATCTTTAACATTAAAACAGATTTCTTATCTAAAATTGTACAGACTTGACACTTAATATGTTCAAATAGAATGCATCAGAATTCACCATTTCAAGTATAAAGCCTCAACATTTTCTTGGGGGGACATGCCCCCAAATCCCCCTAGTTTGACCGCTGCGCTTCGCTTGCGGTGCTCAGGGACATGTAGTATCTCACCACTTTCACTAGGTCTTGGCCCCCCCATCTACAGAATCTTGGATCCTCCACTGAAGCATCCCATTAAAACATCAGCCACACTAGTCTACTGCCATGGCACTTACTTTGATACTTAAGTCCAGTGCATAAGCACTGGTATGCCTATGCCATATTACTGTTAAGACAACAAAGTCTAGTGACAGCCTGATAACAGGTCCAGTGCATTAGCACTGCCCTCCAAACAAAAACAAAATCAAGTCTCCATTTCATTCGTCCTGAGGTCTAGTGCACCAGCACTACCCACATTATCAATCCTGCTCAGCAATTCATTAATTTATTAATTTATTTATTTAATATTGACCACATATACACACCTGCCTTTAACTAGGCACTGATTTATATATTCCTAGAACCCCCTTTCTCTTCCCTCTCCTTCTTCTTTATTTGAACAACTACAAGGCTAGACAAGACTTGAAACTATTATAACCATAAATGTAGGATGAAATTGCCAACATTTGTATAACCTCCGTTATAAATTAAATTCTATTGCATATATATGTTATATCCTTTATGTACACATCAGATGAAAATTAGTGGTGAAAACCCCATAGCTGTTTGTTGAATAAGTATCAAATCAAATCAAATCAGAATGAGGGAGGTTTCTCTCCTTTTCCTAGATGTAGGTTAATAAGGGGGGCTGGGAACTATGCCTATGCTGAACCTATACAAATATAGCCTTCTTACGGGTTTTTCCTTATTAGTTAAGGGGGACTTAGACATGTATCGCTCTGCTCAGCAAAAGCATCAATTGGTCAGGTCTCAAATCACTCTGTCCAGCGAAAGCAATTGATTGGGTCTCAAATCGCTCTGCACAGCAAAAGCATTGGTCGGGTCTAAAGTCACAGGCTCCACTGTCTTCCTCGATGTCAACAAGCACATTTTGCCAGCCTGGCAACTTGCCACAAGATCAGAGCTGTTATGGCTGCACACAAAAATAATTTTGGTTCAATAGACCTGAATGAAAATATAATATCCTATTCATTTGATTTCATTAAGATGACATCCAATGAACAATGACCTTGTCTTGAGGCAGAATATTATATCTATTATGTTGTAAGATTGCTGAGAATAGTGTATTATGTCGAATGTATATTTTGTTTGTTGAAGCAAGAAGCTTCGATAGATTGGGATCCATTTTAAATCAAACTGAAAAATGTGTACTGTATAGTCTGTATAAGAAATCCCACGAGGCTCGCCATTTTGCAAGAGAGCAATCAATCACCTCATGCACAGCGCACTGCAATATCCCACACAAAGTAATAATTATCCTCAACACCAATGAATGCATTTCATAATTTGTGAAAAGCAAGCATGGATTATTGGGGCTTGCAACAGGCTTTCAGTCTTTCCATGTTTCACTATTTTCAGATTTTGCCTAATAAGTAGACTTATTGAAACTGGAGATGAAGCATTATGATTTCTGATTACTGGTTTTGATTAATCTTTTATCGTTGGAATAGTGCATTATCGTTTGCCCAGCATTTACATCGATTTATAATGAGCTGTTTTAATACCAATGCCCTGAGGAGAGGATTGTAAAATGGTAAATCATCTTCATGGTAGACCCGCCCATCTACAATGAACAAAAAACACTCATACTTGTTAAATCTATCATAATTATACCATTCAGGCTCTTCTTGGAAAACATTCAGGCATGTTTGTCAGGATTCGGTTATTCAACATAGTTTAGGCTATTTCAGTTGAAATTCCATGAGTCACATTTTCTTACCTGAGAATGTCTTCATTACATAGGTCCAGATAGGCCGGGGGCTGATAGGGCCCACCATGCAACCCCCCCCCCCACATCCCAATGTGACAGGTATTTTTTCGATCCTTAGGGTCTCCTGAACAAGATTCAAGATGTTAACATTGATTATCTTGGGATGCACTACCGGTTTTGGCTCATTGTCCATGTTCTGGTTCAGACCACTTTTGGGTCAATTTTGGTACCATGTTATTCAAGGGGTATGCTCAATCCCCAAGCTACATGTATAAAACTTGCCCTTATCCCCATTGATGCACAATATCTAATATGGTTTATGTAGGCCAAACCTTCCTGGTTAATATGAGACATTTGGTGGAATTCCTTGATGACTATGACACACATTATTGCCTTGGACGCAAAGACACTACCTTGAGCAAATATGACGCTGTTCCATTTCAATAATCTCTCTCTTTATGTAAATGGATGTTTTTCCATTTTTTATCAATTCTCCTGATTATTATACTAAAAAGAGTGCTGATTAGGAATATGCATGTTTCTACTTTATAAAATTTAATGTTGATGTTGTATATGGCTGAAATTCAAAATGGCAGACAATAAATTCAGATGTCACTTTGAATTACATAAATGTGCAGTCTAGAAAGTATCTGGTGGGTCCTACCCCCTATAAGTCAGCTTAGTAGAATACAGTGCTGGCTTGGTTAAGAGATCAGATCCATCCAAGAAAATCAGTCTAGTTGTTTGAAATTGTTGGCCACAATAACACAATAGTACAAGGTATACGTAGTAAATGTGTGTTTGGATGATATGAGGGTTGTTGTTGTTATTCATTTATTTATCCCATGCATTCACATACTCCCAAGATGGAATGTTTTACTTTATGACAGCTCAAGTAAGGGAGTGGGAGTGGTCTTTCCCCCCAGATCCTGAATAGTTCACTTGAACTCCTCTAGATGGGAGTTTGAGATCTCCAATCACACTTTATATTTTAAATATCTGTATAGGAGAGACAGTAAAGCATTGGGGTGATAGAGTGCCCCTTGTGAGATAGAGAGAAAACAGGGGATGATTGACTGGTAACCTCTTTTATCTCAAGTTGAATAGGAGAGCCCCATAGGCTTAACCAAGAAACTCTGTATCACACCCCACAGTGTGATAACCCTTCCCCGTATCACACTCCCTGGGAAAACATCCAAAACGGTCAAATAACTGATGATAAAATCATTTCTAATACCAAATAAATCGAATTTTGAACATATCTGACTAAATTAACTTGAGATAAATACAAAGGAGCACTTGAATTGGTCAGCACTGAGGGTTATCACACTCGGCTTCGCCTCGTGTGATAACCCTCAGTGCTGACCAATTCTCGTGCACCTTTGTCTATGTATCATGTCTCCAGTATACAGGCAGGTTGCCAGCCAATTTTCTAGGATGGCTAGCTTGATCTTAGTAGCTACTGTTACTTTGTGCCTATTTGTCAGATGTCATTGACAGTGGTCACACATGCAATAAACCCCCCATTAAGTATTCTGTCCATTTGCAGTTATGTATCCATCACAGTCATTTCATATACAATGTTTTTTTTCTCTCCCATATTAATTGAACCTTCCTGCAAAATGAATTACAGAGTTAGTGGTCAAGTCTGTGATTGCTGTTTAAAAGATGCAATAGATGACTTGGCACTGTGGTGAGCATCTCAATGTCCAAACCCTGGGTTGTTTTAAAAGATGACTATCAATTGTCAAAGGCAGGAAGATGATCTCCTTTCATAGGATCCATGGAGAGAGAGACTGCAGATTATAGTGATGGTGACAGAATCACAACAGTAGCTTCAGGTGCTTTCTAGATACGATAGGAGCAATTTGTACAATATGGATGACACTTCCCTCTTCTATAAGCTAGACCAATCCACCACCATGTCCACTGTGAGTGATGTGGAATGGTAGAAGATACTCAAGGTCTGTGTGCCAGTGGCCTTCAGTAGTATCATCAGGGCCAACTAGTAATTCACTACACCAAATGTGTTGGGGATAATGAACTGCAACAGATCAACATGCCTTCTTAGATGTGTCCATCAGCATAATCATCAGCTGTTGGGATCACACTGCTATGAGAGAAGTTTAACCAGAATGTAATGTTCAGAGATATGTAAGGATGGATAACACTGGGCCTGATGCTCTCCAGAGTTACCAGATGAAAAAAATATCCTGAGAATTGTACAATTGTATTCCAATCCTTCTCTTTCATTTTCTCAATATGTGAATGAAACCAGCATTGTCTAAGGTCAATGCAGAATCCACCTTGCACCTACTTTCAGACAAGTAGGCTGCCCAAGGCTTTTGAGATAACCAATTAGGCATGCAGTACATTATGAGGCTGAGAGCCAATATTCTGTTTTCTAAATGTGTGTTATCAGTACCAGCAATGGTAAATTTCGACAATATGACAGTGGTTACAGGAATTTGATATAGGGGGGAGGGAGGAGGGGACAGTTGTTAGGAATTACAATCCTGTGTAATCATAGATAATCTGAGATACATATGCATGGATATGTATATACAAAATAACACAGGGTGTTGATGTGGCAAATATTTTATCATTTTATCATTATCTCATCATATGGTCTCTAATTAAAAGGTCGCTTCACATCAATCACATGACCTTGCAACATGTTATATGTGCTTCTATTCTAAGATGTGGACAGGGGAACTATAAATATAAGTTCTTGAGGCAAGACCATGTATGTATACACTTATCTGTGACTACCTGCATAGATTTGGACATGGGGTTCTATGTAAAGCTGCAGCTGCTAAGCAACCACATGACATAGCAACCATTCAGTACCTATGTTCATAATGTGTGGTGTGCACAAGGGAGCTATATGCAATTTGAAATCAGTAAAATATGTCCTTGAGGGTAGACTATGCACAAGCCTTAGAGTTCGGGGATTGAGCATACCTCTTGAATAACATGGTACCAAAATTGACCCAAAAGTGGTCTGAACCCGCACATGGATAATGAGCCAAAACTGGTAGTGCATCCCAAGATAATCAATGTTAACATCTTGAATCTTGTTTAGGGGACTCTAAGGAACAAAAAATACCCGTCACGTTGGGATGTGGGTGGGATGCATGGTGGGCCCTATCAGCCCCTGGCCTAAGAGTCATTTGTATGGTTCATAGATTTAAGGACCAATTTCCACATACTACATACATTTGATAGGACTGGCCGATATCTTAGATTATCAGAGAATGCAGCTGTGGATTCTTATGATATGAGAGAGCTACAGTGGAAGGATACCAGCTATTAACAAGCAGTTTAGCAAAGGAAGACGAGATAATACAACCTGTTTTTTTTTTCTTTTTTGTGTGTGTGTCTTGTTTTAGATGAACACACACATAGTTTCTTTTGGTAGAAATAACTGAGTAGAATAGGAACAACGACGATAGATTTCGAACTGCTGCTGGTGGTCTAATTGCTGCTCAGAAATTCAGATCTTTTGACATCTTGGCTCCTGCTCCTCATCATTATTCTGAGGTGGTTCATTGTTTCCATGTAGATTCAATAGTCTAGGCCCTAGCTTATAGTCATTCATATCATAGCCTAAGAATAGATTCTACACAACAAAATATTGATATACTAGTAAAACTAATGCCTTCTCTTTCTGTCTCTGTCTGACTGTCTTTTTGTCTGTTTGTCTGTCTCTATCCCTCTGCCTCTGTCTCTGTCCAACCCACGGTCTTGTCCACTGACACTTCAATCCCATAAAGAATGTATATTGAAGAACGGCCTGTTAATATTACGAAATGAGTTACTGCATGGTCATGTAGGTCCATCCATCTGAAGCTGACAGGCCTTCATTCCATGAGCTTCATGGCGCCAAGGGCTGACAGGCCTTCATTCCATGAGCTTCATGGCGCCAAGCGCTGACAGGCCTTCATTTCATGAGCTTCATGGCGCCAAGGGCTGACAGGCCTTCATTCCATGAGCTTCATGGCGCCAAGCGCTGACAGGCCTTCATTTCATGAGCTTCATGGCGCCAAGGGCTGACAGGCCTTCATTTCATGAGCTTCATGGCGCCAAGGGCTGACAGGCCTTCATTCCATGAGCTTCATGGCGCCAAGGGCTGACAGGCCTTCATTCCATGAGCTTAATGGCGCCATGGGCATATATATATTACAGTCCACCATATAGTGAATCCTTACAAAGGCCTTTCTAGTATCGTCTTCATAGGAAATGAATATATATATATATATATATATATATATATATATATATATATATATATATATATATATATATACCTGGAAGCTAGCTAGTTATGTTGTCACCTGTCGCACTGTTTTGCAATGTTTTGTGTCCTGGTGCTGTTGACTACAGGTGCCAATGTCCTTTCTCTCAATAACTGCAGCGTTTTTGTTTGTATCTTTTTGTCCGTTTTTTTCCGTTGTTGTGGAGGGCGGGAATGAAGACCAGCCTCCAGCAGGGGTTTTAGTACTTATTTTGGAAACCAAGGAACAGAATATCGATCAAAACACCGAAAAATAAACCTGAATGTGCCTGAATGTACCTATCCCCCTGGGGGCATGTTTTCCCTCATCTGGCCATATTTAGTATTTAATTGGCAATTTCAGTAACTCTTTGTGTGGGTATATAGCAATTATTCCAAACAGCAAACACTCTGCATCTGGCAGTTTGTTAATCAAAATATATTTCTGTCTGTTTTACAACAGCACTGTACTGATTCCCAAAACACAATACCAAAATATTGCAGTGTAACAATCTATATATAGTGAAATATACATTGTGTCATGTACGTTACCACAGGAGGTACTTTTCTAGATGCTATCACATCTACTTTTTGGATCCTGATGTGTAAATGGGTTTTCCCCCGTACCCTAAGCCATGTCGGCCAGGTTTGTTATCCCTATGCCAATGTGTTGTCCATTAGCTCTCTAAAGGCCAAATCCCACTACGTGAAAAATGGGTCTTAAATGTCTGTGATTCTGGATATCGGCAACATTGGACTCTTGCCAATTTCCTAAATCACAAGGGTACTCACTGCACTTCTTACCTCTCCAAATCCGACTATAGCTAATAGTAGCAGGGGAATCTCTGTGATTTTCATTACTGCACAGATGAGTTGCTATAATGATTCACAGAGATAGAGTATTTGATATTAAAATCACAGTTGTCTCTGACTGTTTTCTGTGGTTTGCAATGGTCTCCTGCATAGCATAAACAAATGTATCTTGCATAAATCACAAGCAGAACCCCATTATGACTGTAGTATGTGGAACTTGGCTCCTGATTTATCAAAGACACACCTCTTCTGATTTCCTAGAAACTGTTGTTTTTTTCTAAATCACAGGGATTTTGAGTCTATCACAGAGATGTCAAGCCCTTTGTGAAGAAAATATCAAAAACTATTGATGTACTATACTCCCTAAATACCAGCACTTTGACAGGTATTCTTAGCCTTTATAGGTCTTCCCTAGACAATATTACCACCCCAATATTGGCTAAGCACCCACATATCCTATTTCACAACGATTTCATGACCATTTTTACGTTGTGGGATTTGGCCTTAAATTTACCTTGGCTGATGCTGCCTGATGAGGGTAACAAAGAATCGAATTGCTTTTACTTGTCTCCAACTTAACCACTTTTAATTCACCCAAAACTAGACCCAAGCATTTTTGCATGCCAAATTTCTCTGATGCTGCCACTGTCGGGTACACATTTGACATATTTTGTCACTCATTTATGGTCACTGCCGGCAGCAAAACAAGACCTCCTTATTTTGGTGTTTCACGTATCACTTTCCATGTACTACTTACAGGCATGAGATCCTACAGACAACCCCCTGATACTTACAGTGACCTATATGAGGCTATTTGTCTTGGCACATATTTATTGTGACCAGTATGGTTTGGTGCAGGATGTCACCTTTGTCACATGATGCAAAGAGTAGAACAGCCACTCTGAATGTTCAACTTACCCCTGAAAACCTCTGCATCTGAGGGACATTGCACAGTACCCTACGACTGCAGGCACAGCCTCAAATCAAACTAAGACTCACTATTAGGGTTAAAATATTGCCCTAAATTATGTCTAACATTTTCGTATAATACTGGCATCAGCGCTGATTGTATAGAGTGTTGCTCTACAATTGCCCTCTACGGTTTAGTGGTCTTTAAAACGTAAGGACACGAGTCACAGTATTCAACTCGCGTGTCTGATATGATGGCCAGAGATGACAGATTCTCTCAGTGGGATAGGATTTCAGTCAGCATATAGTATCCAATGAACATCGGGACATGTCATATGAGAAATCATCACGTCAGATGAACAGATAGACCCTCCTTGAGGTACTTTGTGAATTGCTTTGTGAGATATACACGAGAGCTGACCGGTTTTGTGTCATCAGATATTGGATTGAAACAAATCCAGAAAAGATTTGCTCTAATCATCTGTCATTATAAAATGGGTGGGAATGGGACAAGCTAAAGATTTTTAAACGCACATGTACTGGCGTCAAGATGCTCTATTCCATGCACATACGCATTCTTTGAAGAGAAGGGTACAACTCCTGACGTCAATTATCAAAAAGGTTTTGAGGATCAATTACATATTTTCTCCACACATGTGCGCTTGTTAGAATAGATAAGGTAGATAACATTTTAATGAAATGGAAAAAAGTGATGGTTAGTCAATGATATTGTTAATATAAAATATTATATCTCCTATATTATAGGAGATTCTATCCTCCCTGCCACACCCCTGTTATTAGGCAGAGTATCATTCAACCTGATTGACGTCAAAGTAATAATATCCACGGCTAATCATGCACTATTATGACATTTCCTTAACAGGAATATCTGAATTTGATAGATGTTGATTTTACCTGTTCCAGGTAATCAGACGTCTTATTCAACGTACAAAATGTTCTACGGCTACAGTAATGGTTTCCATGAAATTACAGTTGGATTGTTGTATAAGACCCATAATTGGCTGTTGTTTTTTTTGTGTTCATTACCAAAGAGAAAGTGTATTAATCACGTTTGCCATAGACTATTATTTTCTTGATTTCCCAAGATCACAGTTTCACCCTGGATTGCTACAAATAAAGACATTATAAAGAACCATAAAGCCAGAATTGTTAAGTTAGGTGCAGTGTTGTGTTATATATAGATGGAGTCTCTCCCAGCTTCCTGCGTCAATGTACGCTGGTCCTCAGATATAGGATGGGGGATATTATAGAGGGAATAGCCATAATAATTACATTTTGTAATCACTGAATATGACTTCCGCTAGCGATGACTAGTTTCTCACCTCAGAGTGAGTTCAGTTGTGTTTGATAAAATTCAAAAATTTGAGTTTTCGTCCACAGTTTAGATTGGTGATATTTGAGCATTTAAACAAAATTCTCTTAATCATTATTTGTTTACCCCATCTGTAAATACTCATCCTTGTATATATTCCTGTTGACAGACTGTGCTTCTGCAGGTGAAGGTGTGTAAAGGAAACTGAACTGATTACTTGCTAATGAACTGCTTGCTCAAGTTACCATAATTGGTTCTATGCTTGGATAAATTCGATCAGAAATGGATCGGTTAGATCGTGGCATAATTGAAAGAATAACTTTAGACAAAATGGAAATCATACCCCATGCCACCACCCATAATATCTATATCACTGTCTAGCATTTGCCTAATTAGGGATAAGTTATACTGTTCATCATTTAGAAAGGAGAAATATCTCACTCATAATGCTCCGTTGGACTATGATATCAAAGGAAGCTTAGATACATCATTTCTTGGCTAATATATAGCCATCTTGGACTTCACAAAGCACTGGAAACAGCTCAGTTTGCTACAGATTCGTTTTCCTTTTAAAGTGATGCCATGTGTATCCGATGAGGTATAACACATGTAGGAATAAAGAAAGAACCCAAATTGGAATTTTTATCTAAAAATGAAAACGTTTCAGATTCCCATGATGAGTACCACCATCTAAGCTGAGAACCCCAGTTTTATGTTTATCTGGAACGAGGCTGAGATGAAAACCCAGCCTTGCAGCATACCCTGTCCCCAAGAGTATCAACATGGATATATCTGTTGACAGCACTAAAGGTATACCCAGGGCCATTTCTGACCTGCCCCTACCACCTGACCACATGATCATGCCATGTGTATAGTAAGTGCAAGGAAACAATAGGAGGAAAAAGATCCATGGAGACATATTTCCCACATTTCTCTACATTTACAAATGGGTAATGTGCTGCTATGTAAGGATGACAAGACCTGAAAAAAAGGGATTACCAATGGTAAAATTTACCTTACCCTTGTCAAGTATTGTAAATAACCTTGCCTCCACACATGGAATACATGGTGACAAAGAGGTGCTCATGAACCAGCATGATATATCATGTCATGTGAGTAGGTAGTGAAGTGCTACTCTAAAAGCTACTACACTTCACTGTAAAATATAACTGTTGAATGTATCAAGGATCCTCGTAGAACTTAACAGTGGACCACCATAATTGTATAGCATTCAACCAGTGTAGGTTTCACATGAATCTCCAGGTGGCAGTACGGTGGTACACAAAATTGTATGAGCAAGCAATACTGCTGGATCAGGGTGAATCCTTACATCATATATCATTATTATGTCCAAAGAGACTAGACTACCTGGAAACTCTTTCATCTTTTCTAACTTAAATTCTTCTATGTATCTCTTTATGAACCAGCCCGATATACTTATTCTGTTTATATAATGGGCAGAGGTGTACATGTCTTTACAATGTCCAGACAGTTAAAGCCTAGCATTTAAAAAAAAAAACTCTAAATAATGTGCTCATTATTGAAAATACAGACCATCAAATATTGTCATAATTATCGGACCAGCAGTAGTGGAAAATAGTCAAAGATCCAGAGCTGTCGGTGCCTTCTCCTGAATTACAAGTAGGTTATTTTGTATAAATCACAGTATGCATCTGCCTTGTTCCCTACAATTATGAAAATGATTGCATTTATTGTTTCTTATACACAATTAACGATCCTCCTACCCAGATCTACAGTAAACGTGGTGCTGATATATTCTTTTCATTTACACCTTAGTGTCATGCAGGAATAGCACTCCCCCCTTCTGCGTTCGAGATTACGTCATAGCTAATATAGACATTGCTATTTGAACTCCCACTGAATCATAGACACTAATAGTTCCTGTATGAGGAACTGGTATGAAATAAGCAAGTAGGATTTGGTAGATATTGTATAGTGTCCTTATGAAGATGCCCAACTTAAAATTTGTCAAAATTGTCTCAGAGTCATTTTCTGGTGACCAGCTCAACTGCTTTACTAATTGTATATCAATAAAAATGGGGAAATCGCCAATGTTAACCAACATTGCAGCTTTAATATTCACTATTAACATGCTTATCTTTAAAGGACTGATTTTCAAATACTTCTAGTAAAATATCCTGACCAGGACCACAGAGAAAACCCACCCTTTTCTGTTATGCTGCATGTTAGCTGATGGTCACTGGATGGCATGATGAGTGGTGTCACATAAAATATCTCCAATTCGCCCGCTCAGTGAGCAGCTAGTGACATGATGAGAGGCTCACCACTAACTAAGCACCATCAACTGCTCATGAATGCTGAGCAGCTAGCATGCCTGCAACTACTTCTCTCCCTATGTTAGACATTGAGGTCCCTTTGAAAAGATGACTTCCTGCCTCAATGAGAGTATTCCGCTAGTCTTAGTCCTAACTCTGACTAACTGGCACTAGTCTGAACATTTTTGTCCGAGTCAAGTTTTAGAGGAGAATCATAATTAAGATCAATATCAATCACTTGGAAATCCGGATTATTCATGACTGACTGATGCTTATCTGAAAGTCGTAATGTGGTTAAGCTTAAGCCCAATGTTAAAACAATATTCAACTTACTTGAAATAATATTTTGCTGAGAAATATCCATTTTGAAATATGTCATGGAAATATCTGTTATATAGAAAAGAAGGTTAATAAAAATAGTAACAAGATGAACTATTTTTGTAAATCACTATAAATCAGACTTGTGGAACTATATGGCGAGTGCAACTTTCTTTTTTTGTCTCTCAAAAACGCATCCTCTAAGGACTGTGTAACATTAATGTCATTTGTTGGACTATAGCTGCCCGCGATACCTTATCTCTCTTTGTGGGTCAATGCTAAAAGGCTCTCTAATCCGATGAGAAATAATATACCTGAGTGATTAGGAGTCAATGCTGATGAGTTGTGAGGTCATAGGATCTGAAAAGAGAGTACATTAGCTAAGTAAAAGTAAGGACATGTAAGGTGACATATTGACAAATTGGTTTGACATATTGCCGAATACTAAAATGCTTTACTTCAGAAAGTTCTCCAAATCTAAGTATAGCCTAACACTGTCCTACTGATCCTTTATCTTCTTCTATATGTTTCTTGTATTCATTATGTTTTAGATTCTCACGTGGATGGAAGGCTTCACTTTCTTTTAACATTGGTCTGCATACGAGGCCATAAGGGCCACATCCACTGGCCAATTTTGTACCATCCTCCTCTCTCCATCTGTTTTTCCTCACAGAAAGCAATGATAAATAAAATGGATGAAGCTGATGGATGGTCCATCCGTCAGCAGTGGATGCAGGCCTAGAGTCTACAAGTATTCGTTTGTCAGCTATGGAGAATGACACCAGATGATTATGTAAGGGTTAGGGTGCAGGGCGAATCAAGAACAAAACCCTTTGTTCATCCCTACAACAACCGTACCAGAGTGATAGAATCTAGTGACAGAAAAGTAGAACATCAAAGTATTTGATCACAAAGGAATCTAAAGTAAGTGTTCCAGAACAAAAACAAATGTACACAGTTTAATATGGAGCATGGAGGGCTAAAACATTGAAAATTTGAGCAAGGCCCTAGAGGATCTACTCCACAAAATACACTGTCCATTTCTCACATCAGGGACACAAGTGTTCTAACAAAGAAGAATTCCAAGGTTGCGATGATAAAAAGAAAATAGAAATCATTTTTAGTTCATTGTTTTAAACCAATATGACCTCAGCCATTCCACTAAGGTGAATGTAGCCAATGAAAGTCTGTTTTCTTAAAATGTCTTTTTTTCCTGATTCATTTTCCTCTTATGTACAGCAGATAGCTGACAAAAGAGTATCCAAATATGTCAAAGGGTGATGGTCCATGTCATGTGAGCAGGTGATCACATTGGCTGCTTTATGAGCTACTCTATTCTATGAACTGCTCTTTAAGCTGTAGCAGCGACTGTCTACTGTATTAGGAAAAACAAGGCACTAGTGAATCCTTATATAATGCAAATGTGTACCATCTATCCTGTTATACTTTTGTATTTGTTTATATAGGAGACCTCTCCATTACAAGGCGACCCCCCCCCCTCATTTCTACCATCCCTACACCAGCGGATGGATAAGTCAGTAGTTTGAGTTTGATATAATCGACACAATTAACTCTGTGCTGTGAGATTTTCACAAATATTCAGAGGGAGGCAGTGGAAGCATGTTAAGGATGTCAAACCACAGTACCTTGCGGCCTCCATATAACCTAAGTTAATTTACTAAAATAGATTGATAACTCATACTGTAAATTTATATAATTGATCAAGTACTAAAATTCCATCTGAATTAAACTTAATGATTTCTTAGCCATACACTCTATGCTATGATTCAAGTTGCAAATTTACACTAACGCTACTTTAGTACACCCACATCTTATCCTTATCATTGATTGCTGACAGAGTCCCAATAGTCTTTGCTTGTGGTATGTAAAACCATCACTTATTTTGGACAGTTGGAGAGGGTGTGACATTTGAGGGGATAATCGGTCAGTATTGAGATGTTGTGCATAAATTTTGGCTATGAAACAGCAATTGCACAACACAAGTAGCAGTGTATTGAATATCATGTTCTCTTTGATACCTTTTAATTTTAATTCTAAATCTTCTCATTTTGAAAAGGTCACTTTGTTATATTTTTATCCGTGAACCACTTCCGTTTGCACTAGAAAGCCTTTCTGACTCAAGAGTTGAAATTAAATGTTCGAAACTATTTTCACAGTATACATGGTATTTATTTCCTGCATTCAAAATCCAAGTCTCATAATTAGAAATAGCTTCCCAAAATAGTGATTCATTGACGCAGAGCATGTCTAAAAATTCATCCAATATCAATTTTGTTTTTAAAACAATCCAACAGAAAGGCCACAATCTCCTGATAATGTCACTCGATTTGGTAGAAAACATGTCAGGTTATTCTTGTAATATTTTGACTAAAGCTGTAAAACCATTCATATGCTGCTTTTACACTTAACGAAAGTCGCTTTTATATTTCACATACGTTTTGCAGTGTTCAGAGAACCAGCTGCATAAAATGGCTTTTACAGCTAAAAGATGTCATTATCGCTGATTTCCTACAGCTCATTATATAGCCTTTACTGGGGGTTCACATCATAACTTATTCCCAAAACTGTAATATTCCAAACACTGAGATCTATGTCGGAAAACCTTTTAATTAACTCTTGGATTCTGTATCTAGTTACAAAAGTCCCTCCAATACACTCTGCTGCCTGCCCCTCAACAGTCAGTGAATGAGTTACTCAATGTCCTGGCGATGTCACATAAAATACCTCAGTCCCGCCCACTCAATGAGCAACTCACCACCAAACAAGCTGCACAACACCAGCCATCAGGCTCCTCAATGAGCAGTTAAAGGGCTTCCTACCACTTCATGTGTTAGACATTGAGGTCTCACTTACATCTTGTTGTTGCTCCCTTACATTGTCTAGATCTTAACAGGGTCAGGGTCCTGTTAACCAGGATTTATGAATATTAATTGAATGCTTGTTATAATCTGCAAGGTGATGCTCTGATGGGTGAATCTAAAATGTTCCCTCAACAGGCGATTTGTCTTGACCAGGGGGTTACTCATGGCTACCATTATTACCCAATCAAATCTACGTTGTATTTTGAAATTTCAATGCCCCTGTACCCTGTACAGGTCTGCTTTTTCAAGACTGTCACTAAATACAGGCTAATTAAGTACCTGTGATACAGACCAAACATATGTAATTCATTGTGCTATTGAAGGAGTTTCAATTCTTAGTGGTTATGAATAATTTAGTGATTATCTACACTGTGGCATATGTGTCACTGTCCTAGTACAGTCTTGATACAGAGGCACACTCTATAATTGATTAGAAGTTAGGCCAATATGCATTAACCACATCACTGGCTTAATTTAAGATAGTGGTGAGCTTGGTCTTAAGTAACAATTTCTTCTAGAGGCATCATTTACCCTAATTCTGTAAATTGTTATTAGGTTACAGATATATAGATTCATCATATGATTTCAGTTCCATGGGTTTCCACTACAAGATGACCCTGCTAACCAATAACTTCCTACACTGTAACAACTGCTACCACTAAACAGCATTGAATTGATAACATGTAGGTTGCAGTGGTGATTGGTTGCTGTGTAGTGTGTAGGTGGTAGTAAGAACAGTGTCTGTTGGGTAACTTCCTTGTCAGAGGCATTTCTGAAAACAGGAAGCCGGAAATGGAGGGAAGGTTATAGGCAACATATGTATTGTGGTTTTTGGTTCATCTATAGATTGTGTACCTTTGACCCTTGGGCCTTCGTCAACTAGGGGGACAAAGGAATGTTTTGATAGCTATGCACGTGGGATTGGTGGTAAATTGTCCATCAATAACAAGAATACAACAGGGCACAGGACTTCCAAT